>CM029921.1:52141496-53641496 GCA_017639245.1 Myiopsitta monachus
ATCTGTTAAAAAAATCAAATTATATTTTTTCATCATCCCTTTTATAGGGGCAGAAATGTAAGGATGCCCTCAGACAGGATGACCAGACTGCTTCTAGGCACAAGCTGCTCACTTTCCCCTCTGTGCTGGCAGATCTTTGTATAGGGCAGAAAACTACTTCTGAGCACAAAATTCTGATCAGAAAAAAAGCCCTGGAAGCTAAGAAGTTTCTCCTTCCCTGTGTATTGGAGCAGATTTCTACTCTTACACAGACTCAAATTCTTTCCTATTTTGTGATGAACCCTGTGAGCAACATATTTAGCTGAAAACAGAATTTAGTTATTAATTTGGGGAAGTTCAAGTAGCTCTAGGAAACAGATTGTGAAACTATTTTAATCCTAGGATCTTTCACCATCTCTGGCACTGGAATGGGCTGCCCAGGGAAGTTGTGAATGCTCCATCCCTGGCGGCGTTGAAGATCAGGTTGGACAGAACCTTGGGTGGCATGGTTTGGTGGGAGGTGTCCCTGTCCATGCGTCGTGGTTTAAGCCCCTCAATAACTCACGCAGTCGCTCTCTCACTCACTTCCCCCTCTTTCTTCCCCCAGTCCCGGAGGAATGGGGAGGAGAATCAAAAGAATGCAACTCCCACAGGTTGAGATAAGAACAGTTTAGTAACTAAGGTATAACACAAATCACTACTGCTACCACCAGTAATAATAATGACAGAGAAGTACAAAGAAAGAGAATACAACTGCTCACGAAGCCCGACCCAGCCAGTGCACCCACCAGCAGTGAGCCCCCCACCCTTCCGGGTCTCTGCCCTCCAGTTTCACATCCTGGATATGATGTGCTGTGGTATGGAATAATCTCTTTGGTCAGTTTGGGTCAGGTGTCCTGTCTCTGCTTCCTCCCGGCTCCCTCCTCCCTGGCAGAGCATGAGACTCAGAAAGTCCTTGGTCAGACCAAAACACTACCAAGCAGTAACTGAAAACACTGGTGTTATCAGCGCTGTTTCCAGGCCCAAAATCAAAAACACAGCACTGCACCAGCTGTGAAGAAGGAGAAAAATGACTGCTACTGCTGAACCCATGATACCATGGCAGGGGGGTTGGAACTAGATGATCTTAAGGTCCTTTCCAACCCTAACTATTCTATGATTCTTTGGTTCTATTATTCTATGATTCTAAATTCCCCCCTAACAATTTGCACATCAAAATTTTTTGTTTCTTTTTTCCCCCCATGGTTCTCGGAATCCAAAGCTCCCCCCGCTCAGTTGTTTGTGCTCATTTTGAGCGTAAACTCACCTCCAGTTTGACCCTTTTCTGTGTCCCTAGTTACTTCTGAATGTACCATGTGGAACATAGGCTGGGATGTGGTAGGGGCACTTGCCAGTGCATCCAGCATGGCCATGCCTCCAGTTTTACCAGCTTCTCCCAGCTGTTCTCAGTTAATAGGTTGTGTTCCCAAAGGCAAAAGATACTTGTTTGTTGCTTAAAATCCATCCCTGCTCATCACTCAAGTACCTGAAGACTCCTGGGTTTGCCAGGTAATCCTGAGAGCTTTCAGAAAGGCTGACTTCAGCCACATGCTTCTCAAAGCACTGGCAGAAAGGTGCCACCACCCATCTCAACACTGTCCCAGGAGCAAAAGCACTTCTCCCCTAAACAGAGAGAGGTGGCAGATGGGAGCACTGGGTTTGGGTCTGCCATCAGGGCTGCTTGTATATTTTACCTAAACAGTCACCAGAGAAAATAAGCAAGCGCATGTGCAGGTCCCCACCTGCAGTCACTACTTCCTCTCCCAGTGCAGCCTATGCCCTGTGGGTGGGATGCTCCCTTGGGAAGGACAGGACATTCATGCAGCTCACAGCTGGGAGGACCAGCTACCCATTTCCCATCTTTCCAGAAAGCATCTGAGGTGTATTGTAGTGCAGAGGCCTCACAGTGACAACAGCAACTGTTTGAAGTTGAAATATGTACTTTTACTGTTACTGATCTTTCAGAGACTGTGTATAGGCAGGGACATCTCAGTAGGAGTTGAAGGTATGGATTAAAAAGTAGATGGAAGCACTTTCCTGAACATCCAGTCTCCTGAGAGATGTGGGAATTCAGGGATGCTGGAGTCAGTCAGTAACTTATGTTGTCCACCCGTGGGAAGCTCCCTTCTCAATGTAAGGTAACATTAAGGGAGGCACACTTCTTCCCTTCACTGGGTAGGGAAGTCTGCATGCTGCTCATAAGGTGCAGATGCCTAAGCTGTGGGTAATTAACTCTCGTAACTCCAGGATTGGATCTACCCTCCTGGCTACATTACCTATGTCAAAAGACAGATAGGGGCTGCAAGGGCAAGAGACACTCAGCCACACTCATGGCTTGCAGGTGAAGGTCTGGTCAGGGAATCAATCACACCAGGTGAAAGTGTGTCTCATGATGGCTGTCAGGGCTTCCAAACTGCCCTTATCAACTCTATTAAACACTAATGGGCTGAGGTTAGAAAAGCCTTGAAGAGTTGCTTTGCTGGGAGCTGGGGAGTGTGTGCAGAAGGGAACTGTGGGTTACAGCCTTGATGAAAAGAGAAAAGGATGAGCAGAGATGAAGGACAGCATTTCTAGAGAATCCAGGGCAGGGGGGAAATCTCATTAGCTTGAAGAAAGGATCTGATTGTAGGTATTTTCAGGAAGGAGTAGGAACAAAGTCTGTGGAAAGGCTTTCCAGAAGGGTTAGCAGAAAGGGGCAAGTAAGGAGAATCTGACTGAGTTAATCAACTAGACCTTAAATCTTTTGAACAGAGATCATACCCTGTGATGGGCTGTTGGCTGAAGAGGGGAGGGAGCTGGTGCAGCAGTGTGACCTGTCTCTGAGGGAAGTCCAGCTCTAGCCACTTTGCTGCTCAGTATATATAAAGAAGGCAGCTCTTTCCAGTTACCAAATGGCCAAACAGTATGTGGAGGCTGACTGCAGGTCACTCATCTACTAAGGAAAAAAGTATCCTAGGATGGTAGTAAGGTGTCTTATCAGCTGCAGAGTTTTGCTCATCGCTGCTGATCCTTTCTGCTTTAAAAATCTCTGAGTTCACCTAGAGCTCTGTTTCTGTGGGGATGCTCCTCCTTTTCTATCTGAAGGTTGAGAAAGAAATTGTAAACTGAAGTGTGAGCTACAAATAGGCAGGTCTTCCTATTTCTGTTTGATTTTGTCAAGTCTGGTGGAAAATTTTACTCCTCATCCCTTGTGAGTGAAAATTAGTTATTCTTTATATTGAGGTACTAATTTACAGTCTTCTTGACTAGGGCTTGTTCTTCTGATGTTGCAGAGTGCTCGGCAAAGAAGCCATTTGTAGCACTCAGCTCAGAAAGTCCAGTTTTACTTAAACATTTCTATTTTACAATGCTCATCATAGTTTATGTACGGTGACAATTGCTCCTCGCTGTCTGAACTTCTGGATTGCTGTGCTGAGCAAAATCTGCACAGTTTTCTTCTAAACACCTTTCTTTCCTAACATTTCTCATTACTCACAGTGTGCCATTATAATTTATAGATGGCTGCGCCTCAAGGAATGAAATGACCTCTGTCACTGTCACATAAATAAGGCTTAGGAATGCCAGGGTTTTCATATCAGATGGAGTAGGCTTCTTTCAGCGTTTATATAGAAATAGTGGCATGTTATAGATTTATTTAAGGCTGCAATAGTTTTGTGAACATTATGCTGCCAACATTACTGTCTGAAATAACAAAATTGGAGCCCAAAGATGGGGAAGAAAAGCACACATGATGGCTATTAAAAAATAACTGGCTGTTTCGTCAATACAAGTTCAGAAATGTTGGCTGGTAAATCTCAACTCTAAGGTTTGACTGTGTATTAAAATACATCAATAGATATTCTTTATGTGACTAACCTATTATCTGGAGACTTTTTGACAGATTAAAACACAGTGTAGATATCATTCACCTAAAAGGTGATTTAAAAAAAAAAAAATCTTGCTTGGCTCTAGGAGTTTTCTTATCAATTAATGGACAGAGAAGATGTTGATTTCAGGGTATGAAAGCATTGAGACCAAATTCAGGCTACATGCAGGTTCACAAAGAGTAAGTTAAAAAAAGTAAGCAGTTTTCAGCATGCTGCAGATTCTGCATCCTGGGAGACAAATTCTGCTCTGAATGCTACCCACGCGCTCTGGCAGTGCGCAGCCATGAGGAAATTACCGTTGGGCTGTGTATGGAGAAGGGGGAAAGAGTACTGGAAAGTGCCCCCAGTCCATTCTCTCCTCTCTCATATGGCTTTTATCAGTGGCTTCCCTTTCCTTGTCTGAGAAAAAAATCCTTCCATCTCCATTTTTCATGGGCAGGTGGAAGTTACAAACCACCTCTATGCAGTGGAATTTGGTCCCTGGGGTTTGGCTGCCTTTAGTGGCATCACCTGTCCTTGGCTGTAGACATGCCATCTCGTACAAAGTCGCTTCAGATTTACACCACTGGAGGTGAAAGGAGAGTCTGCCTCTGCGACTCTTATTAGCACTCAAAGTGGGATGGCAAACATGGCGAAATGCTCTTTTGAATCTTTTTTATGTAAAACTGAATTCTCAGTTACAGCTGAGGCTTCATTGCTTGGTTTTCACCAGTGATGGTTTATAGATAATTATAATTAATCAAATAGGCCATGAAGACCTTTAAAAAAAAAAACCTAGCAAGGAGAATAACATTTTAGTCTCACTAAACCCACTAAATTAAACATGTAGTTTCAGCAGAGGACAAAGAAGGGCTTACTGAAAACTTAATATAATAAAAATGGTTTTATAAAGATTTGGTGTTGCTACTAGTTAACAGAAGTGTATTTTCTCTGAATCCCTCAGGACTGTTAAAACTTGAAATGATTGCAAGTGAAATTACTTTGATGAAAATACCTCTTACAAACTTGTCTTAAGCTGGCAGAATTGTCTGCTTCATGTTATAGAATGTGAGAGAAGCATCAGTCAGATTTTTAATTCAGGAGGCATAATTATGATGAGAAGTGAGAAAAAAAAAACAATCTAGATTGTGTTACTGTTATAAATGACTTATCCTTTCAAGGACTGGAAAAAGCTTATTCATATTTCTCAAATATCTCAAAGAAGAGTTGCAAGATGCCAAGACTACTTCCAACCTACTTTTAACACAAGGCCATTTTCCCTGTTTATTCTTTCAGTTTGTTGTAGCATCGCTAACGGCTCTCTGCCTATAAAAGTTATGAACCTAGTTTAACTTTAAAAGTCTTGTTTCTGTACCATGAAAAGCCACGACTTCATAAGGTAGTCATTTTTTTTTTTTTTCCAAATCTTGTATTGGCTTCTATTTTGTTGTTGTTGTTGAAACTAGCTCTGTGTTGCTATGTAAGCCATCAAATATACCTTTTAGAGATTGTTTTGTAATGAACTCTATCTTTCAGTATGCTATTGAACCAAGAATTTGGAATCAGAGAGGCAGAACACCATGAAAAAGACCATAAAATAAACCTCCCTCTATTTTAAAATGTACTGTCCTTCTTTTCCATGAAAAGATGTTATTGTGTCTTTGGTCCATGAGTATAAAAATTACAGAGTGTATATAGCTGAGCCTGCCTATGCTGCAAATTCTCGCTGCTACAAGATACAAAAAATACTAAGCAAAAATTGTCTCAGGCACATGTATCTACTACTTATACCAACTTCATAGCATTCAAGCTGTAATGTAAGTGCAAGTATTCAAATTGCCTTTAGAAAATAGTAAAATGAATAGCTTCAGTGAACTCACTGCAGTTCAAAGAAATGTTACAGATCCTGAATCTGGCAAAAGCTGTTTAAGTCTTGTTGCAAAATGGTTTCAGTAATTTTTTTTTTGCAGGAGTTGTAATATAATGAGTGAAGAGCAGCACTAATAAAAACAAAACAGAGATTTAAGGAAAGGATTTGATCTCCTTGAATGTTCGACCTTTTTTGCTGAAGGCGGGGTTGCATTACCGTGTCTCCCAATCTGAGGTTTACCCTGTTCATCTCTATGTAGGAAAACGACTGCAGGGTGGTGTCACACTGAATTTGCTCCTTTTTGCCAGAGGCGGACAGGAGTGACCAGACCACGTACTGCAGGGGCGGCTTTGAGGAGGGCTGGCTGAAAGTGCACCTCTGGTAGACATGACCTTGCACAAGCTAGGGACATATCATGGGCTGCAAAGCCAGGCTTGTGAGTTTGACTGGAAGAAGGAAACAAAGGATGAATGCAGCACAAAATGTTATTTTAATATTACAATCATTCACTCAGCAAGAAGATTTCTATATAACTAAACATGGGAGAAATGCTACGTATTATATTATTGTGATTTGATTATTAACCATGTAAGAAAGCAAACGTATTTCATAAAAATGCAAAAATTGCTAATTGTGTGCTGACTTCCTATTGTTATAATATTGCGTTGTTGGGTTTGCTTTATTTTGAAGTAAGATAAATGTTATTGAAATGAAGCACTTGGATTAATACAAATTAATTACTCTGGCAAAGGCCATCAGCTTTGCATTCCCCTGAAGCACAGACCTTTCATCCAGGTTTTGCAATAAGTACAGAAGAGATATGAGAAATCATCATGTTGCAGAGGTAAATCGACTTGCAGAGAGCACACAGCCCATATTGCCACACCGTGAAGATCCTTTCCAGGCTGTTCTCAGTCCGCTCAGTACAGTCTCCCTCTGCACAGAATAATGTCGTTGCTCTAAAAATACAGCCTGCTTTCTATACTCTTCAACAAGTTATGAAGTCTGAAACTTTTCTTCCTGTTAAGCTCACCTAGAAAGTAGAAAAAAAGGTGTGTAATACTTTAGGGTGATGTTCTTTCATCTTTAGAGACCTGGACTCAAATGGAACATGAAGCTGGTTCAGATGCTTTGAAAAGATAAATTAAATAACTTTTTGGAGGAGTGTAGGTGATATTGTTGTAGCCCAAGAGAATAGGGTATGAGGCTGTTCTACCAGAATGAGAACCAACGTATAACATCTGTCTAAGGCAAATAACGAGAGGTAAAAGAAAGAAACAAGTTACATAAAACATGAATAACGGTCAGTTGTTTTCTCTTTTGTTTCTAAGGGAGCTGCCTCAAATTGTGGCTTACATCATGACTTTCTGCAGGAAATTATTCCAGAAGGACAAAGTTGATCAGCTTATGGGAGGATGTGGACAGAATTGCAAGCATGTATGCTGCTTTCCCCAGGCATCCCCTTTCTGCCAAGCTATGAAGCTTTAAATTCAGGAGTGCTGACCAGTGTCCTGCTCTTGAGCTTCCAGTGGTGAGGCTGGGGGATTGACACTGACAACAAGCCGTGGCAATGACAGCTAGACCCATCTCCGGGGCCATGTGGAGGCTCCTGTGGTACAATGTTAACAGCTGAATTTAAGACAGTGACTTAACAACCCTCAGTAAAAAACGTCAGCATTGGGTGTTTTCCATCTAATGTATGATACTGCAAAAACGTCCTAAAGACAGGAAGTTAAAGGCTCAGGAGAGCTGGACCTCACTGAAATGACTAGGAAAAAGGTGAAAGCTTCAGCATCAGTGGTAAGAAAACGGCAGAAAGTAATTTTTTTTTTGTGTGATAGATAGGAAGTGATAAACTTTCTGTTATGAAAAAGGCAGGTGAATTTACATTACTAAACAAGCATGGATCAACAGAAAGGATAAAACTAGCCACCCAGGTGTTGGTAAAAAATTCTTCAAACAAGAGTAGTGGAAATCTTATAGTTAAAAAAAAAAAAACCCAAGTTTAGAGTAGAATATGGCTGTGTTCAGTTAGAGAGTTATTTCTGAGAATCATGGAAATTGAAGAGCAGTTCCATTTATTTTAATGGATTTTTTTTTATTTCAAATAGTGAATTAATCTCACTTACTTTGAGCCTTTTTTTCTCCGTCTTCTTCATGGGGGAATGTTAAAATATTGATAAAGATAAGAAAATTAATGTATCTCTGTTTAAAATTTATTTAAGCTCAAATTTTTCCTGATTGAAAGATGATAACCCTAGTTTCTCAGCAAGTCATATCTGTCAAAAAATGCTGAAAGGAAAATATAAAGCTAATTTTTACCTTTTGAGAAAGAACTGTCGTTTCTGACTAAATCTATATGCGCCTGAACATGCTCCGAAGTTCAGAAGGTTTAACTTAGTGAGCAAGTGCTTTCTACTATTCCTTTGTTTCCTAGCTACCGAACAGAGGTTAGATCTCTTGTAGCAGGCTGAAAATTATTGCTGATGAGGACAATTACATAAATGTCATGAAAAAGGTGTTATCAGTTGGTCGTTATGTTGTGGTTTTTTCCTTCCACAGTTTCAGAGTTATCTTTTCTGGGGGGATACTGGATTATTGAAGATAAGAACAGACCTTCGATACAGTATCCTGGATACAGTGCTTCAATAAAAATGAGATGCTTCCGCTCACTAGCTATGCAACTTCAAGCCAAAGTGGAGTCAAAGACAGTAGGAAGGGTTACATGTGAACTGTAACCAAGCAAAGACCACTACAGTAATACACACCAGATTACATTTTGCACTTGTAATAATAACTATTCTTCAGGAACACCTTGGGCTGCTGCTGATTTATTTTCTATACGGTCTATGTCTTACCGCGAGTGATGCTTGACTTGCAAGGTCACGGAGATGTACAATGCATTACAGGACCTTTGAACACACAGATAGACATATGCAATCTACTGATCCTCACTTCTGCGCAGTAGCCCATGCATCCTTGAGTAAGCTGCAGGAAGCACACGAAGAATTCACCACAGTTCCTAATGGCAATTGGTATCCAAAACAAGGAGCAATCTTTGGTGCCCCCAGAGAAGACCTGCCAGGTAGTACAGGCCGTCAGCCTCTTGCTTTCCCCAGAAACTGGTAGGGATTCATACTTCAATAGCAGACACACTGGAGCTTGTGTCCCACATTTATTCATCTAAGGATGCACACAAAAGAAAACATTTACAGTAAATTATGTAAGACTCTGTGAAGAATCACTAGACCCCAAGAATCTGAGTGTGGTGGACTTGGAGAGTCAGTGAAAAAGCTGTGTAAGTGGGGATGAAAATGTCTCGTTCATTTTAGAGGGGTGACTTCACACAGATAAAATTCTCAAACACAATAACTGGATTCCAAAGTATTTTCCTCTATTTTTGGTTGGTTTGTATGAAAAAGATGAAAGCATATGCACAGGCTACACCCCTTCTCTGGGAATTACACTTTGCGCCACATCAGCAGACCATCCCCATCCACGCCTCATAGGTGGCAGAAGAAAGCAAGGGCTGACGGAGCAAGAGGGGCAAGAAGTTGTTAGAACCACCATCCCAAAGCAGAACACTGGGATACTCAGAGAGTCACACCCCAGCACCTTCCTCCAGAACACTTAGAGCTTCAGCTGTCATTGTTCTAACAGTTTCTGCCCTACCCTTCCAGCACATGCCACATACATCTTTGGGGCTTGAGCCTCTGCCTTATTCTGAAGAGAAATACATATATGCAGGATAGATGAAACACATGTGCAGAATATACATCATCTGATACATCAAATTTTTTTTTTGGGGGGGGTGTTGACCTTCAGGTGTCTTACTGTTAACAGATACCCTGAATACCCTGAACATAAAAAATCCCAAAGCAGAAGGGGTTGGTACTAAATAGTTTAAACTATGGCATTCTGAGTCACACCTGGGAGAGGCTGCAAGATTTACCTTTTCCAACTTGGAGGTGGATGTTCAGGCACCTCAGATCTGAATTGCATTCTCTATCTGCAAGGCTCTTTCCACTGCCTAAAGGGACATGATTATCCAAAGCTGTCTTTAATTTAAGTACCTCAGTGAGAAGATTAGGTATAATCAGAGCCTAATAAAATGTACACAGCCACTTACAGTGGTAGCTCATTATTCTGCACTGTTTCCTGTCATTTGCCAACATGCAAAGCATACAGACATTTGAGCTGAGGTTTGAAAATTAGTACAAATACTAGCAGTAATTTACTCTTAGATACCAGTCATATGCCACAGAGCGTGACTGCTGCCATTGCTTTGCTTTTCTTTAGCCAGTGGTAGTGAACTGTCTCTAACAGTCTGACATGAAGAACATGGTTCCTCCTAATGTGGACATTTGGCTGTATACCACATTGAAAAAAAACCCAACAACCCACCATTTTTTCCCATTGGCCTGGGTTTGCTGCTTCACTTATAAGATCAAAAGTTGTTTGTGACAGCAGAGAAGCAGTAAAAGTCAAAGGATCAATTTATTAAGTCATGTACCAGTGCCCTCCTCTAGTTTGAATTTTACCTGGGAGCTATGCAAGCCAGAAAGCAGGGACAGGGGAGTGGGGGCTTCACTCACAGGCAGTAAAAAATATTTGAAGAAAATAAAGCATATGGTATGACACAGCCTGATTTCCATTTGGAGGTAGCTATTTTCAGGCTTCTGAAAACAAGGATTCCAGAGAGACACCATTAAAATTGTCCAAAGTCTTTTGTTTCCCAGAGATTTGGCAGTGGCCAAACAGAGGGGCTGCGTCCCCAGTGTCCCTGCAGAAGGTACTGAAACTCCCCCAGTGCAGCAGGTCCTTAGGGAGGAGCAGTGTGCCAGCATTGCACTAGTGAAGGAGAGGAGCAGATCAGCATGAAAATGCTTTTATGTGGAATTTTAGACAAATCCCTTCCTTTCCTCTATTTAAAAGCCATATTGTGTGTAACTTTGTAAGATATTTGTTCTGTTCATTTATTTACAGCTTTTAAGGGCCAGCAGTCCTTTCTGTGTTGGAAAAAATGCACAGGAATTTGTTCTTTCCTGGTGAACTTCTGATCTAGAGAGCAAGATCTGATGCAAAGGGTTGGAACTAGATGAGCTTTAAGAGACTTCCCACCCAAACCATTCTATGATATTATGATGATTCTGTGCATGTGTGGACTGAATAATTACTGTTTCAAATTACATTAAAACAAAAAGGTATTTGTGAGTGTACCTTGCAAGTGTTGTGAATCCCACAAGCTGGGAAGAATCAGAATAAGAGAGTGCAGAGCAGAGGAGATAAAAGAGCACTGAAACTCAGTGGGTGTATGTAAAATCACAGCCTTTAAGGAAAATGGTGTGGTAAGGAGACACAGCACAGCCTACCCATCCCTCATGGGGGACTCCCTTGCTCCCACTGACTGCGACTGGCATTGCAGCTTGCTGCCTGAGGAGAAGAGGAGAGATGCCAGCACTGCTCATGCCAAGGAGAGCATTCCTAGAGCTGCTAACAACAGCTGCAAAGGCTTGTTGCCACCATTTACTGATATTCAGTTACTGAAAAGTGACATTTATTGCTTTATGGTGACTCAGTCTCCAGCAAATACCTGTTTCTCAAGGAACATTTGCACCCACGGCTGAACCAACTAAAAAAATAATAATTTTCTGTCGAAGAAATTTTGCTGTTCAAAATAAGCTTTTGCATTCATTTGCTTCTGACTTTAATGGTGTAACTAGCCTCCACACGTCAGTGCTGCTCTATTGCAAATGTGGCTGCCGGGATGCCTCTGGCCACGCACACATAGTGCCTAAGTTTCCCGGGCTGCTGCCTGACCTTGGGCAAATTACTTACTCTTTGTGTACCTCAGTTCCTTATCTCTAAACCAGAGGCAGAGGTGGCTGATATAGCAATAGTACTTCCTTGCCCTGTGGCAGTGCTGAAAAGATAAATTCATTAATGAAACACACATCTGTCTGCTGTGCTCTGGGCCTTGTATATAAATAGACAGATTCCAGTGCACTGTGGCTGTGAAAAAAGACAAAATGGGATCCATACACAAAAGTGGATCTGTATCCCCTGTTAACACATAGGGGAAAAAAAAATAAACGCTGAAGTAAGAGGATGGTGATCTTCTCCTTCTTTGTATTTACCCTTGCCGCAAGCCTCCGAGCCAATTCAGTGCTCGAGAAAGTATGGATTAGCATCACTGACGTCAGCCGCTAGCATTGTGTGCAGGCTTTCTGATAACCCCTGCTGTGATCTGCAGTGCCCCAGATTTGTTCTGGGAAATCTCGCATTGAAACTCTTTGAGTGAAATAGTTTGTTAAGTAATGTGCACAAATTGCAAGCAATAACGAACCCTTTTGACAGATTTTGCACTCAGGAAAAGTCAGGCTGTGAGGAAGCAAGTTAAATATGTTATTATTAAAATAAGATAGAGTATTACTGGCTGGCTAAGGAAGAATTTTGGTATAAATCAAGTATTTCTGTTTTCCTGGCAATTTTATCACATACATGCATTTATTTTCTGCTTTGAGCTATGTGCTGCCCAAGTCAAGCAAGTTGTCCCACGCTAGCTGAAAGGATTTGCTGCATGAGGCCTCTGTGAATTAGAAAACAGACCTGAGAAGGGAAGGATAAATGTATATTCATGTATTCAACCAGCAGAAGAGATAAGAGCAGAGAAAAAGAAAAAATATTTAGGAGAAAAAAGCTTAGGAGAAGAGATTTCAAAAAGCCAAATTTTCAAGTCTCAGCTGCGGTATAATTAGCATTAAATTTTGTAGCAGTCATTTGGAAGACTAAGCCGAAAATTGAATACAGCAGTACTAAATGATTGCCATTCAAGATATAGCATTTACCTGCAATAACTACAGTCATTGCTGCTCTAAGAATAGCGTAGAGTTGTGTGAATCTCACACTGTAATTCAGCAGCATTTCCAAAATGATGAAGAGGAATTATACAGCTGCCACCACAGAAGAGCAAATGCCACAAGCCTGTCATATGCAGGAGCTCATCTGGTGAGAAACCAGTGGTAAGGATCAGGCCATGGCTCTGCTGGGGTTCTCCAGGTGATCTACGTAATGTAGACTGCATAGCAGCACTATCTCTGATGTGCAAAATATCCATGTTTCTCACTTGAAATGAAAGCTACACAGCAGGAAGAAAAATAAACTACAATACCAATGACATTGGAAAACACCTGTGTGCCCGCAGTCTGTCCAGTCATGTCTGAGTATATTAGTAGATCCAATGAGAAATAGCATCTCTTCCTACAAATCCTGCCTCCAATGGATATCTCTAAGCAGTGTCCTTGGTGGTGAGGGGCAGTGAATGTCTAATTAACACTCTGTACAACAGATTACAAGCATTCAATTACTTTAGTGGACATGTTTACTTGGATTTGCAACTGATCAATGTAATAGAGAGTTAGTGAAGGAAACTAGATTGTTTTAAACCCTGAATTTATGTAATTCAGTGCATCTGCAGCAGGTAACCAGTGACAAGGCTTGTATGAAGGAGAACTTACCTAACAGCAAAGGAAGTTTTTAGGCTGTTGCCAGGCTTCTATAGTGCTCAGTATCTTTTATACTTTATCCAATTATAATTAAGTGATGCCTTTAATCTTCAAAGCATTTTATAAATCTTACCTAATTAATCTTCTCAACACCTCTATGTGGCAGGCAAGCATTCACAGAATATTTTTGATTCATAATTAGGCACCAGATTATCATTTAAGTAATTCAGTTCAGAAAACCTAAATGAAAAAATATTAAATTTGTTCTCCCTTTGCCAAAACAATGGGACAACCCATTATTGTTTAATCCAATGATATCTCCTTCCATTTATTTGGGGTTTGGAAAATCAACTAGTTTGATTGATTGAACACTCTAAGGCTCTTTATAATTGCACAAAGAAATCAAGCTTGATTGTTCTTGTCACTTGGGTATTGCACTGAAATTATGTTGTTAAAAATAAGTAGCACCATATGTGAGAAATACATTGTTTTAGTTAGATGGAGATGGAAGGCTTTTTGGGGTACTGGTGATTGGCAGTTAAAGCACTGTGATTTTGCATCTGTTATCCACTCAAAACTTTGTTTTTTTTCTTTTTAATTTCTTTGCAGTAAGTTAAATAACATTTTTTTATTTCAATCTGGGGCTACACTCCACAGAAATCAGTTTACATCAGGAATATCTGTAGTAGCAATTAAACCAGTGCCTGTATTGTGTTTCCTTTAACTACATGCTTCTGAACAATAGAAGCTGTAATTGTAATTTCTGCAGAAGGCTTTTTGTATGCCTGAAAAACAAACAAGAAAAACAAAACCTCTTCATGCCTACCATTATGATTTGGAGTATTCACGTATGCTTGCGAGAAAGAAAATTGCAGATTAAATAACATCTTGAAATTGTCACTTGCTTTAAAGTTCATGAAACAATTGAAAATCAAAGTAGGTTTGGATTCAGAGCAAAATAAAAATCGAAACAAAATAAAAAATAAATAGTAAGCAGTTGAGCTATTGTATTTTGATTGCGGGTATAAAATGTTCTGCAACAGGTTAAGTAGAGGAAGAAATTAAGCTGAAAAATGGGAAAATATACATGTTGTACATGGGAAAATGTAGATTTCTTCATGGGGGGCTACAGTATTAAGCATCATAGGCAGGTTATATTTGACATGCTTTAACATGACATTGCTTTATGCACTGATGATTAACATTTAAGCCAATGTTTGAGCCTAGTATATATATTAAGCCCTAAATATATAGTGTTTAAAATGTAACTGTTGAGAAAACATCCTCCCTGACTGCTTGACATGTCCTTCTTTTGCCATATTTATAGTTGTACCTGAATGTAGACCATATACAAATTTGGAGGTTTTTTTTTCTCATTTACAGAATGAAATTTCTGAAGAAGTATATTGGAAATAACCTTGATATACCAGCAGATGCAGGTGTTACTGGGCATTTCCAAGAGTGCCATATCTGTAATTAACCTGTAGAAATCCTTGCTGCAGAATTGTGGATGCTAAAAAATTACAATGAATGGACTGGCTGATGAGTGAGAAATCACTTTAAAATCTCATATAATCCATGTCTGAATCCAGAAGTCCCTGAACTAGGGATTGCTGGAGATTGTTAACACACACAGCTGAAACTACTCCCCTGGTCCTGCCCTCCCCTCTGGACAAACACATTCAGCTGCTGGCAATGGCAAGCACCTGGGGCCAGTGGAACTCTGCTGTGGTGTAAGAGCTCACTTGGTGGCTCCTGCCATGCATCCCAACAGGAAAGCAGAAAATAAAGTGAACCAAAGTGAGGTACTGCCTTGAGACTGGGAGGAAACCAAGAGTGAGGCAGTGGCTGCTCTGAGAGGTTCAACTTTAGCTGATGGGATGTGGTGTTGTATCTGTGTGAATGTGTTGTATGTACACATGGGATAAGCCTATCAGTCCAGGTAGTTTGCATATTCTTGCATGCATACATATATAAATTCTGAACCATACATCCGGGCCTTCTGTGTGGATGGGTGTTGTGGGAGTACTGCTGGCTAATGAGGTGCATTTCAGGAGATCTGGAGACCAGTGAGACCAATGTTCCACTTCAGCAGTGGGAATGCAGTGATTTTTGTGGTCAGTACACTAACATCTGTATTACTCTCTCCACTGAAGGAATATAGTACCACAAACTCTGTTCCAGAGGACAAGTGTTTGCTAGTGATAATTGTTCTAGTAGTGATTCTGGTTTTAATCCCTTTCTTTTATCTTATCACCTGCTGTTCACAACTGACTACTCAAAGCTGGAAATACTAGCATTGTTTTGAGAGGCAATAAAGCTTACTTGTGCATGTGATATCCAAAGTATTCTTGCTGGCTCCAGAACCAATTACTATTTGCATAATCAAGTTCTTAATTGACATTTTTCCTTAAAGTGGAGTATAATCTATGTGTTTTTACCCTCATTTAAATGAGGGGAAGAAGTGCATTTCCAGCCATATTTCTGGCTTCCTATTAGGCATGGGCAGGCATTGCAAGGCCTGCCTGACACTAGCGTGGTGTGGCATTTGGATTTGCATTACAGTTAGCAGCAAGAACTGCGCTTCTGTAAATCCACAGATTATTCTTTAATCTGACTGCAGAGCAGATCTGCAATAATATTAGCAGGTTGTGTTCTCTCACATTTCAGTATTTATTCTTTTCATGTGGGTTGTCCATTTGTACATATATACAGATGTATGTGTGTACCTTATATTGTTATTATTCAGAAGCCTGAATTTCTGTAACTGATGTATGTTTTTCCTATATTGACTGTTAAATACATCTCTGTATCTTTAATACATTTTCTGTTGAGCTGTAATTTTTATGTCAGTTTTATTTCTCTGAAGGTCATTTTATTACTAGGTCTGACCATGTTTGTGTATTGTTTCTTGCTTCTCAGTACAGCGCCTTAATATTAGTAAAAGCTTCCTATGCTTTCTTCCTTTAGTGTTTCTGCCTTTCACAGCGATTTTGGCAGTTCTTGAAGAACAAACTCATGTTTGTGATGTGTAGGCAGCAGTCTCGATATCTAGAGATATAAAATTTGCAAGTTTGTGTTGCTTTTCTACTAGGATGTGGGTTTGAATTGAGAAGCCGCTGTGGCCCAGAGTCCATGCCTATGACCCAGTAATTGCTGTGCCTCCTTCAGGAGCACAGGGGGAGATGTGAGGTAAAAATAGAGGAAGGAAGGTCAGGATCATTTGTTACCCCCCAGGGAAATTCAGCAGGCAAAGCCTAAATTGGAAAGCTGTTTCAATCAGAAGTATTTTGCCACTGGAGGAATAAATTTATGGACAGCAGTTGGATCCAAGGGATGGAGAATTCAGGAATACAATTCATATTTTTCACTCTATTTGACATAAAAGTTTTGGGGGGTTTCTTCTATCTTCACACCCCCTGCACCCACCCCCACCCCCCCTCCCCCCTTTTGTTTTCCACTATTTTTTTTGTTTTTTGGTTTGGTTTGGGTTTTTTTTGTTGGTGGTGTTTTGGTGTTTGTTTTTTTTGGGGGTGGGAGTGTTTGTTTTGTTTTCTCTAATTAGTGGATTAGCAGTTTCTTAAGAGCTGTTACTTGTTTTCACTTAAATTGGTTGCTGTGACACAGTTGTAGACTGAAATTCTCATAACATCTGTAACTTGGTTCTGCTTTCTGTCGAATATAACAGTTTCTGCGGTTATGGAGCTGTATGCAGGTCAGGCCACATGT
This sequence comes from Myiopsitta monachus, assembly GCA_017639245.1. Taxonomy (NCBI): domain Eukaryota; kingdom Metazoa; phylum Chordata; class Aves; order Psittaciformes; family Psittacidae; genus Myiopsitta; species Myiopsitta monachus. Next base: position 52,158,464 of record CM029921.1, read on the forward strand.
TGTTTTTTTTTGTGGCAATATTATGAATACAGGCTTTGAGAGTGTGTCTGGGAGTCAGCTACCCCTGCCCAGGCACTGCAGCCAGTTCTCGGAGGTCGCCTCCCTCACACCCACCCAGCACATGCTGTTTCTCCTGCTGCAATCCTCTCCCAAGCTGGGCAGGACCTCTAAATCTCCATTATAGTTTAAATCCCTTCTGAGCTCAGTTGGGTAACAAGAATCCTTACCTACTATTACCTTGAATTAAGAAGTTAATCTTATCTATTGATAAGCAGCTAATTGTATCTGATCAGTATCAACAAGGTATCACCAGGAATATATTTTGTAAGGTGTTGGAGTAATGTACTTTTTAACTCTCCAGCTGTATTGCTGGGCTTTATTTGGTCTCTTTTCTACCTGTTCAGGATTTTCTTTGACTTGTTTAATTAAAATCGGTTCACTCCAGCCAGGCTGGAATGTCCAATAATAACTGCTTATTCAGGAGTGGGAGCTTTGAAGTTATTAATTTAAATTATTTTATTCCACAGGTTTTGCTCAAATGAAATGGAAAGCCAAATTAAACAATGATTTAATTAAGTGGAAGAGCTAGAAGGCAGAGGCAGCTTTAGAAGGTGAAGATCTAAAAGAAGCATATTCTTCTAGTTGTGACATCTAACAGATGTAATCTTTCATCAGTGTGGTGAAGCAGGGATTTACTGTCATTCAGAGGATAATGAAGAAACCAACAGCAAGAATTATGTTACAAGATAAGAAACTAAACTAATGAGTATAGCTCTACAAACCTGAATAAAAAACTCCAGAGGGGAGATTAAAAGAAACAAAGCATGTATTGTTGGAAAGAAATCTCATACAGTCAGGCCTTGCTACTTAACCAAAATTGCTGAAATATGATGACAAATTAAATAACTTTATAGAATAGATGCACACTTATAGAGCAACTTGTAAAAATAAACTTCACAATGCATTGGGATGGTCAAGGGTGACCTGCCATGAAATTAATATTTCAATAATAATCATACCAATTTGTTCAGGTTAATTAGATTATGGTTTGTGCATGCAAAGAGTTAGAAATCCAACAGAAGTAACGATTATCTCTTAACATTTTATTTAACATTAGATTATTAAGATATATTTCTATTGTGACAAGTTCACAGGTCCATTTTGAATGGATAGGGAACACCGTTTGATAATTTCAAGAAGGTTCTCCACCTAGGGTAGCATTACCTAGTATTAAACTTCCTGGCAATCTAGGTTGAATATTTAATATTTCAAATAATTTATGGTAATAAGTTTATTATTTTCTGAATAAATTTGTTTAACAGTGTGTTTAAAGTATTCTAAACTGCAGCTGGTCTATTTGAGATGGCAATGACTTCAGTTGGTCTCAAGTTGCTCTGACAGCAATAATTGCAAGTTAAATGTTATTGTCATAGCCCTCAAAAAAAGGTAACTATAGTTTTGTCTTTTTTAGAGAGTAGACTTATGTGGTGGAGGGTTTTTTGTTCTAGAAAGCCATTTGTGTACTTATGAAACTAAATAATGGTAAGTAATAGTGGAAAAAAGACACAAATTTAGCTTTTCCTTTTGTATCGCTAAAGAATATCCTCTAATAATAATTTTTCTGTTTTTTCCCATCTGATTTTGTAATACGGACATATTCCTAATTCACGATAAATTATACGGGGAAAGAGTCAGGTGCCAGAATCCATTCTTAAAGCAGTAGAATCACTTGAAAAAAAAAGTATAACTTATGGTGACATATGTGGATTACTAAGTATCTCTCTTTACAGTTGCAAAACCACTTTGGTTTATGTTTCAATAATGCCCAATCCATAGAGGACCTGGTCTCTGACTGCTGCCCTTGGATATGCCATTATTCTTATTTTTGTTGTTGTTGTTATTATTACTATTACTACTACTATTATCATTGGAAAAGTGATCCCCATTGTAGTCTACTGGCTATGAGAATACGGAGGTAGCTGGAAAGGAAAACTACATCACAGTGTATATTCAAGTTCACCAGGGTTTTACTGACTTCAACACATCTTGTTGGCATTTCTGCAGGCTTGTTGTCAATCATGAAACGGTACTATGCTGGTGGCAAGGAGTGGCCACAAATCAGGTCCTGAATTGCCATTCACTGCAGCTCCAGTGAATCAAACTTCGTGCTGCGGTAGGGATTGTGGAGGATGTGGTGTCCCTCCTGTGAGCACTCAGGAACTAGAAAGGGTAAAAAAGACAATGATTAAATAGTTAATTCAAGTTAATTGGATACTGTTAATCACCTTAAAAGGAGGTACATCATCTTATGTTCAGAATTAGTACAAGGCAAACACTAGGAAAAGATAGAATTTGGAATTAAATATGTAAACGTGGAAGCTTGGAATTAAATATGTAAACATGGAAGCTTGGTAACATAAAAATTTTACTTATCTAGATTTTTATTGTATCTGAATCAGAACCAGAAGCCTTGCACCTTTAATGTGACCTCATTCTATCTTTAGGGATTAACATCTGAATTGCTCCTCCTCAGAAATCAAGTGGTGTTCTGAGGTTCCATAGCCTTGTGATCTTTGAAAATACTTTTGGGGTTTGTTTTTTTTTTCATATATGCATGAGCATTTTAATCATGACATAAATTGATGCTCAAAGAATTTCATATACTTTTAAATACATTTTTAGAGTAACGAAACTAAGAAATGCTGAGAGAAAAAGAAATGGTAAAAAACCAACATTACAAAGTTTTTTAGAAATAAATTCAGGTTAGGCTTGCAGATTGTTGTGGTTCAAGCCCAGCCGGTAAGTCAGAACAGCGCAGCTGCTCGCTCACTCCCGCTATTCTTCCTCCTCTGGCTCCTGGAGGAATGGGAAGGAGAATCGAAAGAATATAACTCCCACGGGTGGAGATAAGAACAGGCCAGTAAAGAAAGTTTAACACAAACCACTATTGCTACCACCAGTAATAATGCTGATAAGGGAAATAACAAGGGAAGAGAATACAACCGCTCACCACCTGCCGACTGATACCCAGCCTGACCCGAGCAGTGATCTAACCTTTCCGGGTAACTGCCCCCAGTTTATATACTGGGCATGACGTGCTGTAGTATGGAATATCTTTTTGGTTAGTTTGGGTCAGGTGTCCTGTCTCTGCTTCCTCCCAGCTTCCCCTCCTCTCCGACAAAGCATGAGACTGAAAAAGTCCTTGGTCAGAGTAAACATTACTGAGCAGCAACTAAAAACATCGGTGTTATCAGTGCTGTTCCCAGGCCGAAAGTCAAAAACACAGCACTGAAGCAGCTACCAAGAAGGAGAAAAATAACTGCTACTGCTGAACCCAGGACACAGATACTCACAAGTCAGACTTTCCTGAGGCATGTGCTCATAAAGCTAAATACATGAGAACTTCTGTGCATGCATCACAAAATTTAAATCAAAACTGCTGACCCATAATGTGTGTTTGTTTACACACCTGCCCCATTTTTTTATATGTATCTCTTGATTTTTTTTAACAGAGTATTCAATAGTTTCTCATCAACTAATGTGCTGAGTTTGTCTGGGATAGATTAAATGTTCTTCACAGTAGCTACTAGTATGGGGTGATGTTTTGAATTTGTGCTGCAAACAACGCTGATAACAGGGATGTTTTAGTTAGTGCTGAGCTTTATTTACATGAGGTCAAGGCCTTTTCTGGTCTTCACCAATGTGTCCTGGGGACACAGCTGGGACAGCTGACCCCTATTGACCCAAGAGATATTCCATACCATATGGTGTCATGCTCAGCATGTTAAACTGGTGGGAAGAAAGGGCGGACATTTGGAGTAATGGCATTTGTCTTCCTAAGTGACTATTGCGCATGATGGAGCCCTGCTTTCCTGGAGATGGCTAAACATCTGCCTGCCCATGGGAAGTGGTGGATGAATTCCTTGTTTTGCGTTGCTTGTACATCCATAGCTTTTACTTTACCTATTAAACTGTCTTTATCTCAACCCACGAGTTTTCTCTCTTTACTCTTCTGTTTCTCTCCTTCATCCTGTTAGGGGGAGTGAGTGAGTGGCTGCGTGGTGCTTAGCTGCCAGCTGGGCTACACCATGACACCTAATAAAAATAAGCCTTGTAGTGATTCTTTGAAAGGTTGTTTATTTTAAAAAAGCTGATCATGTAGAAAAAAGGGCCTCTTCTTGGTTATCTTATCCATTTCTCTGTGGGCAAAGTCCATTTTTGCTGTATTGGCACTGTAGAGCAGGCCACAGGAGGAGACAGAGGTGGAGTTGCTCCCTGTTATGCACTGGCAAAAAAAGACTCAGCTAATTTCTTGCTACAGTAATCTTTAATTGCTAATGACGACATAAGTGGCAGAGAACACATCACAGGAATTGCTCAAACTGGTTTCAGGAGTGAGCCTAGCAGTTAGCAAAATCACCTCTTTGCACTGTAAATGGAGTTTGTTTATGTGATACTGTTGACAGAGAATAAGACCCCTCCCCATAATAGCATTTTTAAAATGTCATTTTCAGATAGTAACTCTGCTTTAATATTATGCCAGTGGCACTCTGAAACAGATTTATCATTTTTATTTTATTGACAAGATACTCAGAAGGTCAAAGTCAATCCATTTATGGTACTATTTTTAAAGATTATATTTATTGTGCCAAAGGCAAAGCAATGGTATACAAGAAAAATGGGGACAAAATGTAGCGTAACAGAGCCTTTATTGCAGTTTTCACGGAACTAAACTGTCAAAGCAATGGTGCAATTCCAATGCAAAATTCAGCTGAATTAATAAAATTGCTTTTTTAAGTAAGAAAGGAGTGCCCTATGCTTTTATTTTCTACAGGTAAGAGCCATTTTAGAGAGGCAACATTTAGAAATACTGCACTTCTAATTAAATCTGGTATCCAATTCCCTCCTTCAGATGTCCTTTCTGGAGATTTGGGCCCAGCGGATGGGACCACATGGAGGCTGTCCTTTGCCACTTCCCAACCCAAGGGAATAAGTGACATTTCAGCAAACCAACTATGGTCTGACAGGAATGAAAAATTTGCCCTATATTTAAAAACTTTTAAAGAATGCAGGCCCTTGCCAATTGTTTCAATATCACTCAGTACTTCAGAAGCATTAACAGGAACAGGACCTTGGCTCAAGGCTCTTTTTGCTTGCCCTAAGTACCTGCTTTCTGAAGACAAAAAGACTAAAAGTAAACTTCTCTTTGTACAGTATTTCAACAGAAATCCTGCAAGAGCACTGTCATATCATTAATTGCATTCACTTTCTCAATAATATCAAATGCTCCTTTAAATTTAATTAATAACCTTCTGCTCAATATGTATTACTTGTAATCCAAATTGAAAAAACACATCGTGGTCTTACCAGTGATTAACTACTCTGTCTAAACAATGCACATATATTAAGCACTGAGACGTGGCTAATTATTTTTCATCCTTCACATAGTTTTGTTTGCAGTAGTTTAGAAAATGCTGTTTTGCATATTAACGTTAGAGGAGTTGAATGCTGCAGATGGGACTTGCAAAGGGCAGGGAGGGACTTGGAGGAGCACAATAACAAAGGCATGCAAGGTCAGTAAAGAGTGGTCAGTAAAGAGTAATTCACCCATTAAATTTAACAGTAGTTGTGACAAAAGCCATGTGGTCACTCCTGAAAGAACATATATGTGAGACTCTGGCCCAAGCAGCCACCATCTCTAAAGGTGTATTTTATTCTCTATTAAATGTCAGAGTATGTTTATATACCCGTGACTGGGTTTAATCATGCTTGCAGGCTGTCATTGAGGAGGCAGCAGTGCAAATTGATCCGCTGTCACTTCCCCTGGAGCCAGCCTGACGGATTTTGTTCTCACCCTGATGCAGATCAGACTGAATCACACTGTAGACGACGGTGGTGCACTGACACAGAGCAGTAGGGAGTTCACATGAAAGCTCACCTAGGTTTTGCAGCAAGCCATGAACAAAACAATCCCTCAATTATCAAGTTTCCCTTGTAAAATGGTGCTTATTACAGCCTCATGACAGAATCATTGTAAACTTTAACATGTAAATTGCAGACTATGGTATAAGTTAATTATTATGCCTTTTCTGCAGAAATAAAGGCATTGCTGTTATCATCTGTATTATGAAAATGTTATTTAAAAAAAAAACAATACACAGCTGAGACCTGTTGGTTGTACACCTGAGGGATGCCCATTTGTACCTTGTGGTGACTGCAGCTACACTCTAATCAGATGAAGCCTTCCTCTTCATTTTTAATTCATGACAATGTCAGATGCAGATGTCAAGCTTGTGTACAGTGATGAAGTGCTCAGTATCGCAGTTGTGCCCCCTGTTGTGTGGAACAATAAAAGTCCACATCCGTGTCTTCTGTGGAGTCGCTGTTACTCTGTGGCATGAAGGCTAGATTGCCTTTAAAAAGGAACTATTTCATTTAATCACCCAGCTCTATTCCTACTGATTGCATTAAAAGGGCTTATGAAAACAATGCTGGCTTTTCAGGGAGCTGTGTGCTCATGATTGTTATGACCATTCAAATTTCCTTCAGGAAGAAATTAAACTGTTGCTCTCAGTCCAGAATATTCTTGGTATCTGATGATTTACTCTCCTGCAAAAACCTTCTTCCTAAACCACCGCCACACTCCATATAGGCAACGAGCTGTTGCTAAGGCATACGGATTTGTTCACGTTACTAGACTTAAAGCATTTTTTCTAAAACCAACAATTCTGTGGCAGCAGCTTGCTGCAAAGTGACACTGAGTAGTTCCTTTTTTACACAAAAAAGAAACAGGTAACAACTATTGCAGCTGCTAAGTAAAATGGTATTAGAGTAACTCTTGATAAAACAAGTCCGGTGGGGAAAAATCTATCTCCGCTGAAGTCATGAGGGATGTTGCTGTTAACGCTTGGAGGTCGAGATTCGCCTGACATGAATGTGCAGGAAGCTGTTATGTGTGCATGAAATGAGGGGTAGCCAGTGGGCTTGCTGGGAAGAGGAGAGCCTCCTGCAGAAGGCAGAATCATCCAGAAATATCTTATGGAAAATGCTCAGAAAGTGTATATCTGAACTCGTGTTTCATGCTGAAATATTGTTGTGGACCTGGGGTATGGCTCTCAGCTAAAGGAAACATCAATGTGACCATGGCTGGAGAATACATGCATGTCAGTAGATCCTGGGGGCAGCAGCCCAGAAGTCCATTTTTAGTGGGTTGCTCAGTATTCTACCAGGGGACTGAGGCTCCACGATTATACCAAGAACCAGCCAAACAAGTCTGGAAAGGTGCTTTTAGGACATTACTTTGGGATGCCCCCCGTACAGATATGTACTCTTAAAACCATAAACATCTGCTGGCTGGAGCTTATTTTAAGCAGGTTGGTAGCTGTATGGTTTGCAAGCAGCTGAGCCACCTGTGCACTTCTTTGGCAGAGGCACTGGTGGAAAAGAGGTTGATGTAAGGACCACCAGTCACATGCTATGGGTCCACCTATCCTGGCTAATGCTCATGGCCATAGGAGGAAGCACCAGACGTGTCAGGGAGGGTGAGACAAAGGGAGTTTTCTCTGAATCAAGGGATGCCAGGAAAACTGGAGCAGCAGGCTGAAAACTTGAAGGAAATAATTTGCTAAACCTTTTGCTTTTACTTCTGAAGACAGGTGAGTGCAGGTGTGACAGAACTTTGCCTGTCACTCTTGCTCCCAGTAAATATCAGTGGCTTACATGGGGGAAGGTTTAAGGAGCTGTGAGGTTTTGGTTTTTTGCTTTGAAGAGTGGCTGCAAATCAAATAATATCAATAGGTGATGGCAGCTAGAAAACCCTTAAAGAAATATAGTCCACAAGCCTGAGGTACATGTTTGTTTTGGGCTAAGAGGTGCCAGCCATGCAATATATTTAAAGGGCATTCTAAAGCTCTGGGAAATAGCAGATGGATTGCAAAATAATTTTTGTGTGGAGAATAAATGAAAACCCAGTGGCTGATCAAGGATATACTAACTGACAGCACCATTTTGCAATGTGTTGTAATTGTTCTGTGATGAAGAAAGATATATTCTCAGATTCAGCTTTCTTTCTTGCAGTCATCCCCCCCATTGTGGGAGCCCAGCTGGAGCTTTCCCCCAAAGCAGCAGCGAGCCCCAGAGCTGGGAAGTTGGGTTGTCTTCTGGCTTTCATATGGCTTTGCTCAAAGGCAGAGAGAGGAGATGCTGGGAAGCTTTTGAAGGACAACATTTGAAAATATGCACATGTAGGTGTACCTATGTATGTGCATGCGCATATAAAACACAGAATCACAGAATGGTTTAGTTGGAAGGGATCTTAAAGATCATCTAGTTTCACCCACACACCATGAATTTATATATATATGCATATATATATCAACTTATGTATGAGAATACTCATATTTTTGACATTTGTGTGGCATACAGTAAATTTGTGAAGTCCCTCCCTGACAGATTTTCAGATTTCTACTTTTTGTTTCTTACCGTCCATATTGGAACAAAATATTTTCCAGGGTGTTTGAATTTCACTTCAAAGGAAATTTATGAAAAATTTTCATTTGGAAAAATCAGTCCAAAATACCTAGGCTATTAAGCCATAACTCTAAATTAGTTGCAGACAACGGATGTGTTTCCTTTCTTCTTTTTCTGTTTTAGAGACAGTAGGAAACCTTTTAATCACCAGCCACTTCCATGCCCAGTGGCTGCATTTCACTGATATATCAAAGCTCAAGTGAAAACTTCTGAAGCTTTCAACCTGTCAGTGCCATCCACTTCTCCACATTATGATTTACCATATGCTGAAAGAGAGTTTGAGCCGAAAAAGAAGGCATATGTTGGGAAAGGGAAATTCTTTCCAAGCTCTTAACAGATGTGTTCAAAAGTAACAGAAGAAAGCTCTTATCTGACAAGATTTACAAATTTCTTTTGGTGGATGCAAGTTCCATGTAAAATATAGCCTATTAATAGATAAGGCATTTGTAGCTAAGGAACATCCAACAGTTTATGGCAGGTGAAAGTTGCTGCTTTATTTCACCAGTACTTGTTAAGGTTCTAATGCAATTATTCTGCATGCTAATGACAAAATTTTAATCCTAAAAGTATTCAGAGACAGAAATTTGTTGGGCATGTGAAAGTGATCACTCCATAAAAATGCTTGAACTATGTGTACTCCTTTGGTATAAAACATAATAATTTCATTAAAAACTTTGATAGCTAATAAATAAAGCTATTTTCAGGTAATTCAGAAGCAGAAGAACCTCCTACTTAACTGAAAAGATAAGAAAGAACATTGTATAAACACTGTATACTCATAATGGCTGGGTCTTGAACAAGTCATAATGAGATCATAAGACAAAATTGATAGAGGTGAATGAACCATTGTGTAAAATGAATGTAATTATAGAAAATTTGACCCAGGAAGAGGCTGAGCACCCGCTGAAAAGAATAAACCATTTTTCATACATATTATTTGTACTAATAACAGACAGAATTAAGAAGGAAAATCCAGCCAATCAGGGACACGGTTTTCTAGGAATCTGCTGCTGAATGCTTCCCCTTAGATATAACGCTGTTTTGAAAATAAGGCATATTCTTGTAACCCAGGGAGCTCAGCAGACAGTTAAAGACTCTTTCACATGTATGTCTTACAAAGTAAGCACTCTTCTTTCTTCTTTAGACTGTTCAAATCTAGTGATCTGCTATGTTTGGAAGCAAAACACAGCCTGCAATTCATCCTCCTGCGGTGTCTCAGTGTGGTCCAAGCACCAGGGATAGAGGCAGCTATGTGGTGAAAGATCCCTTTCCTCCTTCCCTCAGTCCCATGAATGCTTTATACAACATGCTTGATATTTTGTACTTAAGGCATATGTAACTGAATCTCTTACTAGAGATTGCTCCAATTAGGCAGGATTGGGAAGCTTATTGCTTAATTCTTAGAGAATTTTGCGGTTTGGCGGATTTTTGGGGTGTTTTTGTTTTTGTTGTGTTTTTTCTTTTTTCATGCACAAAGGTAATAGCATGAGAGACTGAGAGAAAATGTAATTGAAAAATCCTCCTACAGTCTCAAGATGTTGTCTATAGGATACATCCCAGTTTCATTTGCTTGGGAACAAGGTCACTCATCATCCTGGTCTTCAGTGGAGCAATGTACTGTTGACAAACTAAGGGCTAATGTTCAGTTCCAGAGAAAACAATTATTTATTTATGCTAATATTTCGAATCTTGAGTTGCATTTTTCTTTTTAACTTGTGGTTTATAAAGGAGAAATTTATTATATGAAACCTTTCTTCTAGCCTGTGTTTCCCCTTAACGGTTTGCAGAACAATGCAGTACATACAGCTCACACAGGAGGATGTGGAAAAAAGCAGACATGCATTTTGCACAGGGCCAGAAGAGGTATCAAGAGGGGCCGATAACGTAGGTGACAACAAGGAGTTCCTCTGAAAATCATGAACAAAGTCTGAGGAACTTCTGGACAGTTTAATGTGGAGTTTAGAGCACTGTCACAAATGTGCTGAAAGGTGCTTTCTGCAGTGCTCCTTAAGTAGAGAGAATGAAGGAACTGAGTGTTTATTCTCAGGTACAGCATCACATGCATGGTCAACTGACCTGGAGGAGCCAGGAAGTTACCAGCAGAAGTGTCCTTTAAAATGTTTTGGTCTCCAGGACTCACTAGCTGTTATCTCTCATTAACGTGAAATTTGCTCACAAATAATATGGTGTTCACAAGAGGGACAACTCATGATCACATGGATAAAAATCAATGGGCAGCTGGACAGGACAAGTGAAGCCTGTAGTTCCCCTGCTTTGCAAAATACAGCTTAATTTATTGAATGTGCCAGGCAGAACAAGCAACAAAGCCAAATCGTGTCAGTTACTCTATTAAATTTTACCAGGTCTTGTCCTCACTAATTCTGGCTCAGCTTCAGAGCCAGGAAGGCTGAAACTCTGAATATAGAAATCACCTACCATTGCTGTGTCAGAAGAGAATTAAAAACATAATAAATTTCCTCAAGTTATCTCTAAGTTAATGATGATGCCTTTAAGGACTTCTGAGCAATCAATAAAAGAAAATTATAATTTTTGTTATTGATTGGTCTATTTTGCTCTCATTCCTCAGAACAAAAAGTGATAAATGAAAAGGTTCTTTCTTACCTCCTAATCTCACTTGAACATACACTTACAAATATAGCTTTCCTAAATAGCAGTACCAAAAGCAAACTCACATGTTTTGATTTTAGAACCCACCGGGCTCTATTCAGATGGAAATTTGATTTCCATGGTTTACCCCTCTGAGAGCTGGAGCGATTTCCAAGCCTCGACTGCAATGCAGGCTAATTACAGTTTGCGAGCCACACATTTTTCCAGACTGCTCCCATGGCAAATGCTGAATTTTGGCCACATTTCCCAGCAACTTCTTCAATTTAATTCTGTATATGGGTGATAGAGTACTGGGGAAAGTGTTGCCACTAACTTATTGTCAGTGCATCCAGAACGCAGCAGAAACTGGTGGAAAGATAAGGGGAATCTGACTGAAGGCAGCTTAGCACTGCCAAATGCCAGATTCATGTGTGTGTCCTGGGTGTGATTTAGTTCCTAATTTATGCAGGGTAATGAGGCAATTTTTTCTGCTGTTGTTTTTCTATTATTCATCACTATTATTCTTTTCATTCACTGCCACAATTGTGGTTTTGGCAGTCACACACTCGTCACACGTTTATAATGGGCTTTTCTGTCAGGGTTTTGACATTTAGAAAGAATGGTTTGGTTTGTTCTTGCCTTTGGAGTAAGGTTTTATTCATTTCTGTTCTGCAGCAGCATATGTGGACATGCTCCACCTCCCAACTAATGCACAAACCTGGAAGGATCTTACCACTTTCCTACCCAAATTCAGGTCATCTTTGACATTTTCCTTCATCCTGTCATAGGCTGTCCACTCTTTGAAACCTGGAGAGAGTTGATGGAGAACTGAACACACAGCAGCTCCTGCTACGGGTGCAAAAAATCCTTTTCATGCATTATAGTACTTCGGATGGATTAAAAAATATTAAAATAAAAGGTCATGAGCTAGAAATAGTCGTTGGCCTGCCTGGCCAGCTTGGTGAGAGAAAGCTGTGCACTCCCAACTGTGGAAGGGCAACATGAATAGATTTCTAGAAACTGAGCTTACCAGCAATCCTCACTGTTTGTTTTTTTGACATTTGAAATATATGGTTTCTGTACATATAGTCATAATTATCTTCAAAATTAATACGAGTCAGTGCTTTCCTTCTATAGAAAAGGGATGGTCACAGTTTCAACCAGCAGGTTCCCTCAGTCATGGTGGTATTTCAGAGGAATCTTGTACATCTAGTTGTAAAAGCACCAGCCCCTGTGTGTCTAGCACGCGAATGAGATTTGTTGATGCCAATTCATGCCATGAAAGAGCAAGACTTTTAGTTCCTATACATTAAACCCTCCAGATAATTGCATTTACTATTTTTATTTAGACAAATTTAGTATCCATTCATGGTTTTAACGTACTATTTTTTCTGCTTGTTTAGGGTCATCTCTGCTTTAGTTGCTCCACAGATCCCTGCTTGTTTATGAGTAGTAGAAGCTTTCATGAAAATAGCAAGGTTTCAGGAATCAGTAAGGACTTCAGCTATAAGCTGCTTTTTGATATAAAAGAAAATCCAATTCTGCTGGTATCAGATAAGTGTAGATTACCTTTACAGCTGCTACCTGAGCAATCTTTTGGGATGTAATTATGATAATAAGAAAAAACATCTCCATAATTATATGTGCATGAAGCAAAATGCTTTTCTTGGGCCATCCAGCTAGAGGTCCAGATACAGATATGCATGCTTACAGAGGACACAGGGGATTAAGGAGGCATAGAAATAAACAAGAGACAATTGTTGCCGCATATGGTGCATACTATAGGCAGATGTGTTTTGATCAGGATCAGCTATGCAGAAGATAGCCCAACTGATTTTTTCTCATCTACACTGAACAAACTTTGATCACAGTGTAGTATCATGTGTTTTAAAATTTATGCTCATTTAAAAATTACTCCAAATGTGCTGGAGGGATTTGTGTCCTTATAAAGTCTTCTGAGCCAGGAAATGAGCTCAATAGTTGGGCAGGCTATGTGGAGAGTTTCTCATGCAGGGATGGATTGGGATGGGATGGGATTTTCCTCCGCCAAAGTCAGTGTGGTGCTGGTAGTTTTTACAGGGGTGTAGTAGTGGCACTTTCTAATTCTTTAGGAAATAAATAAAAGAAAACAAGATTACCGGACAGATTATTCTCTATGGGAACTATTCTCTTTCCTTCTTAGACACTGTTGATGCAGTATAGGTTATTCTCACCAGGCAAGATGAATCCTAGTAATTTTTTATTTCCAAGGAGCTATTTTCATGCTGAGCTTTCAATTCTACTCCTCCACCTCCTTCTTGCCTCATAACAGTAGGAGTAGACTTTTAGCTTATAAAATAGTTATACCTTTTATTGAAAAAGATGGTTTAAACCCAGCATTACTGAAGGAGGAAGTAACAAGAACTTAATTCTTTTGCTGGGGAATAATTCAACATAAAATGTTATCCATAAAAAAAATAAGGCAAATATACGAAACCATGCACTATTTCAGGTTTTCTTACATCTTTCTATTATCAAAATCGGATTTTGTTTTGCATTCTTACTTGGTAATTATCTAATAATTGTAATTTTCATCTTAAGAAGATAGGCTAGAAACCACTGTTCACAAAAGCCCTGCAACATAACAGTTGATCAATTCTTCATTACGCTTGATGTATTCAGCTTACCACACTAATTTCATTTGCAATTTGAGCTAAGAAAAAAAACAAACCCAAAAAACAAACAGCAAAAATCTACTCAAGCAATTTCAGATTGGAAAGCCATAACACGAATTAGTACACAAAGAAACAGCAGGCAATCAATTTATCATTTTTTACTTTATTCTTTAGCAATTGGCAGTCATTGCCAAGTTGCTTTTGAAACTTGAAAAATTTGATTATGTGAAACCTGGTGAATGACAGGCTTTGGTCAGTTCTCTGTGGTGTTTTATGAGTCACTTTGGGAATAGAAAGTTTGAACAGGTAGATCTGTCTGGCATCTGCTAATAACCTGCACAAGCACATACAGCTAAACCTTAGAATGGAACCCTGGCAGCTCTACTTCTTTTGTTTTCCAACCCAGTTCAGTGAAGGCTTAGTTCTCACTGAAGCAGGTATACGCCATTTCAAAAGACACGCTGTGGACCTACATCTCCAAACCAGTGTGTAAGTCAGCTGTGATCCCATGTGCAAGACTGACTATTGCATCTCCCACAGTATCCACTGCATGGGTGAATATTACAGAAACCTAAAGATGTTTTTAACCACATGGTTTGAACAACACACCTGCCAGCCCATTAATGAAAACGGGTTTGCTTGTGATAGACTGAGAAGTGGTGGTGCCACATGCTGCTGTGCAGACCTTACACCTGTTCACATTTATTCACAGGTGACCACAAGAAGGCTTTCTACTTTTTATCCTTTATCGTGTTTGCCTTTCTGCATTTGGAAATGAGGATCCCGTTAACTTTTTTTAACCTTTATGTTGAATTGAGTTGTATAAATATTGTTTGCAAGCAGTGGGTATTCTCAGAGAGGAACTAGATGTGCTTAGAGCACAGTTCTGCAGTATAGACCAGGCAGAAGAGCAAAGAAAGGCAAATAAACATGAGAGAACAAGTGGCTTGGGGACACCTTCTGCTGGGTTTGGGCTGCGTTGGCAGATTTTGAGCTGGCTGGTTTTCCCTGACTTGAAACAACGCCTGGCACTGTGCTGGGGCAATGGCCTGAGCACTTAGATATTCTGTGGCACATTCCTCTCTCACTGAAACTGCTCCCTTTGTTATAACTTTGTTAACTATACATTGTTAACTATAAATAAGGATGTGCTAACTTTTCCATCTTCCAAAGCTGTTTGCCTCCCTTTTAATTTTCTTTGCACTGATGCATATTCAATTATGTTTACAAAATAAGTAATTTCATCAAGAAAACCTACAGGTCTGATACCAAAATATTCTGCTGCCTCATAATATCCCTGCAGAGCAGAAACCAGGGAAGCAGGATATTAAAACCAGTTCTTTGCCACAACTTCTGCTTATTGACTGTAATGAGATGGAAAAGGTCTCTTTTTTTTTTTTGCTAGGCAAGAGTTTCTGACAGAAGCACTTAGCTGTGGGAGAGGGTTTCACAGATGAGATTCTGAAGTGGATAAGATAGGTGCAAAGTCCCTAAAAGGCAAGGTTTACCTGCTGTCACTTGCTCCCATTGGTGGGAATTTAGACATATCACTGCCCAGCCTTCCAGTCGTGGTGGCCTGTGCCCTCCTTCCTTTCTGATCCATATGCTGTGCAGCAAAGAAAATTGCTCCTCATGGACTATCAAACTGAAGTCTTTGGTTAAGTGGATTCACTTGTTTTAGAGGTGGACCAGGTATGAGTAAAAGTTCTTACTGGACTCTTACTCTCGCCCCTTGTTATGTAAGCAACCTTTACACTTAAAATGTCATTTGTGAATAGAGTTTGGAGACAAAGAGTAGTCAAAAGTATTATCGTATTTTTGCGTGTATAGTAGTGTCAAGGTATCAAAGTATATAATCCCAAAGAATTTTCCTACCTGCGTGATTCTTAAGTAATTCTCTTTCTTTTGAAAAAAAAAAAAAAAATCACTGAATTACTTTTTTGGGTTTAGGCTAGTGTTTGTGTTGTTTTTTGGAGTCTTTTCCATTGGCTAGACTAATTCTGCAGTTGATCATGTTTGGCATGTTTCGTTCTCAGTGGTCCAAAAATTGGCTTTTCATCACAGCAGTATGCAGCATAAGGCTTATTGTCTCTTATTCAAAGCACACTGTGGATAGGTCTGTGTTTCTGTTTGACGTACACCAGCAGACCCAATGCTCAAGCCTGCAAAGGTGAATCACACTGGGATCGCGAATCTGAGATGAGCTGTTTTCCCTTTTCACTTCAGCCCCCACCCTTACCCTGCCTCCAACTCACCCTTTGGGCAGGAACTGCGACTCTTTATTTTACCCCATATATTACTTTCAAACATGGTGTGAAAGAAAAGTCAGGGTCCGAATTTAGTGTGAAGGTCTTTGTTAGCTATATTTTAGCCTTTCATTCTTTTTCAGTTATACTACTGCAAAACTGTAGGCCTTGTCCTTAGACAAGTTTCTTTCATCTCTTCTATTATTTGCTGAAATAAGGTGTCTGGTGTAAAGAAAAGCACTAACATCTAGGTTATTTCCTTACAGAACATGTAGATTCAGCAGCATGGTTCAATATTAATAACAATTGAATGGCTACATCCCTGCAAACTGGGATAAAAGCTTGCCCCTAGGGGTCCAGCAAACACACTTAAACCACTGAATTATCTTAATTCTAAAATAGCTTTCCAGCAGTACCATGGGGGCAGGCTACATTTTAGGGTTATTTTTCTGTATCTGGAATTTTGAGGCTATTCCAGAGGCAAACAGGCACAATGAAAAGGAGAGCTGGCCAAACATGTGAAGACTTGAGGTATAAAAGGATTAACAGCTCCTAATGTTCTGCATTTTTCTGCTGCAATAAGTACAGACAGTGCCCAGAGCTAACCAGAAAGGGAAAGACTGCATGTAGGAGGAACAGAAAGACACAGCTAAAATACTGTGCTGTAGTAAATTTTAAAAAGGCAACTGTTGAACAGATGTTACTGGCACATGGAAAATTTAGTGAGTAGATGATTTGCAATCACCAGTCCAGTGAGGAAAAGCAACTTATTTGAATCTAAAATTAAAACTTTCAGTATATCCAGAGAAACAGAGTCTCTAAAACCACAAAGAAAGACTGATAGTAATTTAAAGTCAGTCTAAACTCCTCTTCAAGCTGAAATTAAATATCTTGGAAGCAGGAGGCACTGAGTCATTTCATTTGCAAATGCATTGAAAAAAAATATTTCACTGTTAGAAGAATAGGCTTCTTTTTCTCCAGGCCAAGTTTGTCATGTTCAAAAAGAAACTATGGTAGATCTTGCTGAGTAGAGAAAAACGTTGCCAATGCCATTTTAACCCAAGCTCTGCTCACTTGAAACATGCTCCTGAGGGTGATCAGTTCATGAGGTGTGCTCCTTGGAGCACAATCTCTGTGCTTTTGTTTTACCTATCTCAACTGCCTTCATTCACATGAACTGCCCTGTATGATGAGCCCATACCTTTTATTTTTTTTATTCTGACTGTGGGACAGCCAGACCCAAAATACAGGTCTCCTGCGAAAAATATATCCCCATCACATTGCAAGCTGGAAGTTACACAGCTGCTATTGCTCTGGTGTCAGGAAAACAATGCATGCACACAGCATAAGTATATAGAAGAATGAAATATGTCTTGGCATGGCACTTATCACATCCCTGATTACCCAGCATAGAGAACAGAGGCATTTTGGCATAAACAGTGCTAAAAAGAGAGTGAGCCTACTGCCTTTCATGATAATCCTTCTTATCTCTAAACTATTGCTATAGCATCTGCATGGGAACATGAGGAGGGAAGACTGCTTCAGTCTCCTGGTGGCTCTTCTATAATACAGTTATTTTCCTGTTCTTTACCTCAAGCAAGGATGTCTGATTCTGATTTATCTCCCATATTCCTCATGATCAGCCACAAAAATAAATGACTCCCTAACTGTGCATCCAAAACACTCCGGATCCATGTCTCTATGTCACAAAATATGTTTATCTCAGTGTCTCTATTCCATGCAATATTTCTATGTATTTCTTCAAAAGGAAGACACAGTCTTCATCTTAATTTGCCCTTACAGACAACTGCCTTTCCTACATTTTTGCACCTTTTTAGTTTGCAATTCTTCTTAGTTACCATGCAAATATGTTCATGTAGCCAGCAAGTCTGATCTGCCATTAGGGCCTCAGTCACTGACATGGATAACATAATGTAGGTCTGACTTGAAGTGGCCATCTGAACCAGTTAATTTTTGTACTTCTCTTGAACTCATTTCTTGATATTTGTTACTTACTCATTATGACTCCTTGACTACAAAGAGTACATCAAAGCTGAATATTTCTCTTTAATCAGGGACCAAAAAGCGTTATCACTCTGATCATAGGATTACAGCTTTCACATTTTCTTCTCAGACTTGCTCTTGGAATCTGTCCAATCATTTAAAATCCTCTTCTAAGGAAGGAAAAGTGACCTTTCTCTTTCAAGGCAAACCTTTTCGTAGGATAGTCCACGGAGTGCATGGGTATATGCCAAGAATGACATAGATTTTTATACAGATTGAATCTTATTTGCAATAATAATCTGCAGTATTTTCTATTGCCAAAATTCTTTCAAAGATTTCTTACAGCAGCAGGTTATTTTGGCTGTGATTTCATGAGAAATGGCATTCTAGCTCTTTGGAAAAGGCTCTGCAAATAGTCATTAGGCTAAGTCTGCTCTTCCAGGACAGCAGGATGTAAAGAAATGAGATGTCATCATATATGTGTGTGCATATGCTTTGAAGGTCTGCTTTTCAGTCTTTTTAGAAGATAGGTGTATATATATTTATAACAGCTAAAATAAGAGTTTATTTTTTTTCTGCCAAATGAAGTAGGCATTGGAGGTGTTAACAAACAAAATTCAGATTAAAGAGAAAGAACAAACTAATTAATCATTTCTTCTGGCCCAAGTAAAATTAATACTACAACTGAGTTAGCCCCTCCTACACTGACAGGGGAAAAAAATCTTGTCTATGAGAAAAAGCCTTGCTAGAAGGAGAAAAGAAAACCTACAGCTGGGAAAACAGACTGCGTGTTCCTGTTGCCGTGAGGTCTAGCCTGAGCTGGGGGCAAAGAACTACACAACATTTGAGCAATGCAATCAAAGGTCAAAGCAAATAGGGCAGGAAAGGACTGGGAGGGTCATGTAATCCACATGCGTTCAACAACATAGACTACAGATTATACACAGTCCCATTTTACACATACAGGGTAACATTTGTGAACCTTAGAGACATTACCATTGCTTGGTCTGTGCTCTTAGCAGAGTGTGATGCTTTGATGCAGAACTTATCTTTCTGAGCAGCTTCCAGAAATTCCCTAAAATCTTTGCAAACTCTTTTGCGCGGAGCCTCCGGTGCTGCCGCAGGGGAATATCTTCAGGGTCCTTCTGAGGAGAAGCCTCTGAGCAGTCCCCTGATTCTCAACAAGGGGGAGCTTGGCTCCCTTGTCTATTTAGGGCTTGGCATGGATTTTAGATGTTTGTTTTATTCTCTGTCTACTAACAACTTGCCCCTGAGTATTAGGAATGAGTATAAAGTGAATAGAGTGAGATACCATATGTTAATTCTGGTACGCTTTTTGGATGATGAAAGTGAAAATTATAGGCTTTTTGTGAGATTATTCCATATAAATGAGTTAAAGCAATTGTATGGATAAACTAAAAAAGCAGTAACTTTACTCAGTAAGATTTTATCTAAATGATCCAAATGTTATGAAGGATGACAAAAATAATTAAAATGTTGGGTAGCAAGCTCAAACTACCTAAAAATCTCATCTCTGGTCATGCAGAGGTTTTGAATAATGTAATTTTTAGTAAGTCTAAGAGATGTTTAGTATGTGGTGATGCATCAGAAGCTGTTACTTACTCTCTTGCTTGGGTAGATGTGTATATTTTGCTACTGCACATATATCTCGGGCAAACAAATAGAAGTGGCAAAAGAAAGGATGTTGTTCCTTGGTGCAGTTCTCTGGACACTTCATACTACGAAATGTGCTCCAAATTTCCCAGTAGAAAGAGACTGAAATTATGAAGAATAAGATTGAAATATATGACAGTGTTTAAAAAATGTTAGCTAGTATTGATGTTTTGAAGAAAAAAAATACTCTGAGAGTGCTGCCCTGAGGAGGTGATTGATACGGTTGCCGTGGGGGCCTGTGTCACGCTGGATAAGTCACTCCAGCCATGTCAGAGGTGATCATTACTTTTATGCTCCTCATTTTCTCGGTGCCTGACTGACGACCCTGATATGCAGAAATATGAAGCACTTAAAGCTTAGCTGCTCCTGAAATCTCAATGCTGGAGCTGGCTGCAAGCTTTCTGATGGAAAATATTTCTGTTGGAAAATGTTGACTTGCCACAGCTGAGATTTTCACAGAAGTGTGTTTTTCCACTGAAGTTATCGTTGTGTGATTTTTAGTATGGAATTACTGGAGGGAAAAAGGTGAGAAAAGGTAAGAAGCTCTGTGCTTTGGAATAATCAAAGCACACGAAAAGCCACAAAATGAGAGGTTTGGGCTCTGCTCTGGGTCTGCCCAAGCAAGACTTCCCAAATTAATTCTGTTATTTCTTGGGCTTAGGAACTTAACGAACTTAGGAACTTAGGAACTTAAGGAACTCAGGAAATGGAGGAGACGAGAAAAGGATCTTTGTCCCTTTCCCTCTCTGACTAAGTGCTTTTACTAAACATTTTAAAGGGGTCTTGTTTCAGCATGAAAAAAAGTTTCTGAAGGGGAGAGTATTTCCATGCCATCTCCCCTTTAGGCAGCTCTGGATTCACAATGATGAGGCACTTTTAGCCTCATTTTCCTGCCTCTGAAACCATTAACTTGTTGGCCTTGAGATGCTGGTGAAGTCAGGGTATACCCCACCTTAAAGTCACCTTTCATTTACTAGACCAGTAACTTTGTCAGAGAGGAAAATCGGCTTATACAGTGCAATTCGTTCTTAATAATCTGCATCAGCTTTTCCCCATCACTTTATCTTGCCCTTTTAAGGCAGGATTTAATGATGCTAAGCCACCAACCTATGGAGTTTGACTATCCCCTTCTCCGCTCCAGGTGAAGGGAATTTTGTGGACATTGATCTCCCTAGACAAGGTGTCCCATCACTTAAGCCTCTCATGAAAGTGCCCAACTTTCACTTCTGCTGTGGTCTGGCTGGTCTCCCTCTTCCTCTGCCTTACATGGGTTTGAAGAATGGCCAACTGCTGCCTTCTCTGCTGCCCATGTTAGAAGATTAAATGCAACCCCTTTCAGTTCTCTTTTCTCTACAATAAACCTATTTCTTTTAACTTTCCTTGCAGGTCACATTTCCAGGCCCCTTGTTAGTTCCCTTTTAGAACTGCCTCTAATTTGTCCAGCTTTATTTAAGTACGATGATCAAAATTAGACATAGTACTCCAGCTGTGACCTCTTAAGTCCAAGTGCACAGGTTTAATGAGTTGCCGTGCTTTATGTGCACTACCCTCAGTAATAAATTTTATTCTTGTTAATTTTTCCTAATAACTCTGCCATGTGTGATTCATTAGGAACCTGCACTGAAGGTAGTCTGGAAGGTTTGTAGGTTCTCAAATAATCCTTTATTCGCTTTTTGATGTTAAGTACTGAATTTGTACTTCTGTCTTTGTCCTTTGGATCTCAGAGGTTCTCCATAAGTTTTTGAAGGTAATTTTTAATGATTCAAGTAATGATTTGGCTATTACTCAAGGTGGATTGGCAGTTACCAACAAAATGGATATACCCGTATTTAGCTGTCTCACTTCTTTTTGTGCCTTGCATTCCCATTACGGTCTTGAAACTAACTGTGCTAAATAACTGATTGCAATTAGAATTCTCAAAGAGTTAAGCAACAAAGACTTCAAATGCATCTGTATTCCCTGTCATTTTACCTGCTCTTCTCCCCTGTTAATGGACCTTTGCTACTTTCATTTGTCTAGATAACATAAAGAATATATCTGCCCTTCAACCTACAAGGGCTGCGAAAGTAAATGAAATGCGCATTAAGCACCCAGTTGCTGGAATAACGAAGGAAGACAAGGTCCTTTGTGACCTGATTTAGTGGTGGACTTGGCAGTGCTGGGGTAACAGTTGGACATTATGATCTTAGAGGTATTTTCCAACTTAGATGATTCTGTTATTCTTTCAGGAAATGAATGGCACTTCCAGGATGGTTTTTGCTACTCTGTAATGTACATACATTAAAGCCATGTATTCACAAATAAGAATGACATGAAATACTGGCTCACTGCTTGGTAATGCAGTGCCATTTATCCTGGGCATCAAAGGAAGAGCCAGTCCTCAAGTAAATCAGTGTGTGATCTTGTCACAGAGACTGGATTAGAGTTTTCAAGCACAAGGAGCAAAACTGGCATTGTAAACAGCCCTAGCTCTGGGGTTTCCTGGCTTGTGAGGGCTTCCCATCACAACTTTGTGTGTTTATAGATGGAAAGTGAGATATTTGCTCTGCCACAAATGCTGGGTAGTGTCCTGATGGCTTCTTCAAGGTACTAACTGCTTCCTCACCTCAGAAGAAATGAAAACTTTTATTCCTGCTGGGATTCTAGCTAGCACCTTGTTACTGTTCTCTGCTTTTGAAGTTCCTTTTCCAGAGAAGGAGAGAATAATATCCGTAGCAATTACATGAATTTGTGAGAATTTCTAACAGCCACTTCTATAGTGTCTGATGACTCCATAATTTTACCATACAGTCTTGCTGTCTTCTGGAAACATTTGGAGATGGTAAGTGTGACTTGCACAACTGTGAATGTATGCAATGATCTAACTTGTCAATGGAAATTGTTCTGAAGTGAACTCAGGCCTCAAGCCAAAACAGTGCCTGAAAACAAAAAAACTGAAATAGCACCATGAAGATGACTAGCAAAAGTGATTTTGCAAGCTGTTCCCCCAAAATATTTGCTTATCGGGGACCAAATGCCACCCTGATAACGTTGTGACCCACAGCAGCCTCTGCACCAAACTGCAGAAATTTCTAATGATTTTTTATGGATCATTTATTGTTTGGAGAGCACTACAGTGCTGATACCCTGGTTGCCATATGACTCATTTGACCAGCTGTTTTGTGACTTGTATATAGCATCATTCTATCTGGAAGGAACGATTTAAAGTAGACTATGTTTTATTTGTATCAACCAAGATTTCCTAACAATTCTTACCTCCTGGCTTTCTGCTTAAGAGGTGTAAACAATCACCAGAGTGGGTCCAGAGCTAACTCCAGTTTTCTCTCAAATACTCTTTTCTTTCTTCAATTCTCCAATCTGGCTTTTGGGGATTTTACTCACAGGTTTTTTACTCACAGATTTTACTCTGACTTCTCTGCCCAGGACTGTAAAATTCATTAAACATGCCTCTCTCCATGCATGCCTTCTAAACATTCCAACACTAGTTAGTACAGCATTGACACCAGTATTAACAGGGAATACCTAAATATGGAACATGAAGACTCTGCCTGGTGTACAAAGCAGCTCATTGTACATCTCCTGCATGTGTAGCCTTTTGTCTTGTGTGTCCTTTCAACTTAATTTTAGGTTACCCTCTACTTTCACCTCCATTGCTGTGTTATACATGGGCAGTTGGCTATGTGACCTAATCGTATCAGCCTCCTCCTGCTGTTCTATTTCAATCATCTCCAACCTTTCCCCACTGTGCTGACAAAGATATTTTCTCCTGCACCGTGGAGAAAATGATCTAAAACAATATGGTAGTGTTAGAGTTCTGCATGCATAGTTTTGATAATGTAACCAGTCACCTGGCTGGGTTTTTTAAATGAGATTGCTCTTGTTATAAGCTTGTTTTCATTCAGTTCTCACAAAAGGACTGCTCACAGTGTGAATCATGCCCGACATTTCAGTATTACCATAAGGAAGTATTAAAGATAATAAAAAGGGGTACATGCAGACAAATCTTTGGAAATGCAATATTTAAGAGCAGTGATGCTGCTGATAGCTTTCAGACATTTTGCAGAACATTAAGAAAAAAAGAAAACAACCCCCAAAGTAGCATTTTCTTCATTAATACTTTTGTATTGCTTCCCACCCTCTTCACTTGCATTTATGTAACTCTAAGGTTTCCAGCTTTATTTGTCATTTCAAAGTCTTCTGCTCTCAGAACGCTCATCAAAGTGAGCAAAGTCACTCATCTAATCATGTAAGGCTGTGGATGAGCCTGCTGATGGCTCCAGGGAGGTGATGTGGAAGGGTTCATAGAAATGTGCTGTCCTGATCCCGCTGCTGCTCTTAGGTATGAGAGTGAGCACTGATACCTCTGGCAAGGGAGCTGCTTTCTGGTCTCAGTTCCCTCCTGTCCAAATAAGAAAGGGATCAATACCATCCGCACATAAGTGTACACTGAGATCATCTATTGCTTTTTGCCTACATATTTCTCTCCCAAAAAGAACATTTTTTTGCAAAGTCAGTTGGCAATATCTACATCATTATGAAACTTTCCTGGCACTGCATCTGCTGATTGATTGCTGTGAAAATGCAGCATATTTCATATTTTTTTTCTAGACGTGAAGCCAGCTGCTAGTGGTTTTCATAGGGTGAAGCTGGCAGCTGCAGGATCAGATCTCAAGGCTCTAAAACATGTATTTGAGGAACAGCCACCAGGGCTTTTGGCTGCTTCATTACTGGTCATTACTGCTCATAAGAAGTGATCTAAGCAAAATGGGTGCTGATCCTGGCTGTAAATTCTGGGTTTTCATTTTGGAAACCACAGTAATTAGCATTCAGATCGAAGTGATCTTGATCTTAAAATCATTCTATATGCAATTGAAACTTCCATTGCCTATTTCCAGAACCAAGTTAAGTCTCATGGTCTAACAGTTGACATTTATTTAGTTTTATTCATTTGCCTCTTCAATTCAAATACAGAACCTAATACATAAGTATTACTCTCCTTATGTTAATTGTGAATGCTTGCTGAAGACTGAAATGACGCTTGAATACCAGCACATCATTAGCCTGAGAGTAAGACAGGGGTTCTCTGCAGACACCAGAAAGCAATACGTAATCTTCTCCTACAGATCTTGGATAACATTGGTATCTAAGTACATGTACCTTTCACTCTAGAAGAAGGCTACTTTATTCCAATACGTCTATATTTTGCCTGGCTTTCCTATATTTCATGCACAAAGCTCAGGGGACCGCTATGGCCGATGAGGCCATGCAGGCTGTAGGATGGCTGTCCTGTTTCTTCAAGGCCCATTCAGTGCCTTCTATTTTTATCAAAACCCTCCATGACTATGAAGAAGACAAGATTGGTCCCTCTTAGATGTGTAGATGGCATGTTCTTCTGGGAGGTGGAGGCATGAAAAACACATGGGCTTTGGCTGTACTTCGTGTTACTCACTAGGCTGACTTCTTACAACCAGGCTACATGCCTTATCTTTCCCAGAGAAAGACAGCCTCACCAGGATGCCCAGAAAAAGAGCAAAAAAACCCAGGAGAGCTGTGAAGAGATTCACTATCAGTTCTGTAAGCTGCTGTCAGGCAGGAAACAGGCTGATCTGCATTTGTATTCACATTTTTTTGAGTGTTTCGCAATGACTTATTTAGGAAAGACCAAAGCAGAAATCATTGGTTGTGTGGGAATTCCTAAGAGAAGCAAAAGAATTTCATAATCACACAAAATCATGCAGGCACAAAGTTTCCATTGTTGGCCACTCTATCCTCACAGAAAATTGACCTTGACACACACCTGAACAATTTTAAATGGGAGAAATAGGTTTCAAAAGCAGAAATGCTATCAATCAGAACCTTCCTTCCAGGTAGGAAAGTTCTGTTTGTTTGATTTCTAGTCCAGATGATTAAAAAAAAAAACAAAAAAAAAACAACAAATAAAAAAACAGAACAGAGAAAAAAAAAAGCATTCATAACTGTTAAGCAGCTGAAAAGTGGGTCTAGAGTGTACATCGTTTTCGCCTATGAGTCTATATGGGTTGAATTCTCTCTCATCAGTGTGTGCCACAGAGGCTTTAGATAAGGAACTGGTGAAGAATAGCTGAATAGTGAAAGCTATTATCTGAAAAGACTGATATTTACTGGGTTCTTGCTTTTTAACTTTCTAGCTGATCCACAGAATTTCCTTTGTTGCTGGACATTCTTTTTCCTCCTTTCTCTAAAAAGTACTATTGAATTGAGTATGCACAAGTCTTACATACTGTTATCTAGAATTATCTCTAAAAGCCCTTTTAAGTCGTGTTCCCATACAAATGAGACTTGAATGCTTCCAGGGCAAAGCAGTACATTAGCAAGCGTAAGAATTAGCAACAGAATTGTGTTAATAAAGGAAGGATATACTATCAGATCACAAGGTACTGATTCCACTGTAATGTGAAAAGCTACTTTCAGTGCTGACACTCCAGTAGAGCAACAGTTAAATTAGCACCACTGTATAGAGCTCATTTGGATCATTGCATACATGTTCAGTTTTGTGCAAGCAGAGGGAATGGCTGTTAGGAAAATCAGCAGAATGAAGAGCTTGTTGTTTAAGTAGAGATTAAAATTAATTTGCTTAACCTAGCAAAAGGGAGACTGAGGATGCTTTTCATATTGCTTATATGTACATAGGGGGGAAGGGAACTCTGTAGGCTAAGGGAGAATGTTGCTTTTAGAACATACGCTTTAGGAGCAACATCTATACACATATTTGGGGTAGAAAACGGAATTTCTACCTACTGAAACACCTAGGTGACTTGACCTATTTCTAAGATGGATTTGAATGCTGCCTCTATAGCAAGGGCCTTGGACAAGAGCAATGACATAGGTCAGCTGGAGGGGCATTTATAATGTAACTGAAGGAGCTCTGCCTGGTGATGTTTGCCAAACCCTCTTTCCAGTGTATCTTCCCAGAACCTGGGTATGGCCTGCAAAAAAGCCCAAGATGCCTCCAGCCACACTGGGTGAACTGAGAGCTTTAGCAGATGACTCCCTTTCTCTTGTGGATGTAACCCCTCAAAAACCTTCTGGAGGCTGAAAATGTGTATGATGCATAGAATCTTCCATACAGGTTACTTGGTCATATTTGATGAAGGGAAAATATCTGCATATTACTGCAGCTTCCGAAGCAGCGAAGCTGGAAGGTTCTGGTTCAGGGGATCATGAAGCTATGAAAGTTTTGAAATGTTATTCTTGCTGTTCCCACTGCATATAGGATTTAATGCCTACAAGCCACATTATCATTTATAATGTTTCACTTTTTTGATAAGTTTTTTTGAAAATTATTATTTTCTTACTTGATCAGCAATTATTATTGGGGGGGGGGGTTTACATTCACCATCTTATCAAAAATATCCTGGAATATAAAAAGGTCTGATTTGTAGACTCTTACTGTTAATAAATCAAGTTGGATTTATGAGACTTACAGTCTGTTCTTTCTCTGTTCTTTGGAGGGTTTTATGAATCTGCTGTGAGAGTTCTTATTTCTTATTATGGAATTTTATTGCCACCATGTAACTGGGTTAATAAAAGAAGTATAAATAAGGATGTGCATTTGCCTGTGAGATGTTTTAATATGGAAAAAAGTATCTGAAGTTCAAAAAATATGAACCGAAGAACAGACTGTATATCTTACTCCATAAATAGGAAGAGAAACCATTTCAAGTGCTGAAGAAAGAATGTTGTATGAGCAAATTTTCTCCTAGAAAAGGCAAAAAAGTAATCTCATTTTTTTTAAGCTGTCTTGCTCTACTCTGCAACTACGTTTTAGCAAACATCCTAAAATGATGTAGTTGTTTCCTCTGACCTGCTGGTCTCCTGCCCAAACTTTCATAAAGTGAAAGAAAAGGCATAGAAAGCAAAAGGAGCTGGAAAGGTCTAACAGCCAGGGTATTTCGCCTTACAATAGTTCTTTTTGGTCTACATGAACTTGGCTGATGTTAATTCACATAGACAGAGACCCAGGCAATAACCACATCCTACTTTTAAAAGAGTAACACAAAGTACTCTTTTTTTTTTTAGTGAAGAATACAAACCTGTGACTCTCTCTCCTGTGTATGAGCAAAAAACATCCTCATTTGTTCCTGTGCCAGCTTCTCAGATTTGCATACTTCGATACTATTTTAATAGTATTAAGCCCACAAGGATACAGGTGGTGCCCACACACAGAAATACAGCGAAGGCAGGAGGCTGCTGCCAGCAGATGAGAATGGAGACAGCACAGCCCTGCCTAAGGAGATAGAAGCTGGAAAGGACTGAGGTGACCGCCAGAATAGAGAACAGCTGGAAAACCAAAAAAGTGGTTTAAAAGCAGGCGCAAACAAACTGGCTCAACTGAGAGAAACAGGGGTTGGGTTCGGAGAGGCAAGATTGCCTGGGGAAGGAACACTAACAGGAGATGGAAAGGAGGAGTTCATGCTTCATATGGGTTGGGGGAAATACCTTCATGGCAGTTGTGCAGCCTTTGGGCTGTAGCAGTAAAAAGTCGCAGGCAAGGAATTTGGCATAAAAGACCTTTTTGGTTTTCTGTGGGCCCACAACACAAGAAAGACATAGACCAGCTAAACGGAATCCAGAGGAGGGCCACAAAGACACTCAGAGGGCTGAAGCAAGCCTCCGATTAAGACAGGCTGAGAGACTTGGGCTTGTTCAGCCTGGAGAAGAGAAGGCTCCGGGGAACAACCTAGAGCAGCCTTCCAGTGCCTAAAGGAGGCTTACAAGAAATCTGAAGAGGGACTTTTTACAAGGGCATATAGCAACAGGACTAGGTGAAATGGTTTTAAATTGGACAAAGGTAGATTTGGATTAGATATAAAAAAGAAGTTCTTCACTGTGAGGGTGGTGAGGCGCTGGCACAGGCTGCCCAGAAGTTGTGGCTGCCCCATCCCTGGCAGCATTCAAGGCCAAGTTGGATGGGGCTTTGAGCAACCTGATCTAGTGGAAGGTGTTGCTGTTCCTGGCAGGGGGGCTGCAACTAGATGATCTTCAAGATCCCTTCCAATGCAACCCGTTCTGTGGTTCCAGAAGAAATGACAGCTTGAAACTGGCATGTGGCTGCTGCTGCTACAAAAGGGCAACTATTGCACTCAGTCCTCCTAGGCAGATTTCTTTCTGCTGCTGACAACAGGATTTGAAGTGTCTTCTGTAGGAACAGGATGGAGACAAGTCCACAGGCCAGATGACTGTAAAGCTCTGTAGTTTAGAGTAGCAGCTCATTGCTTTTTGCACAGCGCTATAGATGATAACCTTTTATTCCCTTTTTCAGGGTTAACAGACCCATCTTCCTTTGGCTCTAAAGTGAGAGGGCAACAGGTATTTGAAACACAGCAGCTATTTAATTTAAAAGGTTAAAAATCACACTAATCTAGAAAAAACTGTGATTTCCCATTGTTCATCACTGCTGTAGCCACCTCTGTGGCTCTGTGTTGTTAAACAGAGAGCTAGTGGGTTATTACTATATTATGTTTCACTGTGAAATTCAGTCAGATTAATGACTTTGGGCTCACTTGAGATTTACATAATTTATATTGATGACTAGCTGTTTAAAATATGTTACAAAATCAGGAAATAAATTGTAGATTTTATAAAAATATAATTAAAAATTGACTTGTACTAACTGTTGGCTTCAGGGACATGCATGAAGTTCAAATATGATGGATTATTTTGCTCAGTGAAAACTATAAAAAAAACAGGCGAGACTTATGATGATAAAAAGCAGGGGGTTTTAGGTGGTTACATTATTGATATTTATATTGAGCCAATTGCTGCTTGCATTTCTTCTGTGCATATTTTATTGACTTCATTGTGACTAATTGTGGAAGGAGAGCAATATTTGCATTATAGTGAAGAAAAATTATGTTCCTGATCAAGATGCATTTTTGACCCAAGCATAAAACTTCAGAAGCCAGAAATCAAACATTTGTATTAGTTATGTCTTTAATATGACTTAACCATTTCAGAATTTAGCAAGCTGTGATAAATCTTTATGCTATAAAAACAGAAAGGAAATTTTCTTGCCTTTTTTTCTGTAATGGATGGGAACTTAGCTGAGAGTTGATTCCCACTCATGACTAAGAGATATAACAAAGTATGTTTTTTGTCAAAGTGTATTTGGTAGAGTAAATATGTTTATGTTTATTGTGACTGTGTCAGAAAGAGGCAGGAAAACTTAGGTGTGCTACTGTTCTATGACCTTCATACTTGGTTGCACCTGGGTGCCTTGCCAATGCTCTTGGAATGAACAGTGAGATCATAAGAAACTGCACAGGCCCACAAGTAAACAATTACAGAGCTAGCATAAAGCCAGTTGTTTCTCTATGGGTATAAAACTAGGACCCTCTTGTAGCCAAATCTGAAAGCCTCACCTGTGGGTGGTGAACTTTCCCAATTGCCTGAGACTCTTGGCATTGGCTGCAGCGGGGTTTCCCAGCTTGAGGTGTGGGCCTGAATGGTGATTCATTGGTGACTGGTGATATATTTCTTCTTAACAACTGCTCTCTCAATGCATTAATGATTTGAAGCATTCCTAATTTTCTTCTGTGCTTTACTTACATATATATATATATCTATCTGATTTGCTTTTTCACTATATATGGAGACATATATACCTGATTCATGTTAATGTATGAATTTGCTTTAGTGTGCTTATTTGCTTTAGTGTGCCTCTTTAATAAACTGTGTTTGTTATACAGCTAGTGTATGGTCATTTTGTTGAGTATCCTGCCTGTTAGCAGAATATCCTCACATTAGCAATCAAAATATTCAGATAGCAAGTACTATCTTTTAAACAGTTTGCTCTAGAAAAAGCAGTGCAAAAATTAGGTAATAAGAATCTGTGACATGTAAGGCTGGTCTCAATGTTGGGGTTTTTTTTTAAATGAAAATGGCTTTGAAGGCAGATGTTATGATGCAAAAATGAGCCAAACTCTGCTCATAATATGACTGGTCTACCCCCAGTGAAAATCAATGGAGTTGGACAGGACCAACAGCTTTGAGTTTAATGTGCAATAACAGGGTTCATGACATGAGATCCCTGTGTAAGAAATTAGATGAACTCTTCCATTTTATTTGCTATCAACCGAAAACTCAGTAGTTTGAGCAGGATACTGAGATGTGCAAAAGGACTGCTAAAAATGTAAAGTCCTACCTTTTTGCTACAATTAGAGATGAAGCAAGGAATGCTTTCCTACCACTCTCCTGTGGAAGAAGAGTGCTTGGGGAGACAAAATGCCCAAGCTCCAACCACTGTCCAGGAAAAGACCGACAGGGCTGGAGGAAAGCAGAGTCTGGGGCAGCGACAGATGACACAACAGCATCAGAACATCTTGCTATAGCTCATCTTACAGTTATTAACTCAAGAGGAAGGTATTGGGTGAACAAATGTCTCTTATTTGTGTGAGACATACTATACAATTGCAGAAGCAGGGTAGAACCAGCTGGAGGCTTGTTCTTTTTAATCCAAACTTTTCCTGTAATGCAGCAGTGTATGCACAGCAAGGAGCACTCTCTCATGAAATTACATGTTCAACAAGCTACTCCTTGCACTCATATTATATAATGGTCGCACAGGCAGCGAAAGTGACATCTTTCTGATGCACCCTTATGAAATGGGTTTGAAATAAGTTTTGATCTGTATGCCAGTTATCTATAATAAACATGAAGTTCCACTTAATGGCTACTTTTTCCCTAGTTTTGCAACCGAGTTCTGGTTTGCTTCACTATCTTACCTCACTGAGAGGCCTAAGAGAAGCCGTAGCAGGATGGGAGTTTCTGTGAATATCAAACCAGAATGTAAAGCAAAAAGGAAAATACAGGAAGATACATGTAAAGCTTCTTGAGGATAATCACATAGTGCAAGTGGTATGTTAATTCCAAGAGACAAATTTTACGCAGTGGCTGTCCTACAAATCCTCTTCTGCTGTTTGGTGATGACTGTTACTGCCAGATGACATGTTCCTTCACAGCTTCACTTAGGTTTCCAATGGACAATCACATGCTGACAAGTTTTCTGGGCCTTTATTTCCCAGTTCCCTGAATTATGGGATAGTGGTAAAATCACACTGACAAAATCTTCCAGATGCCTTATCTGTGTTTCAGAAATAAATAACTTGTTGGATTCACTCTTGAACTCTCACAAAATGCATCACTAGGGGCCATGAGAAATAAGCAGAACTTTGTATTTAATCTGGAATGCTTATAAAATTATACAGTGTTTTTCACCTAATCTTTTAGAGAGGATAATTTAGTTTTCAAAAAACAAGACAAATTGTTTTTCTACAGACAACAGGTATTTCCTACTAATGAAAATGCCATTATAGAAGGCCCATTTAGAAAGAAAAAAATACTTGTGTGCAATTTCTTGCTCCCATAATTGCATGCTGATACTGAAAAGACACTGTGATGTGAAATTTTACTCCAAGCTAAAATAAGATGCTTTCCCTAATGGTTCAGTAACCTCTGTTAGAATACTAGCTAATACAGCAGTATGAATTTTAATTTTTCAGCTGGGCTTAAAGAAAGCAGCAGTGATTTGGTTTTGGTAAAAATTCGCTGCAATATCTTCAAGTTTTTAATTGTAGAAATATAGGTTACATTTTTTCCTGAATTTGCTCCAGCTGTATTTGCAAATCTTAGAAAAAATATTGCATATGGTGATGAGAGGTTTATCCAGGGATCACTGAAAGGACAGCCTGATCAGATAGAAAGAATATATTGGTATGTTTTGGGGAAGAATATATTGGTATGTTTTGGGGAGAAAACAACAAAGCATTGGTGGAATTCAGTGGGGATTCATGAAGAATTTTTTTTTCATTGCTCTTCTATTCATTCTTAATGCTGACCAAATGTAAAGTTTCCCTATGAATATGCAACCAACGGTCAGTTTGATTTTTACAAAAACTGAGAACAAGTCAAGGAACCTCATTCACCAAAATACACATATTTCTGTATTTTTCCAGTGGCTTGTTGCCTGCCACAGGAAAGGCCAGTGTCTTCCAGGAGTGTTTGGATATATAGAGAGAAGAAATCTGCCTGCACCCAGAAAAGCTGCACGGTTAAAACTTCTCTCAGTGCACATTCATGCATATTCTTCCAGGCACTGTCTTGTCCTCCTTCAGTCTAGGAAAAACTGACATTGTTTTCCCCTTCCTTCTTGAATGTATATATTTTCTAGGTAATGAAAAAGCGCAGAAAATATAACTGTTCTTCGTATTGATTTTGATTTTATATAGTGCCTTTTTCTCAAATGGATGCAAGAGTGCACTCTTAAAATCATACTGTATAGAACAATAATTTCTATCACAATGGAAAAACATGGCAGCAGCTTAATAGTGCACTTTAGTGCTAGGCAACATTTTAGGAAATGAAGGTGGCTTTAAGTAACAGGAATAAGCTTATGGTTGTGAAGAAATTATTAGATATTGTTATGGAGCAGGACCCAGAGAAGCTTTTCTCACCCCCAGCTGCCTGCATTGGAAAGCGTGTGTGTGTGAGAAATGTCTCACTAGCCTCTTGTTCAAAATCTCTGATATTAGAGAATGTGTATTCCCAGGCATATCTTATAGGCTGAAATACTATTTAAGCTATGAAGGCTCTTAAGATGTCAAATTTCAGTTCATGTAACAAATAGTGCAACTGCCCCCAGGCCCTCATGCAGAATTTATGCAAATATATCCCTGTTTAGATTTCTGCTCTGTGCCAGTGGGTACCTGCTGTCCCAGGCTCCAAGGCCTTCATCAGAGCCTCTCAAATTAAGGACTTCTTTCTCTTCAGTAAAATTATTATTTTTGTAAAGCAAAAATTAAGCTAACTTCATCTTGTTTTCTTTATGTAAAATATGCCCTCTCTTAAGCATAAAACAACAGGGCATACAGGTTACTCTGTGGCTTTATTTTTACCAAAAGGACCTTTGATTAAAAATAAGGTTGAAAATCAGTGTGTTAGAACATTGCTTCCTAAGCACAAATGAACATAAATCACTCATTTCTGCACTGTTGGGGACTCCAAACAAGTGTAATTACTAATAGCAAAATTTACTGCCCCTATTATTTAGCCTGTTCATTCTTCTAAAAATATATATGCTTGGGTTAGAACTGTTCAGGAATTTGAAGTGTTTATTATTTTAAATGCTGTTAATGAATTTTTTATGGAAATGTACAAGTTTGAAGAAGACCTGTACTTTTTTTTGGTGCAGTTTTCACCTTAGGAAAGGAGGCATTTGGAGGCTCATGCACTTGGGCATATGGGTTTGAACAAAAACACCCCCATGTATTGATCAATTGAATGATCGGTCTATCTACCTGTCTAACTCTATACTGGAATTGCTTTAGTTTTATTTTTTTTATAAATAGCGAATATGCATTATGCCATAGAATGAGTAAACCTGCTGTCCATCACAGATACTTGCATCTGTGCAATAGATGAACACATGGGAGACTGACACTGGAACACTTATTCCAAGATGTATCTAATTACTAATAGAAAGTGAAACAGTTCAAAGAAGTAGTCTAAAGATATTCTCTCCAGCATAATCAATAGACTAGTGCTGGGGGCAGTTTGTCTGTGACAAAAGAGATTGATCAAGCTCCTCTATCCTAAAACAGATCTTTCTTGTCAGAAGTGATTAGCAAAATATCAGGCTATCATTTAGCACTTTGGGGTTTTCCTGGTTCTGTCTCAGTGGGAAAGTAAATTTTTAATTGTTTTCAATTGTTAATGCAATCAGACAGGGAAAAAACTTCCTATGTGGATTAACAGCAGTTACTCGTCCTGAAGTAAGTTATTTTGGGGAAGTCATATAGTCTATAAACTGTTATGGCCCAACTGAGTTGGGCTATAAGACCAGTGAGCCCCTGATGGAGTTCAAAGGCAAAAATCCTGCTTAATGGATAATTTGTGTGGTGTATTTTTTGCGACAATCTTTTCTTGCAGCATTTCTGCAGCACTAATTTTAGCAATGATTACATGAACCAGTGATAACAGTAGAGGCCAAAATGTTTCCTATGCTAATGTACACATATGGCCATCTGCGCTACCTTTTACAGGATTGTAATTCTTTAGTGTTATAATCAATTTTGCCCCACTGAAAGCAACATCAGCATTAATGTATGTTAAGGTTGTCAAAGGCATACCTTATACCCACATGCTGACCAGCTGCAAGGTTTTAAATCTGAGAACCTCACAAAAGGGTCTTTCAGAAAGACTGTACTTCACTACCAAGGAAGGATTTCTCAGCAAACCTGATTTAAAGGAGCCAGAATAAAGTTGTCTGCATTAGAGGTCTTAAAAAACCAAAATCCAATACCGCTGCAAAAACCAGACTTTTAGAGACAGCTTGTTTTCCAGCTAATCATTGTACATACAAGTCCTATTTAGCATCTCTGCCACCAGACTTTCTAAGTGGTAAAGAAGCACCTTTCAGCATAGTTTTTTGGCCATGCAAATACTTCTGTGCCAGGGTTCATTGGTTGCTGTGCAAGGAAGGCTGACCAGGCACAGCTCACCATGTTCCCTCACATCCTGCTGGCACTTAATGAGGATGCTTGGTATTCTCAGGAGGCAATCTGCAAGCTCAGACCTAAGAGAGAAGATTAAATTGCTTTGAAACAGCAGATGGATAGCATTATCAGGAGTGTATGAATGAGAGAAAGTGTCTACACACCCATGCAGACTATAGTTAATAGCAAACAGAACAAGAAATGTTAGTGGATAACAGACATTATGAAGCAGCAGGAAAAACAGTGGATGATTTTCATGACTAAGACATCAGTTGAGAAAATATGAAAAAGAATAAGCAAAGCAAAGGGGGTTGGTAATAGATTTATGACTTATGTCAGAGTTATTTGTATTGCAAGGCAGCAATCATGTCAAGAGGATAAAATAGTTATAAAATTCCTCTGGGAGATGTGTAGCTTGTGCTGGGATCATAGTCTACAACTCAAATCCAGCTATCCTGAAGTACATTAGTATCTTTAAGACTAATATCCTCACAAAAGCATACGCTAGGGACAGGGATTAAGTCAAACTTCAGCTCTCCACATCTGAGAAAGAGTGCTCTCATGTGGCACTTGTCTTTGACTATGATAACTTAAGGATATACCAAATGTTCACTCCTATGAGGTGTGTTGCAGTGAGCAGGATCACACTGGTGCTATGCTAGGAGGTATGCTCTGGGCAGGCACCAGTGAGTCCTGCCTGTCACTGTTGCAGGAGGTGCTGACACACCAGGTGGGGCAGGTCATGTTCCTGAACAGGTACTGTCACTCAGGGAGTGAAGGATGAGCAAAATGCATCTTTGCTCCAGGACTGGGAATGCTATGAGCTACTCCAGCATTCCCAGTGTAACTGTTCACAGTGGTTTACTAAGGATTTCTTTTACAGCACCTAATGGTATAACTAGACCAGGCAAAGGACTGAAAATTGATTGAAACTGGATGATTTCTATATTCAATAATTATGAGTGAGACTTTTAAAGGACATTATAGGAGACAAGAAGCCCAAATACTTCAGGAATGCTATGGGGTGTGGGTGGCTGAGTCCCACCGGCACACACAAGATTTTGTTGGAGAAAAAAACAACTTCTGGGGTGATTATGGTCTAGCTCAGGGAGTAGGATAGGTTTCTTTTACCTTTATTTTTATTCTGCTTTATACATATTCATAAAATTAAATGTCCATATATTTTAGCACTTAAAGAATGAGTTGCAAGTACACTGGGGTAGGAAATAGCCTCCTCTTCATTTACCTCGTATTTCTTGCAAAAGAGAAACAAGGAACTAATTAGATTTCACCCTGTTTATTTCTTTGTTGCTAGCTCTAATCTTAACATCTAATAAAAGAATGGAACAACTGGCTCTGTGAACTTTTATACTTTTTTTTCTCCAGCCCATTAAGAAATGAACAGAGCTGATGATAAGGTAGGCTAAGTGAATCAAAGTATTTATGATGTCTTATTGAGGGAGGCTGAGTCACAGTCAACTAATTTTATAGCATACCCATAGTTGATTATAAAGTAAATAATTGGAGAAAAGAGAAAAAGAAAAGTTTTAAAAATAATCTCTGACAAGTGTTTGTGAATCTGCATGTTCTGGCAGCTGGACCAGTCAACAGATAACATATGACTAATGCAGTGAGGTTTAATAATGCTAATTCTAAAGAATTTATTAAGTTATGAATAACAAAACACTAACACAGCTATTAAATAAACTAGTGACTGTTTTACTTCCCTTTCTGTTTCATATATGTCTGGAGAAAATCAATGAGATAAAAAATTTGCATGACAGTCAAACATCAGCAAAAGACAACTTTAAACAGAGATGAGAAGCAAGCAGGAGATGATATAAGACAAGCTCCTTCCTGTGAAGGAATTGTCTAGATGAGATCCCAAGTCATCTCCATATTTACCATTAAATTATTTATAGAGCTATTAATTCAGGAAATTCTGAGAATCCTTTTGTCTCTCTATCATCTAGATTTTTTTCCATAGACTTTTTCTTTCTGAGACAAATTAAAAATAATCAGCCATTTAAAAAAATAAGAGCAAGTAAGGCTGTCAGTCTGAGATGGGGAATGCCTTTTATTAGCATAAGGAGGGGAAAAGTTGGGGTATCCACCAGCTTATGGAAAGCGCAAAAACTACTGAACTGATGAGGCATTATCAAGATACTTCATGAGGGATCATTTACTGAAATTCTCAACACACAAAGCTGTCAAGGGACAGTTTAGTTGTAAAATGCTCCAGCTACCACTGGAGAAGCAGTACATTATTGCGGTATGCAGGTAAACTGCTATCCAGCTCATGGAAGCTGCTTTGTGAACAAAATACGGGAAAAAGATAAACTCGCTCTCAATCGATGACATAATATAAAACCAGCAAAATGAGCAGAGCATACTACTACAATCCTTCAACTATATTAGGCAATCAATTTTTTTCTTTCAATATGTATACTATTCCCTTGCGGCTCCCTGTGGATGCCATGCAGTGTGAACACAGCAATCAAAGTAATAGATGTCAGAATAATCAAAATAATATGTGTCAGAAAGAAGCAAATGAGTACATATATTCATTAAGTAAATCTCCTAAGGGCTTAACACACCAAACTCTTTCCAGAAAAGCTGTACAAACAACTGCATGCGCTAACACGTGGATTTACTGGTGTTTCAAATTCAGATGAAAATACATTCTTCAAACTAATCCACTTTTTTCAGATTTATAGAATCATAGAATGGTTTGGGCTGGAAAAGACCTTAAGATCATCAAGTTCCAACCCCCCCTGACATGGGCAGGGATGCCCCACCCTAGACCAAGCCCAAGGCTCTATCCAGCCTGTCCCTGAGCACTGCCAGGGATGAAGCATTCACCAGCTCTTTGGGCAGCTTGTTCCAGTGCCTCACCACCCTCACAGTAAAGAACTTCCTCCCTGTATCCAATCTAAACTTCCCCTGCTTAAGTTTAAACCCTTTACCACTTGTCCTATCACTACAGTCCCTAAGGAAGATTCCCTCTCTGGCATTCTTGCAGGCCCCTTCAGATACTGGAAGGCTGCTATGAGGTCTTCATGCAGCCTTCTCTTCTCCAGCCTGAAGAGCCCCAACTTTCTTATCCTATCTTCATACAGGAGCCGATCCAGTCCCCTGATCATCCTCGTGGCCCTCCTCTGGACTTGCCCCAACAGCTCTTCTACTGAGGGCAAAACACATAGTATAGCTGCCACAATGGAATTAATAAACAATCATAACTGAAGGTAAAAATACATTACTTTAAAGAAAACTTAAAAATCATTAAATGAGCAGTATATCCTGCCAACCAAGCATTAAAGACAATATCCATTCTTGTAGTGGATTGGGCATCAGCAATGTACAACACTAAACCTCATCTGTGAGGTGACAAGAAAATTGCCTCATCCAGGAAGAAAGTAGCCAAAAAGTCAGAACAAACCAAGGAAACCATTCCTGTCCCAGGAAACAGATTTGTAGATAAAATCAGACAAACCAATTATCTGGCTGCCTTGAGAAATTTAACCAACTTTGCAAAGAGGTACAGTATAAATCAGTGAAAACTTAACAAAATGGTACTTCTCACAATATTCTCAGCCTTTTGAAGCAGCAAGCCTATGTCACAAAAAATAAAGGGGGGGGGGAATATATAGTCATGAAAGAGCCATTTCTAAAGCCAGAAATATTTTATTAGGCTACAGAAGTGGTCTAGGAAGAAGGAGCAAACAGAAACGAATTTCTGTTCCTAGTGAAGTTAGTGCAGGATAGACTTTTCCTTCTTCTCTTCACCTATATTTTTATGATAAAGAAGTTGTATCATTTTGGAAGTGAACGGATCCTTTCCTGATTGAAACGAAAGTGTGAGATTTCAAGTATTGCTCATCTAGTCTAAATCCCACCAGCAATACCTTGTGTCCACTTGAGTCTGTGTGTGCAGTTGACTTCAGAGTTTACAGGGAAGATGGAGGAAGATTCAGCATTTTTATTACACTCCTATTTACTATATTGGCTTTTGCTCCAATTATGAGTTGTACTGCAGTTACTGGGTCTGGATTGTGAACCATGAGGTCTCAGCACAGATCTCAGCCCCATCAAAACATTTTCTGCATGACCTTGAGCCACTTCATGTCTCCATCCCATCAGTAAAACAGAATGATGGTGCTTCCTCTCCACAGCAATTTGTCCTGTCAATTTAGGAGCAAACGCTGATTTGTGTTGACTACTTGCAGCTCCTATCGATTGCAAAGGAGGTTAGATGTATACAATACTTCTTCAGATTTGGCATTTGGAGACAAAATAACTTTGAAGAACTAGACCTTTAAAGCAAATATTTTGGCCATGAATATCCTTTATATACTGTTAAGAACAGTGTCTAAGAAAAGGATCCTCAATTTTAGTACAGCACAGAATAATAAATAGCTGTTAAGGATTTTAAAAAGAACAACAGTGTACATACTGGGCAGGTCAATTGGAAATAGGCAGATCCTAGAGAGATGCAGTAGAAAGGCAGCACTCTCACACCAAACATATTTTGTAAGCTGTATAACTTTGAAAACAAGAATTCATTTTCATCAGAAGATTTAAAGACTATGCTAAAAATTATTTCCCTACTAAATTTCAAAGTCCAAAAATCCAGTACTGACATACTGATACTGCTCAGGAAAGCCACAGACATACCTAGTTCTCTCACCTGCAGACTGCAACAGCCACCCAACTCTGTCTTCTTTATGAAAGAACTATCCCTGCAGTTCACAACCCTGTTGTCTTTAAGGTAAAAAGGAGTGGAACAAAAAAGTTTTCAGAAAACAGAAATAATTACACAACTCCACTCTTAGCTTTGCTTTACGGCACAAAATCAGATGAAATCAGACTTCACTTGTTGTTCAAACAATACAAACTGGTTTAATTCCATGCAATGAGGCCAATGGAGTTACTTGATTGTCCTGGGTTCAGCAGCAGCAGTCACTTCTTCTCCTTGAAAAAAAGGGAAGAAAAAGAGGGGAATGAGTGAGTGAATAAAACTTCTTGAGTTATTAGCCTGGGTGAGGCTTAAACCACGACACTGATTTTGACAAAAATGTAAATAAGAGGGAAATAATATATGAACCTGTAAACAGCTTTTGATAATTAAAGACAATATAGGGAGAGAAACGTTGTAAAAGTTTTGCCTCTCCCTTTGGAAGCTGTTACTGCTTACTCTCCATAGCCAGGGAGTGTTGGTTTTACTTCTGTAGAAAAGCATTCAGCATGGTATTTTTTGTTTGCCCAGTGCTATAAACACCTGTTGTGCTTTCCACAGAACAAAGATGTGGAGCCAGCATAAACTCAGAGTGATTTCTAAAAACACAGGAATCTCTGTGACCCAATCCAAGCCCAAGAGCTTGATCCCTGCAAGCTGTTTCCAGGCCAGATGCCCTGGGGCTTCCCTGTGTGGATGTTTGCACACCTCCAGTGCTTGGGGACCCAGAGGGTGACAGGAGTCCTGGGGTGCCAGGGGGTTCCTGGGGACATGGGTGTCATGTCTGAGGTCTGTCCAAGGGAGGGCTTGTCGTCAGTCGTAGACACATGAAGCAGGGAAGTGGGAAAGGTCCTCAATTACTCTTTTAGAAATACTTGTGGGTAAATGTTTTCTCAGCTTCAGTAGATTTTTCCTTAAGGCGTGGACACTCCAAGGCATTCAGATTTTACAGCAGAAGCTCTGATTGAGAACATGGATAGCACAAGCAGACAAAAGAGATTACATAGTGAAAGGAAGACCAGGGTTTATTAAATTGCAAGATACATTGAATAATTTTTGTGATGCTAGAATATTCTCATTTATTTATTTTTTAATCAAAGGATTGTTTGAGAATGAACTGTCTTTTCCTGCTGGCTGTAGGAACCTAGTCTTCCTTTCACACCATCTTCTTCACCTCGGGATATGCTCAAATTTTTTCTTATGTGTTTCAGATTTGAGGTAAATCCAGTGGAGTGAATGCGCAAACAATTAATTATATCTCATTTTACTATGTATGTAACACATAGCAGTGAAGCTCCAGTGGATTTCATGAGCTTCAAGGGAGGTTGGTGCCTTTGCAGGAAGCTCATATCCCAGTGAAAACCTTTTTCAATTGTATGCAGTGAAAAGGCTCCAGATGAGATGGGGAGCAATTCCATCTTGAGCTTGCTTTCAAGCAACTATCTTTTTTAAGATAAATACTTTTGTCTAAAATACCTCTGTAAAAAATCTATTGTCTTTTTCTTTTGATTGACTTGTTTACAGAAATTCATCTGAGAAAAGTCTGACAAGCTCTGTGTTGCTTCAGCCCTCCCATATCTCCGATTCACTGAGTTGTTTTCGTCCCTGATGCTTTACTTTATCTTCTACCAGACAGAAACTACAGACATTACTGGTAACACTTTCATGCTTCTTAGTCGCAAGGAATAATGTAAAACCCCCAAATAATGAGAATACCTTCTGTCATTGGGAGCTTCATTCCCTAAAATAAGACTGCAGAAGATTATAAAGTTCTTCCTTGGTCTTTAAAGGATTTTCTCATCTCCTCCTTCTTAATAAGGCATCTGCAAAAAGCTGTTTGGTCAGTGTTGTGGTTTAAGCCGTAAATTTCACTTCTCCCTCCTTTTCCGCCCCCCCCCCCCCCCCCAATGGGGAGGAAATGGGGAGAAGAACCAAAGAAAATGTAACTCCCACTGGTTGAGATAAGAACAGTCCAGTAACTAAGATACAATACAAATCACTACTGCCACCATCAATAACAATAATAATGACAAAGTAAATACAAACGGAGAGGATATAACCATTTCGCCGCCTGACCAAGCCGAGAGACCGCACGCTGCTCCAGAGACCGCGTGCCGCGAGAGAGACCACGCGCCGCTCCCCAGACTGCGTGCCGCGAGAGCCCCACCCCCAAATCCTACCTCCTGGGCATGACGTGCTGTGGTATGGAATAACCTCATTGGTCAGCCCGGGTCAGGCACCCTGTCTCCCCCCTCCCCCAGCTTTTCTCTCTTTCCCGGCGTAGCATGAGACTCGGGGGGGAGGGGGGGGGGGAGGGAAGTCGAACCCATAACAATCCACCCCTTATTCCATACCATTCACATCATGCTCAGATCCCACATTTTCAAAAAAACATCCCATATATATATATATACATACACACACACACACAGATGGAGAGATATAGTCCCTTACTGCATGGACCAATCCCTATAAAGCTGCTGAGTCCATCCAGTCCGTGATGTCAGGCTCCATCTTTTGTAACAGTCTTTCAGAGCAGGGGAGGCTGTGTGCAGTGTTGGATCGCTGCCTGTTGATGCTGATTGTTCCTTTACTGCAGAACTCATCTGGTTTCATCGAAGTTCGTTCTTTGTTGGGATGATGGTCTGAGGGTCAGTTGCGGATGACTTGAAGACATCTAGTTGATGGGCTATAAAAAAACAAATTACATAACAAGCAACAGCAGGCACTTGAGTTCATTGGCTGTTTTCTCCTAAAATCAAATCTCCTTGAGGTACACATCGGACTTCCCCATCTTCCCGCATTACCCACCAAGTATATCTGGGTCCCTGAGCAAAAGCAATCCCACAAGTGGGTTTGCCTTTACCTGAAGCAGGAATAACCCAGCACTGTCTTCCCCAGCAAATTCCTTATGTGCACCACAGGCACGTTGTCCCCCTCTACGGTATGTAGAAGTTCTGACTGGGCTGGACCAGCTCTGTTGGCAGATCCTCTGGTGTTGACCAACCAGATGGCCTTGACCAACCAGATGGCCTTTGGTAAATGCATATCCCAATGTTTGAAAGTCCCACCACCCATTGCTCTCAGTGTAGTTTTTAACAGCCCATTGTACCGTTCAATTTCTCCCGAGGCTGGTGCATGGTAGGGCATGTGATAGACCCACTCAATACCATGCTCTTTGGCCCAAGTATCTATCAGGATGTTCTGGAAATGAGTCCCATTGTCTGACTCAATTCTCTCTGGTGTGCCTTGTCGCCACAAAATCTGTTTCTCAAGACCCAGGATAGTGTTTTCGGGCAGTGGCGTGGGGCACAGCGTATGTTTCCAACCATCCGGTGGTTGCTTCCACCATGGTAAGCACATGACACTTGCCTTGGCAGGCTGGTGGGAGTGTAATATAATCAATCTGCCAAGCCTCCCCATATTTGTACTTCAGCCATCGTCCTCCATACCAAAGAGGCTTTAACCGTTTAGCCTGCTTAATTGCAGCACATGTTTCACAGTCATGAATAACCTGGCAATAGTATCCATTGTTAAGTCCACCCCTCGATCACGAGCCCATCTGTATGTTGCATCTCTGCCCTGATGGCCTGAAGTGTCGTGGGCCCACCTGGCCAAAAATAATTCATCCTTATGTTGCCAATCTAAGTCCATCTGAGCCACTTGTTGGTTGTTCTGGTGTTCCTCAGTGGCCCGACTCTTGGGTACATGAGCATCTACATGGTGTACTTGGACCACCAGGTTTTGCACTCGGGCAGCGATGTCTTGCCACAGTGCAGCAGCCCAGATGGATTTACCTCTGCGTTGCCAGTTGCTCTGCTTCCATTACTGCAGCCACCCCCACAGGCCATTCGCCACCATCCATGAGTCAGTATAAAGTACTGGTCACTTTTCTCGTTCAGCAATGTCCAAGGCCAGCTGGATGGCTTTCACTTCTGCAAACTGACTCAATTCACCCTCCCCCTCAGCAGTTTCTGCAACTTGTCGTTGAGGACTCCATACTGCTGCCTTCCATCTACGGTGCTTTCCCACAATGCGACAAGACCCATCAGTAAATAAGGCATATTGCTTTTCACTTTCTGACAGTTCTTTATATGGTGGGGCCTCTTCAGCACACATCACTCTTTCCCCCTCTGGTGACCTTCCAAAATCTTTACCCTCTGGCCAGTCCATGATGACTTCTAGAATTCCCGGACGACTGGGATTTCCTGTTTGAGCTCATTGTGTAATTAATGCGGCCCACTTACTCCATATAGCATCAGTTGCATGATGTGTAGAGGAGTCCCTGCCTTTGAACATCCAGCCCAGCACGGGCAACCGGGGTGCCAGGAGGAGCTGTGCTTCAGTGCCAATCACTTCTGAAGCAGCTTGAACCCCTTCATAGGCTGCCAATATCTCATTTCAGTTGGGGTATAGCTGGCCTCAGATCCTTTGTATCCCCAACTCCAAAAGCCGAGGGGTCGACCTCGAGTCTCCTCTGGAGCTCTCTGCCAGAGGCTCCAGGTAGGACCGTTCTCCCCAGCTGCGGTGTACAGTACATTTTTAACATCTGGCCCAGTCCGGACTGGTCCGAGG
Organism: Myiopsitta monachus; assembly: GCA_017639245.1. Taxonomy (NCBI): domain Eukaryota; kingdom Metazoa; phylum Chordata; class Aves; order Psittaciformes; family Psittacidae; genus Myiopsitta; species Myiopsitta monachus. The sequence continues at coordinate 52,203,018 of CM029921.1, forward strand.
GCTACTGCACGAACTATCTCACGTTTAATTTGCTCAAAGGCTTGTTGTTGCTCAGGGCCCCATTTAAAATCATTTTTCTTCTGGGTCACATAATAGAGAGGGCTTACAATCAAACTGTAATTCAGGATGTGCATCCTCCAGAACCCCACAGCACCCAAGAAAGATTGTGTTGCTTTCTTAATAGTTGGGGGTGACCTTGCTGTTATCTTGTTGATCACATCTGTGGGGATCTGGCGGCGTCCATCTTGCCATTTTATTCCCAAAAATTGAATCTCCTGTGCAGGTCCCTTGACCTTACTCCGTTTTATGGCAAAACCGGCTGTCAGCAGGATTTGGATTATTTTCTTCCCTTTCTCAAAGACTTCTTCTGCTGTATCACCCCACACAATGATGTCGTCAATATATTGCAGGTGTTCTGGAGCTTGCCCCTGTTCCAGTGCAGTCTGGATCAGTCCATGGCAGATGGTAGGGCTGTGTTTCCACCCCTGGGGCAGGCGGTTCCAAGTGTACTGGATGTCCCTCCAAGTAAAAGCGAACTGTGGCCTGCACTCTGCTGCCAGAGGAATTGAGAAAAAAAGCATTGGCAATGTCAGTCGTGGCATACCACTTGGCTGCCTTTGACTCCAGTTCATACTGAAGCTCTAGCATGTCCAGTATGGCAGCACTCAAAGATGAGGTAACTTCGTTCAGGCCACGATAGTCTCCTGTTAGTCTCCACTCTCCATTAGACTTTCGCACTGGCCATATGGGGCTATTAAAGGGTGAGTGGGTCCTACTGATCACTCCTTGACTCTCCAATCTACGGATCAGCTTATGGATGGGAATCAGGGAGTCTCGGTTGGTGCGATATTGCCGCCGGTGCACTGTTGCGGTCGCGACTGGCACTTGTTGTTCTTCGACCTTCAGCAACCCCACAGCAGAAGGATCCTCTGAGAGACCAGGCAAGGTGGACAGCTGCTCCACTTCCTCTGTCTCCAAAGCAGCAAATACCGAAAGCCCATCGGCACCCTTTTGGGTCTTTGAAGTACCCTCTCCTGAGGTAATCTATGCCAAGGATACATGGAGCCTCTGGACCAGTCACAATGGGGTGTTTCTGCCATTCCCTCCCAGTCAGGCTGATTTCAGCCTCCAGTACAGTCAACTCTTGGGATCCTCCTGTCACTCCAGAAATAGAAATAGGTTCCACCCCTTGACAGCTTGATGGCATAAGAGTACACTGTGCACTGGTATCTACTAGAGCCTTATACTTCTGTGGGACTGATGTGCCAGGCCATCTGATCCATACAGTCCAATCAGTTCGATTGTCCCCTCCCTCCACCTGGCTGGAGGCGGGGCCCCTCTAGTAGTCATCACATTGGTCACTCATGTCTTGTAGAGATGGTTTATTCTTCTTCATCACAGGAGCTGAGGTAAAATCTGCTCTTCCACTCCATCTGGGAACCTGCTCACCAGAGCCTGAAGCCGCAGCCTTCATGGGGTGATCAGACTTGACCTTTGCTCTCCTTTTCAGTTCCTGCACCCGCTCCTCCAAAACTGAAGTAGGCTTTCCATCCCACTCCATCGTATCTTCTCCATGATCCTGCAGGTAAAACCATAGGGTGGCCCGTGGTGTATAACTTCTATATCTTCTCTCTCGAAGAGTGGGACGCCTTCTGTTAATAGCTGAGATGTGTGTTGGTACACGTGAGGAGCTGGATAGATCGTCTCTCAATTGTTGGAGGTTCTGGGACAGTTTTTCCACAGCTGAGATGATGGAAGGGGTGAGATTATCTTCAAACTCTCGGAGTTTATAAATCATTTCATCCACTGTTGGTGGTCTTATGTCACTCCAGGTTATTGTTGCCAATGAATGGGCATATGATTGGGGTGCATTTCGTGTAAATTTCCGCCACATGGGTCGTGTACATTTGACTTCATCTGGATCTATGGGTATATCCCCAACATTCGGCTTGGTGATATAGATCATCTCTACAATGGCTGATTCTCTCAGAGACTGGATGCCTTTCTCTAGAGTAGTCCACTTGGCCAAACAATTCATAACATCATCCTTGTATGGAAACCTATCTTTCACAGCTGCCAAGAGCCGCTTCCAAAGGCTGAGGGACTTTTTCTCTCTTGCAATTGCTTTGTCAATTCCCCCTTCCCTGGCAAGTGATCCCAGCTGTTTGGCTTCACTACCTTCTAATTCATGACCGTCAGCCCCATTGTCCCAGCATCGGAGCAGCCAGGTGATGATGTGCTCCGCTGGCTGACGGGTAAAGTCTTTTCACATATTCCGTAGCTCGATTGAGGTCCGAGATCGAGAAGTCACCTCTTCCTTTTCTTCTTCTTCTTCATCATGTGGTAATAACTCCTGGTCAGATGCTGTCCCAGGTGGTGACTGTTTCTTCGTCTTGTTTCATCTTTCCTGCCTCTTCTTTGTTTTTCCTCTTGCGTACAGGGGCAACCGATATTGGTATGAGTTGGTCCTCTGGTTTAGCTGCAGTGATTATTGCTGTGGTTTGGGTAGCTGCCATACTTGTCACTGGGGTTTGAGTCGTGGCTGTACCTGAGGCTGGTGGTGATGTAGCTGCTGTACTTGAAGCTGGATTAACTGTGCTGTCCATTACTCCACCCTCAGATCCAGAGACTTTTTTTCCTTTTGAAGATGCTGGACAGTGTTAAACAAGGCTCTGTAAGCATAAGCCAAGCCCCAGCATGTTGCCATGATTTGTCCATCTCTGGTGTGACCAGAATGATCACACACCTCCTTTAAATGTTTTACTAATTTTCCTGGATTTTGCATTTGTTCATTGGTGAAGTTCCAAAGCACTGGAGGGGCCCACTGGCCTAGATACTTGCCCATACTATCCCACACACCCTGCCCAGCCTTGGAGAAAATCTCTCGGCCATCCTGGATTGTGGTCTAACCCCAGACATGGCCCACACCCCATTCTGCTTAAGTCTCCGGACCAGACTAAATATTTGTGAGTACAACATATTCAGTATGTGTGCCAACATGATAATTCCCGTCACCACCAGCAGGCAGATCTCAAGGGTATCTAAAGGCCATTCAAAACCTTCAGAATTCTCAAATAGTATTGTAAACGGCCTGGTGGGGGCGCTGGGAGCACAAAAGAATGTCTCCTTCACAGGCTGACCACCCGAGGAGGTGAAAAGAGACGTGTAATTGCTAAGAACTTCCATTATATACCTCCCAAAGTATAGAGTTGGTGGCCACACTGGAAACACAAACCGGGTCAGTTTCATGATCACTGAGTCTAACGTATTAACAATTCGTGCAATACAGTATAATGTAACAAGAATCTTAACCCAAAACCCAGATCTGAAAAATGTTAAGATAAGAAGAACCGGCTGTAAGTAAAGTATCATACACTGAACCTGTGAGAACCAGAGCAACAACTTTGAGAGCCAATAAATCAGCATTGTGATGAGTGGCTATTTTGTCTTTATCTCAACCCTTAAGGGCCCCATGTTGGGTGCCAAAACTGTCCTGGTTTAAGCCGTAAATTTCCCTTCTCCCTCCTTACCCCCCCCCCCCCTCCGATGGGGGGGAAATGGGGAGAAGAACCAAAGAAAATGTAACTCCCACAGGTTGAGATAAGAACAGTCCAGTAACCGAGATACAATACAAATCACTACTGCCGCCACCAATAACAATAATAATGACAAAGTAAATACAAACGGAGAGGATATAACTGTTTCCCCGCCCGACCGAGCTGAGAGACCGCGCGCTGCTCCCCAGACCACGTGCCGCGAGAGCCCCGCCCCCAAATCCTACCTCCTGGGCATGACGTGCTGTGGTATGGAATAACCTCATTGGTCAGCCAGGGTCAGGCGTCCTGTCTCCCCTCCCCCAGCTTTTCCCTCTTTCCCGGCGTAACATGAGACTCTGCAGGGGGGGGGAAGCCGAAACCATAACAGTCAGACATTCCTTATTCATGGTTAAATTCTTATGAGATTAGTAGGTTTGTTAAGAGTACAATAGTAAACAGCATATGGCTCTGTTAATAACTTTATAATGTCACAACACAATCTGTCAGAATTTAAACTTTGAGCAGTTTCATTTACTTCAAGTCCACATTATCAAAAAAAAAAAAAAAAAACCAAACAAAACCCCAACCTTATGAGCCTTTTTGCATCACATAAGAGACAGCAAGCTATTTCTTAATCATTGTTTTGTGTTCCCGTATTTACAAGAATGTCTATACATAGTACCTTCAGGAACAAAATTTCAGTGGAAAACACAGTTACTTAGTTACTAGGGGCTAAAATGGTCATTTCCCCTTGATGAAAAGCTTATTCTGTGATATAAGTAGCTGCTACACTCTGCAAAACTGGCAACCCTTCAAACGGTTTTGGAAATTAAAGGTATTGTTTGAGGACAAAGGCGACTGGGTCATTTGCTTTGTGTTTAGTTCTGCAAAACTTCCTAGATGACCTTCTGATACTGAAGTGAAGAGAGCTTTAAATTGTTTTATCTTCATAGAGCTAACAAGTGTTGGTCAACAACCACTTTTAAGACTAAGAAACTCTACTGGAATTAAATTTTGTAAAATATTGCAATGTATCACTATTAAAGGGGGAATGCCTCTACAGAGTTTGTCAGAGCTGTATCCATAATCACTCACAGCTCTATTCTCTGGTCCCACTGCTTTTCTCATGGTTTTTTTGGTTTTTATTTTTTATTAAGTATGTTTTTACTAGTTGAATAATGTCTATTATTTTACTAGTTTACTAATGATTTTCAATGTATTCCTGCAGTAGACTAATAAAGCTGTATAAACAAGTTACATTTGTAAAATCTATGTCCTCTTTGAACTCTATGCTAGACTAAGCCTTACATTTAATGTGTACAGTAGAGGAAAATTATTCATGAACTTTTTATTGCCAGAGACTGTATAGCTGTGTACTATTAAATGTGTAATTAACTAATCTATAATATTGCTGTGATATACCATGCATATACTTCTTTCCTTAGAGGAATAGATTCTTAAAGGTTTTTCTGCTTTTATGCTTCATTCTGCATATCCCATTTATGGGAAAAAGTTATGAATAATTTCTTTATTAAAATAAAAGGAAAAAAATCCACTAATGGACAATAATCACTGTGTGCTGTAAGCATGCTTGGTTATCACTGTGACCTTCTTCATTACCTTAGTTGTTTATTTTAACATTACTTCCATTCTATACTGGAGACTCTTCCTAATAATAGCCCTCTATCCCTCTAACTCACATTCAAGTGTGAATGCAAACAAGATCATCTCAGTTTAAAATACACATGAACTCTATCCCCCAAATAACTATCAAATAATTAAAAAGTACAAAAACCTTACCTCATGGAGCTGACTCAGTGCTAATGGCCAACAACAAAATCCAACAGAGGTAAACAGTTGGAGATGCTGATGGGAAGGAAAGGGTTGATGCATAGTGTCCAGGATAGGTTTTATCCATGCACCTGATGTTGCTTAGAAGTTAACTTTTGAAGTACTAAACTTTGTAGGAAAAGCCATCAGCCTGTCTTTTTTTTTTTTTTTTTTTTTTCTTTCTTTCATTCTTTTCAATCTACTTTCTTGGAGGGGGTTTAATGTGTCCTTAATCCCACAATTTCCAAGAGGGAAGCCCTCCAGCTATACACAAACCTCATTGCCCGTTCCACCCCACCCCCTAGTCCCCCATCCCCCCTCCTCCCAAAGTCCCTCATCCCCTGAGCAGATCAGCAGAGAGCATGTGTCTTTGCAGCTGCTCTGGCTGCAGCTGCTCTGATTTACACGCCAGTAACACACCCGCGCACACGCAGATGGTGAGGACATCATATACCTTCACTGTAGGTGGTCAGAGAACGTCTGAGAGAAATTAGGCTGCTACACCAAGCGTGCCTGCTCGTGGGGATTTTAAAGCAGTAATCACTAACATCAGAATATTGCAGTCATATCTGACATGTTTATATGAGGGGGGTTTAAAAATGCTAAAATATAAGCTTGCAAATTGTTTGGTTTTTTTTTTTTTTTTTGCTTCAGATTCCTGGAGGTTACACGCATGCAAAACTGATACAGAAGTGGTCTGTGCTGCTCAAACAGCAGCTGAAGGTTTATATCTTGGGTCACTGTCTGGTGTTTCAGAGAACAGTCCTTAGCTGCTGGAGTAACGTGCAGCAGCATTTGCTCTGCCAACCCACCCTGAACATGATACGTATGTTTCAGAAGGTCAGCTCACCAGCATTAGTAACGTAAATAGAAAACGGAAGCAGCAGTGAAAGAATTCAATCACATTGCTCAATCACATTTTCTAATGTTTAGTCTCATTGGAAAATGCACTGTTGCTACCAGTGGGTAGCAACTGGTCTTTTGGGTCTAGCAACCTGTGGGTCTTTTGTGCTACTTCTAGTAGGTGTGAATATTGTTTATTGTCTGACAATGCATATTGCCAGCTTACTGCACAATATGAAGAATTTGCTATTAAATCATATGCTATAGTTTGATGTTCATGACATATAATTTGGAAATTATTGCATCCCCACTATTCAGTGTTTTCCATAGCTGCCAGCCCTTCTTTTCTTTGACTTGTCAAGTTTGATTATTTTGTGTTTGTTTGTTTAAGTGAGGATATTGTGAATTATCTGATAACGGTGTAATACACAAGGCTGTAAACATTCCATGCAAATAGTTGTGAGGAATATTTCATCTCAAAGCATAAACAAAGACATTAAAAATATTTTGCAGTACAGCCAAAGAGTTTCAGATGTTCATTTGGCATAACTACTTCCTTTGAGGAGTTATACCACTGGATTCCTTGAGGGACATGTAGGTTATTTAAGAAGAAACTTCTAAAACTTTTTTCTTGATTTTGATTTTGTGCTTTGATGTTGTAAAATCACTTCTTTTAGTAGTCTCATTAGATTAGCTGTCTCACAGGCCTGACTTCTGGCTGTTTGAGAGTCTCTAGGAGTCTTTCCACTGATTTTACCGATGTTTAGGTTATATTTTTTCAAAATCATTAAGACTCCAAGCCCAGTATTTCTGATACTCTTTTTTTCCTAAGAGATTACCATCCATTTCTTCACTACAAATGTATGACAAATAACAAAATTCCAGTTTATTTTAAACAGGACACAATTTCTACCTTGACATGGCTTTCTCAGTTAATGATTGAATTTATTTGTGGCAGTATCTACACACTGATAAGGGCCTAGTCCTCCTTTGAATCTTAAGTTTCAGCCTAAAAGGCATAGTTTTAACGTTTAACATAAAGAAGACTGAAATCTGCTGTGGATTGAGATTTATCCACACCAAAATATTGGCAACCAAAGCCAATATATCCAACATATAACACAGCAAGAGAACTTTCCACGAACAGTCCAGCTTTGTTGGTCTTCTGGATACTGAAAGCATGCAAGTGGAAGGTGTTTAGGGCAACAGGAGAATAGGGACAATTCTGTGGATTTGCTTATCCCCTTACCTATTGTCTTTCTAAGCAGGCTGTAATCAGGGGAAGCTTTTGAAGGTAGTTACTCCTGGTAAAGACAAAATGAAGACTGTGAAGTGCCAGTGAAGACTGAGGCAAAGAAGTCATTAAGAACCTCAGCCTTCTCCAAATCCAGGGTAGCCAGTTCTCCTGAGAGCTTCTGGAGACGGCCCACGTTGTCCCTGGCCTGCCTTTTATTTGCAATGTACCTATAGAATCCCTTCCTGTTATCCTTAACATCCCTAGCCAAGTTTAATTCTAAGTGGACCTTAGCTTTCCTAACCTGGTCCCTAGCTTCCCGGACAACATCCTTGTATTCTTCCCAGGCCACCTGTCCTTGCTTCCACCTTTTATAAGCCTCTTTTTTCCTTTGAATTTTCCTCAGAAGCTCTTTATCCATCCAAGGAGGTCTCCTGGCCTTCCTGCAGCACTTCCTTCTAGTCGGGGTGCAACACTCCTGAGCTTGCAGCAGGTGATCCTTCAATATTAACCAGCAGTCTTGGGTCCCCCTGCCCTCTAGGGCTACATCCCATGGAAGCTTACTAAGCAGGTGTCCTGGGTTCAGCAGTAGCAGTCATTTTTTCTCCTTCTTGGTAGCTGGTGCAGAGCTGTGTTTTTTGATTTTGGGCCTGGGAACAGCGCTGGTAACACCAGTGTTTTCAGTTACTGCTTGGTAGTGTTTTCTCTGGCCAAGGACTTTCTGAGTCTCATGCTATGACAGGGAGGAGGAGGAGCCAGGAGGAAGCAGAGACAGGACACCTGACCCAAACTGACCAAAGAGGTTATTCCATACCACAGCACGTCATGCCCAGGATGTAAAAACGGAGAGCAGAGACCCGGAAGGGTGTGGTGGTGGATTGGGGGGCGTCGCTGCTGGGGGGTGCACTGGCTGGGTCGGGCTTCGTGAGCAGTTGTATTCTCTTTCCTTGTATTTCTCTTGTACTTCTCTGTCATTATTATTACTGGTGGTAGCAGTAGTGATTTGTGCTATACCTTAGTTACTAAACTGTTCTTATCTCAACCTGTGCGAGTTGCATTTTTTTTCCGATTCTCCTCCCCATTCCCCCAGAGCTGGGGCAAGAAAAAGAGGGGAGTGAGTGAGTGAGTAAAACTTCGTGAGTTATTAGCCTGAGTGAGGCTTAAACCACGACAGCAGGTTCCTGAAGAGGCCAAAGTCTGCTCTCTTGAAGTCCAGGGAAGTGAGCTTGCTGCACGCTCTTCTCACTGTCCTGAGGATCTCGAATTCAACCATCTCATGATTGCTGCAATCAAGGCTGCCCTGGAGTGTCACATTTCCAACCAGCCCTTCCTGTTGGTGAGGACTAGGTCAATCATGGCAGCTCTCCTTGTCGGCTCCTCTATTACTTGCAGAAGGAAGTTCTCTTCCACACAATCAAGGAACCTCCTGGATTGCTTGTGCCGGGCTGTACCGTCCCTCCAACAGATATCAGGGTGGTTGAAGTCCCCCATGAGAACAAGGGCCTGTGAGCGTGAGGCTGTTCCTATTTGTCTATAGAGTGCTTCATCCACCTGAGTCCTCTTGGTCAGGCGGTCTGTAACAGATCCCCACAATAATGTCACCCATTGCTGTTCTCCCTTTAACCCTGACCCACAAACTCTCTGTCGACTGCTCTCCTGTCCCCAGACAGAGTTCCATACTCTCCAGCCTATTCCTAACATAAACAGCAACTCCTCCTCCCCACCTACCGAGCCTATCTTTCCTAAAGAGCCTGAAGCCTTCCATTCCAACACACCAGTCATAGGAGCCATCCCACCATGTTTCTGTGATGCCTATGATATCATACCGCCGTAGACATGCACACATCTCTAATTCCTCTTGTTTGTTCCCCATGCTACGGGCATTTGTATAGAGGCATCTGAGCCGAGCTCCAGTTGAAGCTGGCTCATTGGCTGGAGCAGCTGGAATATCTCTACATTGCTCCTATCATTTATTATAGGTGCTGGCCAGTGACTGGGTGTGTTGGGATGGAACGATGCCCCCCTCCCACAACACATCTAGTTTAAAGCATCCTTGACCAGTCTGACAAGCCTCCTACCAAATCCACTTTTCCCTTTCTTTGCCAGACCAGCTCCACCAGCCCCCAGTAGACCTGGCCCACTAAATCAAGTACCATGTTCAAGGTGCCCAAAGCCCTGACTGCAGCACCACCCTTCTAACCATTTATTAACCTGGCCAATCCTCCTAGCCTTTTTAAGGTCCTGCCCTGTATCCTGGAGAATTGACGGAAAGATAATCTGAGCTCCAGAGCCCCTAACCACCTCTCCCAGAACTCTGTAGTCCTTCTTTATGTTCTCCAGGCTCCTGCTACCTGTATCAGTAGCACCCACATGGATCACTAGAAGTGGGTAACAGTCAATGGGACTTACTAGAGCAGGCAGCTTCTCTGCAACATCCCTGATCCGAGCCCCTGGTATGCAACACACCTCCCTTGAGCCTGGATCAGATCAACAGATGGGTGCCTCTGTTCCTTTCAGAGTACGAGTCCCCTACTACTACAGCTCACCGCTTTTTCCTGGCAGCACCAGTAGTGATCTTCTTTTTCAGTGCATCAGCCGTTGTTCCTGGTGGGAGTGCCACATTTCCAACCAGTCCATTTCCATCAGCCATTTCCATCAGTTGGTTTCCAACGAACATTTCCATCAGCCCCCTGCAGGACAGCAAAGTGGTTCTGGGTAGGAACAACAGATTTAGGAGGAAGCCCCCACCTTCTAATTGTCCTCTTCCTCCTTTTAATTTTTTTTTTTTTTTTTTTTCTGTCACTGTTTCCCAGCTTCCTGGGTTAGCGGCCTCCTTTCCTGCATGAGTGACAGTGGATGCTTGAGGCCCCTGCACAGTCCGGTCCTGGAGCAGCAGTGCTGCTTCCTCTCAGCTTCCCTGACACCTTTCAGCCAAGTGACAGCGTCCCGCAGCTCAGCCCCTGCTGCAGGAGGACCTCCACCAGGGAGCACCGAGTGCAGCCCTGCCCATTGTGCACCCTCCCCTCAGGAGAGCAGTGCAGGCGCTCTCTACACCCCGAGCTCTGCACTGCAGCCTCCCCTCTCATCGGCTCTGCCTGGATGCCCACACTGGCCACCGCCGGGGCAGCCAGAGCAGAGCTCCCAGACCGAGCCCTGGTCATAGGGCGAGTGCGCACCATCCCCACCCACCATCCTGCTTGCCTGCCCGCGCAAACTGCTGGGCAAACTGCCTCGAACCCACGCTGTTTGCCCGCCGTGCTCGCTCGCGCTCCCGGGGCAGTTCTTACCCAGTCAGGGCGGTGCCGCTCCTCCTGGCCCCGCCCCCTCTGAGTCAGCTGCTCGCGTCGCTGAGCTGGCCGGCTCCTGGGCGGGCCCCGTCGAAGGCTCGAGGCTCCCTCGATGCCTGTTGCTGCTCCGAGGTGAAGCTCCCGGACACCGCACCTCTCCCCGGTCAGGCGCTAGAGTTCGTTTTTCCTCTGTTTTGTGTTCTTGTGTACCGAGCATGGCATTTCTGTTTCTTCATAAAAAAATATGAGAAGTACACACGCCTGCAGGGCCATGAACTTGCTGGCATAACGGAGACATGGTGGGATGGCCTCTAAGACTGGAGTGATGGAATGGAAGGATACAGGCTCTTCAGGAAGGACAGGCGAGGAAGACAAGGAGGGGGTGTGTCTCTTTATGTCAGTGACCATCTGGAGTGCATGCAGCTTTACCTGGGGATGGATGAGGAACCAACTGAGAGCTTATGAGTCTACTACAGTGTCACCTGTCCCTGCCCTCCCTTTAATCCTGACAGATTCCTTATACAAAAACATAGTCACCCCAGCTCTGGGATAATGGAGAGTGATTTGTACATTCAGTCATTTGGTGTGTTTATTTTTCAGGTTTTAATTCCCTTGCAGGAGAACACTGATGGCTTTCATTAGTGTGTCAGCTTTCATTAGCCAGTGAGCCTAATGATGGGCATTCAAACCCTGAAGCAGAGATAAAGTGAAGAGAACTATTCATTATCTCCAGGGTTTTTTAAGTGTATACAGAGCATGAGTGCTTGGTCTCTGACACAGTCTTAGTGAACCTACTAGTGAAATTAGATCAGTTCCTTGTAATTATGCTGCCCTTGGTATGGCTCAAAGGTGGATATGACCCCTGACCTGATGTGGTTTACCCACGGCCCTGGGTGCACGGGGGAATGAATGTCTGTTTTGCTCTCCTGACTGTTTTGCCATGTGTGTTGCCCTGCCCAGCTGGACTTCAGCTGTGCGCAGCATGCCTTACTAAATTTGCAGCATACACCATCTGTGCAATTCTCAGGTGAAAACCTCTGTCAAGGTAGATGAGCTATACGTGAGCCAAGCACCCTGTGAGACTCATGTGTGCTGGTGCACGGTCATGACAGATATGTGCATTCTTCATACAAGTTCCTTTCTTTATTGGAAAGCAGCAAACTATTGCAGAGATGTTGATATAAATCATATCTGCAATTCACTTCTTCTCCAGAGTGCCCCAACACATGTTTAAGAGAATGGTTATCATTGCTCAGCAGCTCAAATACAAAAACTACTTTTCTGTGTGAAAAGAGTGGCAATTAGCAAACACTAATAAAAAGATGACACCTATGTCCAAACAGTGTATACTGGAACTGGATGGGGATTTCTCATCAGAGTCCATTTATAGAAAAGTGCATGATTTCCACAAAACCAGCAGGAAGGAGATAAATTTTTTAGAAATCTTTTTTGTGCATTCTGGGGTCATGGTTCTGTGTTCCACAAGAAACTGCTTCAGCCTTCTATGAGCATAATTTATTGTACGACCTGGGTGAAATGGATTACTTAATTTAAAAAAGGACTGCATTTTGACTGTTCTTGTGCAAAATTAATATTAGTAAGTATAAAAGTAACACAGTGCTCTAATGGAGTGGAAAGTGTCAAAACACTTCCACATTGGTGGATTAGTTCAATAACAGAGGATAGGGGAAAGAAAATGGAATTTTTCTGAAAAAATTCTTAGCTTGTTCTCCCTAAATCTTGACTTATCTTGACTGGATAGTAAAAGGAAAGAGTGAGAAATCATAGACTTGACTTTGGACACATAACACCAATATAAAAATCACTATTGCTAAGAAAAAAAAAATCAGACTGAATTTTCTCATTGAGTGAACTTTCCATTTAGGAAACAGTTTCTTTCGAAATGACAGCAAAAAGGTATTTCACGGGAGTATAAGGAGTGGAAAGACAAGAAGTGGAAAGGTGTTGCTCCTACTTGGAATCATTCATTCAGTGTTTTTCCAGAACTTTTCTTTTTGAAGAAATGAAAATTGTAAAGGGCAACCAATGCAGCGTCAGTCCTTGCCTTGGTCTTCCAGTCAGGAGTAATAATGAGAATCAAAGCAAAACCACCAAGTTTAATGACAAAAGGTGGGAATTTGGCTTGGATTAAAAACGGTGTACAACCAGCATTAAAACTGACTATCCATGTATCTGACATTTCTTCTTTCTTCCTCCTCCTTCTTGTCCATTACAATTTGATCTTGCAAGAGAGTCTATGTGAGCAGGTATTGTGGTCAAAGAAAGCTGTATTACTGCAAGTGGCCTGGGCAGGGCATTCTTGAATGAAGCTGATAGTTGCTTCTACTTCTTCGATGCAGATATTCCCTCTTCAAGGCTTTTGGATTGCTGAACAAGCAAGGGATGCTAGAAGTAAATAAAAAAACATAATAGATGTACTGAAAGTCTGATATAAATGGTATCAAGATGTAAAATATGGCTAACTAGTGAATGAACTAAAATAAGCGGCAGACAAATGTGAGTGATACAGTATAGATCGCTCCTTTAATTTTATTCATTTGCCTTTCTGCATTCATTCAAGAAAGAAAAATATTACAAATATTATTTCTTTTCAGAGACGATAGGTTAATCTAAGATTAATGTAGCATTTATAACTGTCAGATTAACTCTAAAGATCAGTTTTAAGACACAGGCATTCCTGCAGATTTAATAAGGGCAGTTAGATTTGCTCCATAGGATGCTCCCCTTAGTATACAATTTTAGCATCTCGGATAAATTCCCTGGAGAAACCTCATCGCATCACTATAAAGGAAACCAAAGCAAAAAAAACCATTTTTTTTTTTTTTTTTAATTTTAAAATTCCCCCTTCCCACCATCAGTCTCATACATAAATAGGAAATGAGTTTTAACAGTTTTGTTAAAACATTTGCAATGGATCAAATAAGAATTTTATTTCAAGTTCCCAGTAACATATGTTTCACTCTATGACCTTATTACAGAGTAGGTTGCTTTGAAGCAGACAGCGATTTATTCTGAAACATTTTTTCTTTCATCTCTTTACAATTCTATTTATGATTTTAAATGTTTGTGCTATTGCTACTTATATACAGTAAATGATAAATGATATATTACAACACCACCACCATGAAGCTGAATTGCTTTTTTAGTGAATTTAACGAGTTTATTACCTTGAAAGGTGGCAGATTGATAGTATTAGTGAATTAAATCCTCTTTATCCCCAGAACAAGTAAAATGTGGGGGTAGCAAATATTTTCCAGACCTATAAATCAGCCATGGTACCTCAACTATCATCCACGGGGACCTGCTGCTCCCTGTGTTTCTCTTTTGCTTCCCCCCTCCCCCCCCCCAAATTATTCCCCTAGGGATACAGATTGCATAAATTTCAAGAACAGAAGGGTAGTGGTACATCACATGAGCTTCTCTTTTCTGTATTAAACAATAATTTTCAATTATTTATACTAGAAAAGTTATGTAGGAATATCATGTGTTGGTGGTTAGTGGTGCCTTGGACAGTGGAACAGGGGCTGAAATACAGGTCATAAACAGTGATCTTCCAGCCATTGATGGGACACTCTCCTTTGCTCTTAGAGAAAGTCTTTTTTCAAAACCTCAGCTTTTTCACTGCTAATATTGTCATAAACCCTCTGAGTTCCTACCGGCTTTAGCCCACCATAAAAATAACTGAAACTAGAGAAATGCTGGAAATACAGGGCTGGATTATCTCAGATATATTTACTCCATTCTCTCAGGGGATTTATACACGTCACCCCGTGGGAAAAGCAAGTTTCCAACAGAGCTCAGAAAGACCTCACAGGAGCTACAGGCTAATTTATAGCCAGTCCAGTAATTAATTTTCTGCAAGGCTTCCTCCATTTAGTATTCTCTATGAGACATTTTGCAAATTCCAGGTTTTCATCTTCTCAGGTGGGTAAAAATCATGTAATTACTAAATATTTCTGAGGAACAATGGAGGAAAAAGCAGCTGTGAAATAAAACCAGAAGCACTTCAAACACATTATTTCAGCTCTTATAAAGAACAATTGTCTCATAAATTCACCCCTTGTGAAGAGATCTCATGGAATACTAACCTTTGAAAACTTAGTAATATAAAATTAATAGAATACTACTTATTGCTGCAGACCAGTACCATTTTAGAGGTAATGAAGGTTCTAGAATAGGTTTTATTTTGTTCAGGGTTTTTTTTTTTTTTTTTTCTTTTTTTTTTTCCAAATAAACTGGAATCATAGCTCTGCAAGCCTGTTTAGCTTTCTGGGAAGTAGGTAATGGGATGCTCTTTTATATACATAATCTATAAACAGACTTCTCAGGCTATTTTTTGAATGCTTCTTTTATTTGGCCCTGCTTTTCTGTTGTCATCCATTTCAAGAAGCATGGACATTTTTATGACCTTACTTTGGATTAGTTGCTCTTCAGCACTTTTTAAAGGGACATTTCACCCTGAGTAGAACAGCCCTTGTCTTCTGAAATTCATAAAATTCAGATCTTGCTCACAGTCAGTTATTCTCATTGTTCTCTTCTACTGCTGCTTTTTTATCCTTTCAGTTTTGCTGGCAACCTGAGATTTGCTGTTAAGCACCCAATGATTCTGCAGTCACTGCTTCTTGAGGTTTTTAAAAACAATACAAGTGCAGCAGAGAAAATATTTCTAGTTTTATTTTTTAACTTGACACAAACTGATGCACTGCAGGTATTCTAAATTAGTCTATCACAACAAATCTCATATAAGCATTATTATATCTATTTATATAAACCCCAGAAAAACATTTTTGCTTTATTAGGGACTTTAAGCACATTTACCTGTTTGGGTTTTAGAGCGTCAGTGTCACATGATAGGTTTTACACAGCTGACTGCCTATTAATTGAATGCTCTAATTCAACCTCTAATTCTACCTTTTAATGGTTGAAAGCCCATTAAAGAAGTTATTTCTCTAATAGCTGTGTAGAAAAGGTGATGTTGTTGTTTCATCCTGAATAATTCTTCTTCTCATCCTCTGACTAATCAGCCTGATGGGCTTGCCAAGCTCTTTCAATTTGAGTTCAGTGCCAGAGCAGCACAAAGCATTTTTTCAGAAGTATGTTTGCAATAAAAGAAAGATTTGCTCTGTGTACATTATTCACAATAAAACACTCCTCTGTTTTCTGTTAGCATATACAATTAGTCTAATACTATTAATTAGCCTAAATAATAGGCTACAAGTCTCTTGTCAACATTCAATATACTTTCAGAAAATCTGTGCCAAACCCTTTGCCTACCCATCTGGGCAGACTGGATGAAGCTAAATAAGTTTGCACAAAAGCAAGGAGAGATTTTTTTTTTTTTTCCCCAGCATGCACAGAGCTTCATAAAACTCTTGTCCAAGTTGAAACACACTAGGTTACAGGATGCTTTTCCTCTTCAGCTATAAAAAAAGAAGCAGGCATTTGCACCTGCCAAATTTACTTTTGACTTCCATGCTGTGAACCTGTAATCACTGCAGGTAATGGCATTTTAGTGAAGAGTTAACTCAGTAAGTAGCATTAAGGGACATGTTGCTTATGATTAATTTTGTTATACACATAGTAGAACTGACATAATATCAGTGGCTAAATTATGACTACATACCAGTGGCTAAGTTTTCAAGGTGCATGATTTTATAACTCTATCTAAATGTTCTTTGCTCTTTTTTAGTCTTTCTAATGTATTAGAAATTGTCCATTTTTAAAAATTATTCAGTAATATGTCAGCTTACATTGTTGCTGGGCTTAAAGTCAAATGCAGCAAATGCTTTGTTAAACAATTGATCTAACACTCGGGAACAAAGTCATCTGTCATCAGGTAGCAGGTTTTGTTTGTTTCCAAAACTGTTTGTCCTTGTTCTGGCTAGGATAGAGTTACTTTTCTTCTCAGTAGCTGGTACAGTGCTGTGTTTTGGGTTTAGTATAGGATAATGTTGATAACACACCAATCAGTTTTTAGTTGTTGCTAAGTAATGCTTATTCTGATCAAGGACTTTTCAGTCTCTCATGCTCTGCCAGTGAGGAGGGCACAAGAAGCCAGGAGGGAGCAGAGATGGGACACCTGACCCAAACTAGCCAAAGGGGTATTCCGTAACACAGAACATTGTGCTCAGTATAGGCACTGGGGGGAAGCTGGCTGGGAGCTGCCGGTGGCTGCTTGGGGATGGGCTGGGCATTAGACAGCAGGTGGTGAGCAATTGTATTGTATACTTGTGTCTCTTGTGTTTTATTCCTATCTCTCTTTTTCATTTATTATTATTATTATTTCAATTATGAAACTGCTATTTTAACGTGCATGTTTTGCCTTTTCTAATTCTTCTCTCGGTCCCACCAGGAGGGATGGAGGAGCAAGGGAGCGGCTGCATGGTATTTAGTTGCTGGGTGGGTTTAAATCACAACATTGTTTCAGTGCAATTTCCTTTGGCGATGCATCTTAAATCTGTGACATTCAATAGCATTACACAGCACTGAATCTACTACATGTGTTAAAATGTAGACTAAATACCTGTATGAAAACCAAGAGCTTACAAAGACCTTTTGCAGCATTTTTGAGTGTTTAATGGACATAAATTATTTAAGACATAAGCCAACTACCGTTCAGTTGAAGAAGAAACTTCTGTTGTTCCCCCAGTGCTCATTTTCAAGTTTGCTGAACTTTCCTCAGGAGCAGCTGGTGCAGGACAGTGCTCGACAAAATGAGCAACAATCTGGCTTGTTGCATTGCAAATAAATCTCTCAAGTTTAGACTGGGTCAAAGAGCAGAAACTGGTTGTTTTGTGGTGCAGGAACTGTTGCATTAGCCATATTTTCAGCCTTTGGATAAAAAAAAAAACCCAAAACATTACTGCCCCTGACTAAGGATCCTGGCCCTAAAGAGCTGTGCACTAGGTGCTGGTGATGAACAAATGAGGAATAAGGAAAATCAGTGGTATAAACAAAATTCAGCAGCCATTTTGGGAAGGCACAGCCCATTTTGTACCATGACTAAATAAATCTAAGAATCTAATTCCTATAATATTACCCTTCTCTAATTTAAAAAAAAAAAAAAAAAGAGAAAAAAAAAAAAAGAAAAGAAAGAATTACTTAAATTTTTTGGAAGATGAATTGATCTGTAGAGGGTTCAGTTTCACATGCTCACAGACACATGAGAGTCCCCGTGGTTCAGTAAATTAAACAAATAAATGAAAATACCTTTGTGTATGTTCCTGGTTTCTCTATATTTTTAAGATTGATGTGAATCATAGTACCAAAGACAGTGAAATTTTGCAGGTTTTGGTCAAAATTCTTGAGACTTTTCCAGATTCTGTAAGTTTTTTCAGATGAAATACGAAGAAAAAAAGTAAGCTTTTTCTGAGACTGCCTTGTCAAAACTGAGTCCAGGTATAGCTGGAAAAAACTTGAGATTTTGTCCTGAAAGAGCAGTATGGATCCATGTTCTCTTGCTCAAATCCACTAATAGTGCAACCAGGATGTGATAGAGCAGAGATACGACTCCAGAGAAATACATGACTGCCAGCTCCATGGATGTCTGTACAGACAGCTTCAAGTCTTTCATGAGATTTACTATTATTTTGTAAGGTGAAGACGAGATATACGTGATATCTGATACAGTAGCAGAAGATCCAACAGCATGTCAAGAGCAGTGAGTAAGGGCATTGGCCACTCAAAAAAACTCATCCGGAATTGCTGGAACACCAGCAGATTTTCAGCAGTACTTACCAATCACAAATGTCATATTGTGATAGACTTCAAATAATTAAAAATGGCTATATATGATGCCTGTAAATGGGCTTGTTGAAAGATTTGATCGCAGACAGAAAAGAATTCTTTTAAAATCCTACTGTTAACAGTAGGCAAAAAGTTAATGAGAAACATGTAAATAATTAATTCTTCCACTAGAGTCAGGAAAGATTTGTTATTGCTGCTAATGGACTCACAATATAGGTTATGTTGTCTTTTCTGAAGTAAGCAGAAAATAATTTATTGCACCAATAACTTTATTAGTGTTTGTATTCGCAGTAAAGAATATTTTCTGGGTTAAGTAAAGCAGCTTGACTTGATGATATACACAGGATGGCAGGGCTAAATTGACACTTCAAAATAAACAGCATATTCAGATCAAAAAAAACATTTAATGAAAATATTTTAAAAAGTCTGGCACCTTGTATTTGCAAGAAAGCCACTGCAAAGCACACAGAACTACTTGAGATGATCCAATTGCAATACTACATTAAAGCACATCACCTTCATCCATGTGACGTCTTTTGAAGCAGTATCGTCAGGTGAAGTAATACCCTTCCTTTACTTACACATGCACAGTATGCAGAGTATGCAGAGTCATCACAGCTTGATGTCACTCAGGTCAAAAATGCTTACATGATCCCAGCTGTTCAGACACAGTTATTTCACAACTGAACTGAAAATACACTCTCCCTGTATTATTTAATAAATATTTTGGCCACATTACAATAATCTCTCATTTGACATTATGATACCAAGCGATGTGATAGCTCTCAGCTGTCCTATTGAAAATAATTCCTGCTTATTTCTGCTGAACTTACAAATTTAATTCAAGCTTGCTGAATACATTCTCTTCATAGCGCTAGAAGCTGTACTGTCTCAGGGAAAATAAACCAGCAGATAGCTTGGGGACAGGTAACAAGTTTAAAAAATGTGTAAAAATCATTTTCCAAGCTCTTTCTATATGAGATAGGCAATCAACTCCTGGCATGGCTTCATTCAAGTGTGACAGACACTGTTAATATTTAATTATAATTAATGCACAGTTTCTACTGTTGCTTCTGCTACTGATAGAGAAAATGCACCATGGCTATCTGACACTATTCATTTGCAAATATAAGTGAGTGAATATATTAGAAGGAAGGATTTATTTTTTTTTTTTTTTTTTTTTTTTTTTAGGGGTAAAGTTGGTTTCTGAGGCTAGGGATTTACCATCATTCAGCTGTAAAAAATCTACATTAACATTGAACAGAATCTAATCTAAAAGCCACCCAGAAAAAAGACCTTAAGAATCCCCAGTGAGTCTTTTCAGCTGTGCTTGCACAGATCTTTACAGTTCTGGCCTCTGGCAAGGCCCCAGCAGGGGTGCTGCAGCCACACCTATGCCCATAATGCTATAGGACCTGGCCTAACCTTTCACCTATCCTCAGCCTTGCATTAATGATCATTCCCCCAGACTTCACATATCCTGTAACAAAATGGCCAAGTTCTTCATCCAAACTCACGATCCCCACCCAGCAGCAAGTTGTTGTGTGTGGTACTGTCCTGTGTCCAGGCATATCTTTGCAGCTTATGTAGCAGATTGCATCTCTTCTGGATATTTCTTCCTGAAGCATTTTAAAATTCAGTAGCACCCAGCAGGAGCATGAGAAGCTGAATGACTTCATCATATATTTTACCCTGTGGGGGTCTGAAATAGCTACAGGCATTGATAGTTTTTATAACTTCATAAAAACTCAAGGAGATGATGGAGTTGCGGGAGTCTTGAATAGCTCCAGCAAGTCCTTCTCTGCAGAAGAAAGAAATCTCACAGTGTTTCATGTGAGGGCTGTTCCTCTTCTTCATTTAAGGGACAGTAACAGATTGTCCCCCCGCACCAATGGATGCAGGTTTAGCCTTGTTTCTGACTCCTTTGAAAGCTATTCTCTACTGATCCAATCGTGAGCAAGTCACTGGTCATTTGGAGGGTGGAGGGCAGCAAAAATACTCCATGCAATACCAGCCACATCATCCTTGTTTGTGCCTTAGGCCATAGAAAATGATGTGCCTCAACCATGTTTAGCTGAGTTCATCGGCTTGTGGTTTTTCAGCTCCTTTTTTCGCAGAATGCCATCTGTGTATCACAGATACATTGTTACTGGAAATGATTTGTATCAGAAAAAAGAGTGGAAGGAGGCTACAATAAGTCTAATACACCCAGCAGCGAAGAAATTCTGCAGCATTTATACTTCCTGCAAGAAAAAATTCTGCTTCTTTGTCACATGCTGCTTCCCACATCTGGCTGTGGCATGCATCTCAACTTGTCAGTGAACGTTGCTATTTCTAGGTTTCTGCTTTGCAGGCTTGATGTGGAACTGTGTGTGACCTAGCAACAGATCTGTAAGAGCAAATAATATCAATCCTGATGAGAATAAAATTAATACATCTTTCACAGGGCACAGCTGCTATACTGGTGCTGCTCCCTGCACAGAAATGTTGCGAGAAAAGTTCCCTTTTTCCCTATTCATGCCCCACAAGGCAGTCATTTTTTTATTATGTATCTATTACATAGAAAGCAGCCTGGAAAAGCATCAGTCAACATTAACAATAAAAATAATAAAGAATTACATGAGGGCTTACCAAACACGTTCTAGTATGTACCAAAGAAGCTGTGTCTGGGAGTCACACCTGCTTTCTTCCGTACAACCTCACTGATCACCGTATTAAACATCTGCCCAGTAGATGGTGGTGTTATTTCAACTACTTTGCTCTGCACTCTCTGGGAATGCAGTCAGACTGCACAAAACAGCTATGGGAAAAGCTGCTTCAGGATTTCACAGCTCCTAGGATGGCACTTGCAGGTTGTTTCCTGCAGCATTCCAATATTCCTTCTTGTAGAAATAAATGTTACTGATATCTGTACTAAATTAAACATTGTCTTGATGAAGATGCTGGTGACAGGAGGAAGGGTACCATCTCACAAACAGGAAGAAATATTTTTTTTAAGAATCTCTTTTCCAGAAATTTCAGTCTTCTACAAGCTGCACTCCAGTCCTGGTCTGGTAGTGTAATTACCTCCTTCTGGGATTTCCAGTCTTCTCCAAAGCTTATGTGGGATAACTTAATTATTCATGCTCCTTTCCAGCAGTACCCTGTCCTTCTCTTTCTCAGTTCTTGTAACATTTTTGTTCTTTGCTCCTGTCCCCTCCTGAGCAGATACTTCATTAAATTTTCTCACTCTTGCATCCATTTTTGCAGTCTATACTGTCCCCTTTTCCTTGTCAAGCTACTGGCCGCATCTGGATACATACTTCAGCTCCTGGCTGTTTAGCTGTCATGGAATAAGGTCTCATGAAGCAGCAGTAAATCCCATCACAGATTTGATGGTGTTTCCCCTTTGGATGGAAGCTTGAGGGGTGGAATAGCATTTTAGGGTGGAATCTCTCTCTACAAGCACTAGATCAAGTTGTACTTAATCTTTTTGCTTACTTTAAAAACTATCATAGCCGTTGCATCATGACACTGTCAGTCATCAGCTGGAAGTGATTCATCCAAAGGCAGCTTGATATATTTGTGTGCTCAATGGATGATATTCAGTCAATTGCAGTCTGATACAATATCTGGAGACTAGCTTATATTTGCAGTTTGGCATAACTCATATATTCAGTGCATACTTTTTGAGTTATTCTGTGGATTTAGCTAGCTGGCATGTATCTTCATGAATACTTAATATGAGCTCAAAGTCTGAAACACTGATGCAACTAATTTTCCTGATGCCAGCATGAGTGGGTATTTTTAATACTTGTTTAGGTCTCAGTGTTTCCATGTTGTAATGCTAAAAAACCAATAACTGATTACAAATATTATATACTATCTAGAAAACTTAGGACAAAACCTGTTTCTTGGATATGGCAACACCTTTAGGAAGACCTAGGAGGCCAAGCAACTTTTGACAATAGTGCCCTTAATGACCTACAGTAACATAGAGTTCAAAAAACCATATATCTATGTCAACATACTTTTGCTCAAACCCTTTAATCATGAACTGAGCTGCTGCAGCTCTTACACCACCACTAGCCCAGGCAGACCTGTGGCTGGGTGCAAGGGGAGGCTGGCCCAGGTTGGCCACCCTTCAGCCAGCTGGTCTGCTGCTGCTGTATCTTGTATCTCCCGGGAACTGCAGAGACGTGCTTGCACACCAGGCTGTTTGTATGACAGACCAGCATCTCCTCAGTGTCACATACTGCAAACAGCAGCTGATCTCTCCAAGATAGTATGACTGTTGCTGTGTGGCTGCAAACCTGCCCTTCATTGGGCTGTTTCCTACAAATGGTGCCAAAGGCAGGAGTCAGCATCCTCTCATCATTCTTTAGGGTCTGACAACTTCCATGGAGGAGTGCTCCTCCAGTTGCACTACCTCATAGAGCTCCCACAAGCCTTTATTCCCATTCTCTGCCCCTTCTCAGGGAATGAAGAGGTGGCTCCAAGTCAGCAGCTCAGTTGCAGTGTGCTTTACCTAAGGCTGCATTTGTTCCCTTCAGCCAGGTTGCATGGAGATGGCAGTGGTCTTGCTGCCTCTGGCACCTCTGGCCCTAGTGGGAGCTCCCAGAAATCTCAGAGTTTTGAGGCACCTGCAGTGCAGACACAGCTTACATCTGTGGGCAGGACCCAAACTTCTGTTTCCAGTGTGTTTCCTCAACCACCACAGCCTACACACAGTCAAGGGGCAGTTGTTACTGTAGTGCTGTAGCCTGGGTTGCAGCTATCCCAAGGAGACAGCCATTCACATCCACTTATCCATGCAGAGTAAGGTATAAAGATGTATAACACATGAGAATGAGGCTGCTTGAGAAGAACAGAATATATATATATTTTTAATATAAGGCAATTTATATGTAAAATATTGGTAATAAAAAAAAGCCTTAAATACAATATTCAGACTTTAGCAATAAAAATCCTGTATCTGACAATGATAAATCAGAGCATCAAAACCATGTTGCTCAGAAAGCAGATGTTTTTTGCAGGGGAAACAAGGTTTGTAACGTGGAGTTAACATAGTGGTGACATAAACAGGATCAGTCATGTACAGCTTGCCAGTGTCCCCAGCAGTGCCAGGACAGGAGCTGAGTTGGTGCAGAAATACTTCATGCTGCAGCGTGTTGCTATGGACACAAAGACTTCACTAGGGCTGCCAGGATTGTGTGTTTACAGGGTCAGACCCCATACTGCCCTTAAAATGATGGGAGCTACTTGCTGGTCAAGTGGTAAATTCTATTGAATTGACTCTAATAGGAATATTCTAAGTATTTTTCTTTTTTGCATTCCAGGACCCAAATTACTTCATTTCTGAAGAGTCTAAAATAATTCATAAACTAAACAAGTCTTACCTAATTGCCTCAATGTACCCCTGTTTGAAAATAGCCTTTAGATCACATGTGTCCCTGGTCTTTTGGGCGGCATTCTACTGCACTTGATTTCTACATGGATGATCAGAAAGCAGCTTTTCATGTAACCAGAGGAGAAAGAAATGAAGGAGCTCTCTCAAAGTGGAATATGTAAGCATTTCCAATGCCTATAGAAAAAGCACCCAAAAAATAACTAAAGAGAGTGGAATAAGTGTGTACCATACAGCCACAATCTCAGCCTGAAATGAATTTTTGACAGCTATATAGGAGTTGGGAAATTTCACTCATACAATGCAGAGAACAGGGCTAGAAGCTAAATTTCATGGGAATTAGACTTTTAAGTATTTTAAAGTTATGCTTGCTTAGAGCACTGGGCTGAAATGCAAAAGGTTCTCTAGTTTTGTGTTTGGGTTTTTTTTTGTGGGTTTTTTTTTTGTTTGTTTGTTTTTGTTTGTTTGTTTTTTTTTACTGTTTTTAGTTAAATCTAGTTCTAAAGCAGTGATTTGGAGGGTTTAGATGCTGGAAACCAACTATGCTGTCAAACAGTCTCAGACACAGAAGACTTAAACATGTAATACAATGTGCAATTTAACAGGATTATCAGAAAGTAATAGTTAAAGTTTTGTTCTAGTTTTGTTCTACTAAATGTTCACCCATCCTTTGTCAAGTATTTTGAATTACCAGGATTTTAATGGCAATATTTAACAGCCGCAGAACTCCAGGGTCTTTTAATATCTGCCACAACAGAGTTTTCAATTATCATAATTCTGTCCTTAAATTCTGTCATCATATTTATCCTTCATTGCAGCAACATTCTTAAATCTGACTCATCAAAGCAAATTTTTAACTTGTTTCACTTGACTTGCAGCTCAAACTGGGATTTAACCTCCTAAACAGTTGTTTCACCCTATAGTTTCAATGAATGAAAAAACCCTACTTCTCTGGTTTATCACACATGGGAATTGCTGTATCAGTATAAGGGACACACTGTACTTTTTGTCAAAACTAAGAGTCAAAGGTTGAGCATTTATACAATTCTTATAATAATAACAGTAACAGTACAAGATAGAAATCACTAATACTTGAAACAGTTACTCACACCACTGCACGGCTGACCTTCTGAAAACCTAACATTACAAAAAAGGTGTTTGTAGAAGATAACAGCCATCTCTCTGATAATTCACCTGTCTTAGAAGAGCAATCCATTTGGTACGCTATTAATTACATAAAAAAACCTGCAATACCAGTAAGCTACAGATCTTTATTTAAATTTCTTATAAGCAATTCACTTTCAAAGTGCCTCAACACTTGCACTTGAAAAACGTGATCAGCCTACAAAAAATGTTCCCATGTCAGACATTCTAGCCTCCACTGGCTCTGACTGATCTTAGTTTGATGGCAAACCAAGGTAGAATCTGTTTTCCTCAAAAAATTGCTTTCAAACCCACTGGAGTAGGATCACTGTAGCCATCAGTGCATCACTGTATTGAGTTATTCCCTACCTCATCCTGGAATTATTGAAGTAAATTTTATTGCTGATTTTGTGGGAACAAACTCCAGACCTCTGTGTCTTTGCCAGTGTGGTTCCAAAGTCCCTTCTGCAGTGCTTTATCCAAAGCAAGAATTCAATTTAATACCTTTAGACTAGGAAGACTACAAAACAAATATAGCTGAAACAAGCAGGTCATGGTAAAAGGTTAGCTACATTATATTGCTTCAAGTTACTTTTATGGTATTTCCTCTCTTAGGTCTTTGCAGCAGCCTCAGCATAGAAAGTTTGTGAATTAAAATTAGAATATAAGAAATACTACGTCATGAGGCTTTAAAATAACAGGCAATCTCACTGTCATCTTCTGTCACTGCCCTGTGGGAGGACGTGTGAAGTATGATTGTGTGGCGTAATAGATGAAGCAAGCCCTGGTAGTCAGCTGAGACTTGGAGTGGCTATATAATTTTAGACAAGTCCCTTGACCTTTTTTTGCTTCACTCAAGCCAGCTGGAAAATTTGAGGCAACATAGAGCCAGAGTGAAAACTGGGCATTGCTTATAGCAATATTTTCTAGAAAAGTAAATTGAAAAAACATAATTTCATAACACTATTTTTTTCAGTGCTGTCATGTCTGTAGTACATGTAACTAATTCTATATATGCAATAGAATTGTATATAGTGTATACATGGAGTGCAATAGAAATTTATGAGATTTATAAATGCATGCCCTCAGATTTTAGCTATGTGTTATATATTAAGAGATCCTGCAACTGCCTAAAATCTACAGATAATGAAAGAGTAGTCCATATTCAATTGCTTAT
The DNA here is from genome assembly GCA_017639245.1 of Myiopsitta monachus. NCBI lineage: Eukaryota > Metazoa > Chordata > Aves > Psittaciformes > Psittacidae > Myiopsitta > Myiopsitta monachus. Next base: position 52,229,221 of record CM029921.1, read on the forward strand.
TAATCTAAGACCTTCTCTCTACATTTTTGTTAATTTTAATGTAGTTGGTTAGCAGGCAAAAGACATGATTTATATAAATGCTGCACTTAGCTCATTACAAGAGGCTGTCAGCTATAACATAACAGCAAAAGAGGCTTGGAAACCTATCATCTGTATGCTTGCTCCCATTAATCCAGTGTCAGCTGCGCAGTCTCTCCAGGAGGGGACAGTCATTCCTGTTTGACTACAGGCAATATACTGGTCAGGCTCTGTTGGGAGATCCTGACTGGAAGGTGTAAAAGGTTTCAGACTGAAGTGAGCATTAAAGCTATTTCTTCATGTTTCGCTGACAAACCTGAAGCTGTTTGGCCACTTTGTGCACTTTCTTGTGTTATTGTGGCCAATGGCCTCCAGTACTCACCTCTGTCTACTTCTTCTGAGGAAGCTCAGCCATCTCACCTTCCTCTGCAGCAGAAGTGGGCTGCAGCTCCTCTTGCAGAGGTTTTACAGTATTTTACCCTGCTGATCTCATCTTGTTTAAATGATCACCCTGCTTCAAGCAGGCTGGAGTAGATGACCTCTAGATGTTCCTTCAGCTGACATGTCTAGGCTCCCTGGTCCTGCCTGCTTGGTGATATAAAATCAGCTGAGTCACAATGGTATCTTCTATAAGCATGGGCAACAGCTGAGCCATAGGTGCCTCATTAACCAATTTAAAAGGCTGTCTTGGAAATCCTCAAGAGTTTACATTGATTTGCATTTGCCCATGAATTCTTCTGGGTGTGCAAGCCTGGATTACTCTTAGTGCCTCTCAAATCATCAAATTGCCTTTGATCCAAAGTCTCCAACTGATGTAAATGGGAGATGGTGGAACATGTTTCTAAAAAGAATCATGGATAATATAAAATGTATTGTCAATCTAAGATGATAGCTGAGTTATAATAAACTTTTCTGTCTCAGATAACTGTTCCTAAGCAGCTGCTAATGCAAGAGTAGCAGCCTGAGAGTAGTTTTGTTCTTCCTTTTCAGTAAAACTCTTTCAGTTGTCACAAATGAAGGTATAGAATAATATTAGCCCAGAGATCTACATTTATCAGATCAATATGATTTGATTTAAAGTCTATATGTAGATACTCCATTCATAACTATGCAAATGAATATTTTTTAAAATCAAGTACAGCAAAGAAATATGGCTGGCAACAACTAAAATAATATATGAAGATACCAGTGATGCCACATGTGTATGTGTATGACAAAAGAAGTAAGTAATTATAAGGCATGGCTTAAACAGTATTACTGTACTGGGAAATTGGTGCCCTTTTATTATATTGCAAAGCAAAGATGAGTATCTTTATTTCCTGATGGCATTTTGAGAACCACCCCCCATACAAGCTGGTGACTCTTAACTTAATATTGTTACTTATCATCAAGACTAATATAAATGTATTCACATGAAAGGATAAGCAAATATATGTGCTTGAATTTACATGGTTGTTTTCATTCAGTTCCAATTTAACTGCTTTTTGTGTCCCTAATGTTAAGCAAGGCCATGACTTGACCATTGACCATTTGAAATCTTCAGAAACTATTAGCTACTTAGATGATGAGATGGAGAGATGAAGAAATATCATGTACGTCCAGTTGGTCTTTGGACCTTGGTCTTCAGACCCCGGTCTTTGGACCAGTTTCGTGCTGGAATTCTTGCAGTGTAGTGGAATGTATAATGAAAAATAATCTTATTAATGCTTTAAAAACATATGCTGAAAATATTTTTACTCACACAATGTTACCTATTACTTTTGAACTCAGATTGTTAGTGATAACATGCTGAAATTCAGTGACGATCAAGAGAAGCATCAGAAAACAGTGTCCCAAGTGAAAGGAAATTTATAAACAAGTTATGTCTGTCCTTGATGAATCATCAGCCCTTGCTAGGCATTGAACACACAGTTCTGGGTATGGAGAGCCTACCGTTTAGCATGTTCCCCCAATATTTTCTGTATGATGAAAGCAACAAAAAAATGCCAGTCTTTGCTTAGCCTCTACTGAAACACAATCAATGGCTCATAAAAGCTTACAGCCCTGTTCGGTGAAGGAATCTGAACGAGCACTTGGAGTCATCTGTATTGGAATATGGTTGTATTTTAGAAGTCTTTCACTGCTGGAATTTCTATTGCTGGAATTTTGTCTAGTGGGGCTGAATCATTTCACTTAATCCAAGCAGTAATTCAAGCCCCCAGGTGAGCCAGGCAAATTCCACAAAAGAATCAAAATTTGTCTGTGCAAAAAAGGTGACTTTACCTGGGCTTGAGTTACCTTTACAAATACAAGTGCATATTTCAATCTCTGCAAGCACATATGGAATTGGTTGGAAATTAGGCATCCCCTGACAAGGTTATTTGTCTTCAGAGTCAAGAATTGCAGTATGATTAACCTTTGTCTAGGTAAAGACCAAATATAGTAAAGTTCCTTATTTAAAATTATTTACTTTGTTTATCATTTACAGAAGTCAAATCATGCCATCATTTCATCTAATAAAATAATATTGAAAGACCCATGGCAGGTAGGTAAGAAGTAACAGCAAAAGCTCAACAAGATATTTTTTCTGTACTCTGATTACAATAACTTACTGGCCTGGCACAAAACCATAAACGAGTATAGAAAACATTCATCCTGTTCACTTTTCTATTAGCAAAACACTGCTTTGCCTTTTGTTTCCTCAGTGTCTTTTCATAGAATCATAGAATCATAAAATAGGTTGGGTTGGAAGGGACCTTCAAAGGTCATCTAGTCCAACCCCCCTGCAATAAGCAGGGACATCTTCAACTACATCAGGTTGCCAAGAACCACATTCAGCCTGGTCTTGAATGTCTCTAGGAATGGCACATCAACCACCTCTCTAGGCAGCCTGTGCCAGTATTTTACTATTCTCATTGTAATTTTTTTTTCCTCCAGCCTGAATCGCTCATCTTTTAGTTTAAAACCACTGCCCCCTGTCCTATCTCAACAGACCCTGCTAAAGTCCTGTATACTCTAGTCTCAAGTGCTCCTGACTAGGATAATTCTGAAATAATTTAGGATAAAATGGATACTAATGGTAAAATCTCTTTGTTATGCATCGATATTTGCCAGACATTTCATTCACTAACAAGAAGCAAATAAAAGGAAAGCTTAACCACACCTTACTTCACAGGGTTTTTTTTTATTAAATACAATGAAAACGCAGATTTATTTTAAAGTCATACTAAGGTTAGGATTTTGCTATGATAATGATTGATGAAATTTAACTACTTGCATTTGGAACCTTTGAGCCAACACAAAAAGGAAGCCTACAGAGGGCAGAAGCAAGTACAGGCAGCCTTGGAGGAATGCAAAGAAATTTTCTGAGCAGCCAGGGAATGCACTAGGAAAGCTAAATCCCTAATAGAATGGCCAGGAGTTAAAGCTGGCCAGGAACATCAAGGGCACTTAGGAAAGCTTCTGTAGGTTTGTCAGTAATAAAAGGAAAACTAGGGAAAACATGGTTCCTCTCCAGAAGGAAATGGGAGACCTTAATGATCTTAAAGATCTTTTCCAACCTAAGTGATTCTATGCTACAAGAGTAGGTAGATTTATATCAGATACTAAGAATTTTTTTAGCGTGACAGTGATGAGACACTGGAACAGTTTACTTAGAGAATCTGTGGATGCCTCATTCCTGGAAGTGTTCAAGGCCAGGTTGGATGCGGCTTTGAGCAGCCTGATCTAGTGGAAGCTGTCCCTGCCCTTGGCAGGGGGCTGGAACCAGATGAGAGTTACAGTCCCTTCCAACCCAAACCATTCTATGACTATAATTCTGTGATAATACCCATCTAATAAATCATATTTCTGTGTCCTTTATCTCATATGTCTATCATTGATAAGAAGTATCTTCCCTATGATGTTAGCCATCAAATCTGTTATTCATAAGCATGTTTTCACGCTTATAAATGAAGCTGTAATAAATGTTTTCAACTGCCCTTGCTTTAACAAAATATTAACTGCATTTTTGCAAATTAAATAACGTGCAAAGAAAATAATGGTAAAGGGAAATATGTCAAGTCACAGTCCAGCCAGTCCTGCTATTGACTGACTGAGGGAAAGCTTTCTGCTTTTGTAAATACTAAGAGTAGAATTTGAAAAACACTAATTAATGTGCACAGCCCCTATTGACTCTCAGAAAGACATGACTTTCAAGGTCACTTAGCCGTTTGTAATTATTTCATCCTTAGCCTTAAACAGGAGACTCACATCACCATGGTATTCAATAAAAAAAAATAAAAATGTGCCATATCTTGGAAACTAATGACTGAAAAATTGAAATCCATTTTGTTTAACTATTTAAAACCTCTTATTAGAAGAGATTTGCCTGGCATTTGGACAGGGGGGTCCAAATATTCCTTGGATGCTCAAATGTATAGTTCCCTCTTATAGTGAATGCAAGACAGCTAATCCTCTGACACTGAAATACCTTTGCCTGGGCACAAAGTAAGCTATCATCAGGAAAAATATAATAAATAAAATATGATTTAACTATACACAGCAAACAACATATATAATATATAACATATATAATTTAGTAGCAACAGCAGACTGAATGACTGCTTGTAGAAAAGAAGTACTGTTGTTACGATGAGCATCAGGGTAAATATGAGTGTCCCAAAATGAATTCCTTTTTGCTTTGTTATTTGATGTAAAAAAACACTACCTGTCCTTCTCCAGAAATCAGCAGATTGTTTGTTTTTAACGGAAAAAGCCAAATGGCAATAAAGAGGAATCATACAGTCTGCCAGCAGTGCAAACAGTGAAAGCTGGACATGTACATTGCATAATGCTTTGTAAGCTGACAGCTGATACTGGTAAATACCATCAGACAATACCTTTGTCCTCTCTCCCACTGCTCATCTTAATTTTGCCTAAAATCATGGAAGTCTAGTTATAAGAACAAAGAGATTCCTTTCCTGATAGAGTGGAGAGTCAGTGGTAGAGGCAAATTCTGAGCTAAAAGTAGGATTTCATAAAAGAGAATTATTTTTATTATAAATGCATAAAAAGAGAAACTTATGTGAGTATCAGTTGGGTTTTTTTGAGTGGAAACAGTGAAATTTAAGTTCATCCATATGATGGAGCCTTATAAAATCCTAATGTGGAAACATCTGTTTAAAGTAACTGCCCTGTGTCTTGCCTTATAATCTAAACCAAAGGTCTATTTCAGCTTTATAACTAGCACCACTGTGACTCAGGATGGGCCACACACCTCTCCTGTGTTTGTCTCCAGCTGTGAAAAATAGGTTAATAATGCCTGTCTCACGGGGAAGTTGTGAGCTTGCACTTTTAAGCCAGGCTGGGGATGGTAAGAAAGCATGTTGAGGTAACTGACTGATACTTGCAAAGTGGTTTGAATGCAAATATCAAGTAGTTTTTATTCAGCTTTTCTTATCTTTCCCATTTACAAACCAGTGCACATATGGCAAATTTCTTAGTTCAAAATACATTTTTTAAGGAAGTTTACAAGCCATAGCATATCAGAAGGTCTGAAGGTGGTTTTGTTTTGCTTCTTTCAGATTTACTGTTTACAGCTTTTACCATTGATGTTCAAAAAGTTCAAGAAAAGAAATATAAACGTCTGTTTGTCTTTAAAAGTATTTGGAAGACTATAGCATGGCTGTTTTCTTTACACAATAAAGAACCTGGTCTTTTTTGGTGACTTTAGCTCTTTCTATTTCTGTCTTAACTTTGTGCTTTTGTTGATTTTAGTTTTCACCTTTTTTTGATTTCTTCCCTTGTAAACACACACACTTACCATCCATCTCTCACTTCCTTGCTCCCTCTCGAGGTATGAAATGCACTGTGGCTGTCCAGTGCGACAGTTCTTATATTGCTCAAGGTCAAAGTCTTGCAGTTCCCGTGACTTGTGTGTGTTTTATAATTCTTCTTTTGCCCCTGAAAATGCTAACACTGCTGCTGCACTGGGAGGCCATGAGCTGTGGGTGTGAAAGGTTCTGACGACAGCAAAAGTGTCCCAGGTACCCCCAGAAAAAGGGCAAAAGGTGGAACCCGGCAAAATCCACCAGCACCAACAAGAGCTCTTACCTCATAGAAATTCTCCCAGGGAGCATCTGGTCTTCCTTATGGATTTTCAGAGGCGGGAGCCTCCTCTACCTACTCCCCCAGAGACTGAGCTACCACCACTGCCCCAGTTCATACAGATCAATCTATGGATTTTGCAAAACAGAATGACCTGGCAGATCTGGCCTTTGGAGAGTTGAAATGACCACGTGCAAGTGCAGTGAGGATGTTATGTGAACCCCATTAGCAGCAGCCTGCAGCCAGCAGTGGAGGGAGTGGCCCTGAAGTTCACAATGACTTTCATTTTAATTTGTTTTCCAATCTCCTAAACAGTTTTCAATATGACCTGGGTGATGCTCCTGAATGCTCGCAGCCATTTTTGTTATTAAAACAGCTACAGGAATTATTGTACTGATTAGTCAAATATTGATTCGCATGCTGTTCCTCCTGGATAAACATTGTACAGTCATAATTATATTTACAGAACAGGAGCAGGACACGTGGATCAAGTCCATTTCCATTCGACAGGCTGCTGTGTTTTCTGAAGGATATAATATTCCCTTTGGATGATCTAGGACAAAATATAGGGGTTTAAACAAGAGGCCTTTATAGCTCAAGTAATATAAAAGACCCTTTTAAATACCATACTTTTTTGTGGGCCTGATTCAAACATGTAAGTAAAAACTTATCAGCTGTAATAATAGGCCTTGCCATGCTGAAGTACATTGAGTCATCATCAAAGCTCATAATTTCTACTGCATTTGCAAACTCCAGAAATCAGAAATTCTGTCACTAGTTGCACAAATATTTAGCCTTTGATTTAAAATTGTGATGTTGCTTTTGCTAAATGGAAGTCCATTTCAGACACTTATGTTCCTACCTCAGTAATCTCTGCAGTTGCTTGTTTCTACTGAACAACTTTCTCTGTGCTGTAGTGACTGAAATTTCTTCCAGTTCAGGAGCACTTATAGAGGTAGAGACTGGTTAAAACTAGATCCGACATGCAGTGAAATTCTGATTCCTTTCTTCTGTGTGTCACTAATCAACTTATTTGGTCTTTAAAATGAAGGTTCATTGTGCAACATTGTTCCAGATGGTTTCAAAGTCATTGATCAAGAAATATGAATTCATCACAGTTCATAATTGGGTTGAACTGTGAACTGTCATCATCCCACGACAGGCACTTTGGAAACATCAGAAAGGATGCACTCTTACTTAAATAGTCATAGCAGGATCTTGTCTTTTGGTAATACAGCTTTTACTAACTGAGAATGCAGAAGATAATATGATACAGCTGCTGAAAAAAGTTAGGAACAACCTTTGAGTGTATTTCACAGGCCCTCATGATATTGTAAGTCTTCTCCATTACTAAAATAGATGAATGAATGGTCGTAGTGTTGAATAGCCAAATACTCACCAAATCAAGCTCACTGCAGAACAGTAGCCAGAGCTGTCAGCCTGCTTTCAGAAGGGTCTCAGTGAAGTCTCATCACAGTAGGTAAACAAATATTTGAGCTGACCAGCTTCTGGGAGAAAGAGAGCTGCTGTGACAGGGATATTAGGTGGGAATTTGAACTTGTTCCATGAGAGAGGATTCTTTCTGGTTTTCTGTGAAAACCTGAAACACTGTCCTTTCTGCTATGTAGATTTTAATTCACGGTTTGACCTTTTTAGCTACGCACTAAAAGTTCAGATGCTGTCTCACACTGAACTCCGTCTTACATGCCCTATTCTGCTGTGCTGCATACAGTGAATGAAGGCAACTGATGCATAAACTCATATAATTCCTTCTTTTTATTCTCTCTCTTTATCCTTCTTTGCCTGTGAGATTTGCAGCTGAGAGAATGTATTTTTGAAGTGTTCAGAAACCATCACACTTGTAGATAGTGCTACTGAAAATTAAATAAAGTAAAAATGGAACAGAGATTATTTTCAAAACCAGCTTGGTATACTTTATTGGCTCCCAGCAATCAATACAATGTGCATGAAGAAATCATCTGTGTATGTTATGTACACAGATGACATCAGAAATGGGAACATATAATTGCCTTCTAAACCAAGAACGCATATAACTATTTTAAGTTACATTCAGCTGGCCTGTATCTTTTTAAATGTACCTTGAATTGTTTTGTGATGTGAGTCGGGTCAAATAAGGGTAGAGACCACTACCTTCTCTGTTTTTATCATTATTTTCTGGACAAAGTATTACCAAAAAAGTTATGGCAGTGCATGGCAGGCTTTGTATAATACAGATTTACAACGGATTTGCTGATGGGCTGTTAGTGCAGCACTAGCCAACAGAGCTATGATAAAGAGCTTTATCTAGGATTAAAACTTCTGGAATTACTCATTAATTGGATTAATGAACTGTAATTCATCATGCATGTCAATCCTCTTTAGTCTAACTCCTTCTTGCACATATAACATTCATCCAAGGAAGACCTCTGTTCTGGGAAAGTTCAAGAAAAATATTGAGACTTCCGTGATTTCAGCATTCATTTTAAATCCTTAATGTGATCAAAATACCCTTTATTCCTCCACTCTGTAACACCTCTGTGATATTTCTTTATATAATACTTAAAGTATTTTTTAAAACCCCTCATTTCAGAGCTGAGGTATAAATGGGGGGTTTTTTTAGACATTTTTAGATTTCAAGGCCACAGAAGTGTCTTCACTGGTCTTTTTTTTCTTTTCTTTTTTTTTGTTTTAGGAAATAGAAACACTGGAAGTGTTTAACTTTGATTGAGGTTTTTTGATTGAAGTGCAGTACATTTTATTAAAACATTTTCTTAAGTAGAGTCAAAAGAGATACAGCTTAAAAATTCCAGCAGTTTGTGGTTAAAAATTTTCTTCATAAAATATGGCCTAGGTTTTATTTCCTCCCATCTTTTTCCCATGTGCTGATAAATGACCTAAAATATTAAAATGGGTTTTTAACTTTTTGCCTCAGATAAGGTATTCCATTTGCACTTTCAAATGACACTTCTTCATTGAATATACAGAATATCAGTACTCAAGCAATGGCACTCTGAAATAGTAACATTTAGCCCTGCCTAGTTGTCAAAAGCTGAAAAGCAGATTCTACAGATACCACTCCTCTGGAGTTGTTAATAAATTGCCTCAGAGTCTGGTTACAGAAGAATATGTACATGGCAGGAAGTCAGAATTTGAAATGAAAATGTTTCTGAAGTTTGGAAGTTACCTAATCACACATCTTCCCATTTGCTCTGTGTGTGTCAAAACCCCTTGGCCTGAAACTCAAAAGGGTGAGGAGTTCTCTTTTTTCATATCTTGGTAGAGCAAAAGACCTGTTTCATCTGCATATCCCAGCGGTTCTCAGTTTTCTGCAGACAGAAGTTCCTGAGGGAAAGGAGCTATCTAGTCCATTTGTAGAGTGGAAGTCACAGTCACAGAGATGGTTTAATGTGCGTACACTTTCTATACAGAGCATTTGCAGTGAAACGGCAGGACTCACCCTGCCTAAAAGAAGTGCAGAATAGACTAAGGAGAGGAGCAAAAAGAGCTTTTGCTATTTTATATCAAGGGCATTTTTCTCTGCTCCTAGCCCCTCTGTGTTGGTGGGTGGATGCTTTGATGGGAAGTGGTGAAAGCCTACATCTCACTGAGATGCATTGTAAAGCACTTCTGCAGGAGGGAATAGCAGAGATGAGCCAATGCTGGCAAGATCTCACCAGCTCCACCACTGAATATGAATCATGTCATTAGAGCTGCATTAAGGTGCCTCAAGAGAGGGCCAGGCTTAGCAAATGGACTGGAAGATAGGTCAGGCTGATTGCACCCAGTCATGGTTTAAGCCTCTAAAACTCACAAAGTTTTCTCACTCACTCCCCTCTCTTTCTTCCCCCAGTCTCGGGGGGATGAGGGGGGAGAATCAAAAGAATTCAACTCGCACAGGTTGAGATAAGAACAGTTTAGTAACTAAGGTATAACACAAATCACTACTGCTACCACCAATAATAATACAAGAAAAATACAAAGAAAGAGAATACAACTGCTCACCAAGCCCGACCCAGCCAGTGCACCCACCAGCAGTGAACCTCCCACTGCACCACCACACCCTTCTGGGTCTCTGCCCTCCATTTTCACATCCTGGGCATGACGTGCTGTGGTATGGAATAACCTCTTTGGTCAGTTTGGGTCAGGTGTCCTGTCTCTGCTTCCTCCCGGCTTCCCCTCCTCCCTGGCAGAGCATGAGGCTCAGAAAGGCCTTAGTCAGACCAAAGCATTAGCAAGCAGTAACTGAAAACACTGGTGTTATCAGCGCTGCTCCCAGGCCCAAAATCAAAAACACAGCACTGCACCAGTTACCAAGAAGGAGAAAAATGGCTGCTGCTGCTGAACCCATGACACACCCAAACACTAACAATATAACATTCCCTGGCACCAAACGAGAGACGTAGCTTAGGCAAGGAAAAAGAGCAGGAAGTGATATCCAAAGTGACATTTTCCCGCTTGCTTTTCACTTGGTCTGGGAGAATTGAATTAATGAAATATTGACAATGTTTCTGTGAGTGAATGTATTACTTAACATTAAGAGAAATAACTTTTATGAGGAAAGGTAATGTCCCTTATTAAACCAACTAATTAGAAAATAGACTTTCAAGCAGGAGTCCCTTTGTCAGTCTGACAAGAAGAACAAAATTCAAGCTAATGTAGGTCAGACACAGTAGCTCATAATTCAATCTAATTCCGTTAATCATTTTGTGGCAGAGAACAGAGCTGGCATCTTGGAGCAGCAAGGGCTCTTAACAGGGGACAGGGACCATAACCATAGTCTGGGGGAAATATGAAGGTGCTCAGTGTTGTGGAGAGGAAGATAGTAATGTAGTGTAGAACAAGAGCTCTTAAAGATTTGTATTAACCAGTTAGCTTCTAAGCTTTTAGCTGCTGACGTGTCTTCCTAAGGTATTTTCCTGGGTCTTGTGTGTCAGCTCTGAGATGGCTCAAGGATCTGTTTAGAGAAAATGCTCTTCCACTGGAAGATAGGAATAGTGGTTCCTATGGCATTGTTGTTTTCCTAATAGGATTGTTCATTCTTTTTTACTCCTAAGTTTGCCTTGTTCTGTACACTGATTCATCGCTGAAATTTTGCTGCCTTGTATATGAGATTGCCATCACCCAGTTAAGGCAAAAATACTCCTCTAGAGAACATTTCATGTCATTTACCTTCAGGGAAGGCTGATACTGGATTAACTTAATGCATTTGACAGAAAACATTGATAATTCAGTAGCTGTCACATCATCTATAGCATCCTACAAAGGGGCAATATCTCGCAGAAGCCCTAGCTGGGGATGGAAAGCATGGAGGTTATCCAGCCTAAATTATTATTGATATTTCAGATACATTTTATGATGAGTTGGATGAGCTTTTACAGGTGGTGAAACAGAGGGCATCAAGGTAGCTTTAACCAGCTGCTTTATCTGTGTTGCCATCCCAAGTTTAGGGCAATTATTTCACTGATTGTAAGTAGGGCTTAGAAAATTACTGTTAAACCAAGGAATTCACAGAGGCTGATCAAGACAGAAGTAGTTTAGTTTTCTTTTAAAGATATTAGCTTCTTATTTGAACCTGGCCTTCGCTGCTAACAATAGGATTTGAAAGATTAACTATAAAGGCGAGAAGACATGGAAAATATTTGCAATAAAAATTATGGTTTTGTTTTAGCTTTTTTTTTTTTGGTTTTGATTTTGTTTTGCTTTTTGTTTTTTGGTTAGGTGTTTTGTTAGTTTGTTTATCTCTTTAATTACAAGGATAAAAGCTAATTGGGATGTGCCCAGTTGAACCATCTTCTTTAAGGCAACATGAGAATGTTACCATTGATCTGAAGTTTCTTGACATGTGTTGAAGGCAGAAATGAGCACACTGAACCAACATGATCCATTAAATATAAAAGACTGCACTTTCAGTATCAATTAAAGATATTTTGTCGGGTTTTCTTCATTGCAGATGTAAACTGGGTTAGCGACAGATAGATATTCCCATGCCACAGGCAATGAAGATAAAGGAGAGAGCACAGGGCTCCTAGGAAAATCAGCCTCTTGTAATGCAGGTTTCAAAGCCTTGCAAAGCAGGTTACAAGGTCTTGCAGTGAAGCACAATAATGACTGCACTAAGCCTAGGCAACTGCTGTCTGAGGCTCAGCTGCAATCAGACTTGGTCTCATGGCTAGCCTGTGCAGTTTAGGTCCCACAGATTGCCTAAATGTGCACATTGAAAACTCTTTTTATGGCTTTTACTAAAATCTTAATTTCCTTGTTTGTGAAGCAGAATGCTGCAGTGAATAGACGTGTGGTTTGTTCTTATATATCCAGTACACAGCATATTAGATATACATATTTATGCCACTGGTTATGCCAACATCTTCATGTCAAGATCCAACACTGATTTCATGCTAAGGTGAAGAAGTATTGTGTGGGCTGCAGTCAGGATGTACATGCCTAAACTACTGAAGGCCCACAGAGATTAAAAGTTGTCTACAGTTATTGATAACAGTATCAGACATCCTCATTTACAAGCTGTCTTTTGGAGTCTGCAGACTCTAGGGTCTGTCTCTGGTACCATCCATGCCAGCAGCGACTTGGTATGTGTCCTTGAAGCAGCTGACTCAAAGTTAATGTCATCCAAGACAAAACTGCCTACATCAACCTCAAAATCTGAGCAATTTATATGAAGTTTAACACACACCATTCAGCCTATGAGTCTGACAATAAGCAAGCATTGCATAGAAACACTGCTGCGCATATTAATATGTCAGGAATGCATTACCCTGAATTGAAATTGTATTTCTGGCTATAATCACCTTAGGTGAAAATCAGGGTTGCACACCTCACGGGTTGACCCACAGTTCTAGCACATATTCATCCCACTTACCACTGTACTCTCTTCTGAAACCCTCATACAGGCTAAGTAAATCTTTCTATGTTGCGATAAATCTCTGTAGCTTGTCTTTTGCTTTATTTGAAGCAGATTTGGAGGGCTTTTTTGTAGCATAATATACAAGCAATATACTCTGCATCTGTTGCGATTGATCTCAGTGGCTTTGCTCTCCAAACCAAGTAAGTATTGATCTCATCCTGCTCCTGGATCACCTCTCCTCTTAGGTCTGTTCTGTGCTTCAGAGAGCCCTGATTCCCCATCCTAGGAATTACTCCAGTCAAATGATTATACTTCACTTTACTTGTATTTTAGGATGTAGTTTGAGGGCTAAGATTATTTCTTTGAAAAATCCCACCTCTTCCACCTTTGTGGAGATTTTCTTCAACATAGCTGGCACCAGTTCAAATTGAACATTTTTAGATGACTACCACAAAAACCATCAAACCCTTCTGTTGAGTGTAAAAGTCAATGTCTGAAGCCCAGGAAAAACTACTCAAATTGTCATTTAAAATGTCAACGCTGGCTATAATGAAAACTGAATTTTCATCTACTCCAAGCACAGTTACAAGGGGATTTTTCTAGAGTTTTGATAACTGTGATATATGAGGGAGAAATCACCATTATATATATAAAAATTAATTTCCAGAAGTACAGATTATACTACATTATTTTTTTCTTAACACTTAATGAGAACTATGCTACCAGGAAGATGACAGTTACTGCACAATTGCAAAGCACATGTGAGCCTAGCAAATAAAATCTGATTTTCTTATACTGCACAAGATAAATCACGATACGTCGTTTTACAAAAAGGTGAACGCCACAATATTAAAGAAAAAGTTTATCACAGATAATTGCTTGCTCTGTTTATGCTGTTCCTGTAGAACTTGGATAAGCAATTTAAGTTACAGAGATTTATAACTGTTTTCATGAAGATGTATGAAACTAAAAAAAACTGCAAGCCTTTTTAATCCACCTATAAATCATTTTATACTTTTAATTTTTTCCATATAAATTTTATGAGTTCACATATAAAATAGAAGTTAAAATTGCTACATGCTTTCAGATGAACCAGCTTTTGAATTTATTTTCACCTTTTTATTATTACCTTATGTACTCTCTTCAAGTAGAATACATTAAAATTCCCACAGGTTACTTAATATTAAATATTTAATGGCTGTTATAATTCTGCATTTAAAAATATTTTTGTAGGGATGTCAGTGGTGGGTGCTTGCATATCTTTCATCTTAATATTACTAGTAATGTGTTCATTAGTTCGGAAACCAGAGTAATGGTGAGTGAGCCCTTTTTGAAAACTAGCCAAGGCTGCTACAATGTAATTGCTAAAGCAGGGGGAAACCAGCTCAGGAATGAGCAAGCCCCAGCCGCTCTGAGTCCGGGCGCTCTTGGGTCAGGCTCGTCTTCTACATTTCCCCTGGCTGATCGCTGACCTCAAGGCAAGTACTGGGGAGCTGCCACTTAAAGATTTTCTTTTTTCAGTCTCTCTTGGGAAGATACAGAAAAATTCCTCTTTTTCTGGCAGAGCTGTATGGATTTTATGTCTCAGCACTGCGCACTTCCAGCCCAGAAAGCCAACTGTGTGCTGGGCTGCATCAAAAGGAGCATGGCCAGAAGGTCAAGGGAGGCAGTTCTCACCCTCTACTCCACTCTCGCGAGACCCCTCCTGGACCTGCATCCAGCTCTGAGGCCCTTTCCTTCTCATGGACATGGACCTATTGGAATGAGTCCAGAGAAGAGCCACAAGGATGCTCAGAGGGCTGGAGCACCTCTTCCATGAAGACAGGCCGAGAGAGGGGGTTGTTCATCCTGGAGAAGGCTGAAGGGAGACCTTAGAGCAGATTCCAGTGCCTAAAAGGGCCGAAAAGAAATCTGGAGAGGGACTTTTTATAAGGGCATGTGGTGACAGGACAGAGGGGAATGGCTTTAAATTAAAAAAAAAGGTAGATTTAGATTTAATATTAGAAGTTCTTTACTGTGAGGGTGGTGAGGCAGTGGAACAGGTTGCCCAGAGAAGCTGTGGATGCCCCATCCCTAGAAGTCTTCAAGACCTGGTTGGAGGGGGCTTTGGTCAAGCTAGTCTAGTGGAAGGTGTCCCTGCGTGTAGGACTTTAAGGTCTCTTGCAATCCAAACCATTCTATGATTCTATGGTGCAATTGAAAGCAAGTGGCAAGGCACCAAGGCTCTTTCTGCTCCCTACCCTTGGTAGTTCATGCTGTCTCTTGATCTTCTCCCTTTTCCTTGTCATACCCACTCTGCAGCTGGCATGAGGCCGGACCTGTTTCTGCAAAGTTTATGGAGGTTTTGCTGTAATTTCAGTGGAAACAGGACCCTAGATTGTGAAATCCCCTAAAGAGTTTTGTATTAGTCTGCAGCATGACCATATCACTTCTATGGCAACAACACGACATTGTTCACTCCTAATTGTTTTTATTACTTATTCATATGAGTGGATTATTATACACATTTGTGCTGTGTGAGAACTGTTTTCTGAAAAAATGCCACTGAGGAAAGTAGATTCAAAATGTCTATTTAGCATAACATTCTACAGGTAGTCCAAACACATGCAGAAAATTTTAAACTATGTTCTTTATGTGCATTTAATTTAATAATAGCAGAAAAATTCTGACTTCAGAAATGGGGAGATCTGATTGTTAACGTTCCTTTTAAAGCATAATTAAAATTTTTAAAGAATTAGAGACACAGTGGAGATAAAGTGTCCATTTCCCACAAATGTTCTGTAGGAGATATCCAAAGAACAAATTTCAGCTAAGCAAATCTAGCATGATTTCTAAGTGTGAAAACAGTTGGGACATCCTTTTTATTATTTGTACAGAACTCTTGTTTTCACTAAACAAGGGTGCAAATTGATCTTACTGTGGAAAACCCTAGTATTGTGACTACAGGCATGGTACCTAGGCAAACAGCACAAGCTGTCTTTCGCCACTTGACATCCAGCTGAAGTTCTATGAAGTGTCTGAGCACCTTCTTCACATTGTACCTTCTCTTACAGTTGTCTCCTGATTATGTTACCTGATCTTTCCCCTTGCTCCTTTTGTAATTTTCCTTATTTTTTAATTCTGTGTATGCATGTGGTTTTGGTGGTGGTGGTGGTGTACATGCAGAATACAAACCAAATAATGCAAGATGTTCCTTATTTCTGTGAAGGAGCCCTCCAGTTCTCCCATTTGCTCCAGCACTTCATATTCCAGTTGGTCCACCACCAGTTTCCATTTTATTCTACCCTCCAGTAATCTTAGAGTCCTTATAGGTTATTTAATGATTTTTCAAATGACTTAGCAAGGTTGTTGCCACTAATATGGCAGAGAACTGAGAAAAAGAAATATGCAATATAAGCCACAGAAGTTTACAAAGTTGTTGGAGAAGAATAGCCCATGAATTTTGGCATCTGGGACATGTGCCTTGATGATATGCAACTATTATCTATGTGCTGCTACATATATTTCAAATATGATAGGACTTCAGTTATAAATTACTTGTTTCTGTATTGTTTTACATGGTAGTTAAGAAGCTCAAAGTAATTTCATTACTACTGCAAAATTTATCTGTGGGGACATTAAAATAAAAAGTACTTATTTGCTTTGTGTATCAGCTTGCATTTTAAAGCTGTAAATTCATAAAATTACATTATGTTTATAGTTGCCATCAGAATATAAAAGAGAATATTAATCTTCTGAAATTTAATTTTGCCTAAATTTTAATTCCATTGTTTATTACCAGAGGGATTTATAGACTTCTTTTTCTTAGTATCTCTGACTTCACAAAGTTTATGTTTGAAAAAAATTATATGGTACTATACTAAAGTAATTTTCTAGTTGATAGCTTTAGTATTGTCCTCTTATCCTCTAATAATTTACATACAAGTATTATATTACTCCATTTTTGTCCCAGTTCAGTGAGATCTTATGACTGCAATATTTCAGCCCTCAGCTGAAATGCAGTGCTGGGAACAAGGTCGGAATTTCCCAGGTTCTATATCAACTACTCAAACCTCTGCACAGATTAAAGGTGAAACCAGATGCCCTACTGCCAAAAAATGTTCTGATACTTCTTTTAGCTATCAAGTTGGTTTTTCTTTTTACTGTCAAGTTGGCTTTTCTTTTCATCATTAGATTACGTTTCCTTTTCCAACAAACTTTACCTTTCTGGTATTAAATCTCCTCCAGCATGGGCTGGGTGTTGCTGAGGGTTCATACATCCCTATGCAATCATTCCTCTGAGTTACACAAATTAAATGAAAGAATAGAATGACTGAGTACACATCCTCCTTTGGAAAAACAACATTGTTCTGTATTGATGCAGTTCAGAATAAATATAATTTGTTAATACCGTGTTAATACTTATCCTCTATGAGAAAAACTGGGAGGTTATTTTTCCTTCATTTCTTTTCATAGGCAAATATTTTATTGATCAGATGAAACTCTTGTACTCTAGTATCAGACAAAATATGTAAAATATTATATCCCTGGTTGCCTTGTTCATGCTGATATGATGGGAGCGCATTTTGTTCCACAGTTTTGCAAGTCTTTCATGAGGTGTAAGATAAGAAAGGTGTGCAACATGGAAGATGAACATTTATTTGTCTCATGACTAGATGTGGGAAGAGTAGCTGAAGTAGTAAGAAGATGCTACAGGAAGATGCTTCAACAGTTTAAGTTTGTTCTAGTTTTAGGTTTCTTAATAAAATAAAACAAAACAAGAAATTGAGAGAAATTACTTGCACAGCTCATTGTTTGTTGCATCACTGAGGAAAACCCCATAAGATACGTTCCTTCTGGGGAGTCTGCCTCTATTTTCTCTGACTTTGGGGGTTGATCATACTTTGCTGCTAGGCATCATGACAAAGAGGTCAACAGCTGCTGACCTTCCCATTTGGGGCAAATTTCTGATACTGGAAATTACTACCAACATCTAAGATCAGGGAAAAAAGAATTCTTTTACCTCTGTTGAGGGAAAAGCAGCTCCTATATTATGAAACATTTTCACACAGGGAAGTTTAGCCCCTCATGTATTTCCATATAGATTTTTCTTTTTCCATTTTGCTCTACAAAAGCAGGCAGCAGACCCAGTTTCCAAAAAGCATGGTTCCAATGTTTGCTAATGTGCTTTGAGACCAGTCCTTTTGGAAGACAATGAATTACTTGCAGATATTAAAATCTCAAAAATTAGACTGAGATGTTAATTTAATAAAAGTCAGAATTTATAAATATTCCATGAGCCTGGGGTTGTCTATTGAATTTCTTCAGTTTTCATACTATTATTATTTATTTTTATTATGAGTTTATTCTATCATCAGCTCTGATAACTTCAGTAAAAAGCTATTTAAGAAAACAAATACCAAAAGGTGTTCATTGTAGACAAAGTTAATGCATTTTTAGACTGTCAGTCATTCTTATTTCTAGTTGGGATTTATTGCCTGTTTGTCTTGTAGTTCACAGATTATACTTATCAGTAAACAAAGACCTATCTTTTATTATAGTTTGTGCATGTCAAGAATGATTTTTTACTTAGCTTCAACATCAGACAGCCAATTTCTGAATATCCTGCACCTCTGGTTTGTCAGTTCATGGGACGACATGACACCCCTGTCATCATTGTTGAGTGTCTAGTTATATTAAGTATTACAAGTTAGTATCTAATTCATGAATCTGTGATGGAAGTTATTAAAGTGAACAAATTGTGATGGGTGGCTCGGTTATCGAAAGTTCCTTAGGATTAAGATGGTTTGGGGTTCAATTTAGACTCAAAATTAAGAAAAATGTGGTTGATTTCAGTTTCAAGAGTTCTTTTTCTGTGATCAGTGTGCAAGATTATGTGTCAGGGAGGGAATCTAAACAGGGAGATAATTCAGCTTTCTAATAAAAAACAACCCAGAATCTTTCTACTTACCTACCTACACTAGTTAGAGCAGTTACCCTCTGAGGAGGAGGCATTTGCATGGTGCCACATCCTTCATATGTGTTTCAGTCATACCAAATAAATAATACATCCATTACTAATGTCTAAGCAGGATGATCTTTCACTCTTTTGCTCTAGTCTCCAGGGAGCCATTGTAGTTACAGTTACAGTCATGCTCTTCTAATTTTTGAAAAGTTTAGCACAGTTTTATCTTTAATGGCTGCTTGATCATTGCAGAAGCTAACAAGTCATGTTGGAAACATTAGTCAGGGAGACACGGGAATATATCTGGATATCTTACACAACTATACAGAGAGTTATTCTCTTGCTATTTTCACTACATTACCATGGCTGGTATTGAAATTACATATTTATTAGGGAAGGGTATATGAGGTTCAAGAAGCTTTGGGTGCTAGCCAGCAGTGGAATGTTTGACTCTCTCCTCCATCTGGTCATCGGCTTGTCCAAACCATCTTGTGAAAATAGTCAGTTTATTGTTGCTTCTTTTATGTTCAAGGATCCCACGTTAGCACTTCATTTAAAGGATATCACCATGTTCACTGCCATAGTGATTTGATTAAATGACAGGGCACTGTTAAATAAATAGCCAAATGAAACTTTTTTTTTTTCAAGAATGTACCTAACTAAGCATGTGCATCTTTGTGTAAATTTTTTTTGATAAATGAATTCAAATTTTTTGTTAATTTAAAAAAAAATAATCTTGATATTTTCCCCATGTATTCTCTCTGACCATATCTAGGAAAGCTCTCTCTTTAGGAGGACCAAATAAAATTCCTCCATCTCTCCTGCTTCGGTTTTCATCTTCTCTAGATGGTCTGGTCAGTCAGGACCCATGCAATGACTTGGAAAATCAGAAGCTGTCATTTCTTCCATGCTTCCCCAGCTCAGCATTCAAGGGCAGTTAACTAAATTTTGGTTGAATATAGGTTAATATTGCAGCATCTTTGTTAACAATTTTCACTAAAAGTAGTATTGTAGTGGCAATATTTGTATATAATTTCATATAAAACTACTATCATATTGTATTGAAAGTATTTTAGTGGCTTAGCATTACTACTGGACAATGCTAGTTAGCCATGGTTATTGCCTGAAGATTCCATATTACATTTAAATGGGGAAAAAAGAGACTAATGAAGTTAGTTATACAATTGGAGTCATCATAGCTAATGGTTAAATAAGGAGGTGAATTCCATCTATGGAGCTGTTCTGGGTTCTGTGATGCCCTGGATATAATGGCACTTAGCTGAATCTTAAGAACAGAAGCTTAAGAGAAAGTAAAGGTTCCCTATCTAGAGCTGATGACCTGAGAATGTGCAAGAGCTTGAAAGGATTAAAATTCTAGCTGAAAGCCCAGCCTGTATTTATTATAATAAAGTTATCGCAATAACGTTTTTATTTTTACTGTATTATCTGAAATGTAATTAGGAAAAATTTATAGGAAAGTAAAAAGAGGCAGAAATAAAATTCTTTAGCTTGCACAATTTCAGGACAGGTTTCTGACCTGATCTGGTGTCCTGGGTTCAGCAGTAGCAATCATTTTTTCTCCTTCTTAGTAGCTGGTGCAGTGTTGTGGTTTTGATTTTTGGCCTGGGAACAGCGCTGATAACACCAGTGTTTTCAGTTGTTGCCGTAATATTTAGTCTGACCAAGGACTTTCTAGCCTCATGCTCTTCCAGGGGGGAGGGGAAGCTGGGAGGAAGCAGAGACAGGACACCTGATCCAAAATAGCCAAAGAGGTATTCCATACCACAGCACATCATGCCCAGGATGTAAAAACAGGGGCAGGGGACCCAGAAGGGTGGGGTTCGCTTCTGGGTCGGGCTTGGTATCTGGTGGTGAGTGGTTGTATTCTCTTCCCTTGTTTCATTTGCCATTATTATTACTGGTGGTAGCAGTAGCGATTTGTGTTATACCTTAGCTACCTGACTGCTCTTATCTCAACCCATGGGAATTGCATTTTTTCGATTCTCCTCCCCATCCCTCTAGGAGCGGGGAAGAAAGAAGGGGGAGTGAGTGAGCAAACTGCGTGAGTTACAGCTTAAACCATGAGACCTGAGGATATGCACTTGGGGCAAACCCGAAGATCCTGTCTTGTGTGCACTTCCTGGTATGCAGGGTAAGAACCTGGCATTCCCAAGCAGATCTACCTGCAGGGAAGGTGCCTGAAACATTGACAACATCTCAAAGACGTTAGAAGTAACTTCACTAAAACTTCTTAGATCAATACCGCTAGCTGAGAGAGAAATGCTTTAGCTTGAGGTGTCTGGAGGCAAGGCTGTAAGGACTCTGGGCAGTCTTTGCAGCAAAACTAATGGCTGAACCAGAGTCCTGAGGAAAGAAGGTACAAGTGATATTTTTGAACATTTAAAGTGAGATCAAAATATGAAAATTTGAGCTAAAGCTTAAATTTATGGAAGATACTATTTTTTCTAGCAAAAGCACTCTCTTAATTTGGTTTATATAGACTGTTTGTACTATCACATTTTAAAATTCTCTTTAATGTAAACATAGGGCAACGTCTCGGTTATTTTATCAAGAGTATCATACTAAAAATGAACGTGTCAACATGAATAAACCTAGAAGAAATCAAAATAATTGGACAAGTCACTTCTGCTGCAGTTTCCAGTTGACTAAACTACTTGTAAATGAGAATGTCATGATGGAAATATTTAGACGTATAATGCAGAAAACACATAAAAAGCTAAATGATGACTAGTTTTTTTAATTATGGGACTTGAAGGAGGTACAGCAAGCATTGCTTCTCACACAGGTTTGTGGGCCTTCATAGCAGACCTTTAAAAAATGTTGTTTCAGCTTCCAGGAGGCCCACTGAGGAGCTGCATGCTGGAGGTGGGTTTGTATCCCGTGTACTTTTGGTACTGCCTTGTCAGAGAAGACTCAGCTAGCACTCAGTTACTTTGGTTTGTTTTTGCAAGAAAAACACACTCTCCAGCAGGATTATATTTTTTTATTTTCTCTAGGATGTTTTAACTGTAACTGCAGTGGTCAAGGACTTCAAACACAAAAAACTTCAAGAACCTTTTATGCTTTCTAACATTGATAGCAATGCGACATTCTGGCAGATAATATACACAAAATTAATTGTATCAATAATCTTTAACTACAATGTCTGTAATGTCCGTGGTATCCATGATTTTGTGATCATCAGTTGAAGAATCAATGAAAATCTGACACCAAATTACAAAGGTGGAACAAAACCCAGCCCCACAAGAAGGAAAATGGAATGATGCCAACTGAAACTGCTGCTGTAACTTGTTATAGGCTTTAGGCATAATAGGCCACCTAAATCCATATGTGTGTCAACTGAATTTAACCCCAGTGTGACAAGATGCAAAGCCCAGCCTGTAGAATCCAAAAGAACAACTAAGGTAAATGAAATAAGTGGCTGCTTCTGCCTTTCTCACCAGGGCTGCTGGTACAAAAGCTCTGGAGCCACCTGAAACTTTTACCAGAGAGCAGAACCAGTGCTGAGCAACTCACAACCTGGGAAGAGAATCTCAAAAACTGTCTGCAGCTACCAAGACTGTCATTAAAATGTCTTCTTCAACCTGTCGAGTTAAAAAAAAAATAAAAGAAATAGAAACAAACTCCCAACAGATGTAGCTGTCATTTAAGATTAAAGCAAAAAGCTGTTGATACAAAACCTGACGTGTGCAATCATACTTGTTTCTACCAAAGCAAGAGTAGCAACATCTCTTAAAATATTTCAGTTAAAAATAAAAAAGCAAAGTGCACCAACAGTAAATGTATCAAGACACTGAGTAGAAAAGCCCCACAATATGTCCACACATGCATCCTATAAGCATCTCAAAGCCCTGTCCTCAAGGATCAATGATACCTCAAAGAAATTGTCTGCTTTCCCTTTCACAAAGCATGCTGAAACATGAAGTCATAAATTTTCCTTCTGACAAGAGCAAAACATGCGTGCTGCAAAAGTGAGAGAAATATGGAACAGGAATGGTTAACAAAACCCTCATCATGAAGTGTCAAGTCTGGGCAGAGGAAAGCTGCCAGAGTCCTCGGCCTAGGATCAAGTGTTTAGAAAAGAAGCAGAGAAGATAGTTGTTTTAGGAAAATAGTCCAATTTCAAACCAATCAAGCATCCTATCTAACACAAATTAGTAGCACTTCCAAAAACAAGCCTCCTGCTAACCTGGAAATAAAGTAATCGTCCCATAACAATCTGTACTGTGTCTAAATGCTGCACATGTCCCCACAGCCAAATGTGTAAAAGGTACAGATAGTGCCCCGTGTCACCAGGACCTTTTTCAGCTTCTGAGGACCAGGGCAAATTGAAGAAATAGGCAATTGCATACACTAAATGGGGATAATTGCTTCCAGGTGAAAGAAGCTAACAGTCATATCCAAATTCCACTTCTACTCACGTAGAGCCAAGCTGTCTCTCTGTATTTATATGGGGATGGGGTGGAAGGAAAAGGGGGACACCAGGTAAGAGAAAGGTTTCATGGAAATGTGTCTAAACTCTTACATATTTTCCTTAACTAATAAAGAGAAACCCCATAACTTTTTGCTCACGTTTATATTTCAGAAATATCTTTCCTCTTTTATGTGGCTTTGAGGTATCCTTCTTTAAAGCATTCTTCTATGCTGCTTCTGCCGCACACATTAGAATTCCTTCCCAAGTAAGTGGAATATTAATTTTTAAGAGCCTAATCCAATTATTTATATTTTAAAAATCATCTTGGCTTATCACTGACAAGCTGCATTGTACAACAAATCAGTTGAGTCCATATTTTTAAAAAGTACTACTATATAATCAAGCCATTTAACCAAGCATTTTATGTGTCTCAGGACAAAACAAACCTCTGTCAATAAAATAACAAGGCATATCACAATCTACAGCAGATGTTTTATTGAATTCTTTAAATATATTACTCCATTAGCATCAGTTCATGTCACTGTTACACTTCAGGTGAAATCTTCTTAAATGAATACCAGATAAAGGATGGACCTGTTGCAGCAATAGATTTACAGTTATGGATTTAAGAGGTCTCCACTGTATTCACATTACTTTATTATCATTTAGCACATTCTAATTAAAAATAAAAAGACTTCTTCCCTTTGCTTTCTTCCCTTGTGCATTTTGAAGTGATCTAATTCGAAAGAGAAAGAGCAAGCGACAGATCAAAAGAAAATGTTAGACTATAAATTACTTGCTTCCCTGGACATATGGACTATTCATTAAGTACAAGGTTGAATGCTAGTTAAATTCCTTGCCTGTTAGATATGCTAATTCACCCAAGCCACTTAACACATCATGTAAGATATTCCCGTGGTGTGATTTAGGGAATAGCTTCTCAAATGGAAGTTCCCAGAGACTCCCCAGTCACATTTGTACTGCTACAGCAAAGGCTGGCACTGGTCACTTAGAGGGGCCACCCCCACATTTAACGTTTAAGAATGGAAACAAAGTCTTTGTTCAGGAGTCCAGTTCCTAGATGTGGCTGTATCACCCTGCCTTTCCAGCACAGCCCTGCAGACCTGCCAGTGTAGGCACCAGCTTGGGCTGCACCAAACACAAAGCAAAAGTCCTGCCTTCATGACAGTAAAAACAGTAAGACACCCTTCCAGTGAAGGTCCTTGTGGAACGGCTCAAGGGAAGAGAGGTGCAAATGAGACATCAAAAACACATCTGCCTAGGCTACAGCTGGGAGCCAAGGAAGCTGGCTGAGCCGAGACCCCCTCAGCATGTGTGCAGATCAGGAAGGTAAGCCCAGGAAAGTGTCTGCTCTACCATTACTATTAAAAACCTCAAATTACCTTAATGAGCATTGTATCACATCCCAAGAAGGTAAGTAATCTCAGCAGGAAAGATAAAAATAAATCACTATGAATAGAAATGAGAGGTGTATGGAATTGTCTTTCTCTTGGAAAGACTTGAGTCTACCTATATGGAAGTGGCACCAATCAAATATGGGACTCCCCCATCTCTGGAAGTGTCCAAATATTTAAAGGCACCTGTGTCCAGCAGTGCTTCTGTTTTCCACAGTTAGTTAAGGTAGGGAAGTTGCATTCAGATAGAAATGGTATTGCAGAAAAAACTGCTTTGCTCATAACCTAAAAGCATATTAATGGGAGAGTGTGTAACCCATACACTTTGTATACTAGGAATGGTTTGTATTTATAAAGAAACACATAACTTTGATGCACATACAAAGCTGTAAAGTACCTACATCAACACACATTCTATTATTTAATTTTTAAAAGGCCTATAGAATTTGCAATATTTATGCAAAATTTGCAGTTTTGTAAAATTGTATTTATTCATGGTTGGAAGTCCTGAATGTTCACACTTGCATTCTTTTTTTAAAATGCTGATGATTCTTAACATTCATAAAAATAAGAATCCTGTTTGCACTGGATAGATCCTAGCAAAACCCTGCCAGAATCATGGAATCATAGAACAGTTAGGGTTGGAAAGGACCTTAAGATCATCAAGTTCCAACACCCCTGACATGGGCAGGGACACCTCGTACTACACCTATGCCACCCAAGGCTATGTCCAACCTGGCCTTTAACACTGCCAGCGATGGAGCATTCACAACTTCCCTGGGCAACCCATTCCAGTGCCTCACCACCCTCACAGTAAAGAACTTCTTCCTTATATCCAATCTAAACTTCCCCTGTTTAAGTTTGAACCCATTACCCCTTGTCCTATCACTACTGTCCCTCATGAAGAGTTCCTCCACAGCATCCCTATAGTTCCCCTTCAGGTACTGGAAGGCTGCTATGAGGTCTCCATGCAGCCTTCTCTTCTCCAGGCTGAACAGACGAACTTTCTCATCCTATCTTCATACGGGACGTGCTCCAGTCCTCTGATCATCCTCATGGCCCTCCTCTGGACTTGGTCCAACAGTTCCATGTCCTTTTGATGTTGAGGACACCAGAATTGCACACAATACTCCAAGTGAGGTCTCACAAGAGCAGAGGGGCAGGATCACCTCTTTTGACCTGCTGGTCACACTTCTGTTGATGCAACCCAGGATACGGTTGGCTTTCTGGGCTGCAAATGCACACTGCCGGATCACGTTCAGTTTCTCATCGACCAGCACCTCTAAGTCCTTCTCCACAGGGCTGCTCTGAATGTCTTCTCTGCCCAACCTGTAGCTGTGCCTGGGATTGCTCCAACCCAGGTGTAGGACCTTGCACTTGCCATGGTTAAACTTCATCAGGTTGGCATCAGCCCACCTCACAAGTGTCTCAAGGTCCCTCTGGATGGCATCAGATCATCATTCACATCATAAATAAAGACATGGAGCATTGCTCCTGAAAATACATTATGCAGCTAAAAAGACTGTGTTTTTCAAAGCTGCCTTTGCATTGCTGGAAAGAAAGGAGTGGTGTTGAGGCAGGGTGTCCCAAAGAGCTGTTTCTGTTGCTAAAGTGAGACACAACAGTGCATTTCCAGAAAGGTGCATGACCTGGTGCTGGTGTCCAGCTTGCACTGGTGGATCAGGTCCAATGATGTCCTGTGTTTTGCTGGTGTTGAGCTCACTTCAGCAAGGCATGCTTCACTCAGTATGAAGTAGAGGATGAATAAACATAACTAGGGATATAAGAACAAGGACAAAGGCAGTCTCACTCCTCACCCTCTCTCCAGAATTGCTGGCACTAAATGGCATAATCTAAGTAACAGGAGATATTGCCTTAGACTAGTTTTCTTTCTTTAGAATCTTTAATAGCATACTGGAGACTCAGGTTAAAATAATTCCTAGTCATTAGATAGAGACAGATTAACATTGTACTTCAACATGTTTTTTGATGGGTGATTTTCCAAACTGAAGAGCACACTGTTAACAGTTATTTAGGTTGTTTGCCTACACAGTAAGTTTACCAAAAGGAAGTTTACTTCTGTGACAGAAATTTTCTGTTAAAATTTTTCACTTTAGACATTCTAGTCATAATGAAAAATAAGTTATCCAGCTTCAACCGGATAGGCACATCAGAGAGTAGATTTTAACTATTAAGCAAGAATTTGGTTAGAGAATTCAGTGTTCTCACTGTCTTTTTCATGAAAGACGCCACTGATTAACCATGTGTCAGGAGTCACCAGGCAATTTTGTTAACAACAGTCTTAAAATTTGCTGGTTTGTTGTTTTGGTTTTGTTGTGGTTTTTTTTTTTTTTTTTTTTCTGAGAGAAGGTAAAGCAGAGATTTTGTCTGGAAAAAAACAGTATTGTTCTTTGCTCTCCTAAAGAGCAGTCCTTCGAGAGAAATCGTCAGATAGTTGAGAACTTGGTTTTTCTTCATTTTTCAAGATTTTATTCTCCATCTTTCAAGTCAGCTCCCGGAGCAGAATAGCTTTCTGGGAACTGAACCATGGTACATGAGTTAAAGTTTTCAAAGAATAGACTGTGGATTGCCTGCATATGACTTTTCCTTATTATGACATTGGTGCATATATATACGAAGTGAGTTAGACTGTAGCCAGACTCTGCTTCACTGATTTCTCCTCCCCGAGAGCTATTCTCAGAGCCTCTTAAGAGCGATTCCAGCCTTCAAATGTACACTACTTATTAGAATAACATTGAAAGTTTCACCAATTAGTGACAGAATAAATCTGAATTAAAATGTCCAGTTATGATGATTTTTGGTTACTGACAGTATTCACAATCGCTTCTGTTTTATCACACCTCAAGAAGGAAATTGTGCAGCAGGTTTGCATGGCTTTATTTGTATGTAATTGATATTGTGTCTTGTTGGCAGTGGATACAGAAGATTTACAGTAGTTGGAAAGATAAGGGGAGGAGTCAGCAATTCACACTTCAGTAGTCAGAGCAGCTAAACTTAAAATTCAAGCTACATTCCCATAAACATGAAATATAAGGATGAGGAAGAGATTTAAATTTATGAATAGGGAATGATGCTCTCCCTCTCTAAAACTCTCTAGTAATTTGTTCTAGCTAATGATAGAATGGTTTTCAAATTTACTTTGTGACTGAAATACAGATTTAACAAATTCTGAGCTTTTAGATTATCAGAGTTGGATGGCAATTACAATAATACGTAATTGTCAATTATCACAATATATCCATAAAGACAAAGTCATTAAGCAGCAGTGAAACTGCAGATGATTTGAAAGGTATCTAAATATTTCTAAATTTAGCCCAATTAAAATGATAGACCAGTGTAAAAAATAAAGTTTTAAGGAGTCTGGGGGAAGCGGAAAATGAGACTAGTGATCTAGCATTCTGTGCTCTGTATAAATAAAGCTCTAAAGATTCAGAGACAAAAGACCTTAATTGAAGTCCATTAAAATCAATAAAGGAATAAAAACTAGACAGAAATAGAACAGGAAGGAAAACATGCCAAGGGAGTTTCAAAGTACTGATTGTACCAAGGGAGTTTCAAAATACTGCAGTTCCTACCTATAGTTTCTACCGAATTAACAAGGGCTTTTCATGATCAAGAACTCAGGAAATCTGTCTGCTGGTGAATTGTGGCATGAAGTTCCTCTCTAAGGATGGTATTCCTCTGACCTCACTTATCCTTTGATTTCACCCCTGCCCCTCCATTTTTCTTTTTTACAAGGTGTGGAATATGAATAAATCTTCATGCTGAACCACATTCTTTCTGCACTGCAAAATTCCCCTGTCTACTGCATTTACTTCATCTGAAAGGCCTGAGAAAAATACTTGTGTCTGTCCTTAGGCTTGTAATTGAGTACCCCATGAGCACCCAATATCTCAAAAAATGTAGCTGCCATTCACAGAATACTTTTTTTCACCCTGTCCTCCTGTTCCTTGTGGCTATGAGGATCCTGAGGAGCCTTGCCAAGGTATAGGGAATATATAACAGCAGTGCTAATCTTCACGATCTGAATTCATGAGCCAGGCTTCAGCAGCAAAATATTTTAATTTTATTTGTTTCCTTCTGCTTATTCAGCTTCAAGTATCACTTGCAAGAATTTCTTCCTATCTATGAAGAATGCCACTTTTCCCATTTAGGAAGATCCATTTTTAAAGAATGTGATTCTAAGTGTTGAAGCTTAAAGAAAACATAAACTAGCACGAGATTTATAAGATTTAATTAAACGAGATTTCATTCATATACCTTAGGGGAAATTGCCCCTGATTTGCCTAACTCTTCTTTCTATTAAAATAACAAAATAACAAAAAATCAAAAAAATAATAAAACAAAACAAAAAGTCTGCAGCATACACATATAGTGCATACACATACACATATCTGAATTTGCAGTGCTTTGGTACTTAGATGACCCAGTAGTGATTATTGCTGCAGCCAGATAGTGCTTATTTCAGGAAGAGCATAATACTTGATCATAAACTGCAAAATACACATAACATTAATGTGCTATATTGGCCAGACTAACCAGCTCTTCTTCTTGCAATATGAATAGTCTCATTTATTTCAATATAACAAAAAATTAAGTTAAGGAAAAAATAAAAGAGAGAATGGGTCAGTTAAATAGTCAGGAGGTTGCACAGCCCGCACCACACTTTCTGCTTCATTCAAGACAAGCTGCTGTGATAATTTTAACTCTGCCTGGTCAATGATGATGCAAAACGGAACCCAAATGTACACCTTGTTACTGTACACCTTGTTAATGCCAGCAGTCCCACTGAACCCCAGTGCTTATAGCAGTTTCTGTATTACATCAACTGGATGCAATGAAATGAAGAAGGATAGTCCATTAATTTCTTTCAGTGCAGGACTGGCAAACTGATAAGTGTGCTAACAGACGCACTGAATAGGGGGCTGGGAGGTTAGAAATGCACTTGATAATGAATATCTACAAAACAACTCCAGTAAAAATGATCATTAATCAAAAAAACAGCCAAATGTATTTTTTGCAGAGGAATATTTTCCAATAAGAAATCAGCTGCTAAAATGACTGCCATAGGTAATATAGAAAAGGCTGGAAGCTTTTGCCTTTCAAGAGAGATGTTTGCATAAATTGGCTAATGAACAAAAAACCCCAAGATTATTTGGCAGTCACCCTTAAAAGAAACTTTAGGCCCATCATACAGAGAGATGATGTGTTATTGTGACTATGAGTGCATCGTTAACTCAGAATTTCCTTTACTTTCATTTGATAGACTAATTAATTCCCATTCATGTTTAAGTAAATGATTCTTTGCAGCACTCACTGACTAAGTTCTTATAGGATAAACATAAACAAAATTTATAGATAACTAAACCTAAGTCCTTGGTCTGCTGAGAGAACTGTCTTGAGATTTCAGCCTTCAATTTCTAACTTCTTAAAAAGTCCACAGTAAGTAATGGCGCTCAGTATATCACTCTGATACTGCCTCTGCACATTAGTGCTGGTTAGACGGTTTTCATAACTCTTGCAATGCTGAAACTCACAATAAAAACAGGTACCATCATGAGGCTTTTCTCCCTCAATAAAGATGTTTCCTTAAGTGTTCCCTATAAGCTTAGATCAAAAGAACTTGTATTATAAAATAACCATTTGCTTAACACACTCTGAGGAGCAGAAAGGTGAGAAAGGCAGTAGTTTCAGTGGTCTCAGCTGCTCCTTTGTCTTTCTTTCCTTCTGCTATCTTACAAAACGTAAGACAAAAATTGGCTGACATTTTCTAAGTCACAGGAACTTGTACCTATGTATTATCCCAATTAAGCAATCTGGCATTTAAAAAATATCAACAGGAGTGAAGATTACTTTAGTAACATTCTTGCAAGGGCTTGTCTTTAGATCTTTAGGCAAGGACATGAAAAGTAATACATATGAAATAAAAGTAATGATTCTCTAATATTACATCTATAATATCTAGTAATCACATACTTCCCTCACCTTTGGGCAAGTAAATTGAGGGAGGACCTGACTGATAGATACTGTGATGGTGTGAGAAATCTGCTTAAGAAACAAAAGCAGACATGTTTTTAAAAGAAACAATCAGGCAAACAAAGCTACTATTTTCACTTAGAAAAGGAATTTTTTAAAAAAGGAATGTGAAACAGGCTCTGAAAGAACATTTGTTCTTAGCGGAGAGTCAGGCATTTCAGAGAATATCCAGACTACAAGGACATTAAAGTAAAAATGAAGCTATTTAAAGAAGGGGACAAAACATTTCAAGATCATTGGAGAACATGTTTTACATAATGAAGAATTCAAAGAAAAAGGAGGAAAAGAATGATTTTTAAATATCATTTTCAGTAGTATCTTAGAGTCCCTAATCAAAAAATGAAGCCTTTATACAGAGCACAGAAATTATAGCTATGAAATACTGTGTATTAGTTTCTTTGATTAATACAGTATATTAGTTTCTTTCTTTGATTCTTTCTTCTTTCATTTTTATTTCTTTTTTTCTTCCCTTATTTCTGCATTTCTTTCTTTTTCTCTCTTCCTTGCTGTCTTCTCTCTTGCATGTGCACTTCATTCTTTTTTCTATTTTGAATAAGTTATTTCTAGAAAACTTTAACGAACATTTGAAGTGAATGATGACATAGTGAAAAGATGCGCAAAAAACACTGTTTACTTGATTTCTTAAAGGCTTTAACACAAGCACTTTCTGAAAGTATGCTTGAGCTTTGCCTGCGAATAATCATATTAGGAACCAATTAGGTAACATGAACACAATAAGACAATGTGCTTTTTCACCTGCTAAACTATATTTTGTAAACACAAGCGTGTCTCACAGAGGGCTTAGGTACCAAAGTGATTTGCCATCAAAGTTCTGGCAACAAGGTAAAATAGGAAATTATGTAGATGAAAACCAATTATATGTAGCTGGGCTCTATTTGCTGGGAATGCAGACTCTGAAACGGAGTCTATGTTTGCATCACCCTGATCAGCAATGGCCTTAGAGAGGAGATGTCTAATAATATAAATAAGCCCATATTTAACTACCTGCCAACAATGATTACAACCAAGCATTTCAACATCACACATACAGCATACAGCCCTACAACAAAAAGTCCGTGAAGCTTTAAGTCATTATTTATTAGAGCATTTTAGTTTGTCATGCTCTATTTGACACTGTATCTCTCCTGTTTTTTTTTTAAATTTACATATTTTTTCATTATAAACAGCTGTTAATGAAAACGCCTCATTAGAAAAAAACCCAAACAAATAAGGCAGAAATCATTGGAGTTTTTATTGTCAAAACTTACCAAAACACCAAAATCACAAAAATGCAAGGAACTTTAAAATCTCTTACCACTGTCCAATTTGGTTAAACAAAGCACAAGCATGAGAAAACTGTGGATGGAAGCAGAAAATCTGCTGTTGTACAACTTAAAATGTAAAGAAACATATGCACATCTCACCTTTTTTTTTTTTTTCCCCAAATGAATCATTAAAGCATAGAATAATCCAGCTTGAATCTCCCCTCTTTTAGTTATAAACCATATCCCTCATCCTACCACCGTAGGCTCTGCTAAAAGGCCTCTCCCCATCTTTCTCGTTGGCTCCTTTTAAGAACTGAAAGGACTCAATAAGGTCCCTTCTAGCCTCCTCCAATCTAAAAAACCCCACTCTCTCAGCCTTTGCTTTGTGAAATAGCACATCTTGTTAGACATATCTGTATGTCATGTTACCCACAAAATTTTCTGTAGAAGACAACCTAGACTGCTGCAACATTTTTGCATGAAAAAAGTTTCTGTTTTCCTGCTATTATCAGTGCAGACAGGATTTTCGATACACACACTAGTTTCTAACATTGTTGATCTGGGTAACACTATAAGTAACTGTGAGGAAATACGAAGCCTCAAAAATTATTAATGCTAGCTGCATAATTTCTTTTTCAAGTGAAATCTTGGAAATATTTTATAAAGCTGATACATTGAGCTTTTAAAAAGACACTGCTGAAGACTAATCGTCTGCTATCTCTCTCTTGTCTGTAGCTTCTAAGTCTTCCAAACTGTTCATTTTCATCAAGATATAAATTAGAGAGAAAATGAAAGTTTTTAGATTGAGTGTAAAGATTGTTAGATTACAAATTATAAACCAAATGTGAGTGCCTGAATACACTAAATTATTCGGATTTTTAGGCTCACCTACATAAGAATTTCTTTTATTTCTAATTCTACCACTCCTAGTAATTAAAGATTTAACCAGAAAGAACATAAACCCATTCCTTGAAAAAAACTCTTCTAAAACTATTTTTTAAATACAACTTCTATGTTTGGTTTTCGGCATGATGCTTAGTATAACACATTTTTAGTACAGAGACATCAGTCTGTATCTTCCTTCATTGGGAAAAGTCTTAAAAAAATTATTATATTGCTTTAGTCTTTCCTCAGGCCTTAGGAAGCATCCTAATTTCCATTTCTTTTATGATAGTTGAAGTCCCCAAAAGAGAATCACTTATGACAGAAAAGGAGAAGAAAATTAGAAGATGTTTTCTTTTAGCTTCTGTGGGCTACACCTTAAGAGTTACCTCCAGTTTTCAACCAGGAATCATTTTCACTCTGTTATCAATACTGACAATTTCACTTACTTAGGTAAGACATGATTGGTTTTGACAGGTCATTGCAGAGGGTGCACCAATTTGTGTGCAACTCCCAAACTCTCTGCCCTAATTCCCATCCCAGAACATTAAATTTCTGCTTTTCTAGCCAGTCTGATGCTGTCATCTTCTCCTGAGGAGATCAATTTCCTCTATGCCAGTAAATGAATGAATGAAGACACTGCTGTGTCAAAAATCGTTGTTGGATACCAGTAGGTCACACTAACAAGGGAAAAGAAGCCAGTGAGTGATTTCTATAGTGATTCTTACAGTTAACCTTCACACATACACATATGGGCCTGAGCAAAGGAAAATGACACAAAGACCTAAGCTGCAAAGGCTTATCAGAAAGACAAATGCTCCTGATAGAAAACAATCTTTCACCACCAGGTCATTGGTTCGAATCTATTCAAAAACTGTAAGAATAACAAAGGTAAAAGGATTGAAGTTACTGAAAGCCAGAGGTTTAAAAGCATTTCCCTGTCCTTTCTGTGTGTTTAAAAGGAAAAGACAAATAAACAGTAACATCTAAGAGTACCTAGTAAAAATTTCAGTGAAACATGAAGAACGCCCTTTTAAAACTACAGAAAACTAAAGTTAATACATCTCTTATATACTCAGGTAACATACTTCTAATGGTAAACATGGCCACATTATCACAGGAAATAAGGAGATAGATTGATAAAAGTTGAGTTAGAAAATGTACACTGCTTATAGTAACAAAGTATGCTAACAAAGTAATGAATAGAAAGTAGTGATAATAAGTAAAAATAAGTCGCGATATTTATGTATGCTTCAGAAGATGATCCGAGAAGTGAATAGATAGGGGAACGGTAGATGCAAATAAAATAAATATTCAAGATATAAAACTAGAATATGCTGCAAGGTCACCCAGACAGCATATCAATTGCACCTCACACTTGAGCACACACTTGCCAAAACATTCAAACCCTATTGGTGCTTAGACTGGAATAGAAAAGACTACAAGAGATTGTCTATGAAAAATATTAGTCTAAGAAAAATGAACACCTTTAGATATGCCACTGAGAATACATATGAAAAAAACCGCCATGGGTATCCACTTATGTTGCGAATCGGCGGGAGGAATGAAGCACTCGATAGGAGTGATCGACAAACCTCAAACTTTATTAGTACTACACCAACTATTATACTCATTTTAATTAGCCTCATGCATAGTACAAAAGCGAGCTCATTATAGGTTGTAGATTAGCTAGCGGTCTCAGAAACACTAAAGCATTCAGCAAATACCTAATTGGATACATCTTTTAGCCAAGTGCCAGCAAAAGTTTAGTCATTGGTTATTACAACAATAAGCGATTCACCCACTATAGTCACAAGAGTAGATAGTTTCAACATTCCTGTGGTGTCTGTCCTACTCAAGATCCTGTCTTACTGACTACCACATTGTATTATAGTGTAACATTGTGTATATGCCCAAGGTTGCTCTAGCCTTACTTCATCAGCAGCTGTGTCAGCAGCTTTAAGCGGCCTAGTCAGAGGCCTATACAACTCGAGTCCTTACTCTTGCTAACTCGTCTGACATGAGCAGCTCAGTCATGCTAACATGCCCTCGCTCATTGAGCCATTCCTCCACACACTTAAAACTCTTTCTTTACAGGGAATCCCAGGAAGTTAAAATGTGATGCTTTTTCAGGCTGTTTCTCTATTTCTCTTTCAATGCTTACTACCCGCAACATTTAAAATATCTTTAGTTATGGAGCTGGTTATAATCTTGTCTTTTCAAAAGACTGGGATTGCTACATTTTCTGTACTGCTATGTCTGTCTTTTAGTAAGACTATTTCTGAAGCATCTGTATTAGAGAAATTTTCAGAACGTCCTGGACACGCTTAGACTGGATAACACCTAAAAACTGCGTCAATTTGGGTGGCACAGGTCATGACATGTATCTTAAAAAGGAAATAAGTTGCCTAATTGTAGTTACACATTTGGATCTTCATGACCGGGAAGCAGAAATCTCGACTTTTGTTTTAGTGCCTTTGGAAATTCTGACCTTTATGGCATTTTTAAATGTTGCCAATTAATTTTTTTGGAAAACAAATGAGAAAGTATAAACTTCCCATGTCAGATGTGAGTAAACTGATTAAGGTACTTCTGTAAGACATGCAGTCAGTAGGAAATTAAGCTCATATAGGGACCTTTGCATAACAATAGTTCTTAAACTCTTTTCCTAATGTTCAATAATATGTTTTTCACATGCAATGATTTGTTCCACTATGCACCATGTTGAAAAGTTATTAATTTATACCTCTTTTTTTCCATTAGCATGAGGTTTTAATGTTGAATCCTGAGTTTTGATCCATGGCTTATTGGATAGATGACAAAACCCAGCATGGTAATTACCAAAGACAAGTACAAGGGAGCAGAATCAAGCTTTCTTGGCAGATCAATGAGTGCTATACCCTGATGGATACATTTTCTCATTTGCTTGCAAAAAACAACTGCACTATTTCCTCAACTGAGTCTCAGTTAGAATTTAGGAGCAAATGTGGGGAAGCCATTGACAAGTTTCTTCCAGCACAGAAAGTTAATTTAATTTGCTAGTAGACTGGTTTTCATGCAACAGCACCATGACATCTGACATGGTATGCTTTCTTCTGTGACTTAAATTGTTTTCACAAGTTCTTACACAATAGTTTGCTGCATTCTCCTTAGTAGTTCAGTTATCTAGCGAGATAAAGTACTCTCATATCCCTTTAAAATATCCAGGAACAACTAACCCTGAAAATAAACTTTTGCCCTACTTTTGGAGGAATCAGTAAACAATAATGTAAAAAATAGATTTTTAAATTAAAATTCACTGGGGAGGCAATTCTGATATCTGCTGAATTCATAGGATGCCTTGATAGCATTTCCTAGGTTTGCTGGCATTTTACTACTCTTTCTCCCTGACCCTCACTGAACTTTAGCTTTATTGTTGACGGGAGTCTTGACGTTGACAAAGATGTTCTCAGCAAACTGAATTTTTGTCTCACTTGCAAATGTTTTCTGGCTGCTAGTGTCACCTTGTGCACTCCAAGCTCTTGTTGCTTGCTGCCTTTCTTATCTCAAAGTGGTGGATCAGGGAGCAGGATGAGAAACATCCATCCTTTAATCTTTTCTTTGGGCATTGGCTCTCTCCTCTTATTTTCTCATGAACCTGACTTCGCCAGGGTCAAGCCAGATTTCAGAAGGTATTTCCACTCTATTTCAAAGGGATGATTCCTTGACATTTGGACCACCATTACTGACCACCTTACCCTCTGTTCATGGACTGACAGGTACCAAATAGTGTTTTGAGGGAATCAACCTACAGAGGATCTGAAGGGGAAAGAACCAGTAGAAGAAACACCAAAACTAGCAACTCTAAATTTTATCTCCTTTTGAATAGTCTGTTCAAGAGCACAGAACAAGCAGATAGATAGTGAAAAGTAGGCCAAAGAGAGAAGTAAATTAAGATGTCAGAAGCAGGGAAGCATAATGGGTTTATGAAGTCTGTGTTAGACAAGTGTAATGCTTGAAATGTAGGAAAAAAAGGTGGTACAGAAGGACACATACTAAAAGAGTGGTCAGAGCTGGGCCTGTATTTAGAGCTTAGAGAGGGTCATAAGAGATTAGTAAGCTTTCAGTGACTCAAAGAGGGAAAACTGGGTTTCAGAAGCTGAAACAGGAGAGCTCACACATACTCCCTAAAGGGAAAATAAGGAGGACTTATCTTCCATAGTGTATTTCAGTGTAACAAAAAGACAAATATTCTGCCAAACCATGTCATGTCCAACCATTTGCAAAGGCACAACAATGAAGGCACTAATGAAAGTAAGTATCAATTAGTAGAATAGCTCTCCTGAAAATGCTACTGCTGCTTTTTGAAGTCTTGGGTAAGTGAATCCAGAGGTAATTAATAAATAAATAAATTTGATATTTTAATCATTTAATAATATATATATAAATTTATATATTAATAATATTGAATTATTTTAATAAAATAATTTAATAAATAAATAAATTTAATAAATAAAAAATTAGGCCTTCGACCCCAATCCAATAAAAGAGTAAGAAAAGACCATATAAACTCCATATGAGGAAGTTCCAACATGGGTTAGAAGATATGTTAAGATACCAATGGTAGAAGGATAAAAAGAAATTACTAAAAATTGTATTATGACATAATTATGAAAAATGAAGTATGTATAATCTATAATTGTCTGGATATGCAGAAAACCTTGCCTGCAAAAATATCTAAATGAAACATTACTGTATTATGAAAACTACTTTCATAAGATCAATGCGTATTTTAGCTGTCATATCTTTTTTTGTGGTTATCCAAAAATTTCAGTTTCAATTTGTCCTTTGCACCTACAGTAATAACTGAAAATAAAACTGTGTTATTCTCTTTTACCACCTGCTTAAAGAATGACATTCAGTTCTGATATAATAAATACAAAATATATAAATAATATGTTTGGGATTTTAATTTTACTTAAGAAAATGTACTTTGTTACTTGAAAATTACCGTTTTCAAGCACCAGGGCCTTAAATTTCTGATCAGGAGATTTTAATGGGAATCACATTGGACTACTGACCTGCATTACAGGAAAAATATGCTCCTAAGTATATTCATTAGAATTACGAAAACACGGCAGTTCAGCTAAATCTAAAAAACCTAACCCTATGTAATGTTGCCATGACTTTTCATCATGGCATATTAGTTTAAGCCCATATTGAACCCAGGCCAAATCAATACTTGATTTAAAAAGGAAAAATAGTGAGTTGTGTAAAACTCTAGAGGTGTCAGGATGTGTACATGTCTTTTTTCCAAGAACCACCTATTGCAATAATGGAATTTCTATCCTCAGCTATGTCACTGAAAAAACATTTGATTGGCATTTTCTACAGTCAGAAAAACAAGCCCGTAAAGAATGACTTAACATACAGTCTGTTAATCCAGCTGAGAACCACAGCTGTATTAAGGTCATTTGAATAGCAGAATAAACAGGTGACCATTTTCTGACTGACCTGTTAATTTCTCAAGTCACATGATTTTATAAGGGATGAATTTTCCCTTTCAAACCTTCCATCATCAAAAGTGTACCTTACAGAGACTGATCTAATCCTCCCAGGAGCAAATTTGCATTGAGTTGAGCAAAATATTTTCTATTTTCATCTTTTATTTATAATATGAGCTTTTAGAATGGACTTCTTAGAGTACAGCAGGAGTTTTTGCATTATGTGGTTTTGTAGCTTATTCTAACATCTCAAATATTTTATTTTAAAATTTTGTTTTTATGTCTTTTCCAGTAATGTTAATAAATATTAACATTAAGTAAAATATTCACATTAAATAAATGTTAAATATCTGGACGATTTCTGGTCTGAACTACACCTGCAGCCATCAGCACTGTTGTCATTTAACGGCTATCAGTACTTGGGAATTCTTGGAAGAAAGTTCAGTTTTTCTTCCTAATTTCTCCTTTACAAATTTTTCACTCTCACACTCACTCTGTGGCCTTTTGGAAGAGTATTCTCCTTCCTGGACATATGTGTTACAGTGCTGTGTTCATGGAAACTGCAGTCCCAAACAGGCAAGAAAAATGGAACAGCAGTTTTTGCCTCCTCCAAGACCCAGCACTTAGCCCCAAATGATCTTCTGCGCTTTCCTTATTTTCCAGATAATTGTCTGGTTTAAACTACCATTTTTTTTTCCTGAAATGGTTTATTTTTTATCTTAGTTTTCAACTGTTTTTAAAGGTATAAAGATTGATTACATTCTTCCCATTTCTTTTTAGCTGTCATTTGTCACTGTAGTAAAAACATCAGAATGAAGGCGACTTCTATTAAATGGGAAACACTATAATTCCCATGCAATTTGTCCTTGTATAAGAAAAAAAGGAAGAAATAGCCTTTCCTCCATGGCTAGTTTGATTTCCCCACATAAATCCACACCTTCACACACCCCACCCACACATCATTTCATACTTGCTGCAAAGTTAGTGAAATACCACAGACTGCAAGCAAATATTTCAGAAACAATTGCATTTATCTTGAGAATGGCACCCTCTGATTAGCTTTCTCACAATCAATCAACATTGATATCTGATTCACAAAAGCTCAATTATGCCTCTGTACAAGCAATTAGATGGAGACCTTAAAAGAACAGACTAAAATGTTGAATGCTTGGAGAGAGTAATTTAAAAATATTAAAAGGAAATTACTTTTTAATTTCATGTATTCATCTATTTGTAAGTTAATGAAATTAATGAGGCAAGAAATGAAATGGAAATTCCACAACTTTGCATTTCTATAGTTAGTTTGCCAGCAGCAATCCCAGAAAAGCCATATTTACTACCAGTCTATTGCTAAAAGTAATAAATAGTCTAATTGCGAGGGTATTTCTATTACACATTTTGCCTTTTTTCTCTCATATAATCTACAAATATCCCAAATGTCTCCTTGAAGGAATTTCTGCTGGCCAGCATGACGGTGAAACCCTACAGTAAAAGTGTGTAAAGTGACCCTGGGAAAATTGTGCATTGCTAGATCGTTTTTTCTCTTCTGCAAAAAATATCTGCTCAGCTTTCTGTGTCAACATAGCTTTGAAATGTATGACTTGAAGAACTGAAATCTGTGGCCTAAGAACTGTGAAAAAAAACCCAACCCTGTTTTCAGAAGGTATCTGTGTACTTGAAGTGGTTTTTTTTTTTTCCTACTGTTACAGATGGGGAAAGATTTGCTCTTGTCTTTCATCTTAGTTTGGAAAAATCACCACAATCAAGACAAATATAAGAAATGAGCTGAAACTCAACCTGCTGTTCTTTTGCAATCGTTGAACATCTGTAAATTTTGATCAAGCACCCAAGCTAAGGGTGACTTCCAGTGACTGATTAGACCAGGTATCCTAGTGAGATAGCTGGCAGCATCCTCTGTTGCTGATATTTTCTTGATCCTTTTCAGTCTGCGGATGATTCTTGATAGGTTGCCACCCTCAACTCTTTTCGTTAAAGAAAAATAAATTGTAATTCCCAATCCCAACTATGGGACACACTAATACATACAAGAAATTAATATTTACAGTCTTAGAGACATAGGTTTCGTTATGTTGCTTATAGCTAGTTTTGCCGTAAGCAGGATCACTTATCTGGGTTAGGCTGGGCTACACTAGAACATAAAAAGCTCCAAACAGGCAGTACCAGAAATTTTTTGTTTCTTTAGGTCCTAAAAAAACCATTGGCAGTGAGTGTAGACACAGATTGAGGGGATAAAAACTGAGAGCACTGAAGTGAAGCAGAAATGGTAACCACCGCTCTTGAAAATTCTCCTCATAAATGTTAGGAAGGTTATTAAATAAAACCTTATTCAAATAGGTATAAATATTTGAGAAAGATCTGAACCTCAAGATCTGATTTGGGATGAATGGAATTAAGAAACTTGGGGTTTGATAAACAAAATATTACAATTTGCTGAACACCTCACATGTATCAGAGAACTACAGAGGCTGGCTGGGCAGAAGTTATAGAATCATAGAATCATAGAATAGTTAGAGTTAGAAAGGACCATAAGATCATCTAGTTCCACCCCTCCTGCCACGGGCAGGGACACGTCACACTAAACCATGTCACCCAAGGCTCTGTCCAGCCTGGGCTTGAACACCACCAGCAGTGGAACATTCCCATTCCAGTGCCTCACCACTCTTAAAGTAAAGAATTTCTTCCTCATATCCAACCTAAACTTCCCCTGTGTCATGGGTTCAGCAGTAACAGCCATTTTTGTCCTTCTTGGTAGCTGGTGCAGCACTGTGTTTTTGATTTTGGGCCTGGGAACAACGCTGATAACACCAGTGTTTACAGTTACTGCTTGGTAATGTTTTGGTCTGACCAAGGACTTTCTGAGCCTCATGCTCTGCCAGGGAGGAGAGGAAGCCAGGAGGAAGCAGAGATAGGACACCTGACCCAAACTGACCAAAGTGGTATTCCGTGCCATAGCACGTCATGCCCAGTATGTAAAAATGGAGGGCAGAACCCCAGAAGAGTGCAGGTGCACTGCGGGGTTGGGCTTGATACTGGAGGGTGAGCAGTTTTATTCTCTTTCCTTGTATTTCTCTTGTATAATTACTGGTGGTAGCTGTAGTGATTTGTGTTATACCTTAGTTACTAAATAGTTCTTATCTCAACCTCTGGAAGTTGCATTCTTTTGATTCTCCTCCTCATCCCCCCAGGACTGGGGGAAGAAAGAGAGGAGAGAGTGGGTGAGTGACTGCGTGAGTTTTAGAAACTTAAACCATGACACCCTGTTTAAGTTTGAACCTGTTACCCCTTGTCCTCTCACTGCAGTCCCTAATGAAGAGTCCCTCCCCAGCATCCCTATAGGCCCCCTTCAGGTACTGGAAGGCTGCTATGAGGTCTCCACGCAGCCTTCTCTTCTCCAGGCTGAACAGACCCAACTTTCTCAGCCTATCTTCATACGGGACGTGCTCCAGTCCTCTGATCATCCTCGTGGCCCTCCTCTGGACTTGTTCCAACAGTTCCATGTCCTTTTTATGTTGAGGACACCAGAATTGCACACAATACTCCAAGTGAGGTCTCTTGAGAGCAGAGTAGAGGGGTGGGATCATTTCCCTTGACCTGCTGGTCCCCAGGGAAGTTGTGAATGCTCCATTACTGGCGGTGTTCAAGGCCAGGTTGGACAGAGCCTTGAGTGGCACGGTTTAGTGGGAGGTGTCCCTGCCCATGACAGGGGGTTGGAACTAGATGATCTTAAGGTCTTTTCCAACTCTAACTATTCTATGATTCATAGAATCATAGGATACCAGGTTAGAAGGTACCTCAAGGATCAATTTGGACTTTCTGCCTACATCCTTATTCCTCTAAACAAGCCTCTAAAAATCTGGTCAGAGCCCTGGTAACTGCTAATGACTTTAATATTGAATGTATATGTTAGTAATTGTAGAATGTAACTTAGAAGTAAAGAAAGACTGGATTTTTCAAAATTCTTCAAGCTTCCAAGCTCATTTCCTGAAGAATTCGAAAGAAAAGCAAGTCTGATGCTACTGCTCATGAAACTCATGAGAATCACTTGGTTGAGTCCTAAGCTCCTTTGGGATCACCCTTAGAAGGAACAGGAAGGGGAGTGTGCAAAACATGAGAATGTGAATTATTATATCTGAAGTAAAAGGGATCCAGAACAATTGTTCGAAGAAAGTGACATCAGTAGCCTTCAGCTCTTGTGAGGAAAAAATGAGATGAAAGTTTTGAGAAAAGTCGGAAAAAATGCATCATCAGTACTGGTGTCCCAAACGGGACATAACACCAACTCAGAATGTATGGTGAAAAACATGAAATATTTAAATAAAAAGATCCTGTTGCCAAGAAGTATATTTGTTAGCTATATCTCATCACAGGCAATTACTGTAGTATTAAGCACATAACATAACAAATGTGTCATTTATTGTTATGAGAATCTATGTAGTTTAAAGCTCTATTTAATAATACCAAACTTGTGATACTAACAATAATGAATAAAACATAAGCAGGAAGCTTGTGAGACCATTCTCCCTCTTGCCCTGCCTAGGAGAAATCCATCTGGCAGTTCTGGATCTTAAAAGGCACTGCTAGGGCTCAGACAGATGGACAGTCACTATGTTGCATCATCTGGGTCTCACCCCATCAAATATGAACCTTTTAAATCTTCTCTATATCAAAGTGAGGTGTGTGAGCAGCTCCTGCTGGACACTTTCTGTCAATCCCCACCCTTGGAAACCAGGATGCAACATGGGCTGTTGCAGGGCTTGCTATAAAAGCATCTTTTCCAGGACCCAGCTTCTTCTCTTATTTTAACAGCTTACGTAGTTGAAAAAAAGCTGGCCATGGTTAAAATAGCCCTTCTTTTTTCTCCTCTAATCTAAAGCTTTTTTTTTTTAAATTACTCACATTTAAAAAATAATGATCCTTATAAAAGGATCTTCCTATTTATAATTTCAAGACCAATTTAGAAATAACACCAAGATCACTTTCAGCAGAGGAGTGGAGTGTTCCACTTCAATTTTGTCCCAAAGAAGCATGGCTATGTTTCAGGTCTGATGATGGTCCATGTGCTTGAGTTGCCACCAGGCTTTAACAACTTGCTATTATTTCTAGACAAAATTACACCAGTGGCAGACTGCATGGACTGCATATATCAAAGCATCCAATTGAGGACCAATTTTAGACCCCTATCCAGAATTCATAAATTCTGCAAAAACAGATTCCCTGACCCATCACTGCTAATTCAGCTGTGAATGTATGTGGGTAAGTGTATGTCGTGGTTTAAGCCGCAAATCACGCAGCCCATTCACTCACTTCTCCCTCTTTCTTCCCCCCAGTCCAATGGGGGGGGGGGGCATGGGGAGAAGAATTGAAAGAATGTAACTCCCACGGGTTGAGATAAGAAGAGTCCAGTAACTGAGATATAATCCAAACCACTGCTGCTACCACCAGTAATAATAATGACCAGGAAAATATAAGGGAAGAGGATACAACTACTCACC
Source organism: Myiopsitta monachus (assembly GCA_017639245.1). Classification (NCBI taxonomy): domain Eukaryota; kingdom Metazoa; phylum Chordata; class Aves; order Psittaciformes; family Psittacidae; genus Myiopsitta; species Myiopsitta monachus. Next base: position 52,273,158 of record CM029921.1, read on the forward strand.
ACTCAATCGAGATGAGAGAGAGAGGGGCTTCCGGGTTCCTGCTCCATTGCTTTACATCCTGGGCATGACGTGCTGTGGTATGGAATACCTCTTTGGCTAGTTTGGGTCAGGTGTCCTGTCTCTGCTTCCTCCCAGCTTCCCCTTCTTCCCTAGCAGAGCATGAGGCTCAGAAAGTCCTTGGTCAGACCAAAACATTACCAAGCAGTAACTGAAACCACTGGTGTTATCAGCGCTGTTCCCAGGCCGAAAGTCAAAAACTGCACCAGCTACCAAGAAGGAGAAAAAAAATCTGTTACTGCTGAACCCAGGACAGTGCAAGTGCTTATGTAAGTAAAGTAAACAAATGAAGTAGCGGATGATATTATATCTTTATTAACACTAAAATAAATCTTCAAAATAAAATAGGGATTCACTCCATATTTATCTGAAGATAGAATTTGGCCTAAGATGTTAAAAAAACTTTAAGCATATTGGTAATGCACAGTGGTAAAATACTTAATTTTCCTCTTTGCAGCAGCCCACTAGCTGTACCTGAAATTTCAGGCTCTGCTCTGCAATTAACTTGAATTTGATAGGGTTTTGGAGCTTACTGGAGTCAGTTGCAAGATAAAAATATGGTGCCAAAAGAAGTCTATTACTGTATATTTTATTTTAGATTTGAAGGACATATCCTTTAAAAGTTTAAATTTAGACAAATTTTATATTTTCTTTATGATAATACATCATATTATATTTATTATATTAATTATATATTTATTAAATATATTTATAAGAAATTGTTTTTATATCAGTGCCTGTAAACCAACACAATATCTTGATTTACTCACCTACCCAAAATGCTATACATAAAGTCATGCTGCCTCCTTTGATGCTTTGTCATAGAAATCGGCACCAGTGATATTAAATATATTGTCATCTACATGACTTAGCTGCATTTGTGCATCCTGAGGTGTTTATTATTTTTGTATTTCTCATTGCTATCTTGTGTTTTTCTTGACAGCAGCTTTCTCACCTCTGCTGACACCATTGTCTAATAAAATTAATCAACAGGAAATGCTGGTCTGTACAGTCACTGATATAAAAGCTCTGTCATTGCACCCTGACAATATCAAAATAATGATATAAAAATGTATTTCTATTAATCTTGCAGTTACTTCTGTGGAACAACAAATACATCTTTTCTTCACAAGGAAAAAAAAAATGTACCTTTTTGGTAAAGTTTTATTTCCAGAGAAAGAATTCACTGCATCTCTCCAATTTTGCTTGTTCTTAATTTGCTTCATGGATAATTATATTCAGAATCTGGATATTGTAATGACTGAGTCTTTATTTCAAAGACAGTTTGAGATGGAACTATCTGGATCTGCTCAACAGAAAATAAATTCACAGTAAATAATGAATTATCTTTGTCTGACAAATTAAAATAAATAATTCAAAACTTATTGAGGAGAAGTATTGAATGTTTTCAAAATGTTAATTTTGAAAATTGGATGCTTACATTTATTTCATGCATTTCTGGCTGATCTGCAATTGGAATCAGTTGTTAACCAAAGCAGAACAGAGAAATAATAAATTTAAAGAAATAGAGTAAACCCAAGCAAAACCCTGCAGATTGTTCTTTCTAAAAATATTTAGTAATAGTGGGAGGAATCCATCCCAATTCCTGCTTTTCTGTTTTCCACTACATTGTCATATTTTCTAATGTGATCTTAACTGCACTGAAGTCCCTAGTGAAAAACCAGAAACTTCTCGCTGGAGTAAAATCTAACACTTTGTGAAAAAGGTGTCACTCTCAAAATTAAGATCTTGAAAACTGAAAACACTTTTTCCTTTGTCCTATTTTCTTGTTATAGATCAGACAAGTTGACAAATGCAAAAATGTCCCTGTTCCATCCAGGTCTCAAAGACATCTTCTCTGCATCTTTTTGCTTAGCCTCTGAAACTGGCATATCCGACAAGCGTAAGATTGCATCTCCAGTTTTTCTGTTTCCTGAAACTTTCTCTGTCCCCGAGCCTTTGTGTTCACAAATCTGCATTCTGATCCCATAAAATGCTCTCCATCCTTACCTTGTGGAAATCAAATAATATACACATTTTAAAACTGTATTCATTTCTCGATCATAGCAAGATGGTCCAGTTGAGGTTGCTGCCATGAACTCAGACTATTCTTGAATTATTCACCCTGACAACAGAGAAATCAAGCCTCAAATCTAGGCTTACTATCATTGACTACAGCTAGGTTTTAAGACTGAGATTTTCTTAATGCTTATATCAATGAATCATAATTACTTTTCTGAGACAAGCTGGGGTTTGCTATGCAGATATTTCAATTGCAAAATCAGCTGGTTACCCTTGACAGTCCCATTTTCAAAAAGTTTGATAGATTTGCTTCATAAATCTGTTAAATATTACCTTGATTCGTATGTGACACAGCAGAGTCCAGTACTGCACACAGAGCAATGTTATGGTGCCCAGTAAGAGGTGTTTTTGGAAAATAAATCCCACAACAAACCAACCCATCAGTATGACTGGCCACTTCCCCTCCAGTCGTTATCAAAGATCTCAACTGTTGCATGGATTTGCCTATATGTTCTATATAGGTTTCAAATAATTTCATGAAGCCACGTTTGGTTTTTTTTCAGCCTGCATTTGTTATTTGAGAAAACCAGGTTCAAACAGTTCACTTTTCCTTGCAAAGTGGTAATTTAGTTAATTATTGTCCTTAACTTCTGGAGTTTATTCCTGTTTTGGCCTCGGCACAGTGCTTTCTTGCAAGAAAGTTGTTTCTTAGAGGAGATAAACAACTACAGAAGAAAGTTTCACTGGATCTTTTATTGCATATTGGCAGAAAAATCTGTCAGTCATAGTGCTCCTCACTAGGTCTTAATTACTCTTTCAGATAGATGGGCTTAAGTTTTCCTGACTACCTTGAAAAGAAACTCTAAAGTTTTAAATTTAGATTTCTGCTTGCTTCTCACTGCAATAATTTCAGTGAGGGTGGACACATCTGAATTGTAGAGGAATCCTTGCACAGTTTAGAATTTAACCATTTGTGCAGAAAACAAATATTTTCTGAGTGCAATAGCACTTCACATTTTTATCTCACTTGTTCAGGGGAATACAAATGAGTGGGTCAGATAAGAATCTTTATTCTTTCTTTGAAAATATCTACTATTAGAGCAATTGTCAGAAAGCTGAGTCATAATGTAAATGTGTTTCTGACCAAGGGTCTGACTATTCCAGCACACTTCAGAGTATCCAGAGAAGTACATATAATCTGTATCCACTTCAGTTATTCAGCAGGCTCCTGTAAATCTCTCCAGAGCATTGTTGGAAAGAAAGAAGAAGACAGTTGGAGTTGGAGCAAATTTTGACCTAAATGAACTGATGCTATTGCTTCTATTAAAGGAAGAAACATTCTTTAGAGGTCAAAAAGCAAATCCAGTAAAATATACTAGAATTATTTTTGACATCAGAAAAATGAATAATGAGTATTCATTTTCAGCACAGCAACTGACTTCTAAAAGGATACTGCAGTCTATCCTTCTTGATACACTGGAGAGGGAAAAGACACCAAAGGAGAGGTAAAAAATGAAGGATAAAAGAGTGATATTAGTACAAAGGAGAACCATGGCATTTGGATCAGGTAGCTTAATAAGAAATAAACTAACACAATCAGAGCTGCAAATTATATTTGAAATTATTAATACAAAGTGAAACCATGCAAGACATACGGCAAGAAGATTTAGCATTACTCACTTAAGTAAATGTGTCAAGAGCTACAACGTCCATTCACCTAGAGAGAATGTATCACTAATAATTTTTACTCAAATTTAAAGGATTCCATATACTTTTCTAATTACACTTTTTCTAGATGGGTGGATGAAAGAAGGTCAGAGGTCTAATAAGTACATAAGAGGAGACAGTTAGCAAAACAAAGGAGCAGACAGTGATGTTAAGATGTTAAACTACTAAAAAGAGAGACTAGGATACTTAGGTGCTTTTCTCACCAATACAGAAATAGCTTGAAAAGAAGTTATAGTTCTTAAAAGCTTTTTTCAGAAGAAATGTATATTCCTGATTTGGTCAAATCCTGAAATCACTCTGTACTTTCCTGTAGATCTACACTTCTTTCCACAATTTCAAAAGGTATTAAAAAAATCATCAATATCTATTTCTTTAATGTTAGTTATTGTCAAAGTCTCTGATCTGTTTTGACAGTCACTGCATATTTATATGCAGACTCTCAGCTGGGAAGGAGCTGAAGCAGAAGGAAGGATTTTTCTAGACCAGACTGCTAGGACACAAGTTTTTAGCTGTGCAAACAAGCAGGCTTTGATTCTCAAGTAAGTATGTGCATGTGCTTGCACAGTGTTTCAAATATTTTTAGCTTTGGATTGCCACCAGCCTGCAAACTTTCTATGTGCCTGTGCACAGTAATTCTTTTTCTTACTGTAAACTTCCTCACCTTTGGGCAAAAAAATGGCTTGATATTATATTAGGAGAGTAAACACACTTAGCCTAGGTCAAACATTGACTCAAAGAAACAATAACGTTGTCAGTTAATTATTTCTGGCACAATATCTGTCGTCTGTTTCAAAAGAGTTGCAGGCAAACATGCCCATTCCTCAGCTTAAACAAATCTGGCCTCCATGCTGCTGAGCTGGCAAGAGATAGTTACATTTCCTTTCTTCTTTTCCCCCCTTTTTAATCAAGTTTTAAAAGATCCTTGTGGACAGCTTTCAAAAGCAGCCATTTTAAGCCCCAGTTTTGGTTGTTTTTTGTTTTTGTTTTTTTTCCAGCCAAATTTTGGTTTCTTCTTTGTTTTCTTAGGTGGGAATTTGAGGGCTCTGAGGGAAATTGGACAGTCACTTCTTTTGTGCTAATGACTGCCCTTCTGCTGGAAAGCAACTGGTTAGGAAGGACTTAAAACTTGGGGAATCAGTAGTGACTAACAGTCAAAGTACTCAATGCAAGTATTTGTGTAAACATTAGGAAATGAAAATCCTACATGTTGCTAATACTGTTCTATAGGACAATTTTAATATTGAACAGATGCCTCTCCACATCTGTTCTGGAGAGCTCACCTTAAAAACGTAGTGTATGACTCAATGAATACAATGACTTCTGTTGGTGCTTGTGTTAGGTTGAAGCTTAACTGCAGTGTTATTATTATTTTTTTTCAGTTTGCTTCTTTCTTTTCCCATTTCTGAAGTTTTCTAGATCTTGTTATTTTCCAAACTAAATGAAGACAACCAGATGAACAAGATGGGTCACAGACAGCCTTGAAATTATGGTGTATTCTCCAAGGAAGGAATACTATCCTGAAGTTTTATCATTTATGAGTGGCTGTTTACTTTTACTACCTCATAACTAGACCTATAATCAAAGACCCTGTAGCAAACATTTATATAAACATTAGTGAGTAAAAAAAAATCATATACATCTTTCATACTATGGTGTAGGAGAATAATAATATCAAATAACCCAGAGTATGCTGCAATGTAAATATATCATCTGCAGGTCTGCATAAAAATAAGAAGATGCATAAAACTTTTTAGCCAATGTCTTTTTAATATTCTAAATTACCACATAAATGTCAAAAATTGCTTTGCCTATGTCTTCCTAGCCAAAGAGACCAGAGGTCTAATGTGTTATCTGACAAATTTATTTTAAGAAATAAAAGAAACTGTCTTTGAAAAGTATACTGATACAAAAATAATGATTACATGAAAAGCCCTTAGCATAAAATTAAATTAGAGAAGAAATAAGGGAAATGATACAATACTATTTGAATGATTAAATCAATTTAGGCTGGGGTCATGCTGCATTAAGGAGAGACATTATATAGGCAGGGCTATATTTTCCCTTCCTTTAGAGAGGATTGAAGTTCATTTGTCTCCCACATCTTAGCAATATGTGTAACACAGAGGAATGTTATTTTTCACTGCCATTCTAGTAGGAAATTAAAGCTGTTCCTCTTGAATACAAACCTTGCCACTGTGACCCATGTATTCTTGAGTTTGGATTATTTTAAAAGGCTATACCACTAGTCACCTTAGCAAATGAAATTATTGAGGGCAGTCATATCTCACCCGTTTAATGTTTTAGCAGAAACAAGTCTGATTTTGTGAACAAGGTCTCCTCATCTGCTAATCCACTACCCCTTCTCTGTACCTATTCCTGTCTGGATTCGCCTTATCTGAACATGAACAACAGGCAATGTATGCAGCAACTCACTCCAGAGTCTTACTCAGCAATTTAAATATTTCATATCTTCACTGGAGAGATGCTTCAGTGACAGTCCCACAGAGTAGCTTATATGCAGCATTCAGCTAAATACTGTATGTCATACTTTCATATGTGACAAACTGTCGACTTCATCTCTATCTGAACTAAAAAATTTCCCTCTTGTACCAAACAAGATCCTTCGCTGAAAGCCAAAACACAAGATATCCATTAACTTTTGCTTTTACTTTTTCAAAAATACATAATGTCTAAAAATATCATGGTGATTTAGGTATAGTAAATTCGTAGAGCATTTTCTCTATTTCCTTATATGGATTTTTTTCATTCCAAATGCAGATGGAGGTGAGCCTAACAGAAATATGGCAGTGGTTTTACATTTTGCTTCAAACCTTTTTTTCTCCAGGCTTCCGTCTAGGTGTTGAAAAGGCTACATCAAAATGTCTAGACAATGTTTATGCGAAGTTGCATGTCAATAGATAACAATTTAAGAATTTAAGTTATTGCTTTGTTACATGGCTGGCATCACTTTGAGCATAAAAAATGCAAAGTAAAATTAGGCTAATGAAAGGACTGCATTTTAGACCATGCATATGCAATTTGTTGAACTCACTGCTGTCAGATATTATACGGGGAAGAAGTTTAGAAGAATTCAAATGAATGATTAGCTTTTGCTACCAGTGGAGTTAATGTTGACTGAACATCAAATAAGGACATAATGAAGGTCTATAAGTGTTAATGCTTCAGGCCATAACAACTAACTGCAGTGTTCAGGAGTAAAATACTGGCATGACTGGGTCTTTCCATCACCAACAGGGTTATCGTACTTTCTTCTGAAATATCAAGCAATGCCTAAAGGAGCAAAGGATGCTGCAGTAGATGGACTGTAGGACAGTTGTATTACAAGAAACAAACCCAGAAAAAAAATCCTCATAATTTTAAACCTCTTAACCTATTCTATCATTTATTCTGCTTATTCTGCTTGTAAATTCCATTAAAGTGCATTAACAAACTTTAATACTGAAGGCAGACAAGAAATCTAATTATCTTTTGTTGCGAAGCGCCATATGCTTCTTTTCACTTCAAATAATAGACTGAAGAATAGTCTGTATTTTAAGTGAATCTTAGATGAACTTGAACAAGAAAGATGACAAAAATAAGTAAACTACTATATTCCAGATACATTGTTTTTACTAGATGGATTTACTTTTTCGTATACTTATTTTGCAGCATACCAACAGGTAAATGAAAACAGGTGACATGGTTAGTTGTTTTTATATCAGACATCATTTTACTTCCAGCTGTAGCCCCTTGGAAGTTTTTGTTCAGGGTTTTATTTATTATTATTATTACTGTATTTTTGGCATTCTCGTCTAGTTGTAAAAGCACCAGATATCTCCACTGACTTTTTGAATGAACAAGCAAACTAGAAAATACTAATAATTTTAAACCCTTCATAAATTGCACATATAAAGTATGGTCCTGTTCTTTGGGATTAATTTTTTACTCCAAAATGTTATCCTGCAAAAAAATATAAAATAGAGAGCACACCAATCCACAAAACCAAAACAATCCCCCCAAATCAATACCTTCTTTTGGCTGACTACAAGTGTGGATCCACTGAACTGAAGATTAGTTATTTAAAAGTAGTGAAGCCAATGCATCCCCTCTCCATCATCCTGGATCTCTGTGTGCAACGAGAAAAATTGAGGCCATGTGGGTGCCAAGTGGGGCCATCAGTCCACCCTAAGCCAGGGTTCAGCCAGGTTCAGCCAGGCTCAGCCAGGACCTCACACACTGAATTTGTGATGTTGACAATATACAAGGGATTTCTCTAGCCCATATTTCAGAAGGAGACGCATTGCCCAAGGAGCCTGAACAGATGTACACGGAGACGCAGAGTGCTCACCCTGCTTTAACTCTTTTTCCAGTGGGATGGTGAGCCATGTGTCAAATGCAGTGCCCATTTCCCCAGGAATGTCTGTAACAAAGTGAATCTTGTTTTCAAATGGCAACCCTTCTGGTGATAAGAAAACAGTATGGAAAAACAGTTGTTTGAAAATGTTTATAATACCCATCTCTGAAATTTTACTTTTCATCTTTCTTCTATGTTCCCATGTTTTATATGAGAGTTTCTGATGTAACCAATGGAGCTGTGTAGTTCTTTGTACCATTGGCAGCTACCAGAAGTATTTTTAAATGCATGACTGTTTTATTGACTCCCCCATAAATAAACTTAGAAATAAACAAATGATTTTTTTGCAGTACTGAAGTCAGAAGGGAAAAAAAAAACAGCTATTTTTGATACTTTTCAAGACTAATGTACTTTGTTTCCAGCTAGAAAGCAAACAGAAACTATTTGGTATGTCTGTAAGGGTAATGAAAACATACATATAGAGCAACACTGCTTCATGAACAGGTTGCATGCTCTTCCAGGTCATTAATACAAGCTTGTAACTTTAACAGTGCATTTGAAAGGAAAGTGAAAAAAATTATTTGGATATTTTGGTGCCAGCCTTCTCTCTACTTCTCTATAGCTCACAAACCATTGCTGAGTTTAAACTCATTTTATAACCCTTAGTTATGTGTGCTGAAATAACACTCCCTTTTAGGAAAGTGGAGATTTGGTAGACATTTCAGTGGGCTCATAGTTGCTCAGTTTTTACTCCTCTGCCTGGTTTTTCACCACAGTTAGAGGCCATGTGTCTTGCAGGATCTAAATTTTTATATTTTAAACATATATTCCATCTTTATGTTACTGCTGTGACATGATGTGTCTTTGCCTTGATGTACAACACAAACAATCTACCTTTATGCTTGAAATTTAGGGCAAAGAAGAAAATGGGTTTCATACATGCACAGGCATTCTCTCTGTTTTGCTTTTTTTTTTTGAAGAATTACTCACATTCTTTCCAAAAGAAGCCAGCAATACTTTTTCTCAGAAAGGAAATTAATTTTAACAGCAACTTCTGCTTCTGTCAAACATATTAACACTTTAATATTTGATATTGGGTTAAGATCTGAAAAGAGAAATAAAAACTGTTAAATCTTTAACACATCATTTCAATTTCCTCAGAAGATCTGGGAAAGAAATTCCAGCTATTCTATTCATTACACAAAGCAAAAGAAGATTATTATAAAAGTGTTCAGAGACCTTAACTATGCAATATCCTGGTGGAATTCACATGTAATGAAATTTTTGACCAAATTCTGTTTTCAGATAAAGCCATACTGCGGGATGGATTTGACTGAAAGCAAAAATAACAGATCTTGACTACAACCTGCTCTGTCAGGTTTTTAGGCAATGTCACCTTCCCTGCTCAGAGAACTGTTAATTTTGGTCAATTCTACTCTGAATGGAGGCTCAGGTACCACCAGTCATCTGCAATATGGTCTCATTCTGAGTGCAGAGTAAAGGAATTTGGAAACTAGATAAATAAATGTAATATTGGCTAGCTAAATAATTTTACTCAAAGCAATAATCCATAAATAAAAATGTTTTTAAACAGTCTTACGAAAGCCCTTTTTCAGTTTCACCTACAGAAAGAGAGGCACAGCTGGCTAATATGATTTCCAGACTGAAGAGAAATATTTTCTAGCAGAGCATTTCATTTGGATCCTGACCATTCGTTCACATCCTTTGGTTTTCATCTTTCCACTTCAACTATATTATTCCAGATAATAGCTACAGTATTTACCATTTTTATCTCCTCCTTTCAGGGGCTCTATGGAAGTGCTATTTGCATATATTGGTCTAAAGTGTTTCTTGCAAGGGTTTTGAGTGCACTGAGGGGCACTCCAGCCAGCTGTGGCTGGAAGTGGGTGTTTAAGATTGCTTTTCCCTATGTTTTTTTGTTGGATTTGTTGGTTTTTGTTTGTTTGTTTATTTGTGGGGTTTTTTACCCTGTTATCAACTGCACTTTTGTATACTAACTTTAAAATTAGTGCATCAATACTAGTCGTCATTGCATTTCTTTATAAACTCTCTCTTCTTCATTCTCTATTTGGTGATTCCTTTGCAGCTGGCCTTGCTTTTGTGGGCTGCATTTTCAATTTTCCTGGAATAATTAATCATATATTAATTCTGAAATGACGGATAGTGACTTCATCCTCACCAAAAGCTGCTGAGAAATACATGAATTTCATCCCACTTCTGGCTGAGAAGGTCTTTCAAACCCATTCCAAGGCTACTAGTCTAATCTCGGCCTACTACTAAAAAGTGCAAAACTACCCCTCTTCTAAAAGTTCTGTTCAACATTTATTCAGATATACTGTTCTTCAGTAAGTAAGCCTTCATCAGTTCCCCAAAAGAGAACACATAGATACTTCTTTTTATTTAGTACTGTTAAGTGAGATACACATGGGTAACTGCACATCTCTGAAGTCTCCAATGAGAAACCTGTGCTGCAGTGGGGACAGCACATAAGGGATTTTCCTCTATTTGTCTTTCACTTACTTATTTTAAGTGGATACCTCCATAACTGTAAGGATGTGAATCCTAATAGTTGAGGATGCTTCCTCATTGCACACTTTTAGTTCCCAGATAATTTAGAGAAAGAGTTGGATGCAAATAACAGAAATCTACTTTTATTGCTATTATTATTTTAATTTTTTCTTTCAGTTGGTGATCACTGTAAACCCCCTCTGACTGAAAATACTCTGTCCTCTTGCCCTGGGTTCAGCAGTAGCAGTCATCTTTCTCCTTCTTAGTAGCTGGTGCAGTGCTGTGGTTTTGACTTTCAGCGTGGGAACAGCACTGATAACACCGATGCTTTTAGTTCCTGCTCAGTAATGTTTAATCTGACCAAGGACTTTCTGAGTCTCATGCTCTGACAGGAAGGAGGGGAAGCTGGGAAGAAGCAGAGACAGGACACCTGACCCAAACTTGCCAAAGTGGTTTTCCATACCACAGCATATCATGCTCACTATATAAACTGGGGACAGTTACACAGAAGGTTTAGATCGCTGTCCAGGTCGGGCTGGGTATCAGTTGGAGGGTGGTGAGCCATTGTATTCTCTTCCCTTGTTATTTCCCTTATCATCATTATTATTGGTGGTAGCAGTAGTGGTTTGTGTTATACCTTAGTTACGGGACTGTTCTTATCTCAGCCCGAGGGAGTCACATTCTTTCGATTCTCCTCCCCATCCCTCTGGGAGCAGGGGGAGGAATTGGGGGGAGTGAGCAAGCGGTTGCATAGTGCTGAGTTACCAGCTGGGCTTAAACCACAACATCTCTATTCTGTTCTTTTTAATGGCTTATCTTAAGCATCATTTACACTGGTATCTCCCCATCCTGTCTTCGAGCAACAGCTTTTCTAAGTTTCCTGTCTTCACTTCAAGGTGATTCTCTGATCACCAGGAAAGAGAAGACAAATGGACAGTTTCTTTAGCCATCATAAACACTTCCTGCCAGGACCCTCATGATAAGACAGAACTAGTAATTTCCTTTTGCAGCTGCACCACAGAATGGGAAAAAGGAATAATTCAGTGATACAGCTTATAGAGCTCATAAAGCAATATCTTTGTCCCCACATGCCCACACTAAAGAACAGATATGATAAAGTTTGGAAATCATCCAAACTCTGCTTTCTGTCTCCAGTGTACTGTTTTCAACAGCCAAGTTTTAAAATTTATACTGGAATATTGTGACCTCAGAAGATCTTCATTTAAACAAATAGAATTAGATTGTATAGCTATGCTGCTAATGACAGTTCCTGAAACACATTGAACAGCAATTTGATGTTGTTGGTATTATTACTGCTAAGTAGTTTTCATAAGGCCACAGTTAAATATTTCTCCACTAACTTGTCAAGACAAAAAGCTGGCATCAGCTTTCTCTCAGAGTCCATCAATACAGCTCCTTGGGAAGCAGAAGAGCTGTTTAAATCAAAAACAAATCCAAGAACTTCCACCTCCTCCTCTTCCATATTAACTAAATACACTGAGCTTGCAGGGCGGCTCATCCCCTAATGGCTTGCAAGAGCCATTTTCGTTGTACTTTTAAGCATAACATTCTTCATAAAGGTGGGCTGCTTGCTGGGTTCCTGATGGATTTAAGATTATGATTTTCAGATTATGGTGTACTAGATAAAAAGGAAGGAAAATACATTCTAGTCTTGCTGTTGTGTTCAAGAGAAGTCTAATCACAGTATAATTTTTTTTAAATTAGCATTATTTTTGTTTAGCCTTCATTATAACACTTTAGATTAAGCAGTTGGTTACAGTAAACCCTACGCAAACTAGGGCATGTTTTTTTTTAAATGCAATACCATAAAAATCTCTTAAGCATCTCTACAACAGGGCCTAAAGGCTACCTATTTATAGAGATGCATGAAAAGGATTAGAAAGAAAAAAACACACATGCTTTTGTGTGAATTTAATTTATATGAATAAGATGAAGCTATTAGCTGGAAGGAAGAAGATTCTGCCTACAAGGAAGTGTGACTGTATTCTGTCAGCATGATGGAAATGTTTTGTTACTTGATATTTTCTTCAGAATATGCATATTGCAAAGCTCACCACTACTGACTTTTCCCTAGAGTCTGGGCTCGGTGCCTCTCATGTTCAGAGGCATATGTTCTTTACTGCTTTGTGCTCCTTTTAGTGTGGTGACCCTGGAAGAGCTCATTTGCCTGCCTTTCCTGCGAAGAAGCATCTGAGAAAGGACACTGGAAACACAGACAAATATTTCCTTCAAAGCACAGCTACAAGAGACCTGCATGAATTTTTGAGGATGTCATACGTATTATTCGGTTCGTGATGTCTCTGGTCTTAGAAAGCTCTCCTGAGCCTAGGGAAAGGTCTGGTCTGCCAGGCCCTCTGGTATCCCAAAGGTGGCCAACAAGTTCTCAGAAAGGTTTCTGGGTTACCTGAGGCTTACATACTGCCAAGAAAAGCCCTTCTAACATGTGTCTGGCTAGCAGTAGCACTGCTGTTCATGTCAGCCTGGTAAGGTGTCCTGTTATCCTGAATGTCCTTGTGCATGCCTTCTACTTGCTCTCTATACTTTTAAGCCTGAACTAATGTAAATGTACATTCTCCAAAACGTCAAGGCTTATTTCCTTCAATCTTCATGTGCATTAACTCCTAAACAGTGTGGGATACATACGGTTTCCTGACTGGCACGCAGCTCTCTCTTCCAGTTCCAGATAAAATTGACAGAGTGAGCTGCTCTTCCCTTTATTCAAGGACAGAGTTTTGCACCAAGCCCTTGCAGTCTGGGGACTAGAAAAGTCATCAGACACTTCTGGATGCAGTGCCTGGCTGTTGGTGGTCCAACGACCTTGTCAAAGTCTGCCACAGGCTCTTAAGCATATGGCGATTTTGTGGTTTAAGCCTCTAAAACTCACAAAGTTTTCTCTCACTCACTCACTCACTCACTCACTCACTCACTCCCCTCTCTTTCTTCCCCCGGCTCTGGGGGAATGGGGAGGAGAATTGAAAAAAAATGCAACTCGCACAGGTTGAGATGAGAACAGTTTAGTAACTAAGGTATAACACAAATCACTACTGCTACCACCAGTAATAATACAAGAGAAATACAAGGGAAAAGAATACAACTGCTCACCAAGCCCAACCCAGCCAGTGCACCCCCCAGCAGCGAACCCTCCACTGCACCACCACACCCTTCCGGGGCTCTGCTCTCCGGTTTCACATCCTGGGCATGATGTGCTGTGGTATGGAATAACCTCTTTGGTCAGTTTGGGTCAGGTGTCCTGTCTCTGCTTCCTCCCGGCTCCCTCCTCCCTGGCAGAGCATGAGACTCAGAAAGTCCTTGGTCAGACCAAAACATTACCAAGCAGTAACTGAAAACACTGGTGTTATCAGCGCTGTTCCCAGGCCCAAATCAAAAACACAGTGCTGCACCAGCTACCAAGAAGGAGAAAAATGACTGCTGCTGCTGAACCCAGGACAGCGATGTATCAGTAAGTAGATCTGATGCAACAGCAGGATGAGTTAACGCAGCAGGACACTGGTGTGGGAATTTCCAGTTGCTCTCCATTATCTAAAGAAATAACTACAGAAAAATAAAAATAAAATGCTTTAAAATCAATGGAGATACGCTTGAAACTGCTCTATGGAGAATTTTAAAGCAACCAAAGAATGATACCATGGCAAGGGTTTGGAACTAGAAGGTACTTTTCAACACTAATCATTCTATGACTCTATACTGTGAGTTTATAAGCAGGCCACAGTGTACTGCCTAAGACTGAGTCCTTTCAGCATCCACTGCAACCATACGCATGTGATGAAAAGTGAATAAGCAATATAATGTTTTTCCCTTTTTGGGGAAAACTCTAAAAGTACTTTTTCCTCTTTAATAGACTAAGTAAGTGGTGTAAAAGATTTCATGCTACCTTCAGATGTCAGCATCAGATTAAGATGTGATGACAGAGGATATAAGCTATTGCTGGACAGTAAAATGCCTCTGGCCCCAAGGAAACCTGTCCTTGTTAATTTTATCTCAACCCTATCTCTCTGATTTGTCACTGCCTTTGAATTCTTCAATTCCTTCTCTCTATAAAAATGTCTAGCTTTCTTTTAAATTCATTTATGTCATTCCCTTTCATGACCTTACTTGATAACTTTTTGTGTTTTCCATCCTGAGTAAAAAAGCCCTGCATGAGCTAATTCCCTCATTGGCCTTAATTTTCTAATTTTTAGGTTGTGTGGATGTCTACTTTGGTTATTCAAATCCTCACCATTATGAGCACTATATTTATGGGTGTTTATTTTGTCTCAGTAGCTAAAAATATTGTTTTCATTTGGTCTGTTTTTAAAAGACAGTTTATTTAGTAAAATATCTGTGGGCATTTTTCACATTTTTATACTAGCTCTAAGTTTGAAAAAAGTTTTAAGGAACCTTACTTTTACACTATACATACATGTACTATAAATATAGCAAGGGCTCATTACCAGGGCTGGGTGTGGGCCAGACAAACTGTCCTGGATTCAGCAACAGCAGTCATTTTTCTCCTTGGTAGCTGGAGCAGCGCTGATAACACCAGTGTTTTCAGTTACTGCTTGGTAATGTTTTGGTCTGACCAAGGACTTTCTGAGTCTCATGCTCTGCCAGGGAGGAGGGGAAGCTGGGAGGAAGCAGAGACAGGACACCTGACCCAAACTGACCAAAGAGGTATTCCATGCCACAGCATGTCATGCCCAGGATGTAAAGAAATGGGGCAGGAACCCAGAAGTCTCTCTCTCTCTCTCGGCTCAGTCGGGTGGTGAGCAGTTGTATCCCCTTCCCTTGTATTTCCCTGGTCATTATTATTATTGGTGGTAGCAGCATTGATTTGTATTATACCCCAGTTACTGGACTGTTCTTATCTCAACCCATGGGAGTTACATTCTTTCGATTCTTCTTCCCATTCCCCCCCCCCCCCCCCCCCATCGGAGTGGGGGGGAAGACAGAGGGAGAAGTGAGATTTACAGCTTAAACCACGACACAAACACAGCCCTGAGTCAAGTTGCTAGCTTTGGCATATTTCTTCCCCAACATACTAGTATTTTGCCATTTCTGTAGGTTTTATATTTTAAACCATCCTCCCCTATTATGCTAACTATCAAAGAAATATGAGAACACAGCTTCTAAAAAATCATTCCCCCAGGCTGTCATAATAAATTTTTGCAATGCTTAGAATATTAATAAACTTTAAGAAACAGTTCTAAGAATACTAATTTCACATATATACCTTTACTCTTCATGCCTCAGCCTGGGTTATCTGTAAAACACTCTTCTATGCATTTTCTATTTCAAGACTTTGTGTTCCAGTCCTGTTCAGAAGGCATTAGTAAGACTTACCCCCTTTTTATTTCTGTGCAGATTTCATTGTCTGTCATGGTCAATATATCTTCCCTTAATTTTGACAGAGTCCAGCCAGGTAGGTCATGACCAGATTCTTCTATAATCTTTTTATATATTTAGACACTGTAATGAGATCACCATCCAGCCTGCTTTTTCTTTCAGGCTAAATACGCTACACTTTTTGAGTCATTTTCTCACTGATGGCATAAATTTAACTCCTTACCTTTACCACACTGCTCTAAAGACTGACTAGTGTCAAAGCTGCAGGTGATATTTCAATCTTCGTACTTTTGAGATAAAAAAAGATTTTAAAAATATGATGGGTCCAGTTCCGTTACAGTTCTTCCATCTTTCTTAAGCAGAGAGATCTGTTTCCATGACACTGCTGAGTATTACAGAAACTGCCATTAGGGAGCATTAAGAAAAATAAAAAAAAGTGACTGCTAATCCCTACATGTTGGCTATTCTGCCTGATTGTACTGGGATCTGATGCTTATCCTTACCAATACTCAGCCCACCAGACAGAGGGAAGGATAAAGGCTCAAGGCATTCTTGTTCCTTTATCATAATCCATGCAGACAACAGAGATTTAGCAGGAAATGAAGTAAATCCTCAGCAAAACAACACGAGGTCTGGTCTGGAACATATATAATGCTCTCTTACAAAGGCATTTTTTTGTTATGGATGTATTGATAAGATGAAACTGTGAAACACTGAACCCGTGGATTCAGTGCAGCATTAAATAATAATCTGTTCTTCTAGTGTTATCTGTGAGCTAGTAATGAAATTACTATGTCCTTCCTCTCAGTGTTTAGCAATATTAATTCTTATGTCCCTGGGTTATGTGGAAAGCATAAGTAGACAACCCAGAGGAAATGCTGCATTTATTTTTCAGTGCTGCCTACAGTCTGGCGCAGTTTGTACCAAGGAAATATAATAATTTGTTCTACTTTCAAGGAAATAAAAAATAACAAAGAGAGGAGGGTATTTACTGTAGTTGTAAAATCAGAATATTTTGGTGTTGATTTTGGAGGTAGCTGTGATAGGAATTGTCAGATACATAAAAGAGTGATGGAGCTGATGCTCAGTAGCTAGGACAGGCAACAGCCACATGAAGGACAAGGTCACAAGAGCACAAGAAAGATAGTGGGATAATGCTTATAATATTATCATTTGCTGCAAGGCTAGCACAATAGACACGCACTGTGTAGCACTTTAAAATATTTGCTTCTAGCTGTAATTTCATGTATGAGCTGCAGCTGATTTGCTTGGCTGCTGTATGTCCTTCTTTAGTGTTTTTATAAAAATGGGAAAATTTTCTCACTGGAAAAGGACTATATAATACATAAAGACCCACGAGAAAATTTTTTAATATTGGCTAACTGGAAGCTAGCCAAAGATGTGGTCAGTAACTCAATGTCCAGCTGGAGACAAGTAATGAGTGGTGTCCCTCAGGGATCAGTGTTGGGACCAATCTTGTTCAACATCTTTGTCGGTGACATGGACAGCGGGATTGAGTGTGCCCTCAGCAAGTTTGCCGATGACACCAAGCTGTGTGGCTCAGTTGATACACTGGAGGGAAGGGAATGCCATCCAGAGGGACTTCGACACACTTGTGAGGTGGGTTGATGCCAACCTGATGAAGTTTAACCATGCCAAGTGCAAGGTCCTACACGTGGGTCAGAGGAATCCCAGGCACACATACAGGTTGGGCAGAGAAGACATTCAGAGCAGCCCCTGTAGTGAGAGGACAAGGGGTAACAGGTTCAAACTTAAACAGGGAAGTTTAAATTGGATATGAGGAACAAATTCTTTACAGTGAGGGTGGTGAGGCACTGGAATGTGTTGCCCAGGGAAGCTGTGAATGCTCCATCACTGGCAGTGTTGAAGGCCAGGTTGGACATAGCCTTGGGTGGCATGGTGTAGTGTGAGGTGTCCCTGCCCATGTCAGGGGGGTTGGAACTAGATGATCTTAAGGTCCTTTCTGACCCTAACTATTCTATGATAGTTATGAGGAAAAAAGTGTTGTCATTGGCTTGATTTGCTCAAGTCTGGCTGATTGTATGTGCATAGAGCTACTCTTTCTCACATCCCCCAAAGAATTCCTGAGATCTCTTCCTGAAAGTGCATCCAAGTGCTATTCAGTAGCAATTTTTTTCATGCATATTTATTTTGTGCTGCAAATGATAATGTGTGAACAACACATTATGGAGGTGCAAGTAGCAGCTCTGTAGTTAGGAGCAGGATTATGTTTTCATTCAAAGACACACAGCATTTTCTGCTCCAAAGATTTGTCTGCATGATGTGTTGACATAAAATAACAGACAGAAAAATTGGTTCAGGAAATTTAAATCTGGATTAAAATAATTTCTATGCTAATTAATAAAACATCATTTAAGTATCATCTTGTACTGTGCTTTTAATACAGATCTCCCACATTCAAGAAAATAGCTAAGTCAGAGGTAGACTTTCAGCCTTATCTGTCTCTACTCCATGAGTCAAATGGCAAGAGATGTAATGTAAGCAGCTCCCCCTGGAGACGCCAGCACTGGCCAGATTTACTGAGATGAAGTGTGTTTTGTCTTTGCATGCCTTACTTAAGCAAAACTTTGGCACAAACCACTGTGCCAGGATTTGTACCAATAAGTATGGAAAGCCTTCAGGCCTCTGTAAAGTTGCCCTTTTTTTTTTTTGCACCACATGCAATAACACTGCTCTATCAGTTGAACTCTGTGTTTAGTAGCTCACAGCAGCATGAAGAAAGGTGCGATTTTTTTGAAGGAAATAAAAGCCATGCCCAGGAAAAGAAGATCTATAATGGCTCTGAGACTAATATGAGGATATGAAGAGGCAGGAAAATGTTAACATCTTACCATAAGATGGGTCTGAAACCAGCAAACTGATAACTACAACAGAGATACACAAGAGAAGGTCCTTTTCCTGGTGAGTACATTTGTGAGGCTCAAAAAAAGAGACTAAAAGCTCCCTTTCTGTACAATGGTCAATAACCCCATGGTGAGGGCTTGCTCCTGAGTTGGAGGAATAGCAGTGTAAGGACATCAGTGTGTGTCCTAAGCTGCCAAACACCAGATGTCAGATTTCCCTGGGAAAATTATTTATACTTCTATATACCCTAGGAAGGGCAAATTCTTCCCATGAGGGAAA
This sequence comes from Myiopsitta monachus, assembly GCA_017639245.1. Lineage (NCBI taxonomy): Eukaryota > Metazoa > Chordata > Aves > Psittaciformes > Psittacidae > Myiopsitta > Myiopsitta monachus. The sequence goes on from CM029921.1 coordinate 52,292,377, forward strand.
TGCTTCTTTTTAGGAAATAAGTCCTTGCTTTCTTAGCCTCGCATTGTCATCTTTCAGCAGAACTCAGGAGCCATTGAATCTGATTACTTTTTTCTTGTGCCATGTGTGTCTGCAGACTTTCCTCACTGTAAAGATAATCCACAGTGTCCTAGAAAGCCTGGGCACTGAGAAAAAGAATTCCAGGTTTTGGGGAGTTTTTTTAGATTTAGGAAATATTGCATTTTTTCCTAATGATGTAATAAGTGAAGCACCTATTTAAACAAAAAAGACAGCTTTCATTTTCTGTTTCTTCTCTCCAGCATGTTACAGCACATTTTCAGGCAGCAAGAATTAGCTGAAACCAAATGAAACAACTATCCGTGATCACAGCAAACTTTGTGACAACTAGGCAAGGAATAGCTTTCTTGTCTCAACAGATTTTTTTCTGTCTTGAACATTTGTGGCTGCCAGATGTGGGTGAGGGAACAAGGTCTCTCTCCCTGTTGTAAGAGGGCTCTGAGGCTGAGAGAGGTCTTGTGGTTCCAGTAAAAAATTTTATTTTTCTCAGGTTTCATTTCCGTTTTGATTATCTAAAGTTTACTTTAAAGTTTACTACTGTCCTTCAGGGGGCTGATGAGGAACCACGCTCCCACCAGGAACAACCAGCTGATGCACTGGAAAAGAAGATCACTACTGGTGATGCCAGGAAAAAGCGGCGGGTTGTAGTGGTAGGGGACTCTACTCTGAAAGGAACAGAGGCACCCATCTATTGGCCTGACCCAGTCTCAAGTGAGGTGTTTTGCATACCAGGGGCACAGGTCAAGGATGTTGCAGAGAGGTTGCCTGCTCTAGTTGGTCCCACTGACTATTGCCCACTTCTAGTGGTCCATGAGGGTGCTCCTGATATAGATAGCAGTAGCCCGGAGAATGTAAAGAAGGACTACAGAGTTCTGGGAGAGGTGGTCAGGGGCTCTGGAGCTCAGATTGTCTTTCTGTCAATTCTCCAGGATACAGGGCAGGACGTTAAAAAGGCTAGGAGAATTGGCCAGGTTAATAAATGGTTAGAAGGGTGGTGCTGTAGTCAGGGGTTTGGGTACCTTGAACATGGGACTCAATTTAGTAGGCCAGGTCTACTGGGGGCTGGTGGAGCTGGTCTGACAAAGAAAGGGAAGAGTGGATTTGGTAGGAGGCTTGCCAGACTGGTCAAGGATGCTTTAAACTAGGTGTGTTGGGGGAGGGGAGCATCATTCCATCCCAACACACCCAGTCACTTGCCAGCACCTATAATAAATGCCCAGAACAATGTAGAGCTATTCCAGCTGCTCCAGCCAATGAGCCGGCTTCAAATGGAGCTCGGCTCAGATGCCTCTATACAAATGCCCGTAGCATGGGGAACAAACAAGAGGAATTAGAGATGTGTGCACGTCTACGGGGGTATGATATCACAGGCGTCACAGAAACATGGTGGGTTGGCTCCTATGACTGGTGTGTTGGAATGGAAGGCTTCAGGCTCTTTAGGAAAGATAGGCCTGGTAGGTGGGGAGGAGGAGTTGCTGTTTATGTTAGGGATGCTGGAGAGTATGGAACTCTGTCTGGGGACAGGTGAGCAGTCAACAGAGAGTTTGTGGGTCAGGGTTAAAGGGAGAACAGCGATGGGTGACATTATTGTGGGGATCTGTTACAGACCGCCTGATCCAGAGGACTCAGTGGATGAAGCAGTCTATAGACAAATAGGAACAGCCTCACGCTCGCAGGCCCTTGTTCTCATGGGGGACTTCAACCACCCTGATATCTGTTGGAGGGACGGTACGGCCCCACACAAGCTATCCAGTAGGTTCCTTGATTGTGTGGAAGACAAATTCCTTCTGCAAGTAACAGAGGAGCCAACAAGGAGAGGAGCCATGATTGACCACATGATCACCAACAGGGAAGGACTGGTTGGAAATGTGACACTCCAGGGCAGCCTTGATTGCAGCGATCATGAGATGGTTGAATTCGAGATCCTCAGGACAGTGAGAAGAGCGTGCAGCAAGCTCCCTGCCCTGGATTTCAAGAGAGCAGACTTTGGCCTCTTCAGGAACCTGATTAGTAAGGTTCCATGCGATATAGGCTTAGAGGGCAGGAGGGCCCAAGATTGTTGGCTGATATTCAAGGATCATTTACTACAAGCTCAGGAGTGTTGCACCCTGACTAGAAGGAAGTGCTGCAGGAGGTCCAGGAGACCTCCTTGGATGGATAAGGAGCTGCTGAGGAAAATTCAAAGGAAAAAAGAGGCTTATAAAAGGTGGAAGCAAGGACAGGTCGCCTGGGAAGAATACAGCAATGTTGCCCGGGAAGCTAGGGACCAGGTTAGGAAAGCTAAGGCCCACTTAGAATTAAACATGTCTAGGGATGTGAAAGATAACAGGAAGGGATTCTATAGGTACATAGCGAATAAAAGACAGAGTAGGGACAATGTGGACCCCCTCCAAAAGCTATCGGAGAACTGGCTACCCTGGATTTGGAGAAGGCTGAGGTTCTTAATGACTTCTTTGCCTCAAGTCTTCACTGGCAAATGCTCTGATAACACCAATCAGGTCTTGGAAGGCAGACGCAGGGACTCAGAAAATGAAGACTCTAGGCCCACTGTAGGAGAGGATCAGGTTTGAGATTATCTTAAGAACCTGAAAGTACACAAGTCCATGGGATCTGATGCAATCCATCCGCGGGTCTGGAAGGAGCTGGCAAATGAAGTTGCTAAGCCACTGTCCATCATATTTGATAAATCGTGGCAGTGAGGCAAAATTCCCAGTGACAGGAAAAAAGGAAATATAACCCCCATTTTCAAGAAGGGGAAAATGGATGAGCAGGGAACTACAGACCAGTCAGCCTCACCTCTGTGCCTGGAAAAATCTTGAAGCGGATTCTCTTGGAAGGCCATGCTGAGGCAAATGAAAAGCAACAAGGTGATTGGTGACAGCCAACAAGGCTTCACTAAGGGCAAATTCTGCCAGACCAATTTGGTGGCCTTCAACGATGGGGCTACGGAACTGATGGACAGGGGTAGAGCAGTTGATGTCATCTACCTGGACTTGTGCAAAGTGTTTGACACTGTCTCACATGACATCCTTGTCTCTAAGTTGGAGAGACATCAATATGATAGATGGAGCACTTGGTGGATAGAGAGCTGGCTGGATGGCCGCAAGCAAAGAACTGTGCTCAATGGCTCGATGTCCAGCTAGGAGACCAGTAATGAGTGGTGTTTGTCAGGGATTGGTGTTGGGACCAGGTCTTGTTCAACATCTTTGTTGGTGACATGGACAGTGGGATTGAGCATGCCCTCAGCAAGTTTGCCAATGGCACAAACCTATGTGGTTCAGTTGATACGCTGGAGGGAAGGGATGCCATCCAGAGGAGCCTTGACATGCTTGTGAGGTGGGCTGATGCCAACGTGATGGAGTTTAAGCATGCCAAGTGCAAGGTCCTACACGTGGGTCAGAGGAATCCCAGGCACACATACAGGTTGGGCAGAGAAGACATTCAGAGTAGCCCTGCGGAGAAAGACTTGGGGGTATTGGTCGATGAAAAAATGAACATGAGGCAGCAGTGTGCACTCACAGCCCAGAAAGCCAACCATCTCTGGGCTGCATCAAAAAAAAGTGTGACCAGCAGGTTGAAGGAGGTGATCCTGCCCCCTCTGCTCTGCTCTCCTCTTGTGAGACCTCACTTGGAGTGTTGTGTGCAGTTCTGGTGTCCTCAACATCAAAAGGATGTGGAACTGTTGGAACAAGTCCAGAGGAGGGCCACGAGGATGGTCAGCGGACTGGAGCACCTCCCATATGAAGATAGGATGAGAAAGTTGGGACTGTTCAGCCTGGAGAAGAGAAGGCTGCTGTGGAGACCTCATAGCAGCCATCCAGTACCTGAAGGGGGCCTATAGGGATGCTGGGGAAGGACTCTTCATTAGGGACTGTAGTGAGAGGACAAGGGGTAAGGGGTTCAAACTTAAACAGGGGAAGTCTAGATTGGATATGAGGAACAAATTCTTTACAGTGAGGGTGGTGAGGCACTGGAATGTGTTGCCCAAGGAAGCTGTGAATGCTCCATCGCTGGCGGTGTTGAAGGCCAGGTTGGACAGAAACTTGGGTGGTATGGTGCAGTGTAAGGTGTAAGTGTAAGTGTAAGGGGGATTGGAATTTGATGATCTCCAGGTCCTTTCCGACCCTAACTATTTTATGATTCTATGATTCTATGATTCTCCTCTTCAATAAATGGTAACAAAGTATGAAAATCGAACTAATTTCCAGCCTTTAGTTAGCAACTATGTTGGTTTAGATAAAGATTGCAATGAAACACTCCAATAACATGCCTATTTTTCTCTCTGAAGAGTTTTACATCAGTGTCTTTGTGGAAACAAATATCTTCCTGATTTCAGCAGGCCAGTGTTTCTGCTTGAAACACCTTTCAAGGTTCTTGCCTAATTTGGACTATTGCACAGACCCTGACTCCTAGAAAACCTCTTAATTTATTTAGGCTTTTCAAATCTTCCTGAAAGAAAGCTACCATTTTCTATTCAATTTTCTGAAATCAAAAGACCTGTGAATAGTTGTAATTGTTTAACATTCACTGGAATTTTGCAGCAAAGCCCCAGACACAACAGTTTCTTCTCAGCTTCTCCAAACCCCTATATTTTATTGTTGGGGATCCAGAAGAGAAGCAGAGACATTCTCAGTGTCCCCATCTGGCACTAGTGATGGGCACAGGCAAAAAGCTCCACGCATTTGGAATCATACTCTAGAAAACAATAACTTTTGTGGGAAACTAAACATACATCATTTAAGCTCCACCAACAGAAGGAAGGCAGCTTATCCATGAGCCAGCAGATTCCTCATTTCACTCCCAGTGTATTCCTAAGAAGCCCAGCGTGTAGCAGAATTTTTGCTTCATTACCACCCTTCTATGTATGGATTAATACATTCTCTACAGCCTTTTAGCAAGATTTCAAGTGCTCCCCTGCTCTAGTAATAGACTATAATAGCCCTGACATTCACAAGGAAACAACAGAATACAATTAAACCCAGAATATTTAATATTCACTGAAATAAAACAGATTTCCAATCAATTAAAGAAGACTCTCCTACCAATAGCACCAGACAAATAATAAATTTAAAAAACTAATCGGTTCTACACAAGCTCAGCTAATGAGTGTCATTTGGGTCACATCCTCAAATTGCAAATAAATGTTATCATTTATCAACCTAACACATTACTCAATAAATCTTCTGCACCATTGTTCATACTTATCAGCTATGTCATTTAATATTCCTTTCTGGTTTAGAAAACTGTTTCCTCTGGTGCCTGACCCCTTGTAATGGAAAACTACTGAAAACAGACAGTAGCTAATTCAAGAATTGTACAATTTAGAGCTTAACAGAGATGTGGACAGTTTTGAAATGCTCTAATGTTCATTTTTCAGTGAGTCTCCTCCTACCTTGAAAATATTACAGGCTGTTGAGATAAAAGCCTCATTTAAATAAGGTCAGACTGCAGGCAGTTTGAAAACTAGCAGTAAAAGCTTTTACGGTGTGTAAAATCATGAAAATGATTACACTTTGCCCAGACAAGGAGATCTGTTTTCTCATTTATGCAACAGAGAAATGTGGACACTCCCAATTACAGGTATAAACCCTCCCCATCTCAGCTATCTATCTGATGTGCTGCACACTACCTTGAGTGTACGCCAGTGATTTTGGTGATTTCTGCATTTCCCATTTCAAGATGGGAATGAGAAAGGGGAGAGCTCCCAAACATTATCTGCTCACCAATACCTCTCCTCCCCCACTGAGCACTAGAAGCAAATAGGCCTCACAGATGATGCCTGGTGGGTCCTTTTCTTCATTTCAGACTGCTTCCCCATCAGTGGCTTTCTTTCAAGGCACAATACAGGCTTCTCTGTAGCACAAAGAAAGACCTTTTTCTGACACATCCATTCCAGAGCTGAATTACCCAGATTCATCTTCTTCATTGCAGACACACAAAAGCAAAAGCATACAGCCACTGGGACACATTTAAGAGGGACATCTTGTGACTGACCTTCTTGAGAAGTTTGTTTCTGTGTCTCAAGAGCATGTTTAGATTGACTGTTAAACAATAAACGAGTTATGAACTGCAGTGTCCTCTGTGTGCTTGCTTTACAACACACCACACAGCTGTACACAGTATATAGGTGCAGGACTATGTTTCACCAGAAGAGCCCTTACTAGCAGTGAATTTTATTGTCAGCTTGAGCCTTGTTGTGACAGAAACCCCCAAATACAAAAAGATACGACCGTTCCCATGGCTGGAGACATAATATGAGCAGGATGAGTCACCCCTCAGTAGGAGAGGTGGGAGTATGGACTGTGCACGCCAAATGCAAAGTTTTGCAGCAATGTTTTGCCAAGCTGGGGCACACAGAGGTTTGCAAAGGTTTTCCTTTTGAGGAAGTTTGTATTAGAAAATCAGAAAAAAAACACCTCTGATACAAGAGAATTCTGCCAAATAGCATGTCCTCATGGGTATAGCAGAAAAAATACAAAATACTGTGGCTTCAATTATGTAGCTAAGCAATCATAAGGGTGGAGACAGTATGTCCTGAGTTCAGCAGTAGCAGTCATTTTTCTCCTTAGTAGCTGGTGCAGTGCTGTGGTTTTGACTTTCGGCCTGGGAGCACCTCTGATAACACCGATGTTTCTAGTTGCTGCTCAGTAATGTTTAATCTGACCAAGGACTTCCTGAGTCTCATGCTCTGCCAGAGAGGAGGGGAAGCTGGAAGGAAGCAGAGACACGACACCTGATCCAAACTAACCGAATGGGTTTTCCATACCACAGCATGCCATGTCCACTATATAAACTCGGGACAGTTACCCGGATGGGCTTGATCACTGCTTGGGTTGGCAAGTGGTGAGTGGTTGTATTCTCTTTGCTTGTTATTTCCCTTATTATTATTGGTGGTAGCAGTAGTGGTTTGTGTTATGCCTTAGTTACTGGACTGTTCTTATCCCAACTTGTGGGGGTTACATTCTTTCGATTCTGTCATGGTTTAAGCCTCACCCAGGCTAATAACTCACAAAGTTTTACTCACTCACTCACTCCCCTCTTTTTCTTCCCCCAGCTCTGGGGGAATGGGGAGGAGAATCGAAAGAATAATGCAACTCGCACAGGTTGAGATAAGAACAGTTTAGTAACTAAGGTATAACACAAATCACTACTGCTACCACCAGTAATAATAATGACAGAGAAGTACAAGAGAAATACAAGGAAAGAGAATACAACTGCTCACCAAACCCGACCCAGCCAGTGCACCCCCCAGCAGAGACCCCCCCAGTCACCACCACACCCTTCCAGGTCTCTGCTCTCCGTTTTCACCTCCTGCACATGACGTGCTGTGGTATGGAATAACCTCTTTGGTCAGTTTGGGTCAGGTGCCCTGTCTCTGCTTCCTCCCGGCTTCCCTTCCTCCCTGTCATAGCATGAGACTCAGAAAGTCCTTGGCCAGACAAAACACTACCAAGCAGTAACTGAAAACACTGGTGTTATCAGCGCAGTTCCAAGGCCCAAAATCAAAAACACAGAGCTGCACCAGCTACCAAGAAGGAGAAGAAATGACTGCTACTGCTGAACCCATGACAGATTCTCCACCCCATCCCTCTGGAAGCAGGAGGAGGAAGTGGGAGGAGTGAGTGAGCAGCTGTGTGGTATTGAGGTACTAGCTGGGCTTAAACCTTGACACGGTAATAAGCAACTGAGGTTGATTGATTATGGGAACTGTTAGGAAACCTTAACTTAAACATTTATGTATAATAAATATAAATATTTCTTCTAGATATGGATCCCATACTACTTATGACAAAGTCTAGATCTAATGAAATATTCCATCATAAACTACTTTGTAATGCACATGAACAGGACATAGCATATTAAGTTCCATTTTATTTGGTTTCACTGAGAATATAGGAAACAAGCAAATTTGCCATTTCAGATTTCCATACCAACAGAATTCAGACAAACACACTGACACTTCAACTGCTCATTTGACTTGTAGTTTTCATCTTATTGCTTTCAGTGAATCTTCAACACTTAACAACACTGGAATATTCAAGCTGGTCTTTGCTGTGCAGATCTAAGATGGAACTTTACACTTGACTGTTACACTTACTTTAGTGTTTGTTTTTGTAATTTAAGAAACACAGAAGTACTATAGATGGAATCAAGCAAAGTGTAAATACCTCAGAGATAGTATGCGTAACATTTATGTCACAACATAGTCGTAACACGTCAACCACTATTAAAAGCACATTTACTTGAATTTTAGGGTTTCACTTCAGACTGCAAAATGTCTTAGATACGTTTACCCAGCCATTTCTAATGTAACATGCAACATTAAAGTTAAAATAAATGCATTTGCAGTGCCTGTTGACCAATTTAACCAGTTTAATAAGGTATTCATAGTAAGATACATGTACAGAAGTGTTACATAAGTATTGGATAAATCATAATTATCAAGATGCTAAGCCCTCCAACTAAAATAAATGCCTTTTTTTTTGAATGAGAATGTGCTGAAATGCATTTGATTCATAAAGTCTCTGCACTTTGAGTAAATATTTTGCTCTGTGAGCATAATCTGTGAGTCGTGCGTGTTTGAACATTTCAGATAAATAATTTCTGGCAGTATTTGCATTCCTATATGCACATCACCTGTAATGATAATTAACAGTTGTTAAGCATCTTGCAGAACTTCATCTTCACTCTGAATTTCCTCTTGCACATAAACTGCTGTTTCCCTAACAGTGTTTCATCATTAAGAACAAACTACAGCTTTCTAACCAGGAAATCTTTTTACTCTGTCACATTATCTACCTCAGGCAGCTTTTAGTCAGTCTTACATAAGGTGAACACACAGGCTATTCTGTGACAGTGTCTATTTTCAAAAACATAGAGGCAACAGCTGAAAACATTTGAAAACTGCATTTCTAGTATTTTCTACTGCACTCCAGTGCATATTTTTACATAGAAGTAACAAGCAGCAAGTAGATGTTCACAGGGTGTGAGCTTCACACAAATCCACTGCCTGTTTATTCCATGAAGATATGTAATACATCTTTATTCTTTTGTTAAAACAGTCTTCATTTAATGACCTCTTTTTGCTATGTATTCATTACACCCATGCACAAGCGATTTTCTCTTTGTGCTTTCCATTTGTTCTTCTCCCATTCAGTAGTGTTCAGAGCCCCAGTAATTTTCTGTGCATATCACTTCTCTTCCTACTGCAGCTACAGTAAAACCTGGGTTGCAGGCTGAGGAAGAGCCAGTTTCAGAGAAAAAAATATATAAAAACATTACCAACCATTTAACATGACTTTGAGCACCAGTCATCTGGATTTACTCAGTGGGTCTTTAAGGTGGTATTGATCACAAAGAATAACTCTGAAATAGTAGGTTCTGGGCAAATAAATAGGAACAGCAAAGAGGTTTTTGCAACCCATGCTTCCAAGTATCTAATGCTTCATTATGAAATTCACTCCGGCTATAATTCCTCTCCTATCCTAACTTCTTTCTACTGCTTGCTATTTTCAGTTAAACCTAATAAATAGTTTCCATAAGGTTTTGTTTTCAAAGAGGCAGAATAATGGTTGTAACTTCCCTCAGGTGCCTATTCACCAGGGTTACCATGTCATGTTTCTGAGAGCTTTGGACCACAAAGATGTGGGCTGAAGGAGTGACCCCTATGAGGACAGGGAAGCAGGTTGTGTTCACCTAAGGCAGCAAAATAAATTAGAAAGTAATTACTACTCTGTAAGTGGTGACAATGATTATTTATTTTTAAAAAATATATGATTCTGTAAGCTTTAATAAACCCCCACCCTTGGAAAGCCAGACATATTAACACAGATAAGTATGTAAAATGCAGTTGGTGGTACTTATTGTAAAACTTCTGAACTTCTTCCCCCCAGATTTCAAAATTTTAACTCTGAGCTCTGCCATTTCTTAACTTTGTCTTTCTGTCATGGGTTCAGCAGCAGCAGTCATTTTTCTCCTTCTTGGTAGCTGGTGCAGCACTGTGCTTTTGACTTTTGGCCTGGGAACTGCGCTGATAACACCAGTGTTTTCAGTTACTGCTTGGTAATGTTTTGGTCTGACCAAGGACTTTCTGAGTCTCATGCTCTGCTGGGGAGGAGGGGAAGCAGGGAGGAAGCAGAGACAGGACACCTGACCCAAACTGACCTAAGAGGTTATTCCATACCACAGCACGTCATGTGCCAGGATGTAAAAACTGGGGGCAGGAACCCGGAAGGTCTCTCGGCTCGGTCGTCAGGTGGTGAGCAGTTGTATCCCCTTCCCTTGTATTTTCCTGGTCATTATTATTATTGGTGGTAGCAGCAGTGATTTGTGTTATACCTTAGTTCCTGGACTGTTCTTATCTCAACCTGTGGGAGTTACATTCTTTCGATTCTTCTGCCCATCCCCCACCCCACCCCAGCCCCCTGGAGTGGGGGGGGGGGGAGAAAGAAGGAGGAGTGAGTGAACGGGCTGCGTGATTTACAGCTTAAACCACGACACTTTCTTAAACAATATTTATTAGATTTTGAAAAGACTTGCCCATTGCACTAAGAAGAAATCAAGAGAGTGAACTTTAAACATTGCATGCAAATTAGAGAGAAAAGAATGCATCAATATGCTACTGTTCTGAGAAATGACTGAAGTTTATTCTCTCACGAGTTTTATGGTTATAGAAGCCTGACTTGTATGAAGGTACTATAGATTTATTTAGTCATACCATACAGCAGGATGTGCTTTATATAGTGTAGTGCCTGCTGGCTGAGTTTAAAAGATTAGTAGGTATTCTCTAAACATAAGATTCTGAAAAACATCACCTCATCAGTGTGTTCTCTTGCCATGGATTTTATTACACATGCTAGTTGGCATTAGCAATCTGTTTTACTTAAGGCTCTGAAACATTTTGGACGTCTTTTGAAATAATTTCAATAAAGTTTTGGTAGAGAGCTCTGGTTGTTAAGCACACGTTTACCACTAACAGTATTGGGAGCCATGCACATACTGCTGTCAGGACTATGTTTACTAATTGCCTCAAGGCTTTATATTCTAAACCAAATACATTAAATGCAGCATTTTCCAGCGTGCCCTTGAGTTTCTTCCATTTACAGCTCAGTCTCCAGACAGACCAAATATTCTAATCGTGTCATTCCTTGATGCAAAATTGAGTACAAATGTACTCAGATAATTAATCACACTCAGACTTATTGTGCATCTTTCTTATTCTTATGCAAGCAGATTTCACACAGCGTGTAGTTTGTTATCAGTTTGCATGAAAACAGCTGATAACCTTTCCTCTCATATAATTATATTAACAGTAAAACTAGTTTCCTATCTCCATATATCTGTGACCATGTGAAATATTTTAGGAAAGAATCACCAGAAAAAATAGAACAAGTGCAGTGAACCTGCAAAAGCGAAAAAAAGAAAAATAGTTTGGGAACCTCCTTTAGGAATGTGTGTTCTTCTTCCAGCCACCTCACAGCTCTCTGTCTTTCTGGTGTTCCCACCGTTGGCTAGCTCCATGTGTTCTCTAAATAAGACATAGATATTTATTTCTGAAGCACCCAAAATAGAGGTGGGCCTCATTTGGACTTACATGCTTGAGATACAGCCACAGGTCCGCCTTTTAATGATGGGTAAAGCTAAATAGCTTCACATAAATTTATTCTGCTGATGTGTATTTTTTAAATGAACTAGAAGTGCTACATGGAGACTATTATTTTAATTTCATCTTGACAGACTGTGCAATTTTTTTTTGTCTTATTAGATTGCATGAAAGTGGACATATAAGATTTTAGCTTTCTTTTTGAGCTCCCATAGTAGATATTTTACTTTGCATTGAATCTGCATTGTATTATTAATAATTACCCTTTTTATCTGATAGATTCCAGGAAAAGGAAGAAGAGTGGCTTAAATTCTATAAAGAAATTAAGAGCTTTGCTGGCAAAAGATTAACACTGTATTGACCCACTTTACTGCTCTTTTCAAGACTAACATTAAAGGATAATTAATCATCTAGCAATATCGAGCATCAGCTTGTCTCAGATATAGAAGAATATTGCAACTTTTCTTAAAAGTAATGGTAAACAGAAACCAGAGAAAACTTTGTTCAAGATGTTCTAATCAACGTGATCCTTTGAAAATAAATGTAAAACTGCTTTATCCAGAACAGCAGACTAAAACTCAGTTGTTCTTTTTGTGCAGCTTTTGCTGACTTCTATATATGGCTGACCAGGTAGATTTCATTCACTCTATATTTTGATAGGAAGGACTGCCAATCAAGCATTCATTTCCAGGAGATGGATGAATCTATGCTAGTAAGGGTTGCTTAAAGGGTATAGTTTCTTTAAGTCTCTATAAGAATCATAGTATGACAGAATGGTTTGGGTTAGAAGGGATCTTAAATATCACCTAGTTCCAAACCCCCTGCCATAGGCAAGGACACCTTCTACTAGACCAGGCTGCTCAAAGCCCCATCCAACCTGGCCTGGAACACTTCCAGGGATTTGGCATCCACAGCTTCTCTGGGCAACCTGTTCCAGTGTCCCACCATTCTCACAGTGAAGAGCTGTTTTCTTCTGTCTCATCTCAATCTACCTTCTTCCAATAAGCCATTACCCCTGTCCTGTCCCTGCATGCCCTTGTAAAAAGTCCCTCTCCAGCTTTGTTGTCAGCCCCTTTAGGTACTGGAAGGCTGCCATAAGGTCTCCCCAAAGCCTTTTCTTCTCCAGGCTCAACAACCCCAGCTCTTTCAGCCTGTCTTCATAGGAGAGATGCTCCATACCACTCATCATCTTGGTGGCCCTTCTCTGGACTTGCTTGAGCAGGTCCATGTCCTTTTTATGTTGGGGGCCCCAGAGCTGAACACGGTGCTCCAGGTACTCATGAGAGCAGAGCAGAAGAGGAGAATCACCTCCCTTGACCTGCTGGCCATGCTCTTTTTGATGCAGCCCAGCATATGGTTGGCTTCTGGGCTGCAGGTGCACATTGTTGGCTCACGTTGACCTTCTCCTCAGTCAACACCCCCAAGTCCTTCTTCTCAGGACTACTCTCAATTCATTCTCCAGCCTATGTTTGTGCTTGGGATTGCCCCAATCAATGTGCAGGACCTTGCACTTGGCCTTGTTGAACTTCATGAGGTTGGCATTGGCCCACCTCTTAATCCTATCAAGGTTCCTCTGGGTGGCATTCCTTCCCTCCAGCATGTCAACCGCACCACACAGCTTTGTGTCATCAGCAGACTTGCTGAGGGTGCAATCACACTGCCCATGTCATGTTAAACAGCACCAGTCCCAATACTGGACCACTGAGGAACTGCAGTTGTCACTGATCTTCATCAAGCCTTCGAGGGCAACTATCCAACCAATTCCTTATCCACTGAGTGGTCCATTCATCAAATCAATGCCTCTCCAGTTTAGAGACAAGGATGTCATGTGAGACAGTGTCATATGCTTTGCTCAAGTCCTGGTTGATGGTATCAGTTGCTCTTCTCTTATCCAGCAATGCTGTAGCCTCATCATAGAAGGCCACCAAAGTTTCAGGCACAGCTTGCTCTTAGTGAACCCATGTTGGCTGTCATCAATCACCTCATTTTCCATGCATCTTGGCATATTTTCCAGGAGGATCTGCTCCATGAACTCACCAGGCACTGAGACCGACTGCCCTTTAGTTCAGAGTCTTCCTTCATTTTCCTTTTTAGAAAGGGGGTTATATTTACCCTTTTCCAGTCAGTGGGAACTTCACTGGACTGACATTATTTCTCAAATATGAATGATAGTGTTTTATCCGTTTCATCTGCCAGTTCCTTCAGGACCTGCGAATGCACCTCATTGGGTTGCATGGACTTTAACACCTTCACATTCCTTAGATGGTCTTGTACCTGATGTTCTCCCACAGTGGGCAGTTCTTCATCCTTCAGTCCCTCCCTTTGCCTTCTATGACTTGGGCAGCATGGCTGAAGCACTTGCTGGTGAAGACTAAGGCAAAAAACCAGCTTGTACCTTGGCATTCTCCATACCCCAGGTAACCAGGTCTCCTGTTTTGTTCTGTAGAGGTCTGATGTTTTCTCTAGTCTTCTTGGTATTCCTGAGCAGATTCTTCAATTCAATTATGTCCCACAGAACATTTACAAATTCTTGTTCCTTACCATCCATCTTCTTTTGTTTGAAAAACAGAATGTTTGAGCAGTTAATATGTTTATTTGCATATGGGCACTTTACAGTACACACCAACAACCCTGTTCCCTTATGTAATTATATCTGTTCAGTTTTTTTGCAGGGCTTTCTTCCTCTCATTATGACTTCACCAGCACTAAACTTCTCTATGTATGCCTCTATATTTTCTTCTTGGCCCAATCAATTTTTAGAGCTTTAATCAAAGTGAATTCAGACTCAACATCTTTTCTCATTAGTTTGTTTACACTTAAAAAACTACAGAGACAAATAACATTCATTTCTATTATGCTTTGAATTGCTTCTGGGATCAAATTATCTTTCACACCTGGATGAAGCTGTTGACTTCACTGGGATTGCATATGCAGATATGAAAATAGAATACAAGACCAGTAGATGCTTAATAAAATAACACTTTCAGAAAATTAGCTGCCCTTTCTGCTGGGATAAAGCAGTGGCATGAAATCAGCCATAAACACATATTCACAACACAAATGCCTCACATATTTTCCAAAAAGGTTATCTTTATTTGTCTGTAAATTTACTGTGAGTGCTAATTCCCTCTAGTAGCTCTTCTGAAAATTTTATATACCTTTTATTTTCTTATTAATGACTTCCCTCTTAAATTAAAAAAAATAAGTCAAGGTATCTCATGAATTTTTTTAACTACTTTGGTATGTCATATGCATGTTTAAATACTTCCTGCTTACACATATGTATTTCCCCACTTGCAGCAAACTTTCAATTAGCTTCCACAGTACTAGGCTTTCTCTCAGCAGTGCCTTTAGACTTCTGTGACGAAAAGAAATTGGTCTTCACTGTTAATTTTACATATTAAGCAGAATAGCCTTTGAAATGTCTACATGATTTTTGTACATATTTGCTATGAACATAAATATGTGTCATATTTTCACTGTTTAAATGTTGGAACTTTTTCAGATGGCAAATTGCCCACAGACTTTACCCTTGCAAACAAGAGCATCATTATTTTATTTTTTTTTTTTTTTTCAAAAATTAGTATATGAAAAGAACTGAAATCTATGCCCACAGATAATTACTCAAGTAAACTAGTTTCATCTTATATCAAAAGCAAACCAATAACTATGTTACAAGAAAAGACATAACCTAACATAAATAACAGGGTTTTTAATTATGCCTATGATTATAAGAGATGAAGGTAAAACTACAGCTTCAGTTCTCTGATGTGCAGGAGTTATATCTTGTCATCTACTTCTTGTTTGTGGAAATCCAGGATGTTTCTGGTTATGGTATTTTGGGTTTTTATTTTAAATTTCAATCTATACCTTTCTTTACCAGCTACCTATTTTACTAACAACCAGAATTTAATTTCTTCAGAAGCCCAGTTTGGAGCAGCTTACTCTATATCATAGAATCATAGAATAGTTAGGGTTGGAAAGGACCTTAAGATCATCTAGTTCCAACCCCCCTGACATGGGCAGGGACACCTCACACTACACCATGCCACCCAAGGCTATGTCCAACCTGGCCTTGAACACCTCCAGCGATGGAGCATTCACAGCTTCCCTGGGCAACACATTCCAGTGCCTCACCACCCTCACTGTAAAGAATTTGTTCCTCATATCCAATCTAAACTTCGCCTTTTTAAGTCTGAACCCATTACCCCTTGTCCTATCACTACAGTTCCTCATGAAGAGTCCCTCCCCAGCATCCCTGTAGGCCCCCATCAGATACTGGATGGCTGCTACGATGTCTCCACGCAGCCTTCACTTCTCCAGGTTCAACAGCCCCAACTTTCTCAGCCTATCTTCATACAGGACATGCTCCAGTCCCCTCATCATCCTCGTGGCCCTCCTCTGCACTTGGTCCAACAGCTCCATGTCCTTTTTATGTTGAGGACACCAGACCTGTACACAATACTCCAAGTGAGGTCTCACGAGAGGAGAGGAGAGTAGAGGGGCAGGACCACCTCCTTCAGCCTGCTGGTCACACTCCTCTTGATGCAGCCCAGGAGACAGTTGGCTTTCTGGGCTGCAAGCACACACTGCCGGCTCATGTTCATTTTCTCATCGACCAACACCCACAAGTCCTTCTCTGCAGGGCTGCTCTCAATCTCTTCGGGATTGCTCCGACCCAGGTGTAGGACCTTGCACTTGCCATGGTTAAACTTCATCAGGTTGGCATCAGCCCACCTCACAAGCGTGTCAAGGTCCCTCTGGATGGCATCCCTTCCCTCCAGTGTATCAACCTGAACCACACAGCTTTGTGTCATAGCAAACTTGCTGAGGGTGCACTCAATCCCACTGTCCATGTCACCAACAAAGATGTTAAACAAGACCGGTCCCAACACCGATCCCTGAGGGACACCACTCGTTACTGGTCTCCAGCTGGACATTGAGCCATTGAGCACAACTCTTTGTGTGCAGCCATCCAGCCAGTTCTTAATCCACAGAGTGCTCCATCTATCAAATTGATGTCTCTCCAACTTAAGAGACAAGGGATGCCATGTGTGGCAGTGTCAAATGCTTTGCACAAGTCCAGGTAGATGACATCAACTGCTCTACCCCTGTCCATCATGTTTATACTCTGGACCACTTTGAAAATGTGAGGTGAAATACTATTGTTCACTTCCAATACTTCCTTGGACACAACATTCTCTGACAAATACCTTTCCCATCTCAAATTATGGTATTTGTATTAGCAGAGCTTGCTGCATCCCAGGAGAAAGAGTCGATCTGAAGGTATCACAGATATGTCCTCCTCTTCTTGCTGTGTCAGAAGTAAAACCTGGATCAAACAGCCTCAAAACCAAACAAACACCCTTGTGATGGAAGAACAGAGGTACATCTACAATTTAAAATATCTCTGTAATTCCTCTGCAATACTTAGCAGTTTTTCTTCTGTTGTTTTTTTTTGTTTTATTGAACAGAATTAGATTAAAAAGTATCATCTTACTGAAGAAACTGAAAATTGTAATGAGTTTTGCAGACAGGCAGTAACTATATTAGCTTTCCCTAGAACTGGATACATCTAAACTCTCATCTAATTATGTTTTCAAACAAAGCAGAGGAGAGAAAGGTCATAATATTATAGCCAACATATTTTGTTTTCCTCTGGAAATAGTACAAGAACTGTTTTGATGGAAATAGTTTGAGATTATGCTTGATAATTTGTAATTAACTCTCCAGGGTTCTGTGAGGCCTAATTAATTACTTATTGGAAAGCATTTGTAGATCTTTGGATGAAAGTTGCTATAGTAATGCCAAGAATTGTTGTTGCTGTTATCTTTAGGTATTTTCCATCCCCAAATGCAGTTAGGTGGAAAATGTACCTTTATTACCTTATAATATCTTACAACCAAAACTAATCTGATGAAAAGCCATGTTTAAAAGCTGATAATAATTCTTTCTGCAGGGGGAAGCTAAAGATGCTTATTCTAAATCTGTGAATATATTTATGAATAAGCCAGATAGTTAAATTGAATTCACAAGTTCCACAGTAATAACACACTTTATAGTCTCCATCTGCAGATAAGCAGGTGCATCTATTTGTAGAATTTGTCTTATGTTATGAAACTGTCTTCAGTGCTATGTAACTACTGTACCACAAATGCCTCTATGTGCTTAGCATCCAGCATTGGTTCTCAGTTCTACCAATAGGAACATGTCACCCATGCAATTAACCCAAATAAATATAATAAAGAAAGGTCATGAAGCTATTAGGACTCCTATTTAATTCAGGATGATAGTTCCGTGGAAAACACTGGGAAACCAATCCATTCCAATTTATTTTTTAGAGCGCTTGGGTTTGCAGTGTAGAAGAGCCTGACATGTAAAAAAGAAGACAGGTGTTAGCTCTTCTCCCAGAACTTGCAGGAGGCTTGACTGGGAGAAGGAGCTTGCTTTTGCAGTATGGACTCTGCTGTTCAGCTGAGCTCTGAGCTGCAGAGGAGGAAAACTGTGAGGAACAGAATGGAAGTTATGCCCAAGGAACTAAGAGCCTTTTTTCTCCAGACAGAACTCAAAAAATGTTCAGCCTTTGTATAGAAACTGAGAAAGCTGTCGAGAATTTTCTCAAAATCGCATAGAGACTTTTATCTCACTACTCCCTTCTTCCCCAGGTCTTGCTGTTTTATGGCAGCTAAATCTAAATAAATTGTTAAATTATGCTCTGTAACCCCCAACAATATCTATCAACCCCCCTTGAAAATATCTGCAGTTGTGAAAAATTATTTATTTGTGTTACACCAAGAAGTCCAAGGGTTAAGAAATATTCATGAGGCTTCCTCACTGTGAAGAATTAACAGCTGGAGAGTCTAAGGTAGGATGGCCTCTTATACACTGTTTAGGTGAAGAAAAGCTGAATTTTGAAGTTAGTGTGTGTCTTCCAAATACAGATCTACCCTGGAGGAACCCTGCTGTAAAACTGTGGGTAAAAATAGACAGGTACACATGCCACCTTTGGCGCGCATGATAACTATATACAGAAATACAGTTTACTGATAGCAATTCTCCATACTTTCCTCAGAAGAAGATTTCAAAATTTATTGCTTTTAATATATTTCCCCACATTGTAATATATTTCTGAATAAATCTCAATGTGGGCACATGATAAATATATAACACTATTTTTTATGGTTTTGAACTCGTGGTTCCCTCAAGCATTAACTCTCTCTAACAAGCAGGTTGTGGTGGCTCTCTGCCTTGTCAGCAGTATTCATTTCTGTTATCACTCTTCTGGAAGAACAAAGGTTCTAGCTATGCCTCAGAGGTGAACATAATTAGGCTGTTTACACTGTTAATCCTACAGCGATCATAAAATATTACTTAAAACAATGTTTACTATCATCAATGAGGCAAAAATCACTCTGTACGTACCTTAAAGGCAGAAACAATACTACCTGACTAATTTCAAATGGTACTGTGCTGAATAAACATCCCCTGTCTCACATATGATTTGGGAGCAGGGTAGATTAGTAGCCTGAAGAGTCCAGCAATTACTCTGCCCATCAAACCCAAATTTCTCGAAGGTGTTTACTTTTCACCAGTGTCCTGCAGATGATGTGACTTACCTATTTCTAACTTTGCTTTCAAAGCAACAAAATAAATAAGCCAAATGAAGAGTGCCTTACTGCACAAAAACGCATCCTTCCTCAATGGAAAGCTTTTCAGTTTTTTGCTAGGGTCAAGAGCAATGTTGAGTGAAGCCCATAGAAGAGTCTCCTTTAGCTTCAGTATCATTTCTATCACAAGGTTGCAATAGGGCTCACAAAACACAGTGCGGTAGAAATCCCACTGCAGTGGGATTCACACCAAGGAAGCATGACTACTTGTCCTGCCCCCACCCTGTGAACTGCCTTCCTTTGTGTGCATGTGTGCATTGAAAACAAAGCTACAGCAGCACTTTTAAAAGCTACTTCTGTAAAATGTACAAGAAATAGTGACTTAAGACAGCATAGCAAGGATGATTTGTGCATTGCTCATAGATGACAACTCAGAAGCAGCTGGGGTTTAGCACAGAAATGGGTATTTTCCTTATTTCTTGATTGCTAATCACCAGTCAGTCTGTTCCATTCAACATAAAGTAACTGTGATGTGATCTTATATTCACAGTGCTCCCATTGTAATATTAAGCTTTTCTTTGCTGGCGCTTTACATTCATCATTTGGCAACTTGGTAGTCAACTATCCTTGCCGTTTGCTGGAGGAAGAGGACAGGAAAGATACCAGCTCCACTGCACATCCATGAGAACATCAGTGACAGAAGTTCAAACTAATAGCTAACATCATCAAGTATGCATCATAACAGCCCATAAGCTATCATTTTGGAGAGAAGAAAAATAGCAAAAGAACTACAGCATATGAAAAGCATCATGAATACAGCAAACCCAATTTTTGTGGGAATCACTGGACCTTGTCAACACAGCACCGTGTTTATGGAGGCAATTATGCTGGTATAAACATATTGCTTATATAAAAGTGCAGCTTTAGAAGCTAACCACATGGAGGACATACCTTTATCCTGCTTAACCTGAACAGCATAATGGTCTGGGGAGCACTGTGGGAAAGTTGTTCCATGCTGCTGGCCCAACCTGGGCAATTGTTGGTCCCACTGAAACTGCAGCATCATACCATGGGGTTGGGGCTGAGGGCCTCCCAGTACTGGTTTGCCAGTACAAGGACACTGGGGCACTATAGCTACATCGTGAGTACATAAACCATGCCTTGGAAATTACTGTCCAAATACCGAAAAGAATTTTGAGGGGTTTGAAGTCATTTACTTTTTCTTTTTTTTTGTGTGTGTGCGTGTGTGGTTTTTTTTTTTCTTCAATCTGCCTATGAGAACTGGTGAAGTCATGGAACCCATAACCACGCCTGACAGCAAGGTCAAGGTTTCCACCAAGCTGTGAAGCTTATTCTTAGTGCAGCACTTCCAGCTGCAAAACACGGGCCAAATTCAGGATTACTTCTGTCACACATATTTAGGAGGTGATAATCATGAAAGAAAGGGCATAAGAGTCCTCCAGAGGTACAATACATATATTATCAGTTTCACAACCCATCTGTTAAATCCTGATCTCTTTAGACCTATTTTCAGCTTGACAAAATAAAGCTCTAAGAAGACAGAGGCATCTTCTAATCACTCAGAAGACTGAAATAAAACATTTCCATAATATGGTTTGCAGTATCTTTTTTGCCATTTATATGGCATATTGCAGTCTCAGTTACTCTTTGATTTCTGCACTTACTCTATTTGAACTGAGACTGGAGCCAGTACTGGCTGCCTTTCTCTTCACAGTTTCAAACCAAAGACTTGTCAGGTCTCAAATACTTCCATGTTGAACCTGTGTTCATATTATTACAAACAGGTAGTTTTGGTGTTCTTTTCTTTCCGGAACACTATTCATATTATTCTTGCTAATGAGGAAATATTTAGAAGCCTGCACTACCTCTAAAGCATTGACAAAATTTCTGAAGTTTTGGCATATATAAACTTTTTAATTATTTCTTACTTCATCTTAAGATCTAAATGCTCCAAGTTCAATAGCTATTCACAGATAAGTCATCTCACTGATTGTGATGGACTCCATTCTGCATCTCTTAGTAAGAATGGATAAATGTTTCAAATTAATTATGTAATTAGCTATCCTCAGCATCATTATATAGCTAGATTATAAATTTTTTAGACATCCATATTAGTGTGATTCAGCAATTAAGACCCACAGATTGAAAACAACAATAAAAAAGGAAAAGAAAGAGAGGAACCGCACACAGACTTTCAGACACATGAAGAAAACACGGCTGGAAGCTGGGGGTAGCACAGAGAGAAAGCTTCAGCCTGGTGCTTTCAGGCATCTAATATGACTTGCCCCTTTCTCTGGAGACTCTTTTTGATTGAAATGACCCTTTTGTTATGGCTCTGACTGCCCCCCAAGCAGACCAAGCAGTGCTGATTAACCTTCAAGACAAAATGAACAGGAACAAGCAGCAGCTCTGCTCAAGTTTGTGGAGAGGCTTGTACATGGATCATGTCTGAGTGCCATGCTGATGTGAGGGGTCATGCCATCCTGACATATGCTCATTCCAACAAGGTCATCACCTGAGATAACACCCTGATGGTACCTGGTTTGTCCCCCAAAATGAAACAAAATACCTCGTACATGCAGGTGTTTATAAACACGTGCCTTTTCAATCCCTGGATAATATTTCCATGTTAGTCATCTCTTAGTCATCTCTAAATCACCCCACACTTGTTTTCTCTAGTTTCCTTCTTCTCTGCCTTCCAAATGTTACCAAAATAATTGCACTCTTCTCACTGATCATGTTTCAGCCTCTTTTTGCACACACCACTACTCCCTAATGACTGCTTTCTTTTTTCTTTCTTTCTTTGAGACCAGAAGGGACTTTGGATCCATGTATCTGACCTTCCATAACGTGTATCAAACACCTGTCTTCCAGAAAGGCACTTGTCCTTGATATAAAGATGCTAAAATGAAACTTGTCATATCCATTGCTGTTTTAAATTATATCTTACTTTCCTGAGTAACACCCTAAATTTCTTTACTGGAATTGTATTTTAATTTGTATACTGATAAATTCATGCACAGTTTCTTAGGTGGACCAGGAAGACTAAAATATATTCAAGAAATCTGTTTCTAGGAAGCTCTAAATTACATTAGCAATATATTTTAGTAATAACAATCAAGCCTGGCTCATTTCCTTGGGACAAATGACTAGCTGGGAAAGCTGATGGCCCCAAGTAGTAGTCATTATTTTAATAAAGATTATTTTTTTGGTTTTAATTAAGCAAAGATCAGAAAAAAAATCCTTTCTTCTCTGCACATAAGAGGAATAAGAGTATCACAGGAGAAAAAGTACAGTCACTCAGAGGGAAAAGGTCTCTATAAAATGTTTGATAACATTTAGTAAGATCACCAGATTAATACTTTAGCTCACCAGTGTTTTCTGTGTTTCGTCTGATCTCTTAGTGTTTGCATTTCTCTGCTCCCAGAAGGCTTTTTATTGATATTTTGAAAAACAAAGCATGTAGATTTTGAAGAATATTTGTAAATATATGTTGTGCACTTCTAGAAAGTGTTTTACAACATAATATTCTATGATGTATGGCTCTGCCTGACTTCAAATCTGTTACCTGGAAAGCATAGAAAATGGGAGAGGAAAAGGAAGACTGGAAATGTCAAAGACCTTTAAAGCATAAATAACCCGAAATCCAAGGAAACAAAGAAAAAAAATGCACAAAACCATAAAACAACAAAAGAAGAGCCAGAGCTTTACAAAATCAATTTAACCTCTCTTACCAGAAAAATATTGGAATAATTGAATTAACTAATTGCAAACACCCAGAAGACAGCAGGGAAGTGGTTAACAGACAAGACAAGTTCATCAAGAACTGTGACACTGTTGTGACAATATTTTTCATCAAGAATGCTGTCAATTATTTTCTTCTACCACACCGCAAGGGGCTTGTAAGACTTCCATAAAAATCTTCTTTTGCTAACATGGCTTAGATGAGCTTGCTAGGGTGAACAGTCAGAAACTGCCAGCAAATCCACACTGAAAAGGAAAGCTGGAGGGGCCAGAATGTCAGAAGGTGAGGACCTGGCAAGCAGCTCCTGAGAGACCTGCTGCATCCTTAGCTTCCTGCAAATCTGTCATGGTTTAACCACATCTGGCAGCTAAGGACCACGCAGCTGTTTGTTCTTTTGCCCCACCCTGTGTGTTGGGGGTGGAGAATTGGGAAAACAGGGTAAAACGCATGGGTTTAGATAATAACAGTTTAATAATTGAAATGAAACAAAATATTATAATAAAAATAACAGAAAAAATAATAATAAAAGGTAAGAAAGAGAGAAAGAAGTAAAACCCAAGCAACCCAAGTGATGCACAGTACAGTTGCTCACCACCTGCTGACCAGTACCCAAGCAGTGATCAGCCCCTCCAGGCCAGTTCCCCCTGGTCTGTGTTCTGAACATGACATTTTGTGGTATGTAACAGCCCTTTGGTTAATTCGTGTCAGCTTTCTGTCTGTGCTCTCTCCTGGCTTCTTGTGCCCCTCCTCTCTGGCACATATGGGACACTGGAATGTCCTCAATCAGGGTAAGCACTGCTTAGCAACAACTGAAACACTGGTGTGTTACCAGCATTATTCTCATACTAAAGCCAAACAACAGCACTGTACCAACTTCTAGGAAGAAAATTAACTCTATCCCGGCTGAAACCAGGGCAAAATCCATATTTCACCAGTGATCGATGAAGGTCAGAGCACAGACTTATAAAATTTACACTTAACATGAAGCAGAAGGGAACTGCAAGCACACTAGAACATGAAAATACATTAAAAATTAAAAAAAAATCAAACAAGTCTTAATGAATTATATAGCTGATCTGGAAATAAAAATATAAGTGCTATTCAATAACAACAAATTTCCAGTTTAAACAGAAATAAACAGCTACACAAATACAGGATGGTGAAGAGCACCTAGTTACAGGTGATGTTCATCAGAAGATACGGAGCTTAACCAACAGGGGCTGAGAAGAGCAGGAAGTGTGACCAGAGTTTTACAAAAATGTGCAGCTTACATAGGCACATACATGCAGTTACCATCTTTAATTTGGAGGAAAGAAGAGGCATGGTACTAAGTGACAAGGGCATTCAGACAGTGACTCATAGGTAAAGACAAGGGTAAAAATGTTTGAGATTATACTGATTCTGAGGACCAGTTTTTCTAACCATACCTGTCCAGGTTGCTCCTTTGTTTCTTTGCAGACTTTGTACTTATCAAACAAGTTTTCAAGAAACAGGAAACAGAAGAAGCCTTCTCAGTGTGTCTGATAAGCAAGAAATGCGCACCTTGAATAAGAGAAACTTAACACACCATACAAAAATCGGATTGCAAAGTTTGATCCTCATTTTCAAAACAACTTATAAATTACCATCATCTTGTGGGTTGTCTCTCTCTTTAAATGTTGTAGCTAAAGAGAATTAGTGCCCGTGACAATGTTGTTTTCAGTACAAGTAGACTCTTGATGACTTCATCTTTGTTAACTTATTTGTCTTTGTTTTGTGAAATTATCTGCCATTTACTCATCATGTTCTGTAAATCCTCTGCAGTAATAACTACGAGCAACAGCCCTTCTGTCTAGTCAGTTGAGATTTGACAGCCTCTGTTTGCTAAATGTATCATGTCACTGAGACTTTGGAACACACTGTTCCTCTCTCTACATTCTCATTATCCAGCTAAGGTCCTTTTAACATATGGTCCTATTTTCCTAATTGCGTTCACTGTTACACGTCAAATCAAGCTAATCTTTCAAACCGTCAGGCTAATCAGTACAAAATGCATGGCCACTGTTTGCACACATGCTGGTAACAAGAGGGGAACAGGACCTACACAAATCAGAAAATGCCACTGAGTCCCAACTGGTTTATTCCTCCTTCATTTTCTAAGATTATCTGAAATGCATCTTCTTTCACATTTACATTTTCAGAGTAATTTTCTTAGCAGAGAACTATTAGAACTGATGAGTGATGCCTTACCCATGAAGACCTTCACTATAAAGTTTGACTTTGGCTAGTAATTCCCATAAAATGGATCTTAAGGTGAAGAACCAATATTTTATAGTATGCTATTCTTATTCACAAGAAAATGCAGCATATTATTTAATCACCTTCAAGGCAGCATAATTTTTGAGATAGTGTGGTATTTACTACTCAGTTGTAGGTTTCTTATTTGGTAAAAATAAAAGGTAACTTGCAGCCTGTAATCCCTGACAGAATCACATCAAGCCTGATCATTCCCCTAAAGCAGGTTAGCTGGGAACATGCAGAGAGTGGTTAGGGGAGATATTGGTTTGTACATTTAAACATACAACTGTAGACTGTAAGAAACAAAGGCAAAGAAAAGCCCCATGCTTCATTTTAAAAACATTTTTGGTATCTGGGCCAACTGATACATCATAGACAATTCCATCAAAGCTGTATGAATTCAGAAGACCTGACCTAGCTTCTACAGCATGTTCATTAAATGACTGAATTTTCTTTGATCTTGAATAAATGCATCAGAGACCTTAAGCCTGAGCCACCAGCGCTCTCTTAAAAAAACCTACATTAGCTAGATGCTTTGATTTAACCAAGAAAATTCCAGCAGCTAAAAGAAGAATACACACAGAGAGAAGAAAGGAATACTCACTGGCCCAATTAGCAATTTTCTGTTTACAAGCAATTTTTCCTAATTCACCTTTAAAAATCTTACAAGTTGCCCAATCCAGTAGTCCAGTGGAGGTGAGGCTGCTGCAACTCCTTGGGCTGAGTTCCAGCTGGCAGTGAGGCTGAGCATGTATTCTCAACAAACACACCATGAACACACATATACAGGTGAGCACACCAACACTCATGTTAACTCAGGTGGTACCAATGGCCTCATCTCATTTACCTCTCTGGCTGATCTGGATAATTGTCCATTCATGAGAAGTGTATACACACAAGCAGTGTGGATCCCTCCACCAGATGGACTTAGACACATAGTCTACCCAGTAGCTAGCTCCAGATGGTCCTATCTCATGCTACCCTTGCACACAGACACACACGCATGCATACAGACAGGTCTTGCAGTCAGCCTCCAGACCTTGTGATCTTCCCTGTGGCCAGTGTGAATACCTGTCTCTTCAGTAGCCACATCACAAATCTGTTGGTCTCCAGAGCCAGCCCTGACATGAATTTCCATACCTTTGGTTCCATCCCTCAGCATCCCACAATATATCTTGTGCCCTGGACCCCTTCAAGTGCGCATGGGGCTGAGCCTTTAACCACACACGCTAACAAAACCCACCAATTTTTAAGTTCAGTCTGCAAGCACTGCATTCATGACTGTGAGCAGCATTTGTCATGGTGTTGCTCCACTGGGCTTACATATATGCCAGAGAAACACCCTGAAAACATCTCAGTGGGCTGTGTAAGAGATATAACCTACTTTAAATTAAAATCTGGGTGCCAGGGGATGACTGGTTTATAAAATCAGATTATGAACAATCTTCAAGTGTAAGTAAATATTTCAAATATAATTTGTACAAATTCTCAGGAGCCTTCTTTGAAAATTAGTACCTGTAAAAGCAATTTAGGAGGCACTCCCCCTTCCCATTCCATGGACAATCCTGTAACTTGCTCCTAGTTACACAGATATGGGGTTAGGTGCACTTGCAACAGCAAGGCATGTTGCCCAATCCATAATAATGAGCAGTGAACAAGGGAAAGGATTGTATCTTCTCTTATAAAACGAATGAATACAGAATTCAAGGGCACTATTCTCATACCTTGCACGTCTCAGACTTGAAACAGGAATTGTGGAACTGTCTTCTGTAAAAGAAACTGAAGTACTTCTCCATGGAAATGCATGTATTCACACTGGGTCCCTATTTAGTGTTTTAGTTTGATCTCTAGTCTAAAGTGATAACTGAAGTAACATCAAAGCCTGATTTTAGAACAGTTTTTCTTACATGTATTACATAGAGTTGACTTTATACAATTCAACTGATACAGCTCAGACTAGAAACCAAGTAGGTAGTTATTTAATGTGAGATACATGGTAGTGCTAGGAAAAGCATACAGAAGAAAGCTAAAGACTGTTAGATATAGGGAACAGCCTCCATGTGGTGAGAGATTAAATAAATTGGTATGTAATCTGTTTGGGAAAGAGGTGGCTGAGGTGGGATGTCACAGGGGAAAGTTATGAACAACATGGAAAAAGTTAATAGGGAGCAATTATTTGCTATTTCTTACCACAGAATAGTTGGGGATGGTGCACTAAATTAATTTGTGTAATTTAATAACACGCAAAGGTCAGCTTTTTTTTTCATGCATTCACAATTAAACTGTGGAACTAATTATTATAGGGTGCTACAGATGCTAAAATCATAAAAAGGTTCATAAGCAATTAAACTAATACAGGGAAGAAATACACTTCTGGGACTAATCTAAAGAAGAATCTGATAACCCATCATTTCAAACCCCACTAAGCTACGAGGGTGAGAGTAGAAGTTCTAAACTGCAGGTGTACTCTTATTCCTTCGCATTTGCTAATAATCACTGTCCGAGATGAAACACTGAACTGGATGGCTTTATAACCTAGTCCAGGAAAGTCAGTTTTATGTTTTATGTTCTGAAATTTCCTGTACGCAGAAGCCTGTCAGGGAGTAGCTCTGACCCTGGCCTCTACAGAGCCCCTGCGAGGAGAGGGCAGTCAAGTCCCACTAGCAAAAACCCAAAGGTGAAGTGCTGAGCAGGCAGCAACCACCTAGCAATAATTAATACTGGTCACGTAAACTATAAAATTTCTTGCTTCTAAACACATTGTTTTCTTTCAGCCATTAACTGAATTTTAGTAAACTGTAATTAAGAAAATTATGTACTTTTCTGTATTTTTGAGGCTCTCTGAAGAAGAGGAGGAAAAGGATGCTTGGGAGCTTGGATTTCCAGATTCAGATAATGAAGTTCTGCATTAGAGGCTGATTAAAGTATATTGCCCAAGAGACCAGACAGAATGTAAAATGGCTGGGTACAAAACTCTCAGTGATAGAGAGAACAAAGCTGCAAGGCCCAAATGACCTTTTACTATTCCTGAATATCTTATGATGTTTGAAAATTATGATTGTGAAACAGATGGAGCTGTCATTGAGTTTAGGAAACAACACGACATATGCTCTGAAGAGCTTTAGGAAAAAGCTTGCATTTTGTATGAAATGCTGTGGGTCAGTTAAGGTTTGTTATTAAAAGCCAGAAGACATAAAATCATAGTTCCAAATCAGCTGCAACTTTTGTTCATCCAGATGATACTCCCCCACTGGCTCTGGTGGAACAGAAAAGAACAGGCTATGTATGTCTCAGAGGAAGGGAACTAAAGCTGTCAGGTGCATACCAGAGCTAACTGCAATGGTTTATGCCAAAATAAGTGAAATCAAACAAATTAATCAAAAATCTATGGATATTGTACCAGCAATCACTTCTTTAGAAAACAGCACTAGAAATTCAGACTTCTGTTTGAAAACTAAGCGCCTATGCAAAGTGCAACCTTTGAAGCATATTTTCTAGGAAGAAAACTCAGCAAACTTTATCCCCTTCCAGTAGAGTACTAGAATGCGTTTAATTTCAGCTATTTACTATTCACTGGAAAACACAGTTTTGAGTATGAAAACTGATCTTAGACCCTTTTAATTTTATTCTAGCCACCTGGATGAGCAATTTCCTACCTGTTGGAGCACAGTAGCTTGCTATGCAGAGGATTGCCTGAGTTGCTGATGTTACCCACTGCTGTTACAATGTATCATCTCTGGCAGCCCGTTTAGCTTTCTAAGCAATGCAGTTATCATGAGATCTGTGTCACTGCAAGACTCACAGCTGTCTATTGTACTTGCACTTATGAGGAATTTGAGGAAACTTCTCTGCTTACTTTTCAGGCCGGCATAGCCCTGCAAAATGCATTTCTGGACAACACCACACAAAGGGGTAGCATGCTGTCCTGGGTTCAGAAGTAGCAGTCATTTTTCTCCTTCTTGGTAGCTGGTGCAGCGCTGTGTTTTTTACTTTCAGCCTGGGAACAGCTCTGATAACACCAGTGTTTTCAGTTACTGCTCACATGTTTAGTCTGATCAAGGACTTTCTGAGTCTCATGCTCTGCCAGGGAGTAGAGGAAGCCAAGAGGAAGCAGAGACAGGACACCTGGCCCAAACTAGCCAAAGAGGTATTCCATGCTACAGCACGTCATGCCCAGGATGTAAAAACCGAGGGTAGGAACCCAGAAGAGTTAGTTCACGGCTCGGTCACGGGTGGTGAGCAGTTGTATTCTCTTCCCTTGTTATTTCCCTTATCATTATTGTTATTGGTGGCAGCAGTACTGGTTTGTGTTATACCTTAGCTACTGGACTGTTCTGATCTCAATCCGTGGGAGTTACATTCTTTCGATTCTCCTACCCATCCTTCCAGGAGCCGCGGGGGGGGGGGGGGGTAATGGGGGGAGGGGGGGGGGGGGGGGGGGGGGGAGGAAGGGGAGGGGAGACTCCAGAGACAGTGTGGGTTTTCTGAGTTACAGCTGGGCTTAAACCAGAACACATGCTTTCATGAGATGAAGCCACATACCTTACTGTCCTTCAATATCCTGAGATGATCTTTCATTTTTTAATGATGCTACCATTTGATTTTCTTGACTTTCTATTAGCCATTACTGGCAATTTTATTAAGTACAAGACCAAGGGGATCAGGAGTGGTAAATTATAAAGAGGCTGCTTTCACAGCCACTGACAAGGAGGAACACAGCATTCAAGATTGGTACCCAAGCCCCTGTGGACAGTTAGGTTTATCTGCTACCAATTTCTAATTCAGTGGGTTTTTTTTCAAACTTACCATTTCACTGCATTTCCTTTCCCCTGGCAAAGGTTCTTTTGGTTTAAACCTCTCAGCTTGTTTGCTGTGGTTGCAGGAAAACCTTCAAAAGTTTGAAGTAGTTTAGGGTCCCAGAAAAGTCTGGGTGAATGCTGCTTTCATGCGTCTCAGGTGTTAAACAGTGTATGTCTCAACAAACTGCACCCAACAGAAAGATTAGACAAACTTTCTGTTACATTTCATACCCACCATACACAAAATATAAATGTTAATAATTTATTAATATTTGTCATTAATATTGCAAAGTCAAGTATTTATAACCCAGGTTGTCTGGGCAACCTAAATTTTTGTTCTTTTGTGCACTACAGTGATGTAATCCGTAATTACACTGTGACATCTTATTATTTCCATGGAACCTTTGACTCATTTGGTGCATGGATCAACCACGACTTCTTTAATGAGTACAGATAGTCAATATATATTATTTCAACCTCCCTGTTAATTGTGCAGATGTAACATATTTTTAAGCAATGTTTAAGCATCATGCAGAGAACAGATCTGCTAAACTGCTCACTGACTATCAAACCACATTCATTATGTCTCGAGTTTTCTGTGGGGCAATCATTTGATCTTCCCATCCACATTACAATCACAGAATCATAGAATAGTTAGGGTTGGAAAGGACCTTGGGATCATCTGCTTTCAACCCCCTGCCATGTGCAGGGACATGTTCCACTAGAGCAGGTTGCTCAAGGCCCTGTCCAATCTGGCCTTGAACACTGTCAGGGATGGAGCATTCACAGCTTCCCTGGGCAACCTGTGCCAGTGTCTCACCACCCTCACAGTAAATAATTTCTTCCTTACATTGAAATTAAATCTTTCCTGTTTAAGTTCGAACCCACTCCCCCTTGTCCTATTTCTACAGTCCCTGATGAAAAGTCTCTCTCCAGTATCCTTGTAGTCCCCCTTCAGATACAGAAAGACTGCTATGAGATCTCCATGCAGCCTTTTCCAGGCTAAACAGCCCCAACTTTCTCAGCCTGTCTTCATAGAGGCAGTGCTCCAGCCCCCTTATCATCCTCTTGGCCCTCCTCTGGACTTGCTCCAACGACGGATCATGTTGTTCTTATGTCGAGGACACCAGAACTGCAAGTTGGGGTCTCATGGGGGCAGAGTAGGGGGCAGGATCACCTCCTTAGACCTGCTGCATCACGCTTCTTTTGATGCAACCCAGTATACAGTTGGCTTTCTGTGTTGTGAGCACAAACTGCCAGCTCATGTTCAGAGTTTACAATGTCAATTTTATTGTAGGAAACCCAAGTACAAACAGATGAAGGTCAGAACAGTTTGCTAATTTTGCATGCCAAGTCTGGGATCTTTGGGATCTGAATTTTTAGAGTGCTCAGCATTATGTGACATTGCATATGTGCAGTGCACCTCTCCTATTGCCATCAGCTGTGTCTGCAAGTGCTCAACTTTTCTACATCTACGGATC
The DNA here is from genome assembly GCA_017639245.1 of Myiopsitta monachus. Classification (NCBI taxonomy): domain Eukaryota; kingdom Metazoa; phylum Chordata; class Aves; order Psittaciformes; family Psittacidae; genus Myiopsitta; species Myiopsitta monachus. Next base: position 52,323,966 of record CM029921.1, read on the forward strand.
ACACAAGAGAGTGTTGAGCTGCATACCCAGAAAACATTGCTACAGAGTAGGGCCAGCAACTGTAATGCCTTATAAATATTTTTTACTCATCTTCTACCTTTGTCTGGCAAAAAGGCAGAAGAGCCACCTGAATTGTTTCCTCAGAGTCATACAGTTTGGAGCAGAAGTGCCCTCAAATTTTCACTCAGATGTGATTAACTGGGATTTTTATTATTTTTTTCTTAATCTACTGGAGTATTTTGGAAATATTTAATTTCAATACTTCAAAAAGAAATGGCTTCTTTCGAACAAGACTCTGTTTTGCTTTCCAATCTAAAATATAACCAAAAAACTAAAAAAATTATAACTTGAAAATGCGACAAGACTTATCACATTAGGTTTAATTAAACAATTTTGATTGTCCAAATTGGATTGTGTTCCATCTTGTTACTGTTTTATGCTACTCAGATTTCTTTCTCATCCTCTCATTGCTGGATCACCCCAGAAAGGCAGAAAACTCACCCACTTCTGAAATTATTATCACTTGTGTTCAGGTGGGGTCAGGCTTGCTTATTACAGCAGGATAAAACTCTGACCACCACTTTAACAGGAAGAAAGAAATGAAAGAAAAGAAAGAAAGAAAAAAGAAATCAAACCCTTAACAGTGCACTGGTAAGCTTTGTTCTGTTTGTGGGGTTTTTTGGGTGGCCTTGTTATGAGGGTGTTTTGATTTGGGTTTTGGTTGGTTGGTTGTTTTTCCAGTGTAAAATCACTCAGAGTGCACCAAGGCTTCTGGCCATGCAGGAGCATGACTGCAGCTCACAGGTGGCAGTTGGCAGTTTCTGCATCTCTTACTCCAACACAGTCCCATGCAGCTATATCCTGATATTCCTTTCATAGAAGTATACAGCAAACCATTCAATGTTTCTAACAGAACCAAGGTTGGCCTGAAAAGAACAATATCTAATGCTTTGTTCAATTTGGTAAATAATATTTTCTCATGATTCTACAAATTGGTATGAACTGATCCATATAATGACCTGTGTCCTTCTCCGTCTCATATTTGCATACCTTCTGCCATGCAGCTAAACATATCAACACAACTTCAAGGCAACCAGGTTCAGAAAGGACAGTAAATGGTGTATTCTCTTCCAAATCCAAAATAATATGCCGCTGTTGCAGAACACCACCAAGAATCCCTTTAATCTTTCCTTTCTTGAGATATTCTTTCTTTCTATAAAATCCATTGTTCCTCAGCTGAACAGTGTCCATTCCCATTGCATTTGAAAAATCCTTAGATGAGGGTTTTAGTAATTTGCTTTGTATGAGTAATTGTGCTCATTTTCAGCCAGAAGACTCTTAACCTTTTGAGACAGTCAATTGCCCTCTCTATGTACCTATTGCTGTTCTTACTGGTAGTGTAAGACTAAAGCTTAATAACCTAGAAAAGATGAAACATTAACTTCTCTCTGACAAAAGCTCATTCTGAGTTTTAAGAAATTTTCAAGGGAACCTGAAGGACTTGGTTCTCGGAGAACTATAGTTTGTACAGTCGGCAACCTGAATATTTTCATACTTATTAAATCACAGTCTGAATGCCTCAGAATACATCCATAATATTTTTTTTACATTTGATTGGAATAATTACTTAATTTCTAAAAATATTACTGAAAGATAAAATATAGGGAATGCACGAATGTATGTATCTGTTTTATCAGTTAGAAAATCATGGTTTGCTTTAGAAAAAGAACCCTATGTACTTAAATTAAATGATAGCAATCTTTAACAAACACACGAGGAGACTGTGATTATCTATAAGCATATTTAACTATACATATCTTTGCAAAAATTCCATTAAAAGAATCATTATATGCATTACATGTGCAAAACAAATGTTGCAACGTTACACTCCTAGAATACCAGATTTGATAGTAACTTAATAAACTCCAAGTTACAAAAGATTTTGCAAACACAGCAAAGCCATAAGTTTTTAATAGTTTATATGCAAAACTCTACTCAGCTCTCTGGAAAGGCTCACAATTATCCGGAAGAAGCACAAGGTTACCTTTAAAGATGAGAGTTGTAAAAATAAAGGGAAGGAATAGGCTCTTTACCTATGTCCTTGCATTGTGAGATGGGCTTTAAGCACCTACAAAAACCTGTTTTCTCTCCTCGTTACCCTGGAGGGCCAGCAGAAGTGAAGACACCTGGGGCAGAAAGAGACAGGAGGAGATCAGAGTGTGATTAGAGCCATCCAGTATTAGTGATGACAAGGGGAACAGGAGAAAACAAGAAAGATGGGAAAAGACCAAAGCCTGGCCTGGGCAGTTACCTTGTGTTGGTCTTGGACTTCTAATACAGCATGGGCATAGTCAGAAATTCCAGGAGGTGGTTTTCAGGTGGGAGAGGTGGGAGAAAATGATGCTGTCTGTGGGATCTGGCAGGAGACACACTGGTGGAGTTCTCCGTCTGAAAGGAAAAGAGAGAGAAAAAATTAGTTTTGGCTTTGGGGACTGTGTTTGTTTTGCTTTGATTTCTGCCTGCCATATGAAGAGGGCTCATGGCCTTTCCTTTGGGTTTGGATGTAAGCTGGTTCCATAAAATGATTCTTCACTTGACAGATTTGGTCTTCTGGGTGAGAATGATGAAAGCTTTAAGAGATGGTTTGCAAAAAATTCTCCACCCCACCCCTCCAAAAAAAAAAACAAACCAACAAACCAAACACCAAAACCAAAACAATCTACAAGACCCTGTAAAAATCCCAAGCAACAGCCACCTAAGATCTTGTTGAGTGTAAAATCTAAATAACGTCATGTGAGGTATGCTGAGATTCCACCCCTGGCCAAGTATGCTAATGATGATGTTGCTGTCTCATAGAAGAGGGGGTGTAAAGCTGCATAGTGAGGTGACTCTCTGATTAACATACTTCATTATTCCACTGTGCATCATGAAAAAATCAGACACTAGGAGTATTATCTATGCCTTACAATGCAGATGTCATCTTGCAGTTCCTCAGCTACCCTGGTCTTATCTCTGTGTCTTCTCACCCCTCCATGGCATGGCCTCCAAGCAGCTTTTGGCATGGACCTTGATTCCTTTCCTGCTCGAACAGCAGGAGAACTGGTGCATCCATGGCTCTTCCCTCATGTCCATTGGCAGGAAAACATCTCATTTCTAGAAGAACTTTGTGAGTTTGACTGATTAGAAATAAAACATCCTTTTTTATAAGCATTATAAACTCTTAATTCCTCAAATGCTCAGAACATTTACTGCTGAGAAGTGTTTTGTAGAAAAAGTTTCTTACTGCAAATCCATCTGCCTGCTTAAAGGTGAAAATTACATATATTTAACAGCCCCAAAATGAATTGTTCTCCTGACAAGTCTATTTTCAGATGTTTTGTGCTTTGCTGCAATCAAAATTAGAAAACTTTAAAAAATGGTAGCTCTGAAAGTTTTATTTTTGTGTCATTTTGTTCTTCCTTCAGCTGTCTGCAGAGTCAAACAGCTAAATCCCATTAATATTCTTTAAGCAGTCATTATCTGGAAATTTTTAAGCAATTTCCTTGCAAAAACTAGAAAGAAATATCCCTACAAAGATACATAAAAAGAGACAATACCTACTTTGGTGATCCCTCCATTCACAGCCTTTGTGAGAACTGAATTTAAGAGGACATGCTTAAAGCTGGAAGTCTTTCTTTGTTCAAATAAGAATGAAGTGACCTGAAACAGCATTTTGGGTCCTCTTCAAACCCTCAGACACTTAAAGGTGTAGCTCAAGAAATGTGTTGCATGAAAAAATAAAATGGAAACTTCTACAATATTCAGTACTTTCTGCCGAAACAAAGGACATCAACCTCAGTAAAAATTATAACCCAGCTGCACATGTTGCAGCATACAAATTAGTCATGACCTGATCCTGCTGGCATGGTAATTCTATGGAAAAACTGAGTAAACGACAAAAATGAAAGGAAGGAGGATTTTTATCAGCCAGTGCCCGGCAGAGGTAGTGGCTCATGCTGTGTGATATGTGATAATGCCAGGTGAGTGCAAGTCCCTGTGGGTAAAGGAAGAGTATGGTTGACCCCTCCCAGCCCTGGCTCTTGGGCAACAGAGGTACCAGGACACAGCCTTGCCCAAACTTCCCTGCTATTTCAGCTGCTTTTTTTACTGGTTTTGAAGAGGTTGAGTGGACCCAAGCTCTGCCAGTTACATGCTAATGTGTCCTGTAATGCTTGTATGGAATTATTAGAGAATGATGTAAGATAAAATATCATCTGCTTATCTACCATACACTTCTTCTGTTCACTTGAGGTAGGATTACACAGCCAGAAATGAGCTGACAGTTAATCTTGATAAATGTTAAGAAACAATGTTTTGCTATTTGCAATTGAAAATTTAAAATTTTTATTTGGCTGTTCTAAAACACTGCCTCCAATAACTCTTGAATAATTGTTTAATTATTTTTTGATTCCATAAGAATTAGTTAATTATTTAACTTTGACCAATTCTAAAATGATTTACTTAAAATAGTTTACTATATCAATAATAGTTCCTGTATCTTTACATGAAACTATTTTATACCTTTATAACCAACTTCAGTTTTCTTTGTAACATAAGGGCAAGACACTCTGTGCATAAGCCATTTTGGCCTTGTGTCTCCAAAGACATGCCTGGTCAAGCACAGATCCACTAGGAAATTTGCAAACTTTGTCAAAATCTGCACACTAAGACTCTTACAAAAGTAACTAATGTAGTGTCTGCTTTGTTTCTTTTTTCTTCCCTATTGAAACAAAGATGTGACTTGATGGATTATGCTAAGGTGGATCAAAGAAACACAAGTGACCAAGAGCATTAGGATGAAATCTACCACATTACTTGTGCATGCAGTGACATGACCATTCTCATGAGTTGACCAAAGTAATGAAAAGGCTATGGGTATAATTTCATAATTCATATAGAAACCACTGGAAACATCTCAGGCTTTTCAGTGTTGACCTGCATGACGGAATTTGGTTTAGCTAGGAACATGCCCTGTAGCCACAGAAAAGGTTGTGTGGAGCACATCTTGCTTTGCATGTCCACTGGATGAGCTCACAGATATGGCTGGACACTGAGCTTGCTGCAAGCCAGGGGCTTTTCTTGATCCAGGATACAAGATGTTGCTTGAGAAGTAACAGTGGTGAAACTCAGTGGCAAACAATCTGGACACAAACATTAGTTACATACGCTAAAATGCACAGAGATCAAGGCACCCATTATACACAATATACTTTGGCACAGCTGTGCAGAGGGTGCTCTTCAGCTCTAAGGACACATGAAAGGAAAGCTGTAGGGGCTGTATGTGCCTGTGCTTTCACAACTGGGGCATGTATTTCTTCTTGACGCTTTCACGTTTCAAATGTGGCAAGTTTATTTTCCATTCAGCACATCACCACTCTTTGAAAACCAGTAAAAGCACATGTATGATTTGTTTATAATCAATAACTTCTTCTCTGCTTTCTTAGACACTAAGATAGACAATAGCTTTCTCTAGTGTCCTTATGTTAAGAGTCTCCAGTGTAGTCACATTTTTATCATTATCTGTTGGGGTTTTACAGCTACTTCTCCTGACCCTTGAAATGCCTGCCTGGGAATTCAAGAAACATGAACATGTTTGATTCTCCTAAGAAGCTTCAAATACTTCCCCAGATTTTCAGCAAACGAAGCAACAACTATTATAAAATTTTCACAAATTTTAGAATATTCCAGAAAACCTTCCTTTCTTAATATGGTCATGATTCAGATGAACATTATCACTGCCAAGCCTTATTTTAGGGCTGCAGCTTTAACAGACTGAGAGCACTGTGATTTCATTAATAATCAATAACAGAAGCAATAGAAGCCTTCCCTTTAGGCAGCCTACTCACCGTGAAGGAATCTTCTAGTTTAAGGCAGAAATGTAATGCGAATGGTTGATGACATCATTGGAAAGACCTACAGGCACTTGCATGTTTTTCTGATTCCAAAACCCATTAGAGAAGTCAGGCACATTTTGCACTCACTTTTGAGCACTGTGAACACGATGAATTCAATAAGAAGAGTTCCAAGTCACTGTTAGTGCAACTGTTAAATGCAACTTGTATTTCTCATATGTTTTTTTCCTAAGTGACAATCTCAGCAAGTCTAGACAGACCTTTTCTTCCACATGCTAACTGAATTCCTCCCATTTTACTACTGAAAATTTCCAGCAGCCACTGCAGTGAAACAATGCAACCAAAATCAAACATATAACTGTGCTATAAACCTTCAATAGATAGTTGTAGGGAAATAGCTTTTTCTACAGAAAATTGTATTTATAGCCTGAGCATCTTGCTTTTCTATATCCAAGTAAAAATAAACTTATTCCCTAATGGTATCAGAGAATGGCTTGCAGCTGAATAGATACTGCTAACATTTTCCTGCTAAGACTATGATAGTAGCATTGTAATAGCTGTGATGGTCATACAGTATAAGAGAGACAAGGTTTTCAAGGGGAGAGGTAATACCTTTTATTAAACCAGCTGACACAGGTGGAAGAATGAGGGCTCTGTGCCCCTGGCAGAAGTTTTATGTCTGAAAATACATGTTGGGTTTTTGTTTAGCTTTTCTTTTTTTTTCTAACTCCACTGACAGCAACTGGTCTTCTTCCTACACGTAGAATTCACACCAGCTGTGCGAGGGAATCCTCTAACCCTCAGTATGTCTGGCACTGCCACATACGGACAATAAAAATCTGACTATAAAGAAATACTCAGAGCTTCTCCACAGCCTTTAGGGTGAAAATTGTCTGAAAAAGATGAAGAGGAAAACAGGAATGCAGTTTTGTGTCCTGGCTTACCTAACTGTGGAGGTAGGTGACACATAAAGAGAAATAAACCCAGACGCAGGAGATGATAAAAAACAAACCCAAAACAAAACATGAAAGACAATGTATTGTGCAATCTCTATGTCAATGTGTAGACCTAGGCTGAGTAAAGAAGCAGTCATGGTTTTTCATAGAGGAACCACTGACATCTCCAGGTCCCTTGCATCAGCTATATCCACAGCAAAGAGCAAGAAGCAGCATTGTCATGGGGCTGTGAGCTGGGAAGCATGGCTCAGCTCCTGCAAAAACAAAGCAAGGACAAAGAGAGGATAACCCCACTTGAACCAGCAAAGCTTTCTCTAAAGGAGAGGTCTGTATAGAAAAGACCAAGGAATTGGCTTGGTTGTCAAAAATGCCATCTTTTAATGAAAATGGCAAGCACAAAGTCACTTATTTTTCATGTATTATGTGACAACACTTGTCTTGCAGTCAGGTATCACAGACATGCTTGCAGCACTGATGTTTTAATGAGGTGCTTGATCCTTATGTAAAATCAGCACCACAGCCCTTATGCAGCACAAACTAACAAGGAACTATAAATGGCCCAATTACCAGACCGAAATGTCATTCACACATTTGTTATCTTCCACACCAACAAGGAAAAATAACACAGAGATGCAGTAGCTGAAGGCAAATTGCAATTACTGTCAATTGAACTAGAACTTGTGAAGTTCTTCATGTAACTCAAGGCTTTATAATTTAATGTGAACTATATTTAGTTTCAAACATCAGTTGGGTTCATTGATATTTTGTTTTCCATTTGCCAAAAGTCACAATATCCTTAATAATCATATCAGCAGTTCTAAGTGTTACTTACATTTGTTACTTACATTATAATGATATTACATTGAGTTCTTAACTCTTTAGAGAAGTTATCTTGGGAACAGCAGCAACAGGGAGGGAAGATTTCTCTGAAATGTGGTCCTGGATGTCAGATGCTCTTCCCCCAAGTCACCACCACTTCAGTGTAAGGCATGATACTTGAATAAGAGACTTTGTGTGTCTGTCTTTTAACTTAATTTTTAATCTCAAGCCTTAATCATTCTGTTCCTGAATCATATGCTAGTAATCTTGGAAAAACAGATGCTAAGCCCATCTAATTTTTATGTTTATATTAGCCCTACTAGAGCACCAAAACAAAACCACCTTCCGAAAAAGAGGCTTACTCATAATATCATTATCTTTAATATTATAATAGCATTATAATAACATGAGCTATAGCCAGAGTGCCATGAGCATAACATGGCAACCCTCAGCTCCTCCCACCTTTGCTCATTTCTCAGGTACATCAGCTGATCCGAGAACTCTGAAATAAAACTTTTCTACTTATAACTAGCACAGGCAATTCCCAGTGAGTAGGCAGAGTATAAACCCCTTGCCACTGTCAGAAAAAAATTTTTTTCTCTTTTCTTTTCTGTGCATTGCACTATTACTGTTAGATACTTGGATAGATATCAACAGGAGATGGTGTGATCTATAAAGCACTTTGGATGTAAAGATGAAACAAAGCTATGCAACAAAGCAGGTGTTTAGATACCAGCGCTGTCAAATTTAGAAAGCCTGCTAAAAGTGCTTTTATTCCCCCTCTTACCACAAAATTTAACAAATTTACTGTCAGTAGATTTTCTAATTGGGGCTGCAAAGTTGTCCATTGCTGGTGCTATCTGAAAAGCAAACAAGAGATAAGGATAAAGACAGGAGCAGAGCAGGTGCTGAAATGGAGGATGCTGTTATGTGATTCACTTGACCATAGACAGATCTTATACAGGTGTAAATCAAATGTTTGCAATATATTTCTGTTGATATCTAGCCAAGAAATATCAAACAGATCTTAACATGTGCTTAAATCTGCTTGCAAGAGTATGCTTACACTGCACTTTATATAACAACTAATTATGGTAATATGTGTTGCTGAATGCAGAGAGCTATAAGCATTGAAAGGAATAAACATCTTCTGCCTTTGTGAGTGAACACACTTCAGGACTTAATAGTGAATAAACATTTTTTACCTTTCACACAGCTTGTTCATTCACTGGATTTCACATATTGATATACGGTATTTTTTGGAAAATCTCACTTTACCACCCATCTTCCAGAAAATACTGAATTCTTTTATGGACAGATCATATTATGGACTTTTTTGACTCCAAAGTGCATTATTTGCAAATTAAAATTCGGGGAGTGAGGGGGAAACCAAACCAAAAAACCTGGTTTCCATCAAGATCATACATAGAGTGAGAATTTTTCATGAGAATATTGAAATAAAATATAAGTAACTTTTATAATGCAATATAAAAAATGCTCCTGAAAGTTTGTTCATTTTGTTACTTTTGCTATTCTTAGTATTAAAAAAACCCACAAGGAGCCACTTACTGCCATCTAGTAGGTCTTTCCTTTTTCTCTTATGTTTTTACTTCTGTTTTATTTTTGCGGTTGTTTTCTTGAGGCTTTTCAGGTGTGTGTGTGTGGGGGGGGTGTTGTCAGGGTTTGGGGATTTTTTTCATTGCAACTATTAGGATGGAAGATCAAGATAAATTATATTTTCTACCCATAATTTTTCTCCTGGAGTATCCTTTGCATCAGCACTTCCCTCAAGCTAAACTCATGCTTCACTAGTTTTTTAAACACAACAAGCAATCGGGGCTGCCATCTCATAGCAGAGTCAAACCAGCTTGCAGGAGAGGATATTACATTATGTTTTCTACCCTGCACACATCACTCGTTTGAAGTATATGCTCTTTTCTGCTCTTTAGGAAGCAAAGCTTTGGCCTTTGGATCAAACGCCACTTGCAATACCCATTGGAATAGTAGTTTGTTTATTATGGATTTTCTACAAAATCCACTATATTACGGAAATTTTTCTTAGGAACATAGTGGTCAGTGGTTCCAGAGAAAAGGCAATAAACCAAAGACAGGCACATAGACAACCACTGGAGTGGACAAAGATACTTCATTTTATTACATTTCAAATATCACCTGAATGAAGGTGCCTGGTTTTGGCTTGGAATGGCTAGACGCAGCCGTCAAGCCAGACTCAACAGCTTCTTTCTGCTGTCATGTAATGTACTGGCAATGGAAAGCTATAGCCAAACACTAATTCTGGCAGCACATGTTGCATGAACAGCTGCTGTAAGTAACTGCTCTAATTTACTCTCCTGATTCATCATGTAGTCAGGGCAGCAAGCCACCCCTCTCTTCCACTCCTCCTTCCCATGAGGCAAAGAGATAGTGTTGTCCAGCTTCCAAGGCTGTAAGTGCAGCACAAAAAAAGTTTATTCTCTCCTCTGTTTTGGGGGTTTGTTGGGATTTTTATAATAAAGAAGTTTTGACAATTGTCTAGCTTAGTTATAAATAAATGAGCAGCAGTGTTTAAAATGCATCCCTACTGAATTCAAACAAGAACTTAATTACTTTGCAGGAGTGGTCCCTACATTATAGCTTTACTGGTACTGCAGGACAAGAATTTTCAAAGGGAGTAGATAAACCTATGGATATAAAAGGCTCTGAAGAAGCTGGAAGGAAATTTGAACATCTATGTTTCAGATATTAGTAGGCTGCATTGTATTTTGTATCTTTGCACACTAAGTTTAGGGGAAGAACTTTATTATTCTTCTTCAGGCATCTCACTGCTGACAGAGACAGATTACTGAAATATATGGTCCTCATTCAGTTCCTAATCACTGGATCCTGTGAAGCAGTCAGCTAACATTTTTCTCTCAAAGCACATTACAATTTGCAGGCAAACTCAGTAACTTGTTTAATATTTCTAGTGTGGTTGTCAGCTGGCTTTTAAAATGTTTACCTTTACAGTGGTTTTTGTGTTCCTCTTGGTGAGTTTATTCTTTGGAAATTAAACCTATCCATGATCTTGTGCAAAGATAATGCCAGTGCTGCTGACCAGAAGGAGTACTGAGTTTCTTGAGGCCATATTGTAATTGCGTTTTGGAATACAAATGAGTTTACTTCCTGAAGAAGATATTTAATTTGAATTCCTCCCAACTTAATTCCTTTTTTTAAACTTTATGATCCAGTGTTTGTGCAATCTATCTACAAATTAAATAGTATTTTGCGACTGCTCAAAGTAGCTCTGGTGTGGGATTCTACCACAGAATTCTGACCCTGCTTTAGAATCTGCTCTTTGGGAAGATGAAGGCCAGATAAAGCAAAGTGGATACAACCCAAAGCCCGTGTCACGTGCATCACTCTGCAGTGATACTGAAATTGCAAATTCAGAGTCCCTGACTTGTACAATTGTGAGTCAAATAACATGAAATAGGCAGCAAATTTCAAGTGGATATTATCTCAGACCTCCCAGAGTCCCTCTGAGGGAGTAATGCTGGAATACTACTTGTCAAGTTATGACAGCTGCTATTAGAGCTGCCCCACTGTGGAGATTTGCATCAAAAATCCCTAGAAATGCGAGATTGTTCCCTATTTTGTATTATTCCTTCATGATTCTGAAAGGCCTGAATGATAATCCCCCCCAACAGTTCAGAAGGGAGACTTCCACAGCCCAATATAGGCCCTGCCAAAAAAAAAATGTGGCCACAAATCAATGGTGATTCTCTCCTTCTTGTATTCATACATTTTCTCTTGCATTTTTGGTGACATTTTCCCCTCTGCAACTACTAAAACATACACACACATCAGAAGAGCTCCTTTGGTCTTTCCCCCAGCACTGTGCTATCCTGATCACCCCCAACTGGCCACCATATAATCACCTGAAGCAGGGTTTTCTACCTTTTCCCCCACATAACCTGTGCCAGCACTTCATTATAGTTTTAGCACACGGAATTCTTCCATTATCAATGTTAATATCATTTAAAAATTTCTAGTCATGGTATTCCAGCCAGTCTAGACATTGATAGCTTATATTATCTCTCTGCACAGTGCACGCTTTGCTGACCCGATAGCCATTTTTATAGCTTTTTCTAAACTCCCTCCAAATTAGTCAACATCCTTCTGTTAATGATGCATTCGGAGTTAACATAAAGGTGAAAAAGCATCACCAAATGAGCTCCTTTCTACATTAGCAGCGGCTGACATGAAAGCAAGTTCAAGTGAAAAAGCTGACTTCAATGGTACTAGCAGCTGAGTAGAAGTCCTGCTTAGACTTGAAACCACTAGGCAGGTGGACGGTTACATTAATTTTAACAGACCAATATGCTGATATGGAGATGCCAATAAACAGAAGCATTCAGATGAATATTTGATGGTTTCAAGAAAGCTTCATACGGATTTCATTAAAAAGGTCTTGGAAATTAGAGAAAGACAGAAACGTATTAAACGTATAAACGTATTATTTGGGGAGCGTGCATAAGGAATATTTTCTTATGCATTTGAAAGACAGAGGTAGCTAACTCTAGCACCATGTGTTTGTGGAAGCATTACTGCAGTCAATTATTTTATAGGAGAATCAGGAGGTGCTCTTGAATGATATTTTTCCAAGCTGTAGTGTACCTGATGCATGGAGTAAATTCAGGCAGTTGTGGCACTTGAGTACATCACCTCATTTCTGGAGAAGAGAAGGCTCCGAGGAGACCTTACAGTACCTAAAGGGTCTGACAAGAAATCTGGAGAGGAACTTTTTTCAAGGGCAGGTAGGGATAGGACAAGAGGTAATGGTTTTAAACTTAAAGAGGATAGATTTAGGTTAAATATTAGGAAGAAATTCTTCACTATGAGGGTGGTAAGGCCCTGGCACATGTTGCCCAGAGAAGCTGTAGCTGTCCCACCCCGTCAGTGTTCAAGGCCAGGTTAGGATTGGGGTTTGAGCAGCCTGCTCTAGTGGAAGGTGTCTCTGCCTGTGGGAGGGGGGTTGCAGAATAATGATCTTTAAAGTCCTTTCCAACCCAAACCATCCTGTGATTCTGTGTTCTCTTCATGCTGCTTAAAGGGGATTGTGGTGTTTTTTCAATCCAACAATACAAAATTTAAGACAAGGAATAGTGAGTATGAAGTCTCTGTACCCATACAGGGCTTAAGGGAAAGCTATAGGGATGCTGGGGAGGGACTCTTCTTTAGGGACTGTAGTGACAGGACAAGGGGTAATGGGTTCAAACTTAAACAGGGGAAGTTTAGATTGGATATGAGGAAGAAGTTCTTTACTGTGAGGGTGGTGAGGCACTGGAATGGGTTGCCCAGGGAAGCTGGGAATGCTCCATCATTGGCAGTGTTCAAGGTTAGGTTGGACAGAACCTTGAGTAGCACAGTTTAGTGGGAGTTGTCCCTGCCCATGGCAGGGGTGTTGGAACTAGATGATCTTAAGGTCCTTTCCAACCCTAACTATTCTATGATTCTATGATTCTACGAAAGACTGAAAAACTGATTGTGACTGCAGCAGAAGGGACATTTGGAGCAGGGGGCTTGAGATAGAGATGGAACTTTTCCAAAATACTAGCAGGGAAAACGAAGCATTGTGATGCATGATAACTATATGGTATTCCTCTGCACCCATAGACAGCCATACAACTTCTTTGGTGTTACAAGTGAACAGCAACATGGAAGTATATGGACTTGCTGAGGTTATTGTTGGCTTGTGTAGAGACTTGTTTTAAAGTTAAAATTGTAAATAGTTCTCTTCATGCCTTGCACGTAGCACAGTGCAGAAATATAAGAATTCCAGTTCTTAAAAGTCTGATCAAGAAAAACAATAAATAGTATGAAAAATGTTAGAAAATATTCAGTGCCAGAGTCTAGATCCACAATTGCTAAAGTAAATTTTGTACCTTAATTACATGACTACTAATTTGATTACAAAGTGTCTCTGACTGAGCTAAAATAAAAATATGAGTAAAGCAACTTCGATTCAGTATCAAACCATAAGAAAACTCTGAATGCTTCCTGCAGTTGAGGTTTAAGCTCAAAACATTTATGGACATTCATAAGAAAATATAACTTCTAATGAAAAGGAAAAGGATCTTTGTAAATTTTTAATATGAAATATACAGACAATTACATTAATAAGATTTAATTATACTATGAAATATTTAGTGGTTTTCTCTATGCTAAATATTATCTTGAACATAGTTATAGAAAGATTTGAAAGTTTAATAGATACCTGGAAACAAACCAGGAACAAGCACTTAAAAATTAATTTTGACAATGTATTGACAGTATAGAGCAGTGTTTTCTGTCTTTCCTTAGAAAAATTTGAATATTTTGCTCAGCTATTGCCTTTTGTTCTCTTTATAAATAGAGGCATAACATAATAAATACTTTGTGCAATATGTTTAATTAATAGAAAAACAGGTCATGTATTATAGATTTCATTTTAACAAGTATATCACATCATCTACAATTAACAGAAAAGTTTTGGCAGAAATACATAGCTATTTATTAGTGTCTGCATTTACTTTGCATTATGCCAAAACTAACCAGCCATATGTTTACTATCATGCACATTGTGACTAGCTAATTAATCCACTTGTGAAATGCTATTTCCTAAATTGTAGGCTATTGCTATCTTTTTATATGGCCCTTTGGTTTAACATAATTTCAGAATTAACGGTTGCCGAGTTTCCTGCAGGAAATACATTGGTTCCTGTTCATTCTAGTCCTCAGCATCGATTGTGCTTTAGTGTAGGCTGCATTCACACTGACCCACAGGCTGGTATCCTGGTCCCATCTGAATGCCTGCCTTGGTTGCCCAAACGTCTGCCCCATGGGTGCTGTAACTTAAGCATCACCAAATGCAATGGAATACCCTTAGAATCAGCTGTAATTGGATAAGCAGGTTATTATTCTTTAAAATGAACATTTCTAATGCCATGGCAGTCTCCCCTGCAGTACCTGAAGCACTGTACAACACATTTGTGTCTCATACCCACTGATTTCACTGAGATTCATCAGAATAAGGTGTTAGAACACCATCAGGTGATGTTTTTCGCACTAGCATAAACAAAATACTTCATGTATCCAATATGGCCAATTTTCAATACCCAGAAAGGGACTCTGATGGTTTACCTGGCTTCCAGGTGAGCATTGGGCAGGCAGAGCTTCCAGGGCAGTGTGCTGGAGGGCTGCCATCTCCTCCTGGATGGGAATGAGTTTTGTGGAGCTGACCCTGAAAAGAAATAGGCATATTTTTTTTTAAAATGGGAGTTCTGCCTTTACATTTAATACAGTTAATCTATGTGCTGGATCATATCTGTACATATTTTAATATGTATACGCATAGCATATATAATTGCATGTGCACATATACCTACCTATATATGTGTGCACACACACAATCTGTACAGAAGTAAAGCCTCCAATCTCTGCCCACCCATATCCTTCAATTCAGAAATACAGATTATTCTTATTCCTGGAGGGAATGATCACAATTTGTGGAAGAGAGAGGATTTTGCACCACTGCTTGGCACAGAAGGCATCAGTGCAAAGATGATCTCTGCCCTCTGCAGGCATCTCCACCTCGAGGGCACTGTGATTTAATGGCACAGTGTTTTCAGCCTGATCCCCCGCACAGAGGGGGTTTGACATATGGAAGCAGGAAATGGTACTCAGCCCCAGCAATTCTTACTGTTTTATTTAATAATTTGTCACAGGATGAGGTACTACTGTTAATTTTTAATACAGAATGCACACGCCTTTTACACTTCACCAAACTCTTTAAAAGTTCTGCTCGCAGCACACACAAGCTGTGATTTCCCACTCATCACAACCTGCCTGCCTACCTGGTTTCACAACAGCTGGTTCACCACAGCTTCTTCAAAACTGCCTTTCTATTCTGTTTTATGGATTTTCTTTGTACTTTTCCACCACTTTCTCATGCCTCTCCCCTTTCTTTTTTATTTTAATTCTCTCATTTTTATCATTTTCCTTTTGCCCACAACACCTCATTAGCTTTAATTCTCTGAATATCTTTCTGATGGACTGTGGTTTTGATTTGTTTCTTTTCCATTTTGTTTGGAGGCCAACAAAGGAGGGAGTAGAGCAAGTGCACCCACATGTGGAAAGGCAGCACAAGGGCTGACACATTTGAGCTCCTGCCCCACACACCTCATGACGGAGAGGCAGGAAGAGAAAAATTACACACAAGGAGCCTGTAGCTCAAGGAGAGAAGCTGCATTAAAGCATGGGGAGCCAACAGCCCGGCCTAGGAGGAGATGAGCAAATAAACCGGCCCACAGATGAGAGAGAGGACTGCACAGTTTGATGCAGCTCAGAAACTCTGAAGTAACCAAAACAAAACCCACAGGCCAGCATGGACCTGCAAATGCATGGCAGGGAAGCGAGGAGGAGATGCTCAGAAACCCTTTTTTGCTGTTGTTCTGTCTCAGCTCAGTTCTTTGAGGGTTTGTCTTTTTTTGTTGGGAAGGTAACTTGGTGAATTTGAACTTTGTGGAAAAAAGATTTTTAGGGTTTTTTTGGGTTTTGCTTTTTTGGTTTTGTTGTCTTTTTTTTTTTTTTTTTTTTTTCAATTTTGAGCACTCTGCTCTTTCTTTGAAACTCACAAACAGGAAGAGGCAAGCGCAGACCCCCTCTCAAACTGAACTGGTTTGGGATACCTGGGAGACAGAGACAAGTACGTGCAGAGCTGGTTCCCTGGGTAGTGCACAGGGCAGTGGCAGACATCCGATATTCTCAGATCATAAAATAATTTAAAACTCCTCTCTTTGGTTTTTTTTTCCTTTTTTTTTTTTTTTTTTTTAATTTAAATGCCTATAAGGGTCATGCTATAAACTCCTCAAACCTTCACATACTCAGGCAGCTTGTGGGGCACTGTGTCACACCTTGTATTTAGTGAAAGCTATGGCTTAGCTTTAAAATACACTCCCCACTTCTATTTCCAGTCTTCCAAGCAGTAAACCAGGCACAGCAGACCTCACCTTTTCTTTATAACTTATGACACAATCATCCATGCATCTCTCCCCACTGGCATGCAGCAAAGTTGTCCCCTTTGGACCAGCAGCCTGTGGAAAGAAAAAGTGGTCACCTGCTGTTTACCGCAGTCTCTGTCAGGCTTTGCAACAAACTTCACAATATTTGGCATGCCTAAAGCTTGAATCTTCTCACCTCGGACACATCACCATGCACATGGAAGCCTTTTCTAGAATGCTAACTCCTGACATAAATAAATCGAGTAGACGTGTCTGTGTTAACTTTTCTGTTCCTTAAAGGAACTACCATGACACTAAATGTCCCTAACATTTTGGGAGATTATTCTCGTTGCAAACATACCTAATCCTTAAAATGGGAACTGCTCTCTCTCAATGCCTGGACAGCCATTTTAGTGGCGACCTCAGCTTCCAAGTGCTGCGTCTAAATACTTATACACATTGGTTGTGTTTCTATTTATTTCACATTCTATCCTTAAAAGCCATCATCACTGCATCACAGGCTGATGTTTCTCCATCTCAGTCTGTGAAGATAATCCTATAGCTATGCCTCAGCTACATCTTCTCTGGCTGCTCTTAGTTGCAAGGGGATTTTTACATGTAAAAAAATTAACCAAAACAAAGCTGCAGTAGAGAAAAGCAAAGAGAAAACAGAGTGGCCTGCTGACAGATTAGAGTGTATCCACTCAGAAGGCCATGATAGTCTACACTTTTGCTGGATTCTAATAGCAGCTAGATAATTTTTGTCATTAATGAAAACATTTGTAGCCACACCATGGAAACTAAGATAATAAAAGCAATGCAATCCCATGCTCCAGGCAGTGCAGAAAGCTATAGGTGCCTCCCACCAACCCATGGATCTCTGCCAAGGAGGACACCTGGAAGTGGCGGGAGGCTTTGTGGTAGGCCAGGATCTGATCAAGCACAGCACATTTTGTGTTCTGAAAACAGAGGAAAATGAAAGGCAGCCAAGTGCAAGAAGAAGAATTAAAACCAGGATAATTTTGCAACTACCAGAGGATAAACAAAAATAAGGTTTGGCTAGAGATCAGCTTTAACTCAGAGGCAAATTCATCAAGGGCTACTGATAACATTTAGCTATTATCCCTACAGTGACAGAGAAAAACATCAAAATAGATCATTTCCTTTGTGTCTGAAATAGGCTTTTGTCCTAGCTCCACACACGTACAACCTGGGCTGGATAATACAAGCACCCTTATCGCAGCACTGATGCTCTGAAAAGGAGCTTTTTGAGTAAAGCAAGGGAAGGTTTATCACCACAAATCTAGTTATTTGTCCTAACTAATAATATTAGTTATTCCTAAGAATACTTTCAGGTTTTGCCTGGTTATTTAAGATGGATTCACTCTGAAATTTCTCCTTAATACCAGGCTAAAAATAAGTTGATATTTTCTCTTCACCCACACCATTTCTGTTCTTTGCATACACTTTTTGATAGCACACAAAATAGTTTTGACACACAAACTTATACACAAAACGGCATTTTCACACACAAAAATTAAAGAAATCTCAGTTCTTTACAGCAACACCTGAGAAGCCCAAGATAAATATGCTGCTAGAATTTAGAATTATTTCTGCCATAATAAACTTTTCCAGGGGCAGATGCTCAGATAAATCAGCACAGCTCCTGTGAACTG
The DNA here is from genome assembly GCA_017639245.1 of Myiopsitta monachus. Classification (NCBI taxonomy): domain Eukaryota; kingdom Metazoa; phylum Chordata; class Aves; order Psittaciformes; family Psittacidae; genus Myiopsitta; species Myiopsitta monachus. Next base: position 52,342,328 of record CM029921.1, read on the forward strand.
AGCCATGACTTTGTGTACTTCAGCTACAGGTTTTGTCCATAGCAGATACCTCTGCAGACTGATCCTGAACCTAGCAAAGTTGGCCATCAAATCCCATACATTAGCAGTAGGGCAGGATTGGTCCCAGTGTATAAATACAGTTGTGCTGCCAAAAAAAATGAAGGAAAAAAAAAGAGATCGTAAAGTTCCTGGTTTGCTCAGCAGATGGGGGGAAGAAGGCAAATCATAGCATAAAGCGCCATTTCACTGAAAGAAGTGTGAGTGCTGGAAGAGCTCTCAACAGAGGGGATTTTGCTTTGCAATGTGTAGTCGCTTGAAACAAAAGGAAGGGTGTGACTGAAATGAAGACAGGCAGAATGCAATACTTTCCTTTGATGTGTAAACAGATTTAATGCAACAAAAATCAATGAGGAAACTCTCCAGAGGAGAGTATTTTAATGTGTTATCCTATTTCACAAAGATTTCATAAAAATTCGATTTCAATTATAGCACAGTTTACAAACAGAGGAAAGCACTGTGCCTCCCTGGAAAACATATGGCCATCAAAACTTCAAACAAAATACTGCCAAAGTTGCTCATAAAAATAAATAGCCATAAGCCAGTGTGTTGTTGTCCTTTTAATGTTTGTTGAATGCCTATAATTCTTCTTGTGTCCGCCTCGGCTGTCAGCTTTCTGACACTCAGGTCTCCCATTTGCACACCTCGTTTTGAAGATGTCTTAGAGCAGGAGCTATATTATGAGCAGGGCTTAATTATTTCGGATATTATCTTACATCTCCAGCTGGGTTGTTGCAGAAAAAGAAATCAAATAACTACATACAGCCCAAAAATAGTGGTGTAACAGCAGCAGGGAGAGGCTGAGCCAAGACACGGGCCAGCACAGCAGCAGATGCTGAAAAAGGAGAAACGGGCTCTACCCCAGAGAGCAGCAAATGGTTTCCTGAGAACTCTGGACTCCATCCACCAGCTTCTGCTTTGAGAAATTAATAACCCTGCTCCATGGGTTGGTTTGCCCTGGTCAGGCAAGAAGGCTTGGTGTGGGGCACCTCATCTCCAGCTCTGCTGCAAGAGGCAGAACAGAGCTGGGCTTTGGCCCTGTGCACGATCAAAGAAAGCATTATGCACACGGGTAGGGACCTGTTTTTTTCACTTTTCTCAAAGGAGTAGATCAAAGGCAGTTTTTAGCTTCTGCAGTGCTCTATGCTGCTTAACACTGATTTTGAGCTTTTGCAGTGCTCAGTTGCTGTGTTGAGCAACAAAAGGACATTTACATCTTACACAGAAGTTGCTGAAAATAGATCAAAATGTTCAGGCATTGTCCTCATAGCTGGCTCTTTCCACTTGGAATTGCAAGCTGGATAGGAATAAAGGTAAAAGCATGGGCAGGAAAGCAACGATGGCTAAGCATCATGCAATTGGCAGATGTGCAGTTTTGACAGCAGCACAACCTGTACTGCGATGCCCACTGCTCAGGTATGTGCATGACAAACCCCTTCTCATGCAACTGGGATATAGGTACAATTTTATGGAAAAGATGCAACACTTTTTTTCTCACCTTTAACTTGAAGAAGTCACTGTTTTTCTGTGCACTTTCCAACTGAGCTTCTTCCATTAACAACCAAACCCTGCCGTTTTCTCAAGAGAGATAGTTTCTCTTTTGTCTTTTAAGAGCTTCTTGCTGTTGGATGGAGAGCAGTATTGACAAGTGAAAGGACACCATGGCTGCAGGAGAAGGTGCCCCATCCCTCACTGAACTTTTATGCCTGAGCAATTCCTGCAGAGATTGCAAGGGAGGGCCAGGGGGAAGCAGGATGAAGGCAGCACTCAGGGAAGAGCCACCCTCCAGGGCAACACAAACTTATCGCCCTTAGGTCCAAAATGCATTTGGGAATATGGTGGGGAGCTGCTGGTTATACAGATTTTGCAGTGTGCTGGGACCAGAGAAGGAAACTTGGGGTGGAGGGAGGTGAATATATAGCACATGCTGATAAAATAGCAGAAATGCAGCAGAAGAAATGAAAGGGAAAAAAAGTAACATATGGAAGAGGCAGGACATTATTGATAGTATTAGTAAAGTGTAAGCGTGGGGGAAGACAACATGATGTATGCTGGCAATGGAGGAAGAGCTCACAAACCCAATGCATTCTAGCTGTGACAGAGAGGACAGTGTTCAGAGCTATTTTCTCAGTACACACCTGTCTAGCAAAGACTGTGTGATGTGATGGCAGGCAGCAGTGCCAGCTGCACCTCTGCAAGGATGTTACAGCTGGTACCCACAAATTTTGCTCTGCTTTTGCTGAAACAGGGAATAGACATACTACATAAGCATAAAGAAGAAGAAAATAGTTTCTCCTTTCTTAACAGTAGCCTACACCTAGGCTAGAGAATTTTTTTTCAGAAAGGATATAAAATGTATCATCCCTACCCCCCCACTGGCATTAACGAGTTGCCTCAAAATATGCCCAATCCCAACTGTAGGACGTGTGCCCTTTGGAGTAAAGCCAAACATCCACACATCTGCCATTAAGATTTTACAGGAAACCATTTAGTGACAATGTTTTCCCAAAAGTAGTTTGTCTACTCACTAAATAAGCCATTTTGACAGCTTCTCAACATTCTTTCTAGGTGAGCTCTTACGGGCAGTCTGGTATTATGGCTCCTCAGCATAAAGAGCCATCAGCTGTGTGGCTTTGGTCACTTCTAGAATAATAAAGACAAAAAGGAAAAAAAAGATTTTTTGTTGTTTTCCTATTACGAGCAGTAGTAGCTAACTTCACAGTAGACATCATAGGAATACTAAAATAAACCATTCCCCAAAGGCCGAAGAAAGTAGCAATAATTAAATGTTAAGTATAAAAGCATGACAGTTTCAAGGTAGTTCAAACCAGGTTCATCAATAAATATCATTATACAGAAAGATAAGTCTCATAGCATCTCCCAGAAGAACTTAAAGGTTATGGGAAAACTTTGAATACAGTTACAACAGCTATAGTATCATGGTGCATAAGAATGTACATTACTGAATATTAAATATTCTCCTTATAATCTACCATCTGGGTCTTCCCTTTGAGGGCAAATTTATTCTGACATTTTCCAAGCATCTATGTAGAGATTTGTAATGTCAAGTTAGCTTGAACCCCTAAACCATAAATTCACACTGAGATGAAAGCCCTGGAAGAGATTTGTAGGAGTGGGCATTGACTCAGCTTCACCAATCATCGTGGTTTAAGCCCAGCTGGTAACTCAGAACCATGCAGCCACTACCTCACTTCCTTCTTTCTTCCCCCCTGCTCCTGGAGGGATGGGGATCAAAAGAATGTAAATCCCATAGTGTCCTGGGGTTGAGATAAGAACAGTCCAATAACTAAAGTATAATATAAACCTACTACTACTAATAATAATGCAAATAACAAGGGGAGAGAATATAAAGCTAAAAAAGGAAGGGACGCAATAAGCACAATACAATTGCTCACCACCCACTGACCGATATCCAGCCTGATCCAAGCAGCAATCTGGGTGTCTCCCCCCTGGTTTGTATACTGGACATGACATGTTGTAGTATAGAATATCCCTTTGGCTAGTTTGGATCAGGTGTCCTGTCTCTGCTTCCTCCTGGCTTCTTGTACCCCTACTCACTGGCAAGCATGAGAGACTGAGAAGTCCTCGATTAGAGTAAACATTACTTAGCAATGAAAACATTGGTGTGTTATCTGCATTGTTCTCAGCCAAAACACAGCACTGCACCAGCTACTAAGGAGAAAAATAACTGCTACAGCTGAACCCAGGACACCACTAAACACAAAACCCTGGAACTTGCAGCAGTTTTTGGGTCAGACCTTATTTTTTTACTGTGATTTTCTCCTACCCCTTTAGCTGAGTGCCTTCCTACCTGAGAGCAGGCAGTGGTGGGGTGGGAGGCTTGGGTGTCAGGAAGGGAAGGGTTTGGGTCTGTGTGCCACACAATGCAACATGTATTGGTCTAGTGCATATACAAGAAATATATACATATACAGCATACAGTGATCTATTGCATATACAGGAAATCATCAGACTGGTATCTAAGTGCTCTTAAATATTTAACAAAGAGTTGTGAAACCGAAATTTGCCACTTTGTTGACCTATAAGCAGCCAGGCTGTGTTAGCTGAAGAATAATAACAGTGAGTGTCTGAAATGCTAACAGGAAGTGAAAAATAAAGAAAAACAAACATGGAGGTAATGGAAGCATGAAAGCATCTTTGTTAGAAGGTAAATCAGTGGCCTTACTCTGTGTGGGAGGTGGGACTGGAGCACTCCACAGGTCTGTACCATGAGCTGTGAAGAGCAATGGTGTCTAGCAGGCTCCTCAGGACAAGGCTGGGGGATAGCAGCTCAGATACGTCACCTCCAGTTTTCTAGCTGCTTCTGGCTAAAGCAACAGAGAAATATATCCTTTTCCCTTCCAAAAACTCTCCAAGGATCCACAACAGTAAAATTAGAGAGCTCTAACCTGACATTTATAAAGAGGAATTCAAAATACTGTGCTGGTGGGTAAGAAGTTGGATAAATCAGGCTGAAAAGCCAGAAAAATTACATCCCGTGTGATGAAGCACAGCCAGGAGATCATACCAGTGTGCCAGAGGAGTGTGGAGGCCCAGAGTGGTGTAGAGGGAAAACCCACTGGCTGCCTGGAATGCTCTGGCAGCCTGCATGCTTGAACAATACACCTGTGCCTTGGATATGCAAGGAGGGAAGAGAAAAAGGAGCAGAGGACACAGCTGTGGACCTCCAGGTAAGTCAAGGCTGAAAGAGTGGCTTTGCAAGACCAAGACAAGCTCGAAAGAACCTGCAAGCTCCCAGGCACGCCCCAGGTTGACATTGCACTACCCTCATGGGAATCACTGGGATTTTACCCCTGGCATGAGACAGCTTTCAGGGAGCTGCAGTAACATCAGAAGAAGGTTGTGTTGGTGAGATCAGCCTTAGACATGATCCCCAGGAGAGGAGCAAACAAGTTTGGCCCAGAGCTTTCCCACCCCAGCACAGGAGGTGGGAGAAATCACCATCTAAGAAAGCTGTGATGGACTTTGATGAGGCTGCCCAGGGGCAAATGTGAAACAAATAGAAGACAGTTGATGGAAACTAATTATTACTTAAAAGACCTCAGTAAGATGCGTTTAAGACACAGTTATGAAAGATGGGCTTTAACAACTATTCCAATAAAACTTGTGTCGAATGGCAGCCAAGCCCGACACAGTTAATTGAAGCGTGGTATTGAGACACTCATGTATAGAAAGCAATAAAAAGCTTCTGCAGTTGATTAAACTGCAAAAAATAAAGCAAAGACTGGGGCTTCCAAATCGGCACAGGAGATATCTGCTGTAAGTACACCTCAAAGTCACAGGTATTACTGCTCCAAACAGGAAGGTTTGTTCAGCTTACCTTCCCCAGACCAGCAGCAGCAATTGTGTGGGCACAGGCAAAAAATTAGTCTCACTGAGGCCTTGGTGAGGGTGGCAATGGTCGTAACAAGTTTGGGAAGTTTAGGTGCATAGAGAAGAGACAAGCTGGGCCTCTAAAAGCAGCTAGAAGTCTTTGAAAACATGCACTTGTTTCACTGCAGTTCATTGGCTTTCCCTCTTTCACTTCACAAATGCTCCTGTTGGTTTTTAGACAGAGAAAAATCTGTGCCAGATCTGAAAATTACTTTGGGATCACAGAGGCTCATTCTTAGAGTGTCTGGCTTCCATAGCTCATAACTTTCAGCCACTGCCCTCAGCAACTGCCAGTTGTGCTGTCTGATAGTCAGGCTACACATATACAATAGCAAAGTACAATACCCCAACTTATTTTTATATATAAAAAAAGGAAAAATAGAAAAGCAAGAGGAGCTTTACATGCATTTCACAATGTCATTAACAACAACCTCCTGCAGCCTTTGATCCTCAGCAAACAGTTTTACTGAAAAATTTACTGAGGCCACGGAGAAATAAAACTGGGAGTGGGTTCACTAAGCATAATTAATCCTCTACACAAGAGTGCCACCAGCTGTGTCTTTACACTGCTCTATCATCTGTGCTGCCACTAGTAGCTCAGGATTTGTGAGCACAGTTCATATTACTCATTGAGAGTCCCACACCCACACAACAGAATATACACATGGATAGGATATAGACATCCCAGATGAAAAAGGGTAAGGTGATAACACAATTTTCATTATGCATTTTCTTCCTTTGTCAAGTGACAACACCATGTTTCCAATGGAAAGGAATAGGACAGAACAGAAGAGACCAGAATAGAATAAACATAATGCAATGATGAAGTGCACTGCAATGCAAGCTGCATAGTGTTTTGGCAGCAAAGATAAAAGAAGGTGTTGGATACAGGGCTCACCAACAAAGCTAATGAACCCTCATGAATGGATCCACCTATAAAACATTATTATTTGTATAGGATCTGGATTGCTGAAGGAGAATAAAAGCCATCTGGTTATGCCAGGAAGAGCGAAGGGCAGGGTGGGTGCAAAAGAAGGGACACAGTTTTAATGACCTCCTGACACTTTCAGCTAACAGCCCAAGTTCTCCAGGCTTGCGAACTAAGCAGGACTCCCTGTCAAATTTGTACTGAATTTAAAAGCAGCAGAGAAAAGCAGCAACTCAAAATGAGTTTTAGTAATGAAGCTGTGCTTTACTTTTTCATAACAATGGATATTTTAAACGGTATGTCAAAGATAATCAAATTTGCATCCATGAATACAGCAGTAAACAATGCAACTCAATTAAATTCTCTATCCCAAGAACTACATTTTTCCTTCTTCTAGCAGCTATACTCTATATATTGCAGTTTTGGTTAAATCTAAGCATCCACTTCCAATGTCTGAAAGGGGCCTACAAGGATTCCGAAGAGAGAATCTTTAGCAAAGACTGCAGTGATAGGACAAGGGGTAATGGGTTTAAACTTAAATGGGAAGTTAAGGCTAGCTATAAGGGAGAAGTTCTTTACTGTGAGGGTGGCGAGGCACTGGAAAAGGTTGCCCAAGGAAGTTGTGAATGCTCCAGCCCTGGCCGTGTTCAAGGCCAAGTTGGACAAAGCCTTGGGTGACATGGTCTAGAGTGACTCATCCTGCCCATGGCAGTGGGTTTGGAACTAGATGATCTTTAGGTCCTTTCAAGCCCTAACCATTCTATGATTCTATGATCAACATGTTTTTCTAGTGAAATATTCTGAATATGCTTTGAATATATAAATATTCTCATGAGCAAAAGCTATTGAGAATTAAGATGATGGGAAAGCAGATACCATGTGAATCACTTAAAATTCTTTTCTGTGAAATTTTGGCATACGTGTTGGAGTGCTCCTTGCCAAGACCAGCCTGTCTTGGTTGTGTCCCAGGAGGTAGGGTATTGCCAGTCTCTCCCCTTTGGGCAATACTAATTATGGGACAGCAAAAAGCTCCAGCAATGCACACAAGTGCCCATGGGACTAGTAAAAAGCCAAACTCTTACTTGCAGCTTTAAATCACAGAGAGTTTCGAAGTGTACATGGGATAAATAAGATTTTCTCCAGCCTTTGTATAGAAGATGGTGCCGCTCTGACAAGCAGCTCTCTTTTTGGCCTATGGCCTGTGAGTATCATTTCACATCCAGATGCCCATCAGCTGTGTTCAAACTATGTTCATTACAGTGACATTATTATTATTGTTGTTGAAAAATAAAAGTAAACAAGATGCATGTGTGTATCAGCAAACCATAGGGCAACAGGGTTTTACAAGTACTTTAAAATACATAATGTTTTTTTTTTTTTCACTTGAGTACTCTCAATAGCAATATTGTATGTATGTTCTTACAAGGGTTTCAGATGGCAGATTTATGCTTTAGTGCAAACTGCACTGCTACCTTCAGCAGTAAACTTGGTTCAGGAAAAAGAAATCTCACGTGCCCTGACTGCACAGTAAACCTAGAAAAACAAAACAAAACAAGCCATTAGGACCAGGTTTGCTACATGGAAATCTGATCAGTCTTTGATTTGTGCTGTACACTCTCACACACACTGGATGGTGAACTCCAGGCTCACACATGAAACATTCAGAGACAGGATTTTAAATCCTAGAACATAAAGAAACTGATCTAATCAGCTGAAAGCATGTTGATAAAATAGTTAAGTAGGTTAGATGAAAACTTCACAGTTGCAATGTTTCATGAATTAAGCTGTTTAGTCCTACGGGTGGCACTTTTCCTTTGCCATAGTATGAGGGAAGCACTATAACTGCAAGGCTGCTGTAGGACAGGTCAGATAGCATTTTCACTGGAAACAAACAATTTCTATAAAGTCATAGCAATGAAAACTAAAATGCAAGATGCCTTGATTATCTTAAACTTCTATGTATTCCATGTAACCCTATATATTCTTTAGAAACTTTTCAGGAATTCTACCACCTTACAAGTTTATCATGATCTCCTGATCATCTTTGAGCAAATACGTACGTATATTTGCACAAAAAGCATGGGCAGCCTGCTCCTCACAAGAGAAGAGAGCCAGACGAGCCAGCCATCCTTTGTAGCTCATATGTCTGATCCCTGGAGGAGGTCAGCATGAAGTAGAAGTGAGAGTGAACACAAGAGCCATCAGGAGGAAACATGGCAGAATTTAAATTCCTTGGGGCCAGGAAACAGCAAGAGTCATGGTGAGGATGAAGAGGGAAAGGAGGGAACTGGAGTGTAACTTAAGCGTTGCCAGAACTAGTTGGAGAGAAAAAGAGTGTATCATTGCAATTACACTGAACAGACCTAATGCTTTATACAACAACAGCATTCACACAGAAGCATTTTTCTCCCCTTCATGAAGGAAATGTGTGGTGGGGCCCTTCCTGGGGTTGTGCTGTATACTAGCATTAACTTCTCTTGCCTTTCTGATCTCTGAAATCCTCTTTTTAGCAGTGAGTTACAGGGTGGGTGAAGGGAACACCCCCAAAAAACAACAAAAAAGCCCACTTCACTAGAAAACATGGGAACATGACAAGACACCACCTATTTCAACCACCATCCCAGAGAAGGCCTCTGTTTTGTTCCAGCTACGTTATGGCCTGAGTTTTTGAACCAAATGAAAAATTCAGTCATTAGCAGTTATATAGGAAGAGTAATACAAATGGTTTTGTTTGGGTGGGGTTTTTTTGGGGTTTTTTTCTTTTGTTTGCTTTTTTTTTTTTTTTTTTTTTTTTGTTGTTGTTTTTGTTTTTGTGTTTTCTTGAAGGTTAACATTATTCAGCCAATTCCTAAACACCTCCCCTCTCCTGCCCCCTCCCCAAGCACAGTTCAGTGGTGCACCAAACTAATGGTAAATTTGTTGATTTTCCACTACCATCAGACCAGTTTGCTCAGTAAATATTGCAGATTGCTCTCCCTTAGTCTTCTTTTCTGCAAACAGAGGAATTGTAGTTCTACTTCTCACAGTCAGTTGTTAGTGCTAAACTGTTAATGGACTCCCTCATCTCAGGAGCTACAGATGGAACACATCACTGCTTTCTTGCTTATCCTAAGTATCACCAGACAACTTAATCACATGTACATGTGGCTCTGCATAATTTAGTTGAATAATGTGCCTATTAAGTGCAGCCTGTTACATGGGTAAAATATGTGACTTGCAGCTTATCACCATAATTTTTATCCTAGAAAATTGAATGGTACTGGTTTGAAATAAAACATGACAATTAATATTACTGGTGTTTGGTGGGTGGGTTTTGTGGTGAATTTTGCGCCTCTCCAGAGATTTTCAACCGCTTAGGAACTGCTTTTGTAATGAGCTCACAGAATGTGGCCTGAGTATCATGAACATTTAGATTGACCCCTTGAATAACAGTAAGAACCACTTGAATTAAATCTTGGCTGAATTACAGCCTTATCTGCTTAGAAAAACATTTAGTTTTTATTTCAAGAATTGCAGTGGTGGTGATTGCAACAATGACCTTTTGTAATTTGATTGTGTGATAAATATCCTCACTGATCGAAAACAAAATGTCTTAACTAAACGAAACCACACTTCTACCCTAAACATTGTCAAATTCCAGTCATCTGATTCTAAATTAATCCCATCTATACTTCTCTATCCTGACTCATGGAGGGCTCCGTAGACTCTGATCAAATGACCCATTAAGCTGTCCCTTCTGGTAAGTAGTTTGCAAAGCTGTATTTTTTTAATCAATGACCCATTCCAGTCCCACAATGAGCTATGCCCTTCCTTCAGCAACCCTGTTCAAGATAATTTCATAGAGTTAGTATTTCAATTTATTACACTTAGATGTTTTGTTGCACTATTGGCTTTCCTGATTCATTATCTGCATTACTGACCTGGTGTTTTGACAGATACAGCCTGCTGCTGTGAAATAAGGCAGGGCAGGCCAGTCAGCAGAGAACCTCCTCCTAGCTAATGAAGTTCAGCAGTTTCTCCGGCAGAAATGATTAGGAACTCTTCGTAGGAACAAGTCTTGTTCTTACAGGTATAGACCTAATGAGATTAGATACATTGTCATATTAGATATATTAGGCACTGTCTGAGCGACCCTCTGTCCAGAGCTTTTCAGAGAAATTACCTCTTGCCTTTTCTAGAAATGAATGTATCCTTGGGTTCTTTTTTCTGCTGAAGTATGAAGATATTTTCCTGCTGTGCCACTTCAGTTTGAGGATTACTTTCTTACAGATTCTGCCTGGCATTAGCAAGTGATCAATGCATGCCTTCATTTACAGAGTAAGATTTACAAGAAAAGAAGTGTCAATTTAGAGTTCTTGGTTCATTGGATTGCATTAATAAGGAGACAGGAAAGTGGCTCCATCAGTCCCATGCCACCCACCAATATCTTCTGATACCATGCACAGTCTACAGCTGCAGAGGACAGCATGACACCTTCTGTCTTCGTGCTGTCAGCCATAGTCTGGTTGGAGACGCTATTCTAGAAGGCTCCTTTGTGCTCTTGGGACATAAAGCAGGACCAAGATATGCACACCACAACAGAGTCATCTTCTCTGCTTCGTTTTCATTTCAATGAGGATAGAACAAGCAGCTTTAAACTTCAGCAATGGAAACTGAGTCATACGCATGACAGAAGAAAAAGGACAGCAAGTGCTGAAGTTGGTTGTTTCAGTACATCCTTGTCACTCTTTAAAAATGCTGCAGAAATGTCTATAGAGGCTGCCTGAGCTATAGCTGGTGCTGTCTGGGAAACACAGAGAGGACAAGGTGGCCCCCAAAGTTCTGTCAAGCCCTGTGATTCCATATTTGTTATTCTTACTTAAATAGACTTAGTCCTGTCTATAGGGTTTCTGTCATCTGTAAGTCATTCAAATCTTGCAAAGACATCTCAAGTTTTTAAATTGTAATATGAACTTTAAAAATGTAATAAGTACAAATAAAAAGAACAGTTCTGTACAAAGAACGCTGTTTCATATTATTTGTATCCATGGAAATCCAGTTAATTTCCCTGATATTTTTTTAACCTCCTAGTGAACTGTTTCATATAAAGTAAAAAAAATCCTACGAAAACTTTAAAGAACTAGAAATACATTTCAGTACTTTCAAATATGGACAAGGACAGATTGAAAACAATTTAACAAATAAGATGCTGATGATGACTAAGTCCTACAGACTTTAGATAAACATAGATACTCTCTAAAATACCTGAAAACAAGAACAATCTGATTCTTTTACTATATATAACATATAATGTGATTTACCAGCTAAACTTCATTTCTTGTTTAAATAGTCCAAGAAACCTGAAACAGAATACCCAGTTAGCCAAAATTGCTCAGTAAATAGGCAAGCACTGCATGGAGTGCCTGGTTGTTATCTTGTTCCTTGACCTCCCTCTAAGCTCTGGCCAGCTAAGGGAAAATCTAAACAGAAGTATTTTTTCATAACATCAGCATTCAAAATAGACCACAGAGTTGCAAACAAACAGACTCCAAAATCATAGTCTTGTTATTTCTCCTACGTTTTAAATTGTAGTTAACTTGCATGTAGCCTCCACACACCTCCTGGAGTCTCCATTTTCCTGCATACCTCCGAAGTGGCATCTTTGGAGACAGTCTCTTCCCAGCACCCAACACTTGCTCATGTATTTCTCAAGTTCCCCAAAGGCTCATCCCAGATTTAAAACTCTGAAAGTTGCTATCATAAGACAGTGTATGTAGGCGGTGTTCTTAATTAAGAAGCACAACGTTTCACTTCCTCTGAGACACAACTGTTACTTTATTAGGTCAAGAGCCATCTCCTATCCTGATGGACTAATAAACTGCTCCTTGTCCCAGTGACTGGTAATGCTTCCTACCCTCTCCCCTTTGGAGAGTCACTGAGCACATCTCATCGTGAAGTGTCTTCTCCAGTGAACTTTCCTATTTTACATAACACTATACAAATAAACACACTTGTTGCAGCATCTGAGTGGAGTTTCAGTGCTCACAGGTTATTGCTTGTTCCTGCCTGCCGTGGCAGCAATTAACCACACTGGAGTGACAAGAAGTGACTGACCTCTACCTTCTTCTCTTTGGTGGACTGTAACTATTGTTCACAATAAATAGGATGTGGTACAGTAATACGTTACAAGATTCAGGCTGTCATACTGTATTTATTTGTTATGACTATTTAAACAGACAGTATAATTGCTTTTTGATGACATTGTCATTATGGTCAATGTTTTGCTATTTCATTAATGTACTTATTAACCTATATTGTTTTAGTCCTTTAAAACATCAATTTTTCAAATTATATATATTTAAAATCATGTTTTATAAGACATGAGAGAAGAAGATTCTAAGTTATTTTCAATTATTGAAATATGGTATTTGCTTTTTAAAATACTTACAGATAAAATATTTACAAATACTAATGGATTTATGAACTTATTATGAAAAAAATGGGTTCGCCCTACTGTTTGTTTAGATATTGATACTCCTTAACAAAGGGTGCTGTTGTCCAATCAGATGTGACTAATAAGGACTTTTCAGTGACAAGTGATGTTGCTCAATCCTTTAATATTTATGAATTTTATAGCAAAATATGTGATGAGAGCAGTCATATGGTTTGACAGATATTCTTAAAACTGGGTAGACAAATATTTTGGTTCGGCCTATGGACAACCGTAACTGTTCAGTGTGATTCAGTTTTGCAAATAACAGGTTAAGCATTTTGCTGGTCCATAGACATGGGATCAAAAACACTGGTGCTAGTGGTGTCCCTCCCCCTCAGTCCTTCCCTTAGCACAGTGGTATGTGATGACGGAATCCCTATTTCTTGCACAGTCCTTCAGTGTGTGACATTACTTTCTAACTGTTGCCACAGTACTAGGGGATTACTTTCAGCTCTTCCACTTGCTGTGTCCCACTGACCTTGCATATTTAATCATAATTGGAAGTCAAGTGACTTTTACGACACATGAATGTTGATTAGTTTTCAAATTGCTGGAGAGGGTACTTTGTCTGGAGTTCCTCTGATTGTGATAATTAATTAGTTGTGCAAGGTCAGCCTCCTGTCTTGCACAGTTCATTGAACAGCATCTTTTCAAATATTTATAAAGATGTTTTAGTACCTATCACTGAGAGCTACATTAATGTTTTAATTTTAAGCAGAAAAAAGGACAACCTAATACTCTCAGACATGACTTTGGTAGTATATATGGGAACAATCTCAAATTAGCCATTTTATTATGTTTTATTTTATTAATGTCCATTAAGAATAGGGGAATAAGATTTCTGATTTTGCAAAATAGGGAACAAACTAAAAAAAAAATTAAAGCAACAATTGTAGAATAATTTATATTAAAATACTGTTCAGGGCAATGAACTATTGGGACTTCAGCAATTTCAAGATTATTAAAATAGCTAACTATATTAGGAAAATCATCACATTTCTTTCACAATGGCTTAACATCTTCTGAAAAGGGTCAGGTAAGACACATCAGAACAGTACAATGTTTGAACCCAATCACACACTCACAGACAAAACCTGAAGGTCAATGTCTTATTAAAATGGACCTATTTTCAGCCTGCCTATTGAACTACAAAACCCACCAGGGTAGATATGGTTTTTTTGAACCACATTAGCTCATTAACAGACAGTTGAAATGCCACCAAAAGACCATGGGATCTCCAGTCTGGGGAAGCATGGGCTGCACACTAGCCATGGGGAGCTTACATGAAGCATAGCTTTTACTGAACAGCTACTCTAATTGATGCTGTACAAAACATCCTGGCATAGTGTTATTACATAAAAGAAGTTCAAATTACCATCAAGCATCTATAATTGGAATATTGTGACTCCCCCAGTAAAGACAGTGGTGCAGTGTTCCATACTTAAGATGAACACCTTACGATGTTTCAACAAATGATCAGTGGAGGGATGCACTGGTCACCTTAAAACTACCCAGATGCTACAATCCTCCAGTGAAAAGTGGCAAGTATGATCAGGCTTTTAAAGTAGAGTATTTATAAGCATACACGCTTACAGGTGCAGGATATGAACACATTATGGGTTTTGGGTGGTGTAGGAGGAGAAAAAAGATGTTAGGGTCTACAGACATGACTGGAGAAGGGCAACCTTAGCTTGATACTCAAGATAGACCTCCCATTCTACCTCATTCTCATGAGTCTATTCTTCCTTAAGGCCAGCTCTTCCAACATATTGTTATAGAATGTTGCAGACCCCCTCCCTGTAACTGGGAATGTTACTTGAGCATTGCCTCCTTTACCTTTTGAAAAAAAAAAATTGGTTAAGGACTTCTATCAGCTGAAGATAATAACATCATTCTACCTACAACACTTACTTACACTTCTGGAAGCTCAAGGTTCCTGATACACAAAATACTTATTTTTATACCGGATTTCACCAAGTGTGCAGAATTTGTGTTGGGCAACTCTCAAACTGACATTGAGCTCCTCCATCCAACGATTTTCAAGGCTTCCATGATATTTATCAAATTCTCTTAGCTTATGGGAGCTAGCCCCCACAGGAGATGAGGTTTGCTAAGTACATGGCAGCAAGTTCTGAACAAGGATATCAGCTACAGAACTCACATCAAAACTCTTTAACAAGACCTGGCCTTCAGAAACAACAGACCAAAATATTATTCTTTTTTTTTCCTTTTTCTTTCTATTTTAAGCTTGCAGTGGCAGAAATTCCAGCAAAGGTCTATTTGCCAACATTGAGAACTACCATTTGAAATTCAGGACTCACGTGAGTCACCAGGAATGATGTATCTCAGTAAAAAAGGGCCACCTACAACTTCTGCAGTGCCACTTGCTGACCTTAGAGGACACCTAAACTGAGTTATCAGCATGCTGCTGTCAGACACTGTGCAACAGTCATCACTGTGGTATCTCAGGGAAAACTCTCTCCATTAAATTATCATGATCCCCTCAGATACACAGGCAGAAAACCATTTTAGAGACTTGCTCCAGCAAAACACAGCAGGAAACAGACTCATTTCATCTAAAAAACCATAATTTCCTGCTGGAAAGGTCACTTACCTGGCACTGCTCCTCTTTAAGATGTTTTGCCTGTATGTATACTCACACTGGAATCATGTCTATATACAAACACTGCAGGCACAGTATCCATAAGGTCATGCCTTCATTGTATTTATTTTTGAGATTTCATGAAAAGAAAACGGAAGTAATCCCTCTCTTTTACTCTCAAATGAAGTCACAATGTTTTCCGTATCCTGTTTCTTGGCAGTTAAAAATAGAAGGATGGGTCTGAACTACATATAGACAACATGGCCCAGACAAAAAACAGAGAGTTTATCCATACCTGCATTAGTTTCTCAGGGAATGGTGCAGGCTGCTTACCTAAATAAAGGGGAAGAGCAGCCTCCTGGTTGAAGTAAGACCTGCAACAAGCGTGAATGGTGCTCCAAACAGCTGCTCTAGCCATCAAGGGAGCTGACATATTTTGTTTGAGTCTGACATGCCAGCCTAGATAGTCAGTTACCCAGGGAAACAGCCTCTGAGGCTGACAGTGCATCCAGCAACCCTTCAGTTGGAGGTACAGATGCTTAGTTATACTTTCTGAACAACATGAAAGAAAGGCACTGCACAGTAATGTCCACCAGTAGGGCATGATGTCTGGGACAGAAGACAGAAAGCTGCCTAAGAATCATAGAATCAAATAGGTCGTGAAGGTCCTTTAAGATCATCACACATGCTCTCTGCTACGACTTTCTTATCAGTTCTGACTGCTCTCACACCCAACAATGATGTACTCTTAGAAAGTTAATTCCTGTCATTCTAATACACCAGGACTCCACCGCCCTTAGACTCGGATATCCTGTTAACCATGTGGGTGATGCCCAGACCCTACAGTCATCAATGGAATTAAAACTTTGTATCTTCACATTGTCTCCTGCTCTTTGAGCACAGCAAAAACTTTGGCCCGATCTAGATGGTGGCCTGTTACACAGCTCAGTGGGCAGCACAAACATGGGTCACCAGATTTAGACATCAGCACATCCAGGCACATTGGTGCTGCCAGAAACCCATTCCCTGAGGCTCAAGTGTGATCCCTTCCCAACCTCATGAGCTATTCAAGTGGCTGAACACTGATCTGTTGAGTAGGTCATCACTTCAGCTAGAGCTGTCATGAATCTACACATGCTTATCTTATTCTGTTTACCTCAAATGAATCATCAAATGCCTACTTCTGTGACACGATATTGCTGCTTGTGCATTACTGACATGAAACAAAAGTGAGAGACTGTTTAACTAGACAGCTATTTTTCTGAAATCTTTTGAGGTGTCAACTCTTGTAACATTCAAAATTGTTTGTTTAATATTCAAAGAAATACAGTGACCAGCTTGTATAATCCTTTTTTTAACTCCAAGTTGAACACTCACTTTAAAAAAGCTGAACAGTAATAGTAAATTAATATAATCCCTTGAATTTCAATGGCAATTTCAGACCTTCTTTTCTACTCACCTGTGAAAATACAGTTTTTACTCAGAGTACTCATATACTGAGTTATTTTCAAGACTATATTTATGGAACCCACACATCACTTTGATACTATATGCATTTTGTATATGTACATACTTTGACCTATAAAAATTACTTTTTTTTTTGGACAAAAAATGGCTTATTAAGTTTAATAGAAGTAGTGGAGGTGGCAATATCGTTATCTACTTTCCAGGAAAAACTCATTTAATATGCTCTTGAGGCCATCAGGCAGTTCCCTCCATGCAAGTTCTGCTTTGAAGACCACTGTCAGAGATCATGGGAGTCACAATATGTTCTAAGTGATGTGCAGCTAGCATAGGGAAGCAAAAAGATGCTTTATGCTTCTTTCCTCCTTTTTGTCAGCCTATAATTCAGGTAGTAAATTAGAAATCCTTATTTTCATCAGATCTGTATTTCTCACATGTGGAGATGGTAAGCGCAATAAATTAGAGAAATAGGATGATAAATTATCATTCCCTCTATCAGCCATACTTCTGCCCATCTAAGACTTGAAAATTTCCAATGTCTCAATATCTTTGTAGCGATGCCCCAGGCTAGACAGACAAGATTCACTGCTGATCTCCTTGCTCCACATGAAAAACATCTTTATTTTTATGGCTTGAGGACTTTTTATTAACACTGACATTTCCTTCCTTTCTCATCTTCTCATCCTCCAAAGGGAGGGATACAGGAAAAGATACTTGATTTTACTCTGATATACTATGCACTGAAACAAATTTTCTGAAAAGTGTTTAAACAAAATTTTATTAGATATGTGACTACTCTGATTGTGGTCACTAAGAGCTTGATAAAAATATTATATTAATTATATTATATTATTCAGTTATTGATAATAAATGTGGGTAGAAGATTTAAAGGCATTCCACTACAGAACATTACTTCTAGAAAAATCAAACGCCATGACTGTCTTAGAAATGAAAGATCAATTAAAAAATGCACATCAAAAGAAATATTATCAAAGGCACTTCCTACTGTGTTTTTCAACAGGATTGTTTTCATGTTGTCAATCTTAGTTGTGCAAACTGACTAATCAAAGTAGCAGGAGCATCATTGCGGAATGACAAATCAAAGTAGCAAAACCATCATCCATCTCAATTTGCTGTTTTGAGCTTCTGTTGTCATAATTCAGAGTTTATGAAAACTCTTGCATAGAGCAAGAGGTCTATCACAAGATGGAGACTCCAATGAACTGTTGTTACGTATGAATAGTATAACCTCTGAGGAAGAAAAAAATCAATTAGACACAACTACATAAAGTTTGGCACAAATGCCTTTTTTCGTATGTTATGCATAAAGATTCTCCATTCATCAAAGAATTTAAGAACCTAGTTTGTGGTGGAGCACATCATGTCACCCTTCAAGGTTACATGTTTTTGGGTTTTTTTAATGCAAATATGGGTAATGAAAATAAGAGACATAGAGCTGTATGGTGGCCATCGATGAGCTTGGAAACATTCCTTAGCCTGAGAGTAAAAAGTGAATGAACAGTGTATTTGAGGATTAGATTTATCGGAAGTTCTATTTTCCAGAATAATTTTAATACCCGATATTTATGAAACCCACAAAGCGCTTCACACTGCTAAGAAAAATATTAGTACCGTCAAAGAAAAATTTTACTCCGATGAATTAAGTGAAATAGTGCACTACTGGCATTTCACATGAAAAACCATTAGTATCTTCAAGAAAGCAACCAGAAAAAGACTTGCAACTATACTCTGAAGAGAGAGATGTTTTAAGCAGCGATACAGGTACATTTATCCAATTTTTTTTCTTCTGAGCTTATGTCAACTTAAACCACATATGAATCTTTGGCATTAGTATCAACAAGAAGCCAGTGAAAAGTTAAAAATTTTAATTGTTCCTGGCAAAAGTTTATGGAAATTCCTGCCCAAAATTATTTTACTGAGCTTATGAGGATGCATGTATAGATTATTGATCAGGTTCTCAATCCTTCCCCCCACCAGGTCCTTGTGTGCATAGCTACAGAGCCTGGGGATTCTAGGGCTGATGAAGAAACAGTTCCTGCAGAGAACCTTGGTAAAGTAAAAAACAAGCAGCCAAACAATCCATTGGGGATTATTACACCAATGTGTGATTTAAAGATCTTTAAGGCAAAGCAGTGGTAGAGCTCAATATCAAAACTCTGCCTATAAACTGAAGACTAGGTTCTGATTTAGTATCCAGTATCTAATAGTTCCACTGATATCAACCGTGCATTTGTAAGAAAATAAATTAATGTTTTAAAAAGTAATTTACATTTAAGCAAGTGTGAAGTAAATAAAAATGTCTCACTGAAAGGGAACATGAGACATCACAATAATAAATTCCATTTGGTCCATATTCATGATTCAAACTCAAGTTACTTGTATAGTCACTAATTAAAGTTTAGTACTACCTGAGTATTAGAGAGTAGGAGATTCTCTGCCACAAAAGAAACTGTAATGTTTCTGAAAAGCCCAACTACTTACACTTCATAAAAACTGGAATTATGCAAAAATTGAGGGCCAAATCCAACTCTGGTGGTCAGCAGAATAAAGGCAGATCCTGTGGAATCATACCTGCATGGTATGAAACTATTTAATACAGTATTTTTATAGAAAATAAAATTGTTTTAAAATTCTATTTACATAATATACAGCTATACACCTAAGTTATCAAAATGTGCAGAACTGCAAAAACATTTAAACAGAAGTTGTATAAAAAGCAAAAATTGTCATTAAAAAAAAAGAAAAAGAAATTTAGGCATTTGTACAAAGTAATGTCCTTTCCCTTCAATTTGCTTTTCTATAGTTTTCATTTTACGAGTTAAATTTAAAAATTAGTCAACACACTGAATTAAGTATGTAGATCTTCATTTAAATAAATCAGTCAACAATTTTTTTATAAAGTATTTAACACTTCATTGTAGAAACATAGGCAAAATGACTATTATAACCAAAATGAAAAATACTGTTCAATTTAAAAAAATGTACTTAAACAAGAACCTGAAAAAGTTTATGATATGCATAACATTGTTCAAGCAGAATTGCACTAGTATTACATAAATCAAGAGTTTTATAAAGGCCCTGATATGGCAAAGTTTAGAAATAGGTAGTATGCATGCACAATAGTACAACAAAAATCTTTTATAAAACAGCAGTTATTTTTGTAATGCTTGTACAAAGGGAATAAAGAGCAACCACAAACATATTTAATCTGTTAGATTAATATATTATGATAGCTAAAAGTCAGTCATGTCTAGCAGAGGAAAGGAAGAGTCCTCCACTGTATATACGTGAATATGTCTTTTGTGCCTTTAAAGTTATGTATAAAATATTTTGATTCAGTTCAAACCTGAAAGAAATTGTATTCTTTATTTCCATTAAAATTAAAAATGGTGAATCAGTTTTTTTCTCTCAGCAACAACAGAAAGCAGACCAGGTCAGAGCAAGTGCTGGGAATTGTTACTGATGCTTTTCACTTTTGATAATTGGATTTCGATATTTAACCCAGAATACTGAAACTTGGTCTTAGGTAAGGTTTCCCTAATATGCAGTTTGGTTATGTTTTACCTCTGCAGTACCACAGTTTATCTTTATTTAAAGAAACTGCTGTGTTTTTTCATTCTTTAATATTGCGAGTATGACTTTTTTGTGACTGTCAAAACTGAATGCTGTGATCATCTGTGTGTGCTTAAGATTTGGGGTTTGGTTTGTTCCCTACTGCTTGGTATGTGTTGGTGAATTATTAATCCATAAGTAATGAGTATGATTAAGTGAATAAACATATAATGCATGTGTAGGCAATGGCCTCTTGTGCTCTAGGGTGGCTATTGTCCTACAGGACTATTGGTGTTCGTATGCTTTGTCCCACAGCAAGTAAGGTTTCAGCTTCCAAGATATACCATTACTATGTTCTAATAATAGGTTTTAATAAATACAAAGCTTGTTTACATGGTATATATGTTTAGTATATCATGTACAGTCACTGAATTTCTGAAACATAATCATTGTGTTCATGCAGATCATTAGATGTTTCATTTCTATAGTCTTGCTTACTTCTTGGCAACCTAAAGCTAATTTAAAAGCAAATTATGTTTGTTTGTGAAAAGTTATCTAGCTTTACCAGGATCTGAAGAGAAATTCTAATGGGCACAAAGAAGAGAGTAGACCATTCAATCATTCTTTCACCATTTAAAATAAACAAAATTACACACTATACTACAGCTTCCTGACTACATAATGAAAAAGTGCAGATACCATCTTCATCAATTAAGTAGAACCAAAAAAGTTCATAAAAAATAGATTGCTCATTTTCACGCTACAAACAAATATGTTGTTTGCAATTTTAACAAATTTAAAGGTGTGTTATTTCAGCAGCATTGTTGTAAATTGTACCGTAGTGCAGTTTCTTTTTCATAAAAATACCTTACAAATGGTCAGTCAAAAGTCATCAGCAAAAAAAAAAACAAACCCAGAAAACAATCTACCAAACAAAAAACAGAGGTAATGCTGATGCTGAAACGATTATAATACTGTTGGTACATAGAAAAGTAATCCTTATATTTTATACATTTATACAGAGTATAAAAGGTAACAGCAGATTATGCCATAGTCTCCCTTATCCCAATATCTATTTTCTTTGGAAGGAGTTCTCTTCTTTCATCAACACTTGCTATGGAGTTTCGACAGTTTTGTCCATCCATATATAACTTTGCATATACTGGATTGGCATAATTTGTTGGCTGCAGAGAAATTAAGCATAAATTAGAGCAGTCAGATTAAACCAAAATAAATATTTATGGAAATGAAAATGGGTTTGTTAAAGCAAGACCAAGTACAAATAAAATATAATTGGCCATATTTAATAGATACCTGGACTTCTGAAAACCTGATGAGTTAATTATTTAGTTAAAAACTAAATTCAGGATGAGACATGCTATTAAAAGAATCAATGACATGACATGCAGCATATTATGATATTCAAACCATAAAAAACAATGATGAAAATTAAGACAAAAACCTTGAAAAATGTCTCTGATGTTGACTTGTCCACCTTATTACACTGGAAGATTTCAGAATAGGAATGAAGAAGTTTATAGAGAAAGTGCACTGTGAGACCATGTGACAAATTTAACAGTAGAAAACTGCAAATGACAGTTTCCATATATTACCTGTTCTAAGACATCAGCATCCCATCAATAGCTGACCATGTTTTCGAATTCTGTGGCCCAAATATACAACATGATTTGACCAAAAAATAAATACTTCCATAATGTAAATTTAACTTTAATAATAAACCAGCATAATTGTTAATATATCATAGTAGTTACAGATTGAGAAATATTTTCTTAACAATTTTGGTAGTTTGGACTTTAACAAAAAAAATCTATTGAAATTAATGCAACTTCAGTACAGGACAAGTCCATTTTTAATTCTGCAAAATACTTCAGTATATGAGAAATCTCCTGAGTATGACAGCACAGAAGGATGTATCTAACATGGATGAAAACTTACTCTCCTGCCACTCATGCTAAGGATGAAGCACTATCCACGGTTTATCTTATCTATGACTCCACTAATTCCTTCATACTTCGTGCCTTTTCCTAGAAGACCTTTGCTATCCAACTAGATGTTCAGCTTTTTACCTATAATAACTGGAAAAGACATCCTGTATTCAAAATCTTCCTTTCTTACAACTAACAAAACAGCACAGCTTTGCTCACACAAATACTGAGTGGAACACAAGCCACAAAGTGGGTAAACTAGTTTGGTGTACATAAGAAGTGGCTAAACTTTAAATTATCCAAACCAAAAATGGGTAGGTTTTCTTGACTTCAAATATCCTCAGTACTTTCTAAGCAACAAGGAATGAATGATGTCTAGAATCTAGTTCTTCCTTTCTCTGTTGATCAATAATGTTTCTGGGCCCAGGACTCAGATATTCCTTAGGTTTGTTATCTACAGCAGCTATTCATTTAGGTAGTTACAAATTAGTTTCACACCTCCCTGGAATGGAGGCAGGAAAAAAGGAAAAGATGAGTCACATTTAAAAAAATACTCTTTTGTATTAATGAAACATAAATATTCAACCAACTACTGCAGTAATTTATGAGAGCAAACACTCAGTGATACCTGTCTGTCCCAACTGAATTAGAGATGGTTACATTTGTTGTAATGATTATAATCAGAAATTCAGGAAAACAGAAATTTAGTTTTATTTCAATTGATAGGTCATATTTCATTGACAATTATTATTAAGGATAATAACCACAACAGAAGAGAGACACTTGGCATCTATACAGTGCCTTATAGGGTTATTAAAATTATATATAATAGTAGGCTGTGTCTCATGATGCCTCTTTGAGTGGGTAATGACATCATATTGCAGGAGCTACAGAAAGTAACTTAAGTGACTTTCAATAACAGAAAGAGTTAATGTTAGAAATGGGCATATATTCTAGCTTTCATACCCTATACAAATTGCTGAACTTCCAAACACAGCATATTTCAACCATGCAAGAATGCAAATGGCATGAAAGATAAATATATATACATTGAAGCACATGAAAAGAAATGTCATATTGATGTCCCTTTCTAACACTTTAAATTTCAATGTTTGCAAATATCATGCTAAATTGTAGTAAAAATGTGATGTTATAAAGGAAATAATAAAAACTGATTGAAAACTCAACAATCAAAACAATGCACTGCAAATATTAAAGGAAATTGTTCATTTTAGTTTGCATCAAGTTTTTTTTTAAATTAAAAGCACTTGTTTGCGTTTATTTGGGAACCTCTTTCACTTTGATAAACTCCACTATATGCCTGAAATTACATATAAATTACAAATGTATCAAGATACATGGCCGTGAATGCTATGGTAAACTTAAATAATGCCATGGAAAAGCACCACGTTGGTTACAGATTTTGCATTCATTTGCAAAGACTCATTTGCAGCTTTAGATCATGTTACAATCATGAGTACAAGTGAAATTCTGGATGCAGAGAGGAACCCTTTATTTCAAATAGGAATAGTATTAATGACAGTCATTCTCTCCATTAAAAGAAGAAAACCAAAAGTAAAACCACACAGAAAATGCCTCTTAGTTAAAAAATGAAAGACAAACTTTCGTTAGAAAGGGGCTGTGGTGGAATGAAATGGATTTGAATCATCATTTCTCACCCCTGTTGACAGTGGTCCTTTCAAGTCAGAGTTTAAGTAGATTGATGGAGCTGTGTGGGGAAGCTTGAATGCAGTGGGCCCTCCCCCTATGTATCTGGCCTGCATAAACAGAAAATTTTAGTTTCTGTGCTGATAAAGCTTTTTCCCTGTGTACTTATCAACACTGTTAAACAAACAGTGCATTGCTTAAAAACCTTATTTTAGAGTGATCTAGAAGTAAAAAAAAAATCTAGTTACAGGTATTTTTGAGCATGAAAAATTCTTACATTCAATAGAATAAAATTCATCATTTTAAAATCATTTTCCATTAAGGATTAAAGCCAGAATTCACAATAAGCATTGGTTCAGTTACTCTTCCTCCAGTGAGTAGCTCCATTTTCAGCTTACTTCTTGTATTCAGCACACGGACCATGTGATTCAGCAATGACATTCCTAGAGCTATCAGTAATCTGGTTATTGCTTTGTCAGAAATGCTACATAATGATGGCTGCCCTTTGGTGTATGTCTGATTACAGAGCTCTAGGAAAGATACTGCAGCATTACCCTGTTCATCCCATGTCACATCGCTCAGGGAGTTCAATCACTGAAGAGTGGTGCTGCAGAAGTGACAGCATCTTTTACAAGAAAATGATAATACTTACTAGCTTTGAGCAAGCATTTAATCTATCTATCCAGCCAGGACTCTGAATTCTTTATGCCTTTAGAAGTTTTCATATATGAAATAAGTTAGCCTCATATGTATGCATACACCCTTTCACACTTCAAACGGTAGACTGTACAGTAACATATTTCCATGCAGTATTTGCAACTAGACTAAAACAACAGGTTGTAGTTTGGCAATTTAAGGCAATGTGTCTATGACAAAAAACATTTCACCATTTAGTTCTAACTCTACTGTGGAAAAATTCAGACACTGGGAAAAAATGTCTATCAGGAAGCATTAGACTGTTGATATACACGACATTTATTCTAATGAACTCTACCTTGCCTTTGTATTAATTAACCAAATCTAAATGTCTTTATTTTATGTTTCTACTAATTACATTTGAAAATGTCAAAACCTTTGCAAGACATTAAATAAGTTTTGCCACCAGAAAAAGAAAAAAAAATTACCTTTTCTGCATTTACAGTAAAATCTGAGGCTAAAAGACCACCTTCACTGTGATCATGGCCCACTTCATACATGTTGTATGATGGATTGCCAATTTCTACATTGATTCCTCCATTTATAATGGGTTGTCTTCTGATAGTTTTTGTTCTATAAAGCATAAACACACACAAAAAGAAGCCAGTGACTTTCCGAGTTATTTCTTGGATTCGCATTCCAATGAAATACATTAATTCTGTTTACTAAGTTCACTAAATCTCTGGTTAAGATTATTAACACTTATACAGCCTTGACAAGTTTGAGCAAACTGGATGAGAACAGAACTACATTTTCTTATCTAGTGTACGTGTAATATAAGTATAAATAATAGACACAAAATATAACTAAGTCACTGCATCCACACACAAGTTTTGGGCTGCTTGTTGCAGTGTTTTTTAAAAATCCCTCCTCAACATACATGAAGTGAACTTTTTATAGCGAAAAGATGCACATGCTTTAAATATTTACTTTTTTGCTTCATACATCAATATAAAACTACTTACCTTCGTTTCCTTTTGCAAAGAAATAATCCGATTACCAGAGTAGTGATCAAAGTCACCAGTAAAACAAGAGGAACAATGATTGCAATGCTTCCTAAACCAGGAAAAAGAAATATCATTAAATACTCATGGCTATATCTAATAATGTCTTCACATGTGTAAAACAGTTTAATTATTAATGAAAAAAAAAAAAATCCCCTTACCACAAGTGCAATTTCATGTGATGAGCTTCACTGATTTGAAATTTTAATGTTTATGAATAGTAAAAAAGAAATCATTATAGATAATGGTGTACACACCCACCAGTATTTTTATCAACAAATCTGGATCTTCCTCCTTCTGGATACCAATATACTTTGGATTAATAATAAAAAAAGTAACATGCTGCCCTCATTTGCAGTGATACCATATGAAGGTATGTGGAATTGCTGAAAAATCAGGAGTGGCATGGCTGCTGACTTTAACTATCACCATCATCTTCAGTAGTATATTTAAGTCACAAGTATTAATTTAAAATATTCAGTAGGCATACATGCGATTAAAGAATTCCATTATTAGCATTTATATGTATTTATTACTTTTATTTGTGGGAAAATGAAAAGTAATAAGCAATACGTATTTCTAGATGGTTGGTGCATTCCTACATTTTACTGCATTGCACTCAGGAGTCAATAATTTTGTTAGGTTGATATAGGCAATCAAGGAAACTACAATAATGCTTAATGTAGCAGAAAAACAGTGCACAGATCAGACAGTGATGTTAGAGAGGAGGGAACAGGAAAGAAGAAAACAGGCTTAACATTTTGGCAGATAACTTCAGAAATTACACTATCTTGAAAAATAAGGTCAGCAACTGTACCCCTCTAAAAATTTCTCAGCTTTAATGTAAGTATCTGGCAATAAAGAAATACATGTAACAAATAATTTTATGTTATAAAAAAAATGGCCCCTATAAACTGCAGGTCTTCAGTATAAAGCCAATACAGAATGACCTGCCTTTCCTCAGATATCACAGTCCTTCACTGGTGGTTTTTCACTGTTTTTCACAGTTACTGACTCATTAAAAAAATAAGCTGTTGGCAGTCTCTGTCCTACATTAAATACAGTCTAAATAAAGGATTGAAAAAGATGCCTTGAATTCTGCCTAAAGGCTTCCTGAAAGCCGAGTCAGGTTGTCAGTGTATAGTTTATGGCTTCCATCCAAACCACCTCATGAAACACTGAATGACAGTCAAAAAGTTGAGACACCCCTACATTTAGTTGTGGGAAGTTTGTGTTTGGTTTTTGGTTTGGTTTTCTTTTCTTTTTTTTTTTTTTAATAAATACAGGTAAACCAGCACATTTTATGACACAAACTCACATTCTAAAGTATTATCAGATCAAAATTTCTAAACTGAGCCAAATTTGACAAGCAACTGCAGTTATTTGAATACTTACTTGTACTGATATTGTCAGACTTGCTGCTTTTGGGAGCTGGCCTCTCACACTGTGTGCCTGACCAGTTGGCTGAACATCTAGAAGGATCCAGTTAAGAAGGTAAAGTTAACAGAAATCAGCTATTAACACACTAAATTATTAAAAAGACCATCAGCATCTTCTCAAGAGCTATGAGAATGACAAGAGTGATTCAACCAAATAAACAATAAGCTCCATGGAAGGAATCAGCAGTACTCTGCCATGGCACTTACAACATTCTGAGTACATTTTTAGTTTAAAACTACAGCTTTGTACAGTCACACCCATATCCACAAAGCATATCTGACTGGACATAAACTGCTACATGCATCTAGCGAACTGTAGCATCCATGCCAAATGGCTCCTTTCAAAGTTCTGCTGTCCCCCCATTGCTCTGAATAAGGCTGTAATTCCCCTTTTATTTGCTTTCATATTTAAACACTTCCCTGAAAATTCTACATTTTCATGGCTTTATCTTTTTCAATTCTGAACTATATAACTAGATTTGTATTTGAAGAAATACATGTGTGTGTAAGTAGGTGAGAGAGTTAAAGCATAAAGAGCTGTCCTGAAGGGACAGGAGTATCTACTGGCTTCAGAGTGCCCTGCATACTGTTTATATTCAGAATGTACCCCTCATGAACCAGATGCCTGGATGGGTACACAGTTAGTCTGCTATAATTTCCATGTAGGAATATCAACATTGGAATATTTCTTCAATTGGGATTCGGAATACTCTCCATGAATACAAGCAAACACAAGGAGTCCAAGTATGCAGACTTAGCAAATCTGTCAAAAAACGGAAACAAAATACCTCAGTGAAAATTAATTGCTTATTCATTTTGCTGTAAATATGATTAAGTTTACTACAGAATCTCAAATTCCCCTTTTTGGAGCAGCAGGAAGTAGTCACTTTTCATCTCTCCTGTTGCATATTGTGCAATGAGTCATATTTTTTCTAAGCGTTTTTGAATTATTTATGAATTTCAACATGGGTTATCTTTAGGAAAATGAAACAGAGCAGCACACTGCATTGCAGCTCTAAGAACTACAGTTTCCCGATGCCTTTCTAAAGCTTTAACAAATTGCAGAGGTGGACATGTTGAACAACTGACATTGTCCCACAACACAAAAAGGTTTAGAAAGGTGCAAAATATTCCAGACAAAATTATGGAATTCTTACAGGAGAGCTCTAACCAACTTTGCTGGTGATGCTTTGGACTCTCTCTTGTCTTTGCAGATCACTGCAGAAGAATGGTTAGTTCCTCTTTTTCCTCCTAAGCCTATGCCAGCACAATCCAATATTCTAATGGAAGGTGTCCCTGTCCATGGCAGGAGGGTTTGAGCTAGATAATCTTTTAAGATCCCTTCCAACCCAAGCCGTTCTATGATTCTATAATGATTCAGATAAAGTTCTTTACTGGGTTTCATATTAAGTTTGAATTTTTTGTGGGGCGGGGGACTGATTTTTTTTTTTTTGGTAGGTTACGTAATGAAGGTGATTAAAGTGAGACAGAGGTAAGGCACAGATGGTCTTTAAAAACATGTTAATTAATTGACAGTTGATTCAAGATTTTTCATGCAATACAGAAGTTGTAGTATAACAGGCTCTTCATGTTTATTAAAATAAGTTTGTTTACTTAAACATGGTAATTACACATTTAAATTTTCTCACTGCAAAGAAAACTACTTCCTAGTTTCACACACTGATTGCATCTACATGATTTGATATATTTTAAAACTGAATCCAACTGATATTTCCACTCCTGCTTTAGAAGATGCATCTGTTCCATTTTTTTTACAATCTCTTCTTAACAATTATATCAAATGAAAATGATTACACTGACAGCATACCTCACTAAGATACTATTCAAGGAACTTGTTTTTTTCAAAAGACCACTATTCAGCATATGGCTGCAAAATAAATATCTCCATTTTTGTAGAAAAACACCATAGATCTTTATACTTAGAATATTCTACTGGGATCCAAACTGTTGGCATGTGAGAACCATGAAATAAAGCCTTTATATTTCTTTCTGGAAGTTCTGCATCATTGCTGTGGGGATCCAGCTCATATGATTAAAGCTTGTTATGAGAGGCAATATTCATCTAATACTACAGTATTGAAAAGGAAAGACTTCTTTGAGAGCTAGACATATCTTAACTTTGTGTCTAAATCCTTATATTGAAGGTTTCAAAAACTTCTGCTGTGTAAGAGTACCATTACTGTATATCTGTCTTAAAACAGTTTAAAGAATACAAGATAGCATGACCAGCAAAAAATCACAATGAAGCATGCAAATATAACCTTATGAGAAAATTGTGAATAATGTACAATTATGCTCTGCTAAATCTTACAGCAGATAATGACACCATAACAGCTGGTGAAGAGAGAAATCCTAGAGCTATATATGTAGCAAACAGAGGAGCAGATTAAGGTAAGAATATTAGAAGTTTTTACCTATCGTGGCATTTTAACTGTAAAAGTCACAATATTGAAAAACTTCAGAGGCATTTGGAAAGTCTTAAAAATGTGATAGCTAGTTGCCACTTCATTTTCATTTTTTCCAAATGCTTGCTGTCTCCAGTAAACATCTGAGGGACTGAAGCTGACAGGATGGCAGTCATTTCCTTCTGTCCTTAAAGCTAAAATGATTGCCCTTTGATGGTTCAACATGCTAGTTAAAGACGTGTCTTGGGAAGACAGACTAGAACAAGAAATAAAGCCCAGGGGAAAGGTACGCTGTCTGCAAGGGAATTTGACACAGAAAATTGGCCATGAGCAGGCATATGAATAATGATGGGGTTGGGACATGGACAACTAACTGTTCATGAAGGAACATTGGAAATGAGCAGGACTTAACTGGTTTCAATTGTCTTCAGATACTGTAGACATAAAATATTCTTAGTAATAACAGTACCCATCATGGCAATTTACTTTCGGTTCAATCTGATGCACAGCATTTTTTACCTTTCCAAATCTTTTGGTAGCAGGAACTTTTGTTTTGTACCATTGTCAATAGTTGCATCATCAGACACAGGAGATTTGCAGTACAAGCAAACAGAAATGTGTTACTGAAGCAGAACAACAAAAAGACACTGGTTTTATTGAAGACATTCACACTGTCAAGAACTGTGAACAGGAAGAACAGTGATAATGCCTACTCTGAGCTACACATAAACAAATACAGATGGAAACAGATGGGGATTGACAGTGAAGGACAGGTTGGAGTCAGCAGAATGGTGCAAGGCACTACAGAGAACATCTTATGGTGAAAATCTCCAGTTCCCCAACAGGAATTGGTGAACAGATCAAAGAGCAACAATATCACAGAAAATGCCAGTAGAAAAACTGAAAATGAATATAATAAATAAAAGCTGTACATTGTCTGCTGCCAAGTCATTAATAAAACTATGCTACAGCTTTCTCTATTACAGTTCAGTTCCACATTTAGAAAGACACTGCTTGGGAAGCATGTTCTGAGATGCAGAATGCCTGTGTGACAGGAATTATTTATTTGAGGAAACAATATTACAAAGAGGGACATTTAAAATATTTATAAACAAAATGAGGAAGGTGTCTCACTTGTAATGAGGAATATTAAGAATTAAGATGTTTACATTCCAGAGACTGATCATGTTGTTGTTACAGAACTTATTCATGAGAGAAAATGTCTCTCTCCTCTATTTTTGTACAACCCTTACACATCAGTGCACTGAAACACTCGAAACTCAATTACCTGGGCACTTGACCAAAAGGAACCAGTTGACTATGAAATGTCTGAACAAATAGAAAAAAAAAATAGTGAAGAGGCAGTGTGCAATTTTTTTATTATTTTTTTAAAATATTTTTCCTTTTTTTTTCCTTTTTTTCCCCACAGGCATTGTCATAAAAATATCATAGAGAAGGCATAATAAGCAGTTAAAAGTGCTTTTGTAGACAACTCAATATACTGGTATGTGTAAAAAAAATGACAGAAGGAAGCATTGAAAGATTGGTCTAGAAGTATAACAGAACCTGTGAAACAGCCGTTACGAAATAGAGGTAGAAGGGGAATTGAAAATGTTTCTTACCTATAAATGATATTTATTAATTATACAAAGTAATTTCCTAACTTTGCTTTTCTTTTTAGTCACGGCACAGACAGTAATACATAGAAAAACATTGAAATGAAAATATCCAGTCTCACTATTTTATGAACACTTACACCAAAATTTCACTGGAACACATCATTACCATTACAACTATTTGTAAGACAGGAAAAGAGAACATCTGGATTATAGTTATTTAGTATCTGTACTAATTTGCATTAAAAGACAGAAAGCAATATAATCCCCTTTTCCTCAAAAAAATCTTTAGGATGACACAGAACAACAAAATCCTTGCACTAAAATCACTAAAATACTCCTTATATTAAATTTAGCAGTACTTTTGGAAGCATGCTTTCTTCATACAGGAAGCTGATATTATATAGTTATACCCACAGTAAACCTTCAAATATGCAAAGAACTTTCATGCCAACGGAAGTCAAAAAAAACCACTCCAAATCAATCGTACATCTAGTACCTTCTCCTACATGGTAGGGACTATTTATTTTCAAATAATAACAATAACTTTTCCATAATTATATTATACATAAACAGACCACATTTTAGTATTTTTTTCTAACGAGCATCACTTGCTGTCTTTGTAAGGAAAATGAAGTGAAGGAATTTGATTGAAACTTTACAGCATTCCTTAAAAAAGAAATACAGATAACCTTGCAATTAACAAATAAAGAATTGGAAAACAGCATAATTCAGAAACAGGCAAAACAAAAATTACTTTTCAGGAACACAAAGAACCTTAAATTTAGTTGCAACATAAATGAAAAAAAAATAAAATGTGATTTTAAACATGAATTTTAATTTTAGCATGACATTACTATATGCAAATCATCATTCACAACTCAACCTCTATTATCCCAAGGTGAGAAAAAGAAGCAATTGAGGGCCATTATACACCATGCTATCAGCAATATGTGTACAGTACATATGCTATGCAAGTATTAGTATTAACATAGAGTAAACATATAAAAATGAAACATGTCTAGATGACTGCTACTGTAGTTGTAAATACAGACAGCAACAAAGCAAAAGGAAAAGAAGAGACTGAAATGGTAAAAAAAAAAAAAAAAAGAGACATGGCTGGATCAATAGGTATATGACAAACTGGTTTTCTCTCCTCAGAGGCAAAGTAAGCAGTGGTGCACAATTGCAGCTAGTATGCAAGTTTCATCAAAACAATTTTAAACTCTTTATCAAAGGATATCTGCATTACAGCCTAGCTGGTAAATTAAATGAAAAAAATATATATCCCTTTTTTGCAGGGTATTCTCATCTCTTCCTTTGACAAATATTCTTCAAATATATGTGCATTTAATTCTTGAACTACTACTAGTTTGAGATACAAACTGAATGAAACATCTTCTATAATATAAAGTTAAAACCTACTGACTATGTTAAAATTCAAGACATTTACAACAAAGGTATTTCTAGTTGAAATAGAAAGCTCTCATAGAACTTAACATAATACTGTGAAATTCCTGTTGTAATAAAACTTGGGGAGCTCAGGAAATCATATGGAAAACATTTATGGCAAGATATATTGCCTTCTGCTTCTAGGCAGTCTTCTCAATGCTCCAATTGCTCAATGTTGCAGTGGGTTTTTCTAATCAACCTTCAACAAGTGCCAGTCAGGGGACTACATGGTAAAGTCTCTTTCTTGTCCACAACTGGTCCATTGATGTACCTTAACCTTTTCTGGAATAGAGGTTTGCTATGAGCTTTACATTCACTTATGAACTTGCATGTACTTACAGAATCTGTACAAGTCATACATGTACTTACATAGAAACTGTTCATATTTGAAGATATTTTCAACACAAAAAGGAATGTCATGAGTAAGGTATAGCCTCACAGGAATATGAGCCGCAGGGAAGTTCCTCCATCAAGAAAAACATACTCTTTTCCTTAAAAAATTCTATGACAAACACACATACATGCGCACATGCTTGTGTACCAGACAGACAAGCACACAGTGTTTCTCTCCAGCCTACTGGAAAGAAAGCTGGCAAGAAAATCTCTCTTACTTATTTCACTCCTGCAGGAATTATTGTTTCTAATTTATTGAGGCCTCCACCTGCAAGCTGAAGATTCTTTTTATCACTTTCAGAGCAGTTCCACGACTTGTTCTCTCCCCATTTGTTCACTACTGTCTTTAATCCTTATTACTCTACCAAAATTCTCAGTTTAGAAATGAAACAATTTATTTTTTTCTGTATCCTTCACTTTTCAGTTTCCTCTGTTACCAAACTTACACTTTCTTTCAAGCTATTATATTATGAGCATTTTAATTAATCTGAAAGACCACTGATATTTAATCTGCTTTTGAAGTCACGCATCTGTTTACTGTGAGCAATTAACTATGCAAGATGATGTATTCTTCATTATAGAAAAACTGATATTGTTCTGATGTAGAAATACAACACACACAACATGAAGTCCTCTGAAAAGTCAACACATCTAGCCACAGGCAACTAATTTAACACTGTACTTTGTCCTCTGAATTTCTCCTTCTGGGTACACCGAGGAAACAGAGGCTCTCAACTGTAGACACACTGCATTGCACACAGCTCTATGCAGAAAATAACTTAAGAAGGAATAAATTACTATCCTCTTAATTAGCCATCACAATATAACCTTGTTCCACCTTCAAGTTCTCAGCCATAGTCATGCAGCATTGCTCAAAAGCTCACTGGAGCATTTAAAAGCTCTCTATAAATTCAGTTGGCTTTAGATAAGGATCAATATGATTTATATCTTCTACTGGTTTTGACTGCAAACTTGTAACAGAACTATTCTTCATTATATTTCTATAATGCCTAGTGTAAGGAGGTTATGACTTGATCACATTTATTTGCAGATGCTGCTAATAATAATACACTAGACCACACCTATGAGCACATGCAAATAATCACAGTAATACAAATAAAAATATGGAATTATGACAACCTGTACTTATGGTGAAGGTATAAAAGAAACAGAGGTGAGAAAGGGCAATATTTTGTACTAAAGAAATTGATACAGCACTGCCTATGTAACAATCGGTGACAATCCTGTGTACTTGAAGGTTTAAACTTTTTCCAACTTTCTTCATTGGTATCAGACAAGGTATGATCTATCCCTAAACCCTGCTTCTCTTGCATGAATATATATGCAGTTAAGCAACAAGTGAGAAGGAAACACAGAGGCAAATAAAGGTAATTATTAAAGCAAATGATAGACTGATAGAATAGATGGAACTGATAGTCTGTGAAACAAAAATCACTCAGATTATTTCCCATCTGAATCTGCTATCCTGTTCACTTTGTTTTCAATGGATTTTTGAAGTTACTGGAGCAATTCAGACATCTCTCATATGCTTCTAGTCTTATACACATTGCCCCCAGCCCATTAGTAAGTATTACTAGATATATCCTTAAAAAATTTAGTATGTGAATGCTTAAAAGACAGTAACTGTCTGTAAAATAATACTTCTTTAAAAGATATGTTCAGTCATGCATTTTTCAGAAACGGTCAGTACCTCAAATACTAACATTATGATATTAAATTGTCTCACAGCTTTTCTTACTAAGCAAGAAGGACAATAATGTTCTTTATATTACTAAAAATAATGCAATGAATTAATAATCTATATTGTGTAGGACCTTATCTCCAAAGACAAATCACAGTATATTCTGCATCTTTTAAAACCTGACAAAGCGTTCTTTGAAACTAGAGACCAACTTCACAAAACCTTCCTTTTTAGATGGCTTTTAGATGCAGCAAGGCTGTAATTAATTCCTAAACTGGTTAGCTGAAAAGCACAAGTTTTATTTCTAATGTGCACCTAATATTTAGCACATTCAAGTTTAGAAAAAGTTTAAAATAAAACCCTTGAGATAGGAAGATAAAATAGAAGTAGAAACTAACAGTACAGGTTGATAAAAGGAGAGCATGTTCTTACAGGCTTATAGTTCCTCTGTGTAATTATGGCTTTAGGATTGCCCTTTAGAACAGGTAAACCTTATTCTCTATTGTCTACTGAATAATAATAAGGACTTGATTATGTAAAAAGTTAGCATTCTCAACTGATCTGGCTGTGA
The DNA here is from genome assembly GCA_017639245.1 of Myiopsitta monachus. NCBI lineage: Eukaryota > Metazoa > Chordata > Aves > Psittaciformes > Psittacidae > Myiopsitta > Myiopsitta monachus. The sequence goes on from CM029921.1 coordinate 52,377,752, forward strand.
GAGAGACAGGACTTCCTGCTGAATGACAATAAACTCAGCCATTTCCTATTTCTTCTAAAAATCAGCCACTGATGAATTAGAGACTGGTTAAAAAACATGTTAGCTTTAGGTATGTGCTTCTCAGGGACCAGAGACAGACCTCATAAATAGCATGGCCACATATGCAGGCTGGAAGGATAAAGCCTTTTTCCTAACACAGAAGCAGAACTTTTAGGAAAAAAACTGAGTCTTCTGTTCCCTGACACAATGAGTCCCATGGAGCATGGGATTACTTCACTCCTTCCTGATGTCTTCTATTTACCAGTATTAGGTTGATAAAAATCATAACATTACAAACAAGCTCCAGTTAAGAACTAATTTGGCACCAGAAAACCACAAGATATAGGGGAACAACTGGACCATGAGCTGAGATCAGCAAGGAAAACTGAGACATACAGAGGTACACTTCTTCCTCTCTATCACTGTAACTGCCTTCAAACCCACCAAACAACTATTTGCTTCTCTTTCCTCTTCTCTAAGCCACCTTTGCTTTGTAAGAAATAACTTGGAAGATTCTCTTAACAAAAAGTGGTGGCTGTACAAACCCAGCAATCAGTCTAGAGACAACAGAAAAACTAGTTCTACCTGTGCTTATATTCTGCATGTGAAGAAATTAATTTTCTACTAAAGTTCCATTTAAACTTCAACTTCTGTTCTCAGTTTACCTGAAGTGCTTCCTCACACTGAAGAGAAACCTGAATTTAATCTTTCTATACCACCTTTTCTTCTATGTTTCTTTTCCACCTTACAATAGATCTATTAAAAAAAAATAAAATTAAAAGCCCAAACTATATTCAAATAACTCTGCAAGATGAAAGGAAAAGAAACGTTCATTTCTGCTGAAATGCATTATATTACTGATGTGCTTTGCCACTTTGCTTTTTACTTGAGCTTGGATCTACTGTATAGCACAAGTGTAATAAAAGCAGTATAGGGGATACTGTCACAGTAAGAATAAGTAAACAAGTTAATCATTATGCTCAAAATGTTGCAATTCCTTGCTCATGTTTTATGTGGAAGACAACCTTCTCACAGGGAGGAACCACAGCTATCATCAACAAATAGTCTCTTCTGGGTATCAGCATTTCACATTTTGGAAGGAAGAAAATGGAGACTAGTACTACTTCTGCACAAGGCCATCTTTTACTTTTGTTCTGTCCTCTTCAAGCCTTTTTCTTTTTTTTTCATTTTCGTGTAATTCTTTCAGACAGAAAGGAAGAGTCTCACTTTGTCCTAGAAAGCCAATACTCTTCTTTGGATTTTGGAAGCCTGTTTCATTACTTTCTACATATGAGCCAAAACTTTGACCAATGCATGTCCCGGGCAGTGGCTTGAAATATGTCTGAAGGAAAAAACATAAGTACATCTATCTGGAAGAAATGCTTAGCAGCACAGCCTTTCAGCATGGCTCCTACTCTAACAATCCATCTCCATGCTTCATGCAATTATGCACTTAGAAAAGTAGGAAGAAAGGATCACTGGGCCTGGAAATCCTATGAATTCTTGCCATTGCTGGCATCTAGCCTCACACAGAAACTCTGAGGTTAAAATTCATTTTAACAATTCTAAGACTAAGTAAGAGATTCAAACAAGATTTAAAATCCTTTAGTTTAATACTTGTTCTCATTTTGACAGTAAATATAGTTAATCCAGATCAAAAGATCACATGAGGACAGGCAATGTCACAAACCCAAATATCAATGCTACTGAGAAAATTCCTTATTCAATTATTTGCTGAAATCCTCCTGTCAGTATATGCCAGTCTTGGCTCCTGGTGAAATAGAAATTAAGCCTTATTGGCTAAAAACTTCTTATTGAGAAAAACCTCCACACAATTATTTTTATGTAAAAATCCATAAATATATAAAAAAATGTTTTCATGGTTACCACATAAGAATTGTGCAAGTAAAATTCAGAAGTGATTCTCAATACTATAGTTTTAGACTATTTTACCTATTGGAATGTATCACAAGAAATTTTGCACTCTTACTTTCTAGAGAGCATGTCAGGTAAAAAAGAGGAAAGGCACTTGCAATACATGACCTTATATGCAGCAACAAGTTGTTCTTTGTTTCATTATTCTGAAAATCCCAGTATGATACATGGAAATAGAAACTGTTCCAAACAACCATGTCCCATACAAACCCACTTCATACTCTTCAAAGTTTAAGAAGTAGTAGTCAGAACACTTATCTAGTTTCCAATGGATTTATAATAGCTCAAGTCATTGTTTCATTGCTTGAGAATGCTGACAAAGGAATTGTGATAATCTTTTTTTAAAAAATAGATGATTATTCACCATACCTAGTCACTGCCATTGCTACCAATCAGACAATCACATCAAACACACAGAGCATTTCATATTTTCATAAACCACACATTTAGATGAGATAAGATTAAAGCTCTTTAAGTTTTTTTATCCCATGTCTAGGTCCTTGGATCTTGATTCCACTTCTTACTTTTACATCACAACTGTTGAGTAAAGCTATGTTTATCAGACTGTTAATTCACGTATCGCATTTTCAAAGACTACGGTTATTTTTTTCCCTGACGGGGATAAAATTTTCTCTTTAAGAAATAAGTCTAAAATCCTTTAGAGAAATACAGCCTACAAATATATCTATTTCATACCTTATTTTTATCAGAGAAGAAGTAAAAGTTATGACGTAGCTCTCATTTTTTATTAACAGTTTCTATTTTACAGTATTATTTCTACAAAGTTAACAATGAGACTTATGGAATACAAGCTTAACTCTTGAAGTGGTACCTAAATAGCTCTTCTGTTCCTTTCCCAGTACAGATAAGAAATAGGAAGTCAGGTTTGGACTACCAAATATGTTGCTAAACTCTATGCTATGTAGGATTAACTTGGTAAAATATCTTAAAATGTGAACAATAAAAGCCAAGCACCATTTTCAGTATTTTCAATTCCCTTATTAAAAGGAAAGCTCTTTATTTCTTCCTCCAATGATGCAAATACTCCAAAAGTATGTTTAAATATACTCATCAATACAACTATCAAAGGGTAAGTGTGTATTATAGAAATGAGCCCCCAGATTAAGGATATAGTGCGAAATGTATGCAAATGTGCATGACTTGAACCAATGAACTGTGGCCTGAAATGATGTCACAGAATGTGCAGCATTAAGTGGAAGGTTAAACCTACTTGCATCTCGGTTCATTAAACGCAGTTAAAGTGCAAATTCCCTCATTCTGACAGTAGTAATCACAAGGGTTCACTTTCTGGTCACAGCGCTGATTTTTAAACCCCACAGAGCATCTGCAGAATTTCAGTAAAATAGACCTATATAAATATTCTGCCTTTTGCTGAAAAGATATTAAATGCATTATATATGATGGCAAGACACACACATGTATACAGGCACACACCCACAGATAACAAAATTAATACTCTTTTTCACAGAAGGTCCAATCTGACTATACTGAAAAGTTTACTCATCACTTATAAAATAATATGCCTATACTAACTGATGGATTCAGGAATCTAATGTTCTTAATGAATCTTTATTGATAAATGTACTAGACATTTGTATTGAGTGATCCAGATTTCAATGGCCTCAAAAATGTTCATGTCCTTTTTCTTAGCATTGTTAAGAGTGTTGGTGTATGCTGCAACACTTATGTATTGTAAACCCACAAATTAAGGCATTGAACTTTCTTTTACCTTGAGATCTACAGTGTTCCATATGAATTTGAAAAAGAATAAGTCAGTTTTATAAAGAGAAAGGAAAAACCACAAGCTTCCAAAACAGCCATTTTAGATGTTTAAACAAATGAGTCATCAGGCTTAGTCATCATCTTTGCACTTCATATATTATATCTGTGACATTCTCTTTTTGCTGAGATTTTTAAGTCTCTCTAGTCATCACCTAAAGACATTTAAGGAGATTCAAAGAACAGATAAAAAGGGCTGGATCAAAATAATAATGAAAAAGAGACATAGGCGATGAAAGCATTTTCAGCTGTATAAGGACTACCATGAAGAACTGCATTCAACTGTCTCTAACCCCAAAGCTGCAAACATCTATTAACAACTTCTTTACAGTAGTACAGCTCCTACAGTTTTGCCCCTTTGCACATTCAGAAGTGCTTCAGCTCTCACAGGGAGATTAAGCTGGTCCGACTTTACAGTGGTCATACTTCAAAATCTAGGCATTTCTCTAACTTCCCTAAGAGTCTGAATACAAGAAGCACTCTCTAAAAATCACCTGTCTCATACACATCAACAAAATGAAGGGATGGATGTATCTGTATTTACAAAGTTGTAATGCCAGATCCCTTTGGACAATAACTTATTTATGTGACCCTGGATATGAGACACAGGAGTCTAACTCTCTCTTCCAACACCTCAGATCTTCCTGGAGGATGCTCTGACCTCCAGGTTTTTCTGTGAAGTAGAAGACTATTCAGCAGTGCAGAAAAGATCATAATGTTTATTAGGCAAAAGTAAAGAAAAAAAAAACCAACAAGGATTATGACTAGGTAGCTCAGTGTAACTGAGAGCAGGAAATAAATTAATTTCTTGCTACAGTGGCTACTTCTGCATTTCATATTTAGCAGCTGGAAAAGAAGACACGCCATAGCTCTCAAGAAAAGACTAGAATGTCTGCTTTTCTACCTCTTGAAATGGTATTTCACTATGTATAGACTACAGAATCACATTTCCTTTGGTATTTGATGTCTGGGTTTAAGAAAAGCATCCTGAAACATTCTTTCAACCATGTTGCAAAAGGAGAGCAATCTTACCCCAGAACAGCCAAGCTACTGTAAGCAGTGTGAAGGTTAGGTCAGAAACAAGAGATACATAAGCATACCCTCAGACCCATAATGGAAATTAACACTGCCATTATTCTTCCTATTTCCTAGCCATCAGGAGTGTATTGCTCCCTCCTCTGACCATCTTTATAGGAGGAAAGACTTAATCCACCTTTGAAAAGCAGGGCAGGAAGCCATCCTGTACCTCCATATTCTATCTACACAGGCTTTAGATCTGGCTTGAAATTACTGTAAGTCTTTAAAGATGTATCTTTGCATCTATATGCATCAAAATGCATACCATATCTTTCAGTATACAACATATTGCAAAAAGGTAAAAAAATTATGGGTTGTAGAACTAGCTAGAAAAAATACAGTAAGTTTTGACTACAACCAGCCCATTAGACATCCTGGAGAGATAAAAAATACAGGCACATGCCTAATAACTTTATTTTTTGGCACGCAAATACTTTAAAGATCAATTCAGGATACTCACAGACAGACAGGTATATTTGTCTCTGGATCCAGTTGACATGTACCACCATTGTAACAGTATCCATCACACAACTGACAGGTAGAGGCAATCTTTCCATTAGTGCAACTGCCGTGGTTAAAAAAAAAAAACCCAAACAAATAACAACCATAGTTTTATTAATCTGGTGAATTCCTTTATAATTATCTATATACTAAAGTAGTGATTTTGTGATGTGTGTAAGATCTACTGATTGCAAGAATTCTAGGCTTCCACATTGAAAAGACAGCATAAACAGCAAGCTTACTACAAAAAATATTTTTTCTCCTTCCTTTTATGAAAATCATTTATTATTATACAAAATAATCACTCAGCAATATAGAAGTACATCTTACTACATGTTTACATTAGCATAAAATCTCTGTCATTGTCACTAGGTAATGCAGAATGAACAGATTTTGAGAGTCTGGTAAAACCTGGCTGTTAACTTAAAAGATTTCAGTTTTTCCAAGTGAAGACCCATTCAGTATCTTGCTACATTATGCTTCCCCCAGTGAGAAGTGCTCCAAAAGTTGGTTTAAAAAGCAGGAACCAGTGGGTTTTGCATGGGGAGGCACCAAGAAAAGGAACTGTTCTGATGTGACCAGTTCAGGAGCTAGCCACTGTGTAAGAGATTCAAAGGATAATGCAACACAAATACTATTAAATATATGCTTTTGAACACAATCACACACACACACACCCTGACTTACTTGCATACTATGTCATTACTGTCCTTGTTTATTATGCAGTGTCCCCCATGACATCTGATACACTTATCCACTTCACATTTTGGACCTTCAAATCGTACTGGACAGACACATTCTACACTTCCATCATCAGAAATGGTACATGATTCAGAATTCACACAATAATGGTGGCAAATGTCTGTAAGCAACATGAAAGCTAATTAGTAAAAGACATTAAGGATTATCATAGACAAAATACCTCACATTTCTGTTTTAAAAAGTACTTTTAATAAAACCAAAATGATAAATTCAGCCGGTAGCTCACTGGAAACTACAAGAATCAAGAATACTGCATAAACGGACACATAATATATTAAATGATGTAGTCCTGTGAAGTTAAACAGAAGGATAAACTCATAAGAGATTGTATTTTTTTTCCTTCTGAATGTCTAACCATTTACGGCATCATCCCACATATTATAAAGACTACTGACAAAGCATTCGACACTGCCCCACATGACACTCTTGCCTCTAAGTTGGAGAGATATCAATTTGATACGTTGACCCCTCGGTGCATAAAGAACTGGCTGGATGGCTGCACACAAAGAGCTGTGCTCAATGGCTCAATGTCCAGCTGGAGACCAGTAACGAGTGGTGTCTCTCAGGGATTCACATTGGGATCAGTCTTGTTCAACATCTTTGTTGGTGACATGGACAGTGGGATTGAGTGCACCCTCAGCAAGTTTGCCGATGACACCAAGCTGCGCAGGTTTGGTTGATATGTCGGAGGGAAGGAATGCCATCCAGAGGGACCTTGACACACGTGTGAGGTGGGCTGATGCCAACCTGATGAAGTTTAAGCATGCCAAGTGCAAGGTCCTACACGTGGGTTGGAGCAATCTCAGGCACAGCTACAGGTTGGACAGACAGGACATTCAGAGCCACCCTGCGCAGAAGGACTTGGGGGTGTTGCTTGATGAGAAAAAGAACATGAGCCGGATTCAGCGTGTGCTTGCAGTCCAGAAAGCCAACCGTATCCTGGGCTGCATCAAAAGGAGCGTGACCAGCAGGTCGAGGGAGGTGGTCCTGCCCCTCTGCTCTGCTCTCGTGAGACCTCACTTGGAGTATTGTGTGCAGTTCTGGTGTCCACAACATAAAAAGGACATGGAATTGTTGAAAGAAGTGCAGAGGAGGGCCACAAGGATGATGAGGGGACTGGAGCACGTCCCCTATGAAGATAGGATGAGAAAGTTGGGGCTGTTCAGCCTGGAGAAGAGAAGTCTGCGTGGAGACCTCCTAGCAGCCTTCCAGTATCTGAAGGGGGCCTATAGGGATGCTGGGGAGGGACTCTTTGTTAGGGACTGTAGTGATAGGACAAGGGGTAACGGGTTCCAACTTAAACATGGAAGTTTAGATTGGATATGAGGAAGAAATTCTTTACTGTGAGGGTGGTGAGGCACTGGAATGTGTTGCCCAGGGAAGTTGTGAACGCTCCATTGATGGAGGTGTTCAAGGCTGGCTTGGATAGAGGCTTGGGTGGCATGGTTTAGTGGGAGGTGTCCCTGCCCATGGAAGGGGGGTTGGAACTAGATGATCTTAAGGTCCTTTCCAACCCTAACTATTCTATGATTCTATTCTATGATTCTGTATTTAACAGTCTCCCAACATACATTCAGTTTACTTCACAACAAATCCTATTTAAGATATACTTACCCTTTCCTTGTGTGACAGAAAGACCACAAAACTAAATACTTTTTTCATCTTGCAGATAATTCTAACCCAGATGTTTATATTAGCCGATTTTACTTCTATTTTACTTAAATCTAGCCTTCTTCATCATATTCAGTGAATTATGTACACAAGAAATGATGGCTTTTACATTTACTATTCTATTCTATAACAAGCAGTATGACAGCCCTTTATTGTAGAGTGTTACAGTCAAAGCAAAGCAGGAACTAGAAAAAATTAGATTAAAATATAATTATGATCTCAGAAAAATATTCAGGTTCAGGTTAGGGTTGGGTCCTGGGTTCAGCAGTAGCAGTCATTTTTCTCCTTCTTAGTAGTTGGTGCACTGCTGTGTTTTTTGACTTTCTAGCTTGGGAAGAATGCTGGTAACACCAATGTTTTTAGTTGTTGCTAAATAATGTTTACTCTGACCAAGGTCTTCCTGAGACTCTTTCTGCCAGGGAGGAGGGGAAACCAGGAGGAAATAGAGACAGGACACCTGACCCAAACTAGCCAAAGGTGTATTTCACACCACAGCACGTCATGCCCAATATATAAAGTGGGGTCAGTTACCCAGAAGGCCCAGATCTCTGCTCAGGTTGGGCTGGGTATCGTTCGGCGGGTGATGAGCGGTTGTATTCTCTTCATTTGTTATTTCCTTTACCATTATTATTATTGGTGGTAGCAGCAGTGGTTTGGGTTATACCTTAGTTACTGGACTGTTCTTATCTCAGCTTGTGGGAGTTACATTCTTTTGATTCTCCTCCCCATCCCTCCAAGAGAGGGGGAAGGAAGAACGGGGTGGGGGGAGTAAGCAAGCAGCTGTGCGGTTCTGAGTTACTGGCTGGGCTTAAACCATGACAGGTTGCTAGTGAGTCATCATGTTGAAGATATATGAGGAAGACAAACTTTAGTTTTGAAATCAGTGGCCAAAAGAAGAAACTCAGGATTACGTTCAAATGTCTTGAATTACTGAAAAAGTAATAGCGATCCAAGCCAAAAGAAAGCATGGAGAGAAAAGAAAGATAAATAGAGTAAGAACAGAAGGCCTATTGGTTGATAATCTTCTTTTTCTCCTCCTCTGTAAAAGAAGTAAAAAATTAGAGAAAATTCTAAAAAGTGAGAACTTTTCTGAAGGCATGGAAACTTTTGAATAACAATCTCAGTGAGAAGAGAGTGATGCATCATTGTAATAAAGAGCTAGGAGAACTTCAGCTGCAGAGGATAGAATCTTGAGAAGGAAAGACTATTACTAAGAAATCCTGACTTTCAATACCAGGATGGAGCAGAAACCATACTTAAGGTGATCACTGATGGAACAAGATGAAGGAATATAGAGGTGTGAAATTCAAAGTAGTTGTTAATATACTGCTTACTGGGGTTAGAAATAGAAGTGAAAGGTAAGGTAGTAGTTCAGACCATATGTGTTGGTCTGCAAAGATAAGGGATACCAGAGAAATTCTTTAACCATCTACATCAATTCACTATGTTTAGGCATTTCACCAACATAACAAATATGTTGAAGTAGAAAATTTTAACACAATCATCTCATTTCTACTGACAAAGCCAGCTTTCTTGTACTGCTCCATTGTACGCATGAAAATAATGAATAAATAACACCTAAAAAAACTCCTTCTTCACCTACACATATAGATGGATATTGCAGAAATAAGTTCAAAGATCAGATTATACTCCTTTGTCAGTATGAATAATTTTGGAGCTAAGTTTAGCAATGTATGCCAAAAAAAAAAAAAACAAAGATCAATCATTCTAGTCATGTTGAACTTCCATTTTGTAGAACTTTCATAATAAAATCTAGATTGAATAGTTTGCAGAGATTACTTACAATACTGACATCTGTCTCCTGTGTACTCGGGCAAGCAGTTGCAAAAGGGTTGGTTTCCCTGCAGTGACACTGCAGGTCCCTCCGTTTTGGCAAAAATGCTTGCAGACCGTCTGATTGCAGTTTGGTCCTGTAAAACCCAGCGCACAATTGCAAGTAGGCCTCCCTATTCAAAACAAAGAAAACAATTTTATGACAAAAAATCAATAAACATAACCCAAATAATCACTTTTAAAATGCTAACTTTTAAAGATACGGACACCTCAAAAACTGTATTTATGCACATTACACTTGTGCATGTATGGTCATTTGCTCTATTTGGAAATTATTTTAAAAGACAGTCTTAAGTAGCAATTTAAGATATGACTAAGCTCTTTATATCCTCCTGCCAGGTTGGATTCCTCTAGTTGCAGGGGATAAATGTTTGCATAATCAACATTGGTACTCCCCAGAATACACTCCATTATTCTCAAACCTACAAATCCTTACATATAATCACATGAATATACAAATATTTACTAATGAGCCAGCTTCACACAACAGTTTTTACTGAAACACAAACATCTGTGCCTGTTTTGCTATCCTATTCTCTCATCTAATAAACACCTCAACACAAAAATTGATGTCTTGCATCAAACCAAAGATGCCTGTAACTTCAATATTGAATAACTGAAAAGTACTGAACACTTAGGGATGACCATTTGCGCCCAATGAACCCCTATCTTTTGCTTCTTTTCAAAGGGTTTTAAAAAAGTATTTTAAACCTGATGCATTTTCTTATGATTATTCCCTATCCTTTCGTTTTTTTTTCTCCCCATATGTAAAGGATTTATAGCTTTGTTACAATTTCCACTGTTTATTAAACTCTTCCACTTAGCCCTGACTTTTTCTTCACACTTGCATAGTCAAATGAATTAACATTTAAGAGTTACTTCTACATAAAAATTCTCTCACATGTTCACACTGATTACCAGGAAATCCTAACCGCTGCATGATGTACTGATGCAATATGATTAGGTCATTCCTTGCTGTCTTTTATCGCATTGTTTCCTCATTTTAATACAATGTCTGGTGTAGGTATCCACAACTACATTCACATTTGCCTCCTGATGTCTGTTACCACAGCTGCATCTAAACCTCTGAAATGTGTAACCCTTCTGAGCTATTTTTTTAATTACTTCTCTATTTAGTTGGCTGCTTCATTAAATTAATGTAGATTATATGAAATATTCCATAAACCCCACAAATTAATTTTCTTCTGATCTGGTTTCTCTTGTTTCCATACAATACAATCATTAAATGTAAGTGAAACACCTCCATTTTTCCTACTCTTTCCAATTGATGCTGAATGATTTATTCTTTTCTCTTCACTTACTTCTTACTTGTCTTATATGAAACTCTTCATGCAATTCTTTTTCAGATTTTCTATTTTAAGCTGTGCTAATTTAAAGTGTTTTGCAAATCATTCTACAGGTCATGAGATCAGTTAGACTCTTCCTCTAATGAGTACAGCAGGAACAAACCCATTGACTTAAAAATAGTCCCAACTAGTTTAAGACACATCAGTCTGGTTATTCATATCTGTCCCTTGTGATCTAAACATTAAATCAAAGATGTCGAACTCAAATGTTAGCTCAGACTCTTTTTGTGTTTCCCCATGTATACACTTATATTTAAATTTCTGCCCCCAAGCCATGGGGTTTCATATAATCCTGCATCTGAATCAGCGTTTCAATAAAAAAGATAAAATAAAACAGTGATAGAACATAGATCTGGAGGTCCAAAATCACTTTTATTATTAATACTGCTCTATTTTTTAAAATGATGGGGAAATCATATTTTCCGAGTTTGTAGAAAAAAATTATTCTATTCTTTGCTAACGTAGGCTTATAAATATGCTGAAGTGATGACCGTTACATGAAAATTTAATACCGTATAGCCTAAACCCCATTTTTGTCACTCAATTTAACATGACTTTTAGTAATGTAGTTCATTGCCTATTTATACAGACTGTTGGCATCTAAAAAAATTCCATTACTGACATTTTAATCTTCCTTATTCTCATAAATTATTTTTGATACAAAATAGTCCCACGAATAGTTTAATAAAACTGCAGTATTAAACAATAAGAAACAATGCCATGAGGTTTTGTATCATTAAATCAGAATATAGATTTGTGTTTGCAAAGGAAATAGTGATGTTAACCAAGATGTCACATATCCTACCTAACTACTATTTTTAGTCTCAAGCACAACACCTTTCCTATGAAGAAAGGTTGAGAGAATTTGGCTTGTTCACCCTGGAGAAGAGATGACTCCAGGGAGACCTTAGACTAAGCCTTCCAGCCTTCTCTAAACGGAGCCTACAAGAAATCTGGAGAGGGACTTTTTACAAGGGCATGCAGAGATAGGATAAGGGGGAATGGCTTTAAATGTGAAGAGGGTAGATTTAGATTAGATATTAGGAAGAAGTTCTTTACTGTGAGGGTGATGAGGCACTTTAACAGGTTGCCAAATGTGTGGATGCACCAGAAACTGTGGATGTCCTATTTCTGGAAGTGTTCAAAGTTAGGTTGGATGGAGCTTTGAGCAACCTGGTTTAGTGGAAGGTGTCACTGCCCACAGTAGGGGTTTGAAACTAGATGAGCTTTAAGGTCCCTTCCAACCCCAAACATTGTATGATTCTATGATTTACACTGGTCATGAAGTTTTGGGATTAAAGCTATATAGGCGCAGAAGTAAAATTGCCTAATTCCTGACCTTCACCACAAGAAAATGCTCACAACACGTAACATTATAGAAAAATATTAATAAGGAAAGTGGCTTATGGAAAGCTAAAATGCTCCAAATTCAGCTGATCATCTTTTGGTGTACTTTATGCAAAGATGAGCAAAAATAATTTTCTGAAAGAAAATACACCAAGAAATTCCAATTGAGCCCTTCCTTCTTAAGTACAACCCTCAGCTGGATTTATTGTATGAGACAGTCTTATTTTTCTCTGCCTATTATAGATTAGCATCCTACCTTTCACCTATCCTCCTCTTTAGTTTCTTCCCTAACATAATAATCCCAATGAAAAAACTCTTGTTTTCATTACCTATGTTGAAAAATGTTGATTGCCAAAGCATTCAGGAGGATACAGTGCAGCACATTCTCAGCATCTTGTGAAAATGTTCAATTTCAAAACCACAGTAATAATATCTAGAAAGGAAGCAGCACATCTTTTTTTTTTTTTTTTTTTTCTGTTCAGGATTTCTCCACTTATTTATTTACAAAGAATGTGCATGCATTTAGCTATTTACTGTCTCTAATCCAATTCTTGGATACACTGAGTTTCTCACTATATATACATGCAAGTGGAAATACAATGCATGTTGTCCCTTTATTGATGTCCCTATATTGAATATTTTATATTTAAAATAATTCTAAATAACAACTCTAAGAAGTGGCTTGCAGAGAATACATTAAAGGGTTCCTGGTAAGACATATAAAACAAGTAGCAAAAACAATAATGAAAATTCTGCAGGGAAACTATGTACTTGAAAGTCACTATTATCTGATGATTCTCTGCATAACCTCTCTCTTTAAAAAAAATAAAATTTAATCTTAATTCTAGAGCTGATACAAATTGAAAAAAACTTACAAGATTCTCACATATTTTTTCAAATGTTTTGCACAGAATTTAGTAAATTAAAGGAGAATGCTTTATGGTGATCCTTCTATGAAGTTATTTTGGCAATAGGACAGGAACAAAGTAAGTTTTTGGCATGAAGATGAAATGCAGTTTCCCCCTTTCTTACAAAACAAAATCATCTGTATGACAACGGGGATAAAAATCCTATAAAGTACAATTAGGTTTTGATTGCAGAGGCTGCACGTACTCCTGGTTTGTCAATTTAATTTGCTACATAATAGCAAATAACTTTTCGAATAATCTTCAAAAATAGTTAATAAATATTTTAGTGCACTGTCTCATCTAGCTGCTTTCTTTTGAGAATCTAATCATATATCTTAAACTCCTACTTAAATTTATTTTGAAAAGAACAGAAAAATTAGAAGATCAGCTTTGATTCATGCTATTCCCTAAACAATAGAGAAACACCATGTATTTTGCATGACTGCATATGGTATTTTGCAATTAAAATTAAAAAATCTTAAAATTAAAAATAGGGAAAAAAGCACTATTTTTGTCAGCTTTCTGAAAGTTTAGAAAAACAACATCATCCAGATGAATGCACCATGACACAGATTACTTATTCCAGTCAATGGTGAATTCACTCCCAGCAATGCATGTGTTTAAGTTTTTGTTTGTGAATATACACATTTAAACTGCATATTTTCCTTGATGTCACTGCTTAAAGAAAATAGTGTGGCAGAGTAACAGCCTACTATATTTAATGTCACGTCTTCTGGAGTAGTTATCAGCAGCTTGTGGGAATCACAATAATTAATTTCTGTGAACCATAGTTAGCTTTACCAAACCAACAATATCATAGAAACGTCATCATGGAATAGTTTGGGTTAGAAGGGACCTTAAGATCACCTAGTTACAACCCTCCTGCCATGAACAGGGAAACCTTCCACTAGACCAGGATGCTCAAGGCCCTGTCCAACCTGGCTTTGACATATCCCTGGCTGGGACATCCACAGCTTCTCCAGGCAACTTGTGCCAGTGCCTCACCACCCTCACCTTCAGAAGTAAAGAACTTCTTCCTGATATCTTAATCTTCCCTCTGTCAGTTTAAAGGCATTCCCCCTTGCCCTATCCCTACATGTTCTTGTAAAATGTCCCTCCCTCAGCTTTCTTGTTGTCCCTCTTTAGGTACTGAAAGGCTGCTTCAAGGTCTTCCTGGAGCCTTCTCTTCTCCAGGCTGAACAAGCTCAACTCTCTCAGACTTTCTTCATAGGTGAAGTGCTCTAACCTTCTGATCATCATGGCCTCCTCTAGACTTGGTCGAGTAAGTGGAGAGAGCCTGTATTACTGTACATAATTAGGAAGTGATATGATTGAGATCAATCTCAATAGACATACATTGTCTCCATGTCGTGAAAAAAAGTGAGAAAAGAACAATCTCTAAGTATACTAGAATAGTCCCAAAGGCCATTCTAGTTGTGGCTAGAATGGCACCACCACAAGTCTGGTTGTGGTGGTTCTGTGGGTACCCTGAGATCAGCTGTGCACTGGCCAGACAGACCAGCCGTCCTTCACATCCGGCTAAATACCAGCTCTTTCCCCTTCCCACAGTCCCTGTCCTGGTAAGAAAATAATGTAGCATCCTCCTTTGAGACTACTGGGAATGAAAAGACATTAGCAAAGCAGAGAAGTTCTTCACAGCCAGTGTCTTCATTATGTACAATCATGTCCCAAAATCAACATGTTTTGCTTATAAAATGAAATATAATATATATTAATATATAAAAGCAAATATATATAGATTTTATATATATAATATAAAATAATATCTACTTTACCTAGAATAATTTTTTGAAGAATACTTTATCAATTTTCATTTAGTAGAAAGAATTTTTTACTCATTTTGATACAAACATCACAATTGTATATGGTTAGACATACTCTTCATACTGTAACTATAGTACAAATATGTATTCATATAATTTTATAAACTAGTTAGATCTAGTTATTGTTTTCAAGACATTTTGTAAACTATTGCTCCAACATTTTTACTTTAGACCATAAGGAGAAAGTAAGTGCATTTTCATGGTAACAGTTAATTTTTTTTCCAAATTCCCATAAATTTGGCTTACTGGAAACTGTTCATTATTATACCCCAAACTTTTAATTACATGTCTCAGATATGTATTTTTAATTAACTGATGACATTTTTGTCTGTCCAATTATTGTATTTCAATACAACTGTCATAAACTTACAAATTTTAATTAAAGTTGCCCCAATCTCTAGCTATATAATGTTCACATAGGAATTTGCCAAAAGGCTTAGCAGTGAATAAACCAACAGTGAATAATCCCCGAATCGCCAGTGGGATTTGTTTAACAAATTAACATTTGTGCGCAGATAATGAGGTTCTACAACTTAACACATCCAGTTGAGATTTAGCACAAACCGGTTTTAAAAAATGAGTAATACTCTGCAATTAACTTAATTAGTTTTCACATTACTATTATGTATTAGGAAGTGAAAGAGAACAGGATTTACACATTGACTAGAACACACTCACTAGAAGAGTATTTCACATGCTGGATCATTTTATTGACATCAGAATATGATGAAAAGTTTGTTGTCAGGATATTCCTCCTCGTTTTTTAACCCAGAAGCCAAGAGTATGGCTTCTGACTCATGGGAAAGCCTCCCAGGAGTGGGGACTCTCAGAAGCTCATCTCCTTAAATTTACTGTCAGTCCCTAAGCTTTCTGAATGGCATATGTGTAGAATGACACTTGTTAGACAGACAGCATCAAAGCTGTTTGGGTTGAATAACATATGAGAATTAATGAGGGCAATCAGAGCTTCTAAGAAAGAATCAAGCAAGCTGAAATTATCACAGGTCATTTATATCTTGCAGACAGGATTTGGATTGGCACTTGCACACATAGCTTCTGCAACTTCCAGAAGGAAAAGCTTCATCATTTTGAATAAAATGAATAAAAAATAGACATAAATTGGGAAACCAGGTGCAACCTGATTACACCAGTTTAGCAGGACAGTTTGATGAGCCTATTTATAATAGATCAAAAGTACAACTGCTGCATTTTGAGGATCTGGTTGTGAGCACTGTAGTACAGAAAGTGGTAGGTGCTGATAGTGTTCTACAACCATTATGAAAAAACTGAGCAATTGTTGGTAATAGAGAAACTTTTTATTCCTACATGTAACGATGTGGATGAATAAAGTAGCATACATTAATGACTCTCATATGAACTTGACAAAGCAGAGCAACTATAGCTTGAAGACTGGGACCACGAGAAGGATGTGAGTGAATGAGTGCTGCTCTGCTCTGGATTTGACACCCTCAGTCCAAACTGCAAAAGATTTGCACAGCCCCTGCAGCTAAACATGTACTCACTGAATGCAGTAAGTGAATGACATGCTTTGCACAGTTCTGTATTTGACTGGAAAGAGGAAACACTTGTGGCAAAAACACTAGAGAAATTCAGCTTTGTTGACTTAATTACAGCTTTCAATGCTTTTGGGGAGTCCGGTTTAGCTTCCTTCCAGTAAGATTTATAATGGCTTTAGTACATCATGGATTAAATTAAACTAGGATAAGGGGACATCTCACTGGCATGCTAGTTTGCTTCAGTAACACACAATTTATGGCCTGATATAGATAAGAAACACAGTCTAATAAGAAATACAGATTTCTTCTTAATAGAATATTTACAGGGTCCAAGAGCTAGGCACGCAAGGAAGATGAGATGTGGATCAATTTGAAAATTTTATCTGGAATGCTGGATGGATTCACATTGATTTAGAAAGATACGCAGTCATTTTCCACAGCTCCAGCCCATGAAAGTTATGGCAAAAGCTTGAAGGCATGGCTACCTTCATGAGTTGGAAACGGCAGATAGGAAATCCGGCTATTTTGAAATACGAGTTTTAAAAATTTGATGAAATTGGGAAATAGAGCACAGAGGAAGCATATTCCTAACTGCAGGTATGAGTAAGAGTCATCAGAACCAGTTCTGTGTTAGTCTTGGTTCATAATGGCTTGGCACACTTTGGCCATGTGTGGTACATGCTGTAGCTGCAGGAAAAAGTCTGTATTCCCAAATATCAGACAATCGAACAATGGAATGTGGACTGTGGAGATACCCGTTCTGGCTCTCCTGCTGCGTTCTTGGTGCAGGCACATTATCCTGCCTCAGATCAGCAGAAGTAAGGTTAATGGCTGCATCTCCAGACCCTCTGTAGCAGCTAGGTCATTATTAACTATGTAGAAGGAATAGTGAAAAAACCTAGCACACTACTTATTTCAGCAAGGCTGAGAGATTTCAGAGCCTGGATTTAGAAAGAAAATAAAAAATAAAAATATCCAGGTGCCAGCACAGCTGTGTAAGCAAGGCAAGTGCTAGCTGCCTGGTAAAGAAAAAAATGAGCTGCTGGAAGTGAGTGAACCCTACGGCTACTGCCAGAAGAAAAGGATTAAATAAACCCCTGGGGTCTCTGCAGGATTCAGAATGGAGCTAAGTTCTAGGAGTTGAGTTATTAATTTTATGAAGCCTTTTAACCCCACAAAAGAATCAATTAAGTGCCAGACATGTAAAGATGTGGGAGTAAACATCCCCTCTTCAGATGACAAGGAAGTTCTGCAAGTCATTTAAATCATCCAGGACTTACTTTCATACAATTGCATGTTCTCACTAAGCATGCATTGATTTCACTTACTGACAAAAATCTCTGCTCATCATTTGTGTCAATAGTTTCCTCAGCTGCTAGAATCACTTTCAAGTATAATTAATTAAATTCAATAAAAGTAATTTTCATTTTCTAATGTTGAGTTATTGTTAGTGATGTTAACTATTAACCCTCAAATACTCGGAACTGAAAAATCCTTTTTGGCATACAACAGGTTACTAGATTTGCATTCACTTAGATTTTTGCCACCGCATCTCAATAAATAAGAGGAGGTTCCAGAGAAGGCAGCAAGTGAAGCAAAATTACTGAATTACATAAGCTAAAGTTAATAAGTAAGCAGTGATGAGGAAAACATTTAAGATCTAAGCCCCCTCTGTCACAGAGACTAAGAAATATAACTCTTCCTTACAGGGAGATCTCTCTGTGCTAAACAGTCACAAATTCCTCTTTTAAAAGTCAGGTGCTTACGCTTTTGTTTCAGAGATCAGTGTTGATCACTTCATCGCACAGGACAAAAATGATCCACACCACATTCAGCAGCTGACAGGCTTCTGAGAAGAGACTAGGCAGCAAACTCTGATTGAGCTCTTCTAATTTGAATCAATATTTAAATATTCCTTGGAGCAGAAAACAGAATTCATCTCCTTTCTCACAGAATTACTATATTTTAGAATACTTCTTGTCACATTTTCCCTCTCTAGCCCAAACACTGATTGCATTATACATGCTACAATAGCTTATGTATTAGGGACAAAGATCAACTGTCAAATAACCACTTTTTGACAGCTAGGATAATCTCTCTGAAGATAAGAGATGTAATTTTAAATTCCTTCAGGAAAACAATGGATCTGAGTTCTGATCGACCAAATCTCCCTGAGAATTAGATGAGTAAAATGCCTATTCCACAAATTCCAGTAAGACAGAGGTAAAAGATCGAGGTCACACATCTCTGTAATTTAAATAAATATCTCTGTATGCACAAAACAGTTTAGAGAGAGAACTGAGATAAAAAGAAAACAAGCCGTGTGGGATTGTTCCAGACATAGTTTGACTGGATCTTATGCTTTACAATTCCATTACTACACCTTCAGGATTGCATCTTTATACTGAAAGCTTACTTATATGCTCCCTTTCTGGAATGCAACTTAATTCTTCTGAAACACTGAGACACATGAATGAAAGGTACTAATGATTATAAAGTACATATACGGTCTATACTGCTATTTTGCACATGGTTTAAATACAAGCAAGTTACAGAAAGAAAAAATATCACAAACAAGGAACAAATAGAAACATTTTAATTAAGGCAATAGTAATATAATAGTATATATAATAATATATATAATAGATATAATATATTATAATATAACGTATTATATAATAATATATTAATAATATATTATAATATATATAATATAATAATAGTAATTATAATAGTAAGACACAGCTGCTCAGAAATATTTACCTAGGAGAGAGGCTCCACAGGTTCCTCCATTCTGGCAGTAATTGTAGCAATGATTAGTTTCACACTTTTCACCAGAGTAACTTGGCCAGCAGTGACATCGGGGATCCCCCTTCTCATTTATAATGCACTTTCCTCCATTTTCACAGGTTAATTTACAGCTATCATCTGCAGCAAGAACACATACATAGAGTTGTTTTCAATAATCCAATTTCATATAACGGGCAAAACAGAACCTTGCATCTTAAATGATCTCTATCAATGGAGCTGGTGGAATCACTTTTCAAAATGGAGAAAGTAAACTACCACTTATGTTTCTACTATGCTAGAAAAAGATTATACACTTAGGAGACCATAAGCACTGGAAAGGCTTTCGAGAGCTACAGGCATTGGTGGCTGTGCTACCTTGTACAGCATGGCTGGGAGCTCGCACCTTACCAAAGCAGGGGCCTCTGCATGGTAATTACGCTTCACAGAATCATGGAATGGTTTGGGTTGGAAGGAACCTTAAAGACCATCCAGTTCCAACCCCCTGCCATGGGCAGGGATACCTTCCACTGGACCAGGTTGCTCAAAGCCCTCTCCAACCTGGCCTTCATCCAAATGATGCCCCAGAAAAAGTGAGCTCCTTAGGATGTAAGTCACAGAATCATAGAATCATAGAATAGTTAAGGTTGGAAAGGACCTTAAGATCATCTAGTTCCAACCCCCCTGCCACGGGCAGGGAAAAGCCAGTAATGACTGTATGAATTCTGGTTTGAAATTGTCATTCTTAGTTAAAGAAATGAAAACATGAATCTCCCAAGTAATTTTCTGGTGACCTCAGCCTTTTTCTATTTTATTTTTTTTGATCCCTCTCCCCGTGTCTCTATTAAGTAACACCTTTCTTAACAAAACCCTATCCAAAATATTTAAAAGAAAATTATTCAGCTTTTTTTAAACCCTCCTCAAAAAAATATAGTTCCATACTCACTTGTTGCTTCTAAATTATATTTTCTGATTTATTTTTCTCATTTGCTCATTCTGCAAAATCACTGAGATGCTGCCTGCTACTCTGCATTTACCGAGTGTTTACGGCAGCAGTGCCACTGTCTTAGCTGTGAGGTATGAGTTGACACAAATTCTGAGTAGGCCAGATTCAATCTTTTTATGAAACTATTTTGCAGTTAGAATTGTGCCTGTCTTGGAAACACTTCAAAAAATAAATCTCTCCTCATTTCAGCGAACAAGATATAAAATCATTCAATGACACCAACAAGAAATTAATTCTAGACTAGCACACACACAATGCTCAAACATCCAAATAACTGTAATCCTAAGGAAACAGACAAGCATCTTTCCAGCCCAAAACATATTTTTGGAAATAAGACCTTTAATTTCTCACACAGCAAAGCAAATTCTGCAAAGCCAGTCTGCTTCCTAACTGATTCAGAATTTGAGCATACATGGCTTTCAACAAAAGGGATGCCACAAACACTAAGAATTCTTCAGTAATCTATCCACTAGCTGCAGATGTTTTGCTGAATTACCCTGTTTTAGTCAAATGGCTAATGGAAAAGAGCCAACATTCCCATTTGTCCCATACTTGTTAAGCTCTAACATTGACTAACACAGGCACACCAACACCTTGATCTTTAAAGAAATACATTGTATTGTAAATGCAAAATTTAGGAATGTCGGATATAGTTTCTTTCCTGCCTGTGTAATACCCCTTGTTGTCAGGGTCTGGCTGCCTCCTTTCACAGCCAGCTCCATAACAGCAAAACATGTAACCTGGGATCAAACCTATTTAAACACAACCTCCAGGAAGTGGTCCTCATCTTTCAGGGAATTGCACCTCACTTTAATTAAGCTAAAACTAAACAAGAAATCTAAAATTTCTTGTGGGGGACTGACTGGCACATGACTATTTCGGGTGTTTTACAATGAAAAAATGAAATACTGTATGTGTTTAATTTTTTGATATCCACCCTGTATATATACTTGTGCTGTAACAAAGCTACTTTGTATTTGGGAGTTTGAGGATGCCTCCGTGTTTTATTTATTCGGGTGGTTCATTAAATCCTTTGATGCTTCATGAACCATTCTTCACTTACTCATTATAGAAGTTTTTTAAATAGATAATGTAGCACATCTTATTGGAGAGAAGGTTTATTTTTGTTTTACTTATCTGTTTTACTTATCATTAGTCATGAGTTTATAGAGCAGAACCTGCTAAAGATGGGATAAATAATACTGAAGTATTGACAAGTGCTCATTTTTATATTTAAGCTAAGAAGTAGGACTGAAAGATTTAATAGACAAGCCAGTTTTAAAATAATATGGTAAACTTTTAACAACATAGGGGTTTTAATGTTGCTGCTTTATTGTCTGAAGGTAAATACAATCTTGCTGATTTACATCAACTAAGTACAAAAAAGGATCAGATGCTTTTGTATGGAAGTCACGAGCAGAATGGTTCCATAGGGAGAAGAATAATACAGGAGAAAACCACAGAATAATTGTTACAAAAAGGTGAATACTCTTAATGTGAATTACTGAATAAAGGCCTCTCCAAGAAGAGCTCGGAACAGCTCTAGTAAGTACCCAATCTTGGAACAAAGTTTAAAAATAAATAAATTGAGAAAGTTTCAATCTGGAGTCAATTCAACACTGCTTTGAGCTTGCTGGAACTTGGACTCAAAGACTTCTCAGCTACTCTTCATTTCTGAAATTACAGCAGTAAAACACTTCACTTGTTATCCCACTCTTAGTCTATTGGATCTAGACTCCTAGTCCATCCCTAGCTACTTCACAGCGCTAACATGAAAGATAGGGCATAGGTCATGTATTCTCTCGTACCCTGGCTATGTAGTCTTCAGCTGACTTGATTTGCCTATTTCGATCTTAATATACCTTCAATAAAGAATCAAATAGCTTTGATTTGCAGTATTTTTTTCTTGATATGACTGTTTGACACAATCAGTAATGGACTTCTGCTCCACCTCTGACTCCTTCCTTTAACTGAAAGTAAAGGGAAATCTTACACAGAACGCTTTGTAAGCTCTACTGTTTTTTTTTTTCTTCACTCATTCAATTTTTTTATATTCCATCCCTATCCCTCCAGTCATATAAACACACATCTTTTATTGGCATTTCTGTAACAACCTTTTCTTTCTTGAGAAAAACTAATCTTACTTTTTGATACTTTTTTCGCTTTGAAATATCCACTGATTTCTGGACTAGGCAGTTAAATGGAAAGATGACATAGAGCACAAGGATCGTGAACTACATTCTTTGGGGCAAGAACAGTTTCCCTTCCAACAGCGGAAAATACTCAACTCATGGAGCAGAAAGACATTTGTTCTTGCCTATGCTTCAGAATAGGGCGTAGGTCATCCTTCCAAATACAGAGCTCTAATGTTACAGTTAGGTTGCATAAATGTTTCAGGTCTCTCCAGATGAGGGTCTTTACTATCTGCCAGTTTTCCATATACTGAGATTGATTAGAACAAGGTGTAATCCCAAATTTTGCCTGAAAGCTGTAAGATCGTCTTCTTTGTGCTCCCTTCACATTTGTTTTCTTTTAAAAATGTTTGCTTTACAAAGTTAAATGGAAGAGAAGCACTAAGTAAAGGATGCACAGTGAGAAAAACTAACCAACACCTGCTGCAATGTAACCCATTTTCTTCTGTTTGGGGAAATATCAGTCCCAATGGTAACCCTTTTGTAAATACAGAAGATATTGCTGTAAACAAAAGGTTTTTCCAACCCAGAAGCAGATTTGTGCGTGAAGCCTGTTCTATTTGATGTCTAAAAAGACTGAAAGCAGGACAAAACCCAAGAAGATAGCATTGACTGAACTGCCAGAGCTTCTGCTAGTATAGCTCCCTGAGGCAGACTTTGTGGGTGAAAAAGAAAGCATACAAGGATTAACCTCTACATCTCCAGCTAAAGCACCTGGTCTGCCATCTAAGTGTGCAGTGGGCAAGTCCCCATAGAAATGTGCTGTAGGAAACACCATGATAAATTAAATGTTTCTTCTCTATTCATGAGCAACATCAGATATGAGTCTTTGGAATTTTTCTCAGGCTTTTCATTCAGCCAAGAGAGCACAAATATTCCCTCTTAAAATGAAAGTGATAAACATGCAGCTCTGAAATATGGAATTCTTGGAAGTGTTCATTAGTTTTGCTCACTCAGCTGTGGCATGTACTGTCTTCCTCCAGTACATGTTTATTTTCATCCTCTTGGTACGTTTTGAGCTTCATTGTGCAACACACAATTAGATGCATTAACCCTATCAGATGCAAATCCAGTGGTCTCTCTTAGAAAAATGAAGTGGTACTCTATCCATTTGAAAACTAAAAGGTTTCTAAACCAAGAAAGTTAGGGCTGCTGTGGTCAATAAATAAACCACAAATGAACTACGCTTTCTCAATCATAATTATCTAAGGAGAAATAAGATGTAAATTTATCAAGGAACACATAGGAACTTGATTTAATTTTATTATTAAAAACATTCTGAATGATATAACAATCATGTTGTGATAAGTCTTGCTTGAAAAAGCCAAATCAAACCCAAAAGCCATTTCTCAGCAGTTGCGTGAGATGTTGGTGAAACAGCTGATTGAAACAATCTGAACTGAGTCCCTGAGGATTCAATATTTAGAATTCCTCATCTAGGACTTACGAAGAAAAATCAACTCAATGGATCAAGCCAGTAGTACTATTTTATGCAGAATTTCAAGTCTTAGCCCAGTATCCTTTCTTTAACTGCTACCTCACCCCGACCCCCCCAACAATCCAAGGAACAAGGCTGGGAGGTGGGTTGTTCTTTGAAGACAGAAAGCATTGAGACTGATTTGTCTCAAGAGTTAGAAATCTTGTTAGAAATGTACACTAATATTTTCTATTACATCTACTTCAGCGGCATCACTTCTACCCTAACAGTGGAAATTGCTGTAAACCAGCTGTAAACTACTTTATACACTTGTATAACTATTATATATATGTGCATTGATAGGTGTTCAGTGAGGGGTGCACAGTAATAAAGCTTTATTTCCTCTATTTTTGACAGAACATGGTGTAGTACATACATATGTAGTACATACATGGATTAGTACTGTAAATACATTCCATACAATGTACTCCTACATAAGCAAAACCCATGAACAGGTTTGTTACCTAGTACAAGATTTCTAGTATTGTTTTACTCTCTAAAATATTCTTAAATTTCTTGAGAAGAAGGAATGCTGCTGGACAAGATGGTTTTATTTCATTAATACTATACCATAAATCACTAAACCAGAGTTGAGTTAATTCAAGATTTAAAGACTAGGCAGTATAAATAGGTGAGATTTTCTCCAAAGAATAATGACATTTCAGTTAAATTAAATTAATCACTAAATTGAGCATTTTTAATACTGAGGATCTCATAAAAAAATAACTTCTAATCACACTAATACATAAAAAAATGTATTACTTATACTTCTAAGCCTGGAATTAAATACAAGAAAAACATCCTACTATATTCTGACTTCTCATACATGTGAGAAATCTTATTCTATGATTTCTAGAATGTTTTAAAATTCAAGCTCACTAAGAATCCTTTCCAACAGTCTGACCACCTTAGGTTTGGCCTCAATTAGAGTAGAATAGTTTTAAACTATTTAATAAACTCTTTGGAAAAGAAGATCTCTCCTCACCCCCTCTGTGTGCACTCAAATTTAGCAAGAACATAGTACCTTTTTTACAATGAAATCTGCTTTCATGTGTCTTGATATTAGTCATTGTAAGTGTTACTGAAAGATGGAATTTTAGATAAAAATATTTCAGTTTGTTTTTTTTTTTTTTGCCAGTTACTTCGAAGTTGTCATTATTATTTGCTATGTTGCTCCTATTGTTTTTTGACTATTGCTGCAGTCTAAGCAGAGGTGTTTCTTGATGGTCTTTAAGGTTATTTTTTTTTCTTCTGAATGGCTAATGTGTAATGTGGAATCCAAAAGACTTCAGAGTTTTACAAATTTCTTTTGATCCATATATATTCGCATTCCCTTTTAAATATCATCTTGTATCAGATAACTCTTGACTTGCTGACAGCTTAGTCTTTCACAGTGAGAAAAAGTGACCATTTGTTTATTTATTGGTTCTCACGCAGTTTCCAATACCTACCTAAGAGGCTCTGATCAATGCATGTTCCATTCACCAGCGATTTTCCTTCTGGACAAGCACATGTTGCACCAGAAGGGTTGAGTAAACAAATGAATTCACATGTAAGGTCCAAGCATGGATTTGGCACTGTTTAAAAACACAAAATATTATAAATACTTATTTTTCTTTTAGAATGACACTGTGTTCTAAAAGTAGGAAAAAATAAATAATCAGATTCAGACATTCTGATACACTTCTAGTTACCAGGATATGAAGAGCCTGAAGTCAAGTGAGCACACTCATTTAACTGGCAGTGCAAGACTCATACCAGGATAGAATTTATTCCAGTAACAAAAAATGTATTGGTAATAAGTAATAAAAAAACCTCATCTGATTGTGCCTAGAGGTACTTGTATTCAGCAAATATTTGTCCAAAGTCCTTTCAAATGAGAGAAAACGCGTCAAAAAATCTAAATCAAAATTATATAAAGAAATATGACTAAATCTCTTTCCACTTTGTACAATCAGGTTCTGTTTCATATTTACACAATTATTTGGTTATTTCCTCCCGCTCCCACCTCCCCAAGGTGAACTTGTTCAATATTGAGTTTAAATTAATTATGCTTACTCACAGTCCATTTGTTTGTAGCGGTGAAAAATCAAGGCACTTTTTGCTTTATCAACATCCACACTTAGATATTCTACAAGGCTCCTGCCAAATTTGTGTACTCTAAATGCACCATTTTTAGGACCTGCTCCATATATGTAATCCTCAAAAACATCAATTCTATGTGGATGCAGTAAACCTTAAATAAAAATGAATAATAAATACAAATATATATTCAAATGATAAACAACTTGGGTTTAATAATAACTTCAATTGCATTACTGCAATTACCACCCAAAAGACATCATTATTCAGAAAGCTTGTTTTGTATCCACAGAGATTGCCTTTAAAATAACAATCTGCTTAAAAGAAACACTTCCCATACTACGAGTGAAAGCTAAAGCTTTGTATTAGCTTTCTACAAAATTCAGCTTCAGAAGCCAGTTGATTACTGAAAAGAGAGAAAATCCACAGCAAAAACTAGCTAATGAGAATGCTATACTTGAACTAGAAGTACATGTGGAAGAAACAGATTATTTTGCTATACATGAAAGAAACTATTCTGATAAAACATTTCTTAAACTCCTTCTTACTATATTTCAAAGGTTAGCTTTCATAATATGCTTATTTTAATTGGTAATGATTGTAAATCAATGCAATATAAAATGTTAAGACTCTACCAGTTCCTCATTTTTAAGAACTACAAGTGCCGATTAGATTACATAGCTGGATTTGCTATGTACAACTGGCTGCGGAAATTAAGATGCTTACCCACACAGCAAGGCAATAGCTTCAGACTAAAACGTCTTTGCCAGAGACGTATCTTTTCTTGATTTGAAGCTATAAAGCAACAGAATCTATCATTCCCTGTGATACCTTGTTTCTACTATTATCTCC
This sequence comes from Myiopsitta monachus, assembly GCA_017639245.1. Classification (NCBI taxonomy): domain Eukaryota; kingdom Metazoa; phylum Chordata; class Aves; order Psittaciformes; family Psittacidae; genus Myiopsitta; species Myiopsitta monachus. Next base: position 52,404,770 of record CM029921.1, read on the forward strand.
ATTTACTGTAAAAATGGTTTTATATTTCACTTATATTTATTCAGTTTCAGTTATCAGCCTTTATTTGTTCCTATTGTTTTCCACTTGTCAATGCTTGGTACTCAATGAGAAAATTTTTATGAATTTTATTTCATTATTTTATGCTTGATTAATTAAATGGGTTGCAGCATTTAGTCTCATTGCTAAGCAGGGTCTAAACTCCCCCAATTTTCCTTTTGTCCTGTTTCTCTATTTTTTTCCATAGTTACTACAAATGTCAGCAGGAGACTTTGCTTTAATTATCCTGTATTTCAGTATTAAATGCTAGGTATGGAAGCAACAAAGTCTCTACATTCCACTTGCCCTTTTATAAATCCCAAATTTACTGTGTTTGACAGCCCTTCATGCTATAAAAAAATAACAAAAAAACCAACCAAACAAAACCCCTTCATGCTATAAAATATTTTGAAAGTCACCAACTTAAATGCATTTTATTCTGTAGCACTGCTGTGTGGTTTGTTTTTTTTTTTTTCTCTCTTGAAGAATAACCTCCCACTTATTCTTAACATAAAAATAACTACTGACACACATTAAAACACAATCTAGGATACTCTGTCAATCTTTGTACCAGCCACAAACACTGAACAAGAGTATGAAATGTGTGTTTTGTGACAGATTACAGCCAAGCCATGATGCAATACTATAAATTCCTATAACCAAAGGAAGTGCAAGCAAAGTTATGAGTAGGAGTTACTCTCTTCTACAATCTCTTGTCAGACGTCTGTACAGAATGGTTCAGTGTTACAGGATGTTTTAGTCAGATCCCTGTACCCAAAGTGATCCCTCTTTAGATGACTACTTCCATGTATATTGATTCAAGTTGTGAAATAAAATGATATTAAACTGGAGTAAAATGGTTTAAATCTTGTCCTGCTCAGTTTGGATAATGGCAGATTTTTTCCTAGTATCTTCCAGACCCGCCTGGTGAATTCCAGATGATTAGTTAAAAGACTCAGTGGCACTAAATGCAACATCATCCTGATTAAACTCTGTACCAACTGCACACAAAGCAATCCTCATAAAAAAGTCTGCTTTCAAATTTACTTTTTTAAATATTTCTTCTCAACTCAATTTTCATAAATTATTATATATATTATCAAATTGTTGAAAAATCACCATTCAATTCTGTAAAAAACAAAGTTTGCTTAACCAGAATCTCTTATGAAAAGAACTTTCCTCATTCACATTCTGTTAGCAGAATTCTGTGATTATTTACTGACCTGAAAGCCAAATCCATTATTTTTCCCAGAACTTATTCAGGTCCACTTTCTATAAACTATACAAGCCCTGTGCAATGCAGACAGCTCTAATTTCTAACTAGTCAAAGTGCTCCTGTTGCTATATAAGTCCAAGTGAAGCCAAGTTTAAACATTAATCACAATGTTATTTGATATTACCTAAGATATCAGATTAGATAACAAACTCTTCACTTATCACTGAATCTCTGTTTCCCTAAAGTAAATTTGCTAGATTATTTTAAAGCTAAAATTATCCCAGCTTAAATATCTATTTGATTAGATAATATCTGAAGTATTATCTAACAAAAGCAATGAATATTACTTAATCACTGCTTTTTGTTTATAGTTTCTCTGAATAGTGAAATTTCATCAAAATAAAATAAAATGGAAATCATGTTATATAAAAGCTATGCATACCTTGTTTAGTGCTCACAGACACAACTGAATCAGAACCATCAAAAAGAACGCTGCCAATAACAGATAATTCAAAATCAGCCCAGAACAAACGCTGACTGAACTGATCAACTACAAGACCTACAAAGAAAAATAGTTCAAATCAGTATATAAAACCTTAAAAACAAATAGTATTTTTATACAACTGTACATTTTTATGCTGTTCATATTCTTATGAACACAAAACATGGTGACAGTGAAAAGACATGACTGGAAACTAAGAACAACAAAATTTAACACCTGCTATTTTAACCTTCCCTTTGAGACAACTGTGGTTTTTCACTTTCTTTAGTTTATTCTTCCAAGGTCAGTACCTTTTCAGACCCATCATCCTCAGGTGGTAGAGATATATACCAACTGAAAAGTAAACATAGACTCTAATCTGGTAATTTGCTCTACCAACAACAACAACAACAAAAAAAAATCTTTTACGACAATAGATTATTAAGCAGTAGCACCATTTTGACCAAGTAGCACCAGTTTGACTGTGTGTCAAAGTAATTCAGATTTCATAAAGCCTTCCTAACTGTTACGGGTTCATTCATAAGTTGTATTCTCTTTCTTTGTATTTCCCTTGTATTATTATTGGCGGTAGCAGCAGTGATTTGTGTTATACCTTAGTTACTAAACTGTTCTTATCTCAACCTGTGGAAGTTGCATTCTTTCAATTCTACCCATCCCCCCGGGACTGGGGGAAGAAAGAGAGGTGAGTGAGTGAGTGAGTGAGTGAGTGAGTGAGTGAGTGAGTGAGTGAATGTGTGAGTGAGAAAAACTGCGTGGCTTGGAGGCTTAAACCACAACACTAACCTATCCTGTTTCCACAAGTATATAATTGTGGGGTTTCTAATAATCAATACTTCACAAGCAGTAATTAGCATGGAATTAAAAATCAAACTATTTTAGTTATATTAACGCTGCAAGACTTAAACAGCAGTGTTGACAGATGTATATATTCACATATATATGAAAAGAAAGCACAACAGTGACAAAGCTCAAATGAGAATAGCAGATAATGTGACTACCCAGCCTCCAGATAGTAACTAAATAGTTAAATCAAGCAGTACATGTTTCATAGCAGATGATTACAAGATTAATATGCCATTTTAGGTCATCTCAAAAGTTTCACCCTGAAAAAATACTGATTCCATAAAATAATTTAATTCTGAGCTTTTGAAGTCATAGTGTATTTTTAACGAGAATGGGAAAAAGTATCTTTCTTTCTATTTATGTAAGTAGTTAAGTCAGAAAAACTACATCTAAAGAAATTATACATAATCGCAAAAATATTCCTCTTAAGGTCATAAATTAATCAGCCACAGATAGATGACATACAGACCAGTGAAATACGCTTACATTTGCCACTCCATTAAAAAAAAACCCAAAACCAAAAAAAAAACACCCTCTGTAAAAGAAACACTGGTATTCAGGCATACAGCTAAAGAGAATAATTTCTGGTAAAAGGTAATCACAAGGTGTCAACTCTGTGTGATACATGGTACTGATAAAGGAGAGTATTTTAGAAGCAGTCCCTACTCTCCAGCTTTGAATTATTCTTTTCATTTCAATAAGAATATTAAAATCTCAAATAACAAATAAGTAACAATCCCAATGCATCTTTCACAGTATCAGAGATAACATAATGTAAAAAAGTAGCTATATTTTATTTTATATGTATAGCTGTCCTATGATAGCTGCTATAATGTAAATCTTGCAAAATCAAGCCCAAATGCTCAAACTCTCACCCTGTCTTACTTGAAGTAGGAAAGACATATTTAGTAATACATTCAAGAGCAGCGGAACACAGCTGTTTAGTAAAATCTTAAACTTCATCTAAACAACCGTAGTAAAGTCTCATTTGGGAGGAAATATTCAAGGCTTGGGCTTTTTCTTTGCATTCAGTTTACAAAGACATGGACCTGTGTGAAAAATAAGAAAAAACCCCAACAACTCCATAAATGTCTGCTTTGTATCATGAAGCAACAGAAGAAAAACTCAGAATTATGCCAGAATTGTGTTTTCAGGCAGAAGGCATAGGAAAATGCAATACTGTGGTGAGGTGTTTCTGAAATTACCTCTTTGCAAAGACTGCTCACTTTTGGTAACTCTGCTAATTTTCTTAATCTTCATTTTACTCATCCTTGTAAGGAGGCAGAGGTCTGGCTAAATGTTATATATGAAACTTTGCTATGGAAAATATATGAAAGAAAATTGTATGCAAAAAAGCTTTTCATTTCTGCTTCTGGTAAGGTAAGAAGTAAATACTTGCATTTTCAGGTAAGGTTGATATCATTATTACCTACAAAATTCAGTAAATTCACTAATGCAATATTGATAGCCAAAAAAAAAAAAAAAAAAAAAAAGAAAAAAGGTGAGGAGAAAAAGTTCAAATGCCCTTTTATGTTCAAGAAAGTGACAGCTGGCTCTGTAGGACATAACCTTGGCAATAAACTAAACTAATAATACGAGACAAAAAAAAACAACAATCCCACCAGTTAGAGCCAAATCTCATGATTTGTATACCTGATATGTTCAAAATGTTTTATATAAAAACCTCAGCAAAAAATATGTAACAACTCTGATCAACATAAATTTCTGTTGCCTTTCAAACTGAATAATCAGAAGTGTCTAACTGAATTTACTATTACGTATTTTTTTATTATTATTACTATTGTGTTTCTTACTTACCTAAGGAGCACAAGTTTCTTTATCACATATGTAATTTCTTAAATTTCTATAGTTCAATCTAATCCTGTCAATAATCCCCTTTAAGTGATGAGGATAAATTTACATACACAACACCTTAAGCCCACCTTACCATGGAACTTGACTGATGTTAAAATATTAATACTTGTTGCTGTGACAGTGGCAGTTTCTGAGACACTGAGATATTCAGACAGCACCCTCCTGAAAGAAGCCTATGTTTCAACAAATATGTGTACCGAAGTTGGACAACCTCTAATATGCAATACAGTAACAATTTATCATTGTTAGCCTGAAAAGGCATCAAATACTGCATGAGAAAATGGGCCAGGACCAAATCATTCGCAGTTTCAAGGCAGGATGCTGCTATTTAGAAGAGACGTATTTCTGTCTGTATTTATCATTTCCTTTATCATATAAATTACTTGTATCCTGCCAATGAAGTCTTAATAGTAATTCAAGAGATCTCAATATGCACTGTTAAGCTTCAAAAGAGTTTGGTAAAACACAGAGATAATTAAGTTGTTGCTTCTGTGAATACCTAAACCTTATTTTATACCATTTGCAGTGTATTCAGGAAAGTAACTGGAATAGGCTGTGGGATTTCAAATATATTCTTAAAAATTGCGTCTCACCACTAGTTTGTGCTCCTTTAATTGACTGCACTTATTCAGTGTTATTGAACAAATAATATTTTAAATAATTATATGTATTATAATTACAGGTATCACTTTGTAAAATCATCATATTAAACTTTGTATGAAAGTTCAAGTCATATTAAGGTGTATAATTTGAAAACAGAGGTATGAATTTGATTAGTAACTGCCTATGTATAACCAGAATACATATTTTTAAAAGTCTTGGTCTTGGTTTTTTTCTTTTTTTGCAAACAGAGATGCTGGAATTCAGCCAACAAATATATACGAGTTAGGAAGTGCCATGTAATTAGGAAAAATGGATAAGCTGTATACCTGTAGGTCTTTGTAAATTCTTTTGAACCAATATCCTTCTCAGAGTACCATCCATAGATGATTCTTCTATGTGAGATCTATCTCCAATAACTGTCCAGTACATCATCCTGAAAGTATTAAATATAAAAAATAAGCAGGATGCCTATGAGGAACCTCAAAACACTCCACTGATACTAAATTATCATGAGCCTTTAAACCTACCTGAAAGATGGCAGAGAACTGATCCTGCTTTACATACAGGTAAATTGAGCAGGAAAGTTAAGTAAATGACTTGAAAAAGTTCAGACATTCATAGACATAATTTTATTTGTCTTACTCTACTTTGTATTTTTGTTTAAATTGCCAAAAGAGAGTAATGTTGACACATACATACCCTTTTTTAGGATTTACAGCAATTGCATATGGTTCTCCTGCCATGCTTGTAAGGAGTCTTGTACAGTTTGGTCCATTCAATTGACCTACGTTGATGGAGTATCTCAGACTAGTCCAATGAGTTGCATAATAGCTGAACCAATGCATTCTGGAATGATCAGTCCAGTAAATATTTCCAGCAACCCAGTCAACGGCAATATCTCTGGGTCTTTTGAATTCTGGACACTAAAAGGAACAGATGTTTAAGTTAGATTTATGGAAACAATCTTTCACAGTAGCTGCAAAGTTACACATTTATATAACTTTTTACAGTTAAGTAACTTTTACCTTTAATGTGGTGAAATATCTTAAAATGCTGCATTTGAAATACATAAATTCTACCTGTAGGAGATAAGCTCTAAGTGATCTGCTGGCAGTTCCATTCAATGCAGAAAAACAAGCTACTGTTTTAAAACATTTTCCTTGAGTCTAAGGTTACCTACATTAAGAAAAACGCACTTAGGCATGAACTATTTGAGCTACTGATGAAGCAAATAAATGTTACATACTGTAGCTCAAAAGAAAAGGAAAATCAAGAATTAAGGTTCTACAGCTATTATACTCCAAGCAGAACTATGCTATAATGTCCCATCTCAAAGCCTTAAGTAAAAATAGTGCTTGAGATCATCCTGAGGTACAGCTGCTCAGCAGTCTGCCAAAGATAAATAAAATCACTGCATTTAGAAAACCGCATGAAAGTACCCTCATATTCTGATCAATACTAGTATGCAGTTGTAAGGATTTTTTTACTTGTTTCTCTTCCCTTGCTGCTAACTGTTCCCGTGTTCCACCACTGTTTGAAACTAGTTAGTGCAATATTCAGCTTCACATGTAAAAGAGGCTTGACTAATTGTAACTTCAAAATTATAAACTGTGGTATCTCTGTCATGATTTCACAGTTATCATTAAGGTCTTTATCCTAAAAAATGTTCCTATGGATAGAAGTTCACGTTGCAAATAGGAAATATATATGAACAGGTTTCTCAAGCTTAGTAGAATTCCTGCAGAGGAGTAAAATCTGTAAAATAGGACTACCCAACTATTTCTAACATGAAGGCAGAATAACAAAAAATTCAAGACCAGCATGAACTAAATACATATGCAACTGTTTGTCTGTTTACCTAAAATGACTGCAAGTTAAATTATGAACAAAAATATCTATTACCTGGCAAATGCGGTAATGGAATGTTACTCAGCTATAAAACTAAAAATCAGGGAAGAAATCCTAAAATAACTTGTTTTCCTCAGGTGCCAGAGTTCCCTAATACTGCAAGACATTTGTACACTATTTTAATCATAATATAAAGGTCACTTCATTCTCTAGGTGAAATAATAGAACTACAAAGGTGAATTTAGATACTCCATTGTTCATAAACCTTTATTCTGCAAAAATGTCACAAAATGCATACTCTAAAGATATACAGAACCCTTTCCATTTAGATGAATATTAAAGAATCAAAATCAATCACTGCATTCACAAAGCAGTATTTTTTTTTTATAAACAGGGTCATAGTCACTTTTTAATCAAAATAACGTACCCTAATTCTTTGTTATGAAATTTGCAGCATATGGTTCCAGAGATACACAAAAATTTTTTTGTTACATTAACCAAGCAACATTCATGTAAAGGACAAGATATCGAAAATGTGTGTATTTGCAGATAAACACAATTGTATTTTTAATCCAATTCCTTTCAATTATGGGTAATATTCAGGCACTTGTGTCAAGAAGCCTCTCATACCTGGAGACTAAAAGGGTTAATGACACTGGCCTACAAGGAGGAACCAAATATTATTCTAAAAGGAAAGCAGCTATCATGGATAACACAGCCCCACGTCTTTCTGTGGACGGTTAAAGAACCACTGTTGACAGTACAACTACAGTTTCTAGTACTGGGTAAGGACATGATGGGAGTTACCACGGAGAGTGAGAGACAGTTCCCCAAAAGCTTGTCTACAAGCAAATAAGACAAAGGAATGTCCTAAAAAGATTCCAGAACAAGGTTGGGTTGCTTATTAACACTAACCCTTTTTCATTCTTCTCAACAATACAGAAGTGAAATTCCAGTAATGCTGCGGTGCATATTAAAGATCAAATGAACAAGGATATAATCAGAACAAATGTAAAGGAGCCATCGTGGTGTAAGACATAAAAAAAAGAGAATAAAAACTGCTAGCCTGATGCTATAGCTGTGTAATTCTCAGTTGTGTTCATTAAATTTCATCCTAGCTACATCATATTTCTGATGTGTTATGCATCTTCTCATACTGTCTAGGAAAATTACATACTGTAAATGAGCTTTTACCTAATGGCTTATTTGGATTATGCTAATTTTGAAGAATGAATTTGCATACAGAACTAAGGATGAAAATACATGAACAAAATCACATTATTATTTTCCACAGTTATTTTAGCCCACTTTGATGCTGAATAAAATGTGCTAGTAACTTATTGGAAAAATAGAAGTTTGAAGCCTAATTGCCTTTTACAGTATGGTATATTATATTCTAACTACAGACTCTGTCAGCCTGATGACTTTTTATCAGAATTGCTACCTATTGTAAAACCTGTTTTAAAGATAAAAAATTAAAAAAAAAAAAGGAAAGAAAGAAAAAAAGGATTAATATAATGAAACAAAAGAGGGAAAAAAAAAAAAGCTTGGATTTGGGAACCATGTAGATGTAACAGTAGATTACAGAAATATTTTCAACCCTGAAAGTTGAGTTTGAATGAAGAAAATATGTCACACATGCGGCAGGAACCCATCATCTTGATGCTTAGCATTTTAACACAGTAAGACTAAATTACAAATCTAATTTATACCATAAGCACATCTTAAGCAATATTTTGCCTATTTACATTACTGATATTTTTAGTATGGCATTGCTCTGGAATACTAAACTAATGATTTTTTGTTGCTTAAAATTCCCTTATTAAAAATAATGCCTTATTTAATGATATATTAGTAGAACAATATATATATAAAAAAAAGGAGAAACAATAATACTAGAAAACTTAAAGGCTTTTACTCGCTGAAACAGAAAATTTTTCTCAAGAGATTAGCAGCCCAATAGATGCAATGGTTCATCAAACCATCATTTTTGTTATGTTAGTAGGATCATCTTAAAATCTCAACCAGCTGATTCCAGAAAGAGAGGGTCTCCTAAGTACATAAAATTAATCCATACAGAGCTATAGCTTTAAGATAAAACCACAAATTAGTCATATTTAGAGAAAGCAGTCTAGAAATTGTTTCCATTCACAGTGATGTACTGAATTTCACTGAGCCCTGGGACAAATGTGAATATATATGTGAATACATCACAGGAGTGGTTAAGGGTCCTTGTTAAGCTCTCAAAACACTGGAACTGGAGGAAGCTGCTAACACACTGACTGGATACATTACAAAACCTATGCTTTTCTTCCTATTATATGACACAATTATTTTAAAGTTCAGCTTTATGTCCTCTTCCATGAAAAACAGCACTTGAGTTCAAGTGGCAAGTCACTCTGTTATGAATATTCTCCTCAGGTAACTTATACATCTTCTCCAAGGATTATTCCTGTAAACAGCTTCACCAGTTATCAGCAATTCATTTATACCATCTTAACTCAATTAGAATGCATTCCTCTTCTGCATCTGTCAATAAACTCTGAAGAGTTTATGTTTACTATTTCCTTTAATGCTTCAATTTGTACCAAGCTTAAACTCTTTTCTGCAGAAAAATACAAGAGATACTTAAAGCTATTCTTTGAGGAAGGCTCTTGATATGCTAATTCCATGGAGCAATTTCATTTGAGATGGGTTTTTGCATTAATGTAATTACCTGAAAATGCAGGTAACTTTGTTCAAGTGTGCTGTCCTGATTTACATATCAAAGTCTAGATATAAAAGTTATAATGTAATCTTTGAAAACTTATCCATTAAAAAAGTTGGCTTAAAACTAAGGAATTCTCAAGCTTTTTAAAAACAAATCTAAGTGACAGTATTAAAGCAACACTATAAAACCAATTAACCCACTGATCAGTTATATATATAAGGTAGTAACCTTATATATATATAAGGTAATACCCTGCACTCACTGATTCACCTGCACTGACAAAGGGAAAATGGTTTATAAAGAAAACCATACTTTTTCCAATAATTTTGAATAAGAGGAAGTGACTAGAAAGTATTCTTGCATAATAGTGAAACAGGGACAGAAAAAGCAGAAAGTATTTCAGTACTTCAGAAAAATAACAGTAATTCAAAGAATATTTTATCTTTATTAGTTTAAACAGGGAAACATAGAATCATACAATAGTTAGGGTTGGAAAGGACCATAAGATCATCCAGTTCCAAACCCCCTGCCATGGGTAGGGACACCTCCCACTAAACCATGCCACCCAAGGCTCTGTCCAACCCAGCCTTGAACAGCGCCAGCTGTGGAGCATTCACAACTTCCCTGGGCAACCCATTCCAGTGCCTCACCACCCTTACAGGAAAGAATTTCTTCCTCATATACAATCTAATTGTCACATCCTTATCCTTGCAGAAGGCATCTGCATATTAACAAAAAAAAAAAAAAAAAAAACCCTCCACAAAACTTTAATTTCACAAGCCTTTACAAGTTCATTACTTTCTAATAGTGAACTTGACAGAGATGTGTCCATCAGGATTTCCTAGGCACAGGTACATTTCAGTGAAAAAAGTCACAGTAAACTTCAATACATACTAAAGAATCCTTCCCCATAACTCAAATGACATACCTGACCTACCAGACATGCTAGGAACAATTTTCTTAAAATCACAGAATCATAGAATAGTTAGGGTTGGAAAGTATCTTGAGATCAAGTTCCAACCCCTCTGCCATGGGCAGGGACACCTCCCACTAAACCATGTCACCCAAGGCTCTGTCCAACCCGGCCTTGAACACTGCCAGGGATGGAGCATTCACAACTTCCTTGGGCAACCCATTCCAGTGCCTCAGTTTCTACTTCAGACTTACTTCCATACACTTTCTACCAATAAAACCTGGACCATCTTGTGCTGGGAAGTGTTATTTTACAACTTGTCTTCCCATATATATACCATCACAGACACAAGGTATCTTCAGTCCACTGCTGTCTACAACCTCAGGCTTTTTGCCCTGCTGGCACTGAAGGTCAGGAATGTCAGATGTTTGCAAAGGAAATATCTCTGGATGAAAGGTCCTTAGAAGTGGCTTCAGGTGTGTAATAGTTGAATGATGGATGAAAGATTAGTCTACTGTTGCTACTGTTGTTTATTTTGCTGGGTATATAAAAGTATTCATGTGATGTAAGGTCATCACCGCTACCTCTCCTAAATTTAAGGAAATCGCCAGAAAGGTGTTATTTCTAACCTGATTTATTACTGGCCAAGAAAAACTTAAAAATCTCTCCTACGCCACCACATTTAAGTAAAAAACCCCCTAAATTTACAGCACTTAGAAACATGAATTTAAAGAATGACCACATTATTATCTTCTCTACACACACTAACACTTCCTTGAGAATTTTGTAGAAATATATTAGACAAAATGAGTATCGACCTGCATTTATTTTCTAAGTAAAGACCACTTGAATATACACTAGGGTATAAAAAAACCTCATTTCTGTTGTAAAGTGCAAAATTACATGTATGTTTATTCAAAAGAAGATACTCCATAGTTCAACATATAAAGGAATAAATACATATTGTTATTATTTTTATATATTTGTCAGAGCTTTGTTAATATTATTGTTTATATGGTCACTATAGAAACCAAGCTTGCCTTCGGCCTATCTACATTTTCTGTCTTCCAAGCATTTTGCAACTCATGCCTTCTTTAAACCATGTGTTGCTTACATACATCTATAATAGCACCTCTTGATGGTAAAATCTTTCCAAGCTTCTCACACACTAGTGATTTCTCTGTAGAAAACTTTTTTAAATACTACAGTTGTGTTCTCTTAGAGACTCAGCCAAGTCTGCCAGTCTTGAATGGAAATGCCTTAGAAGACATATACACCATTTGAATAAAATTGTTCTCAGGTAGACATTTTAATGAGCACATATTATAGACTATTAGAAAAGAAAAATGTAATAAATTTGTATTATGCAATCTTTGATTTTGATCACTTACTATCAAGCCGCTGTTACTTTGCCTTCCCTCCCAGTCATGAAGTTTTCTGTAGAAAATCCCTCCTGGATTAAACTGAGTACTCCAAACAATCATGTCCCCTTGAAAATAAGCATCTATTCCAGTTATCCTTGAATTATGTTCAATATGCGATATTTGTTGACGAACATCACTGTAGTTGAATGGATATGCAAAACCCACGATGTCAGTGTCATTAGCAACATAGAGAACTTGATCTTCAGAGCCTAGGGATTATTGTAATGGAACAAAAATAAGGTAAATATCAAGCAATGAAAAATCAGTAGTTTTCACTGCGGTAGCTTTTTGGTGTTTATCTTATATAATTTCTGCTATAATTTCTTATGTTAAAATTACTTTCTGATTGTTGAAGACAGCAAAAACACTCCCACTCTGGACAATAAATACAACTCTTCATACTATGTGTATTACTTCAGTGCTCTCCAAGCCCACACTGTGGCACTTAAGACTATGTTTTAAGGAATACATAATAATTTGACTGCCTTAAGCAGTATAAAAAAGTAGAGGATATTATGCATTAAGCCCAATATGAATCGCTATATATTTTTATATGCATGATGTGGGCGAGAGAGTCCAAAATACATACCTATTAAGAGAACACAAAGTTGCCAATGAGCATTATTTTAAATTGCTTAACTGGAAATTAGAACTTGAATGATCCTGTATTTAGTGAAGGCTGTGAAATTTTGAAATTTACTGCAGTATGATCAAACTGAATGAAAGTTGCTACAGAATGTATGCAGTTGTGCCTTACATCTCCTTATACTGCAGATTGTGAACATTTATGGATACCTGTGAATGGGTGGTACTAATGGATACCTAGCTATCATCTTGATTCAGATGTTATAAAGTATGTTATTCATAAGAAAATGCTCTCCAGTAAATATTTATTAAGTTTTGAGAAAGTTTCAAATCTGATGAAACCATTAAAAAGCACTTGCAATTTTGAAATTTTCCAATTTATATCACATTTATCTACACATAATCAACTTATAATAATGTCCATCTAGCACATTTCCTCCTTAGGAGTATGAAATATCAAAAATAATTAGTTCCCTCACTCCTGCTAAATACAAGAAAAAAGAGGAGTTCCATTAAAGTAAGTATCAACAAGGAAAAGAGGGAAACATTAACTGCATTACAATGGAAATTAAGTTGTGAAAAATTCAGATGTAGGATAATGATTCACAGATTTTTAAATTATAACCCCTCAGAATTGTCTGTATTTCTATAATAACAAGCCACTATCTACAAAGCTTGTTTTTTTCCCATGTCATAATCTGACTGTTTTTGCAGGAATAAGCAATGATGCTAAATTCTGATAAAGTGCACATTATATAGAAGAAATTATTAATGATTCACTGATATAATCTTCCCATGGTAAGTTTGATGCAAGAGAATGTGAACAACATGTTAGAAACCTATCACCATCTAACTACCCAGCATGGGTGTACCTACATTACTGACTGGTGTGCTGCAAAGAAGGAAGAATTGGATTTAACATGACACAATCTATTATGGTTCTAGGATGCATGGCCACAATATGTGCTTACTGACCATAAGGTTCAGATCCTGTACTGCTCATAGTTGTGCACCAGTTATGCACAGAGACACATAAGAAGACACACCTAATTTCAACACTCATTCTGCACTGAAGACTTCAAGTGTAGGTATAAGTCAAATTCACACCAAATTCTCACTCAACTGCAGGTGAGACATGATCATATTTACAGTTATTCAGATACACATCCATAAAGATTATTTTAACTTTACTCAGGCAGCTGGATTATTGCTTGTTTCATCATGATTAGCAAGTTACCTAATACCCAGACTTAACTATTACCTCTACTTTGTGAAATACCTCTGCCTTGAAAGGCAGAAGTAACCTCTATGTGCACATACTACTTTACCTTCACTAGACCATGATCTAGGCAGCTGATTTGTATGAGGAGTATATTCTTAGGTGACTGTATTTAGAAAAACTCCACCTACATGACTTCTATATGATTTCTCAAAACGACAAAGCAAAATATATTAACTCCAAATACTACCTATTTCTAAAGTTCTAAAACATTTTTCTATGAAAGTTAATTCTTCTTCTCAAGCTTCTGAAACTTCACCAAAATGATTACATGCTCTACCCACATAAAATCTGTTTTTCTTATCTGTATCTTTTTGTAAATAGAGATGTAGTAGAGATGGAGTTGGACGTGGACTTTCATATTACATATGCTTATTTACATGGAAGTGGTAAGAATTTACTGCTTACCGAAATGAAAGGTAAATCTGAGTGGTTTTGGAATTATTTCTGTGCACTATTCAATAAATATTTATATAAAAATAAACTGCATACGCAACACATCAGTGCTGCCAACCATGTTCATAACAAATTATTTAGTGCTATCTATTTTGATTTTTATAGCCTTACCTTTTGCAACGCAACTGTTATTCCTCTCCTTATAATTTTTCTCACATGCGCATTTGTATGACCCCTTAATATTATTACAGTGTTGGGAGCAGGCACCAAATACCATACACTCATTGATATCTATGAGGAAAAGAATTGTAATTTATATACCTATAGTTTAATAAACTATTATTTAACATGTTCAGAAAAATCATGGAACATAGCAGATGAATAAAAGGAACTCATAAGCATAGGTGTTATTTTGCAAGAGAATAAAGAAGCCTTCTGCAATTATCACTGTTATTTCCATTGCAATCAAAGTATCTCAAAGATTTTTTATATTATTTCTCCACCCTTCCTACATCAACCTATTATCATCAGACCTTGAAATCAACTTTGAGAAGGAAAATATCTGCTACAATTATGTCCAACATACCTACCTCTGGTATTGTCAAAGCTACATGATTATCATTTACTGGAAAAACTTCCTGTGTATACCTTTTGCTTAAGAGCCAAAGATGGAAATTTTTGTCTGCAAGTATACATTCACTTTGATAGTCCCACTAAAGTGATCTCCACATTTTTCGTAAGTTATTGCTCACCGGTAAAGAAAATAAATTCACAACCCATTCTTTGGGAGAGTAGATTTATCTTACCTTTCTGATAAACTCTTCCATTATAACAACTGTGACTCTTTTTCCTGACCAGTGTGCCATCATATATATTAAGACTACATTTTATAAGGAATTTTACTTTCAATATGTTTATTTCAGTTTTCATTTATGCATCTTCATTATTTTAAACATCTCAAAATATTCTCATATACCAATTCAAACATCCCGATTTCTCAGTTAAATAATCCACTAGACCTTAAACCACCCATTTACCCCTTAAATAATAAAATCATTTTATAGTCTACCAAAAACCTTTAGACATTCCCAACCAATGTTAATATTTGGTAGCCTTTCGTGATAAAATGCACAAATCTACATCCTGTAAATCCTTTGTTTCTTTTCTTAATGGGATTTCTTAATCCCATAACTATGAGTTTTTATTCTATAGAGAAAAACTATGTGATATATATCCCTTTCTCCAGCACAGAAAATTGACAACGCAGATGATTTTTAATACTGTATTGCAGGGGTTGATGGAAAAGACCTGTACCTTCACACTGTCTGTTCCTTTTGTTTCTCTGAAATCCAGGTTTACACTGACACAGAAGGGATGTTTTTGTTTGATTACAGTATGCATCATCTCCACAAGGATTTACATTATCTTCACATGTATATTCAGCGACACCTAAGCATAAACAAAATGTCTAAAAAACTGCTTCAGATTTTTTTAAACTGATAAAAATGAGACCTAAGAGAACAACGATAAATAACAAATTTAACTATCTGTTAAAAGAGTATCAGGTAAATTTTTAATACATCTATGACATTACAGTATATACCTACATATATACATAAATTTACTGTATTTAACTGAGATACTTCATTTCACATCAAGAATTCACTTGTAAAATTGATCTCATTTCTAATATGGAATAAAATGCCATCAACTTACAGCTAAGCTACTTCAAAAATGCAAGAACTGCTCCAAAAAGTACTGCAACCTAAATTGCTGTAAAATTTGCCTTCCTTTTGTGGTAGGTCAAAAAGAATGAACTCTTTCTTTAACTACACCCCCCCCCCCCAGCTGTAACTCTAATGAACTGCTGTGTTGTTGAGTAAATTTTGTATGGATGAACGTATCAGTTAATTATTTCTTTTCTGCTACAATCACGAAAACATATCTTGTCAAACTCACTTATTTTGCAGTCTTGCTCATCTGAACCGTCTCCACAGTCATCAAACCAATCACACTGTAACTCCATTGGAATACATTTCTTATCATTACAAGCAAACTCATCTTTTTTACACGGTCTTGCTTTATATGTGATTTTATCTATATAATTGTAAATTAATGAGAGAAAAATAAATCAGTATTTAAAATTCTTAGATTACTTTAGACACATACAAATAGGAATGACCATGAAGCATTAAGGAACTGAAAAGTATTTCAAGCTTAATTTCTTTCAATTTCAAATTCTTATCTACTAACCTCCAGTTAAGCTATATAAGGACAAGCAGATCTCTGTAACACAGTTTGCCTTCAAGTTGTTTTCTTTGATCTGAATGCCTTGAAAGGTAATGTCACCTACCGCAGTGATCTTCATCCGAGTTATCACCACAGTCATCAACTTCATTGCAAATCTGCTCAGGGCGTAGACAAACCCTGTTGTTTCTACATCTGTATGGCCTTGTTGGAGGGCATGGAAACTTTACTGTACATTAAAAAAATAAAAGAATCAGCTATTAAAAAGCTAGTATTCTTGACCCTTCTTTAATGTCTCCTTATCAAAGCAATATGTAGATATGGGAACACAGTTGTACATGGCATATGAATGGTACTTGATTTTAACTTCTAGTACCTAATACAATAGCACTTTGACAATGTTTACAGTATAAGTTCTTCATTTGGGAAATGAAATTATTTTGTGTGATAAGCCTAATTACACTTCTTTTTGAAAATCAGTAGTATGACAGAAATAAAACAAAGGAAGTAGGAAGCTTAATGATGATCAGTATTTCAATGTAGAAGTAACTCTTCCTCATCTGTGCATTTTCTACAAAAAGATTAATTACTTACAAAATACCTTATGTGAAATTACTTGAACAGCAACAACAGAAAGCTATATCCCACATTTCAAGCTAATCTTATAAAATAAAATAAACTTAGACACTGATGTCCTTATACATTTATGTACATTGAATGTTTCTTGCTTTACCACATAAAAGCACTGAAAAATGTAATGTCATACCACACATCTCAGCAACTTCATCAGAGTTATCTCCACAGTCATCCTCACCATCACAAACCCAAAAATGTAGTTTGCAGAGGGAATTGTTGCACAAAAATTCATCAGGTCTACATATATTTCCCCCTGGGAGGAAGAAAAAACAAAAAAAGAAAAAAACCAAACAAAAACAACCAAACAAAAACCAAACCAGAAAATGAAAGACGAAAGAATGTTAATTCTTGATAAAACCAATACAACCACTTATCATATACTATCTGCAGAGAATGACACACATTTAGCATAACTAAATGTACAAACACCAAATGAAAGGGTTTGAAAGGCAGAGAGAAGTTTTAATTTCAAATCTCTTTCTTGACCACACACTTCTTTTGCTTTCTTTTCATGACTATCAGCTATGAATTACCTATTTGGCCTGACTACAAAAAGCAGTTATCAAAGACAGACACTCAAAACTCAGTTACAAAAAACAAAACAAACAAACAAACAAACCCCAAAACCACAAAACCCCAAAACCACCATTAATTTGTGCTATTAGAAAATGATACAAATCAGAAGACAGAATGTTGTGGTTTAAGCCCAGCCGGTAACTCAGAACCACACAGGCACTTGCTCACCCCCCCCCTCTTCTTCCTCTTCTCGCTCCTGGAGGGATGGGGAGGAGAATGGAAAGAACATAACTCCCACAGGTTGAGATAAGAACAGTCCAGTAACTAAGGTATGACACAAACCACTGCTGCTACCACCAGTATTAATAATGATAAGGGAAATAACAAGTGAAGAGAATACAACCGCTTACCACCCGCTGATCGATACCAACCCCACCCCGAGCAGCAATCTGGGCCTTCCAGGTAACTGCCCCCAGTTTATATAGTGGGCATGATGTGCTGTGATATGGAATACACCTTTGTCTAGTTTGGGTCAGGTGTCCTGCCTCTGCTTCCTCCCGGCTTCCCCTCCTCCCTGGCAAAGCATGAGGCTCAGAAAGTCCTTGGTTGAAGTAATCATTACTTAGCAACAACTAAAAACATTGGTGTTATCAGTGTTGTTCCCAGGCTGAAAGTCAAAACCACAGCACTGCACTAGCTACTAAGAAGGAGAAAAATGACTGCTACTGCTGAACCCAGTACACAGAAATATGGTCAATCTTGTGAAAGGCCACTTCAGTCCAGGTTTGTTTCATAGGAATGTCTGATCTTCCAACTCCCTCCCTAAGTGACACATTGTGCTCAGAAGAGACAAAGTGATTGCAGTCCCTTAGACATGGGGTAGCATCTTTTTCTTCTGAAAAGTAATAGGGTTGGCCAGGCTTGTAACATCCCCAGCAACCACAAATTCTGTAATTAGGGAAGATCTAGCCATACAGGCACAGAACAGATAAAGACTAGGTGACCTCTAACAGTCTCTTCCTTTTTGTATCTTCTGAAATTTTGCATTAGGATATTTACTTAACACAGAAGGCAGCAAGAATAAGTTCTTCCATGTAACTCCAGTATTGATTTAATTGTCTAACAAAATGAAACAGAGGGCGAGAGAAAACATTTTAAGCTGGAGTGCTCAAGCTTTCAAAATTGGTTGAAGATGGATTCAGTTTTAATACATGTAGCAGTAAGAAGGCATTTTATTTCAAAATTATGACTAAATTTCACCATTACCAATCAACAAAGTTATGGAAACTTCTTGAAATAGATTTTCTGTATTACACATTTTCATGGTAACTGAATTCTCAGTTTCCTGAGAGGAGTGCAAAAGAAATAAAACTGTGTACCTGCAGAAGAGGAAACAATGAAATTTTATATGATGACACCAAACCTCTAGCTGTGGCTTACCTCAATGCATTACACCCACCCCAATATTTACATCAGGCTCCAGTGGCTTTTTACTTATTAATTCAGTGCCCTGTTCACCCCCCCTTAAAAGCAAAAAAAGGCACTTGTTTTGCTATACAGAGTTCAGAATGTTTTAATTTTTTTTCCCCCAGAATATTGATTTGCATGAAATACCCACCATGTAAGAGAATGCTGGGAGCTCTCACTCTATGATAGCAAATATAGTTAACTCCAATTGCAGATATAACTTAGGAACACTAACAGAAATATTATTTATTATTAACCAAGAAAAATGCATAAAATTTAAGAATTCTGCATTATGAAAGGCATGAATATAAGTAATTGCATGTGTGTAATGACAATATAACCATAATTCTAGTTGTATAATAAGATTGAAAAGAGCTACGTTTATAAATATGAACATTGGGGTACAGAAAAATATCACAGAGATTGTTTTAGAATGCTGTAGAATGAAACTCCATTTGTGTTTGCTGTATTTCCAAAGAGGAAAAAATTAGTTATCAGTGAGATAAACTGGCATTTGCTTCTTGTGATTGCTCTGCCTGTCGTAATTCCTTTAGAAAACATATTTCTGTAACAGAAATCATAATTGTGACATAAATACAAAGTATTACAGCAATAACCAACTAGACAAAAGGCTTCTTATTACATTATGAGCAATTTGCAGTTCACAGGAACTCCACTATGCTAAGAATAATGTGGGCTTCAGATAAAATGAGCACTTTTCTATTAACTTATACTTCAGTGGTTTTTAAAGAGATACAGTCCAGGTATTTTAAAAACAGTTTTAAACTGGAGTAGAACTTTTTTAAAAACTTTATCTCAGTCTTAAAATAATTCATTCTTCACCACTTCAAAATATGATTTCTCTTTGCATCTAAACATATCTAGAATATTCTTCCCACTTTCTTCATTTTCTGACCTGTTTCAAAATTAATCATCCCGTATAACTTCTTTTTTTTCGAGTGGTGTTGCTGAACAAACAATAAAATAAGCAAAGGATATTTTACTTGGTACTTGCTGCTCCATCTCTGATTATTATTCTTGGTTATTATTGTACTGTGCAATGCTTCTGAAGTTACACACATATGTGACTGTAGGTGACTAACACAGAGAACTACTCACTTACTTAAAAGGAAATGAAAAATCTGGAAAAAATTAAGAAACTGAAAAACACTGAGACAAATTTTGCTTTAAAAAAATGACTAAGAATTTGCCACAATTATTGAACTATGAAAATTAGATCAAGAGATGTATTTCTCAAACATATTTGGAATCTTAATCACAAGCATGAAGGTTTAAACATAGTGTTTAATGTCTAATGAATGAACTTATGCGCATAGTTCTCTCTAAAGAGGGTGAGAATTGCAGTTTTATGGGTTCTTATTAGTTGCAACATTTCATCTCCATAGAAATACAGAAACAAAATAACACCCTGATGTCTGCTGGGGGGACAACAAAGCAGGGCATAAACAAACCAGAAGGTTCCTGGAATGTGTTGGCACCACCATCCTTCTCCAAGTAATAGAGGAGCCAAAAAGCAAAGGTGCCATGCTAGACCTTGCTCTCAGCAACAGGGAGGAGCTGGTGGGAGATGTTAAACTCAAGGGCAGCCTTGGCTGAAGTGACCATGAAATGGTGGAGCTCAAGATCCATAGGGAAGCAAGGAGGGTGAAGAGCAAGCTCACTACCCTGGACTTCAGAAGAGCAGACTTTGGCACTTTCAGGCACCTGCTTGGTGATTATCACGGGATAAAGCCCTGGAGGAAAGAGGAACCCAAGAAAGCTGGTTAATATTCAAGGATTACCTCTTGCAAGCTCAGAAGCGATGCATCCCAACAAAGAAGTCAGGCAAAAAGGCCAGGAGGCCTGCATGAATGAACAAGTTGCTCCTGGACAAAATCAAACACAAAAAGGAAGCCTACAGAGGGTGGAAGCAAGAAAAAGCAGCCTGGGAGGAATACAGAGAAATTGTCTGAGCAGCCAGGGATCAGGTCAGCAAAGCTGAAGACCTCATAGAATTAAGTCTGGTTGGGGACATCAAGGGCAACAAGAAAAGCTTTTATAGGCATGTCAGTGATAGAAGGAAAACTAGAAAAATGTGGGCCCTCTCCAGAAGGAAACAGGTAACCTGGTTACCTGGGACATGGAGGAACCTGAGATACTCAGCATTCTTTTTCTGCCTTGGTCTTCACTGGCAAGTGCACCAGCCACACTGCCCAAGTCACAGAAGGCAAAGGCAGGGACTAGAGTGAAGAACTGCCCTCTGTGGGAGAACATCTAAGGAATCTGAAGGTACAGAAGTCCATGGGACCTGAACAGATGCATCTGTGGGTCCTGAGGGAACAGGGAGAAGTGGTAAGCCACTTTCCATTCTATTTGAGAAGCTGCGGCAGCCCAGTAAAGTTCCCAGTCACTGGAAAAATGGAAACATAATCCCCATATTTTAAAAGGGAAACAAGGGAAAAAAGGAAGACCTGGGAAACTACAGGCCAGTCAGCCTCATCTCAGCATCCAGCAAGATAATGGAGCATGTCCTCCTGGAAACTATGCTAAGGCACATGGAAAGTAAGAAGGTAGTTGGCAACAGCCAACATGGCTTCATGAAGGGAAAACAGTGCCTGTCAAATTTGGTGCCCTTCTATGACAGGGTTACAGTACTGGTGGACAATACTGGAAGAGCAAGTGATGTCATCTACCTAGACTTGTGCAAAGCATCTGACACTATCCCACATGACATCCTTGGGACACATGGATTTCACAGATGAACCACTTGGTGGATAAGCAATTGCCTGGATGGTCACACTCAAAGAGTTACAGTCAATGGCTTGATATCCAAGCAGAGACTGGTGACAAGTGCTGCTCCTCAGGGATTGGTACTGGGACAGCACTGTTTAACATCTTTGTCAGTGACATGGATGGTAAGATTGAGTGCACCCTCAGCAAGTTTGCCGAAGATACCAAATGGTTGACATGCTGGAATGAAGGGATGCTGTCCAGAGGAACCTTGACTTCAGAGGTTGGCCCATGAAAATATGAAGTCCAACAAGTCCAAGTGCAAGGTCATGCATGTGGGGTGGCGCAATCCCAAGCACAAATACAAGAAGGGCAGAGAATAGCTTGAGAGCAGCCCTGAGGAGAAGGATTTGGTGGTGGTTGCTGATAAGCTCAACATGACCCAGCAATGTGCACTTGCAGCCCAGAAAGCCAACCATGTCCTGGGCTCCGTCAAATGAAGCATGACCACCAGGTTGAGGGATGTGATTCTCCCCCTCTACTCCTCTTGTGAGACCCCACTTTGAGTACTTCGTCCAGCTCTGGGGCCCCCAAAATCACAAGAAAGAGGTCAAAAGAGGTCATTTCATCACTCAGAATGGCCAGGGCACCACTAAATTACAATGTGTTAATAAAAAACCCCAATAGAGTAAGCCCTTTAAAGAAAAGTGTCTCTTGCCTTGGTCACAATTTTCTTCATCACTGCCATCCACACAGTCATGGATCCCATCACAAAGCCATCTGACAGGTATACAGTAAGCCTTATTTTTGCATCGAAACTTATCTTCTTTACATTCTGTTACACAATCCATCTGTGTGAATACAGATACGAATGAAGTATTAATGAACAAGAACTGCAATATACTTAAGACAAACAACAAAATTTACCAATGCTGGTTTTTATTGCATTGTGCATTTAATACAATTAAGTTGTCCTTGACAATACAATATACAATTTAAATAGTTACTGAAGTTCAAGTGAAATTGTAATCACACTTTATATGTGTTCTGGTGTTACTTCTTTACCTTGCTTAATATTAGCAATGGGAACAATGGCTACATTTACATTTCTGAAGTCAACTGTCCTACAAGAAATGATCCTTTATACTCTAACTGGCACCTTTACAGTCCTGAAAAATAACAGAATTGGCATTTTTTCCTGAAGTTGTTCATGAAAGTGATAATTTTTAAAAACATATCAACAGTGCAACAGCAGGAAGAGCATGGCATGAAGGCCCATGCAGTCTGAGGTGCCTGCTAGGACTGTATGAAATGAATCTAGAGGACAGAGGGAGGCAATCGCAACACAAATGTCTCCACGCTGCCAGTACAAATCATTCCCTGAAGTATACCCCCCAGAACCACGCTCAGGTTTTGACCTAAGGGACACAATTTTCTTCATTATAACAACCATAATGCAGTGTAACTACCAAGGAGCAAAAATCATGGGACTGTTATCTGACAGTGTTCAATGGACGCAAAATACCACCCCAAAACATTTACCCTTTTAATTAATTTTAGATCTAAAACTGTTAACAAATTTCATGTCAGAGAGTAGGTGAGGAAACAAAAATCAACAGAAATTTGTCACCTACCTCATCAGATCCATCAGTACAGTCATACTTTCCATCGCATTTCAAAGATGCTGAAATACAGCCTCCACTTGCACACACGTACTCACTTGAAGAGCATGTTGGAGATGCTGATTACAAACACATATTTTAGCATTCAGAAAAAGACAATTTATAAATAAGTTGTTTTATAATTCTGTTTTCATCTGGTCAATGTACTGAGCAAACATATATTTGTAGATGACTAGAGCTTTCCCAAATTACTTTGTAAATTACTACATATTTGACAAAACTGGACTGTTGCATCATAAGTAAATTGTATAATGATAGTGAAAGGATATTTGCATTTTATCACTAAGAATTGGTTTTTGTACTCGTTGCTACTTCTAGTGCCTAAGGACTCTTGATTTGTTGATTTATTTTATCTTTATTTCATTCTGATTCAGTCCTTGCTTGATTTTATTTCTCAGCATTACTGAAAACAATACCTGGTTCACAGTTTTTCTCATCCTCCCCAAGTTTACAGTCTTCATGACCATCACATTTCCATTTTGCAGATATGCACTGACCGTTGGAACATTGGAACTGATCCCTAGAGCAGCTTGTTTCACAATACCTCTGGTACAAGTAAAAAAAAAAAGTATATACAAGATAAGGAGTTTAATATAAACATTGGTAAATATACAGCTGATCACAGATGTTACAGTCAATATTCCTCCACACCATGAAATACAGTCAGCCTTATAAAAAAAAATATATATATGTAGATACAATTTATGAAAGGTGGCTTGCACCCTCTAAGCAGGTGGGAAGCATCTGAGCAGGAAAGAAGGTACAAAAGTGTCATGAATAAACAGAAAAATAGCAAAGTCTTTTCTAGTGAATTTATGCTAAACAACAAATAGTCTATATTGTTTTCTGAAAAAACAAAACAAAACAAAACAAACCCCAAAACAAAACAAAACACTGCTATATGTAGAAAGAACAGTTCCTCAACCAGGACACAAAATATTTCCAGGATGGGAAGAGGTCCAAATTATTGCTAGGATAAAAAGATGTAGACTATTGTTAAACAAAATTTTATTTGTATGTTCTCTTTTTAGGATAACTATTTCAATAGGTTTAGGTTTAATGAATTAAAGATATTTGTATATATGGATTGTGTAGAATCATCATTGCTGCATTTTAAGATATTTGTGTGTGGGAATCCATTCTCCAAAAATATAAACCTACTTACATCCTAAAGAAGTGTTTTTCCTGGAAGAAGCCTACCTCATCTGAGCCATCTGCACAGTCATAGTCTCCATCACACCAGAATCTTGCTGAAACACAGTCTCCATTTGCACAGAGAAAGTCTTTCAAAGTGCAGGTTTGAGGCTCTGAATAAAGAGAAGTAACAACCCTAGGTTTATTAGCATTTCCATAAAATATTTTACACATAAACCCCCGATACTATGTATATTAATTAATAAGTGACTATATCAAAGTCAAAACTTGCAAACTGTGAGGCTTCTTTTCTTTTTTTTTTTTTTTTTTTCTTCCTGTAGGATGGAGTTTCAAATAAAAGTCTGTTTTCCAGAAATCAAGTATGGGAGGAGTCATGACAATATACTCCTGACAAAATTGTTAGAGAGATTCAACACAATGAGAATTTGTAAAAGTCAATGGATAGTATAAAAGAAACCACTGTTGTCAATTTGTTAGAAAACAGACAAGGAGAGAAAAAAAAAGGAAGGATAAGGATGGAATTTTCAAATAATTTTAGGGAAACAGAGGGCAGATGTTAGATAAAAAAAGAACAAAACAACACAAAACAACAACAACAACAAAAATAACAAAACCAAAAACAAAACCGAAAAACCCACCACAAAACAAAACAAAAACCCTAAGGAGTTTACAGATGAATAGGAGACAGTAAAGGTTGGAAGGTATGTAGGATATTTTGTAATAAATGTGTATGTTGTTCTACTCCCTGGGAAGCAACAAAACACAGGGAGGTCTGAAGTCATTATAAAAGGCAGGTGCAATAAATGGCAAGAGTAGGCACAAAATTAATTCAAGATATAGGCAAAGAAAACAGGAGAAGCAGGCTGCAGGGAGTAACGGAGTAATGCTGAGAAGGTGAGATTGTCTGTTTCAGCCTATTTACTTCATTGCACAGCTGTGTGATTTTGGTACTTTTGCCACAAAAACACTGGCAAAGGGACCAGTGTGGAAGATCCCCAGCAGAATAATATGTGCTTTCCTTCTGAAAATGAGGACCACTACTGAAGGCACTGGAAAAAATGAAGTTGATGTCAGGACTTTGGACCATTAGATTAAACAAAGGCAGAGAAGCAGCGGTGACTGAGGAGAACTTAAAAATGTCTCTGCATGCAATTTAAACTTTGGCAGTCAGAGACCTTTGGGAAAGCAGGACTGAAAAAAACAAACAAGGATTATTTGTGGGGCTATTTCCATTACAGTAAATCCTGCAGCAAGCAAATAATGTAAAATCAAGAATAAGGATTAGTTAGTAAGACCTTTTCAACAGAGAGATGGGAAAAGAGTCAAGCACATGGTAAATGGCAGTGACTAAATCAGTGGAGCAAGGGTAAAAAAGAAAGAGGAAAGATCTGAGAGGAGACAGTACCAATGGACAGTAATGGACTAGGTAATGCTAAAGGGTCATTTAGCTTCTTATGGATGGTGCAAGCATGAATGCTTTTAAAAACGTACCATTAGTGATCAAGGAAAGCAAACATAACATTAAAAGCTTTCAGTTGAGATTTGTTAAGTACCAGTATGAGAATATGCTACACATGAGTTGCACAGATATAAATTTGAACTTAGTGTTTTTCCTGCATAATAAAAATCAAAAACTGTTTCAAGAAAGGAACCATTTTAAAGAACCTTTCAGTCATTTTTCTTTTTTCTTGACTCATAGAAAATATCAAAATGACCCTGTTTTTTGAAAGTTGTTGGGAGAAATTTCTTTTTTTTTTTTTTTAGGTAGGAGCAACTTTTCATTTTGAAGCTGTAGGAAAGTCATAACAAAGCAGATCTATAGCAATTGCATCAGTTCACCAGCAATATCGTATTTAAGCAAATTAAAGGCTGCCGTTTATACAGATTCTTAGATGATACACATACTACTTCAAATTATTTTCAAAGCAAAAGCTAATTGTATAAACATCAGCAAATCACTGAAATTTGATTCTTTTTGTTGTCAACAGGCCAGGAGGAGGAAGTTCATGATATGATATATTATGTAAAAGAAACAACTCGTGGGGAAAGTAATTCACATGCAAGTACATTTGTTACGTTTCTATACTGATTTGAAAAATAAAAGTAAATACATTTTCTACACTACTAATGAATTATTTTAAACAGATCTGATTCTGGAAAAATGTACACAACGAGCTAAATTCTCAATTCTCTGCTTACAAGAAATATTTCTCTGCGGCTGAAATACACCTCTGTGATTTACATATGAACACAGAAGAGTACTTTCCCATCATTGCTCAGACTGAAAGGAATAAGTATTAATAGACTTCTGTATAACCAATGAAGGACAGCATCATTCAGCTTTTGCTTTATAAAAACACTGAATCTCCTTCTTGAAAAAAAAGCATTTTTTGACATATTAGAAAGAATTTAATTTGAAACACAGCACATAAAATGATCAACTTCTTTCACATTTTAAAGTCTGAAAATAATCTGTAGAGTCAATAGACATTTGTCATCAACTTAAATGGTAGCAAGGAAAGGAACTCATGAGAAACATTTAAAATTATTTCATATTTGGGGCTCAATTTCCCATTTAATAGGCACAGATACTGCACTAAGTCATGAACTGAAAGCAGTTTTAAGGACACTGATGTACTGATATACAAGACTAAGTGGAAAAAAGCGCAACTTTTTCTTCTTAAAACATGAAGTTTGAAGTTACAGTGTAATTTTTACCTACATTTGTACAGGATAAATGTCTTTGCTCCTTATGAGAAAGCATTTTCTCTTTTAGAGGAAATAATTTGTACATTACTTGTACAGTACATAGAAAAAGTAACAACAATACACACATGGGATACAAGCACCTCAACCAAAATGAGAAAGTGTACATTGACCTCCTGATTAATCCTTTCATTTGGCAGGAGATTACAATCATTTCTAGAAATTAGGGGACATACATAGGCCACACTTTCTTGTGATGAATAAGCATTCATCAGATTTACTACAAAATAGTTGTGCTGGCTTTGAAACCTTTCAGCAAACTAAGACAGAGTATCCAATATGACACAGGGACCACAAGGATCGCAAGAACCACAACTAAAAGAATTTCCAGTCGCTGACCAAGAAGACGTCTCTGAATCCACGTAGTGGAATATCAGATGGTGTGGATGTGAGTCTTTACCCAGCAGAAACTGCTGTCAAGTCTAGGGGCCCAGAGCAAGTGGGAGTGAGGAAAACTGGAGCATGTGGATACTGCTGCTCATGAGAAGCAGAATCTATTTGTACACAAATTCCAGGCATTCCCATGTGGTTACTACATAGTAAGAAAGACATGAAGAAAGAAGAGGCAATCCAGAGGAAAGTGACAAAAATGACCAAAGACTTAAGATAATGTCTTGCAAGCAAAATTTTAGAGGAATGGGCTTGTTTAGTCTGAAGATCAGAAAAACAAAGGGAGAGCAGGGGGTCTATACATAAAGAAGGAAGAGGACAATTAAAAGCAAGGGGCTCCCTCCTAAGTCTGTTGTTCACATCCAGAACCGCTTTGCTGTCCTGCAGGGAGCTGATGAGGAACCACACTCCCACCAGGAACAATGGCTGATGCGCTGGCAAAGAAGAATATTACTGGTGCTGCCAGGAAGAAGTGGCAGGTCGTAGTGGTAGGGGACTGTATTTTGAAAGGAACGGAGGCACCCACCTGTCAGTCTGACCCAGCTCAAGGGAGGAGAGCTGCTTATCAGGGGCACAGATCAGGGATGTTGCAGAGAAGCTGCCTGCTCTAGTCAGTCCCACTGACTATTACCCACTTCTAGTGATCCATATGGGTGCTGCTGATATAGATAGCAGTAGCCTGGAGAACATAAAGAAGGACTACACAGTTCTGGGGGAGGTGGTTAGGAGCTCTGGAGTGCAGATTGTCTTTTTGTCAATTCTCCAGGAAACAGGGCAGGACCTTAACAAGGCTAGGAGGATTGGCCAGGTTAATAAATGGTTAGAAGGGTGGTGATACAGTCAGGGGTTTGGGTACCTTGAACATGTGACTAAATTTAGTGGGCCAGGTCTACTGGGGGCTGGTGGAGCTGGTCTGACAAAGAAAGGGAAGAGTGGATTTGGCAGGAGGCTTGCCAGACTGGTCAAGAATGCTTTAAACTAGATGTGTTGGGGGAGGGGGGCATCATTCCATCCCAACACACCCAGTCACTGGCCAGCACCTATAATAAATGCCCAGAGCAATGCAGAGATATTCTAGCTGCTCCAGCCAATGAGCCGGCTTCAAATGGAGCTCGGCTCAGATGCCTCTATACAAATGCCCGTAGCATGGGGAGCAAACGAGAGGAATTAGAGATGTGTGCACATCTAGAGGGGTATGATATAATAAGCATCACAGAAACATGGTGGGATGGATCCTATGACTGGAGTGTTGGAATGCAAGGTTACAAGCTCTTTAGAAAAGACGACCCGGTAGGCAGGGAGGGGGAGTGGCTGTTTATGTTAGGAATAGGCTGGAGAGTATGGAACTCTGTCTGGGGACAGGTGAGCAGTCGACAGAGAGTTTGTGGGTCAGGGTTAAAGGGAGAAAAGCGATGGGTGACATTGTTGCGGGGATCTGTTACAGACCGCCTGACCAAGAAGACTCTGCGGATGAAGCACTCTATAGACAGACAGGAACAGCCTCATGCCTGCAGGCCCTTGTTCTCATGAGGGACTTCAAACACCCTGACATCTGTTGGAGGGATGGTACGGCCCGGCACAAGCAATCCAGGAAGTTCCTAGATTGTGTGGAAGACAACTTCCTTCTGCAAGTAACAGAGGGCGTCAACAAGGAGAGGTGACATGCGTGACGTAGTCCTCAACAAAAGAGAAGGGCCGGCTGGAAATGTGATGCTCCAGGGCAGCCTTGATTGCAACGACCATGAGATGGTCGAATTTCAGATCCTCAGGACAGTGAGAAGAGCGTGCAGCAAGCTCAGTGCCCTGGACTTCAAGAGAGCAGACTCTGGCCTCTTCAGGAACATGCTCAGTAGGATTCTATGGGATACAGCCTTAAAGGGGAAGGGGACCCAAAGCTGTTGATTGATATTCAAGGATCACTTGCTGCAAGCTCAGGAGCGATATGTCCCAACTAGAAGGAAGTGCTGCAGGAGGTCGAGGAGACATCCTTGGATGGATAAGGAGCTGCTGAGGAAACTTCAAAGGAAAAAAGAGGCTTATAAAAGGTGGAAGCAAGGACAGGCGGCCTGGGAAGAATACAGGGATGTTGTCTGGGAAGCTAGGGACCAGGTTAGGAAAGCTAAGGCCCACTTAGAATTAAACTTGGCTAGGGATGTGAAAGATAACTGGAAGGGATTCTAGAGGTACATGGCAAGATAGACGAGGGACAACATTGGCCCTCTCCGGAAGCTATCGGAGAACTGGCTACCTTGGATTTGGAGAAGGCTGAGGTTCTAAATGGCTTCTTGACTTCTTTGCCACAGTCTTCACTGGCAAATGCTCTGAAGTCACCACCCAAGTCCTGGAAGGCAGATGCAGGGACTGTGAGAATGAAGACCCCTGGCCGACTGTAGGAGAAGATCTGGTTTGAGACCATCTCAGGAACCTGAACATACACAGCTCCATGGGACCTGACGAAATCCAATTGCGAGTCCTGAAGGAGCTGGTAAATGAAGTTGCTAAGCCACTGTCCATCATATTTGAAAAATATGTGACACATTTGCTTTTGCCAAGGTGACCTTATGAGTCATTCCAGGTTAGTTTCTTTCAAGATGCGGGTTTAAAACATTTTTAATTAAACATTAAATAATTGCTAGTTCCCATTGCATTTTGGGATACAAAGTTATTCCAGGACAAAATTAGCTAATTTGTTTTCTTGACAACTTGTAGGAGCAATACAACAATGTTGAGAAGATTCTCCAGCAACAGTAATATTTTTACAATGATTGAATTAATATCTGTCTACAGCATTATTACATTAGCTTTGCTTCAGTGTTTACAGTACTATATTTTCTTTAATTATGTTCAATAAAATATTACTTCTGCTTTCCCGTCAGCAGGAATAAGATAGCCATTACTATGGAATTTTCCTTTTTTCACGTTCCCTGAATACTATTTTTGCTCTATTTTATTTCAAAAAATTTAAATAAACTCTGAAAGCAAATTTCCCATCCAAAAAGATATTATCTCAGAAGAGTTAAAAATGCATTCTATGTTGTTTAGTGCTAACTCAGGATGGACCTATAACGTTCCTTACTTATTTGGGAGGGTCCAAATAGAGTTAAAGAACAACAGACTGTAAGACAACTACACTTAAATAACGAAGTCATAACAGGCACAACTATCTACATTGCATCACAAATATTTTTTCATACTTATATGTGATATTTTTTTAACATGCATTCTGTTTCATGTCTGATAACATCACCAGGAATCTGTGTGTGCATGCAAAGAAACTGTGCAGAGAAATATAAATACTTGTGCTGAATTTCTGTAATTCAAGGAATTCAGTCTGCATTATTGAGAAATGACTCATTTTCTGATGTAGCTGCCTGACAACCTTTTGTATATTCATGCATGCTATGAACAACTTATCATAATGCATAATGCAATATATTTTGTCAAATGCTTTTGAAATTCTAATTCCGTTTCATTACACTTTATAAGTGGATTGACAGCCTATAAAGAATTTTATACATCTATTTCAAACAACTGAACAGTGTTATGTATTTTCACAATGCTTCCACGATTTTAACAGTTGTGTCAGTAAATACCTACTGTATTTACTCTAAACAGCAGAATATGGAACATTAACAAAAGTTAAGTGAATTATGCATTTCACAAGCAAAAGAAAATAAAAGTAAAATTAAAAAATCATTCTGGAGTTCACCATTCTGGCCTTTAAGTTTGATGCACCAGCTGTGTCTGTGTACTCTCAACTCACTAATTCCATCCTTTGTAATTAACTACAGATGTCTTTAACTCCAAGTCTACAGAACAGCCAAGAACTGAATATATAACTTAATTACTGATGTGAACAAAGAGATGGCAAGCTTAACATTTTTTAAAAAAAGGAAACTAGGCAGACGATTGCTCCCTCGTTACCTTTTTTATTTTTTTTTTTTTTATTCACTTTCTACTCTGATAATCTGAACTTTAAGGAAGAAAATTATTAACATTGGGTGATAAATAAATCCCATGTCATATGACAAATTTCAAATAAGATGTGTGACACTTATTTTGCAAATATGCAATAATGTTTTGTGGAAGCAGCATTTTGGTATGATTTTTTTCTTCAAATTTTCAAAACATTTTCTAGTCATGTAGATTAACACTGCTGCAGCAAAATAATATGTCTATTTGATTTTTATGTAATAATAAAAGAATATGAAATAATTTCTCAGTATTTTTATATATATGAAAATCGAAAGAATACCACTAGCACTAAAAACAAATTCTTAAGTAAAATCTCTCACAAAGTTAAGAAATCTTTTTTGTGCCAACCCTATTCCCAGGTGTATAACCATAAATGGTTCTGAGTGATTACTGAACCAGATTATATTTTCCCCTTTAGATGACTTGCATGGGAAAACTACAGCATTATTGCTTGCAGTAACTCGCAACATTTTCAAACGTAAATTGTAATTAAAAGAGTCATGGTTTAAGCAAGTCAGTAACTCAGCATCACGCAGCCACTTGCTCACCTACCCTCCTTCCCCACTTCCGGGCCGGATGGGGAAAGAGAATCGAAAGAACGTAAACACCAGGGGTTGAGGTAAGAACAGTCCAATAACTAAAACATAATATAAAACTACTACTACTACTAAATAAGGGAAATAACAAGGGGAGAGCATATAAAACTAAAAGGGGTAAGGAAAAAAACAAACAACAATAAACACAAGTGATGCACAGTGCAATTGCTCACAACTCACTGACCAATGCCCATCCTGACCCGAGCAGGGATCTGCCCCTTCTGGGTAACTTTCCCCGCTTTATATACTGGGCATGATGTGCTGTGGTATGGAATACCCCTTTGGCTAGGTTGGGTCAGGAATCCTGTCTCTGCTTCCTCACAACTTCCCGTGACCCTTCTCACTAGAAAAGTATGAGACAGAAAAGTCCTTGATTGGAGTAAGCATTATTTTAGAAATAACTGAAAACACTGGTGTGTTATCAGCATTGTTCTCCGACTGAAGCTGAAAACACAGCACTATACTAGCTACTAAGGAGAAAAATAACTGGGGCAGCTGAAGCCAGGATATGCCTTTTCCTCACTGGCAGATCATGAGAGACTGATCAGGGTAAGGGCTGGGTAAGCAACAACTAAAACATCAGTATTTTATCAGCACTGTTTGCAGACTACAGCCAGAACTCAACCCTACACCAGCTACTAGGAAGGAAAAATAACTGTTACAGCTGAAACTAGGAGAAAAAGGCAGACAAATACACTTTAACATTTCAAGCAGAACAAGCTAGTCTTCAGACATCCTGTATTTATAGATACTGCATCTCAAAATGGAGAAAGGGATAGACAGCATATACTCAGCATTAGAATGCCTAATTTATTAAGATTTCTAGGTTATTACCTTTGAGGCACTAAATACACATTCATGATATACAATCAGGAATATACATTCATGATTATCTACACAAAAATATATTATCGTATTTCTAAGTACAAAAGAAAGAACAGAAATGATCAACTGAAGACACTTCAGAAGTATTTTTAAAATTACTCTTTTGAAATATTTTATAAAGGCAACAATTATGAGATAAAACCATGAAGAATTTCCATTTCTTCCTGAGAAGCAGATCTAAATTAAATCACTGAAAGTGGTATTATAGAGATTTATTAGCCATTCAGGTTCTTCACTGGTAGGAGAGGACTAGGCTAACAGAGCTACACTGAATAACAACTATTTCTTAAGGCAATTAAGTATTATAGAAATGAACGTCTCATGATACAAAACAAGGCAAACCATCTCAGGAATATAATGAATGTAGGCCAAGGGGTGATGGCTTTAGACTGAAAGAGAGTAGATTTAGATTAGATACAAGGAAGGAATTTTTCACTGTGAGGGTGGTGAGGCACTGGCACAGATTGCCCAGAGAATCTGTGGATGCCCCATCCCTAGAAGCGTTCAAGGCCAGGTTGGATGGGGCTTTAAGCATCCTGGTCTAGCGGAAGGTGTCCCTGTCTGTGGCAGGGGCGTTGGAACAAAATGCTTAAGGTCCTTTCCAATCCAAACAATCCTATGAACCTATGAATGTAAAGGGCAAGTAGCGTTTAATAAAACTTTATTGTTAACAAACATTTGTCACTTTATCACTGAGCATTTTTTTATGATTCTTATCCAGAGATCAGAAATATGATGCATAACTTACTGACAAAAGTTAAACTACTTGCAATTCATTAGATTATT
Source organism: Myiopsitta monachus (assembly GCA_017639245.1). NCBI lineage: Eukaryota > Metazoa > Chordata > Aves > Psittaciformes > Psittacidae > Myiopsitta > Myiopsitta monachus. The sequence goes on from CM029921.1 coordinate 52,438,831, forward strand.
GAGAAATCAAAGGTCAGGTGTTTTTCACAGCTAATACAGAATTATAGCTCTTTACAAGAATGAATAAAATTGGAGAATTTCAGTAATGGATATTTTCTATTCTGGTCAACTGATTTTCAACAGATGAGATGACATATCAACACATACACATGTGGTTTATCAAAACTGAAAAGCTCCCTCTTACACGTTGTTAAACTGACTGCACTCCTTATAACATGCACTTTGGTAAAAGGTACTTACTACAGTTTTCTTCATCAGAATTATCACCACAATCATTTTGGCTGTCACATCTCCAATGATCTGGAATACAGTTGTTATTCTTGCACTGGAATTCATGAGGCCCACAAGTTTTTTTATCTGTGATTAAGATGAATATTATTTACATTACTGATGACAAAGAATCAAATTGGAAAGACTACTACTAAAGTGTGACATGACAATATTGCTAGACACTACTTAAGAAGGAGCAACCATTATCCTTGAAATGTTATTTGCAGAAATAATTTACTTCTCATACCACAGTCTTTAAGATTTTGCTCATTCATTCATACCAAAAGACATAACACTTATAAAATTGATGACAAAATTAAACTACGGACTGTATATACACTGTCATTTTAAGTAAAAAATTAAGAAGTGATCTCAAATTATTTTGGAGAGGCTATTATTTCACTGAAAATTAAAAAATGCATTGACTTTTCCTTGGATTTATCTGTAAGACTGTTTTACAAAGGATCAGACCACGTTCAACCACAAGAATATTTATTGCAATATATGCAAAATATATATTTCTAAAATGTTACGTTTAAGACTAATCATATCTGACACAAAACTTTTCATTTGATTTACATTTTCACCTTCTGATGTCTTGGACTGTAAGTCTATTTATACAAAGTAAAACATTATAAAGCATATAATGCTGAACAGATTAATTTTCGCAATGCAGTCAATTTTCAGTGTAGCTTTCCTGTTTATAGAGTAGCATGGTAGCAAAGCCTCTTGGAGATGCATGAACATCCTGAACTGGTCCAGTAGGAAGGAGCTGCCTCTGTGTTTTATTTACATTATCTCTTGAGTAATTCGTTCAGGTTCTAAGGACTGAGATGAAATTAAGTAAATGAAAAAATTATCAGTGACATTTTCTTTGAAGAAAAAAAAGAAAGCTTGCTTTGTAAAAGCCTCAATGACATATTTAAAATTACGTGTCACTGTGATGAAATTTCAACAGAATTTTTTAAAATTTCTGTTAGGCTATTTCATAACATGTCATTTCAGACTTCATACTGTTATCATGAGAACTCAATGAGTTCTAATGACTGACAGAATGAAAGAGGAATGAAACACTAGCTTAAATCAATCCGTACTTACAGCCTGTGAAATGGAAAGGACCATAAACTACAGGTATTAGATTTGATACGATGGCTCAAACTGCTGCTTACTGGGCTTTGTTTTAGGTGTCGTTCTAAAACTAGAGTGTTAAAACTGATGGACAGGGTACAGCACTGGATGTCATCTACCTGGACTTGTGCAAAGCATTCAACACTGTACCACACAACATCCTTGTCTCTAAGTTGGAGACATTAATTTGATAGGTGGACCACCCTGTGGATAAAGAACTGGCTGGATGGCCGCACGCAAAGAGTAGTGCTCAATGGCTCAATGTCCAGTTGGAAACCAGTAATGAGACGTGTCCCTCAGGGATCACTGTTGGGAGTGGTGCTGTCCAACATCTTTGTTGGTGACATGGGCAGCGGGATTGAGTGTGCCCTCAGCAAGTTTGCTGATGACACCAAGCTGTGTGGTTTGGCTGATATGCTGGAGGGAAGGAATGCCATCCAGAGGGACCCTGACACACGTGTGAGGTGGGCTGATGCCAACCTGATGAAGTTTAACCATGACAAGTGCAAGGTCGTACACCTGGGTCGGAGCAATCCCAGGCACACATACAGGTTGGGCAGGGAAGAGATTCAGAGCAGCCCTGCGGAGAAGGACTTGTGGGTGTTGGTCGATGAGAAAATGAACATGAGCTGGCTTCAGTGTGCGCTGGCAGCCCAGAAAGCCAACCGTATCCTGGGCTGCATCAAAAGGAGCGCGACTAGCAGGTCGAGGGAGGTGATCCTGCCTCTCTACTCTGCTCTCGTGAGACCTCACTTGGAGTATTGTGTGCAGTTCTGGTGTCCACAACATCAAAAGGACATGGAACTCTTGGAACAAGTCCAGAGGAGGGCCACGAGGATGATCAGGGGACTGGAGCACCTCCTGTATGAAGATAGGCTGAGAAAGTTGGGGCTGTTCAGCCTGGAGAAGAGAAGGCTGCGTGGACACCTCATATCAGCCTTCCAATATCTGAAGGGGTCCTATAGGGATGCTGGGGAGGGACTATTCATGAGGGACTGTAGTGATAGGGCAAGGGGTAATGGGTTCAAACTTAAACAGGGGAAGTTTAGATTGGATATAAGGAAGAAATTCTCTACTGTAAGGGTGGTGAGGCACTGGAATGGCTTGCCTAGGGAAATTGCGAATCATAGAATCATAGAATAGTTAGGGTTGGAAAGGACCTTAAGATCATCTAGTTCCAACCCCCCTGCCATGGGCAGGGACATCTCCCACTAAACCATGCCACCCTATGCTCTGTCCAACGCAGCCTTGAAGAGTGCCAGCTATGGAGCATTCACAACTTCCCTGGGCAACCCAATCCAATGCCTCACCACCTCCATTCCTGGCGGTGTTCAAGGCTGGGTTGGACAGAGCATAGGGTGGCATGGTTTAGTGGGAGGTGTCCCTGTCCATGGTTGGAACTAGATGATCTTAAGGTCCTCTCCAACCCTAACTAGTCTATGATTCTACAATTCTATAAAACTACGTTTGAGTATTAAGAAGACAGAAGTAAATGGTGTTGCAGCTCAGTTGTGTGCACCCAAAACTTTGGTCCTTATAATAATGCTTTTTGCTTTTATTTCTTATTCTCTGCCAATACTGTGAGTGTATTTTTCTTCCACAGTACTTTTTCCTATGATGTTTCTCAAGATGACAGCCTAACATTTTAATCATGACATTTCAAATACTTGCATTGGCAAGAACTTATAAAAATATCTAACATTACAAAACATGAAAAAAGGAAAGACACTGGTATTTTTTTTCCGTAGCTTTGTTAAAGATCAAGTCTAAACCCAGAAATCCATCCTATAGTGATTAAAGTACCTACCCACAAAATGAATCCTACAGACTAATAGCAGATTATATTATTTTTATCCTTATACATTCAATAGAAATACCAAGATCTAATCAGTAACACACAGAAGCCAGTGATGCCTTCTTTTGAACGAAGGATACCTTCATTTCAGCTACCTGCTAGGATGAAGAGAACATGAAGCATATGTTTTCTTATTCTTCATGAAGTATTATCTAGTCTCAAGGATGCATTTTCGAGCATTGCATCTTTATACTTGTGAAGAAAGACTGGATTTTAGTTATTTATTCATTTTTCAGTTTATCCAAGTGCAGGCTAAACTAACGATTACCACTTTAATGTTCATCTTTCTTTTTTTACTCTATTTTTAACAAACACCAGGAAATATTTTCTTTTTTTCTATACAAAATATTTTGCATGTTTGTAAGGCTCTCTCTCTTCATTTTACAAATCTGAAAGCTTCTTTTGGGTTGACTGATCTCTCATAGCAGCTTACACTTGACAATGCTTTACGAACCAGATTTGCTTGTCTTTTATTTCCTTCTGTATGTTAATGAGAGCCAAGGTGAAAACTAGAATACTGGAACTAAGATATAACAAAGCTGAAGATTCGGGAACTTATGTGACAAATATCTAATCTTTGAGAAAGGCCAATTTACTCGGCTCAAAGGAACGAGAGCAAGAAATTTATTTTTTTTTTTTTTGAATTGTGGAACCCTGGAAAGCATGCACAGGGGACACACACATTTTCATTGCTGTCTTCAATACTAAACTGCTTTCCATTTTTCTTAAAATAAGACCACCTTAAAATGTGAAAGTTCAGATAAGAATGGTACAGACACAAAGAATTTAAGTACTGATAATTCAATTTTCATATTTCTATCTCCAAACTGTTACTAAGAGATTCATTGATCTACTGAAACAGACAAAGGCCCCTTCTCAGAAATTTGTGTGACTGCCTGAAGCAACTGTTGAGTGGTTGGGGTTTGTCTTTCCTGCATACTGACCTGGGATTGTACTTTAGATAGTACAGTCAAGATTCTGAATGAGCATGAAGAAAATGGGATAAGGGCTTAAAACAGAAAACAAAGAAACTCCCAAAATTATATATGCGTCCTAAAAGCATTTTGGTTCAATCATCAATCGCTATGAATTAAAACATTATTTTGTCATTAATTGCACTGCATTGCTGTTTGGGGATTTTGATTCCATACACATGCACGTTTGTGCATTTGTCTGTGTGTGTGCCTGAGAAGAATAAAGTCCAAAATGAGAAGAAACTCGCTTTTGATCAAGGATCAGCTAGCTGTTCTAGAGCTTGGCAGAATGTCATTGATACAGGAAATTATAGGTCTGCTGGGGAAAGTTTAAGTTTATACAGCATCCTCCATCACCAGAAAAAAACCTGCTTCGGCTCTTTAGGTTAAAAGTAAAATTGTTTTTTAAAAAAGTGAGGAAGCAGGATGCAGTCATACTAATGTTGAAAATTATGTTAGTAAAGACCTGAAATACATATAACATTTAAAGCAGATTATAATCACTTTCTATGACCACACACAGCTTTCTTCAGATTCTGACTCAAACAGGGCCTTTCTGATGTAAAGTGTTAAAAGTTGTGAGCAAAGAATATCATAATATAACGGCTTTTCTTAATTACCTAGACAGAAAGCATGAATTTACCTACTCTCCTTCAAAAACCACCATACACTAATTAATAAACATACATTTCCTAACTCTGTTACAGTTGTCTGAGTTGGAAAGTAACCATGGAAGACTGAATACATTCAGACTACTTGTAACAAATTTACTCAACATAGTATCTCCAATAACATACAGCAGCAGATGTTGACTAAGCAAAGTGCATGTGACTATATAGCACTGAAGCACAAAAGATTACCCTTTGTTCAAGTTTTGAATTGCAAGCATTTTAGAAATTATCTAGAGATGATAGCTAGTACTACATCAACGTATACAGATCTTTATTATACTTAGCTTGCAGTTTCAGAATTTAATCAAATCAAAATTGTTCATAAAAATAGCCATCTGAAAAAAACCCAAAACAATGCTGAAGTCCAAACAGTGTTAAAACTACTGCTATAATTAGGTTATTTAAACAAATGCTAAAATTATGGGAAACTAAAATCTGATTAAATGCATCCTGTTCTTGTGAAGATATATGTACGTAATTGTGTGAGGCAAAGAGATTGTGAATATGGATAAATTGTTCTGCTTCCTACCTACACAAAGACTAAAAGCATTATATGCAGCTAGCAGATTGAAAATAAAAATGTAGGTCTTTTTTTTCAGGGAGGTGTGTAATTAAGCTGCAGAACTCCTTGTTGAAGCACGCTGTTAAACTTTACAAAGGTTAAGACAGACTGAAATCCATCAAGGGTAGTTGCATACAGGGCCATATTTGACTCACAATATCCAGATTCTCAGATTGTTAGAGGTTGGAATAGTATTTCAGGGAAGTTTAAGTACAAGCCTGCATGGCTCGCATATTCTTCCCTTGATACTAGCCTTCAGTCACTGCCAGAGACAGAACAAAAGGCAAGATGAGCCTTAGACATGAACCAGCAAAACTAGTTGCATATATTGTGATGGAAAAAGTCTGTTTAACTTGGGATTGCATGTATTGCACCTCTACACCACTTTACTGTTTGAGTAGTTTGGAAGTTATTCTTTCTGTTAGCTGAAATAATGAATAACAGTGAACTATCTATCATAAATACGATTTTTCCTCTTCAGCATTAGTTTTGTTTTTCTAAATCTTTGTTTTTAAACTTTGTGTCTTGATGATATTATTAGCTGAATTATTTTAAGACCCTTTGTGCTGTATCAGTTGGGCTTGAATGGGTTACTCAAAACACAAACTCACAGTTTGGAAGCTTGGAATGCTGTCCAAATCAGAAGAAAAAATACATTGGGCATCAAGGTGATGGGGGACAGTGCAGGAGAAAGCACCTAAGAAATAGATCAGAAGGTGAACAGTGCAAGGCTAGTTCTAAAATAGCCAAGAAGAGGATATAAAGTGCACCTATGATAAAGGTTCATCTCTCTTGCACACACTGTTTTCTCAAGCCAAATGATTTCTTGGATTGTAACTATCTTCAGTTGATACGATTAACTAGTTTCCCCTTCTTGACAATTCAAATGATTCTAATTTTCAGTGTTGTGGAAGAGTTCAGTTTCCTAGGCATATTTACCAGCTCCAACATTTTCACATATGTGCTAGTGACAATTGCTTGAAACATATCCATGGAAATTTGGCACTCTCAGCACTTTATTCTTGAATACAGCCTGCCCATCTCACCATTTCCCAGGTGGATATTCATATTTATTATTTTATTTACCGCAAAAGTTGACTCAGTACTTTCCAACTACACAAGCAATGAATGACTGAGAACAGCTGTGGGTGTAGAGGAACTCGATGTGGAGGATTTTGAGCTAGACTAGCTGCTGCGAGAACTTTGAGATAGCAGAGGAATGTTGCTGGGAAAGCTTTGAGATCGTAGAGGAATGTTGCAGGGCAAGGTTGGCAAGATAAGAAGGAAGAAAGAAGAGAGGAACTAATATCCAATGAGGGGACGACAGCGAGAAGCAGGAGTCCAATCAAGGCAACCAGTGAACAAGATAACAACCAATGAAGCAGTGACAGTACACACATGGACAACGATAGCTAGCCAATTGTATTAGCTGCTTATAACGCGGGCATTTTGTATAACCTATATTAACCCTGGATTTTCAAAAAGTAAACAATTTTGTTTGTAAATGGAAACGGGGTCCGTGCCGTATGTCTCCACAAACAGCTACTACTACTATACAGTGTAATACTTTTTTTTTTTCCCAAGTGATGATAAATAGCATACTAGGTGTATACAATAAAATATCATGTGCAACTTTGTGAGTAATCTTAGTAATTTTAGTTGCTTCTGCAGAAATATAACAACTCACCTGATCTGTCAATGAGAAACATACTAAAATCTGTCGAGTTGTATTTGTGATCCAACAATGAATCTTCAAAAAAGCAATGAAGGAAATTCTTGTATTCAAAGATAGTACTTATGTTCTAAAATATCTGGGCCAGTGGGGTAGAGCACTGTGGTTCTGGATATTGTGCAAAATCTGACCAACATTAGGGCTTGGTTTGGTAATGGTGAAATTCTGTCCTTGATCTTCTCAGTAGAGAATCTGCCTCCCCAAACTATCAAATCTAAGTACAGAAGTTTCATATCAGTTTCATTGGTGGTTCTTGGAGAATTCCTATGGGGATGCCAATTTTGTGGGGTGGTGTGTTAGGGCATGTAAGTACCTAGAGCTCACAGAGGGAAGCAGAAGTTGGACATGTCAAGCTAGAATCTGCTCTGGACCCCTCTGCACAGTTAGTCTTAAAAAACATAATTTGCAAATTACTACATTTTTCACTATTTATGAACTCCAGCAGCAACAAATTATGCAGAATAAATTGACAGTAGCTGAATAACACTGTGAGAAAAATCAAGAATGTCATCATATTCGAAATGAGATACTCATTTACAGCTCCTGCCAATAACATAATAGTATAATATGAAGTTTGATGAGACTATATGAGACTACTTATATAAAGTTTTCCATTCAACAAGAACTGCATGAGCCAGACAAAGCTATCATATCAGATAGGTATTACCGTACACTGAAAGAGGACATATTGAGGGGGTTGATTATATCCTTTTGTTACTTTTTTTCAAAAATGCCAAGCTACAGCAATACATTGTAAACAACTGGCATACTCACCACAATTAGCTTCATCTGATCCATCAGCACAGTCTGGGTCTTCATCACATACCCACAGTTTAGAAATGCAGTGTTTTGTTGTTTTGCACTGGAAATGGTCTGGAGAACAACTGTTTTCAGCTTTAAATAAAAGGATCCCAAATTAAAAATAAAAATTTCTGCTAATAAAAAAAACTATTTGTTTTGAAGAAAAAACTATTAAGGATTCAAAACTCAGATACTGTATATCTCTAGCATCACTTATGTAACATCTGTGAGAAAACTAGCATTCAGGTTTATATTGTTTATAATTTTATCTTTTTTTAAACGTATTTTATTATGTACTACAATAAGGTCAAATGAATCTAACAAAGGGTCTGCTGTGATTTTTTTTCAAAAAACCACTTCAGCAAAAAGCAGCCAGCCTTTTTTTTTTCTTTCCTAACTTCTTAAAACACCAGTTATCAATTCTGAAAGTCAGTTTAGCAGAAAAATGTTTTCGACAAATCCTAGAGGAAGTTAAAGATGCAAAGATGCAGCCAACATTCATCCTATTCTTTCAGGGTGCTCTAAGTTAAAGCTTTAACTGCATTAATTTTAGAAAAAAATTAGAAAAAAAGATACTTGGATCTCTAGACTGTCTCCCTCACAAGATTATATGTGGGATCTTACTATTTCTTAAGCACTCACAACTGAAAGTATAGAGGCAAGATGAATACAGGACATGCAACTGGACTAGACTGTGAGCAAACTATTTGTGATCAATCAAAAAAAAAACCAAAAGGATTTCTTTAGCGATATGCTAATGTACTAAGCCCTCAAAATTTTTCTAAACTGAATTGTACGTATGTGGAAAACATTATGATCTATTCTCTGATAATGTTTTCCCACATGAATGTTTGTCCTCCTTTTACCTAGGGAACTCCATAAAGTTTTTAACAAACTTTTCTATCCCTTTTGAAGTGATTTGCTTCTTGGTACTATCACTCTTGTTTCTTGTGTTTGGCAAGATGAAAAAATTTCACATTTGTTATAAGTCATTGTATTATTTCATTAAGTAAGTGTCACGTTTCCATACATAAATTTACAGTGCTGGAATTAAACAGCATTTAGACTTGGCGATGCTGCTAACTACACTTATTAAAAAATAATACTGATTCTCAGCTAGGACACTTCACAAGGGGATTTCAAAGTGCTTTACAGGGAAGACCAGCATAATTACCTCAATTTCACATATGGAAAGCCTTAAGTATGAAATGTAACTTTTTCAAGGTCACTTGATATAAAAAGTAAGTGGTAGGGCTGGAAAAAAAAAAAGGTCTGTACCTTATGAATCCTAATCCAGTGAAATTAGAATAAAATAGATAATCTCCTCTGTTATCTGTGACAGGAGCCGAAGTCAATGTGAACTTTTTGACAGACTTACTTAAAACCTCTCCTTTTCATATTCTCCTCAAAGGCATCAGAAGAGTTTTCAGAAGCCACAATTGAGGTTATATTAAAATATAAACTAGCACACTTAACTTTCTTAAAAGAGAAGCTAATAAAGTCTGGGTAAAGCAGAACAGAAACAAAAAATTAACCTCCACCACTCCCCACCGCGTCTTTGCAGGTGGGTTGATGGCTGAGTTGAGACAATTAAAAAGCTTCCTTTATGTCACAGCAGACTCTCCTACCCCGAGTAATCCCTAGGAAGTTTTCAACTCCATCAGCGCTGATGCTGACCCTATCCCCTGCCACAGACCTTAAGTATTGCTGTGCTGTAGACTCTACTACTCTGATTTCATTTGTCAGCTACACTTCAAGCTTCTGAGAACTTGCCATGTCATGGCAGGTTCTTTATAATGAAAAAAGCAGTCTCCCTTATCTTTCACAGGAGTTTCTTTGACCCCACTTAAAGTACTTAAAGAAACATTACATGCAAACCAGCATTTGATACTGTCTGTCTGAGGCTATAGTTCTGCCAAGTTGTTTAGAAGACCGCCATTAAACATGACCATCAAAAAAGCTTTTGTGTCCTCAGTAATCCCTTGGAGAAGGCCGTGTTCTTTGCAGAAATGCAGCATATACAAACCTTGAGAAAGCTAATTCAGAAAACAGGATCACATTAGATCAGCAGATCTGAAAGACTGAGTGAATGACAGAGATGTATTTCAAGACAGCACCATCATTCTAATTACAAAATTATCAAAGCCACAAGCAACTCAATATATTTCCATTTTAAACCTGAAAATATTTTTTCTACTTACAGCCAAGAAATAAGGAGTGGAAATTAATTGATGAGAAGATGTATTAACATCTAAGTAAATGGAAATCAAGCTATATTGGCAAATTAATGTAGAAGTTGCCAGGAGAGACGGAATAAAAAGGTAGAAAATTCCATCAAAGGATATAAAAGCAACCATGGATCTACATCTTCTTCAAAAAAAGACACATAAAAATATGTTCCATTCAAATATGTTGCTGCAAGGCACGGCAGATGAAAGCCTCAAGAAGATGAGTCATTTGTGAGTTGGTTAAGAGTAAAATGGATGTTTCAGCCTAAGTCAGAAACCCAATGAAATGCTTGAAATTAACTGTTTACACACCCCTCTTCTTTGCAATGACTTTAAAAAGCGAAGTTAATATCTGTTCTCTTCTATACGAAGCACTGTACATCAATCCATCCCTAAATTAACTGGTTTGCATGGGTATTTTTACATAGAGGATATTTACAGTATTCTACTTCAGGTTTTGTTTAAAACCAGCTACAGTTATCAGCACAAAGTTCTCTAAACATTACTTACGACATTCTTTTTCATCTTCTTCATCACCACAGTCATTCTGACCATTGCATCTCAGATTTATTGGAATACACTTCTGACTCCTTGTGCACTTGAATTGACCTGACAGACACACATGTGTCTCTGAAAGTTAAAAGAATAAGAGTACCTAATTAAAAAAAGTTATAAAGATTAAAAAAAAAGAAAAGTAAAAAAATATAAATGCAGTTTCTTGACAGAATTTAAAGGGTGGTATTTTAATCTGTTTACCATTTTTCTGAAGTCTACAATGTCTATAATCGCCTACCACAGTTCAATTCATCAGAATTGTCCCCACAATCATTCTCTCCATCACAGATGAAGGCTGGAAGAGCACATAGCCCAGTGCCACACTGAAAACGTCCCGGCTGACATCTGAATTCAGCTAAGAAAAACAAAAACATGAATACTACCAGAGGACTGGTTAAAGTATCAACAGTGTTGTTTTTCCTCTATGGGCTAATCAAAAGAATTTATAAACTTTTGTATTTGATTCTATAATCTCAATCTAAGTAGATATTAGTAACTGAATGTACATGTACTATTGCAAAATTCATTTAAAAGTCTGAGATGTTAAATTTGCATAACTATAGTTATACCTTACTAATGACACAGAGTACAACCCTCTCCAGGTTGAGGTTTACTATTAGCGCAACAGAGACTTGCAATTTAGGATCTAAATACTTGAGTTCAAGTTTGCGTTTCAGAAACGCGCTATTCCACTCTACTTTCCACAAAAAGTCTAACATTGCTCCCTCTCACAGCCACTGCTATTTGAGTGAATAAGCAATTATGCACCTCTCTACTAATATAATATATAAACATAGTGTAGCTTAAAATATAATTTTATGTAGAGTGATTACATATGTTAAAGCTTGCTTCAAAGACCTCTGCAGCAGAAAAAGAGAACTAATTATTAAATTGTAAAAATACAGATGAGAGATTTCAAAGCAAAAAATAAATCTAATTAACTGTTACTTAACTGGAAGATCGTACAACACATAGTAGAGCATTTTATGTGCATCAGCTTAAGGGAAGAAGGGAAGAATCTTTTATATAATTAATATAATAAAGTAGTCAGGGACTGGGACTGAAAAATAGCATCATCAACAGATATTACCATTACACTAGAAAGGTACTTTTCTAAGTAAACCTGCAGTCAGTTACCATTACAGCAACTATCCCTTAGGATGCTAAAAATACAATTATAATTGACTTCCAATTGTCTACAATTCATTGGGGAAATACTACAGTAACCTACCTATTTGGACTATGCGTGGGTCTTGAGAAATATGCTGTATCTGCATAGGTTAGTGTGTCAAAGTTACATAGGATGAATAAAAAATGTTCATCACATAAAACTGTTCATACTGGAGAGAGGTGATATAACTCTCCAAACTTTTCTTTTGCAGTATTTATGTAACAAAAATATTCATATAAAACGTACTGTGCAAAACACAAAAATGCTTAGCAGGAACCACATGGAAAACACTGTTGTTCAGCAAACTGCACTAAATAAGAATGTGTAGCTAAACTTGTATAATTGCAATGAAAGGTAAGCAAGTGAGATTAGAATTCCACATTCCTATTACATACAAAAAAAAACCTGGCAGAATTTTGTATTTATATATAAAAATAAGCAACCTCAGAACAGAGCTCTGAAATAAAGACCTTTAGAAAAAAGCATAAATGGGGTAAAATACAGGTTAAAAACATGAAAAAAAAAAGTTCTTATGATTTTCCAAAGACCTTAGAAGACCGTGAGTAGACATGAGTTAATGAAAATCTTTTACAGGCTGAAAAACAACAGCCTGTACCCTTGGTAAATTTGATGGAGACCAAGAACAGGAAACAGCACTGCAAACAAAAGCATCAAAAAAATTCATCTTCCTAACGTCTATAAAGCATTACATTTTAGACTTTGACCATAGTGACAAAATGGGGTTCCAAATTCTGAATGCACTTACGGCATTCCTCTGGCTCATCAGAGCCATCTCCACAGTCATCCACAGTGTCACATTTCCACCAAAATGGAATGCATTTGTCAGTTTTGCAACGGAACTGTAAAAGGAAGGAAAGAAAGAAGAAAAGCTTTGATATGAATATTTATGCATTTATTGTTAAACAGAAAGTTTATGAAAGACAAGACTGCTGAAGTCACTGTTCCGTTAATCAACTCTGGATGTCAACCTTATAAAACTTTTTTAAAAAATAATCTTTTTTTTTTTTTTTTTGGAGATGTTTTGCACTGAGAATTCCATGGGTACAAATCATTGTCATTTCACTGACATTGCTATACTGACAGTATACAGTGCCCCTGATATAAACCACTCATTGGATTTTGCTGCATTCTATGATTTGATTCCTTAAGACATTATTCAAAACAACCACTACAATTCTTAAACAGCCTCTGTAGGCTCTTGAAGCAGATTTGAGATAATTTTCAGGATACACCAAAAAGCCAACACCTACAGAAAAGGGCCTTAATGTGCAGTGTTGTATACAGTATCGCTTATTTTTTGAATTAAATGAGACAACCAGAAGCTAGGCCTTCCAATGTTTCAGAAGAAAAACCCTTTGTAAGACCTTGGCAGTTCCTTTACTCTGAACTCAGGCAACACTGTACCTTTGTTATGACTGAAAGAAGAATGCAAATCAAAAAGGGACTAGAAATTACTTGATGCAATCTTTTATAGCTAAACCTAAAATCAGAGTTCATTATGTTGCTAAAGCAAGGGAGAAAAATGCTGGATAGATCATTAGCACCTTTTAAAAAATGTTGTGTTTTCCCACCTGGTGTCTATATGAGCACAGAAGGAAAAAAAAAAACCCAAACAGGTTTTGAAGTGCAAGACATTTGATTTTCTGGGACAAGACCTAATATTTTTATTCTTCATATTTTTAAAATCATTGATTATTCCATACAGCTGTATTTGAAAGCTAAATTAAATTTGGTGCAGTAGTCAATTTTATCTTTTCTGCCATGAAAACTTAGGGTTTCATGGCCATTTATTTAGTAAGACCTATAGTTGGAGCTGTGTTCTTCTACCATGTTAAGGGACAGGCTGGGTTTGGAAGGCAGATATTCTAAACTGTTAAACTGTTTCACAAAGGTATGCACAGCAGAGTATCTCAGCAGAAGGCCTCCAAACATAGGAGGCAAACAAACTCAGACAATTCCCATTCTCGGTATTTTCTATTTGCTAGTAAAGCCTTCCTGCTGCTTAGTTGTTTTAAAGTATCAGCCTCACTCTGTTCACCCCAAGGGACTTGATGCTGTTAAAATCATATTATGAATTTAATTACAGGAAATGTCTACTAACTTTTAGATGCTATTATGCTCTGCATGAAATGCATTCCCTTCTAAAGTGGGGAGCCTGATTCTTTGCAAAACCAGGGGTCAGAGTCATATGAGTGTGCCTGGGATGGCCTAAGTTTGTGGTGTCCTACAGCCTCATGTGTTGTACTAAACAATTTCTTACATCAGATTAGCCATCAAAGGCACCTGAAAAGTCTGTAGATGTGCAAGACCAGGGTATCAGACATCCAACTCCTTTTCCTCAGAAATAGCTAACAGTGGGTATGTCGAGACTACATCACAGGAACAGCTTTGATTTTACAGCATTATCTGAAAATCTTCAGAAGCAAAGTATGTATCTGAAGGGGGCCTACAGAGATGCTGGGGAGGGACTCTTCATTAGGGACTGTAGTGAGAGGACAAGGGGTAGTGGGTTCAAACTGAAACAGGGGAAGTTTAGATTGGATATGAGGAAGAAATTCTTTACTGTAAGGCTGGTGGAGGCACTAGGAATGGGCTGCCCAGGGAAGTTGTGAATGCTCCATCGCTGGCGGTGTTGAAGGCCAGGTTGGACAGAGCCTTGGGTGGCATGGTTTAGTGGGAGGTGTCCCTGCCCATAGCAGGGGGGTTGGAACTAGATATTGACATCCTTTCCAACCCTAACAATTCTATGATTCTATGATTCTATGTTTTTGCCACTGATCTCTGCATCTGATGCCATCAGACTGATGACTTATTAAACAGTAAACGGATTTCAAAATTGGAAGAAAATTACTAAGAACCAATGTCAACTTGTAACTGTCTGAAGCAGCTTCTATTTAAGTCTGCTTTCCCTCATATGCAATCCACAAGTGATAAAATATTGCTCCGTGAGGTTCCAAAATATGATGCAACCCTTCAATTAAGACTAAGAATAAATTATTTAGAAAAGAATAGAGCCATTTAGTCAACTGGCAGCATATAAATTCATTGTGGAATAAGCTTCCAATGCCATTAAAAGGAAGAAAAAAACCACAACAAAACAACAAAACAAGCAAACAAAAAATAACAAAAACAAGTGCTTTTTTTTAATCTAACACATCTGAGAAGCTAGATATAAGAGGAAAGTAAGTTAGACATGCATTTTGCATTTTACACTTTCTTTGTGTTCATCACTTAATCAGAAGTAGCAAACAGACAATCTAAACAGAAAATATACAATGAACATAACAAAATCGCACCAAAACTACCATAAGGGATCAGAAGAAGAAACTGGGAAGGTTTCCTAAATAACAATATTACTTGAATGAAACTATACATCACCTATTAATAAGACCACTGTTCCCTAAAAATTAAGAATAAAATCCTTTCCTTGATGAGTACAGACATCATGATGTAGAATTTTGTAAGAGGTAATAAGCATCATATAATAAAAGTGGACTATTAGAAAAGCATAAATATTCCCAAATCATTGTTATATACACTTTGTATTTTTATATTTCGTATTTCATACAGATGTTTTTTTCCAAAGCAATTTTTACGGATTTAGTAGCAGTATTTGTTCTAGTGACTGGCAGAAACATCCACATTTGGAAGGGAACAAGTTCTGCATTCTCTGGAAAAAAGGCATTTGTAAGCCTACTTTCAACTTAGAGCCTTGAAGATGAAATGCTTTAAAGGCACCCATGAGTTACCTAGTCTTCAGCTCCTTTGACTGATGCTTCCACATTTCGTAAACACCATCATTCCCTATTTAAAGGCAGGTGGGAACACAGTAAAATACTATCTCCACTTCCACTTCCCCCATACATATGCACTTACCTGACTGGCAGTGCAGTTTGATAAGCATGTCTTGTTGTCTGCAGCAAGGTAAAAGTTTGTGGGACAGGCGCATGTATACATCTTATCAGGGGCTAGAAGGCATAAATGACTGCAACCACCATTGTTTAGTGTACACAGATGTTTAGACACTGTGGATAAAATAGGAAAAGTTTATCAGAGCCCATTATTTCAGTGTATTTCAGGGTATCTGCTTTATAGAGGAATAAAAATGTATTACCCATACTATTTTTACAATGGAACAACTCAAATAAAAACCCAAAAGAGGCAACCTTTTCCTTTTGACTTTAAGCTATTCTCTGTTGCATGCAAAATTATTACTATGAACATTTTTATTTATTTTTTTTAACATACTGTTCCCACCTTGACAAATGGTAACTTTTACTGTAATGCAATGTCAGATCTGTACCTCCAGTCAGTATTTGGGTTAATTTTTAAGCTCCAAAGCTGGTATCAAGCCACTGAACAAGATACATCACATTTATTTAACCAGTTATACTTAGACCTTCAAGCACATATTTAGGTTTAAATATGGTAATTTGAAAACTTCCAAAACTGGAAACAGAACAGAAATAAAAATAAATCACTGCAGATAAATGAGCTTCCATTAAGTCAACAACTGGCTACTAAGTGAAATACATGAATGTGCTGTATGGAAAGCATAGACAGAATAATTACCATCAGGTTGCCTATAAGAGTGGTACACCTGGATGTCTGTTATGATATGCCATGAGTTAATCAGTGATAGTCTGTCTGATCCAGAGGTTTTGTGGGCACGGCTGAGTGATTTGGTTTTCCCATCTGTCCAGTAGATGTAGTCTTCAAACAATGTTAGTGCAATCACCCCTGGAATATCTTGATTAGGTACTGTAAGAAGAGATGCTAAGATTAATGCTCGCTCTTGGAAGACTGCCAGTTAAAATATTCCATACTGCACGGGTTGACAGATAGAACTACTATATAATGTCTTGAGAATAATTGTCATGGCAATATGTCAAGCCTAGATGGTTCCTTATTACCAGTTATGATAAAGACGGATGGGCTACGAGCTCTGCTTGCTTAGAATTAGCTGGGCCAATCAATGTTAAGGAAATGAAAGAATTTCAGTTAACAAAAATCACCTCTAGATTCTAAACTAATGATGTGTTAAGCTTTAAAGAAATATGTAACATAGATATAACTTAACCTACTCTTTACAGAAGGCCAATATTCATTTGACAGCTTAGGGGAACAAAAGTTACTAGAAAATATCAGAAACAGATGCATTTCCAGATGCAGTGTGTTTAACACTTTTTAAGACAACAGTATTTTATTTCAGCAAAATATACTGACAAGAGGGATGGGGGGGGAGGGGGAGAGGAGTTTTGCATTAAAATAAACATAGCAACAAAAGGGCTTACTGCTTATTCTTAGCATAACCAACAATATAATTTAAAAATATAAACAAAGTGATGATGACAACTCATTGTTACAATATCACAAAATTAGGAGCCAACATAATTTTAAAAAGGATGGAATGACAAAAGGAAAAAAAAAGCTTTGGAACATTCTCTATCTTACTCTATATTCTTTAATCTTGAACTATTTGCTCTTGGTAAACGTAAACTGAACTCTTTTTTTCTTCTTTTAACATATATAGCTGTTATAAAAAAATGTCACAGGAGAATATCTGACTACAGTGATGAATTTGCATGTGCTAACTGCCACTGAATCACTGCAATTACTCAGCTGAAAAGGCAGATCAGAGCATCTGAGTGTGCATTTTTAACCAGGAGATCCTTTACACCTTTACCTTGTTTTCTTAGCTGAAAATAGCTTCAGCTTTTTACCTGGAATGTGCTTAAGTAGAGTAGGAAAATCTCAGATTCCAGTTGGAACATTTTGTAGTTCACTAACAACTGATGACTGATATTGAGTATATGGAATGACAAGTTAGCAAATTCTATTTTGTATACAATAGCCTAGCCTTGTGATACTTAACTTCAGTGGATGGTAAGCTGCCATCTGGTCAAGGAAACCATTGCATCTCAGACCTGAAATTTTCCCTTCTTGTGTGTTAACATATACCGTAGCCCATCATACTGAAAAAACAGCATGATATTCTTTTAAAAAGTGTCATAACATTCCCAAGAAATTAGTCGAAGTGGAAAGAAATCATAATTTTGGGACTTACTACATAGGCAGCTTTTGCATGGCTCCTTACATAGTATAGTACCCCCAAGAAAAGCTTTTATAATTTCCCTTATTTGTAGAATCACATTATGAAAAGAGGACCTACAAACTAGAAGTGAATCACATCCTATGGCAATTGTTTCTATGCTGTTCATCTGAGCAAGGAAGAGAAGTACTATTTTAAATTTGCTGCCAAACTAACATATCAAGTACAACAAAATAAGAATACAGAAACTATAAGTACAGTTATTTCCATTATATTGGTTTTTTTTAACTCTTTCCCCTTTTCCTTATTTTCTCACCACTGGATTTATCAGAATAAATTGCAAGAAAACCTCCTAGGATTAAGGAAAACACCCCGAAGGCTAGAGCAGTATTAATTGTTCTCCTTTTCTCTGGCAAGCAGTGTAAAAATGGACTGCTTTCTGTAAATTTAAAGTGAAGCCAAGTTAGTCATAACTGATAAGTACCTCCGCTTCTCCCATGTTACCTGTTTGAAAACATTTAATCAAGATGTGTACATCACAAAAATTACATTATACTAAAAGAAGGGTCAGATCTCAACAGCAAATTCATGGAGAATTTAAATAGTCCTATCTTAAAACAGAGCCATGAGAATTGCACTCAGCATTAATTACTTTCTAGAATTATCTATGTATTCATTGGATTTATTTCTTTCTTAAGGTTTGTCATGACAGTGTCACCCTATGGCCACTATGAAAGCTTCCAAAGTTGGGTTAAGTAAGCTGAAGCACTATTGGTATTTCAAAACACTCAGCAAAAATAACTACTAGAACACCTCACCTGCAGACCAATAACCTACTGGATACAGCTCTAGCAGTCTGTAAGTATTCTAGTAGACCAATAGCTACTACAAGTGCTTTTTTCCCCTCATTGTTACAGCACCAAATCCTCAAACAATCCCTTGTAACCCATGCATCTTACTTTTCTCTCATATGGAAAAATCTCAACAAATACAGCTGAAGCGCAGTTCAATCAGAAAAGGAATAATTGCCCAGCTGCCACAGGACTCAGACTCCAACATCATGGACAGGGACACTGGATAGCTTAAGGGAAGAGGTGGGAAGTGCTTTCAGCCTCTTTCATAAGTACTTTCCTGAACCGTGTTCATCAGCTGGCTGCTTCTGCTGAGTTCCAAGTAGTTATGTCAGTGACTTGAGTTTTGTACTGTCTAGACATAGTAGATCGCAGAACATAGCTTTCATATACTGCAACACAGACTATGTATTACACGAGTAAAAAAGTACTCTACTCTGTGCCAGCAACAGAATTGTATTGATTCAAACTGATACTTCCTTTGATTTTCAAGACTCTACTCTTCTTATTTGTGTAATAAAATGCATTATGGGATCATATTCAACAAGTTACTCAACAATTCTGAAGGATAAAAATCCATGGAATGCAAAATCACTACCCTAAGCAATTTCTGAGGAACAACTGAACTTGAAATTTGCTTTTGTGAGTCTTCTTCCTACCAAAGATGAGTGAATCATTTGAAATCCTTCCTTTTCTAATAGGCCTTCTACTGCTACATCTAGTTTTCCACTGGTGTTTGATTTTATACATAAACCATGGGCTCTCTCACACTGAATGCTAATCCTGAACAGGGCTTGACCAAACAAGAAGATGACAGATGTGATGGGAAACAGAAGGTAGAAAAGAGAAGGAATGCATAGGCCTATCAGAAAGTCTATCATAAAGTAGGAATAAATACAGGTAGGTGGTGAAAGGGAAAAAAGGGGAGCCTTGCAACAGATCAGAAGCAGTGGAAAATAAAAATTATTAGATACTTTAACAATAATAAAATGACAATAGATAACATAATTTAGGGAGATAAAATGCTGCAAAACTTAAGGGAAGAGCCACACATCTCCATAAGAGGGAACACCATTATGTAGACATATGAGAAGCATGCAGAGATTTAAGATGTACATCCATCTCTCTCTTGCACTTTGTACTTATTTGGATCTGAGAATACAAATTCATTCACTGTAAGTCATATGTGTGATAAAAATGTCAACTTTTCTCTTGTGTGAACTCTTTTTCCCTTATATTTTCTGAGTACATCTACTTAAGCATTAAAAAAAAAAAAAAAAGTTTTTTCTTTTTTCAGGGGTGAAAATTCTGCCATCTAGGATTTCTTAACTTCAAAATACGCTTCTTCAAAAGCTATAAAGAGCAAGTGAAGCCCAGTCTCACTTGGCTTTTACTGAAACACAAGTATTGAGAAAAAAGTAAAATCAAATAGTTTAACTAATATTTAGAAAAACTGAAAAAGTCTCATTGTCAGCTGGTAAAATTCATGTGCCAATAAGTACCTTTAAAAAAACCCAAATGCTAACATCTTCTAACCAATAAACACTACAAAAATATCCTGCTCTATCATGTCCATGAAGGTTAGATTTTATTTGGTGTTCAGCTCATGTTCAAGCTGGAGCAGACTGATCACTTCTGAGCTAGAAAGATACCTGCCCCTTCCCTTTCCAAAACGAAGGGACTACAATCTTGCTATGCCTTTGTGCAAAGTCTACAAGAAGAGAAGGGGTGAAAAGATTCCTGTCATGCTCTTCCCAAAAACACATTCACAAAGCGAGAGTTACAGTACTGGTAAGTAACTGCTAAAGGTAATTAATGGCTGCTAAACATCATTTTAAATGGCCACCTTTCCCCTCTCTGGCAGTAGAGCAGTTTCTGTTTTAGAATTCTGGCACCCAAGGACAGAAAATATACACTGATGATCAAACCTTAAAAAAACAGGCTACATTATTTTGCATTACACTCTCTGAAACTTTAAATTGTCTGAACAGCAATAAAATAAAAATATAAAGCCTATTGATATCATGACCCAAATGGAGCCAGTGATAAGCTCTTTTTTAACAATTTAGTACCCCTCCAACAACAAACAGCATCAAGGAAGCAAAACACTCAAAAAATATATCTACAAAACCAAATGAACTTGGAAATTGCTCATCTTCTCCTTTGTGGCAATTACTTTCCCATACTGTCCTCTTTCCATGTAAACTCCCTTGTAATAATTTTTATCTCATTTTACATTCAGCTTGTAATCTCTTTGAGACACAGTCAATCCCCTCCCTGCAGGGCTGCTCTGAATCTCTTCGCCCAACCCATATCTGTGCCTGGGGTTGCCCCAGCCGAAGTGCAGGACCAGGACCTTGCACTTGGCATGGTTGAACATCATGAGGTTGGCACTAGCCCACTTCTCAAGTGTGTCCAGGTCCCTCTGTATCCCATCCCTGCCCTCCAACGTATCAATCAAAACACATAACTTAATGTCGTTGGTAAACTTGCTGAGGGCACATCAATCCCACTGTCCATGTCACCGACAAAGATGTTGAACAGGATCTGTCCCAACACCGACCCCTGAGGGACACCACTCACTACTGGTCTCTGCTTGGACACTGAGCTGTCGACCAGAACTCTTTGTATGCGGCCATCCAGCCAGTTCTTCAAGCACCGAGTGGTCCATCCATCAAATTGATGCCTATCTAATTTAGAGACAAGGAAGTCGTGCAGGACAGTATCAAACTGTCCTCGGTTCAGCAGTAGCAGTCATTTTTCTCCTTCTTGGTAGCTGGTGCAGTGCTGTGGTTTTGACTTTCGGCCTGCGAACAATGCTGATAACACTGATGTTTTTAGTTGCTGCTCAGTAATGTTTACTCTGATCAAGGACTTTTTCAGCCTCTTGCTCTGCCACGGAGGAGGAGAAGCTGGGAGGAAGCAGAGACAGGACACCTGACCCAAACTGACCAAAGAGGTTATTCCATACCACAGCACGTCATGCCCAGGATGTAGAAAACGGAGGGCAGAGACCCGGAAGGGTGAGGGTTCACTGCTGGGTCAGGCTTGGTATTGGGTGGTGAGCGGTTGTATTCTCTTTCTTTGTATTTCTCTTGTCATTATTATTATTGGTGGTAGCAGTAGTGATTTGTGTTATACCTTAGTTACTAAACTGTTCTTCTCTCAATCTGTGGGAGTTGCATTCTTTCGGTTCTCCTTCCCATCCCTGTGGGAGCGGGGGGGGGGGGGAGATTAAGGAGGGTGAGTGAGCGAGCGAACTGCGGGCGTTATAGAGGCTTAAACCACGACACAAACACTTCGCACAAGTCCAGGGAGATGACATCAACTGCTCTAGCCCTGTCCATCATTCTGCAACCCCATCACAGAAGGCTACCATATTGGTCTGGTAGGATTTCCCTTTAGTGAATTCATGCTGGCTGTCACCAACCACCTCATTGTTTTTCATGCACCTCAGCTTGCTTTCCAGGAGAATCTGCTCCAAGATTTTGCCACGCACAGAGGTGAGACTGACTGGTCTGCAGTTCCCCAGGTCTTTCATTTCCCCCTTCTTGAAAATGGGGCTTATATTTCCTTTTTTCCAGTCATTGGGAACATACTTGACTGCCACGATTTTTCAAATATGATGGAAAGTGGCATTAAAATATATTTCTTTCTGCAAAGGTAATATATACATCATACATTCATATGGTAAGTATGGACAATACAAGTCCTAGCACTGAAGTGGCAGGATATGTTACAAATCAAAGAATGCAGCTGAAATAATAAAAACTGAGAATATTTCAGTATAATGAACTCACATACAAATTGTTATACATCCCAAAACTACTAAAACAAAAGAAGTAGGAAATTTAGACTTAATTCTAAACATTCTAAGGTACAAATGTATCTGCGGTATTAAAGCTATTACATATGACTTATAATGATATCCCAAGAAGAGGCGGATAAAGTTTAAAAAAACCTTCCTTTAAAATCAGCTGATCAGACCTACGACTGAAATATTTTACTATCCCACTTTAAAACGCTGTATTGACTTTTTAATTTCAGTGTGAGTAGTTGTTTATATGCCAGTTACTCTGCAGCAGTAGACAGTAGCATGCTCTCACACAAGTGATTATTCTCAAATATATACAAATCATCATTTGAGTAGAATGACTCAACAGTTTGCTAATGAATTTCAAAGATGCTTTAATCATTTTTCAGACTTACAGAAGCCATTTACCTGCCCATCAGCTCCTACACTTTGGACTCATGTCCTGCTGCTAGTTTCAATATTCATTCATCCTCACTCTCCCCCAATTCACCTCTCCGTGCTCCTGCCTGTATTGTTGCCTGCCACCATCCAGCTATGAGCACATGAACTGCTAAGCCCCTTTGGTTTATCTCATTTATCACCTACTGCAATCATAGGAGATGTTAAATACTATGCAACTTTCTTCATCAAAAACCTCCTGGTTTTGACTGCATTGATATAAACTGGGGGAGACCTTGTGACACAAGAAACACTGCATTGTATGTTCTCATTTCTGATTACTTTCTGACAGGAACAACTGCATGGGAAGTAATGCCCATCCTTTAAAATTTTTGATGGCACATGTCCAGCTCATATGGAAATATGCATGAATGTCAGCTAAGTTTTTCATGAGATATAGAAAAATTATTTTCAGAAGTTTATAATCTAATCAAATTTGGGCATACTATCACAAGAATAGTGAAGACAAAAAGAACAACCTGTTGGCAATCTTCGTAAACTGGGCTCCATAAATTGGAGACTGTGGAAACTTAGAGTAATGTAACTGTGTGAATACCCTTTAATATAGTTATTTTTCCTGAATATTATGCTTTAAAAAAAATAGAATACAATAAAATGGAATAATCAGATTTAGGAAGACACATGAATTGGAGAATTTTATCTGAACAAATATAAAAACAGAATCTAGAATGCAACAGTGGAGTGAAGCAATTATCAGTTTGTGTTATCAGATGTGGCTACAATGAGTAATTCCATAGACTCCTCAAAAGTTGGGAAGAAATGTTTCAATATCGAAACTACTGTTTATTCCTCATCTGCTGTGAGAAAACTTCTTTTCAGGTTTCTCTAATTTTTGAGCTATGAAAAACACAGTATAAATCTGGCAGGAATTGGTTTCCATAATCTCTTAGATTTAGATTGATTTCCTTAATAATTGTATTTACCCTTTTATAAAACCCTGGTGGCAAAGTTCAGAATTAGACACAAATGCCCACTTTTCACCTACAAAGCCTGTATGACTACAAATTTTTGAAGAAAGGTCATAATCTCCAAAAATCTTATACTCAATACTTTAAAACTTACATATACGCATACAAATTCTGAAGTTTGTAAAGACTCTGGCGGAAGCAAATTGCAAAGAAAAGTGTTTTTCAAATTGAGATGCTATAGAGAAGTTTCTCTCTGCTAACTATATAGCAGCTAAAGAAGTAATTTATGAATACTTAATTCATTTACAGTACAAGACCTCTTCATTGCTTAATTTTCCCACAGCTGTAGAATGAAGCAACAAAGTTCTCAACGTTTGTTCTTACAGTATAAACATCAAAGAAATCAAAATAGTTAGAATCATAGAATCACAGAACAGTTAGGGTTGGAAAGGACCTTAAGATCATCTTGTTCCAACCCCCCTGCCATGGGCAGGGACACCTCCCACTAAACCATGTCACCCAAGGCTCTGTCCAACCCGGCCCTGAACACTGCCAGTGATGGAGCATTCACAACTTCCCTGGGCAACACATTCCAGTGCCTCACCACCCTCACAGTAAAGAATTTCTTCCTCATATCCAATCTAAACTTCCCTGTTTAAGTTTGAACCCATTACCCCTTGTCCTCTCACTACAGTCCCTCATGAAGAGTCTCTCCCCAGCATCCCTATTGGCACCCTTGAGATACTGGAAGGCTGCTATGAGGTCTCCACACAGCCTTCTCTTCTCCAGGCTGAACAGCCCCAACTTTCTCAGCCTATTCTTCATATGGGAGGAGCTCCAGTCCCCTGATTATCCTTGTGGCCCTCCTCTGGACTTGTTCCGGCAGTTCCATGTCCTTTGTATGTTGTAGACACCAGAACTGTACACAAAACTCCAAGTGAGGTCTCACAAGAGCAGAGTAGAGGGGAAGGATCACCTCTCTGGACCTGCTGGTCACACTGCTTTTGATGCAGCCCAGGATACGGTTGGCTTTCTGGGCTGCAAGCACACGCTGAATCCGGCTCATGTTCTTTTTCTCATCAAGCAACACCCCCAAGTCCTTCTCCGCAGGGTGGCTCTGAATGTCCTGTCTGTCCAACCTGTAGCTGTGCCTGAGATTGCTCCGACCCAGCTGGAGGACCTTGCACTTGGCATGCTTAAACTTCATCAGGTTGGCATCAGCCCACCTCACAAGCGTGTCAAGGTCCCTCTGGATGGCATTCCTTCCCTCCGACATATCAACCAAACTGCGCAGCTTGGTGTCATCGGCAAACTTGCTGAGGGTGCACTCAATCCCACTGTCCATGTCACCAACAAAGATGTTGAACAAGACCGGTCCCAACACCCATCGCTGAGGGACACGTCTCATTACTGGTTTCCAGCTGGACATTGAGCCATTGAGCACAACTCTTTGTGTGTGGCTATCCAGCCAGTTCTTTATTCACCAAGTGCTATGCCTATCAAATTGATGTCTCTCCAACTTAGAAACAAGGATGTCATGTGAGACAGTGTCAAATGCTTTGCACAAGTCCAGGTAGATGACATCAACTGCTCTACCCCTGTTCATTGTTTCCGTAGCTCCATCATAGAATGTCACCAGACTGGTCAGGCAGGATTTCCCCTTAGTGAAGCCATGCTGGCTGTCACCAACCACCTTGTTGTTTTTCATGTGCCTTAACATGCCTTCCAGGAGAATCTGCTCCAAGATTTTGCCAGGCACAGAGGTGAGGCTGACTGGTCTGTAGTTCCCTGGCTCATCCATTTTCCCCTTCTTGAAAATTGGGGTTATATTCCCCTTTTTAAGGACTAAGCTCAAAGAACCTTCTTTATTTCTTAAACTGGACTTTCAGAATGAACTTTTATGGTTTAATTATACTTCAGTTCTCATCTTCAAAGAGTGAAATGGGAAAATGGTAGGCACCTCTGGGTTTAAAGAGCTCTGAAGGAGAGAAAAACCTGCATGAGGCAATCAGATACCTAGGGAACTGTGAAGCTTACATCTCCTCTTGGCAGTGGGAACAAAACGGAGCTGTAAAGTTTGACAAATACTTAAATGTTAGGTTGGTTTGGGTTTTTTTTTGAATGCGCATAGAAGCAAACAAGCTTATTGCTTAGCCAGATTAGTGCTTCAATGCTTGCTTAATCATTTACTGTGAATAAAATTTGTGAATGCTGCTGTGCTAAACTGGCTAAGCTCTTAAAGAGTTTACATAATCAAAAAATTCAACTTCAAATACATAAGCAAGGTCTTGATGTTGCCCCTAGCATCAAGTAGAGCTCCAAGTACTGTAAGATTTCTTGCCTAGTTAGCATGCTTTCAAAGTTCTTACTAGGACTCTCTTGATAATTATAAAAGCCCATTTCTCTACTGAAATGCAGAAACTTTACAAGAGAAAAGCAGTAGATGTTCCCTTTTCCTGAAGAATTCTTTAAGATTTATAAGAAAAAAAAACCAACCAAACCTGAAAAAACTCCTGTCTGCAAAAAGTGTTAATGCTAAGATCTAAATACATGTAAACTCCCATTGCATGGAAAAAATGGTCCTTGGTTTAACATACAGGATGGCCGAAATTAGCATAAATTTGTTCTGTTTGTCCTGAAGAATTATGTAGTGCAGGGAACAGCACACTGCAGTCCATCTCATACAACAATATCTCTTTAGGATATGAGATCAAACCATTCTGACAAGATAAGTTATTTGCTGGGTCTTGTGACATCTCTGTGACATTCTCAGATATATTCTGTAGCATATAATTTAAGATAGAAGCATATTCTCAGAAAAATTTGCCTTATCCTCAAAGGTCACAGAAATGGGTGGAAAATACTTCGCTTACAATTACTAGCAATTCAGACTCTGTCACTCACATGATTACCATTTATAATTTTTTTTTCTGCTCTGTGAGTATGTATTTTATGGTCAGCATATCTGTGCCTTTATGCTTCTCCACTTGAAAACACAAAGGACAGAATAAACCCAACCATCTTTTAGTTAACCTTGACAACAGAGTATGTCTCAAAATGGGCCATGAAATCCATGTTAACAATATGTCTTCAAGAAACACATTTATCACAACATATAAACCTGATCATTCTCATTTAAGTGCTTATCAACATGGATTACAATATCTTGTATCAGAAACCTAGAAGGGATCACAGCTTCCCTTCCTCTAAACCCCAAGCACCGCTGAACTTCCCTGAGTTTCCCTTATTAAGGCAATTAGTTTGCAATGGTTAAATTGTATCTTCCAAAAATATTTTGAGTCTTGTGGAGAAACACGAAGACATGCAAAATTCATTTGGCAGTTTGCTCCAGGAGACGCAGGGAAAAGTTCTGATTAAAGGCAAACTGATCATTATGTAGGAGCTTTGCAAAATTTGCAAAGCACCCTTTGGAGCACCTACAGGCATGTTCCATCCATTTCAGATTCCAAGAATACTACTGCTTTTACTGTAGAAACTTTTATACAAGTTGATTTTGTTTTGATAACTACATTTTGGGTGCAGATCCTGACAACAGAAAGTGACAAACAGCAATAGATAAGGAGAAAATCTTCCTCCCTCATCATTTAAATACTTCATGATCTCTCTCCCAAAGTGTGTTTCTTATTGCTTCAATATTCACAGATCATATCAAATTTACTGAAAAGTAGTATGATAGCAGGTTTACACAAAGACACTGTCACTTTTGGAGCTTGCCTGAGATATTTAACTGGTACCAAATATTTATAAATTTTCATTCACAAGTGGAAATGTTTCATTCACAAGTGGAAATATTTCATTCACAAGTGGAAATGGTAAAACTATCAGGTGTGAAAGCCTACAGAACTTCCAGTAACACCTGACTTCTAACATTTTGAGCGTAATACCTGGAGAGTTAGAAATGCTCTTTAAACAGTCATGAATACAATCAGCTGTCTAAAACTAGCAGCGGTTCTCCTCTCCTGAAGGAGAAAGAGAATTTGTTGTATGAAACACTGCTCTTCACTGGTAGCAGCTGTGGCTTTGTGACAAATATTCTTCTTCTCTAGGTTCACATATCCTCAGGGGAAGACACTAACTCCATGAATACAGAAGAATTTTAAGCTAATTTTACCACCAAGAGGAAAATCGAGAAAGGTTGGACCACTGTGGTCAGGTTGGAGCTAAGAGAGACACAGTGGCTATTCTTTCCTAAGAAAGATCCAGAAAGAAGAGTGAGAGGATAATTGTATGAGAACAAGATAGCAGGATAGCAGCAGAGTAAATAACATGTAAAGAAGTACAGAGCTTTGCTTCATCTGTCAGAAAACTAGACTGTCAGGAGGAATCCAGCTGGTACTCGGGGGTATGTCTGGCCAAGTACTGCTTAGATGAGCAGGTTATGACTGTCCTGTGTTCATTCAAAAGCCATGGAAGTTAATTCTGAGATAAATGGGAATGTTTACAGCTCTCATAGCTATTGCTGGAGTATCTCCAATCTACCATCTCAAATAACGGTCCTTGAATTGTTCATTAACGTATTTATAACTTACTATTCATGAATAAAAGGGCTAGAACTTTTTTTCCCCCTTTATTTCACAGAGAAGATTCAATCTGAAAATAAAGTAGTTACTTCATGTACTCTGGTTTTGAGAAAACCTGGAGGCAGCCAGCAGGGAAAAAAAGCCTAAAATAAAGCCCAAATGTAAGTTTTACCAGGATAGCCACAGTCCTGATGCGTTGGTAAAGATTGTAGAAGGGAGCTCCAGTAAGAGTTCCACCTCAAAGAAAAAAAGCACAAACAAAACAAAAAACCCACAAAATGAGCACACTGATATTGAGTATTCCATATATTTGAATTAAAGTGAAAGATGTTTAATTACACCATTTAAAATATGAGAGCTATTCATCATAGTGTAAAACTTTTTTTAAACACTTTATAGGTAAAAGATACTAGCTTTTAAATTATCTGTCACGTGAGAAGCAGAAAACAGGGATAAAGACTACTTTACTACATAAGTATTTCAAAAGTTATTCTTTTCCCATTTAAAGCCCCCCCAACCAAATTACATTTGCAATGCTTCTCTCCTCATTGGCTCATGCTGAGCAAACTAATAGGCATTTCCAGGCCTTCTCAGGCTGTGCTAAAGGTTACTATAAGCCACATTCTGGCACAGGGTACACAGGGTTTATCTCTTCCCCTTTTAACAGCCAGGTTTCACTGGCTTTGTAATTTGGTTGAGAACATGTGTTGTGAATACACACCAGAGTACAGAACTGACAGGGCAGCCTCCGTCTGCTCAGTCTGTTCCTAGAGTTTCTATTTTCATTTGACAATTGTTCCATAAACATGTATTACTGTATGTTTAAAAATTGTTCATAGTCATAACAGAGAAGGAATAGGAAAAGCAACTTTTAAAATATTAATAAAAAAGAAACTGTATCAAGCCTGCAAAACTGTTTTAAAGTACTTGTTATGTAATTCCACTTAACATGCACATCATCTTCAATTTAAAAATTATGAAAAAGAAATAAAAATCTGTTGACTAACCTTTATGTCTGTGAGATCCATCCATGTCAGAAAACTCAATATGATTTTCATCAGCCCAGTACAGTCTGTGGTTGACATAATCTATTGTAAGAGCCATAGGTCTAGATATCTGTGTTTCTATGACAACTGTTTGACCAGAGCCATCCATACCAACACGGCCAATGTGAGGATACTCACAGCAATCAATCCAGTATAAATATCTATAAACCAAAACACAAGTGCTATTTTGTTGACAAATGCAAAAATAATAGCAATAAGAAATCAACTAAGTAAATTAATCTCAAGAACAAATCAGTAATTATTCTATAACGTTTTCATCTTCCATATAGATTTTGCAATTTTTCTAGACCTGTGTTTAAGCATATATGCTAAACGAGAAGGATTTGACCAGGAGTGTCCTGACACTAGATATAATTTCATCAAATTAATTATTAACGAGTAAAAAGTACACTTAAATTGCTTAGTCTTGACACCTTAGAATGTGAAGTACAGCCAGATTGAATTTTACAAACCTCATATCCTGCAAAAATGGCATCAGAATTAAACTTATCACAAATACTGTATTTCAGTTACTATTTTTTTATACACATTACAAACCCTCATTTTGTCATTAACAGTAATATAATGCAAATTGAATTACTTCAAGAAGTACTAGTTCCGAAACATTAGAACTGTTTCTCACACAAAGGGCTTAAAAAAGGACAAATCGTTGAGAAATAGCAATTTTATCCTGTATGCTATTTAGCCACAATACAGAGCATGTTTTTCGTAAGGAAGAGAAAGTCCTATTATATGGCATATCAATACATGTTGTGATTGTTGCATACACCATTACTTAGAACCTCAGCACAGATCTTTCCAGCTGGGAAGCTGATATGCTTCTACTATATAGGTTTTGGACAGGCTATCAAAAACCCAGATGAAGCTTATATTCTTAACAGCCACCTGGAATGCTATTTATGTGCAGGAATAAATAGTGGCCCTAAGAACAGATACAGGTATCCTACAAAATCCAGGTGCAACATGTTGGCAGTTAGCTTGCTTCACATAAGCAGTAAAGAAAGGGAACTTCTCCCTGTGACTCCAACAGAAAACTTTTTATTTGAAACATATCATTACTATCGAATGGCATCAGCAGTAGAGTTGATTTAGCATTTCTCATTTGCAAAGACAGAAAAAAAAAAAAAAAGAGACAATACTATTCCAAATGGCTGGGCAGCAGGTGCACTTAACTCTGCTCTGTGTGTGTGTCTGGGTGCTTAGAACTTCTGGGGACTAGTTATAAACTGGAGATTGTTTAGAAACCCGTTAAGATTTATCAACATTTTGCAGGCATGATTTACTCGCCGTATTGCTGCTATTGATACCGAATGTATAGTTCACTTATTTCCAATTAGTTATCTTGCATTAATAAATCAACAACCTCCTTTGATCCTGATTTGGTTTAAACTACATGAACAAAGCAGGTTTTCCTTACAAGAGCCTACTGTTGCAAAGTGCTCCTTTCAAAACACCAGGTAGTTTACAGAAGTGAAAAACAAATGGAGTTTGCTAGGTGTCATGGGTTCAGCAGCAGCAGTTACTTTTCTCCCTCTTGGTAGCTGGTACAGCACTGTGTTTTTGATTTTGGGCCTGGGAACAGCGCTGATAACACCAGTGCTTTCAGTTACTGCTTGAGAATGTTTTGGTCTGGCCAAGGACTATCCCAGGGAGGAGGGGAAGCCCCAGGAGAAAGCAGAGACAGGACACCTGACCCAAACTGACCAAAGAGGTTATTCCATACCACAGCACGTCATGCCCAGGAGGTGATCACGGAGGGCAGAGACCTGGAAGGGTGTGGTGGTGGACTGGGGGTGCACGGC
This sequence comes from Myiopsitta monachus, assembly GCA_017639245.1. Taxonomy (NCBI): domain Eukaryota; kingdom Metazoa; phylum Chordata; class Aves; order Psittaciformes; family Psittacidae; genus Myiopsitta; species Myiopsitta monachus. The sequence goes on from CM029921.1 coordinate 52,470,293, forward strand.
ATGGTCAGGTTTTTGATGGTGCAGTGGGGGGTTCGATGCTGGGGGGTGCACTGGCTGGGTTGGGCTTGGTGAGCAGTTGTATTCTCTTTCCTAGTACTTCTCCTGTCATTCTTATTATTGATGGTAGCAGTAGTGATTTGTGCTATACTTTAGTTACTAAACTGCTCTTATCTCAACCTGTGTGAGTTGCATTCTTTTGATTCTCCTCCCCATCCCCCCGGGACTGGGGGAAGAAAGAGGGGAGTGAGTGGGTGAGTGAGTAAAACTTCCTGAGTTATTAGCCTGGGTGGGCCTTAAACACAACACTAGGAGAGGTGTGTTTGTTCCTTTCTTTCTTCAAGGATCCAGAAGTCCATGCTGGCAAGAGGTGTGGTGCAGTAAGAGAGAAAGAGTAGACTGAAGTAGCAAGTAATGAGAACCCATTATCCACACTAGATGTATTTCAGGATTTTACTTCATAGAATCAGAGAACAGTTTGGGTTTCAAGGGACCTTCAAGATCAGCTAGTTCTAAAACCCTGCCATGGGAAATGGATACCTTCCACAAGATCAGATCTTTCAAAGTCTCATCCAACCTGGCCTTGAATATCTCCACAGCTGGGACAGCCACATCTTCTCTGGGTAAGTGATACCAGTACTTCACCATTCTCACACTAAAGAATTTCTTCCTTATATTTAGTCTAAATCTCTCCTCTTTCATTTTAAAGCCATTTCCCCTTGTCCTATCAATACATGTCCTTGTAAAACGCCTCTCTCCAGATTTCTTCTAGGCTGCCTTTAGGCACGAGAAGGTTGCTCTAAGGTGTCCTTTGAGCCTTCTCTCTTCCTGGGTCAACAACTCCAGAGGTTCGACTGTCACATAACCAGGAAATACCTTATATTTTCATTCATCTTCTGTTTTAAGAATATAAAATCTTTATTCTTCTATCAATTAAATTAGATGCTGGCATGAAATGGTTGGATGGTTTATTTGAGTCTCTCTCTAATGCTGATGTGGTTTTACTCAAACAGAAATAACTAAAACGGTTCTGCTAGAAAAAAATCAACACAAACAAAGAACACCAACCACCACAAAAAAAACCCCAAACTTCAGAACCAAAACCAAGCCAAATAAATAAATAATATTAATAATAAAAAAAAAATTAACAGGAAAAAGTTAAAAGAGCTTATATCTCTTGGGTTGGACAAGATGACCTTCAGTAGCCTATTTCAACCTCAAATATTCTGTGATTCTGTGAAAATGTGAAAATCAAATATTAAATAAGTCCATTAATAGAAAGATAATTCATTTTCATTCTTTTAAAGCACATGGTATTAAGTTAAATTACTCATGCACATCAACTTTCTTGGGTAAATTATAATATTTTTAAAATTATTATATAATGTGGAAAAAATGGTTCCCATAGCTCCCGCACCAGTTAAGAAATCAAAAATGGCGGTGGTGCCCAAACCTGCACTCAGAATAACCACACAGACTTATATTAATAAATAAATAAATTATAAGTCATGCAATAATTAACAATGTTAGCAATTAATAGTATCAGTTAAACTAATTAAACAAACTAGGCATTTCTCACTTATGACTGCAGTTGCAATACATTTGTCAAGCATACTGATCATTCAAAATTTCTGAAATATAAAGTTATAAATTGTCTCCTAAAAAAACCCCCCTTGTATTTTAACAATTAATCAGTCCAGTTGTTAGATCTGTGTAAACCCCAAAACTTAATTTGTTAGGCTAAAAATGGTAAAAGCTATCTTCAAATTACATGGGACAACACATTTTCACTCTCATTATTATGAAAAATTATCAAAGTTTTCAAGTATTGGTAGTTTAATGGCCTAAATTATTCTGGAAATCAGTAAACACAGAGAAGAGTACCAACAGGTCAATTCACTTCAGTGAACAAACAAAGCAAGACACAAGCATTGTCTTCTACGTCACACAAACTTTTTGATATTTACTGACATACTTGTTGAAACAGATGGGGATATTTTTTAAAATATCTGCTTCCCTTCTACCAGAATAAAACATTTTCAGAGTAGTAAATATAACAAAATGTGGTTTAGTACCTGCATTCATCTTTCTATTACACCAATTTTATATCTAATGATGAGACAGTAAGCATCAGTAATGCATTTTAGATTACTGACATACAGTGTAGCTGAAAGTTAAGATAATAAAATTTAATTAGTACTTCCTATCTTCTGGTTTTAAATATAAAATTAGGATTAGATATGAATTCGTGCAAAATGGCTGCTTCATACCCAGCTTGAGGATCTAAGGACAGATCTCTAGGAAACTTCACTCTTTTGCTCACAAGGACAGTAGGGTACAAGCCGTTGAGTTTAGACACCTCAATTATTCTCTTCTCAGTATCAGACCAATAAAGATTCTTCCCAATCCAATCAACAGCCAGTGCATTAGGAACAGCTGTATTGTGGACAACCTAAGAAAACAAAATTTACATAAATTATTGATCTAAATACTGGGAAAAGGAAAAATAATTCAAGACTTACTAATACCAGAATATTGAGAGGTCGGATAAATGATACAGTGACATACAACATGCAAAAAAAAAAAAAAAAAAGCTATTTCCTGTTCAACAATGACGCTTCCAAAGTAATGACACTTCTTGTGTAACTGAGACAACGTGATGCTTTGCTTATATGCTTATAGCAAGGGAGAATGGAGAATACCGTGATGTGGTAAATACCAACTTTGGAACTTTCCTGCATTATGCTCTAACTTTCTATTATTCATTTTATATCTAAAAAGAAAAAAAAAGACTTTTTCATTTACTATTTTGTTTCTTTTTCTAAGAACCAAATGGACATGAGGCTTCTCTCGTCATAGCATGCTCTTGAACACGTGTTTATTAGCTTACCATTTCTCTCACCAGTCCACATCAGCAATATCTTTCATTTTTATATCACAGTAGTGCCATGTCATCATGACAGATACACCATAAGGGCACTTAACTCAGGGAAACAGAAATAAGATTACCTAGTTGGAAAGTAAATACTACACTCTGATTTCCAGTATTCATGTGGCAGAAGAAAGATGATCTATGTATTAGTTAAGTTGCAAAAGGACCACAATATTAAGTAATGAATTATGATACAGGAGCAATTTAGTGACCTACTGGAAAGGTTGTGCTCTACTGACAATCTCAAGATTTTTGATGACTTCAGTAACTCTGAGACTTAAACACCTCTAGATATACATGATTACAAATCTCGTCATGATTGTATGACTCAATCTTGTTTGGCTGGGAGCACTTCATGTTAAATGTTAACATTTCAATGTTCTAAATCATCAGAATCTAACTTCTAGGCTTAAAATTTCTATTCCTAATAAAGTCTATTTTGATCTGTTCTATTCCCAATTAGGTCCTAGTAAGGTCTATGCAACTAGAACTTAATTAAAAAAACCCAAGCAAACAAAAAACCAACGTAAATCAGAGAGAGCAATACTTGGAAATATTTGAGATTTCGTAAGTATTAATAATGGATTTATTACTGTAGTGAGCATTCTAATTTATTGACATCTTTACCACTAATAGCATGTGCAATAAAGTATAAACTTTACTGGTAAAGCTGATTATGTACAGTTTTGCTATTTCTAATTTTATTTACCATTTGAAGATACTGAAAAGCCTACAAGACAAGAAGGGATCCTGTGAGATACTTTAAACCAATTTTATAGTTATGAATATGTAAAAGTACCCTTTCAGGTTATTACATTATTTATCACCTTATAAAATCTGCTAAAAAATCCAGGCATGCACCCACTTCCTAATATGAATAAAATACCTTATTTTCTAATACTTCAGCACTACCAGCTGATTGATTATAGATTTGTAATTACAGTAAACATTGCACTGTAACATGGGACGTTTCATGTAGAAATGGACAGCACTGCAAACTTAGTGGTCTATCTACATTATCTAGAAGCATCAACCAAAGTACTTAGTCTCTGATGGCTTTTCCTTTGAAGAGTCACTTCAAGCTTATGCCAGTAACTGAGATCACTAGTGTGACATTTAATGTACACAATCCAGCTTACTACAGCATTTTCCAATAACAGATTTTAACTGAATGCAATACTATACATGACACACTGTGCTAATGTTTGAACACATTATACGAACACATTAAGTGGAAAAGTTGTTGCTTCAATGGTGTAAACGTCTCCTACATGATCAGATACAGAAGAAGAATGAGATGCCATCAGGTTTACCAGAGCAAGAAATCTTGGGCTGGTATGCAAAAAAGACACTACTATCTTCTAAAAGCAAATTCCTAGGTAATATATCAAATATCATTTAAGCAGGTTTGCTGGGAAACTAATTATTTGTAACACTGATTATTAAATATGTGCTAGGGTAACCCATTAAAATTTCAGAGAGATGCAAAGTTATTTGGCACCAAATAAAAGATTACTGACAGAATATCAGATAACTACAATATATATAATTCTTGATACATTTTTGCATGTATTTTTAGCTTTCAGAAACTAAGCCTACAACAAGTTTTTCAGTGAAAAAACCCAAACATTCGTATGAAAACTAAATGCACTTACACACACACACACAATTTTTGCTTTGAATTTGGCATCTTATTTGAATAAAATCTCCATCAACATGACACTAGTTCTGTAAATTGCAAAATATTAATGAAGGAAAAAAGAAATACCCCCTATGCCTCCCAACCCATATTTCTTCTAATGCTTGTTCATAAAAAAGTAAATTAATATTTTTACATCATTACAAAGCCATACCTGGCAATTACGAATTTTGACTGGGAAAACTATTCAAGGATTTAATGGACAATGGATTTTGAATCTCACACTTGCTTCTCTCCTATATTTTTAGGCTTTAGTTTGACCTCAGTGGAATCAGAGTGCCGTAAGTTGTGCTTGTCCACATGTTTTAAAAGTTCTGAGAACAATTACTTCCATATGAAGGATATAAGCAAGGTTCACTGATGGCAGTCAATTTCAAACCTTAACCCTTAAAAAGACTGAAGTTGGTGTGCAGAGTATGTGTCAGGTCATGTACTGAACTGCAAATGAAAAATAGAAATCTGTTCTCTCTCTGCAGAATTTGCTGGCTGTACAACAAGGGTACAAAACTCCCAGGCTATGTTTCTGCTTATTTGTTCCATGTTTAAGAAGGTCAGGCATAAGTGAATAAAAAAAGAATTCCGTACTGCTTCTCACAAATTCAGAGACAATGTTTTGTGAACTTATTCCACTAAAAAAAAAAAAAACAAAACCAAAAACAAACAGGCTGTGCAGAAATGGGAGCACAATTTTGCTGTGGATTATTCACAGCAAAGACATTGAGTTATTTTCATTATCAGCATAGTGGAGGTGAGATAAATTGAAGACCATGGAAAATTGTATACGAAGAAATAATACATATTTAGACAGCTTCTACCTAATTATACCTCTCTTTAATTTGGCATCTCGTAAACCACACTGAACTGCCAATTCACTCAACTGTCATGTCATAAGAAATTTAGCTTATAAATACAGTCCTCTTAATCCTTATCTGTACTTCAAATAAGATACAAATGCGATTAAATTAAATTTTACTAGTACTTGCTAGCTTATGCTGTGTTTGCATGCATATACCAAAACCTTATAATCTGGGTTAAAAGCATGAAGGAGCGTTTCTTCAAATTCTCAAAAAAAAAAAAATAATTTTAGTAGTGACATTATTAATCCCCATTTACCTTGATCTCACTTCCGTTTAAACACATTCTATTTATGCGACTGCCATTTGGTCTGCTGGAATCAATCCAATAGATGAATTCTTCTCTATAGTCAAAGTCTATTGCAATCACATTGTTCAGCCCCTAAAAACAGACAAAAAAAACCAAACCATTTATTCAAATGTTTGAATACCAACTGTTGGATAGCATTCAAAATACAAGATACATCGCATGTAATATTCAAAATGCTTTATTTTACTGACTGCCTATATCTGAAGTACCTCTCCCATTTTTTCATACTTTACCTGCAAATAATCAGAATATGATAAAAATGTGTAACAGAAATATGGTGATGAAGAACTATCTCACTTCAAAAATGCAGATGACATGCAACTAAAGAAGCTTCTCCATTTTTCCTTCTTATTATCAAATTGAACTTTAGCAGTAAATGCTTTAACATTGGCTGCATTACTGTTAATTACTACCTTTGGTATTACTTCGGCAAATTAGGTAATATTAATTTTATAACAAGAAACTTGGAAATTTATGAACTTTGTCTAATGACATTTCATTTGTTAATGTAAATCAATCAAGAATTCCAAACTGTGATGTTCAAAACGCCATTATTTTTTATTCCTTATTTTAAATTTAGTCTTAAGTTTTTAGAAGCTGTATTAGAGGTTCTGTGTACATCTATATGTGTATATACACACCCAGAGGTAGCATATACATAAAGTGTGAAAGTTAAGAGGTCCAGGCATCTCGAAGTCTTCTATGGCTCCAATTACTAAGCCAAATTGTTGCATGAAAGAGCAGTGATCATATTTGAGGTATTCCTACAGGTCAGAAAGAGCAGTCATATAATAATGGCTTTTCATCCCAAACGGCAGATAAGAAAGGAAAGGATTGCATTCAGTCAATGGTTCTTACTTCCTTATCTGAGAATAGGAAAGCCTTGCCCCACAATCTGCTTAACATTCTGATATGTAGTGAAATCTACACTTAAAGTAAAAAGATGTGGTTATCAATGAAAGATGGAGCAACAGTGGTAAAAAGAAGGGATACAGTTTGCACTCCTTTTAAAACAACAAACTCAGTTAATCAATGCCCTTATTAACTCAATGACATTCTACTCGTGCATGGATCAGAAACCTCCCTTGTTAATGCAATTCATAGCTGTAGAGGGGACTGTAGAGTGCTGGACTAGCCAACTAAAATAAACAACTAAGAACAACAATATTTAATTGTACAGAAAGTGATATACGGCTTATCTACCAACTACTACAGTGTAATAATGTATATCTATCCTTTGATCAAAATGCAGAGGAAAAAGAGTGATTAGATTGCACAAATTATTATTAAAGAAAGGCTGAAACAATACAGTGTTGAAGGACCACTCTCATTTTCAAAACTCACGTAGGATTATAGAATGGTTATGGTTGGAAAGGACTTTAAGATCACCCAGCTCCAACCCCCCTACCATGGGCACGGATGCCTCGCACTAGACCAGGTTGCTCAAGGCACTGCGCAACCTGGCCTTGAACACTGCCAGGTGCAGTGTTCAAGTTCAAGTGATTCAAGTTGTTCGAGTTGAATCATTCACAACTTCCTTGGACAGCCTGTTCCAGTGCCTCAGCACTCTGACAGTAAAGAACTTCTTCCTTATATCTAACCTAAATCTCCCCTGTTTAATTTTGAACCCATTGCCCTTTGTCTTATCACTATAGCCCATGGTAAGAGTCTGTCTCTGGCATCCTTGCATACCATGTTTTAACAAAACCAACTGCAGCTCTGTCAGTCAAAACTGTGCTCCAAAGTACTTTTTCTGTCTCTTTCTCTATTGTTAGCATAAATACACCTACAGGTACAACCTAACTTCAAATTTTTAACGAAGAAGACAACAGGGGAATGAATACAGAAGACTATAACAAATTTGTAACATACTAGAAATCAAAGTCAGTAATTTGTGAAAAATTAGCTTTATATCTATATACAACACCGTAAGAGTTTCTTAAGTATTGATACTTAAGAAAGAGAACTGACTGCCTGCAAGTCTTTCAATTATTCTATTTTAGTTCAGTTTTGTTCCAGTATTTATCAGGACATCAACTGTGGGTATAATTATTTCTGTATATTTGCAATTGAGCTCTTTGTCCAGACATCTCCTCTCTGTGACCTACATGACACTTTTAAGTCCTCCTAGTATAATTGTCATTTCTCATGTAATCTCCTTTGTTTTCAAACATCATCAGCTGCACTATTTTCTCATTTTAAACCTGTGGTTTTATTTCTGTTACAAACGGCATATGGTATCCCAGGCCACAATTTGTGTTGCCCTGGTGCCCCAATTAAAAAATGGAGGTAAAAATCACAGCTAATGAGAAAGAAGATTCTATCTAGTCTACTCTGCGGAAGCCCTGAGGATTTTGATAATTAGGAGTGAAGGAAATGGAAAGCAAAGAACACACACGGGGCACAACTCAAACGGTTGTACTGTTTATGTATATTTGGAAGAAAACAAACAAACAAACATGTAAAACTGAAAAGGCTGGCACGTAACAACTCAGTAATGCCTGAGCCTCTTTTCAGCACCTATACTCTGAGTTTATATGCACAACTGCTAGAATGGCAAAGCACAGATCAAATACACAGAGAAGGGTGGGGCTGCTACTTTGTCAGAGCAGCTCTGTTATTTGCTTCATCTCTTTGACTTTTAAGAAAGAGCTGATCCACCATAACATTACAAGGACAAAAAGATGTCCTTATGATGAAGACAGCCCACCTGTTCTGCTGGTATAGCTCCGTCTTTGCTTTCAGATCTGGATGCTTTCAAAAATGCCATATTTGTAGGATCAAAGGCCAGTAGGTTCAATAGCAGAAGTATTTATTAGACTCATGAATAAATATGATATGGAAAACACAGATTCTCTTCCATGGCTGGAGCTACATGGCCTCTAACATACTGAAGAGGAGTCCATTAAATTCAAGACTAATGAAGCTCTGAATCAGCACCAACCATAAAGAAAATTTATTTTTGCTCCCCTCTTTTCACAGGCTTCTATCAATAGAATATACCAGCAAAAGAGGAGAGGCAGTGAGATGTAAAAATGAGAGGCAGCCAGAAGGATTTCAGAAGAACAATCAGACTTTACCATAATGCTTGCTATGCTTAAATAAAGTCAATGTTTAATGCAAGATGGTTAATTTTGTAATTACTGTTGTGGAGACCTAAATGCCTTTATTGTGACATTAAGATGCACAACTTACACACAAGTCACAAAACCCCTAACGATACTGACTGGCAATAACTGATTTTTCTAGTATTTCTACAATTGATTAATTCATATTCGAGGAAATAGATGTTTTTATAAAACATATTTTGGAACTTTTATCTATGGTAAGTAACTACACTTAGGTGAAGCATAGAAGCAGAGCAGAAACTGCTAAAATGACAGCTCGGTATTTACTGGATGACCTTGCAATTTTTGTAGGTTTTTTTCACATTGTTTTTCCTGTCATAATAATTTAGAGTAATGATTAAAAAAACCCCAAATATTTAGCCAAAGATACAAATTAAAGTATTGCAATACTGTAAATCTTGTTATTGTCTATCAAATAAAAAAAAAAACAAATAGATTTGGATTATGACAGTAAGTATCCCAAATAATACAAGGCTGAATAGGGAATTTTCTGGCTTTTTTTTTTTTTTTTTTTACTGAAATATACAAATTGCACAAAACATATTGTGACAGAAGAGGATCACAAATAACGTAAGTTTTTTAGTACATCAGAATGACTGATTAAACAACTGCCTGAGCTTTCACCACATCAAATTCAGATAAAATATTACAAAAACTCTGAGGATATTGCAGTTGTTCTAAGGTGCATACAATGCCAATTATAGGATGATGTTTCTGTCAGTTGCACACTTTAGAAAAGAATAAAAGTATCGAGTTAAACTTAGAGCATGGTACTATGATTATACCTGTTTCAACAAAGTGTAGTTGGATCCATCAGTGCTAATTTTTCTGATTTCATGATGATCAGCCAGAATTAAGAAAGGTTCCTCATCTAAACCCCGGGAGAAAGAATACATTAGACTAGCTTTTACGTTAATTTATGGAAAATCAGGAATACAATGCTGAAATACAGATGGTTTGAAAAATAAATGTTACATGCTCTGATCAATGTTATGGATGAAAAGAATATTTAAAACATTCAAATGTTCCAAGAAAGATCAATGATGCAGTATAAAAATGAACAAAGCAATCAATTAGTATATCTTTCAATGTAAGTTGGTTGGGTTTTTTTGCCTTTGTAAGATGGGAACCATACTGTATTTTATCCTAACTTGATATCAGAGATTGAATTTGAAATATATTTCGTATTGCGTGCTTTAATTTCAACATTTACTTTCAAATTTTCACTAAGGCTATTATTTGTAACAGCTGGAAACCAAGCATGTTTTCACCATTTTATTTTTTTTTTTTTTATTTAAGATTTCAATACCCTCAGCAGTACAGACATAAAGAAACAACTGTTTGGACAAACCTTGATTCTCTAATTCCGAACTGAAGCCAGATGCGGCTTTTTTTTTTGCCCCTGGTTTTCTAGCTTAAAAAAATATTTCTTCGGATTCTTATTCATGCCATCACTTTGAGACAGCTCTGACACTGATATATGCAATAGTAAAAAGAATAAAAAAATCTGCCTTTATTTGAGCTCTATTAACAGAGACCTCAGCTAAAATTAATTTAAAAAAAATACTAATAATAATTCAAAATGTGTTAATGGTTTGTGCCTACTGTTCATACATCCAGGAATGTAATATGCTGTCCAGCCTACTCTGCTCTTATACTGAATACATTGGACCACCTTGCTTGCATGTTCAACTCTTAAGACTTCTAGTTCTCAAAAGATCTGAGACATCATCCTCAGCACTGACTTAGTGTTTTGCAGAGGATGACTGTAACACTCTGCTGTGTTGTAAGGAGTTCAAAGGAATTTATGCCAGAAATCAGCATTAAGCCAAAGACCCACATGTTGGTGCCTCCTTGCAGTATAACCACAGCATGGACTACTTTGTCATGGTCATTTCTGAAGTCTACTATATTACAACTCCAATAAACTCTACTATAACGTGTTCCAGCTCCCCTTCAAATTTGAGTGATCTGTGGCTTCTAAACATACAAGTGGCTTACAAGGTGTGACACAGGAGCAAAGCAAAAACCAGATACTATATTTCTGCCCTCTCCTGTGTTTCCTCTGGTTACTTGGGGAAGCACCTGAGACAGAAATATGAGATGGGCAGAGGTTCTAGTTTTGTCACTTAGAATGAAAATATAAGGAGTTTTTATATTTTAAAAAGAAGCACTAAATAACTTTGTGCAAGGCTAGAATAAGTAGGTGTCTTCTCAAGCCAAAGATTGCCTGCAATATGAAGGAAACCCAGCAGAACACAGATATGGGTTTTTTTGTTACTTTCCTGTTGACATTTTGTTCTTTTCACTGATCTAGCAAATTTCACTCAAAAAGCACATAAAAATAACATCAGTGGTACAGACAGAGGGGTGAAGAAGTAACCAACATTCTTATGTATCTTGAACTTCACTGTGTATCATATGTAAGTCTAGAGGATTTAATATGCTATAGGAATAACAGATTTTGCAATTTCTATTGTATTTTCCTGTTTCTTCTTTTCATACCAGGAAGTCTGAAAGTACAGTCTAATTTCTAAAGTTGATGAAATAGAACAGTACGAGTATTTTAAACGCTTATCATAAACATACTATTATCATGGGACCCATTAAGTGATGTATATTAACTTTCCTAATATTTTTTCCTAATAAAGTTACAAACTTAGACTTTCATAATACACTGTAACTATCCAAGTGATTTCAGCAGAATATGTACTAAAAATAGAACTTATTACTACATTCAGACATTGAATCACATTCTTATTGTTTACTGCAGTAGTGTGCTTCAAAGTAACCGTTTATCCTGCATAAAAGAGTTACACAGACCCTGGGGCTACAGTATTTCACAATTACCTGAAAGGGACTTGCAGCCATTTAGGTTATCAGGTTGTATTTCATACCCATCTGCACACAAACATTTGTAGGTTCCATATGTATTGATGCATTGCTGGCTGCAGGGAAATCCAGATGAACATTCATCAATATCTACACATGTTTTGCCATCATCCTTCAGCAGAAATCCAGGCCAGCATTTGCACTGGGAAAGAAAACCAAATACATACAATTTTAATTAATTATTGATTCTATTTGTTATCTTACGTACTTTCTTCTGAATATGCTACAATCATAAACTTTTTCATCTAGTCTCAGTTTTTCAAGTGTCATCTTAATTACTTTGCTGTTTACACTGTTTACAGGCAGACTCAGTAATTAAGAATAAAGAATTTGCATTATATTACACCACATTTTTTTAATTATTCACCTTGTATCCAACAGGAAGATCTTGACAATCTTGAGAACAGCCGCTAACTTTCTTACTGAGGCATTCATTAATGTGGCAGCTTTTCTCATCAGATCCATCACTACAATCTTCTTTGTTATTACAAACATCACTTTGAGGAATACATTTACCATTTTTGCACATGAAAAAAGAACTGTTACATGACTGCTCTGGAAAACAAAAAAGAGAACACAACTTGGTATGGTCTATTACTATTTGAAATAAATTTTCTCCTGGAACAGCTGCAATGTGTGCATGTGAGATGAAACAACTGTAAATTTCTTATTGATATTATTATAATAGCATTTTACTTTACAGTATCTTCAAAGGTTATCACTCTCCTAGAGAATGTGTGAATATGTCCAACTTATTACACCCTCCTGCAAATTTGTTTTCATATCATTGAGAATCCTCTACCTTATCTCTGCACAAAATATAATTCTACAGTTTACAAAACTTAAAAAGCATGGCTTCTGTCCCCTGTGGATGCTGAGAGGTTCAGTAACATGTCTGAGGACCATGTATATATATTTTTTTCCCTGTTTGGCAAAACCTGAATACGTTATTTCAGCTATATTCAGGTTCTTCAAATTAGAATTAGAATCCTTAAATATAAGGCAGGCATGTTGTTTTTCCTCAAAGCAAATGAGTGTTTTCCATCCAAATTAGTATAAAGGACTGGGCTACTGTCCTTTAATCTTCTTCTTGTAAGATTTAGACAAACACCTAAATCTTTCGTAATAGTAGGTCTTTCAAAAGCTACAGAATAGAGCATTATATGCAGATTAGAATTCATTTACCTCTCAAAAACCAGTCAGGCTGCAGCAAATTTATTCATGTCATTAGAAAATACCAATAAAATCAATCACGTTTGGCCAGTAATTCACTAATAAAAATAAACCAGTGTTTATTATTTATAGGAAGAACAACTTCATGAACCCTTTTGTATGATCTCCTTCTGTGTGATGAGTATATTAAATATAGAAAACATTCCCAGGGCAAGCTAGAAACTCTGGCAATTTTTAGACGAATATCCTCGTATTATAGTACTAACAGAATTAATGCTTTAAGGAACCAGGAGTCATCTTACGCCACAGGAAATGGTGGCTTGACCTTTGTGAACTGAGGTTTTGGATGTTTAGGATTAACAACCCACTCTTCTTGCAAGATATAAGGAATATCACCATGAAAGCACTGGAGAGTTAAGATACAAGGTTTTACATATGACTGCCTGCAATTCTAAACCACAGTTTTTCAAAAAATTACTCAAAAAAATAAATACAAACCTGAACTTCTGCATTTGATGTTTATAGGTCCTTCATCAGAATGGTCTGGACAGTCGAAATCACCGTCACACTGCCACTGAGAATTCAAGAGGCATCTTCCATCAGCACAGGTGAACTCTCCAGGACGACAGTGACGATATCCTAGAAATACAGCAATACACGACTTCATGCTTTGTTTCATACTTTCGACATGAAGTTTTGCACATACTAGGCAATATAAGTAAAAGTATCTTTTGTTCCATAAAGAGATACATATATGCTTATACATAAGTATCTATCAGTGAGAGAACTCAAGTGTCTCTTATGCAGCACAGCATAGTCATGAAGCAATACCCACATACGTAAAATGTGTTCATGATGCTCTCAATAATAAATACATTTTCGTTTAGGTGTAATTTAACTTTCTGCTATTATTAGGACATTCTAGAAATTACTACAGCAAACATTTGCCAGTACTCTTTACTATATGCTTTCCCTTCAAAACATGCAGAACCTTAGCAATTTTAACCAAGCTATACATGCATTTTCCAAGATAGTCACGAAATCGGTATGTATAAGATGCATACATTTTAAAAATTAAAGTATATTTTTAATAGAAAATCAAAACATATAATGAAGCACAGAAATCACAGACAGGCATTTACTTCTTAGAACACAACTGTTTAGCCTAAAGTTAAAAAACAAAGCAGTAGAAAAATTTAGAAAACATAGCACAAGTTTTTTTTGTTTTTTGGGGGGGGTGGGGGTGTTAATTCAGTTTTGAGACATGAAAGTTGAAAAATTCCAAGAGGGAAAATCACCTTCTATTTGTAAAATATTTACTTGTAAAACTCATTACACTAGACCAACTACTAAAAAACCTATGTTCCTGTTTGGGAAACAAAAGTATAGCGTTTCCTGTATTCTATGTATATAAATCCTGCCTCAAAAAGATCTGTAGTCCTTTAGACGATTCTTGAAAGGAAACCTTGATTTAGTTTAAAACTCAAGATAGTATCTCTGGTAGCTTGGCATTCTGTCTCTGATAGCAGCAATGGGGGATGCAATTTATGGATAATGTATTTCGTTCTCATGTTCACCCTATCTTGAATAATTGCTTTTTTTGTTTTGTTTTGGTTTTTTTTGTTTACATGTAATTATTAAGATTTCATTTAAAAGATAGGATTATACAATAGAATTAAAACTTGTGTCAAAGAAATTTCGAAGGATTAGAATGATTGTGAACTTTAAAAATCTGGTTAGCTACAAATTCTGATAAGAAGTTAAAACCTGTTACTCTAATCACCAGTCCCAGTTTTATATTATATCTGAATAATATAATGATAATATACCTTTAATGATATAAATTGAAACAAACAAACAAACTAGATTTTAAAATTGATTCCCTTAATTCAGCTTTTAGGAATATATTTCAAACCAAATCTCATCCCACTCAGTAAACTGGCTACTGAAGGGTATTTTTTTTCTTTTTTTTTCTTGGATATCAAGATGCAAAGGTCTAGCTCTAGAATCTCACAGAGTTGCGATCAGTTTGCATAGTTTGCAGTCAAATCACAAATCATAAGTTTAAAATCTCAGTGATTTTATTCTAGTTTATTTTTATATCCTGACACCTTGAAAAGTGTATTTTGGAATTTGATTCCTACTTTTCACAAGTAGTTCCCTTTCCCATAAAAGAAGGCATAATGAGTGTACCACACTAGTCACACACTAAGGCGTGTATCTGATTACCAGCTAACAGAAAACTGCATTGGAGACATGCAACATGCAACAAATGTTGCTGTAGATTACAGTTTGCTCAGTGGAAATTAAATAGAGCCAGTGCGTGAAGGTAGTTCTATACCACAATAAGATCAGAGATTTGTACATCCTCTGCTTCTGTTGCTGTTTCCCTCTTTTGTCTCATTTCAGAAGTATGTCAAACTATCACTCTTTATTTGTCAGTATTTTAAGGGACCATGCATGCATATGATGCTGCAGTAAATGAATTATACCATCAAGAAATTACAAAGAAAAACCACAACAAAAACCACCTATATAAAGTTAGTGACTGTTTCATTTAAATACTTATTTAAGAATTACAGCCTGCTTCCAAGCAAAATCTGATCAGAAAGGTTCTCCTACTCTCCCCACCATTCAAGTAGATCACATTGTACTAAACAGATGAACAAACCCATAATGAGTCACTTTGCGTAAAGGGTTCTGGCTCGTATAAACTATCACTAACAGAGGAAATAGTTCAAAGTTTCACTATTCTGTGGATCCACACTCAGAACTTACTTTTGGCAAAAGGGTATGGAGAACCACATCTGTTAAGATAGCAAAGTATAACATCATGTGCCTTGAACCCATCAGGATGGGTACCTCAAGCGGAGCTGCCTATATAAGCTCACGGAGAGCTACAGCCTTCTGAGGATTAGTGGGCATACGTGGTAGGAACCCTGTGTACTGGGCTGGGGCAACAGGTACACTTAACTGTACTCTATGTGTGTGTCTGGGTGCTTAGAACTTCTGGGGACTAATTATAAACTGGAGATTGTTTAGAAACCCGTTAAGATTTATCAACATTTTGCAGGCATGATTTACTTGCCATATTGCTGCTATTGATATTGAATGTATAGTTCACTTATTTCCAATTAGTTATCTTGCATTAGTAAGTCAACAACCTCCTTTGATCCTGATTTGGTTTAAACTACATGAACAAAGCAGGTTTTCCCTACAAGAGCCTACTGTTGCAAAGTGCTCCTTTCAAAACACCAGGTAGTTTACAGAAGTAAAAAACAAATGGAGTTTGCTAGGAGAGGTGTGTTTGTTCCTTTCTTTCTTCAAGGATCCAGAAGTCCATGCTGGCAAGAGGTGTGGTGCAGTAAGAGAGAAAGAGTAGACTGAAGTAGCAAGTAATGAGAACCCATTATCACCCATTAGATGTATTTCAGGATTTTACTTCATAGAATCAGAGAACAGTTTGGGTTTCAAGGGATCTTCAAGATCAGCTAGTTCCAAAACCCTGCCATGGGAAATGGATATCTTCCACAAGATCAGATCTTTCGAAGTCTCATCCAACCTGGCCTTGAATATCTCCACAGCTGGGACAGCCACATCTTCTCTGGGTAAGTGATACCAGTACTTCACCATTCTCACACTAAAGAATTTCTTCCTTATATTTAGTCTGAATCTCTCCTCTTTAATTTTAAAGCCATTCCCCCCTTGTCCTATCACTACATACCCTTGTAAAAAGTCCCTCTCCAGATTTCTTGTATACCCCTTTAGAAGGAAGGTTGCTCTAAGATCTCTCTAAGCCTTCTTTTCTCCTCCATGCTCAATAACCCATGCTTTCTCAGCCTGTACTCATAAGAGACCATCTTCATGGCCCTCCCCTGGACTCGCCCCAAAAGGTCTACATCTTTCTTATGCTGGGGGCCCCAGAGCTGAATGCAGTTCTGTGGGGTGTCACGAGAACAGAGTAAAGGGGGAGAATAACCTCCCTTGACTTGCTGGACATGCTCCTTTTGAGGAAGCACAGCATACGGTTGGCTTCCTGGGCAGCAAGTGCACACTTGCCAGCTCATGTTGAGCTTCTCATCAACCAACACCTTCTTCAACAACCACAAGTACTTCTCCTCAGGCCTGCTCTCAATCAGTTCTGCACCCTGCCTGTATCTGTGCTTTGGTTGCCCCAAACCAGGTTCACATTAGGCTTCCTCTATTCTTGTGGATTTCTTGCCCACTACTGGCTGAAGTGTTTTAACTGGCTCGACTTCAGAGGTTTTTCCAGATTTGCAGGGTATTTTTTCCATAGCAGTTCACTTAGCTTGACACCGGTTATTATTAAAATCAACTATAAGTTACAACTATAGCAAATAATTTGTCACTGTAGCTCTAGCTATGTGTTAATACCATGTTGTATTCAGTAATGCATAATTTAAAGTTGACTTTAAAACAATTTTAAAAAGCAAAGAGCCTTCTTTTTTTCAGTAGCAGAAGGTCTCACAGTTAACAGTCTGAGATTTGTTGATTTATTCTACTTTTGTTAATACTTGCCACATTCCAGAGATTCATCTGATCCATCTCCACAGTCATCATCATGGTCACATACAAACTGTTTGGGAATGCAGACTTTGTTACGGCACATGAAAGCATTCTCGTCACAAGTGTTATTAGGAGCTAAGGAAAATACAGTACATAAAGATAAATGAAATTGAGAAAAGTAAGATACACTCATTTCCTTACAGAAAGCTGAAATGAGAAGTAGCTAGTCTGCGTAGATTAAATGGAAATAAACACAAGTTTTGAGTCATACAAAGAGCACCACAGAATTGAATAGCAGACAAAGCTACTCATCTCCACAAAGGTAGCTAAAAAGTAAGATCTCATGCAATGCAAGACAGAGGTGTCAGAAGTTTATGCTGTCTATAAATAACCTAAGGTCTGCCTTCAAAGAAAATAACACTTGGGAATTACAGATGTCCTCACTATGTTCCTCTGCTCCTGAACAAAAGCTCTTTAAAATCCATAAACACTCAAAATATAACTCAGCCTAGAAATGGTAAGTGATAGAATATGCATTCAGTAGTGAGAACATATTTCAATATTTTTAACCTATACCATTTTTATATACATTAATAAAATAAACTCCCTAATGAAACTATTACTAAACTCTGACACTTTTAATAGGAACATATCTCAGAAGACTGGAAGTAATAGCTTATAGGGCAAGAGATGTCAAGTTCCTAACAGCCAGAGTAAACTGGAGACAGAACTGTGTCTCCCTTTTTGATGCACAACCCCCCTGAAATGCAGCAGCATTTTCTTCGGGAAAAGCAATAAAACTGCACGGTCAATAATGAGCTAATTTTCATTAGTAACCATGTTGTACAATGTCTGTGTCGTGGCATACATACTGTTCTTCAGCTGATGTGCCTCAGTATATATTAGCAAAATGGGAATAAGTTAGGCTGATTAAAATATTGATGAATCACAGCATGCATGCCCATATGAGGTCCATCAAACTTTACTAACAGTCTTGACAGTATAAGAGTACACTGCCACATAGCATCTGGCTATTGTAAAGTACCAAGAAAATAAATACTGTAACTTTTTAAAATGCATACCACAGCCTGCTGTTGACAGCTCATCACTTCCATCAGGACAGTCTCTTTCACCATCACAAAGCCAGTGTTGGGGAACACAAGCATGCGAGCCCAAGCAACTGAACGTATCTGCTGCACAGGTCACTGAACCTGAAAAAGCATTACATGTGAGTCTTGAACAGGTTCTGATTTTTTTTTTTTTAAGGTAATGGGCAATGCCTAAGGGTTTTTTATTTTAAAATAAAACTGAAAGAAGATTTTGTTCTGCACAGTATGATGAACATAATGTCTGAGAATGTTATAATAAAAATTTGGCAATCTGCTATTTCTTCTATTCTTCTCATTTATTCACTCAAATTTCGGCAAGGAAAATGCATTTATCATACTTCATGGAAACTATGCAGCTGTATAACTTTTCAAACCAATTCTAGCCTTTACATTTGTCTGCATGTTTGAACTGACTGAAGGAAGGAAATAATCCTTTAAATCAAGTAACCCTCACACCACTGTACTCTTTGCCAGGAGGCGAGAGTTATTCAAAACCCACATGAGTCAGCCCCGTGTAGAAGAGAACAATGGGTACCAAGTACAACAGTAGTTGGAGTAAGAAAATATCTGACAGTTCTAATGCAAGTAACTCAATGTACAGTTTGTTTGACAAACAGTATTTTATTTTATTTTAATAGGCTTTTCTGCAGATAGAAAATTATGTCCTAGGATTAGTTTTACCCTGTTTGAAGTAAACTTTGGTGAAATCCGTCATTTAATGTATTCTGTTACATAAGTTACATATACTTCACTGAAAAGAAAACAGCATATTTTCTCCCAATTTCAATTAGAAATTAATAAAATTGTCAAGCAAATTAAAAATTGATTTTTGTGCTATTCATGCAAGAGAGACAAGTTTTGCTTGCTTATACTCATTTCCCATTTTTTGACACTTCTGAAGTTGAATTTTACGTTAAGTAAATACTGATTTTTTAGGACTGAAAATTCTGAAGTCATCTTGATCTCTTTTTTCTTCTTGAAATTCAGATCTGCCCCTGTTCCTAAGGAGAGATACAGCATTAACTCTCCCCTCCTCATAACTGGTGTGGAGTTTTCCCTCTTTGAGAGATGGCCTACGGTTTCATTGGAAGGCTTTCTTCTCATAAGAGATCTTCAATGTAGTACAAGACAAGATATCTAAAGCAATAATTCTGAACAAACATAGAAAAAATAAATTATGGTGCTGTATTGACATTTTGCAATTTGGCGGTCTTGATTTTCCTCTCCCTTTTTCTATTTTCTGCTCTAAGTTTCCTATTAAGCTTTGGGCCTTAACGTTTCTTAGGACTTCAGGTTGTTATAGAACAACCTGGACAACAGTCACAGATGATTGCTGAGGTGACTGTCTGGAGAGAGGATGCATTCAGCACCTGATCGGGGGGAGATTCAAGGTCCGGGAGCTTCACCTCGGAGCAGCAACAGGCACCGAGGGAGCCTCGAGCCCTCGACAGGGCCCGCCCAGGAGCCGGCAGCTCAGCGACGCGAGCAGCTGACTCAGAGGGGGCGGGGCCAGGAGGAGCGGCACTGCCCTGACTGGGTAAAAACTGCCCCAGGAGCGCGAGCGACCAGGGCGGGCAAACAGCGTGGGTTCGAGGCAGTTCGTACGGGCAGGGGAGCGGGATGGTGCGCACTCGCTGTATGACCGGGGCTTGGTCTGGGAGCTCTGCTCTGGCTGCCCCGGCGGTGGCCAGTGTAGGCACCCAGGCAGAGCCGATGAGAAGGGAGGCTGCAGTGCAGAGCTCGGGGTGTAGAGAGCGCCTGCACTGCTCTCCTGAGGGGAGGGTGCACAATGGGCAGGGCTGCACTCGGTGCTCCCTGGTGGAGGCCCTCCTGCAGCAGGGGCTGAGCTGCGGGACTGCTGCCACTTGGCTGAAAGGTGTTAGGGAAGCTGAGAGGAAGCAGCACTGCTGCTCCAGGACCAGACTGTGCAGGGGCCTCAAGCGTGCACTGTCACTCATGCAGGAAAGGAGGCCGCTAACCCAGGAAGCTGGGAAACAGTGACAGAAAAAAAAACAAAAGGGAGGAAGAGAACAATTAAAGGCAGGGGGCTTCCTCCTAAATCTGTTGTTCACATCCAGAACCACTTTGCTGTCCTGCAGGGGGCTGATGAGGAACCGCACTCCCACCAGGAAAAACGGCTGATGCACTGGTAAAGAAGATCACTACTGGTGCTGCCAGGAAAAAGCAGCGGGGCATAGTAGTAGGGGACTCTACTCTGAAAGGAACAGAGGCACCCATCTGTTGATCTGATCCAGGCTCAAGGGAGGTGTGTTGCCTACCAGGGGCTCGGATCAGGGATGTTGCAGAGAAGCTGCCTGCTCTAGTAAGTCCCATTGACTGTTATCCACTTCTAGTGATCCATGTGGGGGCTGCTGATATAGATAGCAGTAGCCTGGAGAACATAAAGAAGGATTACAGAGCTCTGGGAGAGGTGGCTAGGGGCTCTGGAGCTCAGATTGTCTTTTCATCAATTCTCCAGGATACAGGGCAGGACCTTAACAAGGCTAGGAGGAATGGCCAGGTTAATAAATGGTTAGAAGGGTGGTGATACAGTCAGGGCTTTGGACACCTTGGACATGGGACTCAATTTAGTGGGCAAGGTCTACTGGGGGCTGGTGGAGCTGGTCTGACAAAGAAAGGGAAGAGTGGATTTGGTAGGAGGCTTTCCAGACTGGTCAAGGATGCTTTAAACTAGATGTGTTGTGGGAGGGGAGCATCATTCCATCCCAACACACCCAGTCACTGGCCAGCACCTATAATAAATGCCTAGGAGCAATGTAGAGATATTCCAGCTGCTCCAGCCAATGAGCCGGCTTCAACTGGAGCTCGGCTCAGATGCCTCTATACAAATGCCCGTAGCATGGGGAGCAAACGAGAGGAATTAGAGATGTGTGCACATCTACAGGAGCATGATATAATAGGCATCACAGAAACATGGTGGGGTGGCTCCTATGACTGGAGTGTTGGAATGGAAGGTTACAGGCTCTTTAGGAAAGACAAGCAAGGCAGGCAGGGATGGGGAGTTGCTCTTTATGCTAGGGATAGGCTGGAGAGTATGGAACTCTGTCTGGGGACAGGTGAGCAGTCAATAGAGAGTTTGTGGGTCAGGGTTAAAGGGAGAACAGCAATGGGAGACATTATTGTGGGGATCTGTTACAGACCACCAGACCAAGAGGACTCTGTGGATGAAGCACTCTATAGACAAATAGGAACTGCCTCACGCTCACAGGCCCTTGTTCTCATGGGGGACTTCAAACACCCTGATATCTGTTGGAGAGACTGCACGGCCCGGCACAAGCAATCCAGGAGGTTCTTTGATTGCGTGGAAGAGAACTTCCTTCTGCAAGTAATAGAGGAGCCAACAAGGAGAGCTGCCATGCTTGACCTCGTGCTCACCAACAGGGAAGGGATGGTTGGAAATGTGAAGCTCCAGGGCAGCCTTGATTGCAACGATCATGAGATGGTTGAATTCGAAATCCTCAGGACAGTGAGAAGAGCGTGCAGCAAGCTCAGTGCCCTGGACTTCAAGAGAGCAGACTTCGACCTCTTCAGGAACCTGCTTAGTAAGGTTCCATGGGATGTAGCCCTAGAGGGCAGGGGGTCCCAAGACTGTTGGTTGATATTCAAGGATCACTTGCTGCAAGCTCAGGAGCAATGCATCCCTACTAGAAGGAAGTGCTGCAGGAGGTCCAGGAGACCTCCTTGGATGGATAAGGAGCTGCTGAGGAAACTTCAAAGGAAAAAAGAGGCTTATAAAAGGTGGAAGCAAGGACAGGCAGCCTGGGAAGAGTACAGGGATGTTGTCTGGGAAGCTAGGGACCAGGTTAGGAAAGCTAAGGCCCACTTAGAATTAAACTTGGCTAGGGATGTTAAGGATAACAGGAAGGGATTCTATAGGTACATTGCAAATAAAAGGCAGGCTAGGGACAACGTGGGCCCTCTCCGGAAGCTATCGGAGAACTGGCTACCCTGGATTTGGAGAAGGCTGAGGTTCATAATGACTTCTTTGCCACAGTCATTACTGGCAAATGCTCTGACCACACCACCCAAGTCCTGGAAGGCAGATGCAGGGACTGTGAGAATGAAGACCCTGGGCCCACTGTCGGAGAGGATCTGGTTCGAGACCATGTTATAAACCTGAACGCACACAACTCCATGGGACCTGACGAAATCCATGCGCGGGTCCTGAAGGAGCTGGTAAATGAAGTTGCTAAGCCACTGTCCATCATATTTGAGAAATCACGGCAGTCAGGTGAAGTTCCCAATGACTGGAAAAAGGGAAATATAACCCCCATTTTCAAGAAGGGGAAAATGGATGAGCCGGAGAATTACAGACCAGTCAGCCTCACCTCTGTGCCTGGAAAAATCTTGGAGCAGATTCTCCTGGAAGGCATATTAAGGCACATGAAAAACAACAAGGTGGTTGGTGACAGGCAGCATGGCTTCACTAAGGGGAAATCCTGCCTGACCAGTCTGGTGACATTCTATGATGGAGCTACGGAAATGATGGACAGGGGTAGAGCAGTTGATGTCATCTACCTGGACTTGTGCAAAGCGTTTGACACTGTCTCACATGACATCCTTGTTTCTAAGTTGGAGAGACATCAATTTGATAGGTGGAGCACTTGGTGAATAAAGAACTGGCTGGATAGCCACACACAAAGAGTTGTGCTCAATGGCTCAATGTCCAGCTGGAAACCAGTAATGAGACGTGTCCCTCAGCGATGGGTGTTGGGACCGGTCTTGTTCAACATCTTTGTTGGTGACATGGACAGTGGGATTGAGTGCACCCTCAGCAAGTTTGCTGATGACACCAAGCTGTGTGGTTTGGATGATACGCTGGAGGGAAGGAATGCCATCCAGAGGGACCCTGACACGCTTGTGAGGTGGGCTGATGCCAACCTGATGAAGTTTAACCATGACAAGTGCAGGGTCCTATACGTGGGTCAGAGCAATCGCATTCACAGCTACAGGTTGGGCAGAGAAGACATTCAGAGCAGCCCTGCAGAGAAGGACTTGGGGATGTTGGCTAATGGAAAAACGAACATGAGCTGGCTTCAGTGTGCGCTTGCAGCCCAGAAAGCCAACTGTATCCTGGGCTGCATCAAAAGCAGTGTGACCAGCAGGTCCAGAGAGGTGATCCTGCCCCTGTACTCTACTCTTGTCAGACCTCACGTGGAGTTTTGTATACAGTTCTGGTGTCTTCAACATAAAAAGGACATGGAACTGTTGGAACAAGTCCAGAGGAGGGCCACAAGGATGATCAGGGGACTGGAACACCTCCCGTATGAAGACATGCTGAGAAAGTTGGGGCTGTTCAGCCTGGAGAAGAGAAGACTGCGTGGAGTCCTCATAGCAGCCTTCCAGTATCTGAAGGGGTCCTATAGGGATGCTGGGGAGGGACTCTTCATGAGGGATTGTAGTGATAGGACAATGGGTAATGGGTTCAAACTTAAACAGGGGAAGTTTAGATTGGATATGAGGAAGAAATTCTTTACTGTGAGGGTGGTGAGGCACTGGAACGGGTTGCCCAGGGAAGTTGTGAATGCTCCATCGCTGGCGGTGTTCAAGGCCGGGTTGGACAGAGCCTTGGGTGACATGGTTTAGTGGGAGGTGTCCCTGGCCATGGCAGGGGGGTTGGAACTAGACGATCTTAAAGTCCTTTCTCACCCTACCTATTCTATGATTCTATGATTCTATGTGCTCTTTAGAGATGCTGTACTTTCTACATCTTTTTTGGATTACTTGATCTCTTTCAGAATGTATGATCTGACAATACAGAAGTAAAATTCTTCTACTTACCACAGATTGCATCACTTTCATCTAAGCCATCTCCACAGTCATCCTCACCATCACAAGTCCATTGTTTGGAGATGCATTTGTTTGCAGAACAAGCAAACTGATTCCATGAACAAGACGAATCTAGGAATGACAACAGCCACTACATTTGTTACCTTCAGAAAAGTACTCTATTCCCTGTATTTTCTAGCATAGTTTAGGAATCTCCACACTGTTCCTATCTGTTCTCCCAATTTCAGTGTATTAAAACACTCAAACACAGTATAATCCTACTTAGGATTTTACCAGTTTGTCTAAGAGTTTGCATTCATATTTATACAAATAAATAAGTAAATATGAAAACATTCAAAACACATTCACCTATTTACAAACATTTTGCTAATAGGATGGGGATATTTTAAAAGCATAAGTCAGGTTTGTGTATTTCACATGGATACTGTAATTATAATTGCTTATCATGGCTGCTTTATTTTGGTAGTAGTTCCAAATTTTCAAACACAGCCTTCCTCTTGGTTGCAACATTTAAGTCCATCTTTAAAAGATGTTATTTTCTCTCACAAGAAAAATTACTGTGTGTTTGCATCTCTCCCATAAAAACTGGCTAATGGGTTTTACAATACTCTACATAAGTATGCATACGTTATTAAACCTTGAAACAAACACTGAGTTATGCTTGCATCATACACTGCATTCAACGTACACTTTTGTCTACATAGAAAATAATGGCATGCTTCTGCATTTCAAAAGCAGTCTGCACAACTGTTCTAAATAAATGCTATTATTATGACCTTTTCTGAAAACTTCAAATTGTCCACTTCTCCAAGATTTTCTTCGAGAATAAAATTTATTTTTAACTGATGATAACAAATTTAAATTAAAAATAAAAAGACTTTTAGTTAATGCAATCTGAATTTATGACTGTTGTAACAACTACCTCAAAATGGGTAAGAGCAATAAGTAGGCAAAAAGTAATTGACTAAACCCCCTTCCCTTTCTCCCACAAAAATTGGTTAATAGGTTGCATAGAAAAATGTATGCGTAATAGAACTTGGAAACATGCCAAGTTACAATTGATGAATTCAGACAACAGAAAAGCTTCTGATTTTCATAGTGCACAGTTGCTAATTTTGAACTTAAGATATATATACACAACATAAACTGCAAACTAAACATGTGAGCATGTTAACAGAAAACTGGGTCATGAATAGAATACTGTGTAACTTTCAGAGATGTTAAGTACCAAAGCATGAAAAGAAAAAAAAAAAAGGAATAGACAAGTTTAGGATTTTATTTTCAGGTTTTCTTTAAATAGGGAATAGGAAGACTTGATACTGCTTTTTGCTGTTGTGATAAAATTATAGTAATAATCCATTCAGTTAATCCATAGAAATTTAAAAGACTAGCTCTCCCTACGAGGAAAACTGCAAAACCAACCTGTACTGCTCCTCAGTTGCGTGGAGTTCAAGCATCTTGAACCTTGACCCTTAATATAGTTCACAGAGTTTATGCTGCATTTTATTCACATCGCTTTTGCTATTTTAACCATACCTGTATGGCTCTTGATGCAAAGAAATACCTATTTTTATGTCATAAAAATATATTCTGGTTACTTCCTGTTGAGATCAAGATACTGATACAAACTGATTATATCTATGTAACTGTCCAAATGAGGAGTTATGAAGAATTAGTGAAATTGTTAGATATTAAAACAATAGAAAAGTTTGCATACAAACAAATCTTTAGGAGGAAAAAAAAAAGATAAAGCTTTTATTCTGGCATGAGATAGGGTTTAAGATATTAGCAGCATGAAGCATTAGAGAGTTGAATCTGAATATGAAGAATTAAAGCCTGTTTTATATAGCTCTATGTTCAATCTCTGAGATATAAATACACACTTCTTTCTGTTCTCAAAGTGAATTACTAATTACAGAAATACAAATAAGATAAAATGCTCACCACAGTGCAATTCATCTACTCCATCCTCACAGTCTTTCTGCCCATCACAAAGCCAGGTGGTCAGAATACATCTTCCACTAGGACAACCAAAATAATTTTCTTCACATGTGGGTTTGTTTTGAACTGTGATAAAATAAAGAATGTAATGTAAAATGGTCTCTACTAGTATGATTAGGAGCCTAATACATTTCTGCTATATTGCTGAATACTAATGGACAACAAAGTGTTTGTGTCTAAAAATGAAAAAAAAAAAGTATTATTTATATTATTTGTATTCATACAAATTAGAAAACAGTGATAGCTAAGTAGTTTAGGGAGATATGAGGGTTCATTTATTTAGATAAGAATCAGAGCACAGCTTTAAATTAAATGAAAAGGACCTATAGAGAAAAGTAGTTCAGTTTACAGGATTTGAGCTCAGGTAGAACAAAACTGTCTGCTGGTTTACACCAGCTTAAGAAATTGTCCTTCTGGTCTATCTGCCATCATCTACAGGATAAACTAATTGTGGTAGTATTTTTGTCACATTCACTATGATCAGCTACAGACCTGATGTACATACTGACTAACTGAAGCCATAGCACTGATGTTGGAGACAGAGATTTAGGCTTCATCACATATTTAAAAGAAGTTCTTCCTTGCCTTTTTACTTTGTAAAGCGTGAAAGTCATTTAAGATTGTACTTCTATGAATGCTTAGAAAACAGAAGTGAGGAAAATAAATATACCATGTATTAGTTTCTTAACAGAAGCACAAATATTAGTCTAATGAGTGACACAGGTTATTTTCAAAGCCTTTAGCAAAGCATTTGCCTGGGAATACCCAGACAATATACTCCATAAGGTAGAATTGGAGATCACTGAAGCTCTCTGACAAGGTGTATATTATTCCCTTAATGCACAGGGCTATTGACACTGGGTTTTTTCCCCCCTCTCCCTCTCTCACTTAAAAAGAAAGTAAGTTAAAATATTAATAGCTTTTAGAGCTCTATGAATATAAAAAAAAGAAATAAAGAAAGAAGTTCAATGTCTATGGATGACTGGGTAGATATTCAAGGTCACCTAAGTATAGCCATCATTAAATAAGTATTTTCTCTTAATTTTCTATAAGAACAATGACACTGAACAAAGGCTGCCACTGGGAATTATATTCACAATAGAAACACAACTCCAAAACGTAATGAGCCAAAGTTGGTCAGTTTTGAGTGAAATGGTAAAAGGAAATTATATGTAGGTTAAGTGGGAACAGTATTGCTTCAAAGTAAAGGGAGGAATGATCCAGGCAATTAGTCACACATTAAAACAATGGAACATTTAGGCACACATTTGAAAGACAGAATAAAGTAATACAAATAAATGAACGATGGAATAAAATGCAACATTAATTTACTTATGCAACATTAGCTTACTGAACCAATAGAACACTGCAAACAAGAAACCCTAAAGGTTTGGGCATTTTTTGGTCTATAGACAAAGGAAATGCAGTAAATCTAAGCTATATCGAGCTCAATGAAACATTATATACAGCTAATTCAAAAGAATTAATAGATAATCTGGAGAATATGGAGATTAGAATGGGAATCATAAAGAAGGATTACAGAGCTCTGGGAGAGGTGGCTAGGGGCTCTGGAGCGCATATTGCCTTTTCATCAATTCTCCAGGATACAGGGCAGGACCTTAACAAGGCTAGGAGGAATGGCCAGGTTAATAAATGGTTAGAAGGGTGGTGATACAGTCAGGGCTTTGGACACCTTGGACATGGGACTCAATTTAGTGGGCCAGGTCTACTGGGGGCTGGTGTAACTGGTCTGACAAAGAAAGGGAAGAGTGGATTTGGTAGGAGGCTTGCCAGACTGGTCAAGGATGCTTTAAACTAGATGTGTTGTGGGAGGGGGGCATCATTCCATCCCAACACACCCAGTCACTGGCCAGCACCTATAATAAATGATAGGAGCAATGTAGAGATATTCCAGCTGCTCCAGCCAATGAGCCGGCTTCAAATGGAGCTCGGCTCAGACGCCTCTATACAAATGCCCGTAGCATGGGGAGCAAACGAGAGGAATTAGAGATGTGTGCACATCTACAAGGGTATGATATCACAGGCATCACAGAAACATGGTGGGGTGGCTCCTATGACTGGAGTGTTGGAATGAAAGGTTACAGGCTCTTTAGGAAAGACAAGCAAGGCAGGCAGGGATGGGGAGTTGCTCTTTATGCTTAGGGATAGGCTGGAGAGTATGGAACTCTGTCTGGGGACAGGTGAGCAGTCAATAGAGAGTTTGTGGGTCAGGGTTAAAGGGAGAACAGCAATGGGAGACATTATTGTGGGGATCTGTTACAGACCACCAGACCAAGAGGACTCTGTGGATGAAGCACTCTATAGACAGACAGGAACAGCCTCACGCTCACAGGCCCTTGTTCTCATGGGGGACTTCAAACACCCTGATATCTGTTGGAGAGACTGCACGGCCCGGCACAAGCAATCCAGGAGGTTCTTTGATTGCGTGGAAGAGAACTTCCTTCTGCAAGTAATAAGAGGAACCAACAAGGAGAGCTGCCATGCTTGACCTCATGCTCACCAACAGGGAAGGGATGGTTGGAAATGTGATGCTCCAGGGCAGCCTTGATTGCAACGATCACGAGATGGTTGAATTCGAGATCCTCAGGACAGTGAGAAGAGCGTGCAGCAAGCTCACTGCCCTGGACTTCAAGAGAGCAGACTTTGGCCTCTTCAGGAACCTGCTTAGTAAGGTTCCATGAGATGTAGCCCTAGAGGGCAGGGGGTCCCAAGACTGTTGGTTGATATTCAAGGATCACTTGCTGCAAGCTCAGGAGCAATGCATCCCTACTAGAAGGAAGTGCTGCAGGAGGTCCAGGAGACCTCCTTGGATGGATAAGGAGCTGCTGAGGAAACTTCAAAGGAAAAAAGAGGCTTATAAAAGGTGGAAGCAAGGACAGGCAGCCTGGGAAGAGTACAGGGATGTTGTCTGGGAAGCTAGGGACCAGGTTAGGAAAGCTAAGGCCCACTTAGAATTAAACTTGGCAATAAAAAAAAACTTAAACTTGTTAAGGATAACAGGAAGGGATTCTATAGGTACATTGCAAATAAAAGGCAAGCTAGGGACAATGTGGGCCCTCTCCGGAAGCTATCGGAGAACTGGCTACCCTGGATTTGGAGAAGGCTGAGGTTCATAATGACTTCTTTGCCACAGTCTTTACTGGCAAATGCTCTGACCACACCACCCAAGTCCTGGAAGGCAGATGCAGGGACTGTGAGAATGAAGACCCTGGGCCCACTGTCGGAGAGGATCTGGTTCGAGACCATGTTATAAACCTGAACGTACACAACTCCATGGGACCTGACGAAATCCATGCGCGGGTCCTGAAGGAGCTGGTAAATGAAGTTGCTAAGCCACTGTCCATCATATTTGAGAAATCACGGCAGTCAGGTGAAGTTCCCAACGACTGGAAAAAGGGAAATATAACCCCCATTTTCAAGAAGGGGAAAATGGATGAGCCGGGGAATTACAGACCAGTCAGCCTCACCTCTGTGCCTGGAAAAATCTTGGAGCAGATTCTCCTGGAAGGCATGTTAAGGCACATGAAAAACAACAAGGTGGTTGGTGACAGGCAGCATGGCTTCACTAAGGGGAAATCCTGCCTGACCAGTCTGGTGACATTCTATGATGGAGCTACGGAAATGATGGACAGGGGTAGAGCAGTTGATGTCATCTACCTGGACTTGTGCAAAGTGTTTGACACTGTCTTACATGACATCCTTGTTTCTAAGTTGGAGAGACATCAATTTGATAGGCATAGCACTTGGTGAATAAAGAACTGGCTGGATAGCCACACACAAAGAGTTGTGCTCAATGGCTCAATGTCCAGCTGGAAACCAGTAATGAGACGTGTCCCTCAGCGATGGGTGTTGGGACCGGTCTTGTTCAACATCTTTGTTGGTGACATGGACAGTGGGATTGAGTGCACCCTCAGCAAGTTTGCCGATGGCACCAAGCTGTGTGGTTTGGGTGATATGCTGGAGGGAAGGAATGCCATCCAGAGGGACCTTGACACGCTTGTGAGGTGGGCTGATGCCAACCTGATGAAGTTTAACCATGACAAGTGCAAGGTCCTATACCTGGGTCGGAGCAATCGCATTCACAGCTACAGGTTGGGCAGAGAAGACATTCAGAGCAGCCCTGCAGAGAAGGACTTGTGGGTGCTGGCTGATGAAAAAATGAATATGATCTGGCAGCGTGCGCTTGCAGCCCAGAAAGCCAACTGTATCCTGGGCTGCATCAAAAGGAGCGTGACCAGGATATTGAAGGAGGTGATCCTGCCCCTGTACTCTACTCTTGTCAGACCTCACGTGGAGTACTGTGTACAGTTCTGGTGTCTTCAACATAAAAAGGACATGGAACTGTTGGAACAAGTCCAGAGGAGGGCCATGAGGATGATCAGGGGACTGGAGCATCCTGTATGAAGCCAATACGAGAAAATTGAGGCAGTTCAGACTGGAGAAGAGGAGATTGTGGTCTCATCATGAAGATCTCATAGCAGCCTTCCAGTATCTAAAGGGGGGCTACAATGATGCTGGGTATGGACTATGCATTAGGGACTGTAGTGACAGGACAAAGGGTAATGGGTTCAAACTTAAACAGGGGAAGTTTAGATTGGATATAAGGAAGAAATTCTTTACTGTGAGGGTGGTGAGGCACTGGAACGGGTTGCCCAGGGAAGTTGTGAATGCTCCATCGCTGGCGGTGTTCAAGGCCGGGTTGGACATAGCCTTGGGTGACATGGTTTAGTGGGGGGTGTCCCTGCCCATGGCAGGGGCGTTGGAACTAGATGATCTTAAGATCCTTTCGAACCCTAACTATTTTATGATTCTATAATCATAATTTAGTATGCATCTGCCCTATAGGAAAGATGGAAGTTCTCAATATCAGGTTCATCAACTTTAGAGCTGAAGTCCTAGTTTCTTTCTGTATCCTGGATATATTTTCACCAATAAAGTTGCCACAAAATATATGAGAATCGTAATAGAAGGTCCTATGACACAATGGGATTATCATACAATAAGAACACGATAGTAAGTGGGAATAATCATATAATCATAGAATGGTTAGGGCTGGTAATCAGAAGATGTCAGTTACTTGGCAAAAAAATGGATGGTATTCGAGAACATAAAAGGGAAAGTTTTATTTTACAAATTAGTATTTATTTTACAAATTAAATTTACATTTATTAATTAGTAAATATTTTTTTTTACAAATACTAATCTTTAGAGGAAAGAGAGGTACTGGTCACAGGAGGACACTTAGAAACTATCATGAGACAATTTAGTGTGAGGCATCCATTGCTTCGGTGTTCGAGGCCATTTTGGAGAGAGTCTTGGGTGGTATGGTTTAGTGGGAGGCAGCCCTGCCCATGGCAGGGGGGTTGGAAGTAGATGATCTTAAGGTCCTTTCCAACCCTAACTGTTCTATGATGGTTATGAAAAAAACATAAAAAAATAATATGCATTTGAGCTGACAGAAAGCAAAAATAAGACTTCACCTGCTATACTGGCTACTCATCTGGATATTCAAGAGAGATGCACATTGACATGATTAAGATGACGCAGACTGATAGCCCTATAATTGAAAGCAGGAATTCTAAAATGCCTTGGCTTATTTGCCACTGTAAGTAAAGATTATGGATATGATTACTGAATAACTACAAGGTCCTCCTCAGCCTAAGAACAGGTATAATCCAGATGTGTAGACTAGAAATTAATGAAGGAGGTCTGGAAGTTAACAGTAACAGGACTATTATGAACAAAAAATAATACTGATTTAATTTATAAATTTTTCTTTAAAAATTCAAGGTGCATTAGAGGAGGTACAGGCTTGATGTCTCCACAGGTTCGTTATTAGTGCACTGTCTTCAGTTTGATGAGAATTTATTAGGATGGGCCTAATCCTACAAATGTATATCAAGAAACCTGTGTTCATTAAATTATTCGCACTCTAAATACAATTTCTTGTTTATTTTTTTATAGGTATGTTTACATATTGCACTTAATATTCTCAAATGAGAGGTTCTGGATAGTAAAGGAGAAATCCTATGCCATCCTTCACGGATTAATATGAAATATACATTACTTTAGTACTGGGACTGGGACTCAAATGTACCACAATTGCTTTGTACTGACTGAAGACCAGAACAAGCACAAAAGCAATAACCCTGGATTCTACCGTGGCAGCCTATCCCAAGTACCTCAACGAATTAAAAGAGAAAGCAAAAAAGTAAGCAAGAAAGCTACTAAAGCAGTAGCTAATAAAAGTTCCTGAGTGATTGTGCTGATGCTTGATGAGCTTGATATTGTAATGACTAATGTTTCATTTAAATAAAAATGGTTTATGGCAGACCTAACCTGAAAGAAATAGAAAGCTAGACATAGCTTGCTTCAGAGAAATGCAGTAGCAATTTGTACTAATTTGCATAATCTAATGAAACGTAAGATAAAGATTGGTGAAAAAAACCCCTGCATTCAGCATTATATTGATCTCTGTATTAAGTAAAACAGTACTGACTTAGTAAACATTCTGCACCAGATTATAAAAATAAACCCTGAAATAAAGCAATATATATATATAAAAAAAGTAAATTAATTTTTTCTTTTTTTTTTTTTTTTTTTCACAATTACCTGGGCATTTTAGTTCATCTGTATAATCTCCACAGTCATTAGACCCATCACATATCCATTCTGGCAGTATACAAAGTGATGTTGAATTACAGCTAATAAATCCTGAAGATTTTATTCCAAGTTTATAAAAGTAAGCACAGCTTGTATTATCTGGAAAGAGAAGTAAATTACTTTATCATATGTAATACAGATTGAGAGCATCATAGTTTGGTTTTCAGGTTTAACTTGAGTTTGTGCAAAACATGATGATGCTGGTACTCAACTAGTAATGACTGAATTAACTGCTCTATAAGAATGAATAATTATGGATCAGATGCTCTGATGAAGCTCAAGCACAAACTTACTACAGTTCTTTTCATCTGAAGCATCTGCACAATCAATGATCTGGTTGCAGTGTGCCGATTTTCCAATGCAAACCCCATCTGCACAAAGGAATTCTGTTGAAGCACACGTTGAATCTGCAACATATGGTTAGAAAAGATGCAAAATTGTGTACTAAACAGACTCCTCAGATGCGTAGTACCTGTACTATTTTTAAACCTTCTACTTTTGCATGAGGAATTCAGAACACACTGTACCTGCCATAGCTAAAAAATCAGTAGCAATAGAAGGTCTAATAAACTTAAAAGCATAAGTTTCTGATTTTTTTTTTCTTCTTTTTTTTTTCCACCTAAATGTCTCTCTTTTGATATTTCAACTCAATTTGAGATAGTCATCATGTTAGGAGGAAAGAAGCACTTTCAGGACCATCTATGAATCAGGTCTCTTTCATGTAACATCAGGTTGACTTTTTTGCCTGCATACTTTCCTCTCTACTCAAATTCAGCTAAATGATTAAAACCCATGAGGTACTTTCAAAAAACTACTACTTACTACAGCTGCGTAGGTTTTAGCTATATATTGTGGAATACTTTTCCCTCCAACGTTCTGAACTGTAACTAAGGGTTTGTGTTGTCTGCTAGCTAGTTTTTATCATTGTCTGATGAACAGATACACTCATGTTTAAAGACAAAAAAAAGCAAAACCAATTCTGATATAAAAAGAAGAACAATTCTAGTAAGTTTTGCAAAGGACACAGATGTTGTCACATATCTGAGAAGCAAAGAAATAGAACACTGGTTACTTTAAAGAAACAGTGCAGCAGAGAAGAAATCACCCATCTTTCAACTCTTCTGCCTGTAGTAAAGATATTCTTCTAATTTATTACTTCCTAAACCAAGAAGCAACTGTATTTCCATAGCCAAACCCACTCTCTTTCTGGAGGACTGCAGGTGTAAACCAAAATCAATCATCCTATCAATCGCAACATACACTTTTCCAAACATATTAGTGTGCACCTGCTTGTTTCTGAATTATAACAAAACAAATCCCTGTACTATCAATAAAGTTCTATGTATTTTCTAACTACTTCCATTTACATACTAAGTATTTACAGAACAATATTCTGAAATCAGTTTGGAAGTAACTGTCATTTACCTTTACAGTCAAATTCATCAGAATTGTCACCACAATCATTTACACCATCACATACTTTGTTATTTGAAACACAGCGACGATTAGAACATGGCTTGAAACCCTTCCGACAGCCTCTGTTTTCTGTTAAGTACAAGCACAAAATTTCATTTAGATATCTGACCTCTAATAAAAATAGCCTTATATTACAACCAGACAAACATTCCAGAAAAACACTTTATATGAAAATGCATTTGAAGATATAGGAACAAAACCAGATATTGCTTACTTAATGTCCAGCAGAATTGGAAGTGATAAACAGATAGAGACTAATAAATAAAAGCACAAAAAATGACAAAAAAAAAAAAAAAAGGAAGCCTAATTCTCAGTTTTCATCATCTTGTGGTATAAAAAGTCCATGTGCTTTAAATACACTTGAATTGACACACTTTTGTCGGGCATGTGACAATGTTTGAATATAGCACCAGCAATACTATCATATACAATGAAACATAACGAATTTGCCCAAATTAGGAATAAATGGAGAGTAAAATAACAAAATATTAGCAGAAAAGTTCTGGATTTCTGAATACCAACGCTGCAAGCTATCTACTCAAGTAGGGACACTACTGAAGAATGTTGAATGTTACAAATATAGATATGCTGAAAATTTAGGAATGATTTACTAAACCCCTAACCATTGTAGAAATGATGCCACAATAATGAATAAATAATGTTCACTGAATTAGTTAATAATGAGTCCACCATCCTGTACTTTATCAGATTCAGAAAAAGAGGTATTATATATAACCTAGTGCATAACAGAAGCACAGCTCTTTCTACTTTTGGGGGTTTGGAACTAGATGACCATTAAGGTTCCTTCGAATCCAAACCATTCTATGATTCCATGAAAATGTACACTGTCACTCTACAAATTAACATCAAGTCCTTCATAAACTTATGTGGCAAATCCATGGAAAAGCAAATGTTGGATCTCACAGATTTTTTCCGTATTGTAGAATAAAGCATAAAAAAGTTATAGTAGCTCAGTTAACCTTTGACTACTGACATATAAGACAGCTTCTCTAGAATGACAAAAAAGAGTATTGTGAGATTCCTCATCGGCTACAACTTTCTTATTTGTTCCTAGGTGACTTTCTCTCTATTCCTTCAACCACCTCCCTCCTAACAAAGTAAAAGAAACCATATGAAACCTTAATCCTTTTTTCCATTGACAGTGAATGAAATAAATGACTAAAATTAGAGTCAAAGAGGCTTAATCCATGTAAAGAAAAAACCTGAACTTTTTGCTGGCATTGTTTTTTGTGTGGGTTTTTTTGATGTAAGTGGGTTTTTTTTAATCACTGCTTATGTCTAAGAAATATGCATACATAAAGACAAATACATCAACACATACTTAGTAAGAAAACCTTAGAAGGAATTCACAGACCTGAGTCGTTTACTTTTCAGTATTTTGAAGCTGCCACTTGGAACTCAAGGGCGCCCCCCTACCTGGTTAACTAGTAATGTTTTGTATTATACAGATTCTTACTTCCTTGTCTGTTGGGTTTTTTTTTTCAGATTCAAACAAACAAATCTCCTAAATTTCCTACTTGTAGGTGACCTTATGGAATGTTAGTTATTTTTATGAGACACGATCAAAGCTATTATTACAAAGAAGTCTGACATAGGACACAGGTCATAGTATCAGCTGCTATGCTCAAATTGGTGGTGTTTATTTTTTTTAAGGGGAAAAAAACCCAAAATAAACAAAACTAAGAAGAAAGCTATTCTGCTTCTTTTTCTACTACCAGCCTCCTATTAAAATGGCAGAGGTGGCCTCCAGGAATTAAAGCAGATATTTTCATAAAACTACAGAGGTGTCAGGTATAAACATATTGGGTGGGTTTGAAATGATATGAAATTGTTCATATGGGAAACAGAGAGATAGGAAAAGTATTAGGAAAATTATTTGAACAGTAGTGTTTTAGACCCTGAGACAGGCAAACTCACTTGGACACAAAAAAAACTGGAAGAGATTCAGTGATTGCTAGGGAATGAAGAAACCCCAAACCAGACGAGGATAGGAGCCCTTGTGAAATTTATGAAAATAATGCGAAGACAAACTTGCGTCAAACTTGTCGCAAGATGGAAACTGATTGGTAT
This sequence comes from Myiopsitta monachus, assembly GCA_017639245.1. Classification (NCBI taxonomy): domain Eukaryota; kingdom Metazoa; phylum Chordata; class Aves; order Psittaciformes; family Psittacidae; genus Myiopsitta; species Myiopsitta monachus. Next base: position 52,506,977 of record CM029921.1, read on the forward strand.
GAAGTATAATGATACTATAAACTTAAACAGAAAATTGGTTGGAAAGATTGCACAGGTATTTTTTGTATTTTATAATACTTCTATTTTAGTGCTTTCTATTCCCAGAGAATTTTTTTTTAAAGACAGAAAAATTATGTTAAGATGCTATATTAAAATTAAAAATACTTTAATTTTCATCCTTGAAAAAGCAGTTGTTCCTTATTTTTGGTTTTAGAGACAGAAATATGAGGACATTTTAGATGCTTTTTACTCAATGTAAGTCATCTAGTACATGAAGTCTGAAAGAAAACTATGTTCAGATATAAGTAATTCTAGCCATATAACATGAAGGGATTTCTTAATGCGCTAGTTGGCATTTTCGTCTTGTGAATCTGGGTGAGCAGTTGGCATGAATAAGTAGATAAGTCACAGAGTAACTAATGCAAGCAAGTGTAACAAAATAAGAAGGTGAAGGTGAAACATCTGGAAATACTTACCACAGTAGAAAAGTTTCTCATCAGACTTGTCCTTACAATGAGCAATGCCATCACAAGTCAACTGATAATCAATGCATTCACCATTTCCACATTCAAACTCTGAATAAATGTTGCATGTAGAATTTTTTGCTAAAAAAAACCAAAAAAACAAACACATTAAAAAGTAATTTTTAGTAGCTTTTACACTTAGTGAAAAGAAGAAAAAATGTTGGCTACATTTAAAATATCTCCTACAAAGTTTTTGATAACCTAAGTACAAAAAAAACACCCCACCATGGCATCAGAACTTAAAAGCTTCTACACAGTGGTGGTCTGCAAGACTGCTATACTTCTCTGTAGATCTACTGATATTACATAGGATTGAGGACAGATATGTAAGTAGAAAACTGCTTTCAGAAATTTTATGTTGGAGTGAATTCCAAACCAAGGTAAGAGAAAGCCTGTAAAAGAAAAATACATAGCCAAATATCCATGAAGGAACAAGCAGTAAAGCAACTTGAAGGCAGTGATTCTGATAAGATGATGACTTTCATAGAACCACAGAATGGTTTTAGTTTGAAGGGATGTTCTAGATCATATATTTACAACCCTCCTGCCATCAGCAGAGACAGCTTCCACTAGACCAAGCTGCTCAAAGCCCAGTCCACCCCAGCCTTGAACACTCCTAGGGATGGGGCAGCCATAGTTTCTCTGGGCAACTTGTGCCAGTGTCTCACTACCCTCACAGTGAAGAATTCCTTCCATCTAATCTAAATACACTCTCTTTCAGTTTAAAGCCATTACCCCTTGTCCTGTCCTTACCTGCTCTTGTAAGAAAATCCCTCTCCGGCTTTCTTGTAAGCTCCTTTAGTTGTTGGATGGTTGCTCTAAGGCATCTCTGCAGTGTTCTCTTCTCCAAGCTGAATGTATGACTTTGTAACTACTGTGCTCAGCTACCCTCTGCCCACACAGGCTTCTCCACAACCCCAGCTTCTATGCAACTGTCTCTTAGGAGGCATCTAAAAATAATCTCTTCAACATAGCACATCCAAAACAAAGAACCAAACACCATTACCTGGCAGTTAATTTGAACTCTCGACTTTGCTCTGTGGCACTGTGCCACTCAGTATGTACACAGGTACTGGCATTACAGTAGTACATCCATTGTTGAAGACACAGCCTAACACCCAATGAAGAAAACCTGCTATTTCTACTTTACTTATTTCTTTATACATAAAAAATAAAAGAAAAAATAAAAAAAGAAATTTAATTGGTAATTTTTGTGTTCTCTCCTTCTCAGGGCAAATGTTTTACCTATTATGTTAGAAGAGAGTAAGATGGACATTTAAAATTTTAACTTCTGCTTTTTCTTGCATATAGACTTTCTTTTAGTTCAGTTAGAAACTAGAAAAGTATCACAAAATTGACACATAATAGTAGGCACATTTGTTTCATGTGCATGGTTCTAAACAAAATATCAAACTTGAGAGAAAGGACAAGTATATACAACTCAGGAGAAAGAACAGGGAAACGATACCTAATAATTATGCTCTTTTTCTTGTTTCCATTATAATTACTTAAGCACAAATTCAGGAAGAACCAATGTCCACTATATGAAACAAGCCAATATAACTGAAAACACTTCTCAATTTGATGAAGTAAAACATAAAAGTGTTGAAAGTATAGATTCTGGACAAGGTGAGGTCTGATGTTGTATATGATTTATACAGCCCTTTAAATTTTGATCTAGTTTATCACAACAATTAGTTTTCTCTCTTTTCCCCCATTTTTTAAGCATTTTAAGAACTTAGATTTTGGGAAAAGTCATTCTCAATTACTGTTTTAGTTTATCTAGTTCAGCATCTTAGACTGCAATCTTCAGAGCAAGGAGTGTGTGTGTGGGGAAGTATGTATAGTATAACCTTTCATCAGTTAAAGTCTAACTGGAAGCCATTTGTAGGATTGCTTCAAACTCCAACTTTCAAGGTAAAAAAAACTGTGAGATAAAGCTCTTTAATTAAGGTTCAACTTCAGTCACTCATCTGATATGGCCCTAACCAGACTCGATGAATGTATGTAGATACTTTTACCTATCTCAGTAGCAATGATGGTAGATACGCAAAGATTGTAACTGTTACTAAGAAAGCAGTATCCTACTACCATAATAGCAGTTATGTTTTCCATCTTGGTTGTTTTTTTCAAACTCTTTCGGAATGCCAGCCGCCATCTTTCTCTCCCACCTCCAAACCAACCAGTATATTGCATTCATGCAACAATTTAAAATCATTACATGAAATTGACACTGTCCATTACATTTAATGAAGGCAAAATCAGGATAAGTGAAAGATCTGTCTTCTTACTACCCCAGATATTAAGAATTCCAACTCTTCTTTGTATTTTCTCCAATTCTGATTAATCTAGGGAACTGAAATTTCCATGATGCAAATACCTGAACCAAGAACTGAAAAACTTTTAACCCGCTACAATTTGATCTCTTCATTATCAGCAAATGAGATTTCTGCCCTCCTGTGAGGCAGTAAAAAAAAACAACATTAGGCTCTTGCCACCATAGCAATGAAGGAAAACTTCCTTGCCAGTTTCAGAGAAGTTGGCAGCAGCTACTTTAAGTCTTTAGCAATCTCTGTACTTTATCATACTAAATCTCACAGGTAAAGGGATGGCAGAATGCTAGCTGATCCCACAGGATCAAGCGCAAACTGGTAGGCAAGGGGATTCATGGAAATTATCTAGCTCCATCTGAATAATCAAAATCAATAAAACTTAGCAATATGGGAGGTGAAATAAGGTGATTGTATAATTTCATCTGCAGGAAGCAGAAACATTTGGCTCTAGATGAAAATATCTTTTTGTGATATTGGGAAGTCCTAATTATCTTTAAACCATTAACAATCAAATTCCTGCCCATACAAGCTCAATTTGACCACTGGATTCTGTTAGTAGACTAAAAGTCTGCTACTCTGAAAGTCCTATAGGTTAAATTGAAATGCTTATTGCTGCAAAAAAAAATTTTAATATTCATTGTGTCACAATTATACAAGACAAAGCAGTTGTTGAGTAAGAGCTGCAAATGTGATACAGGTTGGTTATACGTTACCTGCTGCATCTTGACTTTAGATCAGCTGTATATTCCCTGGTCTGAAGGATAAGAGTTTTAACACTCATACTTCTATATAATCAATTACAGAACAAGGTCTGAAATCTCAGTGGCCTTATAATGCACTAAGTAAATACTTAACAACAACATGTATGTGCGAGCCATAGGTAAAGTTGCAGGGGAACTATGAAGTGCGTGAAAGCATAAAATAGAACCTTGGCAATTCACATATTTGTTTAGGACATGTTGGTAGCTCCTGCATGATTACACTGATTATGCATATGAATATGACATATATGCATATATGATATGATATATGATATGCATTATGAATATGCATAATTAATGTATGCATCTGGTTTCACTTAATATTTTAGGAAAATGAGTAAAAGGCAAAGCTATGGATCAAAATAAATGTTGCAAAGAAATTTTAGGATTAAAATCTTATACATGATAACCAAGCAATTAGCCTGGTATGGTATAAAACTAATTACAGGCTCCTCAGAGCTGGGAAGCTGAGCTGCAAAGCTTAAGAATCAGATTCTGAAGGACTGGGGTTCCAGTCCTAAGGATGCCTGCAGCCAATTTGAAATCATGCCAGTACCTAGGATGTGTTTGTGCCCTTTACCTCATCGCAGTCTTCTCACTAGTTCTCTGTAACTGGCTCTACTGATCTTAGAATCATAGAATCACAGAATAGTTAGGGTTGGAAAGGACCTTAAGATCATCTAGTTCCAACCCCCTTGCCATGGGCAGGGACACCTCACACTAAACCATGTCACCCAAGGCTCTGTCCAGCCTGGCCTTGAACACGGCCAGGGATGAAGCATTCACAACTTCCCTGGGCAAAATCTTGCAGCGTCAAGTTGAATAAGCTCTGCTCACTGATCCAACCAAAACTGGGTCTAAAGCCCTCAAAAATCTAATTCCCAGTCAAAAAACTCAGTAAAGTCATCTTTCAGTTACACAACTGTTACTGCTGATAAAAGGCATATGATGGGAGGAAGAATAAGACAGAAGCACATTTCTTGCACTTCTTCAACTGATCATTAACAGTATTTTGTCCTGTTATGAAAATACTGATATGAACATACTAGTTGACTCAGATATACCAAGAAAGCCTAACAACATTCTAGCACGAAAAATATCAGTGGCATGACCAAAATAAAATCCGTTAGCAAAGAAGCAGGCTAGCAAAATAACCAGCATGTCAATGAAAAAGTACATCTCTTCATATCCCACATCAACACAGTTCTGTATATACAGACCAGAGTTTTAAAAGGAACTCTGTATTGGTAGAAGAGAAGCCACTTGTCAGGCTGTGCAGGAGCAACAGACTGCCACAGAAGAGTCTGAGGCAGGTAAACTGTCTACACGTCCTGCTAAATCATATAATCATATCCAAAACTTAAATGCAATTTTTGTTGAATAGTATAGTGTCTCTCCACTGTTATAATAAAAAATTTGATTTAGAGAAAGCAGGCGGATCAAAGCTATGAAAATGAAGCAGCAGAACAGGCATACTTGGCAAATAAAAACTGAAGTTGAAAGCTTGATCCAACAGTTTGTATTTCTACCCCACAGAAGGTAAAGGTCCAATTAACCCCTGGAATTTGGAAGGGGTCTCTAACTTTGACAGAAGAGCTATAACACAGTGACATTAACCAAGACATAAGGAACCACATGTTTCCTTCCCTCCCCAGCTTTTTCTTCATTATAAATCCAGCCAGCTACACTTATTGAGGGGAGAGGCACAGTCATATTCCACGTTATGAATGTAGGTCATGCATGGGGAAACTGCACAAAGCTTTCCAGTGATTTGACTCCTGCTAAGGCACAGTATTATCAAAGTGGCAGAGACTTTTTCCAAACTATTAGAAAAGCTGGAAGAGTGCAGAGTGTGTACACTATATTGCACCCTTCCAAATTACTAGCACATGCTTCATGTTCATAAATTTCAGTTCTGCACAGACAGTGTGATCTAAGGAAGCTGAAATGGATGACCGTTATTCTTATTTTCTTCATCAAGTACTGAGAAACTGGTTCAGAAGAAGCCTGGGAAGATGCGAGGAGAGCCTGAAATAGTATAATACAGAACATTCTCCAACAACACCAGTCTCGAGGAGTCTGCCAACTTAAAGTGATACATTTCCAAATTACTAACTCACAATTCTACATGATTAAATATAACAGCTGGTTAATAAGTTAAAATACTTTCACATGTCAAAGGACAAGAAATGAAAATAATTGTACTCAACAGAAACAAACTGCAAATAGGAAATGTTGAGCAGAATACAACTACCCAAACTAGAATTTAAGGAGATTATTAACATATTTATCCTCAAATAAGCATTTATAATAAGTAGATATGTATGAATGTATTTTTACTCCCGAAGTAAATTTAAGTATTAATGCTTTTTACCCCCAAAAGCCTTGTAAGACATAAACCAATAAAAAGCCTCATACATGCTGAACTGCCAGATCAATTTTTACAGTATACAGATCAAAAACATTAATGGCTTGGGCCAACTGTCTTTGCTTATGATAGCCAGCTGCATCACATCATAGAAAAACATTGTGTCAGCTAGTATTACTTACTCACACATCTGTTATCATCTATCAGTATTCTATCCCCTCTACATGAGCAGTTTACTCGTCCATCAGGAGTCAGAAGGCATAAATCATGACAACCTCCATTCATTAGTGCACAAGGAGATAACTCACCTGAAAAACAAATGATAAAAGATGAAGTCTGTTTTATTAAATTTCCTTTAGTGGCCTATGTCTTTGAGAAAGCAAAGATCGACATGGCTCAGATTCATGGGCAACTGATTCAAGTTTTATCAATCAAATGAAAATGCTTCAGATACTAGCATACTAAAGATAAACAATGGAGTTACTTTAATCTAATAATTAAAACCCCAAAACATTCAAAACTGCTCATACTTGACAGGAAATTATTTGACTCCTATCAAATAAGACCAATGTCCACAGCAGAAAATAGTCATTCAATAACATTTATTTGGGGAAGAGGTTATAGCCAATCTTTTGTTAACAGTTCCTACAACAAAAAGAATTTATGAAACACCATGAAATGTGTTAACTTGGTTAAAATTAAGTAAAATGCTTGAAACAAATTATACTGGAATTAACAAAATAACGTTGTCTTTCTTTGTAACTTACAACTGTTAGTATCACTGGCAACAGCAATAATTCCCATTGGCTGATGTGGGATATCAGAACGAAGAACTTTTGTATCTCCCCCTGTATATTTACTGGAACGGAGAATAGCTCTCCTCACTCCATCTGACCAGAAGATATAATCATCATATACAGCCAGGCTGAGAAAGGTCCCTGGTCCAGATTTAACAATTACCTAAAATACATAAGTACAGAAGAGAAACATGAGAAGAAATGTTGTTGTTGAATAAGAAGTTTTAAAAGTGCAAACTGACTCAAATAACTTCATAGTTCTAGACAAAACACTTAATTCTTCTGTACTTACATCACCTGAAAAAAATGAAATAGGTGCACTTAAAGTGTGTCAAAAGGATGCTTACAAGAGTCCAAATACCAGAAATACAAGTAGCTGTCTCTTAACTGAAAACAAATAAAAATCAAAGTTTATCTAAATGTGCCTGTAAAAATACCCACTCAGCACACTACCTGCTGTTGTGGTTTATGCCCAGCCAGCAACTCAGACCCATGCAGCTGCTCACTCAATCACCCCACTTCTTCCTCCCCCACTCCCAGAGGAATGCGGAGGAGAATCAAAAGAATGTAACTCCCATGGGTTGAGATAAGAACGGTCCAGTAACTAAGGTATAACACAAAACCACTACTGTTACCACCAATGATAATAAAGGAAATAACAAGAGAAGAGAATACAACCACTCACACCACCTGTCAACCAATACCCAGCCTGACCCGAGCAGAAATCTGGCCCTTCCAGGTTACTCCCTCCAAAAATCAAATCCCCTTGAGGTACACATCAGACTTCCCCATCTTCCCTCATTACCCACCAAGTATATCCGGGTTCCCAAGCAAAAGCAATCCCACAAGTGGATTTGCCTTTACCTGAAGTAGGAATAACCCAGACTGCCTTCCCCAGAAAATTCTTTATGTGCACCATAGGAACTTTGTCCCTGTCATGGGTTCAGCAGTAGCAGTCGTTTTTTCTCCTTCTTGGTAGCTGGTGCAGTGCTGTGTTTCTTGATTTTGGGCCTTAGAACTGTGCTGATAACACCAGTGTTTTCAGTTACTGCTTGGTAGTGTTTTTTCTGGCCAAGGACTTTCTGAGTCTCATGCAATACCAGGGAGGAGGAGGAGTCGGGAGGAAGCAGAGAAAGGACACCTGACCCAAACTGACCAAAGAGGTTATTCCATACCACAGCACGTCATGTCCAGGATGTGAAAACGGAGGGCAGAGACCCGGAAGGGTGTGGTGGTGGATTGGGGTGGGGGGGTCGCTGCTGGGAGGTGCACTGGCTGGGTCGGGCTTGGTGAGCAGTTGTATTCTTTTTCCTTGTATTTCTCTTGTATTATTACTGGTGGTAGCAGTAGTGATTTGTGTTATACCTTAGTTACTAAACTGTTCTTACCTCAACCTGTGCGAGTTGAATTCTTTCGATTCTCCTCCCCATTCCCCTGGGACTGGGGGAAGAAAAAGAGGGAGTGAGTGAGTGAGTAAAACTTTGTGAGTTATTAGCCTGGGTGAGTCTTAAACCACGACAGTCCCCTTCTCCAGTATGTAAAAGTTCTGACTGGGCTGGACCAGCCCTGTTGGCAGATCCTCTGGTGCTGACCAACCAGGTGGCTTTTGACAAATGTGTATCCCAGTGTTTGAAAGTCCCACCACCCATGGCTCTCAGTATAGTTTTTAACATCCTGTTCGATTTTCCCAGAGGCTGGTGCATGGTAGGGGATGTGATATACCCATTCAATGCCATGCTCTTTGGCCCAAGTGCTTGTAAGTTTATTCCAGAAATGAGTCCCATTGTCTGACTCAATTCTCTCTGGGGTGCCGTGTCACCACAATATCTGTTTCTCAAGACCCAGGATAGTGTTCCGGGCAGTGGCATGAAGCACAGCGTATGTTTGCAGCCATCCAGTGGGTGCCTTCACCATGGTAAGCACATGACGCTTGCCTTGGCGGGTTGGTGGGAGTGTGATATAATCAATCTGCCAGGCCTCCCCATATTTGTGTTTCAGCCATCATCCTCCACACCAGAGAGACTTCAACTGCTTGGCTTGCTTAACTGCAACACGTGTTTCACAGTCATGAATAACCTGGGTAACAGTGTCCATTGTTAAGTCCACCCGTTCCATCACGTGCCCATCTGTATGTTGCATCTCTGCCCTGATGGCCTGAAGTGTCATGGGCCCACCGGGCCAAAAATAATTCATCCTTATGTTGCCAATCTAAGTCCATCTGAGCCACTTCAATCTTAGCAGCTTTATCCACTTGTTGGTTATTCTGGTATTCCTCACTGCCCAATTCTTGAGCATCTACATGGTGTACCTTCACCACCACGTTTTGCACTCGGGCAGCGATATCTTGCAACAGTGAAGCAGCCCAGCTGGGTTTACCTCTGTGTTGCCAGTTGCTCTGCTTCCATTGCTGCAACTGCCCCTACAGGACATTTGCCACCATCCATCAGTCAGTATAGAGATAAAGTACTGGCCACTTTTCTCGTTCAGCAATGTCCAAGGTCAGCTGGATGGCTTTCACCTCGGCAAACTTACTCAGTTCACCCCCTCCCTCAGCAATTTCTGCAACTTGTAGTTTGGAACTCTATACATCTGCCTTCCATCTCTGACGCTTCCAAAGCACTGGAGGGGCCCACTGGCCTAGATACTTGCCTAACACTGTCCCACACACCTTGCCACTCATGACTGTCCAGCCTTGGGGAAAATCTATTGGTGGTCCTCCTATATCGTTGTCTAAACCTAGACTAGACCCAAACCTGAACCTGCTTAACTTCTGAGATAAGATGAAATGGGCTGTTCCCAGGGTGGTATGGCCATAGGTAAAACACGCTCTGTATGCATGCCAACATGCTGATCCCCATCACAATCAGCAGGCAGGTCTCAAGGGTATTCAAAGGCCATCCAAAACCTTCAGAACTCTCAAATGATGCTGTAAATAGTCTGGTGGGGAGGCTGGGAAATGTCCTTCATACACTGACTACCCGAGGAGAAAAAAAAAGATGTGTAATTGCTAAACAATCCCATTATATACCTCCCAAAGTATAGAGGTGATGACCACACTGGGAACGCAAGCCAGATCAGTTTCATAATCACTGAGTCTATTGTATTACAAGTCACTACCATAAAGTATAGTGAGACAAGAACCTCAGCCCAGGCGCCCCAGCCAATAAAAACTAAAACAGCAAATACTGGCTGTAAGTAAGGTATGACATACTGAAACTCTGAGATCAAGAGTAACAACTTTGAAAACCAATAAATCAGCATTGTGACAAGTGACTACTAATCCAAAACAATGAATGCTTATCATAAATACAATTAGACACACCCTGGTCAGATCTGTCATCATCTCAAACCTTTGTGCCCACGTTGGGTGCCACAGAGAACTGTCGTAGTTTAAGCCCAGCCAGTAACTGAGAACCACACAGCCACTTGCTCACTCATCCCGTTCTTCCCTGCTCTTCTGGAGGTATGGGGAAGAGAATGGAAAGAATGCAACTCCCACGGGTTGAGTTTCCAGCAGTCCAGTAACTAAGCATAACAGAAAACCACTAGTGCTGCCACCAATAATAATAATGATAAGGGAAATAACAAGTGAAGAGAATACAACCGCTCACCACTCGCTGACTGAAAAGTTCTGATCCAGACTAGCAAAAACCTTTCTATATCTATGTATCTAGCTGCTACTTATCATAGGGAAATTGGGATTAGACCAGAAAAGAAAAAAAAAATCTTCCTTTTAACTGCCTAACAGAAATCACTCTTTTCATAATCATCAATGCTCAACCTATATCTCTACTTAGGTCACCACGGTTCTTCATCTGCTTTATTTCCTTTATCTTTGTTCCCAAAGGACCTTAATAATAACAATGTGTGTTACTTGAAATATAAGGGATAATTACCTGCGTATACACTGAGCATCAGATGAATCTGAGCTATTGATGCTGGCTGCACACATGTACATAGGTTGCACTGTGCATGCAGAGCGAACTTGTACACTGTTTAGTCTATTTGCAAGTGGATGCTGTGTACCATTTTTAATTTTAATGAAGAAATGAGAAAGAAGTAGTAATGGTCAATCCTATATTTAATAAATAAATAAGAAGGGGGGGAAGTCTTCCCCTTCATATAAATAATTCACCTAATACACAGGACATCGAAATTCAATTTTGTGGAATAACATTCCTCCCCCTGCTCCTTTTTCCCTTAGAACTATACTTTGGAGATTAAAATGCCTTAGCTCTTCAGTATTCAATACCAGGTAATGCTTCAGTGGGAGTTTGCTCACATCTATGCCAGTTCACTGCCCAGGGTATTTCAACAATGCTAACATAAATAATTGTAGTCCAGCGCATGGGAGTGTTTCTGGCCATGCTTAAATTCACTTATACAGATAAAGTGTCAAAATTACTTATATTAATCAGCTAATTATAACAAATTACGCATTACTATGCATATTATATATTTCTGCATATACGAGAAAAGGTCTGACCAGCATATCCCCTTATTCAGCAAAGACTTTTTCCACTGATAAATATACCAAGGGGACTTTATCTCTAACCAACCTTTTTCCAAAATTAAAAGTATTAAAAGATTAACGAGAATGTATCAATAACAAAAAGGCCTCTTCCATAACTGTGCACATTTACTGTAAGATACTTCGCATACTACACTTAAAAGCCTATGCTATTCACATTCAGACCCATTTCTGGGGGAAAAGGAATAAAGCTGATCACGTATGATTCTGGAATTTCTGTAAAAAATCTGGCCGATTATTTACAAAAAATGCAGATTATGCCATCCCACATTTTTTTTTCTCCATGATAGTGTGAAATTGCACCAGTTTGAAGGACTTCATTGTCACAGCTGATGCCAAAGATATCGCTATGTTCAGCTTTCTGTGTTCTGTAGCAATGTCGCAATTTTTCTCCAGACAGTTTTTGTTAAAAGAATTCTTTGTTAGAAGAATGTAAATTCATTACAGAACTGATCATCATTATTCAACCTTGGGAGATTTGAGATCCAAATAAAGGCTCACAAAAGTTAACATCCAGAACATTTGTTCACTAGTGCTCATAGCATTTATTCACTGAAGTCTCCTCGATTAAGTTACAGATTAATGTCACTGGCTTTAGACAAGCTTCCAAAAGAAAGTACTCCTATTTCTACTAGCTTTTGGCCACCTTTACAGCTCTTTTAACTTTCTTTTTATTTGTTTGTTTTCTTTTGTTTTGTTTTGTTTTTTTTTTTTAAATCTTGATGGCACAACTGGATGAGCAGAATTAACTGAAATTGAAAGATGATTTCTTTGAAAGTCTGTTCATCCTTTGGTCACCTGCCAAATCATGTGGAAGACCTGAGGATTCAGTGTCAACCAAATTTGCTGTGTATCAGACCTGTTCTAAGTCATCTATGCTTCTAAATCTTGCAGTCTGTACAGAGTGCATGTTCATTTTCCTAGCACTGTCTGCAGCTGTGTTCAGAGGTAACTGTAAATTCATCAGGAGGATCATGTAACAAAAATTCAGGTTCTTACACTGTGACCCTACTGAAATCCCCCCCGGGTGACACCATCTGATTGGACCAGGATAGGTACGAAGCACAGAATGGTCTGCCCACTACTCCCTGTTTTCTCTTTTCTTGCTGAGTGCTTTCCCTTGCCAAAAACCCAAACCCAAACCCAAACAAATGATGGAAGCCACTACAAGCACATTTCAGATGTATTCCTCTGAGTTATTGATACTAATCTGATAAGCTTTGGATCTACACATAAGACAACTGCCACAGTCTTTCAGGGAAGGCATGTACCCAAATACATAACACAGAAGAAAGCCAATGAAGAATCAGCAATCACCATTCAACCACAAGACAAATCATGCTTTTAAGCTGTAAAAACTCCAAGAGTATCAACTTATAGAAAGTTTTATATAAATTGGTGGGCACGTAGGAACAAATGACAAAAAAAGAACTTAGAAGAATACAGGCCAAAACATCTTTACATATCCCATCTGAAGCATATTATGAACACAAGCATAAAGCCAGCTAATTACAATTGTACAACTGCAGTACATGCTGCTTGTTGTTGAATTAAGAGTGCATAAACTGTGCGGGAATCAGAAAGCCACTGTTAACACTTAAAGGAAAAAAAATGTTTCGTGAGAAACTGATTGTTTATATTACACAGAATACCACACATGCAATAACTTTTGAAGCTTTGAAGACAATATACAGGTTAGAAGATACAACCTTAACCATCAAATCTAGCAAAGCACGATATAGACCACAATGTAATCAAAATAAAATCAGAAAGGCCACATTTCATGCACTCCCACGAACTACTGCAGTATTGTATAAATACTTAAGACCTTTTCTAGAAAGGTCAAGAACTGCCAAAGGGAACCCTGTGCCACAGGCAGAAAGCAAGAATAATTGTCATCATCAATGTTTTTGGTCTCAGAAGACAGAAATGCAGTACTGAAAGAATGTGCACATGCATTGAGAAAAGCAATGTACTGCGATTCTGCATTACAAAGATCTGAACTGAACAGACCTTGTTTTTTTACAGAAACGATATTTTTATACTGTTAAAAAAGTGTAAACAAAATCAAGCACTTGAAGAACCTCTCAACATGTTTTACTGCAAGTCTAAATACCAAAAATTGCACATATATATATATAATTTTAAAATATTAAGGAAACCTGAACAAGAGATCCCTACCGTTCCTTCAATCTGAACCACAAGTCAGAAACATCTAACAGTACATCACATTTTAATATGGAATGATATCAACATTCAGTTACAACATGCATTTTGAACTCCAAATAACAGATGAAAAGTGTTCTCCTCTTACTGTGAGGATATAAGGAGACTGAGGGCTGCAGTAAGGAACATCACAAGTAGCAGGGCAATTTAATTTTAACTATGATGCTCTCCTTTCAAATTCTGATTCTTAAGTTCTGCGGACACCTTTTAACACATAATTGCTCTAAATTTGAGGTATGTGCAGCAGTTTCTCTAGAAAAAACATGACTGAAGAAGGGGAGGAGCCAGTCAGACAGAAATGTCAGGTAGACAAGAACTTTTGCCATAATGCTGCAATTTGAATGACTTATATAAAACTTGTATTAAATTATCAGTAAGAATTAGGTTCATAACTCTTGCTATGACAATGTCTAACTTACAAAAAGATATATTTTAAAGATGAGTGCATAAAGTTAATGCACCAGCTTAAAATATAAAGTTGCTGTCCTGGTTTCCACTGAGAGCTAACCGTCTTCCTAGTAGCTGGTACAGTGCTATGTTTTGGCTTTAGTCTGAGAACAATGCTGGTAATACAAGGATGTTTTAGTCATTGCTAAGCAGCACTTATGCTGATCAAGGACTTTTCAGTCTCTTGTGCTCTGCAGTGAGGAGGGGCATGAGAAGCCGGGAGGAAGCAATGACAGGACACCTGATCCAAACTAGCCACAGGGGTATTCCATATCACAGCACATCATGCTCAGTATATAAACTGGGGGAAGAGTACCTGGAAGGAAGAGATCACTGCTCGGGTTGGGTTGGGTGTCGGTCAGCAGGTGGTGAGCAATTGTATGTGCATCACTTGTGTTTATGGGTTTTTTCCTTTCCCCTTTTAGTTCATATTCTCTCCCCTTGTTATTTCCCTTATCTCTATTATTATAGTAGTGGTATTAGTATTATATTTTATTTTAGTTATTAAGCTGTTCTTATCTCAACCCACAGGTTTTACATTCCTTTGACTCTCCTCCCTGTCCCACCCATGGAGGGGAAATTGGGGGTTAAGCGAGCGTTTGTGTGATACTGAGTTACCTGGTGGGTTTAAACTACAGAAGTTGCTTTTCATTAATTTAGCTCTAACAAACGGCTTATTGATAACACTTCTCTTTCAAAATGCTTAATAAATGGGCAGTGGCATCTAATAAAGCTTTTGAATGTTTTTAAAGGGTTCAAATACAAGGGGTCTGCAACAGAACGACAAATCTAGTATAGAAAACTATACTTTAAAAGATTTATATTAATGGCAATTTAAAGCCAATTCCATAATAAATTTTACAAGTATAAAGCAATACCAGTAATCTAAAAATAACATTTCAGATGAAAATCAGAAATTTCAGTCTGACAGAACCTTGCTATACACAACAACACGTTAATCAAAATTAGTGAATGCATTTTACTGTTTCAAATAGAAGACACAGAATAACGTAACATTTATTATTCAGTTATGAATACTGTTTTCAAAAGATTATGTACAAGGCATCTATAAAAAAGAAGACACTGTGATACAGAGAACCAGCTGCATAGCCAGGGTAAAAAAAAATCAAATAACCTAAGTCATAACTTTCATGTATTCGATTTCTCACCTAAACAAACACACTTAAATCACACTCTGTGTTTTGCCTTTTATTGATGTTATTGCTTTAATAAAAAGCAAAAATGCTCTCTCTTCCTACATAAACAAATCTATCTGGAGTATTCAAATTCTGATTCTTCAACACTGTGAAGTTATTAGGAAAAAAATTTTGTCATCCAGAGGGAAAAAAAAAAAATCAAGGAAGCTTTCCAGTGCCTGAAGGGCCTGACAAGAAAGCTGGAAAAGGACTTTTTACGTGGGCATGTGGGGACAGGAAGGGGGAACGGATTTAAACTGAAAGAGGGAAGATTTAGCTTATGTATTAGAAAGAAATACTTCACTGTGAGGATGATAATGGCACTGGCACAGGCTGCCCAGAGACGCTGTGGCTGCCCCATCCCTGGCAGTGTTCAAGGCCAGGTTGGAAGGGGCTGTTAGCAACCTGGTCTAGTGGAAGGTGTCCCTGCCCATGTCAGGGGGTTGGAAGTGGATGATCTTGAGGGTCCCTTCCAACCCAAACCATTCTGTGATTTTATGAATAAAATAAATATTTGGGGATGGTGGGGTGATTAGGAATTAAAAAGGTAGGTTATAGACAGAAGAAGAACTTGTAATTGGTAAACTTGTGAGTTTATCAATTACCCATTCCTTTTGCCACAAAAGAAATTAGAATTTATAGTCAACATTTGTATTGGATTTTGTGGAAGAACAGTGCCAGTACCTTATTAAAAATAATCATGTTTTTTCTTGATTGGTCTGATTAAAGATTGTACTTTCATCATTGTCATACCCTTGATGAATGGATTTTCCTTTACTATCTCTTTCAAAAATACATAATAAGTGGATTTGCAATCACATAGCAAGGGATACAAGGGACATACCACATATACCAAGAATGCTAAAATCCTGTTTTCAAGAGAAATGTCCAAGTGCAATGTAACAAACTCATAAGTGCTTCCTCTTCAACTATTTTTTTTTTGTTTCTCCATGCTAGAAATGAATTCTACATTTCTAATTGTTAATATTTTGCATTACTTATATCTGTTCTGGCTACTTTTGCTGATGCCTTGGTGAGTTATTCAGCCACTTCTCAAGGTCACCATGAATGCTTTCCAAGAATTGACAAAAATTACTCTGCTGTTCTCAATCATACTTGTAGTAGAAATAAATATAATGCCAGGTCTGAAAAGTAATTTTAGATGTCAATCACAAAGTCATGTTTTTCGTAAATGCGCAGCTAAACCTTTAACTTCCATTTCTGAAGAACAGATCTGATAAAATGTTACTGAAGGTAACAGAAGTTGAAAATCAGCTTTGGAATTTCTTTAATTGCTAAAACATAGAATCCCAACAAAATAAAACCATATATTCTAGAAATTGAAAGTTATAATTACTGGAAGGTTACAATTACACAAAGGTTATAATTACTGGAGACATCTTAAAAACCATATTGATTTTTAAAATCACACCTGCAGGTCCTCAAAACCATAACTGAGACCAAAACATTTCAGCCTGAATGTTAGAAAATAACCGGACTTCCATTTCTAGGTTCTCAGTAGAATCATAGAATCATAGAATAGTTAGGGTTGGAAAGTACACAAAATGTTACAGAATACTCAACATTGAAGAAGAAAAAAAACCAAGCCAAAACAAAAACAAAACTAAAACAAACAAACAAAAAGATGCAAAACAAGAAGACACGGAAGAAAAAAACCCAACCAACCCAAAACCAAACCACCAAAAAAAAAAAAAAACATACAAAACAACAACAAAAAAAACCCAAACCCCCAAAAAATGGACCATAATTTATTGGAAAAATAAGTCCAAACATTAAATCAGGTTTATCTGCTGTTGGCTCACTCTGTGTTCAGGAACAAAATGTTATAGTTAAAGCATTAAGCAGCTAAAACCAAGTGTGGCCACAATATTAAGTCCAACTGAGTGCAGGAGAAAAACTGAAAGAAAAAGGGAAGGGACTGTGAAAAAAATAACTACCACTTGTGTTTCTTAAACAGCAAGATCTGACAGAGCAGAATAAGAAATACAAAAACAAAAATTCAAACCAAAGAACACCAAAACTACCTGTCTTCTAAGTAATAAAAAAGAACACAACCCAAAAAAATCTTTCATACTTGAAAGATTTACTCCAGCAACCAAATACCAGTATTAAAACACCAGGTTAACACAAAATCAATAAAATCTTACAAGCCACTTAAAAAAGGCAATTCGATACTGCTGAATTATTTTCTACCCATTCAATGTACTAGATTGTTGTGGTGAATAGAATGAAGAAAGAAGCTGCTACCTGGAAGAAAATTCATTATGTTACCATTAGCATTTCATGTTCTACTATACAATTTCCACCTTTGTTAACCTAACTGAAACTAGAAGCAATGAAGCAGATACATGTGAGGAAAAGAGTAATCTGTTTAAACTGGTTTTGAGGGGTGCTTGATGGCAGGACCTTGCTGAAACACCCTAAAGAATTTCAGCACACCAAAACAGTGGAATGACTGTTGCTTGTATTCTCCTAATGTACCTTGTCAATCTGGACAGCATATGAATGAAGAAAAAACAACTGCCACAGAAATATTATTTCACTAGATCAAGAATACAATTTCCTTGCTGGATTCTGGCATTCTTGTGTTAGTAAGAATGCATCTCCACAGTGATGAGCAACTCTGCTGAAGCTCTGCTAGTAAAGTCAGTACAGTTTCAGTAAAAATTTCAATAAAGCAGCCTGGTGGGGTTTTTTTCTGGTATGACAATCCCCATTTAACTAACGCAGAAAAAGTGTCTTCAAAACCTAGAAGACGCACACAACTCTGTTTCAAAGCTCATAGCACGTGATAACTCAGGTCAGTATTTTTGACAACAGTTAACGGATTCTCCCAAAACATAAGTTGGTGTAAGACAATCAACTATAGTACAGCTAAAGCTCCCCAAAAGCCTTCAGAAGACCATGCTGGACTAAGCCTTACTGCTTTCAGGAACTTCTTTGTTACTGCAATGGGGAAGAAACAGTACCAACAGAAATAACTCTGTAGGAAGAGATGGTACTGCAGGTAATGTATTTCAGAAAAGCAAATCACTGGAATAAAACTGCATGTATGTAACTATTTATGTTCAAGCTCAAGCTCAAGGAACGTAAGAGTGTCTGAACTTGCTTTTAACTTGCAGGCAAACACAATGAAGTAGCAGCCCAAGATCCTACTTGTGAAGGAAATAAAAGTTGCATATGTCTTTCATATAGGCATTTTTAATTGACCAATGGACCTTAATTCAATACAGTGGTTTCTCATTTGCAATTATAATAATAAAGATGAATACATCAAGTGATGAAATTTTAAAATAAAAAATAAAAATCCTCTAATATACTGTCAATCTTCAAAATTACAATAAAATAGAAGACAAAGGACAGAAAGTCAAGAGGATGATGTCATTACATATTAGAACTTTCAAATTGTGATCAAAGTCCTACAAAGGCAATAGTTATAAAAGCTGACAAGTATGAGAAAAACAGATAATTTCCTCTACCCGAACCTCCTGTATGTTGTATTTTAAGATGGTGACAAGTCCCTCAAGAGTCCACTTGAAAAATACTTTAACGTGGTAGACAGAAAACTAAGGCACTTTCCAGACACATAATTATTCAAACTAGTCAGGAATAAAAACATAAGATACATAAGAGAACTGATGAATAAAGCAGGATGTAGAAAAATTTCAAATGAGAGAAATTTAAGTTTTCCATTTGAACTAACTATATCCTTTTGCAATTTAATTAGGAACTCCAAGCTCATTGCATGTGTCGTGGTTTAAGCCTCTAAAACTCATGAAGTTTTACTCACTCCCTCCCTGCCCTCTTTTTCTTCCCCCAGTCCTGGGGGAATGGGGAGGAGAATCGAGAAAAAAAAAAAAAATGCAACTTGTGCAGGTTGAGATAAGAACAGTTTAGTAACGAAGGCATAACACAAATCACTACTGCTACCACCAGTAATAATACAAGAGAAATACAAGGAAAAAGAATACAACTGCTCACCAAGCCCGACCCAGCCAGTGCACCCCCCAGCAGCGAACCCCCCACTGCACCATCACACCCTTCTGGGTCTCTGCTCTCCTGTTTTCACATCCTGGACATGACGTGCTGTGGTATGGAATAATCTTTTTGGTCAGTTTGGGTCAGGTGTCCTGTCTCTGCTTCCTCCCAGCTTCCCCTCCTCCCTGGCATAGCATGAGACTCAGAAAGTCCTTGGCCAGACCAAAACACTACCAAGCAGTAACTGAAAACACTGGTGTTATCAGCGCTGCTCTCAGGCCTGAAATCAAAAACACAGCACTGCACCAGCTACCAAGAAGGAGAAAAAACGACTGCTGCTGCTGAACCCATGACAGCATGCAACACAGTTAAAACATTTGATCACTTAGTAACATAAGAGTGTCAGGGGTTCAGCAATGGTGGTCATTTTTTCTCTTTCTTGGTAGCTGGTGCAGCTGCTGTGTTTTTGATTTTGGGCCTGGGAGCAGCGCTGATGACACCAGTGTTTTCAGTTACTGCTTGGTAGTGTTTTGGTTTGACCAGGGACGTTTCTGGGCCTCGTGCTATGCCGGGAAGGAGGGGAGAGCTGGGAGGAAGCAGAGACAGGACACCTGACCCAAACTGACCAAAGAGGTTATTCCATACCACAGCACGTCATGTCCAGGATGGGAAGTTAGGGGGTGGAGACCCAGAAGGCGGTGGGAGTGGACTGCGGGTGCACGGCATGGTCAGGTT
The DNA here is from genome assembly GCA_017639245.1 of Myiopsitta monachus. Classification (NCBI taxonomy): domain Eukaryota; kingdom Metazoa; phylum Chordata; class Aves; order Psittaciformes; family Psittacidae; genus Myiopsitta; species Myiopsitta monachus. The sequence goes on from CM029921.1 coordinate 52,526,894, forward strand.
TTTTGGTACTGAGGGGTTCGCTGCTGGGGGGTGCACTGGCTGGGTCGGGCTTGGTGAGCAGTTGTATTCTCTTTCCTTGTATTTCTCTTGTATTATTACTGGTGGTAGCAGCAGTGATTTGTGTTATACCTTAGTTACTAAACTGTTCTTATCTCAACCTGTGCGAGTTGCATTCGTTTAATTCTCCTCCCCATCCCCCGGGACTGGGGGAAGGAAGAGGGGAGTGAGTGAGAGAGTAAAACCTTGTGAGTTATTAGCCTGGGTGAGGCTTAAACCATGACAAAGAGACAGTTCTGCAAACACTGTTGAGCTGTTATACGTACAGTTCAATATGGATCTGTTACATATACATCTAGAACACTGCGTGCTGTTATACTTTCTAACAAAAAAATGCAACAGTAACCCAATGACACACAGATATAAATGGTATGAATCATCTTTGAAAGTATGACGTGAATTTAATACTAGTAACTACAGATTTTGCACAGCATTTCAAATCAAGATATAATTAACAGATTAAAAAAAGGTATGTACGAAAGAAGCAAAAGTAGTTTTTCTATCTTCAAACTGACAAGACAAAAACACAATGAAAACCATCAAAGGCCCTTCTGTATGTTACTCTCAGAGGCACATAGGTGGATTTATTGAGAAAAAAATCTCAGAAAGTTTATCAATTTTGACAGTGTATATAGCCAGAAATTGTATACGTTAGACTCCATATAGGTGTGGTTTGCCCAGTTTCTGATACAGTTACTTCATCTAGAAACATTGGTGAGCTGTGATTAATGTATACAAAAGAAAACAAAAGGCCAAAGAAATGATGCAAACTATATGCATTCTCATGCTGATTTTACTTCTGCTGCTCTGCTCTTAAAAGCTTGGCTCTCTTATATTACTCTGATAAGGAAATTTTGCCTAAACAAAGTATGTGGAACTTCTCATAGATAATGCCATTCTCATTTCAGGTGCAAATATTTAAAAACTTTTATACAGTGTATGAAGAATTCATTAAAAATTAATAGACGTGAAAGAGAGCTAATATACCAGATATCTTGTAGACCTGGGAATTGAAAACATGACCCAGAAGGTGCCCTTCATTCATTTATCATGCATTTTGGGAGGAACAAAATCCCTAAAAGACTTCATGAGATATGAGAAATGCAGAGCTAAACATGCAACAGAGCTATGAGCAAAGATCAACTGCCTTCACAGCATGTTCCAAGCAAAAGGTCAACTTGAGCTAAAACTAATAGAGCACTTAAGTATTTCGCACTCGAGTACAAAAATGAATTATAATGAAAGAACAACAGAATTCAATATATTTGAACGGTTGAATATATCTGAAAATGTACACTTAGAAAAGAAAAAAGTGAGACTTGTAGAAAGTTAGACTCAGTTAGAAGGGTGGTGCCATAGTCAGGGGTTTGGGTACCATGAACATGGGACTCAATTTAGTAAGCCAGGTCTACTGGGGGTTGGTGGAGCTGGTCTGACAAAGAAAGGGAAGAGTGCATTTGGTAGGAGGCTTGCCAGACTGGTCAAGCATGCTTTAAACTAGATGTGTTGTGGGAGGGGGGCATCATTCCATCCCAACACACCCAGTCACTGGCCAGCACCTATAATAAATGCCCAGACCAATGTAGAGATATTCCAGCTGCTCCAGCCAATGAGCCGGCTTCAAATGGAGCTCGGCTCAGACGCCTCTATACAAATGCCTGTAGCATGGGGAACAAATAAGAGGAATTAAGAGATGTGTGCGCATCTATGTGGACATGATATCATAGGCATCACAGAAACATGGTGGGATGGATCCTATGACTGTTGGAATGTTGGAGTGTTGGAATGGAAGGTTACAGGCTCTTTAGGAAAGACAGGCCCAGTAGGCGGGGAGGGGGAGTTGCTATTTATCTTAGGAATAGGCTGGAGAGTATGGAACTCTGTCTGGGGACAGGTGAGCAGTCAACAGAGATTTTGTGGATCAGGGTTAAAGGGAGAACAGCAGTGGGAGACATTATTGTGGGGATCTGTTACAGACCGCCTGACCAAGAGGACTCGGTGGATGAAGCACTCTATAGACAAATAGGAACAGGCTCATGCTTGCAGGCCCTTGTTCTCATGGGGCACTTCAACCACCCTGGTATCTGTTGGAGGGATGGTATAGCCCGGCACAAGCAATCCAGGAGGTTCCTTGATTGCGTGGAAGACAACATCCTTCTGCAAGTAATAGAGGAGCCAACAAGGAGAGCTGCCATGCTTGACCTCATGCTCACCAACAGGGAAGGGATGGTTGGAAATGTGATGCTCCAGGGCAGCCTTGATTGCAACGATCATGAGATGGTCGAATTTGAGATCCTCAGGACAGTGAGAAGAGCGTGCAGCAAGCTCACCGCCCTGGACTGCAAGAGAGCAGACTCTGGCCTCTTCAGGAACATGCTCAGTATGATTCCATGGGATATAGCCCTAGAGGGCAGGGGGGCCCAAGACTGTTGGCTGATATTCAAGGATCACCTGCTGCAAGCTCAGGAGCGATATATCCCTACTAGAAAAAAGTGCTGCAGGAGGTCCAGGAGACATCCTTGGATGGATAAGGAGCTGCTGAGGAAACTTCAAAGGAAAAAAGAGGCTTATAAATGGTGGAAGCAAGGACAGGCGGCCTGGGAAGAGTACAGGGATGTTGTCTGGGAAGCTAGGGACCAGGTTAGGAAAGCTAAGGCCCACTTAGAATTAAACTTGGCTAAGGATGTGAAAGATAACAGGAAGGGATTCTATACGTATATGACAAATAAAGGCGGGCTAGGGACAACGTGGGCCCTCTCCAGATGCTATCGGGAGAACTGTCTACCTTGGATTTGGAGAAGGCTGAGGTTCTAAATGACTTCTTGACTTCCTTGCCTTGGTCTTCACCAGCAAATGCTCTGACCACACCACCCAAATCTTGGAAGGCAGACGCAGGGACTGTGAGAATGAAGACCCTGGGCCCACTGTCGGAGAGGATCTGGTCTGAGACCATCTTAGGAACCTGAATGTATACAAGTCCATGGGACCTGATGAAATCCATCTGCGGGTCCTGAAGGAGCTGGCAAATGAAGTTGCTAAGCCACTGTCCATCGTATTTGAGAAATCACGGCAGTCAGGTGAAGTTCCCGATGACTGGAAAATGGGAAATATAACCCCCATTTTCAAGAAGGGGAAAATGGATGAGCCGGGGAATTACAGACCAGTCAGCCTCACCTCTGTGCCTGGAAAAATCTTGGAGCAGGTTCTCCTGGAAGCCATGCTGAGGCAGATAAAAAACAACAAGGTGGTTGGTGACAGACAGCATGGCTTCACTAAGGGGAAATCCTGCCTGACCAATCTGGTGGCCTTCTGTGGTGGGACTACGGTACTGATGGACAGAGGTAGAGCAGTTGATGTTATCTACCTGGACTTGTGCAAAGCGTTTGACACTGTCCTGCATGCCATCCTTGCCTCTAAGTTGGAGAGACATCAACTTGATAGGTGGAGCACTTGGTGGATAAAGAACTGGCTGGATGGCAGCATGCAAAGAGTTGTGCTCAATGGCTCAATGTCCAGCTGGAGACCAGTAATGAGACGTGTCCCTCAGGGATTGGTGTTGGGACCGGTCTTGTTCAACATCTTTGTTGGTGACATGGACAGTGGGATTGAGTGCACCCTCAGCAAGTTTGCTGATGACACCAAGCTGTGTGGTTCGGATGGAATGGAATTTCTGGAGGGAAGGAATGCCATCCAGAGGGACCTTGACACGCTTGTGAGGTGGGCTGATGCCAACCTGATGAAGTTTAACCATGACAAGTGCAGGGTCCTATACGTGGGTCAGAGCAATCACATTCACAGCTACAGGTTGGGCAGAGAAGACATTCAGAGCAGCCCTGCAGAGAAGGACTTGGAGGTGTTGGCTAATGAGAAAACGAACATGAGCCGGCTTCAGTGTGCGCTCACAGCCCAGAAAGCCAACCGTATCCTGGGCTGCACCAAAAGGAGTATGACCGGTAGTTCCAGAGAGGTGATCCTGCCCCTCTATTCTGCTCTCGTGAGACATCACTTGGAGTGTTGTGTGCAGTTCTGGTGTCCTCAACAACATGAAAAGGACATGGAACTGTTGTACCTAGTCCAGAGGAGGGCCACGAGTATGATCAGGGGACTGGAGCACCTCCTGTATGAAGACAGGCTGAGAAAGTTGGGGCTGTTCAGCCTGGAGAAGAGAAGGCTGCGTGGAGACCTCTTAGCAGCCTTCTAGTACCTGAACGGGGGCTAGAGAGATGCCAGGCATGGACTATTCGTTAGGGACTGCAGTGATATGACAAGGGGCAACGGGTTCAAACTTAAACAGGGGATGTTTAAATTGGATATAAGGGTGATGAGGCACTGGAATGTGTTGCCCAGGGAAGTTGTGAATGCTCCATCACTGGCGGTGTTCAAGGCTGGGCTGGACATAGCCTTGGGTGACATGGTTTAGTGTGAGGTGTCCCTGCCCATGGCAGAGGGGTTGGAACTAGATGATCTTAAGGTCCTTTCCAACCCTAACTATTCTATGATTCTATGATCTGTACAGTAACATAGAAGCATTACACAAAATAAATTTCAGTTTATTCAGATAAATTGTTCACTGGAAGGAAAATTATAAACCTGCCATGTAAAGCTATTTCTCTACCTCTTCCACTGAAGTTAGCCCTAGATTTTTTCAAGCTGATAATACAGAACACTTAGGACAGTGATGCTTCAGGCTCAATACTAATGCAAACAGATTTCACGATAAGGGTCTGCATCTCCAGAAGGTCATATAGAATCTGGAGTGTGTTGAGCGTTACTTGTACTTCAGAAGTGGTTCAGTTTTAAATCTCATATACAATTAATATTAGGAGAAACTTAGCAAGTAATAATCTTTCTGTAACATTTTCATTTTAAAGATGCTAAAAAATGCAAACAGATTTACAATGAATATGTTCAGGATTTTTGTTTTACTTACGTATCTTTGTGATCCATCATATTCACACCTCTCAATTTTTCCCAAACTGCCATCTGAAAAGTAAAGTTTCTCCGCCCTATGATCAATGGTAAGTCCATTTGGTGTCAGAAGATCTGTACTAATGATAATCTGTGCATTACTGCCTGAGAGAGTAGATCTCATGATGCTTGGGAGCTGCTCATTCCAGTTGGTCCAAAACATCAAGCTGTATTAAAATCAAAACAACAAACATGGGATACATTTTATTATTTAATTCTCTACGAAAAGAGCAACAAAAAACCCCACATGCCTTTATAGACAATTATGAATGGCATCTATAAGTAATTGTGATAATCAATGAAAAAAAAATGTAATAGCCCAACATCCTAGAAATTATAGCTGTCTCCTAGTTCATTAAGTTGTATACAAGTACCCTTTTTTTTTTTCTCTTCACAGGTCTGTTCAATTATGATCATACCACTCGAGAGAGATACAAACTGCGTAACGATACAAACTTAATTGTGGTAATGTGTATATTAGTAATTTCTAACAGTGAAATTAATCTGCAGCTTTTCCTGTATTAGAAATGTGATACAGACCAAAGGACTGGTAATGCAGAAGGTTGGTAATGGGGAATTAAATCACCTTAATATGCTTTACAGGAGGCTCGATTGGCCCCATGCTACTGTTAGATAATGGTGGACAAAATGTTACAGAATGAGCTGTGGCTGACATTTATACACTAATCAGAACCTGCCCATTCTCTCCTTGCAATCTCCATCTGTATTTACTTATTTATGATACCTAGATAAATAGTATTTTACAATAGAGCATAAACTCTTAACTTGCATGAACTGTACATGAAGTCACACATGGAAACAACCTACTTGACAACTGCAACATTGTACATTCAACAGTCACATCTTGAAAATAGAGCTTCTAAGTCAAAAATGCAGCCTAGCCTCCCCAAAAGTGCAGAGTTAAAAGAAGAAGAAAAATCAGTTTTCCTTGCCTTTCTTTCAGAACTAAAAGAGAAGATTAAAGTAACTCAGATTTGCAAGGCACTTATTAGCAAGAGGCTAACGTAAAAATATAAGCCCTTCTACTTTCTCACTAGGAACCAGTCTGACTGAGAGGGGCAGGAAGGGTACTAAATAAGACTTCTTTCCAAGATGTTGCTTACAAGCACTGTAAGTGGAGATCTTGCTATATAATTTTATACAACACTGCTATTTGTGATAAACACCTGAGCCTATCAATTTGCCACACAAGAAACTCAAGATTCCTTTTAGTAAATGCTTATAGATTAATTCTGGTTTTATTTAAGCAGTAAATAGCACGTCTGACAAAAGAGATCAGTAAAATGATCACTTGACAGCTTGTATTTAGCTCACTTTTCTCAAAACCAGCTTGTTTTTTTTATCATTACATGAAAATGAAGTGATTATTTCACCTGAAATGTAAGAAAAACATGTAAGATGATGTATCTTAATTCTGCAATTGCTTTAAAAACATTAATACTAAGATTTGTCTTCTAAACAAAGAAATATGCTTAACCCTTGTAGGGTCCAGCAGTATTACTTGACTCTGAAATAAAGAAGTGCTGCTGTATCCTTGACATTAGGCAAAAATTAGAATCTGATAAGAAAGATGTAACACACACTTTTGACATTCGTCTAGAGCTAACACATGTGGGTGATCATCTTCAGACATCGTTATTACTGCTTCCCGGTTGAATGCTCCTTGATGTCTCTGGTCAACAGAGTGTCTTGTGATTGAGGATGTGGTTGAACTGGTCCAATAGAGAGCATCCCAAGCTCTGTGATAAGCAAGCCCCTCCACTGACCCAACATCTGGAAGACATGGTTACAGAGCAATTAAAACCCCTTTTAACAAGATGTCTGTTTTTCTTTTTCCTCAAAGTTGATCCTGCAGAATCACAGAGTTCAGCTATTTCAGCCTGTTGACTCTGTCAATTCTTTTCTTGCTTCACCTGTTTATTATTTTTACCGGAATCAAAGTCTTATTATTTTTTCATAAATTTAAACAACAAAAAAAGAGAGCAAGATCACTATTAATATCCATGTACTGTATTTGTTAATTCTAACACTCATTAAAACATTTTTACTACAGCGTCCCCAGATAATACATTAGAAATAATAGGCTTTTATTCAAGACAACAATAATTTAGTCAACTTTAAATATCATTTCAGCCAAGTCTTGGGTATTTTTTCACTAATTACTTGTATTGCACAGCATTACCTTTCAATGTATTTCCTAATACAAATACACATTACATTAATAGAGATCAAAGTGTTCAGTTGTTATTAACAGTATAGGCTTTTTTAAACACCTGAAAAATACTGAAAAAAACCCCAGCTCTGAAGGTCTGTGCAGCAATACATCATTTTAATAAACCAAAACTCACACTCTTTCATTCTACATAAAAAATTGTGAGCCAGAAACCAAAGCAAATATTAATAAGCAGCTAAAGCATATACTTAACACCCAGAAAAGATAAAGTGTTTCTGATTCTAATATATAAAAGTGACAGGCTGAGAAATAGGAGTAATTATTTCCTACTATTATTTTTGAATTACTACAGAAATGAACGTTGATTTCTTCACTTATTATTTTGTTAGAAACAAATAATTTTAGACCAGAAGGTTCACGCAGCTTATTAATGAGCTACAGAAAGAAAAAAATCTAGAAATACAGTAAGGATTACATTACCCTGGCTATTGTAATTTATATTCAGCTTGCTGGAATTTTACCATGCAATTCATATACACAGAACAGAAAGTCCCAAAATAAGTTTGATGACATTGAAAGTGCTAATAGTAAATCAAAACTATGAGACGAATAAATCAAAACTATGAGAGAAGTGATTATTTATCAGCTTTTTATATTTCTAAAGCATTTGGATATCTTCTGACTACATTTTCATGACATATCTGTAAAGACAACTCGATGACTTGTCTTAAAGAAGAAAGAATACAAATAATGAGATGACACTTCCTAAAGGGAGGTGGATATACGTAGATTTTCCTACTTATGAAGGAGAATTTAGGCAAAAAGATATCTTTACCACACTTATAAGTAACTCAAAAAAGCAACTGAATTTAACTTTAAAAAATGGCACTGAAGACAACTTGAAAATTTTAAAAATTTCTGAGAATTGCAAAGATAAGTCTTTTGATAGGATTTATATTTTTTTTTTCCAAAAGATTCATGGCTTACATGTATTCTTTCTTCTAACGCAATATTTTGTTGCCTTATTACTTCACTCTGAATTTCAAGCATCAAAACCATATTGAGATATAGTGGAAGTTTTAAAGGAAACTTGGACTGCACAAATCATCTTAGGAGCACCAGGCCAAGCACTGCATACATGAACCACACTGCTTCTGGCCCAGGCATTGCTCCCAGGGGCAGAAGTCTGTACAGTTTAGATACAGGCTCTGATACACTTGTTACTTACTTCTTGCAAATCTTCCACTGAATGTGAAGTCAAAAGAAAACTTAGTAAGTGTGATACATGATAAAGAGCAAAAATACAATTCTAACTTAATCTACTAAATCCCACTAGAATTATATGCGGAATCCTGATTCACCACCGCTTATAATTCTCCAATCTAAAACCAGTGCTCTCAGATGTAATCTGAAATATGCTCTTAGACACATGGTTTAACTCTCAGGTCTCCCTGCGTGGAGTCAGGAGCTGGTCTCAATGATCCTTATGGGTTCCTCCCAACTCAGAATATTCTGTGATTTATGACATAAGACATTGTCTGATCAATTCTGCACTTCATTTACAAGGAACAAAACATCAGAACATTTTTACTGTCTAGTTTACTGTCCAGAACATTAGCACTGGTTTTGCTTTTCATATCTGTGAATGTTGAGTGTTTCTTCATCTTTTTAGGGAAGTTTTTAGGAAAATTTAATCGAGTCTTCACCTTGTGATTAAAGACATAACCCTTAGGAGGTGAGGATATAACTAAGATTTGCTGCAAATCATTCTCTTCATTTGAAAGACATCAGCAAAAAAAAAAAAAATCACATCCCTCATGTAACCTCTTGAATATACATCAACTTCAGCTTTCTTTAGTTTCTTGTCTGGATCTGTCACAGTATTTAAAAGCAAACTGTTTTTACAACATAGCCCCAAACTCTTCTGTAGTAGACAAAAGATAATATCATTAGAATTATGAAGATTATTATAAAAAGTTAATTTTCATTTAAAAAGTAATATTGTTGTTAACAATATTAATGGGAATTCCAGTGAGTAAGATTGTGACTGAAAAGAAAAAAAAAATCTGAAAATCACACTGCAAGAGAATCAGGCTGTGAAAGCTGCCTGAAATCAAATAACAGATATCCAATTCAGGAAATGTTTTATTACAACTTCAGGAACTTCTTGATGCATGTATGCTTTTTAAAGAAGAGAGGATTCCTTGTAAGATGAACAAATTAAATGTGAAAGCATCAAAAGGTTCAGGTGACAAGCCTGTGGATGACAATGGTTTCATAAAGACCACGAACACAAAAACTCAGAGTAAAAAAAAAAAAAGCTTTTCATTTAAAAATAAAAATTAGTGTAATTCAATTGCCTTGATGTTAGGAAAAAACCAAACCAAACAAACAACACCCCCCCCCCCAAGCAAACAAAAAAAAGCCACAACCAAATCACTAATTAAATATAAAACTGTCTTCTGCAAATACATACCAAGTGCATTTGCTTAGTTCCATCAAAAGTATAAATCCTGGAGTATATATACCGAGCACACTCTTTTATTTTCCAATAAACTTTTAGCTTTATCTTATTAGTTACTTATGGAGTTGAGAACTCCACCAATACAGACAAGATTCATTTAATACTGGTAGAAATCTGTAAGTAATGTGGTTTTAAAGTCAATGGTGTAAGACTTAGAGAGCAGGTGTTGGAGTGATCCAACATTTAGATAAATTCTTACAACAGAAAATACAACTAACTTTCTTCTGATTAGTTTGAGTATGAAGTACCACCAGTACACTTCTCAGGCAAACCTTCAACATATTAAGTTATCAGTGCTAATAGGTTTTGTTAGTTTATGTTGTTTATAAGTTAAAATAAACTTTTTTGTTCTAGAGGTTAGTAAAGAATCACAAAATTCATATAAGCCCTGTTATCAATGATAAAATAGGTGCCAACTGAGGATAGAAATGGTCCCAGAATGACCCTCTAGCCACTTGCAGGTGGTTCCTTAGAAGCAAAATCTTCAAGCAACTTCATATTGCCAAAGACAGGACACCAGAGAAGATTCCAAGGCAACTGCATTCTACTGTTATATCATTACCAGTTTGCACTGCTATTTTATATTTTCTTATTTCACACCTCCTTATGAAATACTGTAAAGCACTTTTAGTTATTTTATCATTAGCTATTCAGTTACTTTACAAATATTAGAAATATGCACTCATCCTCTCTGGTGCTATAACTGGGGGATTCAGTCCCAAAATCTACTGACAGGATAAAACTTAGCAATTTGTCTACTCTCAGCTTCATATTTTCACAGCATCATATAATATTCTGAATTAGTAAAGCATAAAGAAACTGGAAATGAAAAGAAACACATTTGTTTCACTGACATATTGAATTAAAACACTGATGGCATTAGATGCCTACAGCAGTGATTAAATTTATTCTAGCCATGAAGAAACAGTTTATGATTTTCACAAGAATAGCATACTTAAATGAAAGGAACATTAATACAATATGATATTAATATACAAATACTCACATTATTCACCTGCCACTGACATTCTGAATTAAATCAGTAATGGCGTGTATAACTGATTAAATATCTACACAAGAGAATGCAACAGCTTATGATTTACAAAGGCAATGGTAGAGTGATCACATCATTACATTGCCAAATGCTATCTATCATTTTTACTGAACTTAACGAAGATGGATTGCATCCCACAGATGAGATGCAGCCTATAAATACTGTCATGCTGATCTTCATCTGACTTTCCCAGGGAACAGACAAGCAACAAATCAATAACCGAAGAACTCAGATTACAGCTTCCTCATTACTGCAAACAGAAAATAAAAATCCTACAGGACATAAAAGTTTAAATTATCTAATAGCTGTAGCCACTGAGTTTTGGTAATGTATACACTATTTCTCTTTCCGACATTTTTATCTCCTCTTCCGTCAAAACTATTCCAGTTGCACCAGGAAAATTACATTTTTTCTTTAATGTCATGGTTTTTTCCAACTTCTTTTCTTTAGCAAAGTTGTAAAGCAAGAACAACTGTCAACATATTTTTTTTAATACTGAAAAGCCATCAAATACCATATTAAACATAAACAGCACTTTGATATCAGAATTTTGAAGACTTTGATGTTCAGTACTTAGCATTAGACACCGATCTGATCTTTATTCATTCTCTGAATTGGTTTCCACAGTTTACCTTTCAGGATACAGCCTGGCAATTGTTATATGAGACTGGTCACAAGAGACAATACTGATTTCTGTCAATTTGTTTTTGTAAGATTATGGTGATAGATAACAGGTGGTCACCATTTCATCTGAGGTGGAAAGAATTCCTCGCAAGCAATTAAGCACCGGAAGAAAAGGGTTTATGACTGCACAATTAGAACTTTTAAATTATCATTTACCTTCTACTTTGCTCCACAAGTACTATAAAGCAGGATGCCATTTGCCAAACAAAAAATTTCAAGACAATAACAAGTTGTAAATAAAAGTAAAAAAAAAAAAAAAAAAAAGGGGAAAAAAAAAGGGAGGAAAAAAAAAAGAAAAAGATGAGTTCCATTTGTCTCAAAACTTAGGAGATTTAATGTTTTAATTGCTTCTGTCCATCACAGGTAAAAAAAAAAAAAAAAAAGCCACCATATATTCTACCATAACAGAAATCTTAAATATCAAGTATGGCATAAACAGCTTTGAACTGTAATAACAACTATTTATTTCATTGCCCTATTTAGACTATTATTTTATTTCAGAGCACAATTAAAGTTTGCTAAAGTAGGCAGATGTTTGCATAATTTTTCTTCATCTTCAAAATATAAACCCATGCTGTGCACTATTACAAATTAAATACCACTAATAAGATAGTATGAACAAAGATTTTGGGTTCTTCAAGGCAACAACTGCCTTAACTTCTATATACTGCAAACATCGCATGTATGTAATCTTATCATTCTTTCAAACTTTCTTTAGTAGCCACCACTGGAAAGAACAAACATTTGTTGGGAATAGTCTAAAGAAAAGTAAAATGATTTTAGAAAAGCATAAGTTCCAAAATATGTTTTTAGAATCCAGAAAAAAATAACCCTTTTCTTCTTAGAAAGTATCTCACATCTCACAAAATGTTTGGTGTCTTCCTAATGGCAATTAAAAAATTAGTCTGCATTCAAATAAAAATGAAAATAGAAATACTGAATAATGGCTCAAGAAATACTTCTAACACATTCGGAAAATACCAGGCAAATAGCTCTCTGGCTTTATAACATTACTTTAATCTAAGCCAATAAAGATACATAAAATATTGTACATAATTCCTGTATTTGTGAAATAAGTACAGTGCTTGAAGACAGGCAGAGGCCTAAGTAGCAGGATATTGATAGTCCAACAGTGAACTTATGAAGGTCTATACAAAACACCTGACAAACTGTATTATATCACAGAATGGTATGGGTTGGAAGGGATCTTATAGGAAAGGCTAATTTGCAGTTCTGCTCCAAATACAAAAGCATGAGTTCATGTCATAGAATGGTTTGGGTTGGAAGGGAGCATAAAGGCCATCTAGTTCCAACCCCTCTGCCATGGGCAGAGGACACATTCCACTAGACCAGATTGCTCAAAGCCCCATCCACTTGAACACTTCCAGGGATGGGGCATCCACAGCTTCTCCAGGCAATCTATTCCAGTGTCTCACCATCCTCAAGGGAAATAACTTGTTCCCAATATCGAACCTAAATCTTCCTTTTTCCAGTTTTAAAGACATTACCCCTTGTACTATCACCACTTGCTCTTACTACGAAAGAGTATAAACCTAGTCTGTATTCAATGACTTCAATCATACTTAGATGAACTAACCAACCAAGTGAATAGTATGGAATAGATGGATAGTATTCCTGTGCAATGAAGTGCATTAGATATTGATTCAACATACCTGTGTTACAGAAGTGGTGATGCCCCATTTTGAGCTAGACAAGGTAGGTCTGCGCTTACTGGCAGATCTGGATCTTTGAAAGCAGCTGACTTATACTTGCCCTGTGAATACCCGCATGCTCACTACTTTGGGGTTAGAATTTAGGGAGTCCTTGTGATGCAAATAGGACAGAGATATCAGAAGGAAAATTTGATCCTGAAAGGATCAATCAGCAGGTCATTCAGTGTTTCTGGAAAACTTAATTTTTAATTTCATTTTGGAGACTCACAGAAATACGTTATTCACTCTTATAACTTCTCAGATATTCAGGCAGAGACCATGCACAAGGTGCACACCAAGAAATAGATAGTTCATAGCAGCATTTTGGTTTTAGACTACCTGAATTATTTTTTTTTTGTCCCCTACTAGCACTGGTGGTTTTTCTACATTTTGCTATAAAGTTTCACTTCTGGATCAAACAGATGAGCTCAGAAATTCAAAAGAGAACAGAAAATACACCACTACTTTTTTGTCATTTTTACCTGAACATGCTCTTTAAAATATGGAAAATAGTGACTTTGAAAACAGCAAGCTTGTTGCAAATCTGTACTTATTTAAGCATAAATGCTGGGTTTCTTTTTAGCTCCCAGGTAACATCATTTAAAAACCACATTAGTTAAGTCACAGCAGATAGCATCATCTTAATTTGCCTTGATAATCAGCTTTCAAAAATCAAGTCCTGTTTCTGTTGCTAAATATAATTATGTATTTAATCCTATTGTCTTCATTCTTGCGGGCTATAATATATTCCTTCAAAGGATGATTTATCCCTTTTTATCATGAGGGAAAAAAATAACCAACAGCTTTTTATGCGGAAATCATTACCTACCTCAAATTACCTTTTTTCACAACAAAGGATATAACCCTTCTGTAGCTGTTGCCTGACAGCTTGTTGAAGAAAACCACATAAATGTAAACTTGCAATATACTGTCCTCTGTTACCTTACATGGAACTTACTCTTTGATTAGGTTTAGGGTCAGTGTGAAATAATGTGGCAAAGGAATAATGATACATCATATACTTCAGGAAATATAGGGAACTCAACAACTAAGAACAGTATTTTGTATAAATGTAATCTGAAATCCCCTCAGTATAATGCAGTGTATCATTACTAGCTAACAAGTGATATAATACCATAACTTAAAAACAGTTAAAATATCCATGCACAAGAGGCTTTAAAAGCAGAAAGCCTTTTAGAATGAACAGCTAACATACAGAGATGGGAGTGTTTTATTAGATTTTTTAAAATATCAACACTTCTCATAGAAGATTTTTTTTCTAATTACAGGAGCCCACATTATCTTTTTATCTACTACATGTAGACTCAAAAAGAGTCTAACCCTAATCCTTACCACTTGAATACTATATTTGAATGACTACCCTAAGATGAATCAGCTTTCTAATGAATACATATAATCACACTTCTTTCTGTTACTGTTGAAGTACAGTCAAACACTACAGAGATATTAGAAGCACTAATGGCAGACTAGCCTAATAAACTAATAACATTTGCTGGAGCATATTATTCCTCATAATAATAATAATAATAATAAAAAAAGTAAAATATATTAAGTCAAGAGATCTCTGTACAGCTTTGAGAATTCACCAAATATAGTGTAGCATTTCATGCAACTAAGCCACGGCTGCTGATGTAAAAATTTTCACCAGCAAATACATCAATAAAAATTTAGGGGCAACATGTAAAGTTGAACCTGTCACAAACAGTATTAATTCTTCATGAAAAATCTCAAGTTCAGTAGGGAGAAGCACCTTTCCTTAATACTGATGTTGGGAATGCTCATGAAATACTGAATGAAAATATCAGTGTAAGCCAGCTCTCGTCAGGAGTGCATTTCAGAGTTTCAAACCCAGGAACAGCTAAAAAAAGCATGGAATATTCTAGAAATATGTATTTCTGCACAACAACTGCTTAATAAAGTTAGTAAACTTTATCCATATATAGGAACAGCTCATAAATTTTGTCCTGTAATCATAATATGCAGCCATATTGAGAAAAAATATAGTGCTAAACTAGACACTTTGCTTTTCATTAACAAAGCTGCACTTGTAATAAATTTTAGTTTTTACTACTTAAATATTCTAGGACTTAACCATATTCCTTCACTTTCCCTCCTTTGAAAAGTGAAAAATCACTGGATCTGTATTCCTATACATAGAATTATAATTAATCCAATTCATTTATGAAATGAAAAGTAACAATATTAAAGTATTTATTTTTAAGAGGCTAAAATTTTCTTTCTTGGAGAAGAAAGCTCCAAAAATAAAACGGTTTCATACAGTGTACCAAATTTAATGCTCTGTAAGAGAAATGGGAACATAAATGCCTTTTTGACAGTAAAATTGGACTCATTTAGTTAGAAAGAATAGTAGCACACATTGGAACACTTCTAAAAGATTCAGACTTACAATACATCACAGAATGTGACATTTAAAGTTAGCAGTGAAAAGATTTTTACCTTCTATAGACACAAGTGCCTAAGGCTCAAAACAGAAGGGGCATTTTCTCATGCAACACCTCCTTTTGTGTTGTGAAAGACCTTACACTGGCAGAATGTCAGTGCCATTATTTACAGAGAGAGAAAAAATCCAGCTCATTGAAACTATCTCATCTTAATACTTTTAACTCCCTCTCATTTGCATTCATTTGCATTTCCTTCCCCTTTTTTTTTCCTCTCATTTCTTTAGTTTTGAAATACCTCATTGGTCTTCTGTCTAATGTTGTGCCACTACATTAAACTTACTTCAGCGCTGCACTGTTTTTTCTGCAGATGCACTGTGGCAGGCTTCCGCTAATGAATAACCTCAAACTTTTACCTATGATAAAAGAAAGAAAAGAAGAAAAAAAAAAAAAAAGGGAGACTGCACTATTAGCCTAGACACTGAGGCTTAGTGAAAAAAAAAATATCTTCCTTGTATAAGTTTTGACACAACTCTGGACAACAAAAAACAGTCTTCAGAAATGAAATGTTATGAGGCAGCTTCTCGTTGCCCACTGTAAATTAGCTATCCACTAGCACATCATCTGTTGCCTAAAGCTACTCTTAATTGACATTTTTACTGGGATCGGAGATAGCTCACAAAGATGGTTTATCACAGAGATGGTTTAAGATAGCTTTTTCTCCATTCTCAGCCAATAGAAATTTTAGACTTTTTCAGAGGTGCTGATACACAATGTCATGTTCACCAGGGAAGGAAGAATGAAAGCGATACTTCTCTGGCACTCTGCTTCTAGTCAAGCAGAGAAGGAAGGGCACCAAAATAAAGAACAGAAGTTTGTCAAGTCATTTGCAAATTAGGCCTCAATCTTGGGTATTGGGAAAGAAAAAATGTATACTTTTATCCCATCAAACGTACTGCATTTTTAGCTTAATGGGTAAAGCCACAGTGGTAATCATCTTACCTGTAACATGAAACAAGAAGTTTAGCATACTGGTTTTCATGACAGTAATTTAATGAAGACTCCCATTAGTTCTTTGCTCCATCAAAATCACAATGAATCTACTATTTGAACAACATATTACCTTTCATGGACTTCCTCTGAGTCAATTTGAAACCTCTAATCCCAGGTGGAAAAAAATCTCTGTTCAGATCGTCACAACATTAAAAATAAAGTTAACTTGTAATTTAACAGTTGACATAACAAACAGTCAGTGGGAGATGCAATATGAGAGGGTATAAGCATATAACACCAAAAAATCACATATATCAAATAGGTGCTTGCTTCTGTTGAAACATTTTCATTCTCAGGCGTTTCAATCTCCTTTAAAATTACTTACAGAAGGAAGAGAGGTCTATTTAGATCTATAAAGTTTTTTAAAGTACATCACATGTGCTTATCACAGTGCGTTTGAAATGGCTTCCAGTTTAAATACGATACAAACTGGTTCAGAAGTTTGAAATAAGTGTTGGTCTGGCTAAAAGTGATTAATGACAAAGGAAACAAGAGCAAAATTCTCCCCAGACTCTCTTTCAGAGAAGAACAGACCCCATCGTTCCAAATGAAACTTATAACCTGTAGCAATTTTGAAGAAGTCAGATTTCAAAATAGCTCCTTACATAACTCTGCGCCTTTAACTGCTACTGATTTCTGTTCTTTCTTTCTGTGTACTGATCCATTACCTCTCTTTAGCCTAGGTTTTCAGTACCAAATTCTCCCAGAGACTGGGAACAGTTAGATGGTCTAGTCCTGGTGGGGCTGCACAGAAATTGTAAAGCTTATTCAGAGATGGCCACCCCCACATATTGATTTAAGCTCAGTGTCACTTCTATGTAAATTTGTTACCTTGCGCACCTCTTTTCGTATTTAATGCCTTTTTTCAATTTTCAACAAAGCCTGCAGTCTACTTGGGGCTACAATTTAAGTGTAAAACAGGTTCCAAAGTACACTGCAATCTTCCCAGATCTCCTTTAGACTAACAAATAAATTAGGATTTGATTTGTTGAGGCAGTGGTTCTCACTATCAACAACTCCAGAAAGCTTATGTGAAATGAAAAAAAATCCAACCTAAAACCCAACCCCTTTTTGCAGTTTGAATCCTGCATGATTCCTAAAATTGGAAGAACAAAGGATGTATATGTATATATATGTATATACATATATCTCATGAATTTTCCAACTATAATCCCTGTGACTGTGTTCTAGTTTACAAAGGGCTGCCATTGACAATGAAAAATAGAAATGTCTCTTTGCCGTGGTTTAAGCCTCACCCAGGCTAATAACTCATGAAGTTTTACTCTCTCACTAACTCCCCTCTTTCTTCCCCCAGTCCCGGGGGATGGGGAGGAGAATTAAACAAATGCAACTCGCACAGGTTGAGATAAGAACAGTTTAGTAACTAAGGTATAACACAAATCACTGCTGCTACCACCAGTAATAATACAAGAGAAATACAAGGAAAGAGAATACAACTGCTCACCAAGCCCAACCCAGCCAGTGCACCCCCCAGCAGCGAACCCCTCAGTACCAAAAACCTGACCATGCCGTGCACCCGCAGTCCACTCCCACCGCCTTCTGGGTCTCCGCCCCCTAACTTCCCATCCTGGACATGATGTGCTGTGGTATGGAATAACCTCTTTGGTCGGTTTGGGTCAGGTGTCCTGTCTTTGCTTCCTCCCAGCTCCCCTCCTCCCTGGCATAGCATGAGACTCAAAGTCCTTGGCCAGGCCAAAACATTACCAAGCAGTAACTGAAAACACTGGTGTTATTAGCGCTGCTCCCAGGCCCAAAATCAAAACCACAGCACTGCACCAGCTACCAAGAAGGAGAAAAAACGACTGCTGCTGCTGAACCCATGACAAAATGTCATGAAGACTCTTGCACATATTGCTTTAGCTTCATGAAGCTTTTACAACACAACAGGACACAACAGCACACATATAGCTAGCCTAAGTTACAGGTTAAAAGCAGAAGCTGTCTAGTCTGTGCAAAGTGCATTTGTGTAGATGCAAACTGAAATAGCAGAGGGTTACAAAGAAATTAGTGGGTGTGGACTCCACAGTAAGTACCTCATTCTGTCGCAGTCCAGTACTCCCCAAAGCATGTACTTAAAGCAAGAAAGGCGATAAAATGTAACCTCTCACGCTCTTTTTGAAAAGAAAGACTGAGGCTAAAAGACTGTGACCATACATGGTAGTCATGTCACAACATATTTAAATAGGTTGCTCCATCAGTAAGTTAATTTTAAAAATGTCTACAGAGTGGATTAAACTGTGTATGATGCTACAGTAATGAAATGATAAGTGATGCTGAATTCACCACCCAAAAAGCTATTTGTGGAAAATCAAACAAGAACAAGGTAGTTTTTTTAAAAATTGGCAATCACAAAAGATTGACCCTAGGAAGTTACTTATGAGAAAGAAGATGACCATATTGACTAAAGGAAGTAATGCTCATTTTAACAGCAGAGTTCAGAGATAAGAAAAGAATCCACTCCAAAAACCTACTCTGCACAAAAATAAATGTGTTAGGGTATGGCATACTATGCACACGATACATACTGTTGTTATTCTTTCTTCCTGCTGAAGAAAGAACCCTATCAGGTACTGGGTTCTCCCTGAGTTTGAATCTGATTTCAGTGAACTGGAACAAGTTAGATAAAGTTGTTGATATGCTGTAAATCTACTTTCCCTAAGCCGAAAATGTGCTAGCTAATAGGTTGTTTATGAGCTGCAAATCTGTTCAGTGAGGTGAAAATTTGTCAGATAATGGGTTGTTTATGAATTCTAAATCAATATTCAGTGAGTCAGAACTATGTTAGATAATAGCTTGCATATGGGTTGTAAATCTGTTTTCAGCGAACTGGAAACATGTTAGATAATGGGTTGTTTCTCAGTAGTATATCTGTTCTCAGTGAGCTAAAACCACGTTAGATAATGGTTTGCTTGTGAGTTGTAAATCTGTTTTTAGTGTACTGGAAACCTGTTTAACGAAGTCCTTTAAATATCTTAACTGTTTTTGGAGTGTAGAAAAGTTCACAAATGTGTTAGATTTGAGTGGGATATCTGATCTCAGTGAGATCAGCTGATGGATTTTTATGTGCAGATCTACATTCAAGGAAGTAAAAATCTGGGATGACAGTATCTTGTAAGAAATTTCCTCTATTTTCTCTGAGTCAAATAACGAGTAAAGGTTTGCATGATTATAAGACTTTCACTTAATGAGGTAGGAAGTGAGCGTAAAATTGTTAGAACCACACTAGATACTTCCAATGTGATTTTGAACCTCTTCCTAATAAAGTAAAACTTCATACAGATGCCTACTAATAAGTTTGAGGAAAAAAAAGACAACAAAATGAACACTGAAGATGTTATTTTTTAATCTCCCAGCTGGATTTCATTTTGTTTCTATGTAACACATATAGTGAGACAAGGGGGGCCCAAAATCACAAAATGAAATATATAAACCTTTAGAATCAATTTTAAGCAATGTTAAGTTTGATGGTTTTGTAACAGTAGCAATGGAAAATTACTGAGGTGCATGATTCACAGGAAACAAATAGAGTACAGCTAGAGAACATACTGAGAATTCTTGTATAAGATAAACCGTTGTAGCTTTTAGGCCTTTATGACCTTAGTGCAAAATGAGCATAAGAAAAACAGGCTAGAAGAACAGGACATAAAGATAAGGAGCATCTGGAATGGCAGGGGTCCAGAATGGGCTGCAGTTAAACTAACTGAGAAGCAGAAGGACAGGATGACTGTTATGTCTATGGTGTTAACGAACCAATTAAGCTGGTATAAGCTTCTACTGTGTGCTTTGAAGGCTGCCAGAAGTGATGAAGACTGTTGGAAGAAGTAAACGACCCTCAGAGACCACCGCCACATTTTTGTATGCATGTGGGGAACTTTTTGGAAAATGATTTTTTAATAATAATTACTTAATAAATAATCCACAGGTAGCCTCATGAATACGTATGTATGTGTGCCCAGAGGCTATATGAGGACGGCTTGTGTAACTATATGAGGACACAGGTTAGGAGGAGCTATCTCCCTGTGTTTCCCGGCACCGCAATAAAGAATACCTACTTGTCAACTTAAAACTTCGTTAGCAAGTTTGTTCCTGGAGTTTCCTCCGAATCAATAGTTAAGATGGAAATCAGAAAATTTTAAGTCTTCTGATGAATGGAATCACTGGTGCCAACCAGTCTTATCACTGCTTTTTCCTTTAGGTATCAGTGTTGGTCAGATACTTCCAATATATCAAGCAGTCTCAAACTGCCTTCTGTTTACAGTGAGAAAAAATCATGTGCAGACTGTGGAAAGGAAGGATATGTAACACAAAAAAAACAGTTTAATGACTCAACATAAAGAAAAGGGATTTAAAACACATGAGGGAGAACATATACTGAGATGTGTTATCCCTTGCATTTCACAGTGAAAAACAACTGAACCATTTCTAGAAAACAAAGACCAGTAGTTCACAAATACATCCCAGGGATCTATACAGTAAGTTTTTTGCAAGGATACAAAATTTCATCTGACATTCAATTATTCAGAGTGCTGGGTCTGCTAATGAAAAATGAAATCACGCATATTAAGATTACAAGTAGAAACAACTTCCTAACCATTTCTTAAAACTATAATTCTCAACTATGTGTTTTGGAATGTCTTTAGCTCTCGGATAACCTCCTGTTATGCAGTAATGAGGAACACGTTCATTGCTATTTAAAAAAAACAATTTGTATCTGCATTGGTGCTTCTCCAGTACCTTCTTTCTTCTCTTTGCCTACTTCCAATAGGCTTTTCATGTAATACTTTCAATCTTTTCCTATTACACAAGGATTAAAAATAATGGTCAGCACTGCACATTTTGTGAGCTGTTAATGTCTTTTGCATGGCTAACCAGAAGTCTGAATCCCTAGGTTTTGATTCTTCCCTAGGAGCAATGAGAACATTTTGACAACATTGTTTAGTTTCTTTTACCAGATCTCAATAGAGAGAACATTAATGCCTCTAAAATACACACAAAAATTCAAAGCAAAAAAAGATCTTTTATCATATTTGAAAAATGCTCATTTATCAACATTACTGTCAACAGTTTTTCATGACCACAAATACCTTCCCAGAACCACAGTGCTGAGCTACATAATGATACAATTATCCAATGTCAGTGGCAAAACAATATTTTGTCAATTTGCAGCTGTTTAACTTCTTTCTTTTCAAAAAATATTTCATTAACATGCAACAGCAAAGGGTGGTATGTTCCACATCAAATGTACTTCCATTATTCCTAATCACTTTGTTTAACTTTGTTATTATACTGTTTGATCCAAACAGATAGCTAAATGTAGGAATGCCACAGGCAACATATGATATCAGAAATTCAAATGAGAGCCATCCACACACATAAGCAGCAAAAACTAGACAGCACTTCAATTTTGGAAAAGAGTTACTGAAATTAACTGCAGCCTCCAAAAACCCACACAGCAGTAAAAAATTACATGGAAAAGAAGAAACATGGTAAATACATGCATCTGATAACTTACTACAGATGAATGAGGTTTACGCATGCTTTAGAACAATTAAACTGGAATAGAAATAAGAGAGAACAGAAGTTTTTAGAACTTATATATCTGTAGCACAGATTTTTGGATGTTTAGCATTGAGGATATATTTCTTACACATTCACATTCAGATTTTCCTTGAATTCTAATTTTATGAAGATTAACCATGACAATATATTACTTACACCTTGTATTAAAGTTACGTTAGACTTTGTTGATAAAGATTTCAGTGCCAGATCCTCTGAAGATTTTACTGAGGCCTGAGCTGCAAATTCTTTTGTGTCTTGTCCTCAAGACTTGGGTGATGATCTTATTGGCAATTCCTTGACAGCAGTGTATCTAGCTTCAAGTATTCAAAGGCTAAAAAAATGTGAAGTTTCATACAACTACTCCTACTATTCTGGTGAATTAAGGCATATTAAATATGCAAAACTACTGTGTAAGCCTCTACTGAAGAGTTTGCCTCTAATTATCAATGTGCACAAGTGACTTTTCTTAGGCTAACTATGAGAAGGGTGAGTCAACTGAACAACTGACCAAGGTCCTAATATTTTATACCAAGGAATGCTTATGTCAGCACAGGTATCTTACAGTACTTCACCCCCGCTAACTAGAAAAATAAACAACCAATTAATTCATGGAGTAAGGGGACTTTTTCATCTCCAAGCATTGCAGATTGAGGTTTTGTTTCAACAGTAAAGCTCCTTAAAAATCACAGTAATATAAATTAAGCACTGTCATTATTACTTCTGATTTCCAGTAACAGGCACCACACATCACAAAATTATTGCAAAATACATTGTTTTGAAGTTGTAATTTTAAAAATAAGGTTTAAATGTATCTTATAGAGATAAAACACAATAATTGTATTATATACTTATGTAAGGTAAAATTTTATAGACTTTTTTACTCTACAAAATCCAGGGATCATCAACATTTAATAAAGTTTATTGAAATAAAATATATATTTGAGTAAATATTGTCTTTACTTACTTTCAATTAGCACTTTTCTGCCAGTCCAGTTGTCTTGAATGACTTGTATATTTCCAAAGTGTGCATCACTGAAGAATATGCGATTTGTACCTCTTCCTTTCAGACTGTAGTCAAAAGCAAGAGCTATCACATTTTTGAAGTACTCCGGATTTTCATATGGCCTTACTGGTGAATTTAAGTTGTTTTCATCTGAAATATGTATACTTTTTAATATTGTCCTTCCTGAGTACAATAGGTACCCTTCATGTCTCAGGCAAGTAATTCCATCTTCTGCAAGATAGCCATGTGCACAAGCACATGTTCTCTGTGCATTTCCCCGATAAAGGCAAAGTTGATGACATCCACCATTATTCTTGGAACAAATATTAGTACCTGTAAATCAAAATAAAATTAAAAGAAAAATCTTTTATAATATTACAGTTAGCTAACTAGAATCAAAACCTAATTTTATGTATTCTGAGAATCATTCTCATAAAATTGTTCCTATTAAATATTCAGAAGTAAACCGAAGGAAATAGTAAATAATGTAAAATAGTAAAGAATGCAACTTCAACCACAATGAAAAGACAATTTTAAATACAGTTAATGTTCAAAAATAACTAATGTCCTTTCCCATTCATAACAGTATACATTTCATGAGTAGAAAATAATAAAATGGGCTAATCCTTAATAATAAGCTTAAGATTTAGAGACTGTTTCAAGTGATTTGAAAGATTTATTTCTTTTTTTAAACACCTGTTACTGGCAAAATATCAAATTTAGATACCATAAGAATACAGAATTGGTTCTAGAAAATCTCTAGCAAAATTAAAACATACATATTGACAGGTTCAAAATTGTGTCAGTTCAGTTCCCAGTTTTTGATGAAAACATTTCCTAACATTTTGATCTGATTTCCTTAAGCCCTGTCTTTAAAAATTTACTCCCTGACAAATGCATACCATTACGAAATCACTGTCAAATTAATAACTTCAGTGACTTAAACTACACTTCTTGCAAGCAATATTTAAAATTATAGTAATTGTTAATAATTAGGCGCTATTTCCTGTATCTGTTTTGGACTATGTATGAATTATTATAATAGTTAGTTTAGCTAATTTAGTTTCTGTTCCTGACAGCACTTTCCATACAATTCAGCTCTTTCAATGTAGCAATATTCCCATTTCTGAAAGTTTTTCACATCGTGAAGAAGAATAAAACATTTTAAATAGACTTCTTTCAGCTAGAAAACCAAAATACTTGTTAGGGAATATGTAGTGTCTGAAAGTACTGTTGACAGTTTTTCCTAACTGCTTACATTTGAAGCTAAAGATACTTTTAAGGAAAAAAAATGGAGGATGAGAGATAACTTGCTCTTAAAATTAGATGTGTTTTGTGTTCCCAGGCAACATTGCATGAGACATTCCTCTACAGTTATGCAAAAACACTTGGAGATTTCACTGTATACATTTTTACATTTGCTTTGTTTTAAAGATTTTTAAAAAGTTTTATTAGGCTAGAAATGTTAATATCTGTTTGGAAGGATGAGAGACTGAGAAGAGAAAGGAAAATATGTGGAAAAGATCCTCAAGCTTCTAAAATCGGTCTTTGAAAACTTCAGTGCTTCCACAGTTCACCAGCTGCAAATATCTTTGAAAATGGGCAATTCCAAAACCAGTGTAGTTAGTGCATGTCCATGCGCACACAGAAAATAGCACTGAAGGCTAGGAATCTGCCTGGGAGTAGCACTGCAGGACTGGCTCATCAGGAAGGGTAAAACAGGTATTTGAAAAAAAAGCACTAATTGCATTCAGAAGTTTTTTGGTTTCTGTGGATATTTTTGCGAGTTTGTGTGTACGGGGTTCTTTTGTGTTTGATGGTTTATTTGTGGGGGTTTTTTTGTTGTCGTTTTAATAATAGAATGTCAGGAAGCTAGCTAATTACGTTTTTTTTTAAAACAGCAGTTAACTACTTCTAGTTCAATAAACTTAAAAAAATAAATATATATATGTAATAGTGTGATATAGAAAAACATTCCAAAAAACATTTTTTCACCTGTTTTTTCCCTTTTGTCCTTCTGGCTCACTGACATCCCCTCCCAAAGACATTAACCATTTGTACCCTAGTAAAATTTGAAAAACGTATTAAAAAATCATTCAGTTATGTTTTTCAAACTAACATAGAAAGATTTTTAGCCTCAGTAACTGCTTCTCATACTCCTAATGTGATAAAAGTCTTTAAAGCTATCAATAAAAATAATTACATGTAAAGAAGCATTGTTTTAACCCACTGTTCTGTTTCCCTAATTCTAGAATATAAAGCCCTTCCAAGAAAGCAGACATTAACTATTTCTAGCCTAGTTGAAAAAAAAAAAAAAGTACATTTTTGAGTGGATTTTATTTTTATCCACAAAATACAATGCCCACAGTACTCTGAAATTGCATCCAGAAGTTTTTAGTAAAATCAATACACACAGTTTTCAAAGTTTTGTTTTGGGGTTTTTTAAGTATTTAATAAAAAACATGAATAAAAAATTAAGACAGTTTTTCTTACTGATTGTTACATATGTTTTCTTTAAAAAGCAGATTTATTTTACATGTCATTTAATACTGCTATTTAGGAAAGACGTATAAAAGAAGCAGGATCGTTGGGTATGTAATGCTGTGATGAAAGCAACCTTTGGGCACTTCCAGGACGAGAGATATATTTATGTTAAAAAGTTAATTTTGTGTTACAGTAACATTTTTCCCCTCTCTCCTTTCAAATGTATTTATAGAAAATCTGTCTGTATGGCCTTGTTAACAGTTTGCTCTGAGGAAATCATCATCATTTTTGGCAGACTTTTATCAACCTTTGCTCACTGAAATAAGTTTTTCAAGGTCTTTTCAAAACCAGAATTTTAAGAGGAAAAAGAGAGCTAAAAGCAAGATTATTCTTAGTATGATAGCAGAGAAAAAAATTTTACCATTGATACCATAAATCACAGAGTATGTGCTAACTTTTGTCTCCTGAATTCGCTAAATAAATAGAATATAAAGGAAATCTGATAATTTACAATGTCTCTTCCCACACACAAAAAAATTGAACTCAAACCCAAGTAATTGCAGGAAACAAATATTTGAGACAGAGGCTGAGAATTCTTAGCTGTGTGGAAAAAAAAAATCTTGTTTGCTTTCAAATAGAAAGCAAAACAAACCTGAGATTACTGCTCTTTAAAGCACAGTTCAAGGCCCTTCTAAAACCTAAGACTGTTTTTTTTGCTTTCCCACCCCGCTTTTAATTTTCTTTAAAACAAAACAAAACAAAACTCACCAAACTTGGAATGATATGAAGTGGGTTTGTTTTCTATTTTCTCCTTAAAACACTCAGAATAAATACTACTAAAATTATTCCATGTGTTTTCTTTAGTACACTAATTTTAGCTAAGAAAAATTCTTCAGGAGTAAAAAGTGGAGATAAAATCAGTGATTACTTAACTTCGGGTATGCTTTAACATATATAAAAAGTAGCAGATGATATTAAAACAATTAATAGCATCCTTAAGAACAGCCAACCTTTTTCTCGTGCTCTATTAAAGACTTTCACTTCCTTCAGGTTTATTCCAAGGCCAGTCCTCATGGTCACAGCATCCGTGGCCTCATTCTTGTGGCCTCTTCTAATAGAGCCATTTGCATGTGCTCTGCCAAAAAAGTTGAAGATGCCTCATCAACAATCCTCAACTGATTCACACCAAACAAATGACTGAAGGGCAGTAGAGAGTTCACCAAACAGAAGGTGAAGAAAGCTGTTCTCATCTATGACACTGATATGCTTTAGCTTTCAGCATCAGAAATGCCCTTTCTTTGGAAATTGCATAGGTTTCTGTGATCCATTCTGTAACCTTGCTAAGGAATGGCTAATCCTACACAGGTGAAGCACCTGGCACTGAAATAACATTTTCAGACTCAAATACTTATGAAAAATAAATTACCTGTCAGACCAGTAGATGTAAGCTCCAAACACCGCAACTGAAAACGTATCCACATTGCTCCCTGACAGCACAATCTCCCGATTCCCTCCACTCTCAAGGTCAATTCTTTCTATCTTGTCAGTACGAGCATCACACCAATATAATTTATTTTCCTAAAGATTAATTTTAAAGAAAACATCAACAGTCTGGTCCAAGTATTTAATTAAGAGCTATCAAGATTATATGAAAGTGGAAGTCCAGCTGGCTTAAATGAAACATAACAAATACTAGACATTCAACATATGCTGGAAGACAGAGGAACTAACCTCATAATCAATGGAAATCCCATTAGGCCATGCAATCCCCAGGCTCACAAGCACAACCTTCTCAGATCCATCTAAGTGTGCCTTGCCTATGCAAGGAGTCTGTCCCCACTCTGTCCAAAATAAATACCTAAAATGTTGAAGAAATTACCAATTAAAATATAGCATCAAAGTAAGAATTGAAAACATGTAATACTGTTCTTCAGTTGCAAACAAAACACATCCTAACCATTACATAGGTATTTAGAAAACAAAGTAAGGCTCATATCTCTAAATAATCTTAGGAGATTAAATGTATAATAATAATTGTCTCATAGAAACTTTGTTGAGAGATGTATTGCAAATGATATATATGAAGTAATTCTTAAACCAGTATTTGATCAATAAATAACCAATTCTATTTCTTAAAGAATTAAGCTTTGAGTTTGAAAACATAAAAGCAAATTAAAAAAAAAATACTGGAACAGAAGCTCCAGCAACTAATAAATAACAAATGTAGGCTAATACAAGAGACGTATGTCTAACTTAAAAACATTTTAAATATGAAGCAGTGAAGAACACTGCCGGAAATTGTAGAGCAAAGGGATTTTATTTGGGAAGAAAATATTTTTCCTATTCTCCCTACTGCTCATGGAAAGAATCTGCATCTTATCGAATTTTATGTCACTGTATACTTACTAGCACAGTAACATCACTAACAATTTCAGGATAAGGTGCTAGGTCAAACTTCTGCTTTGACCTCCTACTTCTCAGTCTGTTGTTATAGGTATAGCAAAATCAGGCCAGTCAATCTACACAGAGCACCTTCTTTACTGAACAGTAACCTATAAATATCGTAAGTAAATGTCTATGTGTCTACAAATCTATATATGCATGTATATTTGTTTTAAAATATATTAGAAACACACTCATAAATACATATATTCTGAGCAAGAAATCTTTTAAGATAATTGAGGTCTAGCATGTTACTGACTGCCTAAAGAGAATTATTTTCATTGCAGATATTCATAAGAACACACTAAAAAACAGTTTACTAATACACTGTACACAAAGTGAACAGAACATACAAAACAGCTCTCCACTGTTTTTTTGTGGTTTTTTTTTTTTTTTTTTTGTGTGGAATGTACATATTGGTCTGTATTTAAGCAGTACTTCTGTACATTAATAAACAGCTCTACCCTTAAGACCAGTGACGGTGATATACTCTTCTATTGTTAAATAGCTTTATTTGACTGGATTACTGCAAACACATGAAATTAGGCTTTCTGGCTTTAATAAAAATTAATTTGTTCTCACACTTCTTGACATAAAAAACTATAAAACTTGTACTACATTAGGAAATTGAACTGCTAGGTTAGATAAATGAAAAATATGTCTTAGAAACATTAAAATAGACAATATTAATCAGCTGCATATCAACAATCACTGCTAAAGTTTAATACAACTTTAACCAGATAACTAACAGCGGCTCTAAACAGAACTGAACTTGCTTTCAGGCACCTAGTCAGATATACTTTGTTAATATAGGACATCAACTAAATCTTGACAACAGAAATGCAGGCATTCAATATACTTGAATTAAACATTCTGTGTTCTTTCTTTGAACTAGCTACTCAAAGGAAAACAAGAAAAAAATATCAAAACCATTACTAGCAGTTTAAATGAATCGAGAACCCCCCCGAGAAAATCCTGAAGAGTTGCCAAAATGCGAAGTTATTTAACACTGTCCTAAAACATTACTTATCGTAAGTATATTGATATGTAAACTCACATAAACTATTAATATAGAAAAACTTGGTCTTCCCGTATTTTCTCAAAAGATCTGGGAAGCACCATCTAAAATACTTGTTTCCTGGACCTTTGTAGGTAGCAATATGCTACCAACACATTTGCTGCATGTACTGCAATAACAGAATAACTATGACTCAACTTATTTTGGAAACATGTCATATAGAATTTATGTATCTGAAATGGAGAAGCACGTAATGGAAATTTGATGCCAGCCTAGAATCTTTAAAAAACCTTCTTTGGAAAAATTAAACTGGAGTTTAAGCTCACAGCCCGCTTCTCCCCTCTTAAACACAGATGAAATTTCTGAGATGCTTTTGAAGAAGGTATCTTCAAAGTCTAAGAATTATTTCAGTATGAGCTTAATCCCATATTTCCATCACATTTAATTGGGGGTGTGTGTGAAGGAATCAGACAACTGTATGTTATGCGAACAAGCATACCCAATGAGGGACAAAGATACTACTTTACAGTACTGCACATTCTTAACTTTTTCCTTTTTAACAATAAATGATGTTCCAAACCAGCTGAATGCAGGCTGCTTCACAAATTGGTATAAGTGGCAGATTCAATGAGATCTAATAACTGCTATTTTTCTCTCTGTTTTTCTGTCTGTCAACCCAAGCTTCAGAAGAAATGAAGACTGTGAAGCGAGGGCAAGGGGAGAGAAGAATACCTTTGAAAGTTTTGCCTTGCAAAGGGAAAGAGATATGACAAAAACACAGAGGGTAAAAAGGCCATAATCTTCCCACAGAAAGGTATACTTGCACTTCACTAGCAAGCCATTCCTTCTCCTGACGAAACTTGGAGACATCTCATGACATAATTTTGTGGCACAGTATATGTATAAAAAATATTAAGCTTAACTACCTTCAGAGATAGGTGATACACTGTTCTACCAGACATGTAAAAATTATTTTATCTGTGATCCTCTCATCCCTCTATGTTCTTAGGTATTCTTAACACACCCAAAAACTATAAAACTCCACATGATCAAAACATCTAAGGAATGTTGCACTACCAAATTCAAGCTCTACATTTAACATTTCTTCTCTTTACTGTTTAGTTGTAGCTCTGCTAACAATAGTTTTGGAGCTGGAATGGGACAGAACATTCTCTATTTCTGTTAATGCTGCAGCGTAATCTCTACTCTCGAACAGCTGGATGAATAAAGATATAATTTCTAACAACCCTTACTCTCTTACCCACGTGCTTCATCTCACATTACTTTCAGCTACCCTGGGCGACCTCCTTGGTTGTTTATTATAAACTCTAGTATCATGATTATACATGATATTAGAATTTGTAGCTACCAAGGATTATATTGTTCTACAATTTCATCATGACATCAAGGTCGCCATTAGCTAACGTGACTTCCCTGGATTTGCTGGAAACTTGAGAACAGATTCAAGTACACTTCCAAGCAATGTCTAAACTTCAGCTGGAATGGCTGTCTTAGAAAATGAAAACTGTTTTGCAAATAAAGTACAGTATGACATGTATACAGAGACCAATGAAAAAAAATCAGTCTATGGTAAGAATAATATTTCCTTTCACCTGAGCTTATAGTATAATAGTTTCCAACAAAATCCTGTTGGATTTCAGTAAATGCTTATCTGTTATAACAAAGCTCTTGATTTTCTTATGCAAAATCTTCAGTGCTAGCATGCAAGCTTCATAAGAAATGCAAGTAGCCATAGTCATGTTACCCTTTTTCTGGGTGTACCGCAATAGATCTTGGCTGGTCCAAACCCTGGGATATAATTACATATCGGAATGAGCCGTTGAGCCGGGCAACTTCAATTAAGTTGAAGCCATGATCTGTCCAATATATGTTACCTAGGAAAAATACCTTCAAGTTACTGGAAAATGAAAAGACTACATGACAAGTGTTAAAATCTTCAGTGTGCCAGTTAGGACCAGAAACTAATGGCTGTATTTTAACTTATATTTATCTTTCACTTGTAATTTCTAGTCCTGGTCAGCCTTCTGTTTTAAAGAATAAGCTTGTATTAATGGCTGTCACTTGTTAACTAATGGTTGAGACCATTCATCTAACAGATAGTGTCCAAGATATTTAAATAATTTTTCTGTCTGTCATAAAACTGCAAAAACAGTGGTGGTATCTTCAAAGAAGAATATCTAGACATTTGGAATAATAGAAATTAGAGCAGAAAGCAAAGCAAGTTATTTAGTCTTGAGCTGAAGATGCAAGAACGTATTGTCAGAAATCATGATGAGTCTTGAAGCAGGTTAAGACCTACCTGCTATCCAGTCTACTGCAATGCCTTCAACTCTTCCCAAACCATTTGTAACAATGTCTTCTTTCCATGTTTGGTCTCGTTTAGATCTGAAAATTTTGTTGAAACCCATGTCTGTCCAATAGATTGTATCATTTCCTAAAAAATACATGGCAACATTTCTTAAATTTATTCAGTTACCTCAAGTTTCTACAGCAGTAAATGTAAAACCCGACAATTATAACTTTACCAGTATGTCTCAAAGAATGGCATCAAAATCATCGTCTTTAATGCCTCATTCATTTTCCTTTTATTTATTTAAAGTAATTAAATCAGAATTCTAGGTTTTCTTCTGGTTATTTAGTACTGTGAATATTACACAATAGGGCCATGTCAACAGATGGAAGCTACTACCCTTGCTAAAATGACAGTAATTGTTGCCATTTATTTTTTTTTAATGGGATGTTTGAAAAACATTGTTTTGTTTATTAATCACCATTCCAAAATATCTACTAGTCTGAAATACTACCTTATGAAATTGCCTATACAGTCTCTTTCTCCAGTAATGGATGGAAGAAACTGAACTAGCACTATTAATATTATAATTACACAAACCTATTTCATTTTCCCAGTTGGACTCTTTACTAGGGACTGTAGTGATAGGACAAGGGATAATCGGTTCAAACCTAAACAGGGTAAGTTTAGATTGGAGATATATATAGATATAGATTGAACAGTTCTTTACTGTGACGGTGGTGAGGCACTGGAATGGGTTGCCCAAGTAAGTAAGTTGTGAATATTCCATCCCTGGCAGTGTTCAAGGCTGGGTTGGACAAAGCCTTGGGTGACATGGTTTAGTGCAAGGCACCCCTGCCCATGGCAGGGAGGTTGGAACTAGATGATCTTAAGGTCCTTTCCAACCCCAATAATTCTATGATTCTAATAATTCAGATTAAATTTTGGCAGTATAGACTAAGCAGAAAAAAAAAAAAGGTGTGACATTTGAGAGTGATATACTGATAAAAGAATAGAAAACTGACTCAATCCACAATTCATCTTTTATTTCGAATGTCCTATCGAGCTTTCACTAAGAGTCTTTTTTGGGGTTTTAAGGGATTTCAGCTGTCGTCCCTGTCAGTCTGCTGCTGCTGCCTGTCCAAAGGTGGAAGAGAGGGACCACTATGCAGTCTTACGATATGAACTTATTTTCACTGATCATTTAAAGTCTTAAGCCAGGCTGAGTATCTGGAAAGGCAAAAGCACAGATACGCACTCCACTCTGTTGCCACAAAGTCCCCTTTGTAAGGAGATGGGGCAAACAAAAGGAGGATGTCCCTTTAACAGAGTTCTGAGTTAACAACAGAGACATGCAGCAACCCACATTGTAGTTTCAAATTCCTGAGCTGCGGACATCCTGAGTGAGATATTTTGTTTGGGAAAAACACTGCTCACAGATAAATATCTGTTCCCTCTTTATTTTTTCATACTTTAGCTATGTGCCTACTTTTACTTCCATAAGAGACAGTATGTGCGTATGTGTCGTGGTTTAAGCTGTAAATTTCACTTCTCCCTCCCTTTCCCCGCCCCCACTCCGACGGGGGGGGGGGGGAAATAAGGAGAAGAACCGAAAGAATGTTAACTCCCACGGGTTGAGATAAGAACAGTCCAGTAACTGAGATATCATACAAATCACTACTGCTACCACCAATAATAATAATAATGACAAGGCAAATACAAGGGAAAAGGATACAATTGCTCGCCGCCCAACTGAGCCGAGATAGCGAGAGAGCCACTTCCGGGCTCCTACCCCCAGTATTTTACATCCTGGGCATGATGTGCTGTGGCATGGAATAGCTCTTTGGTCAGTTTGTGTCAGGTGTCCTGTCTCTGCCTCCTGTCGGCTCCCCCTCCTCCCTGGCATAGCATGAGACTCAAAGTCCTTGGCCAGACCAAAACATTGTCAAGCAGTAACTGAAAACACTGGTGTTATCAGTGCTGCTCCCAGGCACAAAATTAAAAACACAGTGCTGCACCAGCTACAAAGAAGGAGAAAAATGATTGCTGCTGCTGAACCCAAGATAATATGTATTTCTATAATACATATATTTCTACATGTATAGAAATATTACAGATAATATATATATTTACATGTCTACACATATATATGCACACATATATATGTGTGCATGTGTAAACATATACACATATATATGTGAGAGAAAATAAAACTTACATAGATAATTGTGAATTGCAATAAAAAAATCTACTATGTTTACCATCTGGATAAGACATTCTACAAGTGATTTTTTTGTATTGCATACTTCAGTTTAATTCATCTCCATAAAAATAAACCACTCTGTAGTCATACTATGACTATTTAAGTCAGCCATGTGTGCAAGAATCCACACAACAGCTCAGAAACTGTTATAAGAACACAGAGCTCTTGGTGGTTTCTACATATCCATACAAAGCATAAAAAGCTTTCTAGTCCTGTTTTCTTAAAATACTGATTTTCAGTAATTAAAAAATTCAAACAACTGAACTACCTCGATTTGCTTCCACATAATCACGTTAAAGAAATAACACAATCTAAAAAAATAATATTGCTCTTTAAAACCTAGTATCACACACAACCACCATTAAAAGTCTTTGCAAATCACTAATTTACTCTCTGTAAAATGCAATGGTTTGTGACAAAATTTTGTTTTAGTAATGATCAATACTTTTTCTTAAGACAGAATATACATGACCTGAATATGAATATGTAGGAAGCAACTGATGGTTATGCACATGTACAAAAAAAGATGTCGATAGTATACAAAATCATGGACATGTGCAGATGTAACCTCAGAGATATGCAGATACTTCCCAATAATAAAGGAAAACACATTTTCAAGATAAATGTTACAGGGAATACTATTTTAACATCAGTCAAATTGAATTTTTATTTAGATGGTAGTGTTCCTGCAGAATTGCCAAAGTTTCTAAGCAGAATGTATCTGTTCTGCAAACAAAAAAAAAAAGTAAGAAGTTTTGGGACTGAAACTAGTAAGGGAAACTCAAGTAATATTTACTGTGTTGGAGGAAGTTCACAAAGCACATGGAGTTCACTGCTTCTAGAAAGTATCCTCAAAATACTAACAGCTTGAGTACATAAAGATAAAAATTATCCAACTGTACATTGATATTAAACCTCAGCTAACACATAATTTTCTTCAAACTCTCATATTCTTTTACTAGTAAAAGTTATTTATACAATTTATTCACAGCAATAGAAAAATTTTCAGTAACTATGTTCCATGCATTACATTGCAGAATATTTTTTGATTTTTTCAGGTACTTCATACTAGTAAGAAAAGAAAAAAGCCTCTACTCTTTTGCTGTAGGGTGTGAAAATATCTAAGTAATTAGTTGTCACCAACCTACTAAAGATCTCTGTGGGTTTCAAGTACAGGTAATACTACAGCATTTGCTGAATTTCAGTTTGCACTTGGATATGCATGGTATGATCCAAATGACAGACCCCTCATTTTATGGACACAGTAATTATTATGGATTCCTTTTTGTTCATAACCAAAGTTCTCCATATCTCAATAAAATAGTTAGTAACATTCTCACAGTAGGGCTCAACCACTGCAGATCCATGCCATGCAGAAAAAGCTAATAGAAATTCAGATCAAGCAATTAGCCTTCAATTTGTTGTAGCTGTTTACTTTAAAAAGTGGACACTGTTTCCACAGATTTGTGTGTCAAGGCTGTCTCTGTCAGGTAGCACTATTAATATTATAATTACACAAACCTATTTTATTTTCCAAATTACTCTGAAATTTAGAGACACAGAGATGAAAACTCCCTTTAGCATTTAGTTCTTGAAGACAGTTCTGGCTTCAGGCAGATGAAAAGAAGGTCTATATTCAGTTTGGAGCCTTCAGTATTTATTTACTTATTCTACTGTTGGAATCTGAAGAAAAGAGAATTATTAATTGGACATTACAGTTGCCACAAAATGGGAAATAACAGTCTGTAACTTTGTACAGCTTCTGCAAGCATTTTGCTAAGTGGCAAGCATTAGTAACCATGGCCTCACATTAACTCTTACAGTACACAGGCTACATATCAGCAAACACTGCAAATTAATTCCATGTAATGCATTAGCATTTTGCCAATAAAATCCTGTAACTCAAAACTCCACATGCAAAGTATTTGCTGAACATTGCCACTTCTGTCAGGCTCTGTCAGCTTAGTCTGTAAATGCTCCAAGTGCTTATTTCTACAAAGACAGTAAAATCTATTCTCTTCCCACCTTCACACACCTGCACGTACACCAGAGATAAAAATGTCTGAAGGCACAATGATAGCATGAGTAATAGGGGGACAGAAAATGGAGACAAAAGCATGGAAAAATATGTCACAGAACACCTCTGGATTCCCAGCTCCCACTAAGTTCAGCAAAACTCAGTGAGGGACTGGGAAGACTTCGCTTTTCAGAAAGGCAAAATCCTAAATTGTTTCTGAGATTAACTACTGCAGAAGTGAAAGAGGCTCAGCAATAACACTGTATGATTTCAGATCTACCAACAAATCTATTACTCCACCTTTATGAAGGCTTTCTGACACATATGCAAACATTCATGCAACTGCACTCCATTTTTGTAACTTAAATAAGAAATGCTACTAATCATTAAGTAGTTTGCGCCCTCTAAGTCGGTAAGACTTAAGAGATAGTGTCTCCTGATGAACAGGATCACTTTTTCTTGGACACATAGCTCTACCCATCAATTTGATGCAAGCAAACACGATGAAACACAATGTTCTTGTTTCTTCAATACTTAGAATGCCCTAGATGTCTTCAATAGTGTTTCTTTGACATGCAGATTCTCCTCCAACCACACCAAGCTTAAATACTGTACCTTCCAATGTGTGAAATAATTATTTCAACAAATGCAAACCACATACTAATTTAAAAAGTATGGTGAGCTTCCTGGGACAATGTTGAGAGGAAAACAACAATGGGCAGTTGCCTGAGATACTGTGAAGAAGTCTACTGCAGCAGGAAAGAATAACATTGTTCTTAACAAAACAGAAATGAAAGGCTACTAGGATGACACCCAATTTTATAAACCTATGCCTTAAACAACACTGGCAACCCCTCTTCCCACTGACCTCTAAAAGAAGTCCAAAAGTCAAAACTACTCTTGTAGCTCTTTAATGAGAACACAGATACATAGCATGGAGGGGAAAAGGTGCATTTATCTCCCAGCATGTCTGCAAAAAAATACTGCCATCTTTTAACTACTACCCACTAGCATATGTTAATGTATTTTAACCACTTTTCATAAACATTACTGCAAGTAGATCAGAATTAGGGAACGTTACACGATTAAGAATGAAATGCAAGCAACAGTCATTTAAAAAAAACCAAACAACAAAACCAAAAACAACCAACAAAAACCAACCAAAAAACAAACCCAAAATAAAACAAATCAACAAAAAAAACCAACAAGACAAAATCTGAAAGTACATCCACTTGTCTTTTCAATCAGATTCAATGAACAAAGGTTTTAGGAATGAATGAATAAAATCCAAAGTACTAAAATGAGAAAAATAATTGCTTTTTAAGCTGAAATGCAGTTGAAAGCTGTACTGTAACTTTTTATAATACAGTATCCCCTTGTGATTTCACTGCTCCAGAAAATTTACATTCATATTTAGCAATGCATTTGCCACTGTCAAACATATTCATGTTCCCTGCGCTGTAACTGATCATCACACAACTTGGCAAACCCTACTCAATTTCATCCTTCCTCAATTTTCATTTTCAAAAGTTAAACATTAGTACCTGCATCTGATTCACAAAACCCACTAATTTGATATTTTTTACTGATGTCCAAGCTCTGTAAAGTAGGAGCTATCATATAAGTAAGCCATGCCAAAAACGAAACAAACAAACAAACAAAAAAATCCCAAACCCTAAGAATATAAAAGATGCAAAATCCCAAGTACAATCCTAGTATCAGTATTTTAGAACTAAAGGTCAAATTTCAGACTTCTGCATTACATATCATAATCCTATAAAGCTTGCAAGACTTGAGGTTCAAACATGCTATTTTTTAAGTATACTATAATAAAAACTACAATCCTTGGAAAACCCCACTACATAGTCTTGGTACTTTGTCATGAATATGTGTACCTACCACTTCTCTATCATCCTGTCGCTTTCAAGTAATAGATAAAATCAGCTGCATCATAGTTTTTTCCCAGCTAAGATACGTGTAAAAAGCACTGGCTTTTAACTAATTTTTAAGTCTCGAGAGACTGTGACTGAACTTCGCCCATGACATAACAGAAACTCTGAACATTAGCTGTTACTGATTTTGAAAGCAAAATATACCAGTTTGAGGCCATTGTAAAATGTTAAGGTGAACTTGGAATTTTATTAGGCAGAGGAGAGGTACAAGAGTGTCACTGTAAAAGACAGGCCAAAAGAAAATACTTTAATGAATTTAACTCCTGACCTGTTAATAAAATTTTACAGAGATATTTGTGCAATCAAGTAGTCAAACAAAACAAGCAGGAAAAGGTCTGCTTTTAATATGAAGCCATGTATTAGCATGAAGTAAGCAAAAAAAACCATACCATCTCTTGGTGCTGAATTCCCAGGCAGAATTTACTTCAAAATTAAATACAATGGAGTACAACAAAATAATCACACATTTCAGGAAGACAATGTCCTTATATATTTAACATAGGTAACTTAAAATTTTATGTCTAAACTACTAGTTTGTAAACTCTATGGGTAAAAAAAAAAACAAACAAAACAGTTCATGTAAGAATCACCTTAGAAGAAAGACTGGTCAAAGAGCTAATGGCTCAAAAATAAGGAGATACAAGGTGTTTTCAGGTCACTACTTGGTCACAGATTTCTTACTTTCTGTAAGCTAACCAAAAATTCCTAACGTTTTTGAAGTTATTCAGATGCACTTTAGTTCTAGTTGGAGATGTATCAAATCATTTTTCAGGATATGAACCTTAATTTTTTTTCCACTTCCTTTCACATGCATGCAAGACAGAAACCTAATTTCATAGGATATTTGTGGAAGCTATGTAAACTAAAATCTGTTTCCTATTTATACACTGCAGTGGAAATGTAAGTAGTGTATTTGAGATGGACATGCCTGCTCTTCAGGATGTTAGATCTACTTTTGAAGGGAAGAAAGAGATACAAAATTGGCTTGTACACTCCAGTGAGGAGGCTGAGCTTAACTGGACAGAAAGAAAACTATGCCACTCACCTGTCAAATCCACCTGTTAGGTTAGAAAATTCTGGGGAAAAGAGGTCATGACATCAACAAGCTTTTTTCTATGAGAAAGGAACTAATAAAACCCGCTTTTCTACAGATTTGAGCACTTTCTGTAAAATCATCAGTTTCCTGTTCAAGTTCTTAGTGATGTCTCCATCGAAAAACAGCAGATAGTGCTGCTAATGCAGTCTACATATACATAACATGCTTTTCCATTTACTGTAAATAATAAATTGCTACAGGTTAACACTGTAGCACACAACTTCCAATTCCTTTAAATACAGTTGCAATTACTTAGAAGGTTTGACAGCCTTAATTTAATTTGATAACCTTATTTCATTTATAAAAAAGTATACAATATTTACCATACATACAATAAACTATACATGACATTTACCTGCATGGAAGTCTATGCCCACAGCAAACGAAGCTCCAGATATAGGCATTAAAGCATCCATTTTATCATTTGGATCAAGAGGAATTCCTCTAATTCCTTCATGAACAGAATACATAAGAAATGATTCAATACCTATGAGAAAAATAAAATAGCTGATGAGAGGAAAGTGAAGACTTTCCCAATTAAAAATACCTGATGAAGTAGTAAGTACTAGACACAGTTTTCCAGTACTGCTTCATAGTTTTCCAAAATGATAAAGCCATCCCTTTGAAAAAATGATTGTGAATTCTTATGATGCACTTCTAATTAAATGATAAATGCAGCCTCATAAAGGAAAGGGAATAGCTGTCCATTTCAAGCATCACCTAATTAAGTAATAAGCAGTAATGAAAATTGGAACTTAAGAAACTGGGTTTGAATTACAAGAAATTTAAGAATATTTTCAGTTCACACCTGCACTTCCTGCATACATTTAGAAAGTGACAATTTTAAAGAACTTGCAGAAAGCAGGACTCAAGACTGAAAATAGTCTTTAGAGGCACGGGATTCATCTCACCTCATTTAGTCATGCACACTTCCTTTATAGACAATAGAGAAAAATACACAGTTTTAGTGAACAATGCAGTTGATGTATTTGAAATGCCTACTTTCGTGTTAGATTAATCATATTCCAGGTGCATTCTATTTCTATTAAGTTGGAAGAATTTCTATTTCTATTAAGTAGTAAGAAATTCTGTGTAGAGGTCTTGTTATTTAGTCATTCCCAGTTGAGATGAATCACACCTAATTGTTCACAACCAAGATTAGAACAAATACTCTATTGCCCTAATCTGTTCATATATTAGAAGACCTTTAAGAGAAATTATGCAGGGTGACATACCAAACTCATTATTGAAGAATTTTAACTACCATACACAAAAAACTTCTTTTCTTCGCACCAATTATTTGACAATTTCTTGCTTTCTTATGAGCTAGCTAGTAAGAAGACTCTAAGAATGTGAACTAAAACATTCCAGGTAGAGAATTACAAAATCTTCTTCAAAGCAATAAGTAATATAGCTAGCAAATGAAAGCAGCAACCCTAAACAAGCATGTATGTACAGAATAGGACTCGTCAGATTTTCTTCATGAAATTTAAAGACAGAATACAAATGTTTTTTACTCATGATCTCTTCTTAATTGAAGGAAAATTCAGTCATAAAAAGCTGTTAGGAGATAGAAGGAAAACACTTATACATAAAGGAGTCTTATATTTTAAATACATACCATGCACCAATTTTACCTTAATTAACAACTGAAAGTTATAAACATCCAAAGAAATAAATGTAAAAGTAAAAATTACTATTTTAAAAAACAAAAATGTCAAGCACATATTATTGTCACATATGAAAAACACTGAAAAAATAGCAAAGACACATTTATGTTGCTTAATTCAGCTTCCTTGTATACTCTACTATTAACTAGATGAGGGAGCAACCACTCATAGAAATAAACAATATTAACTTTATACAACTATAATGCACCTTGACCATATAGCTGTTATGTGTTATTCAGGCAAAAAGTAAGACTTTGGATGTAAGCTATGTTTTGATTTTTTTCCTGCTCAAATAGGTTTAAAAATAGTAATAATTAGGTTTTACTTTATATTGAGAGCAACACAATAGGATGAGGTACCCAACCTTTTAGATATTGTAGCCTACAATTTTGTTTAAAGATAAGGTATATGACCTTGAACAAATATGTACTGCTATGAAGAGTGGCCCACATCGTTTGCTTTTCTGTCTACATTTAACGAACTAACCAAATAAAATTCCTCAGTTTCCACAAAAATCTATGCAGGACTAGATAAAGAAATTAAAAGCTACATTTAAATTCTTCTCTAACCACAATAGACATTTCTATGTTACATCTTTTATCAGCATATTAAGTATAATTATTTAACTTAAAATTATTAAAGAAAGTTTATATACCTATTATAGCAATGAAATTGAAGTTACTGAAAATAAATACTGAATGCCATTTTACCTTTGCATGCCATGCGGTTTTTTTGAAGGTTGTAGCCTACTGTACACACACATGTCCTGGTGATTTCTGATGTTGGTAAACAAAGCTGGGAGCATCCACCATTGTTTATCTGACAGGAATTGCTACCTATTACATGATGGGAGAAGAGACAAGAAAAAAAACAAAATTTGAAAAGTGCAATCCTGACTAAAAATGAGTGCTGGCATCAATTTATTATTATTATCAAAACCAAATATTTTTCAGCTAACTTCTTTAAAAAAATTTAGATATGCATGTAACATTTCAGGTTTTGCTACTTTGCAACGCTTCACTCCTGCAGCATTTATCTGTGTGCTTAGAGTAATTTTTTTCCTTAGAAAGGAATATGCCTATATTGAAGGAAAAGCATATGATAAAACTGAAAATACCAGCCTGTTTTGAGTAGCAATGATGAAATCCCACTGACATTAGTCTAGAAGGTATTTCATTCTAAACGATGAGCAAGTCATTGATCATAGTGTATTCATTCATCAAATGTTATATTAAACTCATCATCTTCATGAACCAGCATTTGTTTCGTATATCTAAGATACACTCCAATGTGACCTCACAGATCCATGCACCTGTATCTTA
Source organism: Myiopsitta monachus (assembly GCA_017639245.1). Taxonomy (NCBI): domain Eukaryota; kingdom Metazoa; phylum Chordata; class Aves; order Psittaciformes; family Psittacidae; genus Myiopsitta; species Myiopsitta monachus. Next base: position 52,568,718 of record CM029921.1, read on the forward strand.
ACTAGAACAATACTCACTTTTAAGTAACAGATAAACACTTTTTAGTAAGATTCATATGCGTAAATCTACTAAAACTTTTGAAGAATTAGTTGATTACAAGTCACCAACCCTGTATGAATCAGAGCACTACATATCACATTAATTTTTGCATTCCTAATTTTGAAGTAGAAAGCATTCCTTCATCTAAAATTATAGCCGTTTTTTTAGTGATACAACCATACAAATGGAAAAGGCCATTGAGCTTTCTAAGACTCAGGTATCCTTAGAAAAGTAGAGAAATTGCAAGGTAAAAATTAATCTAGAATGCCAGATTTGTATATAGAGAAATCTGTAAGTGTCCACGTGTTATACTTGCTGTCATGTCACTTAAATTTATTGAAATGCAAGATGCACATGAAATATGCAAAGACTCTTTAAAAAAAAAAAAAAAAAAAAAAGATGCAGGTGTAAAGCTAAATCCCATCTCTAGTGTTTGACTTCTATAACCAAAACCCTGACATTGCCCTCCGTCAAAATATAGATTAGCAAAGTGACATTTTGCTATAGTGAAATCACAGTTGAAGTTCAGTAGTACAAAAACCAGTTAATTTTCTTTACTTTTGTACGATGGAACACACATCTTAACGCTACAGACACCAGATACTGCTAATATTTAGGTACTAATGAGGCTATCTGTATGCCTCCATGATAGGAGGCATAAAATTCTGTCATTTTAAAATGACAGAAACATGATCGAATGCCTGAATTATTATTACTTGCTGCTACATCACATTTAAAAGTAATGGCCAGGCTGGCAAAGCATCTCCAGAGTTTCCTAGATTACGTAAAATGGCAAGTTTTCCCAAGAGCACTTACTATAGAACTGAATTAATGTACTCCATATACAGACTTTTTGTTACTGTTTTATTGTGGCAAAACATCCTGTGTTCTTTTGGAAGCTGCTCCACAAAATGAAATAATTTGATTCACCTAGTTCAGTAGCTGGAATCAGAAATAATATCTTTCTAAAGAATCACCCAAATGTTTTTATCTCTCATCTCCAAATTCATAAAACTGTGTGCATGATCCCAAATGACACTTTTTCATATTATCTTAGTTCCACTTTGCCAACTAAACTTTGGCAGCATGTTTTTGCTGTCTCACTTTTGATTTTTACTACTGTCACTTCTGTCAATTCAGATTAATTAAACTGTCTTAAAACACATATATAGTGAAGAATCTTAATGAATTCTCTTATAATACTTAAGATTTAAATGACATGAGATCGCACATAGAATTTATTTTTTTTTTACTAAAAACTTTAAACCTTAAATTCAGTAAAAATACATCGGGCATACATGGTAAAGGAATTATTCTATTATATTCAATAATAAAAAAGCTTATTGTAATTTATCACTGAATTACAATGAAATACATATTGTTCTATCCGCATTTGGAGAATAACATGGGAAAAAGATACTGTGCACTCTTGAAATAGGTTAAACATGCTTAAAGTTTAACATACCTTGCTGTGACGCTTTATCGTACACTTTCATATGTACAACACCTGAAGTTTTATTTCTCAGGACAGTTGGGTTTCTTCCATCTCTTTTGTTACAGGTGCCAATCTGAGCTAAGTTCTGGTCTGCCCACCAGAGCTTTTTATCTGTAAAATTTTCAAGTTTTACAAATTAAGAGGATCACTATCAAGTTATATATGTTGGAATCTAAGGTGGGAAAAATATTTGAGGTTAATTCTCAGATCGATGTTAAGGAAAATTGTTCAAATATAAATAAATTAGCTTTGATTTGAATTCTATACCCACAAAATTTAGGTTTACACATTTACTTTTTTTCTTTAGGTGACAGGCTTACATACATTTTTAAGTGGAAAAACTGTATTATGCACAACTCATAACTAAAAGTTACAAAACCTTATTCACAGATCACATACTACAACATAGGGTTTGCTCTTGAACTTTGCTATATCCATTCATTATGTAGGTAGAGATGACAGGAACTCTGGCTCCAGGTTTTCATTACTTGAGTGTTCAAATTAAGCAGCATGACAATTACCATAAAAATAATTAAGAATCTTTTTACTGTTTTCAAGAAATTAGTGAAATTCCCAACTTACATTGAAAGTAACTTTTAATCATAATTTTCACAAGATTTTAAAATAACAGAAAAAGTGAGACATGCTATGCACACACATGCATAACATTTCAAACCATCCTTGTCAATTCATGCATGCAGATTACTTGAGTCAGTGTGAGGGACTTGACAAAAATTAAGACGAATTCTCACTTGATACGCAATTCCAGTATACGCAACATTATTTTGCAGCGGCTAGATTTCAGGTGACTTTAGTCATAAAGACTTCACTTAAATTCGGATGGGATTCTAAGTGCTATGATGACAGAAACAGTAAGTTTGATCATATTGCTACGACTGTATTGGTTACTTTGGAATGTAAATGTTCATTAAGAAGAAATTAAGATACAAATGTCAGTATTAATGTAAAGATAATCTTCATAACAATTTAAACAACCGTGTATGAAGATAAACAAAAGAAACTTAATTTAACAATTTCAAGAAGCTGAAAGAAGGTGTACGTGACTTGCATATTCTCTACTTCATTTCACTTGCATCACTTCAGGAAAAAGGTTATTTTTTAAGCCCCACTAACAGTTTAAATATCAACATTAGGAATTTCTTTAATTTTATTCAGAAATATACAACACTTATTAGTGTTATCGGTTTGTTATTTTGAGACTTTGATTCATTACCTGCTGGAATTAATGAAAAAGCTTCTTCAGTTAAAGTATTTGCTACTCTCTCATTCATAAAATGAAAGATAATAAAATGCCTAGATGTCAATGGATTATAATTTCTTTAAGGTAATAAACTTTACTACTTCTCCTCAAATCAGCATTTCTACCAAGTTTTGAATATTTCACGTTTGATCACTTGATATTGTACAAACAGACTATAAAGTAAGTCGTAATAACTCCAAGACAAAAAAGAAATAAAAATGACTTATCTCGAAATACAGCAAGAGGAAATGATGCAAACAGAATAAAAGAGTACGAAATACACACTCTTATAAACCTTCTCAGCAGCCTTCATAGAAAATTTTTATTCCTTATTGCTAAATCTTGGATGGCAGAATAGGGTAAAATAAGAGGTAAGTATATAATAATAGGGTAAAATAAGAGGGAAGCAATAAGAGCATCAGAAGAATGCTGGAAATGCCCCTTACTCTCTTGGTATTTCATATAACCCTACACATATAAAAGGCCATGGTTACTGTCTTTACTGTAGCTCTGAAGGATAACATCAAGACCATAGAGATGCTTTCTACAACAGCTACACCCTGTTTCAATGAAGATGCTGTGGTAACAGCGGAAAAGCTCTGCAGTATGACTCCCTTCACAAGACTTAAACAATACGACGGTCTCCTTCCAACTCACTGAGGCTTATCAGTTTTTCTTGGCTTAGTCAATAACCAAATAGATCAAATTAATCAATCAAATGAAACATAGTTCTGGCACTAGCCTTGTAGGAAGTCTCAGTAAGGAAACAAAGTTTCAATGGTCCATCTCTCTTTTAGTCTCCAAGTTAACAGAATCATATAAAAGTAAGCACAAGCAAATCCCTTCTGCTCTCAGCATTTTGGCAAAGTAATTATTTTAAACAAACTGAACTAGATGACGTTTCAATCCCATATCACCTCAGATTTCACCAATAGTCTCAAAGGCAACACAATGTAGGTTTTGGGTGAATGTTAAAGTTAACCATGAAAGGGAAAACAACAGAAAAAAGGAAAAGAATTTATAGCAGCAATTTGAATTCAACTTTATCTTCAGTTTATCACATGCATTTTTAAACTGGAACAATGTAAATGGCAGTATATGGACAATAAAACATGCTTTGCAGGGAGTTAAATTTCACTCATGACTACACTAAAAGTATTAATTACTGTGAAATATAATTTCACAGCCATGTTCTACATGAATAAAAAAGTATGAACCTTTCTCTTTTTTTGTCCAGTTACTTATCTTTTAATCATCTTAAATGAAATAACTAAATGGTGCAAGTCTATGTAATTGTAGTTTAACGTCATCAGGATTTTAATTTCAGACAGAAAACTGTAGATGAACCAAAAATAAAACCCTAGAATGAAAAAAAACTTAAAATACTTGTTAACATAACATGTGGATAAACAGTTAATAAAAATTTTAAGTTACAAAATCTTACTGAAGTCGTACATATTATTTGTTTACATTGAGGATTTATAACCTGTTTTAGAAAGCCATATGGGTAGAGTACAGAGAGTTAAACAACAAAGCCCATGCAAATCCTGACATTTCAGGTATACTAAAAAAACCAACCAAACAAAAAAACAATCAAACTCAAAGCCAAATTAAAAAAACCCAAACAACAAAAAACAAACAAAACCCAAAAAAGCCCCCAAAACCACACAACAAACAAAACAAAACACGAACAAAACAAAACAAAACAAAAACCCAAACAAACCTAGCAAAAAATCTCCACCATAACTAAAATCAAAGCACCCTGAAACAACTCACAAATTCTGAAGTACAGACATCTTAAGCTGGCCGGTTACAACTTAAGACCTAAAGAATACAACTTTTAATTGTTCAGAAACTGCTAGGCAGCCTTTATATGCCACAACACAGTCCTATACCAAAACAACTCAAATGTGTTACACAGCTATTTTTGACCATCATTCTAAGCAGTCATGGACTATTTCTCTCTGTGTTATTAACATACTCCTCTCAGTAGGTAAGTCACCTTATAATATCAGGATGAGTTAATCTACTTAAATGTTCATCTTAAAATATTACAGATTATTAAAAAACACAGTTGACTTTAGAATAAAGACAATTTGCTTTCATGAACTAGGGAAGAAATAATGCTGTTTAAAACCTTTAAATATCAAACTGAAGTTAAATTATTTATTTGCTTATGTTAAGAAGAGTTGTTTGATCAGTAATTACGTTTTTGTTGCTGAAACTAGGTCGTAACATATATGAAAACTGTTGCATTTATCCATTTGTTGTGTAATTAGCATTAAGCACAACAACATATAGAGAAAGTTATTTGAAATACCAAAAATTGCTACATTAGCATTGTGGACAGTCCTTTGAGATTTCAAGCAGTACTCTGAATGCAAATTTGATGGGCCATTAGTTTTCATTAATGGTGCTTTGAGTATTTATGGAAGCCAACTATGTACTATACTTAGAACTGGGCAAATTGCCTAAATATATTTCATATATTAATGCTTAATGTAATGAATGGTGTTACAGCAATTAGAAGATCGATGACTTGGAAAATTAAGGTGCATGTATCTGAAGCTTTCAGATCTAAGCAACCCCTTTCACTTCACAATTACATCCAGCAAACTCACAGCTCCCATCATCTGAACTACTAGAAATGCATTCTGCTGTTACTTTTGAAACTTTATTTCAAATTTTATTTTGAAACATTTAACTGCATGATGAAAATAAATGGCAGCATGAATACATTTTAGTAACACAAACCCATGTTTTCTGTCTAAAATGAAATACTATCAATGTTACAGTCTGTTTAGATTGTTTGATAATACACCTTGATGGCTGTATTATATATAGTTTGTGCTCAAAAGACATTGCTCTAATATCTGAACTCCCACTGAAAAGCTATCATACACATCTGAGTTTGTTGTTATTGCTGATTGAATTTTTTTATATTAATTTCAACAGAAATAGCACATACATAGAATCATTCACTACATGAAGTTACTCTATTTTATACTAGTAAAAAACAACTAGAAAAAGTCTACTACTCAGTATCATGGATTACTTCCTTTGAGGTTTCTACCACAAGTATTTAAAAAAAATAATCACCAATGCACAACTAATTACAAACCTATTATACAACCTACACAATCTACATCATATTCCTATTTTGTATTCGACCTGATAAAAAACCAATCAAATACCTCCACCAAAACTGCTGACAGAAGACTTCTGTATCTGTTTTTCTTCTCAGCTACAAACTTACAGTAACTAATCAATACTTTTCTAACAATGCTCAGTTTATGATTCAGAGCCATATATCATTCAAGAAAATACACCACTGTAGAAATGCAACAGATACTGCTGCAAGTCCCTTTGTAATTCAAATCTTGTAATATAATGACTCTTCACCAAACCAGTAATACATATAGTTTCCACCAAAAATGTAAATTTCCAACTATTTTCAGTTACAGTCAAGAAACCATTTTTATTAAGTAACTTTGAAGATAGCAAATGAGACTTCATGCAAAATGCCAAATATATACATATAATTTGATCACACTCAGACACTGGCCACCAGGAAAACTGCTAAAATCAGATACTGAATATGATATATTAAACTTAAACTTTAAGACAATATAGGAAGGATTTTCTTAATGTTGAAAAGAGTATCACTGTACTGTATAAGCAAATCAGGGATTCTTTCACACGGAACATCCTGACTTTCCAAAACAGTGGATATATTTATTATAAACTTTGCTATGAATTTGTTATGGTGCCAGTAAAAGATGTAGGGTGTAGCACGCCATGAAATAGGTAAGTTTCTAAAAGACTAGGAGAATCTTCAGAGGTTTTTGAACTAAATGGAAAGTTAATATAATAGCAGAAGAAAGTTACTGTTGACCAAATGCAAGACAACAAACAACGGCCGGTAGTAAACAAACTCACATTTTTAATGGTAAGTGAACCAAGAATGGCTGATGTTGCGCACACTGACATTTTACACAGTGAAAGTGGATACAAAAGTAAGAAAATGTTAAGCAGAGCCTGGAAAGGACAAAACAATAGTAAACATCTGAAACTGCGGTGGTAACTTCTGGTTTACAAAGGCTAAACTGCAACAGCAAAACAGGATAGAAAGCAACGATGTACAGTGGGGAGACTGAGGAGCAGTACTAAAGGGGAATGGCATTTGTTGTTGCCTGGTGAAGCTGTGAATTACTCCAGAAAATGTATTAAAAAGCAAAACGAAACTTCACTAGCTTTGTAGCATTGTTTATTGAGCTCATACTACAGTTGATAACCATGGAATGCCTAACTGCTACTCATGTCTTTTCCCTTTTTAAAATTAACAGAAACAAAGATCAAGGTAACACAGAGATATTATAACAGCAGAGAGATTAGCAAAGCAAGAAAGAAGTCAGTCTTGGGCCTAGCTTCTGTCAGTCATTAGTTTTTTATAGTTTTGAAAAATATTCTGGAACTAAGTATAAGATATATCAAAAAACACTGGAAACTGCCAGAAGATCTGTTAGCTTTCTGCGCAAAGGCTGTCCGAACAAAGGACGAAAGATGCTAGCTCTTCATGCGCAGTACTGGATTATGCTTGGGTGTCTCCACTTGTGAGAGACAAGCCTGTGCTTTGTGACAAGGAGATGCTGATGGCTGCTTCCTCCCCACTTCCTGTGCCCTCCTCACTGGCAGAGCATAAGACTTTGAAAAGTCCTTGATCAGAGTAAACATACTTAGCAACAACTGAAAACATCGGTGTGTTATCAGCACTGCTCCCAGGCTAAAGCTGAAAACACAGCATTGCACCAGCTACTAAGAAGGAGAAAAATGACTGCTATAGCTGAACCCAGGATACACAAAGACCTAAAAAAAACCCTCAGAAGAAAGATCAACTGAGGTCTAAAAGAGATCACTGGTGCAGTAAATTTATTAGAAATTCAGCAATTTTTCAGAGAATCCTTCTAGCCCAGTGCACCTAACCTTGGCAGGGGAAAGGGTGCATGGGAACCAGGGCTATCCCAGATCACACAATCCCATCCCTTCAATCCATGGAGGTTGCCATCACTGCTTCCTTGGTTTTGCTCTCCAGTCCAATAAATATTCTGATGATCAACAACAACAGCCAATGTATGACCTGGTGAGTCTACGGTACAAAGGGAGTCTCGAAGCACCACACTCTACCACTTCTTTCTGCTCCAGTGGGAACATAACCAACCCAACAATATGACAAAATCATATACTTAAAAGAAAAAAAAAGAAACAAAAAAATATAAGCTAAAACACTGCTTTTACCTGGGGAGACACTATGCAAAAGATGCAAAAATGCAAAAGACAGCTGAGGCATAAAGGACTGTGGCACAGAGATGAATCTAAAATGCCACAAATCAGGTATGTGTTTGGGCATAGATATCATGTCTAGGTTTTTTCCAGTCACTGATGAATTCAAATGGTAAAAATGTTAGCTAAGCATATACACAGGGAAGAAACATTCCAGCTCATGTTGGGTTTTATGTGTTTACTGTGGTTTTAGATAAAAATAGTCCAGAAAATTTATGAAATGGACTAAAAATTATGCAGTAAACATTGTAATTACTATGATTCACCTGCTAAAACTTCCTATTAAACTTGTAGACAAACAGTTCAATAGAGGTACTAAGTTTCCACATATTATCATGTTAAATATTACATTGTAACAACTTATTCATTCTTCTTTATGTATTATTAGTTATGATCATTCATCAACTACAAATCTCTTATCTTAGATTATAATCATAGAATCAACCAGTTTGGAAAAGACCTTTAAGATCATCAAGTCCAACCACTGACTCCCTGTTATGGCCCCTCCTTGCCAAGTCTTCTTGTAAATTAGTGTTTGTCTCTGCCCTGCTCCAGAGGAGCACCAAACTCTTTGGAAACTGTATATCCCAAAGACTCTCCTAGAGGAGTGAGGAGGGATAAGGACTGCTTACATGCCCAATCCTTGCTGTATGGGATCCAGCTGGGGCTTGCTGGCTTGAAAGGAAGGGAAACCTTTGGCACAGGGCACCTAAATGGAGCCATGCTCGTAAGCAGAACTGATAGAGGACAAAAGCTGTCTCTGAGGCAGCTGTAAATACCTGTCCCATCTGCAGCTCAGACCACAGCCTGACAGAACAAGCCTTGCAGGGAGGTGGTAAACCAGCTACAGCAGCAACGGAGGCAGAGGAAGCAGCAGCAGAGCGATCAGCCTTCATTTGCTGTCCACCCAGTTTTCTATGGAGGTGGCCAGACTGGGGAGCCTGCCTGCTCCTACACCAGCTCCTCTCCCCTCTAATGGAGGGCAGCCTTTAGCTCCTACACTGCTTTATTTTAGTAGCAAGTCCTGCTCCCCTGTGGCTGTGCAGACACAATTCTGCTCTGCTGTACCTGTGGAGGTGCTTGCTCTCGAGAAGGAAGGCCAATAGTTTGTGTTTATCAAGTGGCTGATGCAGAAGTAGTTCTATACTTTAGCTGTGTGATGTAAGGTGAAATTGGGTACGACTGATTTGCTACGGTTCCTTATTTTGATACTGGAAACAAATCACACCTCACAATAAAAATTCCGGGCCACCAGGGACACTGAGTTGTCTGTCCTGGGGATATTTGCCATGTGGGGGAAAGCCATAGTAAAGCAGAAAGCAAACAAAAGCCCACGGGCCAACAGAGTGCTGGCTATTCACTAGTATCTTTGCTAACTGTGAGAAAATATATTTAGCCCGGGGCCAGTAAGACAGAGATTAAGTGTCAAACCTAACAATAATGACACCTAGATTGAAACTGCAGGTTGGTGGAGGCAGGGGCTCCCCAAAGCAGTGTGCCCTAATGCACCCTGAAAGTTCTATGGGCTTTTGGTTTGCCGGGGTCAGTGCCCATGGCCATTCCCTGCCTGTCCTACGCCTCCCAGGCTTCACCTGCAAGTTGCAGTGCTCAGAGGCTTTGTTTTAAGCAGCCACATGGAATTTGTTTTGCTTCCTGGTCATTGTTTCTTGCATTATTGGTCATTATTATCTTGCTTCATATGGCACTGGATTTTCTGTTCTGATCCATTTTGCATGCATGAAAGCCTGACTATAAAGCCATGAGTATTTCAGGAAAATAGATAGCACTTATGTTGCCCCAGTATGTTGCACAATATAAAAATATACAGGAAAATGAATCCAGAAACTTCTCAGGTTTTCAATCAGCACATGCAGAACTGCTAATAAAACTGTATTTGTTTGCACTTTTCTCCAATAGATTTACATACAGAATTATACTGCAATGGCATACTGCAGTTTATCACAACTATTGCTCCAAAACAAAGACAAAACCCAAAACAAAAACCCAAACACATTGTAAGTCTTGTTTACTAATTCTGAATAGGAAGAACTGTTATCACCCATAAAACCAAAGCATTCCAAAATTAGGAGTATTAGACATATAGATGTTTAAGAACTACACAGCAGAAATTCTCACATCTCAACACCTGAAAAAATTCAATTACTTTCATACAAAGAAGCAAAAAACACTCTTCAGTTAAATGATAGCTATAAACTCTTCATTCAGTACCTCGAATCATCACTGTTGTAGCTTCTGTGAATCACAGATGAAGACTTGATAGCACAGAAATCTCAGTGACAGGATGAACAAATACTCTTTACAACATCTGATATTAAAGACTTCCAATAGCTCCCTAAAGTAAAGGTCATCTATTCATTCTATTTCTAGTCACAATGAAATCAAAAGACAATTTGACTATACTACCATTCATGACTCCTTCGGGCACAAAATTTGCTTTTGATGAATGAATATGTAAAAGCATTTCCTCTCCAACAAATCTGGACAGCATTTAGAGTTCAATATTGGCCGAATATGTGTATAATAAAGCTATTTAAGCAGTTACTGCTTTAAAATATGACTTAATTTACACCATGCGCATAAAGCCCATGGAGTTCATTCAGCATAACTTTCACAAGCACACCATCTATCTGTATATTTTATCAGACAAATAAAATAGTTTTTAAAAAGATTCCGGCAGTTGATGATTCAGCCATCCCAACAAAACTCTACTTATCAATTGACCTGTTTTTTTGGAACATTTAAGATAAAGATAAATAATGTTTAACTGAACCAGAACCAAAGTCAGCAAAGAGAGGAAATATGGACAGCTCTAAAGTTATCTCTAGAATAATACAAATACTAATTCTGAGACAGACTGGAATTTCTTAAACACACTCTATCCTGGCTCCAGCAAGGCCCAAGAGCTGAAAATGCATACAAGAAACTAAGAATTCAAAACAGTATTTTCATAATATTCAGCAATCTACAACTTAAAGACTTCTCAAATTTTTTAGTTTTTTATGTTACTTTTATAATTCAGAAGTTTTTGAACATTCTAAAGATTTCTAACATGCAAAGTATAACAAACAACTTATTTTTTCAACCACTTTAATACACAGAGTATTAGCAGACATCTGAAAATCCAAGTTGTGGGAAGGTACCTAAATGAACGTGGTCATGTGAGCAATCCAGACAGCTACTTGACAATCGTAGTGAACCAAAGGCTTTGAGGCCTTGCCTGAAGGTTACTAGAGGATGCGTACGTGCAGAAACTCGAGAAAGTTGGCATGGAAAACTACTGAGTAAGATGTGCAAGAAGAAACTGATAACTGCAACCTTGGAACACATGCTGTCATAATTAGCCAATCACTAAGTTGTTACTAACACTGGGCTGAGAGACATTAACCAATCACATATTGCTGAATGTACAAATATCTTGAAACTCTCTATAAAAGACGATGCTTGTGATACAATAAATTGTCAGCACTTTGATTACATTAATCTGTGTGTGTTGTCTGGATCTCCTGCACCAAATCATCAATTTATCCAAATCATCCACCATCAATTCATAACCCAGACTTCACAAAGTGTAAGCCAATGCAACAAATTCAGGCTATTTTGAATGAAGGTAATAGAAATGAGCAGTGGAAGAAAAGTCATAGATAATTCTCTGTAATAAAAGAGTATAGGATATCTCCTTCCAATATGCTTTACAAATAACTATAGCCATCAGTCTGTTACCATAGTACTGTATATTTGTATGTCAAACTATATTTAGAAACATATAATTGTAATAGAGATTGCAAACTGTTCAATAAAAGATAAAAAACATTTTTCCACAAACAAAAAAGTACCACTAGCGAATGTACTCTATATATTATGTACACAAAAACAATAGCTCCTCCAAGCTTTTGATATTTCATTATCATTAGTTTCCAATCATTTAAAATCTAAGTCATTACCACTGGACTTACCCATAACGGTTAAAGCTGTGGCTTTTGTTAAGTCTTCTTTCATTGATTCAATTATTTCCAAATTACCACCATCCAGGTTGCATCTATTTATTGTTCCATTTCCTGAACTGATCCAGTAAAGTTTGTTCTCTCCGTAATCTATTGATAAACCTGTAATTAATATACACAACTTTAAAAACTTTGGCTTGAATGGATAATACTCATTTAACATTACACTGTTTTTATAATACATGCATATTTAGAAATATAGATACACACAATGTGCTTTAAAATTAAGCTTTAAAAAACAAACAAACAATTAAAACCAAACTTGGCCATTAATACTAAAGCCCCCACGATTTTTAAAATATTCCTGCCTTTTATTCTCTCCAAGCTTCTACAGAAATCAATTGGTGACTGACTGATAAGAGAGCATTATCTGGCAATGAAAAAGTACTTGAGTGAACTGAGGTCCTTAGCAAAGTCACTGGTAAATGCAAACCAGAAGCCACAATTTATATTCTAACATTATGAATACACAAAGACTTAGAAAACAAGCTACTTTCTGTGATTCAGAACTAGGAAAAGTTTGTTCTTTAATTATATGCCCAGCCCTCTGATTAAAATGCTGAAAAACCAAAACCTAATACCAATTCTCAATAAATTCATAGCATCCATTTTCATTTTTCTTCATAATGAGCTGACCTCATGATCAGTTCTTTGGAGTTACAAGCAAAAGAGCCATAGAAATAAAAATACTTGCAAAATAACCTACTAAATGAACATAGCATAAAATTTTCTGGAATTAAGAACAAAGAACTAAGCAACCATGTATTTCAGACTTGTACAATCTTTTAAAAATGTTCAAGTAATTGTAGCAGGAGATTTTCCACAGTGAAATATGATTAGCACCATGACAAGAGATGGCTGAATAATTTGTTTTGGTGCTAGAATTTTTCCAGAACTCATGTTAGGTATCCAGCAGCAAGTTGCCAAAACATATTATATTTCACTCCATAGGTCAACCTCTAGATACTACACAGTATTCTTCTTTCTTCCTGTAAACTGCTTCTCTGTGGAAAGCCTGACATATTTTCAATATCCTGACAGGAGAAAGCAGTGCCATGGGCTGCAGAACTTAAAACTGCCATCATGACACCACTACTTTAAGCATATTTGTCATAGTAGGCCAAAAGCTATATGCTTTCTAGGCTTTTGGGAAACAGCTTTCCAGTTCCTCTAGTTACTGGTATTTTCCCCCTTTCTGCAAGTGTATCACCCAGAAGAATACAACACACGCTTGCAGTACTTATGCCTAGAACAGGAAACTTTCCTGAGAATATGGATGAAACTTGCCATGAGTTACAGAGGTAATATGGAAATATAAAAAGTCATCTTACTCTGAGATGTATAGCATTTGCTATTCTCTAACTCCTGACTGCCACCAGTCAGCTGCTCACTGATTTCACCTAGACTAATCTATTCATGGGGTTGCTGTGAATGCAATTTATACAGCAATTGCAATGTTATCTGGTCAGGTTTTTTACTTCTTCAGATATTAAACTGGTGTTTCTATCTGCAGATATTCCAATTACACAGCAGCACCTGACAAGAAATAACACTCTTATTTCCTTCTACCCAAGTCTACCACATTTTTCTTCCCGAAGTATTTTTCCATTGTGTTATTCTACCTTTACCAACCTTTGTAAAAACATACTATTTAAAATGTAGGCAGGGTATGTTCATTTAGATTTTTCCAGGAATTGTCCTATTTTTGCTAGTAAAAATAGATGACTTATTAGCCATAAGCATCACGGATACTCATGATGCATTCCAGCATGGGTGACTGGCTTATACCTTATGTCCTAGCTGCCAAAGCCAACCTGAACATGTGGATTGCAAAATAATAGTCTTGGAGAATTCTGTTGTGTTTTAAAAGCATTATTACCATGATTTAGGCTATCACTGTTTCCACAGGCATCTTCCAATTCCTTTACCCAATTTTCCAGAAATATGCTACAATTTAAACAGCATATCACAAAGGTTATTCCAGCAATTCATACACTGAGGTTCCAATATTGAAGCTACAAATGTAATGCAAATTTAGCTTGCACTACCAGATAACTGAGTTTGATATTTTAATTTGGTGCATCCCTGAAATTTAAGGAAATGACTCTTGATAGTATTTATTGTATACTTATTGATTAAACAACGTATGTTCCTCTAACTTATTCTTATCTGTGAAAATGTTCTCTAAAAAGCAGTGGAAGCTCAAGGAAACAGTATGTTCGCAGAACATTAAAGATGGGGTTCATTCTTACTACCTAAATCAATTAAATGTTGGACAGACACTGCTATTACAGCTTAGATGAGTTACAGGAACAATACTTAGAATTTTTTTTTTTACATTTTCTACCTTAGTGACTTAAGAAAGGGATTTTTAAGTGTTTATGGCAAATTACATTTCAGGTGAAAAAAAAAAAAAAGCTTGGAATTGGGAAATTCTTAAGTTTATTTCACTGCTAAATACATATATATACCTAAGAAATAACTAAATATCTTTTTTTTTTAAAAAATAAATAAAGTAGTTTTAAGATGAAAATTTCAAGCGCCAGCCTCAAGAAGATTTTTGATTCAAATCTACAACAATTTTGTTTGTAGACTATGCTATAAATTCAAAAGAAAGTAATACTCAAATAGACGTCCAAGAAAATGAAACAGGAACAGCTAAAACAGCAAACAGGACTGCACTATAATCATGAGCAAAACAGAAACTCTGAGCTTGTTCAGAAGAAAGGATTGAACTCTCTATTTTTTAAAAAAACAGGCACAAACAAATAAACCAAACCCCCCAAAAACCCAACAAATCCAAAGACCACCCCCAACTATAATTATGGAGTCCTCTGAATGTAGCTGAGACAGTAATTCACTATGTTTTTAAAAGTTATTTATCTAAGCTATTTTAAAACTTACTATAGCCATTTCCTTAAAAAGAAAAAAAGAAAAGAAAAGCAAACAAAAAAACAACCAAAAAACCAACCAAAAAACCAAAAAAAAACCCAAAATGAAAAACAAACCAAAAAAACACCTAACTACGCAGCTTAATGGAACTAGAGTGACTAGATCCTTTTTTACACAATCTATATGTGTTGCTATTTGAGCCTTTTAGAACACTTCTACAAAATTCTTCGAACTTAGCATCTAAAATGCACTCTGTGCTCCTGATCTGTCAAATTTATTAAGTCATTTTTGCTTCTGCTAGCTTAACACATTCAGTTATGAAAAACTGTAAATGCTTTGAAATGTAATCACTTTATTGATGGGATATTAATAAGGCAAGAACAATTGACATAACCACTTTAACCCTCTAAAAAATAAAATTACGAAGAGACCTGAACCAAAAATAAATAAATAGTACATAAGTACATACAGAGCTGTTTTGGTATTGTGTTTTCTTTTTCCCCAGAAAGTGCCATGATTTATCATCAGTTATATTCCCAAGTATACTAAAACTGAGGCTAAGTCATTATATACTTCAACTACCACTTTTTTCTGTATGTGAAAAGTTAAGAGCCAAATTACCTTTTCATCATGCAGCTGGGATCCTGGTGAGGAAGGCTCTACATTTCCAGTCAAAGTATTCTCTCACACATATCTAGAACTTATTAAACCCCTACTCTCTACATTATTTTACCCATGATCTAAAGATTGAGACATACAGATGGGTTCTCTTTCACTTTCAGTCTACTGTAATCCTAGAAGTTAATGATATTAGACTTAACCCACTACAGTAGATAACAATAAGAATGGGAAAAAGTTACCTTAAATTATGAAACTCAAATGTATACTAAGTGTTTTTCACATCTTTATGCCTGTTCTTCTCACTATTGTATAGTATAAGAAAAACATCATAATATACTTAAGTAGCATTTGAAGATAATGACCATAATAAAGCACTAAATAAAAAAGCAACAGAAAAAAAGGTATTTACCAACAGGATCTTTTTGGTTCTGAAAAAGTATTTTGCTGTTGCTGCCATCCATGTTTGCCATGTTAATTGTGTTGCCATCCGTCCAGTAGAGTTTCCTGAAGAAGAAAATGAACATATTTAAAATGTTGCTTTGTGTACAGTTTTTTTAATGCATCAGTAGTGTAAATATTTGTCAGTTTAGAAGCAGGCAAAATATTCAACAAATTATTACATGATTTAATCAACAGTAACGTTTTGTAGAGAAAGTACTTAATTAGGAACTTCTCAGCAAAATCTTCCAAACGCATTTACTTCAAGTTTGAAAGAAAAAAGAGTGGGCAAACTCAAAATCTGAACAAAGACATCTTCTGATGAGCTTTAATGTAGTTCATTTATTAAAACCACAAATATCTTACCCTTTTACTGGATGAACTGCAAGACACTGAGGTTTATCGATCCCATGGATGATTGAAGTTTTCAAGGAACCATCTAAATGTGCTACATTAATTTGTGTTTCATCAAATTCCGAGCTAATCCAATATAAATTACGTGATATCCAATCCACTGCAAGACCTCTGATACTCTGAATATCTGCAAAAAAATGAAAGCAGTTCTTTTGATTTTCTTTCTAAATTATTCTCAGTCTTGGAGGAAAAATGTCAAGAATTTATAACAGTTTGTAACAATATTGTGCAATATTCTGCTTAGATATACTTATAAACTGATTGCCAAGATTAATAATCATTCTTTTTTTTGGGGGGGGGCTGATACTCTTGCAATAAGAACATAAAAACTTCACAAAAGATTCAGAAAATTATCCATAAATCCTTTGTAAAAATTACCATAAAACCTAGTTCCCCAAAATAACAGACACTGACTGCAGTGTATTTTTATACTTTGGAAAGCATTTGTTACTCAGTGCACTATTAAAAAGCATGGTTTGTGGTGTTTTAAGGGTTGATGATGAATTTGCTACCTGAAATAGCAAAACACGAGTAAGGTATGATTAATTAAGTAGCTTCACAGTTGTCTTCACATGTGATAGCCTTCCTTAGCAAGATACTGATTAAAAAATGCTAATGTATATTAATATCTGCCTCAAATCCTGGTTATAAAGTCACTGCTCAAGATCTATATACCAACATGCCACTCTGCCTTGGCATAGCTGTGGTTCATATTGGCCAGCATCTTTGCAGACAAGGAAACAGGCCAAGGGTATTTAATGATTTCATTCTAGTTCATATTTTTTACACTGTCACTTTGTCAAAGTAATGTGGTTACTTTGACTGACAGAATTATTGTCATTGACAAGCTATCATGGAAGTAGCTAAAGCCTGATTTGCACATACATAAGGTCAAATGGTGACTGGGCATTAGGAAGTTAGGATGTCAACTTTAGAGAATGCAATAAAGGACATTGAATACATACCCTTGACCCATTTTAAACTAATACCCTGCTTTTTGGGGGATTTTGGTTGCAGCAACTAGAAAACAAGAATTTCACACTCATAAAAAGATTAAAGTATTACTGGCATCTTTATGATGCTGGCATAAGACTTCATCCAAGGAGAATCCCACTAATAGGTACTTACAAAGCTTCTTATATTCTTATAAGGAAGTATAAAAATATAACTAAGCAAATGAGATAATTTACACATAAGTAGACTTTATAATGTTTTGATGTGCCACAAGATCATAATTTTGCAAATTTTATATTTAGTAAGTTACGACTGGCACAACCTTCCCCCCCAAACCTCCACCACTGTATAATAAAATAAATATGAATGATGATAAACAGAAACAGCCACACATAGTATGTTTCTTCACATTTCATTAAGTTTCTTGACAAGTTTTGTGATTTTACACCCTATATTTTATATAGGAAAAAAAGCTTTTATTCTCCTACCATTCTAAAACCCAACAGCTTTTTCTCTTTTGGGCATGTCGATGTAAAGAGCATTTTGAAAAGGAACTCTAGACCTTGTTCTTGTTACTGGTATTAAAAAATGTTTCCAATTATTAATAAAGTTGTCTCTGAGATAGAAGGGGAAAAGATAAAAAAAGATACCCAAAGAAATAAATTCATCAATCTACATATCCATGTGGGGATACTGGCCATATTTGTCCAATGATTTCCCAAAATAGGCTAATACAGAACAAATTTCTTCTAAAGCAGGATCAGGGTCAGAGCTTCAATTAATTTTCTGAAGTTCCCAAATAATCAACTACAGAAGTATTTTTTTTTTTTAATTTGTCCCCAAATTCAGAAAAGGTCTGATCTTACAGAAATGAATTATTACTTTTCTCCTCTTTCCATTAAAACCTACATTTCACAGTTGAGGAACCAGCACTTGCAAAACCTGCCTCTGTATCGTCCCTGTCAGACAGGACTTTTCCTATTTTCAAGCAGGTACATCATTCGCAAAATAGAAGAACATCATGTTCTGCCAGGAGAGGAACTGTCAGCAGCTGGAAACAAACAAAAATGCTCCAGCAGAAAGGATAAGAAAGGCTATTACTTTTAATATGTGACATAGGGCTGAAGTAATCAGGTACAGACTTTGCAATCCATTAAGTTTCTGTAGTCAAAGTATGGAGCAAAAGTGTTGGAACAATGAAGACGTTAACTGCAAAAATATTTTAAGTTATTGCAACATTTTAATAATAAAACCTTAATATTTCAAATCCCTTTTATTGCTGTATACCTACCTACAATGAAAAAGCTCAGCAAAAAGCAAAACCTGAATTATTGTATTACAAGTAACTGAAGCAAAAATGTCAAACGTATTCAGGGTTCAAAGACAACAGATTCAAAAGGCTGTACTTCTGCATGGGACTCAAGTACTGCAAACAGTTTGTATATGACACATATTGCATATTGCAAGAAGACAACAGGTAAATGCATAACACCAGTAGCACCAAAGTGATAAAACTACCATACCGTTTTTCACCAATGGTTACAAAAATAGTTCTAGTGGAGCTCATTTCTTTGCTACGTCAGCACAGATAGTCAAAGGACATTAAAAAATCCACAAGAAATTCTTCAGTGCAAAGCTACATCACAATATTGTTATTTTTCTGGTTTTAATCTGTTTTTGTTTATACCTAACCCAGAAGACATTATTTCCATTGTTTACAACACATCTCAATGTTGTATAAAAGCAACGTTCCGATTACCTCCAAATGTATTTAAATAAAAATGGATTATGAATCAAGAACAGGAACTAGAATCTTGGACAAAGTCGTGCTTGCTTATTGTTTTGATCAACTATCCAATACCAGTGAAAGGTACACCTAACAAGAACTTGCATAAGCATATTTTAGCATGCTTATAAACACACATTTACCTATAATGGATTATTTTTTTTTAAATGTTAAACCACTTACCTCTTGAAATAATGGTTTCTAAGCCAGTCCCATTAATGAAGGCACGTTTGATAGTCTGTGTTTTCACATCAGTCCAATATAAGCGTTCCTCAAGAGCATCAAAATCTATGACTGTCACATCATCAATGTCGGGAACAGTGAAGGCTGTGATGAAGTTGAAGTATGGGTTTTCTATGTCGACTCCTCTTATTTCTGAATGTCTTGCATAGAGAAGAAATTTCTTCCTTTCTGTTAGAAAAAGGTAAAAATCACTCCTCATCCTCTTCACAACATCACTAACAGGAGTCTAAGTTATTAATTTGAGATCACTTGACAAATGGGTAAATAAAATTTATATGAACGTTTTAACATTTCTGGAAAATCTAAAGCCTTGTGACACTTGGGAAATAAAGTATGCTACAGAACATAATAATCACAGGAAAATACATTAATTCTCCATGCTGGGCATGTTACTAACCGCTTAATCAATATGGTCTTGTGCATGCCTACAGGAAAAAGTTAAAAATTGTATTTGAATAATTTTACCCCACTTATCCCAATCAAAAAACCCCCAACTGTTTAACTTACACATCATAGCAGATATTAATATATGGTATCTCAGGGGAACAGAGTATCATTAGAACACTGAAGTTCTGCAAATAACGAAATTGAGCAGAAATGTCCTAACGTATGTGTAAGTGGTGAAATGCACATAAGCTGGAAGAAAAAGAACACACTGGTCGTTCTAATTTAGACATCCCCTAATGTTTTCGGTTGGAAGGGACTGTAAAGATCACATAGTCCCAACTCTCTGCCATGGGCAGGGACACCTTGCACTAGACCAGGCTCCTCAAATCCCCATATGTGATACACTGAGGACAAAACAGGGCACCTTTTTTATTTATTTTTATTTTTATTCTCAAAGGCCTAAACTATTGGAGCAAATGTCTTTCAGTGAACAGGAGAGAACTTTTTTCCTTACGATAGCCTTGATACAACATTGATACACCTTTTTTTTATTATTATTTCCTAAATATTATTAATCAACACTGCAAAGAGTTATGTAGTACAAGGTTTTATAGATAATAGACCATTATTTGATAGTTCAAGGGCTTTTATAACTTAAAAACTGTTTATTGAAATTTTTTATAAAACTCCCCTGCAAGGCTGCATGTCTAATATTTACTCTTTATTTCATTTTCTTAATCCTTGAAAATGAAACTAAGACAACTTTAGAAGAATAGGTAGAGATTTAAGCTAGTAAGTACCTTATTGTTATTAAGCTTACCTGACTCATCATTGTCTGATGACTGCACTTTAAAGTATAAATCTTTCTGTTTTGAAGAGATAAGTTTTACTAACATATCATACACATAAACAAGAGAAAAAAATGGTTGCAGTAATAAATACCAAAGCTCCACACACCTCATATTAGTTATCAATTCTCAAGTGGATGCCCTTCTAAAATATATCATTAATTAAAAATATTATTTAACCATGCCAAGTGCAAGGTCCTACTCCTGGGTTGGAGCAATCCCAAGCACAGCTACAGGTTGGGCAGAGAAGACATTCAGAGCAGCCCTGTGGAGAAGGACTTGAGGGTGTTGGTCGATGAGAAAATGAACATGAGATGGAAGTGTGTGCTTGCAGCGCATAAAGCCAGCCATATCCTGGGCTGAATCAAAAGGAGCATGACCAGCAGGTCGAAGGAGGTGATCCTGCCCCTCTATTCTGCTCTCGTAAGACCTCACTTGGAGTACTGTGTGCAGTTCTGATGTCCTCAATATAAAAAGGACATGGAACTGTTGGATGAAGTCCAGAGGACGGCCACGAGAATGATGAGGGGACTGCAGCACCTCTTGTATGAAGATAGGCTGAGAAAGTTGGGAGAACTGCAAAGCCTGGAGAAGAGAAGGCTGCGTTGAGATCTCATTGGACATAATGAAGAAGTTCTTTACTGTAAGGGTAGTGAGGCACTGGAATGAATTGCCCAGGGAAGCTGTGAATGCTCCATCCCTGGCAGTGTTGAAGGCCAGGTTGGACAGAGCCTTGGGTGACATGGTTTAGTGGGAGGTGTCCCTGTCCCTGTCAGGGGGGTTGGAACTAGATGATCTTAAGGTTCTTTGCAATCCTAACTTTTCTATGATTCTATGATTAAAATGCACTGTATAGATTGTTTTTAAGATAATGTATTTTAATTTCTCCAGTTCAAAAGTCTAAGATCAATACAATTGTCAGGCTTTAGGAGGAAAACTTACCGTAACAGGTTTTTTTGTCTAAAGATAGTTTCATCAGATGTGGACAGGCACACGCAGCACTTCTATTGTAATTGATCAGACACATGTGAGAACATGGACCTCTGCCCTCATTAGCAGCACATGGATTGGAAGCTAAAATTGAATAACAAAACACACAAAATATAAAAAATACCCTTCTGAAACTAGGGTTTGTCAAACTAGCATACACTACACGGGTGAGAAAGCAGTGAAAATTCTGTTTGACAATAAATCCAACCTTACTGATTAACTGAGCTTGTGCTCTCTAATCACTTTCTCTAGGCTAATATTCAACTGTTGTCCAAGCATTTTTTTTTTTTTCTGTTAGGATTGCCACGAAATTTATCATTGTAACTTCCTGAAGCCTCTAGATAAAATTTCCCAGCATGATATTAATTCTGAAGTATTTTTATAACATTTAAATGTAAAGAACTGTACACACCTAACCAGGACACACAGGGAAAAAAGTTAATACGGAACATTTCTAAGTTTTGCAAAAAAAAAATTCTCCTACGAGCATCTTTGGTCAAGTAGTTTCCTGTAGTTCACTGATTGAACAGTATGTGCTAAAACTGCTTTAAAGAGCAGAAAGCAAGCTGACGAGAGAAGACTTCTTAGTCTTACAAAACCTAGCAACCTTTATCTTCTTTCATTATACACACAGTTCTGGAGCGCTGCTGAAGAGACATTCGGGCATAAACAGAAAGTAATGTTGATTTTTCCATTTACTAAAAGAAAACTTAGAAAATTAACAGTGATGAAAAGGGAAGTGGGAATGACTGACTCATAAAGAGAAACTTATAATTAACAAAATCAATTAGTTTAGAAAATAGTCCTCCAACGCTGTGCTAGCCGGCAATACAAGTAATTAGATAACTAGAGAAATCCAATGTATGAATTTTTTTGCCAAATAAATTTAGCTCAAACTCAAGCACTAAAATATCAAGATAAAGTCAGGGTTTGCTTTATTGAGCCATTTCTTTTTCATCAATGTATGCCTCCTTAAATTTATCCAACAACTCCTGAATTCTTTAACTACTTTCTGGTCTGACCAGTGCAACAGGAATAATGAAACTTTCAAAACCTTGGATAAATAGGTTAATGAAATGCTATCCAGCATCTTCCTTCATCTATCAAAAATTCACAGTCTTTTACAGATTTTTGTAAACTCATCCCATTTGTCCCTTTCAAACATTTGCAGCACTGGAGGCCATGCTACACTCATGCAGCCTTTGTGATCTCCCTTGTTATTCAAACATTTATCACAAAGAAGCATCCCATACCCTCGCTGTCAGCTCTTCTAAATCTCAGACCAAAAAAAAAAATATATCAGCTGGGCCAAGAAGCTTAGAAATATTTATTCTTGGTTAATGACTCAGTAACTTTTTTGACTGCTAATGGACTGTAAGTACCTTATTATTCTAACGTGATGCCTATATTTGATTTTGTCTTTTTCAAAATTTACAATACAGAAATGTTTACTTAACATCATCACTTTTCTTGTATATGTAGTAACAATGTGAAAAAATCTGGGGTGATGTCTTTTAGTATGTTCACAACTATCCCTATGAACTACACATAAAAAAGGAACATAATTTAGGGATTTGACAATATTGTGAAGGGGATTATAGAATCACTTCAGTTGTAAGGGATCTCAGATCATCTAGAGATTCAACCTCTTGCATTGTTCAGCATTCTCAACACTGGGGCCAAGCAACTTAAAATTTAGTGATACATTTTGTGAAACTGCATTTCCTTCAATTTATTTGCCAATACAAAACAGTAATTTCAGTGGAACCTCTACCTTTTTATATACATTCAACTGTTTGTGGCAAGGATCTACTTAGGGCCTAAGAATAATAATCCCCTGCCTTCCTGTGCCAAGAGTATATAATGCTCTTCTCTACAGAAGTTGCTATTTCAGTATAGCATTCAAATAGAGGTACATACAGAAAAAATGCTGCTTAATGATCAGCGTGAAAGAAAGAGTTGTGGTTAAAGCTTGCTACAAGCATCATCAAGAGGAGACAGTAAAATTTGTCTACTTTCTGTCCACATCACGATTATCTTCATCTATCACAGAATACAAAATTGGCGGAAAAAGAAGTGCTATAAATCAGATGTATTTGTTTCCACACGCATGCACAATTTGAGAAGTAAACTACTATAATCTAAAAATTACTTATACCAGCACATATGTATATATTCCTTCCATATTCATACTGCTTTCACTGAGCAACAGCTAAGCCCATCCTTTGCTTTCTAATAAAAACTAATCCTCTTGAAAGAAAATAGGTATGCCATTGCTTCGGCTCTCAAAAAAATCAGCTCTTTTTCCTTGTGCTAGATCTAACAGTTCCTTCTATTTCTATTGTGAATAACCACATAACCATTCCTTATTCACCCTCTCCACGCCACTTATGGTTTCACAGACTGCCATCATACAGAAGCCTGTCTATAAGCTGTATTTCAAGAAGCATCAGCTTATCTGTTCTCATACAAAAACCTTTCCCTTACTCTTGATCAGCCTGTCAAGCTTTCTCGGTATCTTTTATATGATCTGTATACAGCACTCAAGATATGGGAACAATACGGATTTATACAGCACCACAGTTCACTATCTGTGGTTCTCTGCTCCTTTGCTAATAATTTCCACCAATCTATGTTCCTTTTGATCATGGGAACCCACAGAACTGGTATTTTTACCTACCTGTCCAGCCTTTTGCATTACTTAATTGTTTTCCACTGCTGATTATTTCTCAATTTATTTCTCTTACAGTACTGTGCACAGATACACATGTCACTCTTCGTCATCCTGTCCCCTCTTGACTGTTCTCTATAAGATTATCTAAACAAAATGTTTATTTTTCTTGACCATTAACCCTTAAAAAACCTCTACAGACATTCTATCACTAGTTAAATGAACAGATACTCTGAGAACCTCTGACTATGCATTCACCGTGAACCAACTTATCCTCCCTAGTTAACATTGAACCTGTCTCTTCTTGGCATCAGATTTTAGCTAGGCAATTTTTTAATCTTACACTGTAATGGTGCATAACATGATTATATTCAGCCTACATCATTAAATATATGCACTACAGCTACATCAATATAATACTTTTAAGTTCTTGACAATCTATTCCTACTCATATTTAAAACCAGTTACAGACCTAATCCTCTGCTCACTGTCAACACTTTTACAGGGCAAAAGATCCTTCTGCTGTACTCAGTCAAGATCTTTATATGACCTGATTACATCTAATTATTTTAGCATCAGTCTTTGGAATTTTCAAGTTAGGTCTGATCAGAGAATGCATTAGTTCCACAGTACATATTTATTTCCTATATTCACTATCTCTATTTCAGTTTTTAACCATTCACTTTAAGAACTAGTCAATCTACCATCTAACAAAAAATTACATATTCAGCATGAACCAAAAAAACCAAGAATACTATTAGGTCAACATGAGTACAATTCTTCATGATACTCTATTGTATATGGTATGATGGTCTTATGGTAATTCTGATGCTCTTGATAATGAATCTGTTTCCCACCCATCCCCAGTGTACAGTTTGAGGTACTGCAAAAAACAAACAGAAAAATGTAATTAATTAAGCAAGCTACAAAATAAGACAGAACTGCCCAGAATGGCTGTCCTGAAAAAATCATATTGGCATACTAGGCAGGTAAGAAAGGCAGATGTGAAAGACCAAGTGCAGTAATGCTATGGTATTCCCATGGGGAAAGGCCAAGATGATGGTACTTTTAGGAGCAGGTATTATGCTTTATACAAAGCTTTCAAAAAATCAGAAATTCACCATTCAAGTAAGCAAAAAAACAACCAAACAAAAAAAGTCAGTAGCAAAGGATTAAATTAGATCCAAGCGTGAAAAGCTATGCAAGAGTTAAATGACAGTGACTGAGAAACAAAACATCTGATAAAATTCAATACATGTATAAGAATACACAAGGAAGAAAACAACCAAACAAACAAACCCGAAAAAAACCAAACCCCAAACCAATCTCAAGTTACACACATGTGAATGAGCACTGAAATAGCATCCATACCTACAAGATCCTTTTCTGAAGCAACAGATTAATTTATATTTATGAAACTGCTGTCCAATACCCCTCTTATTACAAGAGGTAGAACACACTGAAAAGAATTATCAGCATTATGGTTAAAACAAGCAAGACTAGGTCCTCCCTCACACAGTGCAGCTACCCACCAAAGCCAGGCTGCCTAAAAAGTTAGACATCAACAGTCTGTGTAAATTCAAAAGTCAACCAGAAAAGTTCATGCAAGAAGAATCAGTCAAAGGCTTTGAAGCACACAGATACCATTTTAGGTTCAAAAATCACTGAGCTTGAGGTTACTGGGAGCTGACAGGAGGACATGCGAGGAACATGGCTGCTACATTTCCCAGGTCCATACTTTTGTAGGTGCTAATTAGCTCTTGTCAAAGACAGAGTGCTGAGTTAAGACGAAGGTATTAAAGAATGCTCTTAAAATTTCTAAAATAAAAATGGAACTTTCACAAGCCACAAAGGAATCTAATTTAAAGTTCAGAAAAATTACATATATTTTGCATGATCTATAATACATATACCAAGCTTGCTGCTGGCCCTGAAATAAAAATAATATATACAAGTAAACTGCGATAATATCTGAAAGTAGTGAATTTTTTAAATACACCCCCCCCCCAAAAAAAACCAACCAAAAAAAAAAAAACAACCAAAACAGCCAACACTTTGCTCCTGTGCATCTTAAGCTATCTTTCCGTAAACAAGTTATTTTAAACAGCTGGCAATTCAGTCCTCAAGAGAATATGGTAACAAAACAGTGCTATCACATTAGATGCTTTTCATGTTTCAATTACTTCTTTTTTCATGTTTTAAATTACTCCAATTTAATTAATTGGAGCCCTGTGGCACCAATATACTTTATATTCAGCAGTTATTATACTACTTGTCCTGATTTTTAGACTATAATAATCGATCTGCAAAAGGAAAAATAATGCCATGTCCACGGCTGATTTTGTGTGACCCTTCCAATTTATTCCCCTCATCACTATCCCCCATAGTACAACTCTTGGTACAACTCCTAGTGCCTAAAGTAGAAGACCTTTGTTCTTTGCAGCAGGTATTTTTTTAAAATATAATGTTAGTTGGGAAAATATTCTTCCTAGAAAACTTGTGTTTGTTATGTTAATAGCATTCCTGGCAGAGATCTTTGATTCTGTGAAGATGAGTAGATCTCAAACTTGTATTTCTGAGATGTGACACCATTCTGCATTAGGTCACGAAGCCTTCCACAATCCCCTGTGGTTTACTGACAGAGGAACCTATCATCCATGCACTATAACTTCATTACCTTAAATTAGCATCTGTCATAGAATAAGTGAAATAACATTGCTTTAGGCTACAGGAATTTATTTAGTGTTGCTCTATTTTATTTCAATCAAACTAAGCTGAATATTATATTTTAAAAGCTAATAATCTTTCACGTACAAAGGTGACCTAGATATATACCTGTGGAGCTGAGAGTACAAAATGTTCTTCAGTGCTATATTCATACTGACATTTTGCAATGTAAATCTACTGGTAATTTTATTTTGTAATTCTGAACTGCATGCTATCTTATTTCAGTTATTGCAAAATTGCTACAGATTTGGAAGAAAAATTAAGAGCTAATCACACAGTATCACCATTTTTCCCTAGCTCCAACAAAGGTAGGTACTGGGAATTTATAGAAATAAATTGCTTCCATTGAAAGACAACAGTTTAGAGCCCCAAAGGCCAACATAAATTGGAATCTGATGTTATCTACATCATAAAATAAAAGCTTCAATTACACAACTTGATATTTGATCTTCTTGATTCTGGCAATAACAGCTGAAAACTCTTCTCCAGATTATACCTTGCCTTGAGGCCAAGGTACCTGTGACTATGGAATACTGACTCATGTCTCCCAGGCTGTAGTCTCTCCCTGAAGACATTGCCTGGCCCCAGTCCAAACAGAAAATAGTTGTTTGTTGTCTTTTTTTCTGACAGCAAAAAATGGCTAATGGGAACTCTACTGCAACTGTGAAAACACCAAATATGGAACACAGCTCCTCAAATCTCAAAGTTGAGGAAAGGATTAATTATAAAAATAGCAAAACTCATTGTTTGAAGGGGGTGTGCAGAGATGCATATTTACTCCACCCATAGTTTAAGATCCTGGGCCTACACATTCTTTTATCCAGAAGTGAGACAGCTTTGTTAGGATGGTACCCTGACCTAAAAAGTAAATTCTCCTAAGAGAAGAAGCAATAAAGCCCAAGAACTTGACATCCACTGAAAAACATCAACATTCTTCTTTGATGTAAGTTCATTATTATTTTAAAATAAAACCATCACAAAATGTAACCTGACAACATCGCATATTGCAAGGCAGATTAGTTGTTCACTGAGAGTCCTTATCACAGTAGTTGGTGAGTCTAAGCATGATGACAACAGTGAGTTGTATCCATTGCTCTCTTTTTTCCTGATACATGCTATTAGAGATCATTCTTCAAATCTTTTGACTACAAATGTGCAGGGAGAATTTTACTTGCTAATACTCATTTACATTAGAGCTATACCCATTTTTGTATGTATAAATAATGCAGAACTCGGTTCTAAGATATTTACAAAACTAAACAAAATAGTCAGGATTTAATGTTTTCAAATTAAGACTGCTCAGAACCGACTAACAAAACATTCGGAATAGCTTACTGAAACTAGAAACCTTGGGTGACAAGAAAAACAAAGTATCATTTCTCAACATAAAAAAAAAAGGAACCAAGTATATGTGATACAAATTTTAAAGTAGTTTCTATTACCATGATCTCTTATCCAGAGATTACAGAACATTCTGCAACTAACTGGTGGTCATCCTCCAGCAGTATTTTTTCCTTTCCTATATTTACATACAAATTAAGTCACTGTCTTCTGCTATATATCAAAATAAGAACATTGAATTTCCAAATTACAGCATCTGTATTTTGTAGGGCACACCTCAAGAGCTTCCATAGCTAGATATGGCCCAGATGTGACCATGTCCTGGTTTCAGCTGGGATAATTTTCTTTCTAGTAGCTGGTACAGTGCACTGTAGAAACTTGTGCCACATGAGTTGTGGACATCTGACTCCATCTGGATCTTTGCGTAACTACCCAGGCCACCAAAAATCACCTCCAGCATAGCTAATTCCCTCACATACTGGATATCTTTCTCCATGGCCATCCATTTGCCTGGGTGACATGTAACATCATCCCCTTCTATAGCACATAAAAGTTTGATTGGGCTGGGCCAGCTTGACTGGATCTTCAAGCAGTTGACCCT
The DNA here is from genome assembly GCA_017639245.1 of Myiopsitta monachus. NCBI lineage: Eukaryota > Metazoa > Chordata > Aves > Psittaciformes > Psittacidae > Myiopsitta > Myiopsitta monachus. The sequence goes on from CM029921.1 coordinate 52,597,788, forward strand.
GGTTTTCCCCAGTAGGACTGTTGTGGTTTAACCAGGCAGGCAGCTAAACACTGTTGGTGGTATTTTATGTATAACCAATAGGAGGGCAACTCACCTCATTCATTAATCATTACATGTTCTGTTTTGGATGATCTATTTTCTTATTTACAAATAACCTATGAGTTATTGATATAAAAATACAAAAAGCCTGCAGAGACCTAATTCTTCTCTCCAATGGCTGACACAAGTAATTAAATATTTGCTACATGTGTATAGGAAAGCTACTTGAAGAACTAGACTATCTTGAGAAACCTGGCATTTCAGCCATGGTTGAGATCAATGCTCTAAAGCATGGGTTTTGAAACTGTCACCAATCTCATAGTAATGTCATCCCATCCTATACTTGTTTTTGTAATCCTAAATTTATTTTAAACATCAGTGTAGCTATAGTCGTATCAAAAAATGTCACCTCATTTTGTTCTTCATTTTACATGGGGATCCACTGCGAGAACTGATCTCCAAGTATCCTTCCAACAAAATCAGAAGTTTAATCAGGACCATTTTCTTCTACTCAGCATCCTATCTTAGCCTGTCATTACTACTTAAATAACAACCTCATCCTTGCTATTTCACATTGAATAAAATAAAAAATCTGATTCAGAAGCTCAAGGATGCCTAGTAAATGACTATGTACCAATGCTTTCCAACTATTTCCATTAACCTTTACGATTCCCAAGCCAGGGATATAGAGACTTCAAAGGGGTCAACACTTAAGAAGTCAGAAAATGAGAAACTATAAAGCCCAATTAAAATTCTCTTTTTTATGACTGTAGAAGTGGAGATAACTGTAAGGAAGAAGAATATTGCCAGTTGTCTGCATTATATTAAGTATCTTGGATTCACCTCTCCTCAACTGGACAGCAATTAGGGAAAAAAGAAGTATGATGGGAAGCAGGAAGATGTGTTTGGACCAGTAGCAGTGGGTGCTGCCAACAGGTAGGTATCAGCATGTAATCACAGAAAAGTTTGCCAAGTCCCTCTAGAATTCTTTTGGATTTAATTATTACTTATGGTATTAGCAACATGCTTAGATACAGTCTATATATTGCCATAAAAAGACAGAAAATACAGACTGGAAAATAATTTTACATCCGTTAAATAAAATCTCTGTATTTTCAATCCTCATAATCCTCAGAGAACAAATACAGTTATACTCTAGAAAAATACTAGATATGCAACTAATTCGATACTCTGATTTCTTTCTTGGTCCTCAAGAATCTGCACATGTAGAATTACTTAATAACTTTCTTGACCAAATATTTACTATCTGAATGAGTGATTCACTATTCAGTGACAAAAATCATTTAAAGCTTCAGCTGAAGTTATAAGAAAATCATTAGTCTTTTTACTTATGTGACAAGACACTGCAAATCTGTCTCGAGCTAAGTTTTATCAGGTTCTTGCATCTTTCATTAAGAATTAAATAGAGTATTTTATTAAACCAGATAGATAAAATCTATCAGCGTTCATTTTCAAGATTGATATGGTTTTATCTTAAATTATAGTATCTGAAGATGACTAAATACACAACCACTGCTGTACTATCTACCTAATGACAAGGCCTACTGGGTTTTTGTACTGCTGTACAACTTACTATAGTTGTACAGCAGTACTCTGGTACAAACAGATGTTACACTATAAAAGCTGGTAAAAAATTGAAATTGAAATATATACACATTAAGAGGTAAGCTTTATACAGATGAAAATGTGAAATTAAAAGTTACAAAATAACAGAACAAGAAATAATTACAGAATTTCCTATTAATCAATGTATATACCGTGAACTTCCTTTCAGTTTTGACTGATACCCACACCAAAAATAAGTTTTGATGCTTCTTGAAGTTTTAAGCTCCAAACTCATGCCTTCAGCATGCTGAGCTCATTCTCGTGTGAAAGCCATACTGCATTAATTTGAAATTGAAAATCGCAAATGTTATTTAAGGTAAAAGTTGTTAAGGGAATAGGATATGCTTTGTAAAAGTGTCATTTAATGCACAACATCCAGTTGGCGCTATTTAGGTAGAAAAGTAGATTCTGCCACTACTGTCAGCTAAGTTATGCACTCCTAAGAGTGAACAAGAAGACCGAAAAGCAAATAGACAAGTGAATGAAAAAATTAAGGCACATTATAGCACAAAGTTAATATTTACAACTAAAAATTGTATTCACAGTTTATTTCAGAGAGTTCATCATCCTCTGCAGAGAAGCAAGAGAAAGAGAGTGAACACTATTTTTCCTTCTGTTAGACTAGTTACCAGTTTATTTTTTTAAAGTTAAAAAAATAAGTTGGACCTTTTAAATAAATGTGGTTCTGCACTAGGTTTGTAGCAGATCAAGATCAAGAGACCAAACGGGCAATATTTACAGGCACTGATCCTGTAAAGCTTCTGGTTTGAATATTCTGTTACCACCCAAGAAACACTAGTGCTGAATACAACACTTAACTAAGAATTGACAGTTCAAGGCAAATTCATATACAGATATTTGTATATTAAATTAATATGCCAAATTCCCTCCTCCTCACATAATAATTAATTATTCTACAAATAGTTACCTTGTGGTTGACGACTTGGATGATATATCTGAAGATCAAATGGCTGAGCACTTGTCTTTTGTATTACAGTGACATTTTGGCCAGTCCATTTATTGGCTTTTGCAAGTGTATTGGTCCGCCAATCTGTCCAATAGACTTCACTCCCGTACAAAGAAACAGCAAAAGGGTGAGAAAGATATTCATGACCCCGTATAATCTCTATCATACTGGTTCCATCATATAACGCAGAATAAATGGCATCTGCCCTGCAAGATAATCCCAGATTTAAGATTACATAAAAGTAAAATGAAAATTAACACAACCATTATGATATTATGCCTAATGCATAAAAACCTTACTCTTACATACTGAAGAGACCAAAGAATCATTAAAGTGCAATCATTAACTTCAGAGATGATTTAGTTCACCTTATTTAACTGGCAATATGAAATACTGGTTTGCTTGTATACTATTTTTAAACTCAGATTTACCTCTATGTTGTGAAAATACAGCAGAAAAGTCAGTTCCCATTCAAACGAACTTACAGAAAAAACAGTTAAATAGCTTGGGTCTTCCACATGTAAGTGACAGAGAGGACACATGTACAAATGCTCTTTAAGGCCAGGAGCCATGGACGATACCGCAGCTGGCCGGGCAGAAGCTTCACTGTCGAGGGGCATATACCACTAACCCTGGGCAAGGTGAGCACAGCAGGCCACAGGAGTGGCAGCCTGGTTCAACCAATAGTCCAAATCACCAGAAAAGTTTATGATGACAGGACAAGACTGGACCAAGACGGCCCATTGCCACACAGTGATGTGGCCAGGCAGGAGACTGGTGGCGTCACCTGGACAGGGGGTGAGGTCCAGGGATGAGCTGAAATGGTCTCTTGAGACCACAGACTGGATGTGCAGAGGAAGGTGCTCGAGAAGCCTGGTCAGGCCATAATGGTCTGTCGGTACAAACCATGACGAAATTATGCATACTAGTAACACAACTAAAGAAATGTACATACTATATATTTGCACACCAGACTCTTTACATACATAATGTATATTCCACTTCCATACATAATAACCTACATTCCTACACTGTAAGTGTATACTTACAGTGTAGCTCACATTTCTGTATGTAAAAATAAGGACATATAAACAGATTATAAGAATACTGTTATCACTTACCGGGCATCTGTCCACACTATTCTTTTTTCAAAGTGATCTACAGTAAGGCCATTAGGCCAGGCTCCGGTATCCATATCTTTATATATGATCTTTCTTTCTGCTCCGCTCATGGAAGCAGATTCAATGCGAGGAAAATTTGCATCCCAGTCTGTCCAAAACAGGATTCTGGTGAGAGCAAAATGAAAATTACAAAAAAGATACAAGAAAATATTAAAGCAAGAATAATAAACAGAGATTATTATTTAAGACAAAGAAAGAAGTTCAGTCAAACGTTTCAAATGAAAGGAATAAACAGATTAATCTAGGCAATTATATAAATTCCTAGAAGTAACAGGGTAACATGGAGGTAGTATTTCTTTATTAGTGTTAGAACAATTGTAAGTCTCGAAAAGTTTTTTAAAAACTTTTTAAAAAATTTAATAGTGTTCCATTTTCATGCCCATTCACACAAGTAACAGCTTTTCTTGTCTTCTAGAATTAGAAACCCACCTCAGTAAAAAAGAAAATGACAGCAATCCACAGATGAGGAGGGGAGAAACGAATAAAAGTGTTTTGAGGTAGCAGGGATTAAACAACAGACTAAACTAGAGATTTTCACTTAGTCTTTAGAGTGTTCCAGTCAAGACCCCTAGATTTTGGTATGTAACTAGTAGATTTTATACAGATTAGTCTTGCTAAGAAAACTGAAAAGATATGTTGCACGGTAGCTTAAGTTATGTACTATCTGCAATTTTTCTTCCAATAAGGTAAGCTTTCACTAGTACAGCCAAAGAAGTTACTCAAGTCACAGAAGCAGTGTCACCAAAAGGCCCAAAATACACTCTTAACTGATCCTACCTTACTAAATTATTAACATTTTAAATTATTTTTTGAAGGAAAAGAATGCCTTTGATATGAAAACTTGATTAGTTGTAAAGAGTTAACTGCTGAGAGTCAGACTGCAACAAAACTTCTGACACGTAACATTGGCCACAATTAGTCCTTAACATATATTCATGTAATAAAGACTCTCCATTTAGTGCCTATGAACAGTAGCACAATCTTTATTTAAGTAATAAGGGATAAGGGTATAAAAAGGCCTATCTTTCTACCAAATTTCATTTCTCCCTGGGTGAAGGTCTTTTCTCTGTGTGCATGCTGTGTGTACAGACAGCCATGTGCCAGCAGCTGGAGCCAGACAACAGGTCACAGCACAGTGGTGGGAGTGACCTGCGATGACAGATCACACATCTGGGGTGCATGCAAACAGAGTAACTGAGACTTGCACGTCAGTATGTGATTGCTGTCAAAGGGGAAAGCTAGACTAACTGGTGTGTTAAGTGGCTTGGCAGCCAGATGCATACATGCATCTCTGTAAGCAAGGCACCTGGGAGTGTTGGATATCAGAGGGAAGGGGCAGGGGGGGGAGAAGGCAAACTGGCAGAGAGACTGTGAGGTCTGGGGCGTGAGGCACCAATTTGTATGCGTGTGTCTTGTACGTACCTATTTGTGGAAGGCAGCTGTGGACAGTGAGAATCCAGGGCTAGCTACTGCATGGACTGGGTGCCTATGCCCAGCTACAGCAGCATGTGTAATAGATCATTATTAGCAGCCAGTGTGGCGCAGAAGCACTGGCAGCCTAGTACATTCCGGACCCAGCAGCTGGGCAGCCCAGCCAGCTGAAGGCCAGCCACTGGCTAGAATGATTGCTTTAACTCAGCTACTGGAGGAATCCGACATTACACATATATATTTCCCATTAACAGACCTTCATCCTTAACAGCCAGAATGGTTAACAGGATGGTATCATTGGTGCTGCTTGTTTGTGCTGAGAGTTTCCTACCTGTGTAGACCTATGTAGGCCACGTTACATTTGTGTTTATTTATACATGCATCTCTCTGTGTGTGGACTAAGAATACATGCTCAGCCTCACTACAGGTTGGAATGGAGCTTCAGCAGCTGTGCCTCCATTAGGACTGCACAAATCTGTTATCCCAACACAACCATCCACTCCGAATCATCAGTGTTTGTTCATATTTATTTGTGAGAAGATTGAGGAGCTGTTCCCATCTGTGTTCAAAGATTTTATTCTTGTCTCACTTCTAACAAAATGTAGCATGCAATTGCTTCTAGCTTTTCAAAAGGCAGATTAAGATTTCAGTTTCAGGAAGAGCGGTAACTTGATTTTTTTTTTTCCCTCCCAACCATTTAATTTGAGCAATTTATCTGCCAAGTCTTCTGCCAACAAGATGCCCCTTTATAAAGATCTCTACAGATAAGTAACGCACTCTGTAAATAAGCTTTCTAGCATCTGAACTGAGAGGTCAGCATACTTACTTCCTAAAGCATATAGCTCATAATTGAGAATTTAGGTCCAGGAAGGGACCTCAGGTTCCAGAATATGGGGCCGTTATCTACTTCTATCTTTATGTTTAAAGCTATGTTTCTGAAATAAATATTCAATGAAGACAGATAATAGATCATAGCAGGTGCTTGACCAAAGCTGAATATCGTAAATGTAAGCTCATTGTAATTTATATTATTGTTGGCCAATTTTTTTTTTCCCTCTCAAAGAACAATTATAAGAAGAGAACTGTAGCTCCTGACCAATATCTTTCAGCCCCTCTAAGAAGATCCACCTATACACAACATTGTATAATGAGGTTTCTGTAATGAGTTTGCAATTTCATATAGCCTCAAAACATTGCTCTTAACTCCAAGAATCATAACATTTTCTGTAGTGGTAGACTGAATTTCAATACAGAATCAGAACTGACACCTGGCTCAATAGGGAGTTTAGGGTTCCATGAACAGTTTCACTTCTATACCACAACTTAAGTCAATTGACTTAAATTTGAATACAAATGGTTTATATGGCTCATTTTTGCCCTGTCAAAATATGAGGCTAATTTTACAAGAAATTAAAAAGACCATAAGCAAAGTTTTAATGTTGGTGCTTTGTTTTACTGTGAAGATTTTCAAATCGAATTGTGAAAGACTTTCACATATTTGATGACTGTTAAAATTACCCTTTATGCTAACACAATAAAAAATGTTTTTTCCTGTATTACCAAAATCAAACAATATTTTAGTTCAAGCATACTTTTCTGAAACACCCAATTTTGACCTGTTTTAGTATCTTCTTTGATATCATGAAAATATTCTCATTTTTATTAGAAACATTTAATGATGACAGCACTAGATAAAATACATATTTATGGTAGCAGGCTGAATCTACTACACTCAGTTGCTCATGATGAAAAATATTCTAGTTTATAGACTATCCCTTATGAATAGGTAGAAAAAAATACTGACAGAAGTTGGCAAGCACTGTCTTCACTTTAAAGATGGAGAACCAAACACAAAAGGTGGGATTTACCTCACTCAACTTTTAGTGTTCCAGTAACCTCTACACTACTTTTATAACCCCACCAAAAACAAACCCCAGTCTCAATCTCTAAATGAGATGAATCACCTTGGCAATACCTAAATCTGCTCATTAACAGCACAGGAAGGTTAGACCTAGCTACTGTTATCTACATCATAATAGAGCCTTACTATCATCCAAAGCGCCAGTTACTATCATCCGCAGTAAAAAATTAAACAATCACATAGCAAGAGAAGTAATTTGCCAACAAACAGATCTCTGCATCACCTAACTTAGCTTTTCTTGACCCTTTTCAGTGGTGCAAAACACAGTAGCAATGCACTGTATTTCACTCAAAATATTACTTCAAGAACCATTAAAAATAAGAACTATAACTCACAGGAAAAAAAGAAAGAAATAAAACCATCTCACATTTAAACATCTATCTTTAAAATACTTTGCAACACACACAAAAATAATTTTTTATAATTACCCATATCTGGGATCCAAAGCAATAGCCCTTGGATGCTCCATAGCTCCTGCTATTAATGTCGTTCTTAAAGTGCCATCTAGTTTCGCTACTTCAATTTGGTCCAAATTACTGTCTATCCAGTATATGTTTCCTGCAATCCAATCTACAGTGAGACCTTCAGGTGTGGCCAGGCCATGCTGAACTACCACCTCGATGGCACTAACACCTAAAAAAAAAAAACAAAGATGGTGGGGTAAGTCTTAAAGAACTAATGTAGAGTCTGATACAGATGAACATGGACATACAAGTCTATCATATGCTCTTGGAGAGAACTGCTGATTAATTTGATGGATGATAATACTTGTTCCATGTGGCTTTTTTCTTTTTTTTTATGAATGTGTAAAGAAGTACAATTTTAGTAGTGTACAAATAAACATCCACAGAAATCAAATGTTTGTTTGATGCTTTAATAAGTAAAGTTCTTAAACTTTTAATAAAGGTCAGAGATCACACACATAGTAACACAGGAAGATGAACATTTGCCTTATTACCAGTGACCTCTTTTGCAGCACCTGGAAAGCACGTGCTCATGCTTCACTTCCAAGTGACTAGACAATTAGACAGAACTCCTGAAGCTCTATTTCAGTATTTTCTCAATCAGAAAAAGTGAAAACCTACAGATTGTGATGAAGATATAAATCACAGGGAGAACCCTGTTTGGAATACATATTGTGAAAAGCTCTAAAACAAATAGCCTTACTCAGTCACTATCTAATAATAGCTTTTCCCTACCAATACTTCCTCTGAAGGGTCTCAAAATTTTTCACATAAAGGGCAAGCACAGAAGCATTATAGTAGCCCTCAGGACCTTCAGGAAGGCACAGTGCTTCTTGCAGATGCAACTCTTGACAGTTCTTGACAGCTGCAAGACTGAGGGAGTAATTTTTTTTTTTCTTTTTTTAATACAGCACAGAAATTACTTGGGTTCTGGTACAGTGTGATTATGTTACAGCATGACGGTAACAAACACCACAGCCATTAACGAAAAGTAGCAAGTCCTCGGCTGTCTTTATATACTTAACACTGTAGGATATTTCTTTCTTAGGCTGGATCTGGATCTAACACCATCTGTTAAGGAGAAGAAAAACCCAGAAAAAAAACCCTAAAGGTATTGGAGAACATATGCATAAATGAACACATGAACTTTTTCAGGAGCAACTCAAACATGCTTATCCTGTTAGTTCATGCAGGAATGAAAACACCTGAATATACACTTCAACAAAGAACATTTCCTACAAACGCTTCGTAAATATAAGAGATTATATCAAGTTATAGGCCATAATTATGTCACCAGGGCAAAGAAAAGTCTATCTGAAGGCTATAAAATTATGAAACAAAATCTTTCGCCTAGTGAGAGCAGATAAATTATCAGACATCTGTTAAACTCTTACACATTTTTAAGAAGGATGAATGTAAATTACAAAAAAAAAAATTAAAAAAAAAATCAATATTACACTCATTGGAAGAGGAAGAAGTACCAGCCCTTTGCATTTGCCACTTTCTGCTTCCTATACACTAATCCAAGAGGAAACTTTTATACCTTTATGATGTTTATAGAGTCATTTTCTAGCTCTACATCAAGCAGAATTCAGATATACGCATTTTTAAAGGCAGAATGTGATCACAAAATCTGTTTCTGTCAATGGCAGCTCAGTTATTAATTATCAGGTCTAACACCCTTGTACTTATAGTTGTTCTTACTATTGTGAAATTAAAGATTAAATGCATACCTCCAGAGAGCTTGCCTCTGTAAATTTTGTCCTCTACCACATCTGTCCAGTACAGTAAACTCTGACTGAAATGAAAATCAAGTGCTATTGTGTTTCTTAAACCAGGAACTAAGAGGCTGTAGTCATGTTTGTGAAGATCAATTTTTCTGATCTCATGTCGAATAGAAAAAATTACGAAAGCTTCAAATGGATCTGGAAGCAGAAGATTATACATTTCAAACGAATAATAAAAACAATTATAGTTACATATTGACACAGATGATAACTGGAATAAGAACAACAACAGAATACTCTGTCAGGACAAACAGATGATTAAAACAATCATCTTTTGATAATGATTCTTTCAAATACATTGTCAGTCCCACAGACTTCTCACTTTTCCCTTGTAGCATTATCTTTGATCCCAACTAAAGATGTTAAACATTAAATTCAGCAATATTGAACTCAACTATTGACCCATGCTTTGTAGCTCTACCACAGGTCCATAATTAGAGCCTTTAAAAAGTCATGTTACCAAAATCAAAATGTTTTCTTAAAAGTTTCAGAAAAAAACAATCCATTAAATTGTACATTGTTTTGAATGCCTGTTAGTTGAAACAATTTACTAAATATAAATAATCTATTTTTTAAATATAATATAACTTGTGTTTTCAATTGAAGTGCTTAAAAAAAAGTCACCCCAAATGACTAAGCAAGGAAACGAACATTTTATACACTTATTGATATACCCCATCAGAAATGCAACTACCACTAAAGTTCTCCTTCGTTACTCTATTAATGCTAGACTATTTATACCTGTGAGTTTATATAAAATTATATTTAAATATCTGTGAACATTCTCTGCACAGGCCAACTATACTACGAAATTGGCTTTTTATTATAGTTCTTACATATTTTAGATTAGGAGAAGTTTTTCAAATCAGTAGCTGCAATAATAATGAAAAGAAAAACTTGATTCTGCAAACTGTGGAATCAAATAATCAACTTGGTATATCCAGTTTGATAAAGAGAGTTTTTCACACAATCCTTCTATGTGGGAAAGAAGCTTTCTTTCCTTCCCTCCCCACCTCCAGTCCCCCACTCCTCCAAATACACCCCTCCTCCTCCCCTCCTTTCTCCTAGAGTGAAGCACAAACTATACTGGAGTTTATGTTTTTCCAAAGAATAAAACTTCCATTTTATACCAAAGACAGATTATAGGCAGTTTTTAGCAACAGTCAATAACTCATTGTTCTAAATTATTAAAATAAAAGTTGCATAAAAGGATGCATATATACCTCTTTTCAGAAGGATTAATTTCATGCTCTTCTCTTGATAACCACTGCACACACAGATTAAATTATCTATGGCGTTTTAAATAATCAGGTACCTCAGCAGTGCTATGTTTCTATTCTTGACATACTTGTTCACATTCTGGCTTGGACTTTCCAAATGATACCCCTATTTGTTAAAGCAATGAATGACTTTCTGTAAAGCTAATTTTTCAAAGCTGTGCAGTAGTTAAATAATTTAATGATGAACAGGATTACTGATACTAGTAGGTATTTCACAAGTACCAGTTATCTGAACCTGAGAAACACCTTAATAGCACTTCCCAATTTCTGATAAATTGGCAGCTATTATGCAGGAGATCACAGGCTACTGACGTACATTGGCAACTCCAATGCATAAGAACACACATGATGGTCATTACCAGTAGTTTCTTTTATGTTTCTCAGTGATTAACCACACAAAGGAAAAAAGGAAACCCAATAAATCTGTGCTATGTTGGAGTTTTTCCATTTAATGTAGAGGAAGTCTTATTTAAGCTCTACATCAAGTAGATGCACCTACAGCGCAAATTATTAAGTACACCAACGAAAAGCACTAGAGTTCAATTGGATCTTGACAAATTTAAGGTACAATACTTAATAATGTAAATCAATGATAAGAAATGGATAAGAAAATGAGTAGGCCAACTAACACTTTGGAAACATTTTCTTTATTTGGACATTTTGGTTTAATAAGAAGGTCACATGGTGCTTTTTTCACTCTCCTTTCCCTACCCATAACAATGCAAAGATTCAGATTCTTGGTTATTGTGGCTGATATAAAGTGAAGTCACAGATGTGACGCCACATAAAAGAATAACTGATACTGTGATAAACAAAAGACACTGCATTGCAGTGCAAAATTTCTCTGGAAAGAATTCAGAAAGACAACAGAAACGAGTTTTACATAGGTTCCTCTATGATAAAGCTATTTAAATGTACATGGATAGCAGTAATTATTGCCTAGCTGGTGTGTTGTGATCCAGAGTTCAGCCACCACTCTGCTGTACATAATGTAGCAATCAATCACCATAGTCCGGACAACCGGAGTCTAGAATTTTACTTATTACTGCCCAATTCTCCCTATTCTTGTACGTGTAGTAAGTATCACATTTCAAGGGTAATAAGCCACATAAAATTGAGCATATAACTGATAGGATACCAGATCTGCAGGAAAGAATTTAGAAAATTAGATCAACAATAGCATGGCACTGTAAAAAAGGTCAACTAAAGGTTTGCACCTGAAATAAGTATGACATAATCTTTCCACTCCTTCCCCCTATACTTTGGTGAAGATAGTCTACAATACTGTCCTCTGTCCTGAGTATGGCTCAAAGAAGAATATGAATCAGCTTACAGGAATGCAAGAGTTGTAAGAGATCAAGAAAGCATGGCCTGTAAGGAAGAATGAACTACTTGGAATTGCTTAATCTGAAAAACAATGGAATAAAGTGATGAGTGCAAGCATACAAAATTCTCCAAAGACATAAAAGGCTGACGAATTGAAAACGGTAAAGTCTTGTTTTCTATACAAATAACAAGTAAGCCAATGATTAAAGGCTTAAACTGGAGCAGAAAGACATCAGAAAGACTAGCGGTGAACGAAGGGCGAAAATCTTAAGGAGTGGGAAGCACTACAACATCTCACCCCTGAGAAACTTGGAGGTCACCACTAAAAGTGTCTTGAAGATCTTTGAAAACAGATAAACAACAGCAGTATTAGCCTTTGATCTTCCTTCCACCTTATCATTCAATGACTATAAAATGAGCTATATTACAGTGAATTTAGAATTTTCAGACTGAATTGAAACAGTTTTATTTAACATTATGCTTCAATCACCCTATAAAGGAAAATAAAGTATCAAATGGGAGTAAGAAACACTGAGAAACTGTAGTCTCACTTTTCTTACTTTCCAGCACATATGAACATCACTGTGGGTTGAGGGTTATTCCCCCTTAGATTCCATATACTGGTCATCTCTATTTGCTTCAATTTAAAGTTTGTTTCAACTTTGTTTCCTCCACCAAGTTACTAACTCCGTCTTAAACACTTTTAATTCTTTCACTTCTGCAACCTAGTAAGAATGCAGTTTTTGAATTACTGTAGATGTCCATAAGAAAACAAATCAGACTGATAAAAAGTCACTAAGAGTAAGGAAAAAGCACTGTCATAAAATAAGAACTTTAACAGCAATGAATTAAAGTTCAGATATGCAGAACTGCAGCAATATACCAGTAAAGGACAACTTGAGAGTCTACTGTCTACAGGGCTCCGTAATGTCTGAACAACATATGTTCCTGATCTCATACTGTATTAGTAACTATTTACATAAGATAGTAACAATTATGGAGACACAAAGACTCAATTTAGAGATCATTCTGAAAATTACAACAGTCATTCCAGCCTGATGAATGTAAATCATATTCTTAATGAATTAAAAAATAGCTCTAAGGCATGACTTGCAATTCATGAGCATTTGCTAAAAAGCTCTCTAAAAAAACATCCATGTTGTAAACATAAATTTTAATTACTGATTTTTTTGCAGAAGAGAAATATTTTTCTTGCAACCAACAGACATTTTGGCCATAAGTAATTTACAGCCTTCATTACTACTGTAATGAAGTTCTTAAATGTTGTATAAAGTAGCTCATTGTCAAAGCAGGTTGATTAGAATTTGCCTTTTCTGAAATAAGGACCATTAAGTTGCCTGCGAATTACTAAATTTCAGGTGACTAGCAACAAGAAACTTGGTTGTTTATTTCTAGCTTTCATAGAATCATAGAACAGTTAGGGTTGGAAAGGACCTTAAGATCACCTAGTTCCAACCTCCCTGCGATGAGCAGTGACACCTCCCACTAAATCATATCACCCAAGGCTCTGTCCAACCTGGCCATGAAAGACAGCCTTACAGACTCAGATTTTTTTCATGTAAATCAGCTGGGGAAATGCTGAGTATCTGGAATAAATCAAGATGATGTTATTTATGGTATCTACTGAAATATGAACAATCCAAATAAGTGACAGACAGTTTGGGAGACATTTCTACTCGGAATTTATAAGATACTAAGAAAGAATAAAATTAATAAAGAATAAAAATATCAAAAAATCCTTAACTAAAATTTTGAAAATCTAGAGAGCAAAACCAATGCTATTTGTAACTGCCTACAAGAAGGTAATGATATGGTGGAAGTTTACATTGCACATACATGTTTGTATTTTATACACAACACTGCACTTGAAAAATACACCCCTAACATAGTTTTTAAATAACTTCAGAATCATTCACAGTAGTGAGCAATAAGGGGAATGCATTCCCCTCTCCTGTTTTGGTTTATGTTGGTTTCCTTCTTGATTAGAGAGCTGAAAGGCCTTAGTGATGTCCGAAAACAAGAAACAGAATGTCACCAGTGAAAAACCAGGTTAAACTGTGAATGCTAACAGGGAGCGGATAATTGACTATATGCGTGCACATGAATGTTTAAAATTAACCTTCTGAACCCTCAAGTAACACTGATCAATAACACGATGTCACAGACTGATCCACTCATTCAAAACACATAGTAAATCCACCATATTATACATATACATACACACTTATGTATATATATCCCCTGTATATTAAATATGCATGAAAAACTATAAAACTCAGACAACTTAGGAATTATGTGACATTAACGTTCTTAGAAAGGCTTGTATTGCAATACCACTTCATCCCACATCAAGAATAGGGACAGCTTTAATGAGTTCTTCATATTGCTGTCAGCCATGCATTTGGACAATCCAAGCCTGTATTTCTTCAAAAATTGAAATAACCTCTCACTAAAGGGACATAACAGCTATTAACCTCTGGAATATTAAAAATACATTAAATTTCAACTCACCAGTACTAACACAGTTTTCTCCATCCTGACTGAGCTTCCAGCCTTCATAACAGGAGCACTTCACAGTATTTTTATGCTGTTCGCATACTTGACTACACTTAAGGTGTCTGGTACAGTAATCCATGATCTCACAAGTTTTGTTGTCTATACTAAGGCTGAATCCTGCAGGGCAGGAGCACGCAATTCTTCCTCCAGGAATCACTGAACACTGATGGCTACATCCCCCATTGTTAAGTGAACATTCATCTGAAATAACATGGAAAAAAATTCCCAAACATTAAAGGCTGTAAGGCTGACAGGCGTCTAAGTAGCAGAAAATTAATTTTACATTTGTTAAACAGCTTTCTAAATTCAATTTTTTTATATTATCTAATTTATAAGTATTTGGCATAGTAGCTTTACCACAACCTTCTAAGCGTGTAGCATGGTGGATGTACAATGTACATACATTTTCAGGCTTGCATGCATATTATTTTATTCATTTAGAATTAAAGAGTGTCCACACTGAGTCAGTTCAATGACCATTACAGCTCAATCACCTTCAATGGTGATCAAAACCTGATGCCCAGGAAAACAAGTGTATTTTCACTAATACTTCCCTATATCCAGCCACTTGAGCTTTCAGGGAGAAGGCTCCAACTCTTAGTCCTACATACCCATATCACAAGGAACTTGTCAAAGAAATATGTACAAATTGGCAGTAAAAATTAGGGTATCTTTTTCCTTGTTTTCCAGTAAGATCAACTGCAGAATACTACTGTTGCAAGCTTTGTGTCAGCACCCTCACACTATATTCTGCAGGTATTTGATGATTTACAAAGCTCTGCTAAGCAAATTGAAGTTGATTTAGGAAACCTTTAAAGCACTTGAATTAAAAGGATGAAAATTGTGTCTGTGAGAAAGCCTGGGACCTCTGAAGGAAAGAAAAGAAAAAAAAAAGCAACCAATCTATATTCCTTACCTCATAGTACTACTGGTGTCCAGGGTATCAACAGGAAGACCAAACGGACCTACTGTTGCTGGAAACTAGACTTTTTTTTTTTTCTTTTTGGTATCTTTTAATTATTTTGTTTGATTCTAAGAAGTTCCTGAAAGCCTTGCTCACTTATGGCAAGACGCATAAAACGCAGCAGATTTCTACAGAAGAAATATTTCCTTACCATTAAAAAAAAGCCATAAAAACCAACAAAACAAACAAACTAAAATAAAATTAAAAATAAACCAATGATAATAATAATAATAATAAACCAATAATAATAATAATAATAAAGCCTTCTTCTAACAGTTCTTCGCTCAGATTTCAAGTTTGGCCTTTTGCGGTTTTTCTTATCATAAAGGATTCAAGTTCCTTAATGTGCCTAATGGCAAATGTGTTGCCCAACATCCCATATTTGTCTTTCAGTTTACGGTTAGGTATGTTTTAAAGCTAGCTAATTAAAAACTGCTGAAATATCTGTTGACTAATAACACACTATCTAAAAGTTGAAACAACTATTAAAATCCAAGCTTGGCCCTACATGGTAGACAACAGGATAAAGGTGTCATAATGGGCTGCTACTAGTAGGAAGATAATTGTCCAATCACAAAAATAGCAGAAAAATAATATAAATTATCTTACACTGTAATTTCTTTCACCTGGAGTCTAGACAGGATGAGATTCATATGGAACTCTCAGAGGATTTAGGCCTACAACATATATATATTCCAGAGGAGCACTGAATTTCAGGTCCTCTCCTGCAGCACCATCTGCAAGACTGACCAGCAGAACAGGACAGTATGAAGATCTCTCTGACATACCCTGCAGCTGCTGTTTCCCAGACGGTGAACTCTGTCTGCCTCCTGTGCTAAGCAACTGTGTTTAGCCCAGTGCAGGATTTCCTAGGAATGACAGATCCTACAGGGTGAAAATGCTTGTAAGTATCTCCAAATGCTTTGCAATTGAATGCTGGAGCTCAGAAAACATCTTATGCAAAGCAAGGTTAGTGGCAAGAGGCAAACTGTTGATATAATAATAAAAAAAAAATTATAAAATCACCAAAATTTTTCTTAAAGCTGGGTAATGTTCAAGGATCACCTCCTCCAAGATCAGGAGTGGTGCATCCCAACATAGAGAAAGTCAGGCAAAAAGACCAGGAGGCTTGCATGGATGAACAAGAAGCTCCTGGACAAACTCAGACACAAAAAGGAAGCCTAAAGAGGGTGGAAGCAAGGACAGGCAGCCTTGAAGGAATACAAAGAAATTGTCCAAGCAGCCAGGGATTAGGTCAGCAAAGCTAAAGCCCTCATATAATTAAAGCTGACCAGAGATGTCAAGGGCAACAAGAAAAGCTTCCATAGGTACATCAGCGATAGAAGGAAAACTAGGGGAAATGTGGGCCCTCTCCAGAAGAAAATGGGAGACCTGGTTACCTGGGACATGGAGAATGCTGAGGTATTCAATGACTTTTTTCCCTCAGTCTTCACTGGCAAGAGCTCCAATCACACTGCTCAAGTCACAGAAGGTAATGTCAGGGACTAGGAGAATGAAGAACTGCTCACTGCAGATGAAGATCAAATTCAAAACCATCTAAGGAAGCTGAAGGTACACAAGTCCATGGGACCTGATGAGACGCATCTGTGGGATGAGAGAACTGGCAGATGAAGGGGCTAAGCCACTGGCTATCATATTCGAGGAATTGTGGCAGTCTGAAGAAGTTCCCACTAACTGGAAAAAGGGGAAAAATAAACCCCATTTTTAAAAAGGGGAAAAAGGAAGACCCAAGGAACTACAGGCTGATCAGACTCATCTGAGTGCCCAGCAAGATCATGGAGTAGATCCTCCTAGACACTACGCAAAGCATATTGGAAAATAAGGAGGTGACAGGTGACAGCCAACACAGCTTCACTAAGGGTGAATTGTGCCTGACAAATTTGGTGACCTTCTGTGCCAGGATTATAGCACTGACATTCACCAAACCACAGCACTGGTGGATCAGGAGAGAGCAACTGATGTCATCTACCTGGACTTGTGCAAAACATTTGACACAGTCCAGCATCACATCCTTGTTAAAAAAGCAGAAGCATGGATGGATGAACCACTCAGTGGATAAGGAATTGCCTGGATGGTTGTGCTGAACAGCTGTGGTCAACAGCTCGATGTTCAAGTGAAGACCTGTGACGAGTGGCATTCGCCAGGGGTCAGTACTGGGATTAGCATCATTTAACATCTTTGTCAGCGACACGGACAGTGGGACTGGGTGGATCCTTAGAAAGCTTTCTGACAGCAGCAGCTCGTGCAGTGAATTTGACACACTGGAGAGAAGGGATGCCATCCAGAGGGACCTTGACATGGTTGAGAAGTGGGCCTGTGCAAACCTCAGGAAATTCAACAAGGCCAAGTGTAAGGTCTTGCATGTGGGTCAGGGCAGTCCTAAGCACAGATACAGGGTGGGCAGGGAACAGACTAAGAGCAGCCCTAAGGAGGAACACCTGGGGATATTGAATGAAGAGAAACTGAACGTGAGCCAGCAGTGTTCTGCGTGCACACAGCCCAGAAAGCCAACTGTATACTGAGCTGCACCAAAAGGAGAACTTAAGCTTTTGTAGCTGGATAGAGCTGTGAATTAGCTTATTCATATATAGCAAAGCCTTTTAAATTGTTTTTCTCCAGGAGTATTTTAAGGGGTTAGGAAATTAAAGAATTACCTAAGAATTATGTTTTCCCTTATTTGAAGAAAATTAATACTTCAAGCACAAACACAGTATGACTGAAGTAAAAAATCATCCTATAAGCTACTACAATAAAATTTCAGTAAGAGAAACATGAGATCTGTTTTTTAGGTAAAAAGTATTGTAACAAACAATAACAACAATAAAACAAGAATAATCAGGAAAATGTGTCTAAAAGAAGTACCACAAAGATCGCCTTCATCAGATCCATCAGGACAATCTCTTCTCCCATTGCAGAGCTTCTCAGGCTGTAGGCAGATGGAGGTATCATTAGCACAAGGGTATTTTGGTGGTCCACACATATAACCCTCGCAATTATCCTCATCAGACTGATCCTCACAATCAATATCGCCATCACATAGCCACGCTTTGCTAATGCATCTCCCTTGGAGAAAAGAGACAATAAACACAGGAAATTAGACTGGAAGCAAACTTCAGAATAAAACTTCAGTAGCATTACACAGATATTTGGTTTTATTATGCTTTCTATTGATAGTAATTTCCTCTTAGATGAAGAGAAAGAAGTCAACTTTTATGTATACTCTGAAGCATCATCCAGATCAAAGTTGACGGTAATTTTCCAAACAACATCAATCCTAGCTATTCTATGCTGAACATAACTGCAGACAGGCAGGACACAGCCTCATAATCTGTTAAAAATTATAAAAAAAAACCTTTACAGGTTTTAAACTTCCTTTTTAATTCTGCTTTTCTTCATCTCTCTTCCTTTTATCTTCTAGTCCAAGAGCCTGCCATAGGAGCCACATTGCAATGCAAGTCTATTTGCATGGGTTTCAGAAACAAAATCTTTCCAGGAAGTATACACAATACATTCCCAGATTATGACAGGTAAATGATCATATTTCTGACAAATTAACTACAGCAGATGAAACTTCCTGTATGATTTCAGTTTTATCAAATCAGGGTTCAGATCCTTTCTTTCACTCCTCCAAAGGTGGGGGGAGGGAGAACTTTTCTGCTGACCATATATGCCTAGAGGCAGCTTCTTGATTAGGAAAGGGGCGGTTGATCTTTAAAAAACATACAAGTATTAGATTAGCATTACCCAAAACAGGGATTTTATTAGGTGAAAAATAACTGAGATTAAGAATGCTACCACTTCCACATGCATATCTGTGAGTCCTCCCGTTCCAAACTGGTTTTCAGCTCTCAAGCATAAACTTGTTACTTGCTAGCTACAACAGTATGGGCTAGTTGTAAATTTTGATAACACCTAGACTGAAGTAGCATGTACTTTATTCTTCAAGCAATAAAGAGACAACAGGAAGAACCACAGGTTAGGAAGCTCAGCTGTGCTTCTGCCTATAAACTATTTAGGTAGAGAAAAATCAGTCAGGAATGGGAAAGAAGATCCTGGAAATGTCTAGATCCATTGATGACAATGCTGGTGTATGGCCAGGGACTGACTGATGATGCCTGAGACTGGTAACTGTGAACTGTTGCACAGCATGAAATGACATGACTTTCAGCCCACTCTTCCCAGTTTAGCAACAATCCTGCAAATAGGAAGCTGAGATTGATCACGACTTTGTGGGGGGAGCAAGTGAGTTATTGTGCGAAATAATCAATTGGAACAAAACACTGTTTGCTCTTTAATGCACCTTAGTATCACGTCGACTACAGGCAGCGTTTTACTTCTGTACTATGACATGGTTCAATATAAAACCACCTCAAAAGGGATTCTTTATTGCTCTCCACACAGCATAGCAAATGCCCCTAACTGTAACTCTGCCATCTGCCATAATACAGTTGCAGATTTCAGGTTTCTTTAAAGGAAATATTTGCTTGAGAGTAACATCATGCTTTTCATTTTATATTTTAGTCACCTTTTAATGGGAAGGGTGCTAATGTCCTCAAAGAGCGACAATAGGGCAAAATATAGCAAAACAAGAACAATGAAAATTTTATGTTTCTGCAGCACTCACAAAGCATATGTGAGACTGTTTTCATTTTTGATGAAGAAAAGCAGGAAGTGAAACTTTAGGATCAAACTACAGGGAGTGTGGTTTCAAGCAGCAGAACACCATTTTGCCAGTGCAATCACCTGGAAAACTTAAAAAGTGTCAATTAGAATGAAAATTAAAGGTGTCAATTAGAATAAAAAGCTTTCACCGTGTTTGATAGTGGCCAAAGTTCCAAATATCCTACAATGAAAAAACAGAATTGCAGAGACACAAGAAAACATAGTTGCATGCACGATATGTTTGTGGTTTATCATTACATGGAATCACAAGCGTTTAAAAAAAGTGCCCATATTCTTTATTACCTTGAGATGATAATTGATTTTTATATATTATTATAACGCAGCAGTAGAATGAAAGCTAATGGAAAATACCATCATCAAGCAAACTAACCAGATCCCAAAGCAAACTGACATTGCTTCCAGTAGAGATACTAACCTGTTTTTTAATCTTTTATACATGCAAATGTTTACTGAGCAAATCAGCTTTACTGCCTTCCTCTTAATT
This sequence comes from Myiopsitta monachus, assembly GCA_017639245.1. Classification (NCBI taxonomy): domain Eukaryota; kingdom Metazoa; phylum Chordata; class Aves; order Psittaciformes; family Psittacidae; genus Myiopsitta; species Myiopsitta monachus. Next base: position 52,618,539 of record CM029921.1, read on the forward strand.
TAATGAAGATATGTTTTACAATGAAAGATTAATCTTCCACTAAAACAGCTATGACATGTTCTTAAGAAGAATATATATTCAAGGAAATAATCTTTGCCAAAATTCTAAAGAGATGGACTTAATGAAGTATTATGACTGTCTTGAAATAATTCCTTAATACTTGCTGGAGTACTCTTGCTTTATTGACTGCTATTGAAATTTACATTTTTGGTTTCCAGAAACATTTTTAGTAAAATTCCATCATATATTAACTGTCTCAATGGATCTGTTCTTTTCCATGGCTTGTGTAACACAAAAATATACATAAAGTAGCGAATCAAAATTTCTGAAGCAAGTAGAATGTGTGAAAGTCAGATCAAAATGCTTTCCCAACATTTTTTATTTCCTAGAAATATTAGCAAGTATGACAGAATTAACTTTTTATATACTGTTCAAGTCTTTGTTGGGATACTGAGCTCAGGAAGTTTTTCAACTGATTATGTATTTTACTGTAGGAAAACTACTTTGATGGAGCATTACTGCATTCAGCTTCATCTTACAGTTAATTCTTCCTGCCTACAGCTCTAATGCCTTCCTAACTTATAGAATGGACTGAAGCTAACTTCCTGTCCTGGGTTCAGCAGTAGCAGTCATTTTTCTCCTCCTTAGTAGCTGGTGCAGTGCTGTGTTTTTGACTTTAGGCCTGGGAACAGCACTGATAACACCAGTGGTTTTAGTTGCTGCTCAGTAACCTTTACTCTGACCAAGGACTTTGTGAGCCACATGCTCTGCATAGGAGGAGGGGAAGCTGGAAGGAAGCAGAGACAGGACACCTGACCCAACCTAGTCAAAGAGGTATTCCATACCACAGCATGTCATACCCACTATATAAACTGAGGGCAGTTACTCGGAAGGGTTAGATCACTGCTTGGGTCAGTTTGAGTATCAGTTGACGGGTGGTGAGTAGTTATATTCTCTTCCCTTGTTATTTCCCTTATCATTATTATTATTGGTGGTAGCAGCAGTGGTTTTGTGTTATACCTTAGTTACTGGATTGTTCTTATCTCAAACTGTGGGAGTTACATTCTTTCAATTCTCCTCCCCATTCCTTTGGGAGCGGGGAGAGGAAGAGGGAGGGGAACGAGCGAGTGGTTGCATGGTCCTGGGCTGCCGGCTGGGCTTAAACTACGACATCAATATGAAAGAATGTTCTGACACATTTAACTAAACGTTGTGATGATAAATTGATGATCTTGCTTGTCCTGTAGAACACACCTGAGACTTAGACTGAACTATATTCTTTCAAGAAGACGGTAATTTCTGTGTTTTAAAAGCTATTAGTAGGCAGCAGATGTTTATGCATGTCTCCTGGATGAGATGGAAAAAAAAAATTGAAGGCCTAGACAAAACAGCTGTTACCGCAGAAAACAAAGGAAATATGAACTGAGTATAACACCAGTACTGGAGCAACATGTATAATTTTCTAGTTTACTTGCTGTGGTGTTTTCTTTTTATTTAAATTTTTAGTGTCAATTAAATCCACTGCTCAAGTTAGAAATTTCATCATTCTGAACAGGGGTTTGGAACTAGATGATCTTAAGGTCCTTTCCAACCCTATTCTATGATTCTATGTTCAAAAGGGTTATTAAAGTAGTTGTACAAGATATGCAGCTCTGAAGATCTAATGGTGAGAGAGGAGGCAGATCAGGCAGGGAACAAGTGGAAGCAACACAACGGGGTAAACGCACATTATGAGCAATACTCTCTCCACTCTTTAAACTCCTCCATGCATCCCATTCTGATGTTATTAATAAATCCTCTCCTCCTTAAAAACGCCTCTCATGCCATATCTCTCCACAGTAACCTTTTCTGCCTCATGAGCACCGACAATCTGTAGGGCAGCCCTACCAATTTCTCCATCAGTTTCTTTCTCAGCATCAACTTCTCTCCATTCTTTTCTACTTAGAATCATAGAATAGTTAGGGTTGGAAAGGACCAATCTCTTCCCTGCCCAACCTGTAGCTGTGAATGCGATTGCTCCCACCCAGGTGTAGGACCTTGCACTTGGCATGGTTAAACTTCATGAGGTTGACATCAGCCCACCTCACAAGCGTGTCAAGGTCCCTCTGGATGCCATCCCTTCCCTCCAAAGCATCAACCAAACCACAAAGCTTGGTGTCATCGGCAAACTTGCTGAGGGTGCACTCAATCCCACTGTCCATGTCACCGACAAAAATGTTGAACAAGACCGGTCCCAACATCGACCCCTGAGGGACACCACTCGTTACTGGTCTCCAGCTGGACATGGAGCCTTTGTGTGCGGCCATCCAGCCAGTTCTTTATTCACCAAGTGCTCCACCTATCAAATAGATGTCTCTCCAACTTAGAGACAAGGATGTCAATGCAGGACAGTGTCAAACGCTTTGCACAAGTCCAGGTAGATGGCATCAACTGCTCTAGCCCTGTCCATCAGTTCCTTAGCCCCATCATAGAAGGCCACCAGATTGGTCAGGCAGGATTTCCCCTTAGTGAAGCCATGCTGGCTGTCACCAACCACCTTGTTGTTTTTTATCTGCCTTAGCGTGCCTTCCAGGAGAATCTGCTCCAAGATTTTTTCAGGCACAGAGGTGAGGCTGACTGGTCTGGAGTTCCCCAGCTCATTCATTTTCCCCTTCTTGAAAATGGGGGTTATAGTTCCCTTTTTCCAGTCATCGGGAACTTCACCTGACTGCTGTGATTTTTCAAATATGATGGACAGTGGCTTAGCAACTTCATTTGCCAGCTCCTTCAGGACCCGCAGATGGATTTCATCAGGTCCCATGGACTTGTATACATTTAGGTTCCTAAGATGGTCTCGAACCAGATCCTCTCCTACAGTGGGCCCAGCGTCTTCATTCTCACTGTCCCTGCGTCTGCCTTCCAAGACTTGGGTGGTGTGGTCAGAGCATTTGCCGGTGAAGACTGAGGCAAAGAAGTCATTAAGAATCTCAGCCTTCTCCAAATCCAGGGTAGCCAGTTCTTCCGATAGCTTCCGGAGAGGGCCCACGCTGTCTCTAGCCTGCCTTGTTGCATACTTGTATCTTGATTCTTAACACTTCCATCCATCCAATACAATTGCTGTTGCTCTCCTCTTCCAGTATCACTGTGATGACCACCCATGCCTTGACTTCCTATGTACTTTCCTTATGTTCCGCACCAAGGAAATCCTACTTCTTTCCTCATCTTCCCTGCCCCCCACTCCAGCATGTTATTAACATATGAGAACACGTGAGAAAAAAAGGGTAAAATAATAGCCCACAGGGTAGCAATAAAAATGCTAAGATACAAAATTAACTGCTTCTTGAAATAAATATAAAAAGCAGCAAGTATGACAAATACACATTACAGTTCAGATCTACTGCTTACTAAACTGAAGTATACATAGCGCTTGCATTTATTTTAAAAAAAGTACTTGATTATGATCATTAGAGTAATTAGATAACTTTCTAACTGAGACTGCACAGATTCTGCTCCTGGTCCAGTAATACAAACTTTAAAATAGTGAGATGGAATAAAACTGATAGATTTATGTAGTACATAAAACTGAGCCTATAATTTTTGGAGAACAGAATCAGAATTTAAAATAGGAAATTAGCCCTTGGTCTAATCTAATTATGTCTAGTCTAATGTAAATAATACTAATCTAATTTAAAAGCAGAAAATAACTGGCTAGAAGCTGCCCAACAGTAGCCAATCTCAATCAAGTATTTATTGCATCACAATCTCAATCAGGTATTTATTGCATCACATATCCTACTGCTGTGCAAACTGTAGTATATTTTTCATCACACTTCACTACAAACAGTCATGTAACGCTCTTGAAAAAATTAGAAACGTCACTCTGAAATCTGTTTCTTCAAGTGCCCTGCAGTGTTTTAGCTGACTTTGGACATCACAGCTCAAGAACTGCACAGGTCGGAAAGTTCCAGTGAGACCAACAAAAATATCAAAGTTTTAAAAAATCTAAAGTAAAATCAGAAGATATGCAAGGGGAAAAAAAAAAAGTATTTGTTTATTCAATAAATAATGTGGTTAAGGAGACACATGACAGAATCTTTCATATTCAAAAGATTTTTGTACCAGTGAAAAGATGACAACAATCAACTAAACTTACAGTAAAGATTCAGATGACTTATTAGGAGAAGAGTTCAACTATTAGAGGCAAGTTATAAGAAGGCTATCTATATAAGTTATAAATATCCACTGTTAAGTGCATATCAGAAAAGCGGCTAGATAAGATGGGCTCTCAAGACCACCATCATTCTAAAGCAGATAAATCTTTGGCTGAAGGCTGACAAATGCTGAAATTGCAATATGACACTCATGCCTGTGGCATTGTGACAGATTAACCACAGCCAACAAAAACTACAGTAAGAAAAGACTCTGCAGCTACTATTTACAGCCATAAACCAAAAAAGAAGTAAGCCAAAAAGTGAGCAGTAACATTTCACTATTGCTGTTCTCATCAACTGTCACTGCCCTCAGAATATATTGGCTCTTCTCCCTCCCTACCTATATACACGTTCTTACCCAAACCCATCATATTTTTTATTAGAAAACCAGACGAAACCACCAAGCAGTCTCTAATCAAAGAATTAGCCAATTTCTCCTCATATGAGCAATTCTCATCAGTGTGGAAGCCAGATGGTATTATTTCTTTAAATAATCCACAGAGAAAATTATGTGTCTTCTGAAACCTCAAAGGATCATGACAGAAACTATTTCTCAGAAACCCATTACTCCTTCATTCTACTACATAGATACTACCGAAAAGTAGCTAAACAAGAAATTGCTTTTGCTGTTTTTATTTCCAATGCATTACCAACATGTCTGCTCCAGAATAGTGATTTTGCTCCTTCCCAGACTGATGGAAGAAAAATAGTGAAAGAAAAAAAAACCAAAGGGATTAAACTTTTACATCTGATTTCTAAACTGATGCTTTCACACAACCAATAAGCATAATTTCATCTTCCTCTCAATCAAAGCCATATACCCTTGAACTTAGCAAATACCTGATGACAATTTATTTGCTGTATTTATATGCGGCAGCCAGAGAAGTCACATTTCATGCTTCTTCCTAGAAAATGACTGAGGTATTGCTGTACTTGTGCACAACTAAACACAGGTAGGTGCATAATAAGGCAATGCAGTTTGAGACCTTTTTCCCCATTTAAGCACCAGGAAAGAGACAGTACCAGGGAAAAAAGTGTATTTCTTGTGTCAGGGTTCCTATTAGCCTATTTCAGGAAACAGACCTATGAAAAGTGAATAATCTTTTTACTTATTGAAGCTGTTTCATTTAACAGCTTCTTGTCCTATACATCTTTATGGAAACTGTAAGAACACACAAGGAAATGTTTTCTTTAGACAAGATTCAGTATTCCATATTTATTTACCCATACATTATGATTTCTAGAATTTAAAAATCCAAGTAGCACCATACCTCCAAGCATTTCTAAGACTTCCCAAAATAATTCACATATTAAAAATGAAATCTGTTCACACTGTAGATCTGAATAAAGCATCTTAGACCCACACATATTCACAAATAGTTCTGGACAGAGCTCACATAACCAGACTGCAACACCTATCATGCTTAGCTGTAATACAGGCATTAGAATGGGATCTTCTCTCCTGTAATAATCATAGTTGCCTAATGGCAACAGTAGTACTGCTTATTACATTTTGAACTAAATTTTGCTTTGAAAGTTATTTTACCCCTAATACTTTATTAAGGTTTGAAAGAAATTATTAAAAGATGAATACATTGCTGACATGCATTAATTTCTTCCTAACTGGACTGCCCCTTAAGAAGATGTTTCATCAAAGCATTACTTTGCAAAATATCTTCATGTAAAGATTGTCACATTCTTTTCACATTTTTTAATGCAGTACACTTAGCAAAATTTTAGTTTAAACATACCCACACAATGTATTTTTCTTTCAATATGAAAGATCTAATTTCCAGTGCTGCAGTTCGAATTCTTTTAAGTCTTCTAGCTAATTACTTTATACCATTTAAATCAACTTATTTCTAGGGCCAAAGTTGAAAAATAGAAGAAAATACCTGGACTTTTAAGTACCAGTAAATGTTAAATTTAAGTATTTGTCTTGATGTATTCTCACACAGAACAATTTCAGCTTTAAGTAATCTCAAACCCATACATTTTATATCGCAAATCATTAAACAGTAAAGGAGAACCATATTAATATTATTTTTCTGGTATGACTGCAATATGACAGCATCACCTCACTCGTATTTAAGCAGTATTCAAATAGTATTCACACAGATACACACACAACAAATGAATGACTGCAGAACATATATGCAAGCTCATACCTGTACTCTTGCAGGAAAACTTTGTTTTTTCATCACACAGTCGTATAGTTCCATTACAGCCCTTTTCATCACTACCATCTTCACAGTCCTTTTCTCCATCACACCTCCACAACTCAGGAACACAGTTCCCATCAGGACTGCACTGAAACTCCTTCCCACTGCATCTTCCAGTAGAGGGAGTTTCTTAGAAAAATAAGAAATTACACTGAAGAATTTGTTCAGATGAGTTTCTTCCATGCCAAGCCTACGACTTAGAATCCTCCTTCCTAACCAAAGCCAAAATCAGAAGTACCCAAGCATACCCTCAAAACTCACTATTCCTTCTTAACTCATCACTCCAACACAAGCTTCAAGATAAGCTCTTTCTTATTGTGCTCATTCTCTTCACTGCCATTCTACCACAGACTAAAGGTAAATACCAATTTGGTTTTTTTGCACTGCTGTCAGACAAGAATGAATTTAGAGATGTAAGGAGGACCAAGGCTGATAAACGTTTTCCTGGTGCTTTGTAAGCCTATCCTCACACCACTTTCCCTCCTCCTTCATTCTTTTTCCCAAGGAGGTCTATGTCCTAGTGGGCCAATAAAATTGTGTAATTATTTTGAAAAATCACTATGAGAAAAATAAGAGAAAAATATTCCTCCATTCTTATCTGATTATTTCTTATCCTTTGCTACAAGCATCCTCCCCTTCTCATCCCATCCAAATGAATACAGTGCATGGCATTGAAATGGGACTGTAGTCTTGTTACAGCACTTGTATGCTTCAGTAAGACCACTGGAAAAACAAAACAAGAAAGCCACCCCACACACAACAGAAAAATACAGATCAACAGTAAGAGTGTTACTGCATAAAAGCCCCCGAAAATATAAACAGTAACTCCAGGAATCATAGAATAGTTAGGGTTGGAAAGGGCCTTAAGATCATCTAGTTCCAACCCCCCTGGCCATAGGAAGGGACACCTCACACTAAACCATGCCACCCAAGGCTATGTCCAACCCAGCCTTGAACACTACCAGCAATGGAGCATTCATAACGTCCCTGGGCAACACATTTCAGTGCCTCAACACCCTTACAAGTAAAGAATTTCTTCCTCATATACAATCTAAACTTCCCCTAAGTTTGAACCCGTTTCCCCTCATCCTCTCACTGCAGTCCCTCATACAGGAGGGTGCTCCAGTCCTCTGATCATGCTCGTGGCCCTCCTCTGCACTTGTTCCAGCAGTTCTGTTTCCTTTTTATGTTGAGGACACCAGAACTGCACACAATACTCCAAGTGAGGTCTCACAAGAGCAGAGTAGAGGGTCAGGATCACCTCCCTTGACCTGCTGGTCACACTCCTTTTGATGCAGCTCGGCATATAGTTGGCTTTCTGGGCTGCAAGCGCACACTGAAGCCGGCTCATGTTCATTTTTTCATCAAACAACACACCCAAGTCCTTCTCCGCAGGGCTGCTCTGAATGTCTTCTCTGCCCAACCTGTAGCTGTGCCTGCGATTAGGCAGCATACATCTCTGACAGGACAAACATCATGTTTAGCACAGTTCAGTGAAGTAAAACTACAAAACATATCTCAGTACAATACCCAATCTGCTTTCAAATGCATTCTTCTTCTATGATACACTTCTGTATTACCATATTACACTTGACATATTTTCCATATCAACCTTTACCAAGGTTAAAAGCATTTTTCTCTTTTTCAGTGACTGAAGATGGGTCCTTTGTATTTATAATAAAGTATTCTCTTTGCTTGTATGTATTAAAATGTAAGAAGAGGAAAAGCAACTAACCTTCCTTACTGCAGTTTGTTTTGGTTTCATCACTGAAATCTCCACAGTCATTGTCACCGTCACATGCCCAATGACTTGGAATACATCTACCATTATAACATCTGAACTGATCAGCAGAACACGAGTGAATACAGCCTAGTTCATCACTTCCATCACCACAGTCATCATCTGCAAATATTATTATTTTAAATGTAATAATGATAAAAAGATAAAAAGAATCTGAATAAAAGATACGAGGAGAAAGATATATTTCCAAGAAGGCAAGAGAAAAAATAACATCTAGTAAATAAAATAGCATGCTTACTGCCACAGGCATAGGGTAAAATTATTTCTAACACAATTAATTCTTTAATTTATAAACAGCACTTCACTCTGCCACTTTGCATAATCTACAATCTTACTTACTCACAGTTAATCAGTCACAGACACCAGCAAGCACGAAAAGGCTGTGGATTTTCTTAATTTCTTTACTTGTGTTTAACTACCCAGGCTTCCAAACAGTATTCTCAGCGATTCATTAAGATAACTTGGACAGTTAAGTACACTCACAAAGCACTTCAAGTACACTCAAATGAAAATCTGATGTCAGAACTTCTTTTTAATAGTATTTCAAATTTTATTTCCATGTACTTGGAACAGTGCAAGGTGGAGAGATATAGCAGCACATAAATAATGCTGGAATGTAGCTTCCAATTACTCTATGTTGTAGTCATTACAAAAACCTTAAAGGCAATTCCCACAATTTGATTGTGATTGCAAAGATAGGGAAAGACAAATATGCCAGGTAAATGCTAGAGGGTCTGCTTGCAGAGAATGTGAGCAAGCACATTGTGATAACTTGTAGAATCTGTCCATTTACAGCTATGAATTCCTGTCAGCCACATAAAATCTTAATAATAAGAAATGCTATGGTGGATGAAGAATCAACCCAACGTTATTAGGACTGGCATGACATCACTCCCCCATCACAAGCTCTGAGAGAAGGTTCACTTTAACAGCTGTCATTCAAATATGTAATCTTTCAGACAAAAGAACTACACTGTCTTAGCCATCCCTCTCGAGCTATAGTATTTATTAAATTGAACTCCCCCATAAACAACAAAAATATCAGATACTTTGGTCTGAAGCAACAGCTTTTTTTTTTTTTTTTTTTTTTTTTAACAATCAAAGTTAAAATCACACTTCATGCTATAGAACATACTGTTTGTAACTATTACCATATCATCCACTGCATCATTCCTTCTGTGAAGCATCAACATTGCTGCTTTCTAGGTTAGGTCAGTAATTTTAAAATACTGTTCTTTATTCTCTGACCACTTACAAACAAAACTAGCAATATCAGCCTCAGAAGAAAAGAGTGGGTATCAAAACGCAATATTTATGCAAGATCTATCATATCCATTGCAGATATAGAACACTTTGATACTTGCCTGAATCACAGAGCCATTTGCTGCTAATGCATCTTCCATTTTTGCATATAAATTGACTTAGTGGCTCACACGTTAGGAATTCTGTGGAAGTGTTCAAAAAGGAATAAAAACTATTTAATGTACATTCTCTTTAATAATATTCTTCCACCTTGTACATGCATAAATAACGTAAGTGTATTGTATGAAATATTGTCACCTGACAGATACTTATCTAGAGGGGAGAAAAATGTGTAACACCAAAAAGAGAGGATTAAAAAGGCTTTTAACTGTAAATATTAGTCCAAATGCTATCCTTCTTCAACATAGACCATTGAAATGCGTTACTCTTTGCCATATAATATGGTCCTATGTTCCCATCAGGCCAGGGCTGTCTTTGACACTAAGCGTGCTAATATTTATGACTAATTACTATAACTCGATGACTGATACAGACCATATTTTCAATGTACGCATCTACATAAAAAAGTTCTCCAACTGCAATAGCACTGTCATGATAAGGTAGAAAATGGAAGACTATAAAATGAGAAAGTTAAGTACCAAGCAAAAGAACATTCAAGAAAAAGTTACTCTACAAAGACAGTAAAAAAATCCAAAATTATGGTGTCAGTATTTACAATTATTTCCCCCAAGGATTCCAGCAAAAGTAGTAGAAAACTGCGCCAATATAATTAATAGGGACTCATAAAAACACATCTCTGTGTAACATAGGTAAGTATTTAATATGCTCCTGCGTAGAACAAAATTTTTTCAGCTTCTTTTTCTTCTAAGATCCACCCTACAGCTCATACAATTAACATGTTAAATAGTGCCTGCACCCATTCAGTTTGGAAAACACAAAACCAACTTTACAAAACCTGGCAATTCATAGGAAGCAATCTGAAAGTCTAACCTGATTCAAAAGCAATGAATAAGGAGGAGCCTAAATTCTCTATAACGACCACCAGAACAGACATCCCTCAGCAACTGACACTAATGCAAACCAAGGATGACAACGTGGCCAATCTGCCTGAACAACTACTTAAAGGCAAGTTTGTCCTTCACTGAAGGATTTCAGGTTCAAGATCTTACACAGTGCAACCCAAATGCAACAGAAATGTCCCATATATTGCGCAGTCCTGTCAGCTGCACCAAAACTGCCCAAGCTGAGAACAAATCCCCAAGTGTACTCCTCAGCAGCTTGCTCTAGCTACCCTGGGTCATTCTAGTGTTGCTACAACTGAAACAACAAAGATTTTGACAATTACGCCATGCAATTAGTACGGAAAGGTTTTCTAAGCTTTCAAATCATGCCACATAAATGCAAAATTTCCTTAGGACAAGAAATGGATTGGTCTCCAAAGTCAATAAATTTCTGTTTGCTGTCTTTGGTGCAGAAAATGTTTTAAAGTTACCTGAAAAGATGGCTTTTTGGGGGTGTGTGTTTTTTTCTCTGTTTTCTGTTATTTTTTTTTAAAGTTCAGAGGGAGTTCCGGCTTATACTGATGCATAAAGCACCAAACCAAATCAGCTGTATCAAATAGCAAACTTTAGAGATCACCAAAAACATTGACAGACTGAAGCGATTAGTCTGCTTCAACACAGAGAAGGGTGAGAAGTTGACAGTGATGACAATTACACTCTGTCAATTACTCCTATAAGGTTCTGTAGGTTTTTTTGTTAAAAAAAAAAAAAAAAAAAAACCAAAAAAAAACCAACAAACCCACACCAAAAAAAAAAAAAGGAAAAAACCAAACCAAACCAAACCCCAAACACACTTTTAGCTGTCGTGGGGGACAACAAAAATCTGAGACAAATAAGGGAAATGTGCAATTATGATGGTACTTAGCTACAATATACGCTTTATGTGGCTCAAGCAAAGCTTGCAGCCATTTTTAATTTTGCTTTTTAGCTGTTGAATAATTTTTCCACAAATTTAACTCATACATTAAATATAATATTCCCATCTGCCATACATGAATGCATTCACAAATGACTACATGAATGACTTTACGCTCATCTGTCTAACCAAGACTTGTATAAAAGAGACAGAAACTAAAATTAATTGTGATTATTCAGGCCACCACCCGTGTCACAATTCTCAGCCCATCACAGTCTTTCTAAAGAAGTTGTGCAGTATCTCCACTGTTTACTTCTCACAGCCCCAGCCTCCACCATCATCTGCAGCTCCCACTCGTATCCTAGAGGACCAGCACAATAATTTTCTCTTGCTGTGCCTACGGTCTCCTCAGTACTCTTTTCCTTTCCTATGTTAGAGAAAAGAGATGCACACCTTATAGCTGATTAACAGCCATCTCTGTGCCAACTGTCCTGAAAACAGAGAAAGCAAGAAAGGAGCCTCTTGAGTTCACAGAGTACCCTCTCCACAGTGTAGGAATCAATCTCATTTCTCTCTGCTATCCAGCTGTGCTGTAAGAGCTCCAGGTTTTGATACTTCTTTCACCTCTTCTATTACTAAATGCAAATGTTATAATTATGAACTGATAAACATACGGCCACAAAAAATGACCATGTCTTGTTTCCTTTAGGAAAGCAATAGCAAAATAAGGAGGGCCTCTTTTCAAATTTTCTTCAGGAATGTCATGCTTCTTCATAAATCTGGTTGTAACTTTAGAAAAAGTTTACGCGTTTAATCTTTCCAGTCCTGCTCACCCCAGCTATATGCCAATATAAACATGCTTAAATTATTGAATCAACAGGAGCCTAAAGTTTACACAGTTAAAGACTTTTGTAGTTAAAAATCAAGACTTTGCAATGGTAACAAAAAGCAAACCATTATTTTACTTTTAATATTAAAACTTGTGAATACAAGAATTTTAAACTGTTTCATAGAAGAAAATATATATCACTAAATAGAATAGCTAAATAAATGCCATTAGCATGCTCATTAGTCATCAAATCAAAACGGAGAATGAAAAATGAAGCATATGACGTATTTACACAATCACAGCATTTGAGGAAAAAGAGACAAGATTCTAAAACATGAAACATATGCAAAGTTTGGCCAAACTGAAAAACAGCAGCCCTGAGGAAAAAGGCTTGCAAGTGTTGGTTGATGAGAAGCTCAACATGACCAGGTAATGTGTACTCACAGCTCAGAAAGCCAAAGGTATCCTGGGCTGCATCAAAAGTAGCATGATCAGGAGGTCAAGGGAGGTGATTCTCCCCATCTACTCTGCTCTCACGAGACCACATCTGCAGTACTGCAGCTCTGAGGCCTCCGACACAAAAGGGACGTGGACCTGCTTGAGTGAGTCCAGAGTACCACCAGAAAGATGCTCAGAGGGCTGGAGCACCTCCCCTATGAGGACAGGCAGAAAGAGTTGGGGTTGTTCAGCCTGAAGAGAAGTCTCTGGGGAGACCTTAGAGAAGCTTCCAGTACCTAAAGGGGCTGACAAGAAAGCTGGAAAGGAGCTTTTTACAAGGGTGGGTAGGGATAGGACAAGAGGGAATGGCATTAAACTGAAAGAGGGCAGATTTAGATTACATATAAGGAAGAAGTTCCTTTACTGTAAGGATGGTGAGACAGTGGAACAGGTTGCCCTGGGAAGCTGAGGCTGCCCCATCCCTGGAAATATTCAAGTCCATGTTGGATGGGGCTTTGAGCAACCTGGTCTAGTGGAATGTGTCCCTGCCCATGGAAGGGTAAGTTCGAAGTAGATGATCTTTAAGGTCCCTTCCTACCCAAACTGTTTTTTGATTCTACAAGGCAAGTGATGATGAAAGGATCTGAAGAAATATTCTGTATCAGCTGACAGAATACCAAACAAAACAAATAGGAAGAAATTACAAAGACAAAATTAAGATATTTGTACTGATAAGATGCCTGAGAACAAAGGGTAAAGCTAGTCAGATAAACTATTATTGTACCCAGTGCCACACTGTACCATTACATAGAATGCTATTATTTTAGAGATTGCAAAATACATGTTCACTGAGATCACCTATTCTGCACCTGTACATAACAGAACTTACTTGATTTGAAACATGGCAATTAGATGTCTACCTTAATAATATCCACACTGTTACTATCATAATAATTTTATTTTTATTTAGATTTTTTCAAATACGTAATCTATTTTGAAGCAACTGATCAGACATCTGTTATTGTCAATACAAAATTAGTTTGCTTTTTTCTATTTATATTACTATTAAGCCAGAAATGAAAAATAAGCCAAGAGAAGCAGGTGAATGTTTCAGGAAACATAACTGCTTTAAATGTAAAAATCCTGAAAAATCCTGAATACAATTAGACAAGTACGAGATGCTGAGTATTACTCATATGGAGCTAAAAAGTAACAGTTTAAACTCGACTAAGTAGTATCAGCTGGTTGCCAGTCATGAATAATTTGTAATTAAACAGATTTAAGGGATTATGGATGTACAGAATTTACTGGTTGGATCCTACATGTTGCCTTCCATAGATTCTCAGGTAACTGAGGTCTTGGAGATTTATATTTATAGAACACGAGGGCATCATAGAGTCAGTCTACAACTTTCATTTATGCATTTAGCTTGTATTTTTTCTTGCTCTCCACTGTCAGTGATTCATAGGTACTGAGATTTTTGAAGAAAAACTGTTACTAGCAACAGAACTCTAGTAACTCTACTGAAAAGGTTTATAGCAGTAAGAAGTTTCAAAAAAGCAAAGAAAGACCATGTTTTTCCAACTACACTGCTTTCATAATTTCTCCCTGATTAAGAAACAGCCTCTTGTTATACCTCAGTAAAATACAAGTTTAACTACTACCAAGCATCCTAAGAAGTACACTTTAGATTTCAATTTTTCTGTGCACAACCTGTCACTTCACTTTTACAGGACTGGTGCTACTTAAAATAATCAGTCTGTACTCTTTCTTGAAAACTCTTGAAAATTCATTTCAAACCACATCCTACTATATTGTGATACACTTACTAATTCATATTAGTAAGTCAAATAATATCACAAACATTACCTTGTAAACAGGGAACACACCATGATACAGTATTTTGCAGACAGGTCATTGACCCTTTTGCTCTCAGACTCACAGCACTTACCTGAGCTGCCAAACAGATGAAGGCAGTCATGCTGACTTACAAAAACGTTGTTTGGAAGCAGCTGATTAGCAAGAATACACCTCTTTTCTTGCATTATCTAAGTATCAATTAGCAGAGCTGCTGATATTCTCTCATGTTATAAAAAAGTAAAAGATTATTTTTTTCTGCAAAATACATCAAAATAACCTTCTGTTAAGACTTGAAAAACTCTGACTTTACTGACACCTAGAATATGTTAGGGGCCCATGTGAAGTGTTATGTGGCTGACATACAGATCAATTTTTGAGGCTACAGTGTTTGATAGGGGCTGTAAATCAGAAAAGTGTTGATTGCTCTGCATATTTGGCATTGTAGTTAAAAACTTCTTATTAATATAAAATGCAGCCTTTGGTTTGGGTTTATTTATTAGTCAAATAAATTGTACCTACCACTTCAGAAAAAAATATTATCAGCTCATATAAAAACAAAAAGGCTCTTCGTACTTTTTTCTATCTGGCAATTCATGTGAGAGATCCTCAGATGTTTAATTTTTTTATAGAATAATTTTACTTTTTCCCTGAAAAAAAAGAAAGAACACCCCCCCCCCCCAAAAAAAAAAAAACAACAACAACAAAACCAAAACACTCACCACAGGATGTCATTTCATCAGTTTCATCTCCACAGTCATCCTCCCTGTCACACAGCCACGACACTGGAATACAGCGTCCATTCCCACATGAAAATTGGTCAACCTGACACGTTCTTGCTGTCAAGAAAAAACACTCCAAAAATACATGGGAAAAGGACTCTATCTGTTAGGGCCCTGTATGTACAAGTTATGTGTCTGTATAAGGAAGTTGCAAACAAAACTAAGTGGTAGAAAAGCACCGTTTGCTAAAATATCATTAGTTGTAAAGTTGAAGTAAATAACAATTGGCATAAAAATGTCTAGCAATTGAAATATCAATAAACTGTATTTCAGAAACAATGATCTAGTAAAATTATTATTTACATGGAAAAAATGTAATATACAAAGTGTGTGATGTGCCTGGCCTCACTGTTCTTATCTTTGCCTTTGCAAACATGCAACTGTAATGATCTACTAAACAAATTAGTTTTGACTTTCTTCTGAAGAAATAAAGTTCCCTAAAAGAAACCATGCTCTGTAACTACATAAATTACTTTGAAAGCTGACGAACAGTAAAACTTCAATAAAAATAACATATAAAGCTGACGTTGTAATTCGTATTCAAAATGTGAACCCATAACTACAATGCCAGTGATAACAACATGGATTTGCAACATGGATTTGAATTCCAAATTTAAACTTTTAAAGTTCATCTATATGTGGTTCCATGCAGAAAAAAAAAAAAAAAGCAAGAAGACTGACACATCAGAAACCCCAATAACCAAAAGAATACTTCTTCATTTGGTATTATCAATTACCACTTCCATTTTTCTTCACAGAAGCAGCACAAAATACAATAGAAGGATGTCAGTTGCAAAGAATTATTTTTTAAAATATCAATAGTGTTTGCCGTTGCAGGAACAAAAAGAAAAAACAAGAATACAGAATTCAACCCATAGCCAACTGACATTGGGATTAAAAGTATGGTCTTAAACTCTTACCTTACAAGAAAACAGTTGAATATCAAGGGATACCAAGATGTATGACAATCCACAATAATGCCACAGAGGCAATACGGACACCCTAGGTCTGCGGTTTTGCTAGTGTGCTTTGACCTAAATTGCACAACTAACAACTAGACTGTTTTTTATATGCATGAAAATTTAGATCAAGGAGAACAAGTTCATGGAATATTTTAATACACAATGCATGCTGTCTATCCCTGCATTTCAGTTTAAAATAATCATCAGCTTATTGATGTGTATTTTGTGTAGCAGATATTTAATGATTGTTTAGTGTACTCTACCAACAAGCACCAAACATCACTTCCATACAAGCAATGGAATGATTTGGAGCTCCATGATTTACTGCAGTGGAATCAGTAAGCAATCTTTATCTTGGCATTTCCTTAAAAATCCACTAAACAGTTAATAACTTAGAAATGAAAACAATTTCAAGGTACCAAGGGAAACTTAACAACTAATTATGCTTTTGTTAGCATAAAATTAAATTTACTAGTGAAATGGCACTCATCATAGCATATTAACCAAAAAAAATTCTAACTGCCAAAAAAGGACTGAGCAGGGAAAATTTTGTACCTAAGCAGTGCTTTGACAGTCAACCCATATGGATAGACTAAGTACTGAATTACTTTGGAAAGCACAGTCAAGAATAAAGATTAAGGAAATAAAATTTAATTTCAAGCCTTAGTGGCATAAAAGTCTGAATTAATTTAAAATGTCAATAATCAGATTAGTAGTAGCAGACTGATTCAGTTCAGAGCAGGCTTGAACTGTTTATATAACTGGAGTTTGAGAAGTTGCTTACAAAAGTAAAATTTTTACCTGCACAGGTTTTATTGGATTCATCTTCATTATTACCACAATCATTAGCTCCATCACAAAGCCACCTCTTGGGAATGCAGCGATTATTTTGGCACTTAAAATGATCCTCAGGACAACTGTGATTGACTGGGAAGGAAAAAAAAAAAAAAAAAAGGTTTCCACCTAAGAAGATGATTAGAGAAAAAAATGCTGAAAATAATACACTAAATGGCATTCCCTAGTGATGCAGTTAGTATGGTTACCCTGCATATACAGTCACCATGATATGAAGATTGTTGCAAACCAGTCAATTAAAAAATATTGTAGTATTTCAATCAAAATTAAACAAGACATAGTAAAGATTCTCCTATCATACTAGCATCAATATGGAGATTCTCTTCTGCTAGCTACTAAGCGATAAAAGGTAGCAGCATTTTACAGTGTTGCTTTTTATTTAAAGAAAAATGTCCTCAATCCCATTTTATCAATGTGATGAGGTTTGCAAACTGAAGTGCATATAAAAAAAAAAAAAAAACCAGCACATTGAAGGAACTGGTACAAGTTCTGTGCATATCCAAAATATTGTACCACAATGAGCAGGGATTTGGATAGGTTATAAAATGATTCTAAATTGATGTACATTACTGTGAATGCCCATATACAGATCTGTTATTTACTTACCATGAGACTGTAGGTGGCAGAAAGGGAAATATGCAACACAGTTTAAAACTGATGAAAAAACTGGTATTCAGGAGTGAATAAGTATCTCACAAACATGTTTTTGCTACTCCAGCATCATGGAAAAGATGAAGACCGAATGCATGGAAACCATGCAAATACTACTGGCCTGCTCTTGCAGCTCAAGTATATATGTCCAGCTTCTTTTATGCTAATAACAAGATCTATTATTAGTGGATCTTGCTAATCTTGATCTACACAAGAGCAGTAAACTATACACTTTCAAATGCTGGGTTGAAAACAATCTTGAACTATTTTTCACCTACTGGGCCATCCAGTTTTTTTTTTTTTTAAATTTAAGATGTATCTGAAAACAAACAGTATTTAAAATGAAAGGATATTTTGCAGGTTTATCCTTGACATTTCAGTAGCTTTTATCTTTGACCTTTCTACCCATCCTTCGTACTGAAAACTCCACAGAGCAAATGCGGTATCAACAGCACATGAGCCCTTCATGAGTATTTTGTGTGGAGGGTGCAAGAATATTGGAAGCAAAGATTAATAATCTGTGCAGAAAGGTGTTCCAAGTCTTAAATACTTATGAAGCAACCTAGTTGGCAATGTGACTGGAGAATAAAACTTATCCATGTAGTAGAATTATAAATTTAAGACTTCTTCACATCTGACTTTAATACTAGACATAGTTTTAAATGGTACTTTAACTTTTGCTTACATATATTTATTATCATGTGTGTATTCTACTCATAATTGCAAATAATTCCAACTAAAAGAAGAACTATTGAAGTCACTATAGCAACTGCTGAAAAGAGATTAATGTTATCATACTGTCCACCTAAACTATATATCATACAGACCTGGGACCAGATTATGATTCAAATTTATACAAATTCTCTGTGAATTACAAGCTTTGATCAATGCACTGGTCCACATTACATTAATTCAAATGAGAATCAAGACAACCCTGCCAAAAGATTTTCTTGTCAGTGTCATTATTAGTTAATCTCCTTATTTAAGTGTAACAACCCCTAATACTAAAATAAAAATGTTAGTAAGTGCTACATTTCAGAACTGGGCAAATGTTTTGATAAGAATTAGGACGGAAATTAGTAAAGACTACTACATGGAGTTATAACAATATATAAATGCACGGAAAAATCCCCACATTGGCCATGTAACAGCCATACAGAAAAAGACCTAGGTATTACAGAGGATCGCCAGCTCAGTATTTATCAGCAACAGGAGGCCAGTGTGAAGCAGGGAAGATTCACCCATGGATGTCTAAAATGGACTATCAACCCTCATGAACATATTCTCTCCACCTGAACAGCTTCACAAAAGCCTCAGCAGAAGTAAATACATCCAGTTTTAGACATCCAACCCCTTGGATCACTTGGCAAAGTTCAGAGAAGAGCAATGACTAAAAAAAACCCCCCAAAACCCCCAAACCCACACCCAAACCAAACCAACATGATCTACTGGGGGGGGGGGGGAAGAAAAAAGAAAAAAAGATTACAGTTGCTTTGCCTCAAAGAGGTAAGTCTGAGAAAATTATTCTAACAGTTTTCATGCACATAGAAAAGCTGCACAGTAGAAGAGCATATCAGTTCATGTCTACAATTGACAGGGAAAAAAAGTATTTTCATTTCAGTAAAGCAGATGCAGTTTAGAAAAATGATTTAATGTTAGAAATAGGAAGCATTGTTGTGAACTAAAAAAGGAAGGAATTCTGATTGCTGCAATTCTGATTTTATAGCAGGCTATCTAAGTATCTTCCAGGAGTGACAGAGACACATAATTGATATATTTTCTATTATTTTTAATTTCAACAGCAAGAAACAATTATAGCAGGTTCCTCAGGACCGTGCCCATGTAAGTTTGGGTATCTCTATAGACAGAAACTCTACAATCTCTCTAGGCAACCTATTCCAGTGTTTGACTACGCTCATAGTAAAAAAAAAGTGTCTTCTTGTGCTCAGATAAAATCTCATGGTTGTCAGATTATGTCTATTACCTCTTGTCCTGCAAGTGGGCACTACTAAGAGCCTGACTCCCTGTTCTTCAGTTCCTCCCATAAGATATTTATACACATTGGTAAGATCTCTCCTGAGCACTCCCTTCCCCCAGGCTGAACAATCCCAGCTCTTCCAACTCATGTGACAGATGCACCAATCCATCATCTTAGCGGTTTTTTTCTGGGACTTGGTCCATAAGTCCCTGCCTTTCTCCTACTGGGGAGCTCAGAACTCAGTATTCTCCAGGGGTGACCTAAATCATCTCACCGTTCACATACCTAACTCATCCTTTGTCAGCTTATTTTTTGGATGTTAAGGAAGTGTCAAAAGCCATGCTAAAGGTAAACAATATCCACTGCTTTTCCATCATCCACTAAGCTAGTCATAGCATTGGCAAAGGCTATGAGGTTGGGTAAGTACAATTTCTCCATCATGAACTCATGCTGACTACTCAAAATCACTTTCTTGTCCTTTAATGTCATTTGAAATAGTTGCCAGGACTACTTGAACCATCACTTTCCTACAGGTTGAGTTGGGGCTGGCTTTGCTCTGTAAATGTTGGACTTGAAATATTCTGAGACCCCCTCCAACCCGAGTTATCCTGTCACTCATATGTAAAAGTTCAAAAAATACAAACATTTAAAGAATCGTTAATGACAATGTCAAAACCAAAAGATGAATGCTCTTTTAGTATGCTACAAAATGAATACACCAGTGCCATTTGAAAGGAGTACTATAACTATATGCAGGAAAAGAAGAAAACGAAAGATTTACTCCAGAATTATCACTTTGGTTTGACTCCCATAAGATTTACATTTTGTTTCCAACTGCCAAAATCAAGTATGAATTGTGGGTTAAAACATAAAAGCATACATACCGCAAATTTCAGAATGCTCATCACTGCCATCCAGACAGTCATCATCCCCATCACAGCGCCAGCGATCCTGGATACAACGTTTATTTTTACACTGAAACTGTTCAGCTTTACATAACTGTGGTAGCACTTCTCCATGTTTAACTAGGAAAAATATCCAAGAAACATGTCAATTTTATCAGCTTGATACATACAGAATGCAATACTACCTTCACATAAATAGATAAAGATTCCTGTTAGCAATTTCAGAGCAGGGTTTTTTTTCAGTAAACTTTGCATATTTGAGGAAATTCCCTCTGAAGCCTGTAGCAGCACGCATATCTGAGTGCATAGCTGAGGTAATATAGGTTTAATAAGTAGAACTTTGAACAGAATGTCATTCAAACTGTTGTTTTTTTTTTTTAAATGATACTTAGATGTTAGCATAAAAATACCAGTTTAAAATATCCCAATGCCTCACCAACAGTGAAAAGAAAATATTCTTACAGACACAGAACAAATTCTGGTGCATGTTATAGGGCTAGAAAGTGATAACTGAAAAGCTGATTCTTGTTTCCAAGTAACAACTCAAACACCTGCATTATGCACTGGTACAGACTCGGCAAAGAAGAGAGGATAAAATTCTGCCAAGGTAGAATTAAGTAGCAAGCTACAAGCTTATTAATAATTCCAGACAGATGAATTTCTCAACATAAGGTTTAGAATGCTTAATGTGTAAATACAACACATCACTCCAGGACCCTGTAAGGAACACCAAAGTCCTTGGAAAGAGCTGGGCAATGGCACGTGTTGGGGAAAAAGCAAGAATCCTGCTTCCTCCAGTTCTGAAAGTGTCTAACCTCTTTTCCTAATGCTAACATTCCATTTGACCAGGGAGAAGTCCACTTTCCAGTATTTACTGCTAAAAGAAATATAATCTTCTTTAGCAACATTGATGGCTCTGCATCCATGCATATGGGTCAAATTCAAGGTAACTGCAAGCTCAATAATGTTCACCCTGTTACGAAATAATCCTTATACTTTACTCATCTCTGAAAGGCTTATTGCTGGATACCTGTGCACAGCTGTACACACTACACTTGAAGAAATAGATCAATGAGGAAAAAGGAGAATTTTGAGTAAGTTACGAATACCAGGTCTAAACATTTTAAAAATACCTGTATTATCTGAGTCATTAATTTTAATAAAAAAAAAATCCACATTTTACTAACAACATTTTTTTTTATGTTGCCATGAAGATATCCAAGGAAGATATGCAAAAAACCACAAAACAGCCCCAAAAAAACCCACCAAACAAGAGTGCAAAAAAGTCTGTGTTAGAACCTATTATGCAAAAATATATCTGCTTCACATTTTATTAACAGTTCCAGCATGAATATTTTCAATGACCCGTTTCAACATAAGATACTTAGTTAATATTATAATCTGAAACCGGTTTATATAGATTTAATATAGTTATATAGATTAATTTCTGGTATTTCTGATATTCTTTAAAAGAGGACAGTAAAATATTTAGTGCTTTATCATATCAGACATTCTGAAATATTTTCCAAGGCATTTTATCCTCAAATACTGTGTATTTAATATTTTGTCTTCTTGAAAAATCTTTAGTAAACTGTTTTCAATTAGAATCTTTATTCAAGGAGCATTTTTTTGTCTTACAGAACTGAAACAAGCCTTTAGGAGACTACACTTTCTTGTTTTATTTTCAGATTCGACTTGACCCCTTAACAGCAGTATCAACTCAGATATTCTTTAAAAAAATCTTACTCTTGCAGGTTGTACTGTTTTCCTCCAAAAGCTGATTATCAGCACAGGCACAAACTCTGCCTCCAGGAACAGCTAAACAAAGAGTGCTGCAGCCTCCGTTATTAACACGACATGCATTATCACCTGTGAAAATGAAAAAAAAAAAAAAAAAGCAACCTGAACAGCTGTGCTACAACTAAAAGATTTTTATTTTTTTTTTAAAGAACCTAAGCACATGAAGAATTTTTTACAATTATTTTCCTCTCATTTTAGGGACACATTATTCTCCTGGCTTGGTTATTACAGCTTATAATATTCAAACTATTTTAGTTACAGTTTGCAATAACCTTTAAGAATAAAAACAACTGTACCATAAGCACACAACATTCCATATTCCTTTTTTATTAGGAGAATAAATAGTCCAAAATATTTAATATGACACAGCTACATGTACATAGCAGCTTTAAGAAATTACACAGCATATAAAGGAACGTTCTGAAGTACAGTGGCATCTGCAAGTTAAAATGATGTGACTACAAATGCAGACCAAGAAAAAGAAACAGAAATTAAAAATACAATGAGATCCATAGCAGACACAGTACAAGGCAGATATATTCCACTACTCTTTTCTGAACACATTTGCTATTTCTCTCCCTTCTTTTTTCTGTGTTATTGTTTCTTCACAAAAGCTGTACGCTGTTCACATGAAGATACTGACAGCTGTCAGGTGGCTTTAATTATCTGTCAAGGACTGTTTCATCCTTACTACCTCATTCTTTAGCCAAGGAGACTTGAAACGAAAGCCCTCTGAAGCAAATGTTACTAATTCTGTTTGTGTCACTTTGGTAACCTAATTGCTTAGATAAGCACTGCTGAGGACATTCAACTTCTCATGATCAAAACTCTGTTAAGTTCAAGTGCTGGAGATAACTGACAATGAACAGGCAAGCTATAAAACTTCACACAAAATGTGAGGGCTGGATCATGATTTTACAATAGAGCAGTTTCAAAATACTTTGCTGGATCTTGCTTTCATGTTTTTAACTATGACGTAAAACACTGTACAAAAATCGACTCTTTTATTACATCTGTGTTCACCAAAACCCAAACAATATGAACAAAACACCAGAAGAGTAAGCGATATATTTGTATCTAAGTCTTGGAAAATCTAAGGTACACCACCACCTCAGAAAAAGCAGCCTTGAAACAATCTGCATCTTTACAGGGCCAGCCATTATACAAATCAAAGAATGTCAGTAAAACAAAGATTAAGAATGTATTAGAAGCTGCCAAAGCAAAACATTCTAAATATAATCTTCAAAAGTAAATCCAAAATTATAGAGCACAAGCCAAAGAAATTTGCAGTTAACTAAAGAATATAAATTAGTTCACTAATAATATATAATATATACATAATATATGATAATATATTGATTATATTATCACTCAGATCACTAAAAAATGCCTTTTATTCTATAGCTTTATTCTTTAAGACAAATACAGAAAGCACTTTGAAAACATACGGTGATTCCAAAAGCCCAATGTAACTTAAAATAAAATCAAAATTAAAACACTAGATCAAAGTCAACTGGTCCATCTTGAAGATTAAAAGTTCCTACTTAGCCTCATAATTGAAATGACAAACTACAGCACAGTAGGTTACTTGCTAAGTAAGAGATAAAAGAGAGGATGACGATAAGGAAAACACAAGTACCAAGAGTTAACACAAGATACTAGATAAAAAGGTTTATAAAGTGAGCTTTAAGGAAGTTTTCAACCTGAAGGTGCAATGAGACCTTCAGCCTCATCAGTGTCACTGAAGACATTCCTAGGCTAAAATGTCCCCTAAAATTCAGTGCAAAGAAACAGGTTAAATCTCAAAATTTACACTCATTCAGCTAAAAGTGTCTAAGTAGTAGTATTTTAGTCTTCTATTGCTGGTGTTAGCTTATTTGGAAAATAACAGCAACTGTATTAATTTTTAAATTAATGAAATTTTACCAACTGCTCAACTTTTGGGCTTTGGGGCAGATTTTGCCTAGAAAAAAATAAATAAAACCTGATTGTTACATTGACATAGCACAGTACTGCACATACTGCAGTTTGATTTAGATACTGAACATTTAGATGTTACAATATCAGAAAGGCAAAGCTTTCAGCACTGCCTCCACACTCATAACACGAATTACAAGTTGGTTGTCTGCGCCTCAGAACTCAATACTTAAGCATTAATCTCAATGACTTTCACTGAGAAAACCTAGCTGGACATATAAAAATGTTATTCAGCAGGAACGGGAAAATTCGTATCAACCTGTTGTAAAGAAAATCACTAAACTTTTCAGTAGGGCCATGGATGATTAAGTGAGACATTATAAAAAGTGTGTTTCCCAAAGAAAAACAAACTGGAAGACCTACTTTTAGACAGAGAAGTAGTCTTCTCCAAAGACTATTAACTACATATCTAAACCTCTGAGTATAGTAAAGTTGAAAATAAGACAAAGTTAAGCAACACGATACGTGCAGATACTACATTCCAACTATGTGCCTATACACATATTTACATCACATTTTGTACTTTAGCATAATTTTGAAAACTAAACTGTTTCTTTCCTTTGTAATTCACCAGTTGCTGGATTAAAAAAAAAAAAGGCAATTCTACAGAAGAAAAAAAAATTAAAAATTAGTATGTATATGAAACTTCTGAACTGTTGAACTGTAACAGTCCTACATGTCCAAAATCATGATCTATAGAGAGTAATGAGCTCTAGATAGACATTAATATTTAATATGGTCATTTAATAAAAGTATTTTATTTATACTAATTCCTGAGTTCAGTGTTATGTTTGGTAGCAGCCATTAACCAGAAATAAGTTTTCATTAAAGACAGCAAATATTCCACACCTCATCTGAACACTACATGGGGTAGTGGATTTCAAAGTTTTATTCAGTAAAATACATTTGTAAATTTACCTGCAGAGTAGCAACTGCATTCACTACCATGCAAACCCTATGGCCTTTATCTCACTTTTCTACTGATGTAAGTATCAACAACTTTGGATATTTCCACTATTCTCAATTCTGATTACTCTGATTTTGTGTAACAGCACCAAGTACAGTCAGGATATTAAGTTGGATGGTGCTGATATAGACCAAGATGGGGAGAAAATTACAAAAGGGAAAAGACAGGTTCTGTGATCTCATTTAAGAAAAGTTAAATGCAATAACACGTTTTATGCCTATGAGTGAATGCGTATGTTACCTATTCTATTTTGTGCTTTCACAGTATCTCTTTGACACAGTATCTCTTTGAACAAAATTCACACAGGTATAATACCATGATTCACTTTTTAGTAAGTATGAGATGATCAATTTCAACATTAGTGGACTGAAACATTGTAAAGTATCTTATGCCAGAAGTCAATCTTTTTTTATATTGTGGCTTATCTAGTCACTACAAAACATTAAAGAGACTGTGAGGGAAGATATCCTTTTATAACATACCTTTGGAGAACTAGTATGTTATGCATACCTTGCTGTTTACGTGGATCATAAATCTGGAGTCCAAACAAAGGTGGTCTCTCACTTCGTAACAGTGTCACATTCCTTGTAACCAAATCCAACTGGAAAATTGACCCATTCATATAATCTGTCCAGTAAATATAATTTCTGTGATGTGACAGTCCAAAAGGGTGATTCAAATCTTTTCCATTGTAGACTACCTGCAATTGATTAGTGGAAAGTGGCAAGGTTAAAATAACTTTTTTTAGCAAACACTGGAGAGACCATAAAACCAGGAACAGTGAAACTGCGACAAATAGTGTGCCCAAACATAACCATTTCAAGCAGCAAAACCAAATACAGAGTGTAAAGCCATTCTATGCATCTAGCGTTCATTATCTGAATTCAAAACTTTGCATAAATTCATTTTAAGTGTCCCCTGTCAGGTAACATAGAGGTATTGTAGGTGATTATGTAATCATTATATCCAGTAAGTACCCACCTCCTTCCCTAGCAAGGAAGCATGGTTCTTACAGCTTTGAGTACTTGTCAATATCTGAGAAATCTGACAAATATCTGCTTCTTTTAAAAGTAAAGAATAGTGTGCATGAGTTGCAAATTTTTGTTTCAGTGTAAAGTAATTGCAGAGATTGCTTATTTGTTTCTGTGAACTTCTTCCCCAGTTTGTGTAGTGAGAACTTAAGAAAAGCACACCATGATTTGTTCCCAAAATAAGATTCTTGAATGCACCTTCTACTTTTCATTTCTTAACTCATACATAAAGATAAATTACACCTTAAATCTTGTCTTTGTTTTATTAGCTGTAGAATGTTCTAAAAATGTCACTTGCAGTAGCTCCAGTCTCAGACTCCTTCACAAGAACTGCACAAAAGCTGTCTGATAAACATTTTAAAAATGTTAAAACCCTCTAGAATGAAAACATTACATTAAAAAAAAAAAGTCTAAAGTCACCAGCAAGTAAATTACAAGAATTAGAATTATTTACTTCACAAAGACACAGAAGACTGTAGAACTCTAAAACATCTACTTTTGGGAGCTGCAGTTTGTAATGACTAAATTCCAGTTGTCTTCTGCTGGCTGGGGCCCTTGCTTGAGCTAACACCCAACATGGCATTTCTACCTTGTTTCTAGAAAAAAGAAAGCAGTTCATCAGATGCCCAACCTTGTGCCTATTTAGAGATATGAACCCAAGAGAACAAACAGATAAAGCCACCTAAATACCACTACTTTGAGGTGACAAACATCATCCCCTTTTGCTCTTAGAATTTTCCCTTTGGGCTTGGAATTCTTTTGGTCAAAACTCCTCATTCTCAATGAGCTGCTTTAGATCAAAATTCATCTATCATTCAATTATCCACCTGACTACTGGTAGAATTCCTGTAGGACTTTCCCACTCCCCAAAATCTTCCCTGCACTGACATAGAATTAAAGATGCTACCGACCCAGTTATATTTTGACCAAAATATCCTATAATTAGCAACAAATGATTCAGGATCAAAAGTATCTTTGACTTATTTCTGGCTACATGCATTTTATTAAAGTAGTTCTGCATTTTATTTAAATCACAGGATTACAGAAAAATATTTAAAAAAAACACCAGAATCATTCCATGTCACACTTCAAAACAAAACCTGTAAAGATAGGCATTTATTATTTACTAGTTCTAGTAAGAGGCAAAACAAGCAAACCAAGCATTTTTCACTAGTAATCCACATGTAATCCATGTCAGCTGCATTTAACCTTCCTTGACCTGTTCTGTCCAGGAACTCTCCACAAAGCCTAGCATTGCTACTGGACAAGGATCTCAAAGTAAAAACCGTCTTTTTGCCAATGTGCTTAGCCCCATCCCTACTCCGTTACAGGAGCATAATGGATTTGGAGCAAAAGTAGAAGCACCAAATGTAAATCCTAACCCAGCCATTATGACAAATGAAACTCTACAGCATTCGCACAGGCTTAACAACAGAACACTCAATATAAAGGATTTTAAAATATTAAAGCAATATAAGCTTGTACAAGAATGAGCTCCAGGGAGGACTCTGTCTACAGTTACTACTTTGAGTACCAGAAATATGCATATTGTCCTATCAAGGCCATCACACAGAATCATGAGTTGAGGATAAATGAAAAGTCACTAGACATGTACATTTTGTGACAAAATCCTCTCACGGGAGAACTTAATGCCTGCCATTCTCAATTAACAGTGACTTTTCAGTTGTCAGGGTACTAATTTTCTGAGGCAGATGGCAAACCCTCCCAAATTATCAGACTCCAGCCTAAGCATTAACCATTTTCCAGATGTCAGTTCTGTGCCTGTTACTTCTACAAAACAAGACAGAACTTCTACAGAGACTTGTATCTAGCTAGCACAGCCATCAGTAACAACTAAAACAGCCTCTGTCCATCTCCAACTGAACTGCTGAGTGCTTCCCCTCCCTATATTACCAGAAATGCTCAACTGGGACACTGAGATTCCTTGAAAACAGCTTATCCAGTGGAGTTAAATAAAAGCACTTTGGTTCTGCCTGAGAGTGAAGGTTTTATTTCTGCTGAAAAGCTCTTTGTAGCTTTGTGGCTCAAACAAAATGTAACCCATTGTCATACGAGAAAAACAGATTAAAAATAAATAAGTAAACTTTTGTATCACTTTCTAAAGATGAAAATTTTAAGCTGCATGATAGTCTTCTACAGGAGTTTGCCAACACTGCTTGTTTCAGAGACTACACTGGACATGCCACAGGGTTATGCAGACTTTCAAAAGCTTGAAAAGTGTTTTTAATGTAACATAATAAAATCCAGACAAACAGAATGCCTGTGGCAAAACAGCAGTATTTTTCTTTTACCTTTCTGTCAGTTCCATTCAAAAATATCCTTTCAATGTGATCATAATAGGCATCACACCAGTATAACACATTGGCATGATAGTCCAGAGTTAAACCATTTGGCCATAGCATCTTTGATGTTACAAAAATCTGCCGACTGTAGCCATCCATCCATGCCTTCTCAATTCTTCCCACGTTGTCATCTATTTCATCTTCTTCCCAGTCTGTCCAATACATCCAGCTATGAAATTATAAAAATGAGCATTCAGACACCACTTAGTCACATGATTTAGCAGACTTTCAGCAGCAGTTTGCAACAGCAGACCCACAAGACAAAGCTATTTTGACTTTCGCATGTTTCCTTCCAGAACTATATTTACTTTCCCTGTGTACTGGATGCTGCTGAAATGACACATTGTTTTGCTCTTATTGTAATGAATTACACGAATACCAAATGGGCTAACTGACAAGAAAAGTGAAAGAATTGCCTAAGACCTTATTTAATCACAGAAGAATAGGTGATTTATTTTTTTTTTAACCAGCAATTTTATTGACTTTGTCAGATTTCAAAGTTTTACTGTGGGTTTGGTTTTTTTTTGTCCAAGTCCAAGTTTGTCTTTATGATGCAAATCTGTTTCTTATTATGGTTAATGCTACCACAAAAGCTGCAATACATGAATTAATTGTACTCTGACATAATAGCTAAGGATAGTCTTGACATTCTGTGAACTTCAGATTCCACTTGAAAACAGCCAAATTAGTCAAAAAAACATATTACGAGCACTCTGTACCCACAAAAACTGTTTAGAAAGATTGGTTACAAAAATTATTTGAAAAATAGCCAGAAGGCGATTTTAGCATGGCTTTATTGTTTATAGTGCAGCAATGTAGATAACAAACATCTCTGAAAAATGCAATTTGGAAAGGTTAAGCAAACACTGTAGTAAGTCATCTAAAAGCATTAGCTCAGATGAGTTCTCCTGAGTTTTTCTTCTACTGGACACTACAAAAAACACCCTACAGGGGTGTTTGTTTTTTTTTTTTTTTTTTTTTTGTCCGCCTTGTATTCCTTCTTGAATTAATCTGGTTATCACATTTTATTAGAGAATTTGCTTGTGACAACTTTAATTTCAACTATTTAAAATACACACCTTGAACTTAAGCAAAAGCAGAGGGTAGAAAATATGCTAAGAAACACCACATTTTTCTTCCTTCCCCCCCCAAAGCAAAACCAGATTGATGATAAGAAACAGAGTCCTGTATTTAATCTATGAAGCAACTAAAAAGCATTTCTGCTTATATGATAGATGACATCAATACGCTGAAACCATTTACTAGCAAGTAAATGCTCACTTTTAGGATTTCAATTATTAAGCATTAACTAGAGTAAAAATCTCATCCCGATCTTGAATAGATCCTACTTCTTGAAGTTGTCATGATTTAATTGGTATTTATGTGCCTTGGCCTTTGATTTTACCAGGTTTATGTTTCTGAAATAACGTGTATGATCCTAACCTACTCAACCTGCCTGTACTCTGAAGAATGAAGTCCTGGAATTTACAAAAAAATGAAACATTGACGTGAAAACTAGTTTTATTATCAGATCTGTGTAAATCATGCCAAATATACTGGTTAAAAAAAAAATCAAATACACTTACATATATAAGCATAATTTGATCCATTTTGGTTTTACGTAAGAAAATGGAAAAGATACAGAAAAAGTGCATCATTATTACACAGGTTTACACATATACATATGTATCATCTTTGTTTCTTTTCTCTCTCCTCCAAGTCACCCACCAGAAAGCAGTTTTGGGTTATTATTTTTGCAGATATATGTTAAAAACATCAACCAATTTTTGATCCAGGAGGCTCATACACTTCAGTGCAGGCTTGACTAAAACACTAGGTTTAATCACAGAATTATAAAACCTGCATATGCCCTAAAGCTCAGGCAGACAAACAGGTCTGTATGGTATTTATTTTACTGGAAGATAAAAATATGTTTCACAACTATTTACATGACTGCTCAACAGCAATAACTGAGCTTTTCTTCATTAACGTTTTGTCTGTACTTATTATAGTTATCATGTCATAAGCTAAAAAAAATGCTTATAGTAATAGACATTTACATTAATGTGCTTTAATTATATCTCAAAATGCAGCTAATGCTTCCACATTGGTTAAATCAAGACTAATATTTTCTAAACATAATTAAAATGCCATAATAAATGTTATCCCTCATGAAAAGCTCCCATGAGAAGGATAATCATGAAGGGCACACTTTTATTAGAAAAGTGTTTTATATAATAGCCCTTTTCAGACAATACATCTTCATATGCTATTTCCTGTGGCTTGCATTTACTGAGCTGGAAAATTTAACAAAGTAATTGTAGGTATGGTTATGGTTTGTGGTCTGATTTTACATCCTTACTGTGTGACCTCAATTAATTGTAGCCTTTCCACAGTTACTTCCGTTCCTCAAAGAACAAGCTCAGAAGTGAGAACCTGGTAAATACATTCTAGCACTAGGAAAACAGCAATCAATCCAGCCATACCAGAATTACCCACTACATCATTCTCCAGTGACAGTTCCCTGAATAAATGTAACAGTGAATTTTTAGGTAAACCACAACTACACCACACTAATATAATGTTCTTTTTATTATGCAGCCTACCACAATTAATTATGCTATTAAGTAATGAAAAATACCTATCTCATTTAATTTTGTAAACCAATGTGTACAAGCATATGGTTATAATTATCTTCAGAAACTGAAACTTGCAAAGAGAAAAATAAAGGAGAGCATTATAAGTTCACTTACTATTAAAAATACACACAGTCTGATACACTCAATTTGAGAAAAAGGTAAACCATTTCCAGATTAACTGGACACAGGTTCAACAGTGGCTGGGCATTCTTCTGAAGGCTTCAGGCAAGAATGCTGGAAAGGATTTACAGATATTATAGACTACTGTAGAATTACAGACTACTATATAACTCTATGAACCTCATCCGAAGCAAAATTCAGTCCCATATTTATACTAAAAGACAAGCATTAAACCATGTAAATTAGTTTACTTCATACCCATTGACAGGATCAACCACAATTCCTCTGGGGTGGGACATGTCTCCCTCCAACAAAGTTTTTCTGCTCTGAGCAGCTTTTTCCAGCCTGGCTACAGCAATCGTTTTCCTGCGGCCATCATTTGTCCAATAAAGATTATTTCCAATCCAGTCCACTGCTATGCCTTCTACATTATCAAGGTCTGTGGAGAGAAAAAGGTAGTAAGAAATTAATATCATGCTTATGTTCTAACATTATCCATTAGTATAAGCAATGAAGAATATGTGGTTCCATATAGCTAAATTATACTATTTCCTTGAATCTGAGTAACATTTACTGTGCCAGTCAGAAATAGTTTCTGCTGAAAGCACACTATAAATGACGAAAGCTGGACATAAAACTTGGCTATTAAACATAAGCTTTAATATGTTAACCATAGCTGGCCCTGGGCAAGTCACTATTTAACAAAACCCTACTTAAGACCGAAATAGAAATCTTACTCAAGTCAAGAACAGCTGCTAGGATCAGCTCTAGTACTCTAAATCATCTTGCTTTTACCCAAATCACAAGATCCACTCTTATTAAAAAATAAACAAAACGGACCTTTCTTCCATTGTCTTTTGGCCTTGCAAAACATGCAAACAAAAACATCACAACAGTCCAAATTACTCTCCATGGCTAAGCAAATATACGAGCAAACTCTTCACTATAAGGGTGGTGAGGCACTGGAAAAAGTTGCCCGTAGAAGCTTTCGCTGCCCCATCCCTGGCACTGTTCAAGGCCAGGTTGGGTGGGGCTTTGAGCACCCTGGTCTAGTGGAAGATGTCCCTGCTCAAGGCAGGTGGCTGGAACTAGATGTTCTTTAAAGGCCCTTCCAATCCAAACCATTCTATGACTCTATGAAACTACTGACATCGTAGAGCAATCATAGAATCATAGACCAGCTACTGTTGGAATGGAAAGGACCTAAAGATCATCTAGATCCTAAAATGGTACCACTGGAGGTACCAACAGGCTCAGAAGTTTGACAGGAGCAGAGCTCTATGCAGATCTGAAATGAGACAACAATGCTTGCTGCACACAGAGTGGAGGTTTTGCCATTTGAGAAGCTGTAAAACAATTCTCCAAGCAGCAAGTTCTGCCTCAGGCTTCCCCAGCACCCTGTAACAATAACTGAGCTCCTTAACTGACAATGTAAGGCCTTTAAACAGTTTCCCATCTCTCTTCCATCAACCCTTTCCTCCTTCCCCCCCCCCCCCGTCAGGAAGAGCTCAACTTCCAAGCATGTGGGTTGAAATACAGAGAATTTCCAGTCATTTTCTCTTGGCCTTTACTAGTGTTGTGAGCACTGAGGCAACCCAAGTTCAGGTGTCCTCCCTTGTCATCCAGGTGATCTTACACCAGCCCTCTAGCACAGGTGCATTCACTCCTCATCTACAGGAGAACCCTACCTTTTGCCAGGTGACACAAAATGGTAGGATTACCAGAGGTGCTATAACACTAAGGGGAGCAATGGAGCTTGAGCTGTAGCATGAGTGGCCACCACCTTCTTTACTCCCTCTCCTCACCTTTAAACAGGCTCCAGAAGCACAAGCACCCGGCAGCTGCTCCACCCTTTTTCTCAGTCCCTGCACGGTATATTTCTCCTGGCCTGGACAGAGCTGCTGCTCAACGCACCCCTCCATCAGCCGGAAACAAAACCGCCCGGAGCTCAGTTGGGTCATGCTCACAACCAGCAAAACCCAACTCCTCCATCAGCAGCAGCTCGGCTCTCACCCTGTTACAGGCCCAGTTCCAACAGTCTACGGAATGGCTCAGAGCACTAACAGCCCTATTCACAGGCCATTAATGCGGCTGAGCCCTCCGGCCTACTCCCAGACTCAACTCGACAGCTCCAGCCCCTCCCGCACAGCCCTATTCAGCGCACACAGCGCGACGACAGATCGCCTCCCTTCCCACGCATCCCACGCCCTCTTGGCACCCATTAAAAAGCCCTGTCAGAAGCACCGCCCCTTCGCCACTCGCTTCCCCAGCGGCGGCCGGGAGCCAGCGCACAGCACCCAGTAGAGGGCGGGCGAGGGGCGGGCGACCGGCGCCTGCCTCCCGCTGTCTTCCGGAGGCTGAGGGAGCCGCGCTGGCTCGCTTTGGTATCCTTGAGGGGAAACTGGGGATGGAACCACTCGTTTCACTGTTACCTTGTTTGGTATCTTGCCACCTGGATTAAAAACCGATAACTGGGGTAACAGCTGTGACTGCAGTGCTTCCACTGAGCCTGAGAGTTCACAGCACTGAATGGGTGCAAAACTGAGAGTTGGTATGGCTGGAAAGGTAAAAAGGAAAAAAAAACCCAAACTGACAAAAAAAAAAAAAAACACCAAAAACAAAACCAAAAAAAAAACCCCAAACCAACCAATCAAACAAACAAACCAAAAACACATGAGGGAAAAAATATAATCAAAAAACCTTACTAGGATGCTTCTTGACAATATGGATGTTATTACTTATTTGTCATACTCAGATATACAATCCTACAGTATAATTTCCATGATAGAAATCATCAAGATTGAGGCTGGATGGCCTCACGCAAAGAGCCGTGCTCAATGGCTCCATGTCCACCTGGAGACCAGTAACGAGTGGTGTCCCTCAGGAATTGGTGTTGGGACCGATCTTGTTCAACATTTTTGTCGGTGACATGGACAGTGGGATTGAGTGCACCCTCAGCAAGTTTACCGATGACACCAAACTCTGTAGTTCGGTTGATACGTTGGAGGGAAGGAATGCCATCCAGAGGGTCCTTGAGACACTTGTGAGGTGGGCTGATGTCAACCTTAGGAAGTTTAACCATGGCAAGTGCAAAGTCCCACACCTGGGTCGGAGCAATCCCAAGCACAGCTACACATTGGGCAAAGAGATTCAGAGAAGGATTTGGGGGTGTTGCTTGATGAGAAAATGAACATGAGGCGGCAGCATGTGCTTGCAGCCCAGAAAGCCAAGGGTATCCCGGGCTGCATCAAAAGGAGCATGACCAGCAGGTCGAGGGAGGTGATCCTGCCCCTCTGCTCTTCTCTCCCGAGACCTCACTTGGAGTATTGTGTACAGTTCTGGTGTCCTCAACATAAAAGGACATGGAACTGTTGGAACAAGTCCAGAGGAGGGCCACAAGGATGATCAGCGGACTGGAACACCTCTCGTATGACAATAGGATGCGAAAGTTGGGGCTGTTCAGCCTGGAGAAGAGAAGGCTGCGTGGAGACCTCATAGCAGCCTTCCAGTATCTGAAGGGGAGGGCCTATAGGGACTCTGGGGAGGGACTCTTCATGAGGGACTGTAGTGATAGGACAAGAGGTAATGGGTTCAAACTTAAACAGGGGAAGTTTAGATTGGATATGAGGAACAAATTCTTTACTGTGAGGGTGGTGAGGCACTGGAATGTGTTGCCCAGGGAAGTTGCGAATGCTCCATCGCTGGCAATGTTGAAGGCCAGGTTGGACAGAGCCTTGGGTGGCATGGTTTAGTGGGAGGTGTCCCTGCCCATGGCAGGGGGGTTGGAACTAGATGATCTTAAAGTCCTTTCCAACCCTAACTATTCTATGATTCTATGATTCTAAGACATGAAAAAAAGCATGTAAATTGCTTTTTCTGCTCACATTTATGCCAGTAATACCACCTAGACACAAGCTTTCATCAGTTTCATTCTGTTTCACCAGCGTTGAGGTCACTTGCTGATCAACACTGGAGTTCAGTTTTGTTGTTTTTTTTTTAAAGATTTTCTCAGAACAAATATGACACTGAGAGATTTTCACTGTAATATACCAAAAAAAAAAAAAAGTATTACAATTTTTTAGGAAATGCTGATGTGACAAAAGTCACTGTTCCTACTTAAATCCTGCTTGTACCAGATATGAATGTGAAAATCTGCTAAACTGAACACAACTTTGTAGTGTTTGAACTGTGCTGCCAGACGTCTGCAACTTCACTGCCAGCTTCCCAGACAACAACTCCATGTGAACTCCTGAAGTGCTTGTTTGCGATATTTCATATTGTTAGCAGTCATTTTAAGTGCAGCAGATTTGTGCAATGGTGCCGTGTCGCCATTGTTTAAACCTTCCATCCCTCAGATTTCTCCATTAAAATGCCTCCCCGTAATACAGTCAGTAAGTACTAATGGAAAGGTCTTATCAACATTCCTAACTTCAGCAAACCTACAAATTTTCTTTTGCAACATCAGACATATTTTCCTTGGGACAAACTCTTCACCAGTAACATTTTACAGACCCCAAACACCTTTACTGACTATCACTCTAATAAACTATCTCATTCCCTACAAGAAGTCAGTAAAATTCTTAGTGGTGGAGGGGAATGCAAGGCTCTCACTGAGTCACAGTTCGCATAACTTATTTAGTGCAGTACAGAAACGTTTCTGCTTACTGTATCCCATAGATAACATATGGTATGTCATCAACAATACACTAAGAAAAAACATGAGGGAGTTTTACCAAAAAAATGAAATATGGGGCTCTTTATACACTTTGATGCAATAACAACATCTATAAAAGGCACTGTTACAATCTCAGTAGCATTGGAACATGATAAATTACTTCATAGTGTATTTCTTGAACAATGTTTTTTAGTGATTGTAATACCATCATACTCCCTATCAAGTTGGCAGAGCTATACTGTTTTCAAGTACCTTGTCGCTGCAAAATGTTTCATGTTTTGTTAGTTTTATAACTATTTCTTTTTAAAAAAGAAAATGCATTTCAATGTTGAAGTGTATGATGATTTAAACTTCCACTGTATACTGAAATTTAAAAATAACAAGGACACTTCAATCAGTATGCTTTCAACGCTTAAAAATAGAATACTAAAAGAATGTGGTGGCTACTGAAATTCATACATGACATCCATGCAATGTTTTTTAAACTGCTTTTTCCCTCAGTATCCTCTGTCTGTGCCCAAGGGCAATGAACAATCAGCAAAGATGAATAATGCAAATGAGAAAAATGTTTTAAACGTATCAGGAAGGAAATTCTTGACAATAACACAGAAAGTAATCAAGAAATGAGTTTACTTGTCTTGAAGAAATCAACAAGGTCTAGAGTAGTTTAGGATTCTTTCTAACCGTAATGCTATCTAGAATTCCAAGTGTGTAATCATCCTATTGCACGCATATTGCTTATGTTAAATTAAACACTTATGGCGACATATGTATTTATGTATGTATATGAAACTGTGATGAATTTTACACTTGCTAGGTTTTCTTTGGGTTGTTTTTTGTTTTTTTTTTTTTTTTTTAACACTAACTGCAAAGTATAATCTACCACCTGCAGTGAACTGTAACAGGAATTAAAGGTACATAACATATTCAGCTGCCATTTTTAAATGTGTATTTCTTTGAACATGGGAGGAACTGAAGCCTGACTGCTTATGTATTCATGTGTTCCTCTGGTTTTCGAATACTTAGCTGAAGAACAGTGATTTTTTTTTTCTTCCATTGTAAGTTCCTTTCACAATTTCTGTGTTTACATTGCTATGCCCAGCTACAGAAATCAATAAAATAAGAGTGAACTTGCAAATCATCAGTCCTTGATATCTCCTCCCCCTATTTTTACAAAATTACGAGATTTTAATTATAGTTGGACCTCTGCCCTATATATCAAAATAACTTGAAATCAGTCTGCAGGTCTCAAAGATACTACAGAGAGACAAATGTACCCACTGAACTATCATCTAAAATCTGTCCACATAAGAAACTAGACCTAAATTTAATAAATCAGTCATGTGTGTAAAGATGACATTACATACTGTGAGACACAATATGAGAAAGTTCTGGGGGAAAAAAAGTGGCATCTGCTGAGAGGTTTTCCAAAATGTGGTTAATATTTTATTCATATTTCTAATACAGCTAAACATCACTATATTTTGGGGAACTATTTTTCCTTGTGATCTAAGAAGCTTGAAGGAAACAATGGTGTCAAAATTCTCTTTTCAGGTGGAGGATATGAAACAACAATATGAGACATACCTAACCCAGCAACCACCCAGTCTGACAAGATTCAGCTGTTCAAATACAAAACAACTGTGGATCAGCCATTGTGGGTGAGATCAGTGCCAGCAGCACATCCAGGTTTTCCAGGCTGATGGACTGTCAGTTTTATTTGATGTCTCTCAATGTAGCCTTTGCTACATTCTTATAAAAAGACAATGCCAGAGTCAGCTGGAACTTGCTGAAAGTAGGTCTTGGAGTGATCAAGTAAGTCGAGAAGGGAGAACTTCAAAGTATGGTATAAGGAAAGAGGGCATCTCACCAAGGACCTGGAAGCCCAAGGCTCGCAGAGAAGGTCTGCTGAACAGAACAGGTAACCAAGACATGCTTCAGGAGGAAAAAAAAAAGTCCTTTATGGCTCAGAGGGGTCTCAGCAGATTCTGCTCAACTGAAGAAAACACTGACATGACTGATATCAAGCTTAGGACAAGGAGTGGTTTTTTACAAAACCCATTTTATTTTTACCTTGCCTGACCTAGACATTTTGTGTTAAACTAAGTTTTTATACTAATAAGTCCAGCTTTTTAATGAAAATGTTTTGGTTTGGTTGGTTTTGTTTTTCTTTTTCAGACACAAACCAGTCCACGTATGTATCAACAGCAAAGCTAAGTATTAAATTAGAATGCTAGATACCTCCTAAAATTTACAAGCATATTGCTCAAAGTCTATCCAGTTTCATGAAACCGCTACTGTACACCACCTACTATGCTTTCTGTGGGAATTTTAGAGGATCTATGTTTCTAAACCAAATACAATCTAAATCAAAAAACTTCATGGTAATTAGATAGTAAATATATCATAAAGTTTTAAAATAAAGGAAAATTCTACAGCACAATCCTTTAGAGACAGTTTACATTCTTTTTGTGAAGTTATAGTTTAAAGTTCACTTTATCTAAAAACTTTAAATACATTCCTTACTGTTTAGGTGGGTTTCATATCAAATAAAAGAAACAAAATAAAAGCCATTCTGATTAAACAGAATTGATTTGACTACAGTAAGCCAGACTTTCTGTAGTTAAGCCCTTTCAACATGAAAAGTATGAGGTGAATAAAACACCATTTTTATCATTTTTCACTTGATGATTGAAAAAGTAAGATTTGTAATTCTGGAAATACTACCGGAATTTTATAATCAACAGCAAGATGTAGGCTCCAAATATATGCCTTCCAGTATCTGAAGGGGGGCTATAGGGATGCTGGGGAGGGACTCTTCATGAGGGACTGTAGTGATAGGACAAGGGGTAATGGGTTCAAACTTAAATGGGAAGTTTAGACTGGATATGAGGAAGAAATTCTTTACTGTAAGGGTGGTGAGGCACTGGAATGGGTTGCCCAGGGAAGTTGCGAATGCTCCATCGCTGGCGATGTTGAAGGCCAGGTTGGACAGAGCCTTGGGTGGCACGGTTTAGTGGGAGGTGTCCCTTCCTACGGCAGGGGGGTTAGAACTCAGATGATCTTAAGGTTCTTTCCATCCCTAACTATTCTATGATTCTATGAAGATTTTTAAAACCCTCATATTTTTAGAGACAACAAATTGCCACATTGCTTTTAAATATGCAAGAGTGTGTAATTTGGTACAGAATGGCCTAGCTCATCAATATCAGTTAGATCATGTAGACTAATAGTGCCAAAAATAATACATTAACATGAAAACCAGCTAAAAAATATATCTTCTACATACTGTCCAGCTAAACAGCTTCCAAGGATCTTTACAGACTTACTTTGACCTTGTTTAAGCAAAAAAGTTAGCCCTTGACTAATATTTACAAATTAATAATATAATACTTTAAGGCTCACAGCAACCCAGAATAACGTAAGGGAGAGAAAGACAAAAAAAATCCCAGCAGAGTTTATGTTTATGTTACTTCAACTAAACAATATTTAAATTCCTTTAAAAATGTCTGGTTTGTTCCACTGTTTGGTTTTTAAAAAAAATAAATTTGCATGCAAGTTTTAAAGATTAATTATGACAATTTCTGTTGCTGGCAAAAGTACACTATAATTGGAGTTGTGCCGCCAACTCTAGGATAGACAGTGCTGTGGGCTGTCAAATAGTTATCAATATTACAC
Source organism: Myiopsitta monachus (assembly GCA_017639245.1). Taxonomy (NCBI): domain Eukaryota; kingdom Metazoa; phylum Chordata; class Aves; order Psittaciformes; family Psittacidae; genus Myiopsitta; species Myiopsitta monachus. The sequence continues at coordinate 52,658,439 of CM029921.1, forward strand.
AGCAGTTTGTTTCCTGAAGTGAAGAATAAGAAATCACAGCTAAAGTATATGGGAAATCAAACTCCAGCAGCATTAGGGGCGCATTGTTCTCAATTCCCAGCCAACAGCTTGTAGGATAAGGCTCTCATGTAGGCAAACTGTAATTATCAGAGTTAAAGTGTTGTTTGAGTTATCATATCTGCTCTTGCAAAACCTGACAATCACAAAAACTGACAACTTCTAATCTAAGAAGTGACACCTACCACAGATACGAGTTCCTTAGCAGCATGCTGTTCAGAGCAAATATTAAGCCACCTCCTGACACACCTGATTTTCTCTAGTAGCCTTCCACCAAGGAATGATTTATTCTATCCCTGCTGAGTTCTTGAGAGCTGACAAGAATAAAAGCTGAGGTGGTATGACTGGAGGACATACTAATTTTTTAAATCATGAAAAATACATTAACAAGTGTTCTCTAAATATACTTCAAAGTTATGAAACTACACCAAGTTCTAACAAACAACGTAAGCTCCTGGGCAAGGAGTGATTGGGGAAAGAATGACAGTTGCTTTTTTGATTTTTGTAAATATTAGGACCACCAATAATACATCATCAGGTAGTCCATAATTCTTTTGGTATGGCACTGGTATTTTTGCTATGTTGCACTTAAAAAGAGCAGAAATTTCAGTTAAACGTTGTTAAAGCATCACTTCAATTTGCTGGTTTGGTATACAAAGTTCATTCATGTCTGCATGTTTGATTAGTCTAACCCAAACCTGTCTGACACCTTTCAGCAGGGATACTCCTTGGTACTACCTTAAAATATTTAAACTGACATCCTTGTCTACACCTTCGTCGACTCCATATTTTAATTACTTGGTTGTAAAATGCAGCGTGTGTTGTTTAGTAAGAGGAAGTCAGCAATGGAAGTTCTGTGATGTGTATTATCCATTTCCATGTTTGCAGTGAAATGAAGATTCATGAGATTGACAGCTGAGTATTTATTATTTGCTCAGACAGTTGCCTTCTATTAAGCAATCACCAATAGAGAGTAAAGAGCCATCTATTCCTTGCAACTACTACTGAAGTGATTTTTGTGCAGATTCTGAGAAACCTTATTCTAAAACAGCACCATATCACTGCAAACTGGAGATAACTTCTCTGAGACAGGTGATTAAAACATAGGTTATGAATGACAGGGAATGAAAATTCCTGTGATATAGCAATGGTATTTTAGTTAAAAGCCAAGATTAATATTCAACCTGCTTATTTTCTTGAGTGCTAGAAAATAAATACTGTAGAATGGATTTCAACTGAGGCACTTGTTACCTCCTACTGAAGCAGTCTTTCCTAAAAAGAGCCCATAAAAGAAAAAGAAATATGTGTTGAGAAACTGGAGGTTTTATCACTGAAACAGAATTTAGTATGAGATACGATTGTACAAGATATTATTGTAGACCAGGGAGATTCTGGGAACTGTGGTGGGAGAGGTGCAAACTAGAGAACTGCTGCTATTTTCTCTCATTGCTATAATAAATAGTACAAATATCTTAATTAAGCTTCTGAAAAATGTTTCGGTCTTCCTGCTGCTTCCACTTATACAATAGAAAACACATCAGGAAAGACAAAGCTTCTTTGTCAAATGGGTTTGTAAGAACTACAGGAAGTCACACTTTGCCAAACTACTGGCATAAGCTCCAGAATCAACATTGCGACCTAATGAAGTCATAAAGTCCAGAAGGATATGGGATGGATCAGAGAATGATCAAAAAGAATTGTGTTATGTATCATTGTATCTTACTACCGAAAGAATGCAGTGGAAATGCAGGAGTTACTCACTGGTGGGTATAAGCTTAAATGGACAAAGTAAGAATTCACAACAGAGCAACTTATCTAAACTTTAATTTCTGCATTCAGGAAGAATAAACAGCAAGTTATAAAGAAATAGAAGTGTCTCCAAGTCTGTTCAAGGTCTACCTTGGGTCTGTTTTCCTTGGGAGATTTAAATAAAGCCTTAAATTATCAGTAAATGTCAGTTCAACTTCTCCTTAGTGAGATTCTGTGAATGTCACTATCAGCATTGCTTACCATCTTTGAGGATTGTTTCTCGCTCTGTGCCATCAATTTTCTGTCGTCCAATTAGGAAACTGGTAGTATCAGCAAAGTAAATGTAATTGGTTTCAGCATGGAAGTCCAGAGCACGAGGATTGACCAAGTCTTCTATGGGGATCATGTATTCATCAGATACTTTGGTATTCAGGTCCATTCCCCGTATTATTCCTGGACGTCCCTTCCCATAAAAGAGAAACAATTCATTCTTTGGTTCTGCAAAAGAAAGATTACACACATAAAAAACCTGATGCCGCTTAATCTTATTTACAGTGCATAATGTCCCTGTTCAACTAACCAGCACAATTAGTGGGGGAGTAGGAGTATTATTCAATACCAAAAATTTAACTTTTATTTATTTTATTTTTCATTTTTACCCTAGATTTGGAGAAGGCTGAGGTTCTTAATGACTTCTTTGCCACAGTCTTCACTGTGAGCTGCTTTTATCTAATTATTTTTTTCTGTAAAAGTTCAACTGAAAAGCAATGCTAGGTCATATAATAACTTTGCATCTATTGTGAAATGGACATATACAGCTTTTTAGACATTTAATTTTACAATTCATTAAGATCTATCTGGGCAATGTAGACCACGACTGTAGTAATCATTATATGTAACAAGATCCTAAACTCCAGCATACACAAAATACCTTTTTTTTTCACCTAAAGTTTCTCAGAAACAAACAAGACAAAAGATTACAGTAAATGTTTGTCAAATGGGAAGGAATACTACAAATCAATACATGCTGTTCTTTAATACTGAGATACAAAACATGCACACCAATTTTTCCTATATTTGAGGAGATTTTTACTATTTAGTTATGCAGGTTAATTACAAATAATTGAAGCTTAGTAAAGTAAATTTCTTTCCTTGGAGGTACTTATAAATATCCTTAGATGATTAATACTATCAATATACCTATTAAAAATCTCCAGAATATATACTTTTTTTTTTTAACTGTTTGGGTTTTTTTTGTTGGAATTGCTAGTGAAAACCATATGAGGTTTGACTGAGATCAATTATCCATCTACCATCTATCCATCAAAATTATCTAATTGCATGCCTTTCATCTGAACTAGATCAATGCGATTTGATCAAGAAACCAGACAAAAGCAGGTGCTCCCCATGACTATCAGGATTCTCCTTCTGGCTGTAGGTGATTGGGCATACTTAACATTAGGTATAACTATAGTTACACAACTCAAACTTGCTATCACAAAGCATTATGAGAAAAGCCTTGCTTGACTTATTCACATGAATGGTCAGCCCCTGAGCTGCAAGTTGATTATATGGGTAAAGATTGGATGTGACAAACTATTTAGCAGCATTTCAGTACCTATTTGCTGTGAAAATGCATAGTAATTAAAGAAAGACTAAGACTGACAATGTAAAACTTATGATAATTTTTAGAATTCTTTAAACAGCATTCCAGGTTTAATTTGTCTCTTCTATGAACTAAGCCAAATCAAATCATTTTGAGGGAATGAAGGGATATATGAATGAGATGTGAGATATACATTTTACTTAAAAGCAGCCTGTGTGATTTCTACTGTTATTGATAAACATGATAAATAAAACCTAGAACTATACCCGGGAATAAGCAGACTATTTGACTTAAATAACATACTTTTGCACGACCTGCCATCACTCCCCAAGATGAAGCCAGTCCTGCAGCGACAAGTTCGTGCCTTGTAGTTGCTGCTGAGCAGACAGATGTGCGAACATCCTCCCGGCATTCCATATGGGCCCACTTCGCATGCATGGCTTCTGACTATGGTGAGTAGAAACAGCACGATTCATATCCATTTAAAGCAAGATATTTATATGCATCAGCATGTAGAAAGTTTAGACAGCAAAAAAAGGGAATTTGTGTCACAATAAATCTTTCCTTAGAATGCAGCTATAAAGTTTCTTGCAGCTATATTTTTTTAAAAGATGATACCCAAACCAGACAAGTGATCCAAAGGGCCATATTGTGGCTCTCAAGCTATACCTATCATTGTGTGTGATCACCCTTTTTGAGTAAGTTTCTGCACAGCATTTATCAGGAAGCACTCCCCTGGGGTAGCTGACGCTTTCCCCCTTTTTTATTTACTGCTTTGGTTCATTTATTTGGTTGGTTGTTTTTTGGTTTTTTTTGTTTTTTTTTTTGAGAATAGATTGAATCCAATGCCAATGCAGTTTGCTATTTATTCAACTCCATTAGATAGCAACTTTCTGGGGCAGATACCTGGGCGAAAACTAAAGAATAGAACAAACTTTGTAGTGTTTTACCATGTGTACAGCTAGGATGCAAATCCAGCTGAAGAGGCCAAATAATTCCTTTCTCTGGATTTCATATTTTCAAATTAAAGGCTCTAAATCAGCAGACTAATATATCAAATACATTTTTTAAACACTTAAAGGTAAACCTGATGAAAAAACAAAATCTACCTTGCTATGTTATATTTACCAAACTGGCCTACAATAGGGCAACAGTACCAACAGCTTTTTAGCTCAAAAAATGATTGTATCTTCTTTCTCCTTTACCTCAAGCTTTTTAATTGTTTTTTAAAAAAATATATAAAGTGGTTTAAGATTGATATTGTTAAAGGCGAACAGAAACTCCACTAAGCTGAGACAGACTTTACAGTGTATCCTGATAAGCAACAAACATGCCCATTCAAAACAAGTAGCAGAATGAACAAAGGGCAAGAGGAACAGGGTAATCACAGTATGTAATAAAAGGTTACACTGTGCTCATGCCTCTCCTCTACTCAACATCTCCGACTCCCTCAGGGGTACAAGAGAGGGGCCTATAGCAAGGGAAGAGTCTTTGCAGCCTCCTCCAGACACTGACATCTGCAAATCAATGCTCTCAGCTAGAGGATGAAATTTAGTTCGTTCACTCTACATAAATTTAGAGTTTGTTCCCACTTCAGAAATGTCCCTAACAGCAGTCAGTCTGTTTAATAACAACAGAATTGATGCATCAGCTTTTCTGTCTAAGCAGTCATGACAATGATTTATTGGTTTTAGTCATACAAAAAAAAAGTCTCATAAAATATCTCTGTAAACATTTTGGATCTTGCTATCTTTGCAAAAGTTCCCACAAATCACACTGCTGTTGCATATGTAGAGAGTACGCATCAGAGCTATGATTAGAGCCATAGGACTATGTACAGGACAATGGTAACTCAGAAACTGCTATTTTACCAAAAATTCTGAGATTACAGGAAGTTTTTCATTCTAGATGAAGATTTTTTTCTACAGAAGGCAAAGATGATATTTATACAACCCAAGGAAAACTTATCAGCAATTTCCTATCTTACCAGTTGCTGTGCCGGCAGTTAGGCAGGTTAGCTGCCTATCTCTGTGCTTTTTTGGCAGTCCTGAAGACTGGTGCTCACTCGAGGTTTGTAGTCTGTCTGAAAAGCAGGCCCAGAGAAACCAGGAATCTCTGAGGTCTGAGACCAAAGTGTATGGATGGTATTGGACATCTAACAATTCTGAAGGTGTTAAATTCTGAAAGTGCTAAGTGTGTGGAGCCAGAAAACTTGCAGATCAGGGCTCTCTGGAGGTTCTCCAAGATGAATGCTCAGGGAGCCAAGCTTAGATATGCAAGAAAACTGGCAGTAAGCACAAAGAAAACTGGGCAGATGAAGAAGCAACAGGTTTGCCACAGTGACAAATGTTCACTGCATATTCTGATACATTTTTCTTCAAGAACCTTTTTAACACATCCACCTACCACCCCTGCTAATGTTTTCTAAGAAGGAATGTTGATCTTACCTGCTGTTTGAGATCTTTTCTGGTATACATGGATCTCTTTAGCATTGTCAACCCTGGCAAGAGACTGAATATCGGCGCCATTATATCTGTTTATTTGTAAAATGCTGAGGTTATCTGAATCAACTGTATATAAATAGTTTTCAAATACTGCCAAACCACAGAGATGCCTAATCTGGAAAAGAAAAAAAAAAGAAATGATATCATCATTATTTTAGCTGACTGTGTTAGGTTTATAAACATTATTTTTTAATATTATTATTTAATTATTAACATTAATTATTATTTAAATATTAACATTATTATTTGTAAACATTAAACGTTACTGTGAATTGTACAAAAGGATTTCTGAACATGTGAATAAATATTTGTAAATAATAAACACGAACTATGCTATAAGTACAGTTCACTTTCTTGTATTCTGAAGCTTACAATTACAACAGATTTGTACAAGAAAGGCAGAAAATTCAAAATAGGTAACAATCCAAATTAATTTATCCTCTGAATTTCCCAGTTTCTCTCTCTAAATTAAAACATTTTGCGTAAGTTACGTACAACTTATTTCAGTTTTAGCTAATATTAATTAAACAATTATTATAAAGATTGATTTACTTTTACTAACTAGCATTAACTAATAAATACAGTGACTATAGATATCTAGAAGTGTTGATGGGATGAATTGATGTATTTTTTATAATGTTATAATCATAGCAAGGCAAATAGGGCAATATACACCCACCAAATATTTTCTTAAGTAAATAAATGAATAAATAAGCTTCTTCCCTTAGTTGTGCTTGTGTTCCTTTCGTGTCATTGTCTCTGAATTTGGTTGCAGCCACACAGTACTGCTTGTTTCTCAAAAATGAATTCTAAAGTTGTAATAGTCCATGATGTCTCTGGGTATGTTAAAAAGTACCTAACGTTAGTTAGCCAGCCAATCACAGCTCAAACATGAGATGTTCAATAATCTAATAGTTGTGCTCGATTTATAGATTTAGGAAATGTGAAATATTTCATTGGCAGCTTTGAAAGCGGAACAAATTCGTTGGCAGATGTTCAGATATTCATGGACTGAATATCTTATTAGTTTAATCAATAAATTGCTCACCACAAAGCATGTACCTAGCTCATTTATCACAAATTCAGACATGTGTCACCAAACCCAACCAACCAACCAAAACCGCCCTGTTCTCCATCAAATATTTCAGTCCTTTCTGGAAATTACCCCCAAGTTGGCCAAATCTTGCCTTTGTATTCAGCCTTTTCCCAGGAAAAAAAAAAAAAATAGAAACTCAATCCAATTACAGTAAGATGGAAAAGAAAACAGCCTTGAAAATAATGACGCATCTGTACATGGTATCATGTACATGATGATCTGATGTATCTGCAATTTGGTATCTGTACCAAATTGTTGCATTAATCCTTTCTGCTCTGTTTCCATTTGCACTCAGTTTAAATCTTTATTATTTAACTCCCAAGAGAGCTTTTCTATATTTACATTATGAAAACTATATGTGACTCTTTTTACAATGAATTTTATAATGACTTAATTATTTGTATTTAGTTTATGCATTTGTTTGGTTTTATATTTCATGAAGCTTTCCAGCTATCTTATGCATGAATGGAAATGTTGCTTGCTACAAAGAATAGTTGTTTGAAAGCCTATCAACCTAAAAAGTCCTTATCATTTGGAAAGCATGTCCTTTGATATGCTTGTACTTATGAAATAGACTTTAATTCCTAAGATCTCTTGAGAATAGTTTTCTGGTTTGCTATTCCCTTAGAGTAATGAGAAGTAACTTGGAGTTGCAGTCATTCTAAATCCTGACAAATGCAGACACAGAACCTAGTGAAATGACCAGTTTTTCATCTGAGTTGAAAGACAACCAATATGCTTCTCCTTTTGCAGTAACAGTGATCAACTGAGAGGCCAAACTTTTTAACAACATTCATTCATGTTGAAAAAACTGGCATCCTTCTCATTTCTTAGCTAGAGAAGAACATTATAAATAATAAACTCTTTTGCATCGAAGTTTAAGAAAGAAGGAATAAGCATCTCTCCTATGACACCAATACAACACAGTTACAAACCTGTAAAAGCATTTGTTATTTGCTTCTGAAAATGGCTTTCTTTTTTTTAGGTGTCTATGAAAAAATGTTACCTGAAGTTGTTTACAAGACCTGTTATTCCAGAACAAGTGGCTAAAGACTGGAAGTAATTGGTAAAAAGTAGGAAGGTGTTTGCTCTTTAGCCAGGTGACCTACATTGTTTTTTGTCACATCTTCTGCCTATTTTAAAATGGCAGTATGCTAATCAGTTGTCACTTATTAACAGTGATTACTGGGAAGCAAAGCAAAGAATGACAGCAGAACAGGTAAAGTGTTTATTCTGTCTGCACATTTTTACACACTCTTTTTAACCTCAAGCAGAAGCAGATGCATCTGACAGTTCAATTAGCAACAAGAAATTGCTTGGTCTTTGCTAATTTTTCCCTTTTTACATAATCTTCACAACTGCCAGGAAATCCCTTCCTTTGCCTCCATTTTACCTTGCTCTCCAAGCTGAAGCAACAATAACAGATTGATATTCTCCAGCTCAAAGACTCAGTCTCTGCATTTGTATTTATGACTCCAGACAATCTGGATCAAGTGGGAAAAGCATCACTGCCATCAAGAAAATATGATTTAAAGGAATCTAGATGAGTCTGAACAGGTGAATAGCTCTGGCTATTCTGCTTCTTTCACATTCTTGTGTCTGTTAGTCTCTCCTTCCTGAACTGACAAGAACATCTTCTTGTCATTCATAATTTATCCCCCAGTATCTTTCTATCGCCCCAAATTTTCCCTCCTGAAGTCTTTTACAATAGGGAGTGTAACTTACATGGTGTACAGTTAATGAGACACTGAATGGAAGCTTGTCCATAGGTTGTGAAATGGTCTAAACTGCAAATATATAACAAAACATGCAGATGGATCTTTTAACTTCTAACACATTTGAACTAAAAAAAGAAAAAAAATCTGAAATTACTGGAACTGTTAGCATTATGTATGTTCATATATTTACGGCATCACTTTTAACTAATGTTCAAAGAAATACCTACTTGTCTGCCTTTAATTATTGTATGCCTCTTTCCCCCTTGATAGTCAACAACTTCCACACTATCCAGATAGATGTCAACCCAGTACACGTATTTATTGATGAGGTCCAGTGCAAGAGCAGTTGGCTGTTCAATTTTAGAATCTACTATCCATGTCCTGTTCATTCCATCCATGTCACATCTCTCAACCTTGGCAGTATTCCCGTAGTCTGTAAAGAAAAGCTTTCTGTTGAAAGAAAATAAGACGTTGTAAGTTTTAAAGGGTGTGAGCAGAGTGCAAAGCTCCTGGTGTCTCTGTACAAAGTAAGTTTTTGTTCTTCATAATTTCAGAGTGTTTATCCACCAATAACCCATATAACCCATATTGATCATCATGTAATTACAAAAAAAAAATTCACCATATTGTCGAACAAATTCACAATTACACAGAATTTTCTTTCAAATGACATGCACAGAAGTTCTAAATGCATTTGCTTACACTACAGATGCACCATATATTAGTTGCCTTTTAAATGGATGGTATACCTATGCAGATACCACATTACAATTGTAAATATCTCTTTAACCATTGCCTATAGAAACAGCAAGATAGTTATAAACAACAAAGTTTGGGAAGATCACAAGGGACTTACATGGTCTGGTGAACAATTCATTGTATGTAACATATAACAAATACAGTGATCCACACTGTCAGGTTTTGAAAATACATTTCTAAAGAAGATGCTTCAGTCTGTAGTGCATTTGTATCCTGCCTTGGAAGGATGTTCAGGTTTTAGTATGTTTCTGCAAATTCAATGAGTCATTCCATCATGAATGATGGGAAACTATCAAAGACTTAAAATTGCTACAAAAGCTTCCTAACCCGATACTTGATTAGCAGTCACTGGGTTTAGTACACACAAATCAATTTTGATTAACCTGACAATATTTTAACAAGATCACCTATTTGCAAGACTAAATTACACTTGAAAGATGACAACCACTTTGTCACGACTTTAACATGCGACAAAGAGTAATCTGATTTGAATGTTATTATCAGAATGAATGTTACTAAAACTACTTTGAGAATCAAGATTTCATTTTCCAAATGAAGTTAATTATCTGGAAGTTATTACCACTAATGGGAATAACACTGGATCAACAGCTACTAAACCCTGAGTTATCCTTATGTAAGAAGTAGTAACTTACAGCCTTGTAATCTCTCTCACAGAAATTCAGCATTACAGGTTGATTTAGGCTGGAAAGAATACATGTCTGCTAAATAGCCAAATGAGGCCCATATCCTCTATTATGACCACTTTCTGATAGACAAAAATACGATTTAAAAGTAGTTAAAGTGTTTCATGTGCAAAATAAGGGAATTAAAAAAAAAAAAAAGCATTAAAAGTATTAAAGGTAGTAGAATTACCTATAGTATATTTACAGCAGCTGTCACACGCCAAAATGAATTGATCACAGAATCATAAAACAGGGCTTGAGGAGAATTTGAAAGGTCATGTAGTCCATCACCAGGCCATAAGGCAGAATAAACTTTACCTATAACATTCCTGAGGGGCAACTCCATTCCTGACAGGGTTTTCTATTTATCAGAACAATTTTGAATTCCTATTTTGTTCTTCATTGTAATTCTGTACCCCAGCTGTACTTTAAGAACATTTTAAAAAAACACATACTTAACATTCAGGACCATATCAATCAAAATGTGCATACTACAGAATATGTGCAAAGTAAAAAATATGTTTGCAAAAACATATATTTAACTTGGAACAAAAACTAAGTACTGTGTGTATACAGGTGTATATACACATACACATATATATACATAGGTAGGTAGTTCATCAGTAAAAACAAGGCAAACACCTACTATATTTAAATTAAGTTGTTAAAACATTACATGTACTCTAGTCTATAATCTGCCCTGGGGATTTGATTTAGGTTATTTAATGGAACTTTGTGTCTCAAGATTCGGTAATTCAAACAAAGCTCATTTTGTAATCATAGAACCAAATGCGTTTGCTGCAATCAGGCACATGTGCACACACGTGCATGTGTGCATATAAATACCTATACACATACACAGCAACGACAAAAGCCTATAGCTTGACTTCAGACTGAGTCTTTATTTGATTGTTTAGTGCACAGCATTCTCATACAAGACTTAACATTCCTACATGGTATCACAAAACAGGCTAAAATGCAAGACAGAGATAATAATTATTTGCTTTTTACAAGTATATTCTCTTTTCAGGTCAGATAAGAAGTAAAATATTTGTCAATAACAAATAGATACAGTAAAGAGTATCTAAGATGCTTCTCCAGCTTTCAGGGATGGGGCCTCATTTCTTTTTTCTAAATATCTGTTTTATATTAACATCATCTGTGCTAAGGAAGGTAGCGTGACTCCATATGTAAATGACATTATTTTCATTTTAAAAATCATTACTTTTCTGGAGACTGGCAATATTTATCTTTTAATGTACAGGAAAAAGAGCAAGAAAGTAGTAGCCTAACTGCTGCTGTATGATCAAAGTGTTCTGAAAATTAAATTAAGAAAATGAAATGCTTTACCATGTAATCTTGAAATGTAATTCTCTATTTAAAGACTCGTGCAGAATTTTTAAAATGTGGAATTGCATTTGTACCTATGAAGCTGACCTGCAATTACACTGTACCTCTTTTGCCTTGGGTGTTCTCAAGGACACACTGTAGCATTATTTATATCAGCTCAAGACTAATTTTTCTGCTCACAAACAGCGGTGGATTTGCCTATCCATTTTCAGCAGAGGGTGGTGACATCTTTTATCAATTCACAGAGTAATTTCAAGCAGGAATACTGACCACATGCATTTATTTCTCTGTACAGCCCAAGCACTGTACATTAGTACTGACCTTGAGGGGCCAGCTCTGACAGATAGGGGGAGAGCTGGGTTTGTTACAACCTTTTTTTCCTGAGACTGCCACTGAAGATGCTAATTGAGGTTGCTGTGGAACAGTACAGATTTTGGCACTAAATTAAATTGCTAATTTTCAATTATTTGTTAATTTTCTTCCTACTAGCTGGTGAAGTTCTCTGTTCTGGCCATAGTCTGAGAACAATGCTTACTGACATCGATGTGTTCAGTTGTTGCTAAGTAGCACTTAACCTGATCAAGGACTTTTAAGTCTCTCATGCCCTGGCAGTGAAGAGAGGCATGGGAAGCCCGGAAGAACCAGAGACAGGACACCTGACCCAAACTAACCAAAGAGGCATTCCATACCACAGCACATCATGCCCAGCATGTAAGCTGGGGGGAGTTACTCAGAAGAGACTGATAGCTGGTTCAGGCTGACCATTGATCAGCTGGTGGTGAGCAATTGTACTGCGCAGCACTTGAGTTTCTTGGGTTTGATTCCCCTCTCTTTGTTGTCTCCCTTTTCATTACAAGTAGGAGAGGATCTGGTTCGAGACCATCTTAGGAACCTGAACGTGCACAAGTCCATGGGACCTGATGAAATCCATCTGCGGGTCCTGAAGGAGCTGGCAAATGAAGTTGCTAAGCCACTGTCCATCATATTCGAAAAATCACGGCAGCCAGGTGAAGTTCCCGACAACTGGAAAAAGGGAAATATAAACCCCATTTTCAAGAAGGGGAAAATGAATGAGCCGAGGAACTACAGAGCAGTCAGCCTCACCTCTGTGCCTGGCAAAATCTTGGAGCAGATTCTCCTGGAAGGCACGCTAAGGCAACATGAAAAACAACAAGGTGGTTGGTGACAGCCAGCATGGCTTCACTAAGGGGAAATCCTGCCTGACCAATCTGGTGGCCTTCTATGATGGGTCTACGGAACTGATGGACAGGGGTAGAGCAGTTGATGTCATCTACCTGGACTTGTGCAAAGCGTTTGACACTGTCCTGCATGACATCCTTGTCTCTAAGTTGGAGAGATCAATTTGATAGGTGGACCACTCGGTGGATAAAGAACTGGCTGGATGGCCGCATGCAAAGAGTTGTGCTCAATGGCTCCATGTCCAGATGGAGACCAGTAATGAGTGGTGTCCCTCAGGGACTGGTGTTGGGACTGGTCTTGTTCAACATCTTTGCAGGTGACATGGACAGAGGAATGGAACCTCAGCAAGTTTGCCAATGACACAAAGGTGTGTGGTTCAGTTGATACGCTGGAGGGAAGGGATGGTATCCAGAGGGACCTTGACACGCTTGTGAGGTGGGCTGATGCCAACCTTATGAATTTTAATCATGCCAAGTGCAAGGTCCTACACCTGGGTCCATCTTCTTCAACAAGTCCAGGTGCTTTGGAGACATTCTGTACCAGTCTTTTTCAAACTTCTTTAGCTCCTAAAAGTGCTTAGTTGTTTTGACCCAATGTTCTGTTCAGATGTTCTTCCAGGATGTTTTCATTGCTGTTCCAACAGTTAAGAACAGAATAACTAATGATGATACCTTCAAGGCTAAATTGATTTCTACTGATTTTTGCAGCCCACTTCTGTGGCTGAAACAGTTCTTTTCACCTGTCTTGCCCTCCAAATGTATTTCCAGATAGCAATAAAATCCTTTCACTCTCTACCCATCTCCTGAAACAGGGTCTTCATGCTGGTCTTCTGTGCAGTTATCCCAATTTCAGGTCATGTAATCAAAACAAGCATGGTCAGCACTGATGCACTGTTCCAGAGTGTTCACTGGTGTCTGTGCAATGGCACTATAACTTCCCTGCACCAGCTGGAGATTCAGCCATTACTGGGTGAAATTCACTATTTTCACACCACTATTACATTGCTGATATACAGTCATCCTCTCACCAGCTACTACATATATCCTCCTCCTGCTGATTTCCCAGGGTTTAGCTGACTTTTTCCAGTCCATGAAATACAACCTGCTTCGTAACTTAACAACTTAGTCTTAAGAAATTATGGTTGGAGTTTTTCCAACAAGAGTTTGGTTTCAACTAGGAAAACACAGGGAATATTCCCTCCACATATGACCAATGAAATCTCTGTATAACATTTTAAATACCCTCACTGAGAAACCCACTGACAAATAGCCATCAAGTCATATTAGCAAATAAAATTAATTCCAGAGGAGAAGAATGCAATCACAAGATTAAAGTGAACTTACCAGTCCCTGTTCTCCTACCAGTGGTCACAGATTGATCTTTTCTTCACTATCAGGCACTGAAAACATGTAAGTAGGACCCCAAAAGTCCTGCTGTTCTTCTGACAAGCATCTGTCCTCAATACAAACTTTCTTTCAGACCTGAATAGCTACTGTTAAGATACCTCTGAAATGCTGACAGGTCACATGCCTCCCTTATCACCATTGCTTTTGTCCAGCAACTTCTCTCCTCACTTCCTTTTGCTTTCCAAGATTGCAGTAATCTCATTTGTAATCCACCTATTTAATTAGTTAAGAAGCAAATTTGTTTTCCTTGTAAAGCTACATTTAGGCATTTGGATGACTGAAAGATCTTAATTTCTAATGTATCTAATATGCCAAATACTGTATATACCACAATCAGATGTTTGGGGCAAAATTTCACCATTCTGCAACTCTTTGGCAAAAAAACCCCACCACCCATGTATGGAACAATATTACTAAGCTATCATTAAGTAGGTTTTGATTTTTTCCCTGACACATACAACTGTGCTGCACAGTTGAGTGCATTCATATTATTATTTTTTTATTCTTTATTTCCCTCCTCAGTCTCTCAGTAGTCTCTGTAATAGGGAAGAAGTACACTTGTCACCATGTACAGAAGCCCATCTACTCAGCTGCCAGGCCTCATTCTCTAAACTGTTCCCTGCATAAGTCAGAAACCGACTTATTCCTGGTTCTTATTGCTCCTTTAATTCCAGGCTGGCTTTTAAACCTCAAGTGCTCCTTCAGTGGACCTATGAAAGAGAAATATGTTATTGCACCCTCTCCTCAATCCCTTATGAGAAGCAAAACATAATTTAAGGCAGGACAGAGGTACTAATAAGCCATCATACACCTGGTAGTATGGTGTGGATTGAGAGCAAATGCAAGAGTGGAAGCTAAATGGACTCAGGTACCAACACATTTTAATCCCAGGCTTATTCAAATTACATACCCTTCCCAGTCTGCAGGAGGGAAGACGTGGTAGCCTATAGAGGTACCTGAAGCTAATATGTTAGCAGTACTGTAAAGGTGACCCAAGCTGTGCCAGCTGTCACACAGCAGTTGAATGGCAGTGCCAGGGAAAATACCATTTTTTCCCTTCCAGTACTACTTGGTAGGAAAAGGATAAAGATTACAGATACACACACTTTTAATGGGTAGCACCTACTTAAGCTGAAGAACCAGAAATGATGTTCTTCTGAATTACAGGTCCACTAACTTAATCTGAAGAAGGTAAGAATTGCTGGGGTGAATTTTAAAGGGAAGAATGACAGAGAGCTTGGCAATTCACAGGGCAGAGTCAACAGCAATGCAATATTATTATAATATAAATAGAAATAATAATATAGCTTCCTATAGAAAGAAGGCTGCTCTCTTAGACAGCATTACTGCCGTGGATCAGACCTATCTAAAGTAAAATAGTTGATGGCGTACCTCAAAAGGAGCTAAGAGTAGAAAGAGAAGTATTTAATTTTCAGAAATTACACTGAAAGGATAATTACTAAGGAAGGTACTAAAGACATTCTGTTGATCTTGGGAAAATGAATGTCAAGTTTGAGGCTTTCTTTTTAATTGGATGCAACTTAATCTGTTTAAAACCTATTAAGAAGACTGTTGGCATTGAGTGGCACAAGCCACATATACTGTAAGACAAATTATAAACACAGAAAGATATACTGTAGGACAACTAAAATTATAGGGACTGTGGTGAATAGGGAACTTTCTTCAGAGCATGTGATTGAAACACCTAATTAAAAGGACTGTGTGAAAACATCTGTAGGATTCTCCACTTGTAAATTAAAGTTTATGGTATCAGGTGATCTACTTTATGGATTCTCAGAAGGGGACTGCCATGCAGTCCTGTATCTGATTTCTCGTGCACTTAATCAAAATGAATGTGATTTGATTTAATTTACATTGCATTTAATTAATTAGTATGCTTTATATAGATGTATGTTCCTGGGCCATATATATGGGCCATATAGCAGCAATATTTTTCCCTTTCTTGATGTTAGGGTTGATTTCTGGGTTCAGTAGTTTTCCTTATCCTCTAAAGCAAAAGTAAACAGCCACACTCAGATTTAGCCAGTGTTTGGTAGTAAATGAGCCATTGCCCATTGTACCAAACAAATCTTAGGCACTCAAGGGTAATCAAGATACTCAAGGAAATCAAAAGTACTGCTTGCTAAAACACCTGTATTTAAAGCAATTGCCCCGTTTACCACAAAGGCAAATTTTTCCCCAGGGCAGGAACATAAAAGCCATTGCATTTGGGCACTTGGGTTCCTCCCACCACCTTTCTTTCTAGGGCAATGCGACATCTATCATCTTGAGGAGAATTTCCTCTTGCATATCTACACTATTTTTAGGGGGGTTAGAAACTAGCAGCGTGCATTAGTTACCATGCAACATGCATTAGTTTTTGTAACTGATTTTGGAAGGAATCATTGGGTGGATGTTTTCTGTGCTACATAGAAGTGAAATTCTATTAAAGCTCCTCTGTGATTTCTGGAACATAAGGGAGGATGTATCTTCCAAATGTTCCTATTATTTTTGAATCCTATCATTGAGTGCCTAAGAGTAAAATAATAATGGTTTCTTCTCAGCGACAGCTGTAGATTTAGTGCCATGTAGCACAGAGCCGAGCTGCAGATAGAAGTAAAACTCAGTTAGACAACTCATTCTCAGTGCAAAGAGCCAAGTTCCAGTCACTTTTTGTTGTACAACAGAACATAGGCAAAATCAGCAAAAGCTCAACCCGCCTCTGCAGGGGAGGATATTTGTATTAAATACCTTTCTCTTTCCTGTAAATCACCAGTTCAAACAAAGGCTTTGTAAATGCAGTAACAGGGATAGCCTCTGAGCAGCAAATGGTGAGTAGATGTGAATTTGGGAACAGGTTAAAAAAAGAATGAGTATGGTTCACTGTCAAAGTAGCTACACATTGTCATAATCTGCAGAGTTCATACTGAATACAGCAGTGCAAGATGGGGAAAAAAGAGACAAATCCTGCAAACATTTTTTCCTTTCCCCTTTCCTTGTTACAAGACATACTCTTGAAAAACTGCATCTTTAGAATATATCAAATTTATACTTGCTTAATCTGCTTTCTGTCTAAACACAATTCAATATCCTTTCATTAGAGCCATGTAATAACTGTGAGTAACTTCGTGCGGCACTGGTGCATTTAAGTGTATTCCTCTTTCTTCTGAACAAAAGGATGTTTTCTGAGTCAATCAAATTTTACTTTTTATGTCACTTCTTTCATAAATATATGTGAAGTTTTAGTAACTATCATTTTAACTGAAAGACACATTGCAGACGTAATTACGGATTCATTAAGGGCCCTGAACATTAATATTTATTTTGCCAAGTTACTGCTATTCATCTGAAAAAGTATGGATTTGAATTAGATGCAGAAATCTGGAAGTAGAGACCTTTCAGACTGTATGTGTACTTCTCCACGTGTTACTACAAGCTCATCAATTAGAATAAGAATGAAGAAACATTGATTAGTCTTAGTTTATCACAAACCAGCTGTGCCAAATTGCTGTGTTGATCCACTGAGAAAATTATTTTTTAAAGACACTCGAACTGTCATGTAACATGGCTTTATATCATCACTTAAGTAGACTTTTAATGACAGCCAAATAGTACTAAAACCTCTTCATAATATTTTAACTATAGTATATTGAGACAGGGGGGGGTGTGTGTTACAAAATTACAAAATGAAATATATAAACTTTTAGAATCAATTTCAAGTAATGTTAAGTTTGCCGGCTTTGTAACAGCAATAATGGAAAATTAATGAGATGCAGGATATACAGAAAAAAATATAGAGTACAGCTAGAGAACATGCTGAGAATCCTTGTATAAGATAAACTGCTGTAGCTGACGTAATTTAGGCCTTTATGACCTTAGTACAAAATGAGTGTAAGAAAAACAGGCTAGAAGAACAGGACATAAAGATAGGGAGTATCTGGAAAGGCAGGGGCCCAGAATGGGTTGCAGTTCAATTAACTGATAAGTAGGAGGATGGGATGATTATTATGTCTGTGGTGCTAACAAACTGATTAATCTGGTATAAGCGTCTACTGCGCGTGCTTCGAAGGCTGCCAGCAGTGATGAAGATTGTTGGAAGAAGTAAACGACCCTCAGAGACCACCACCACATTTTTGTATGCATGCGGGGAACTTTCTGGAAAATGAGATAATCCATACGTAGCCTCATGAATATGTATGTATGCTCTGTAGCTATATAAGGACTGCTTGTGTAGCAATAGGTGGACACACATTAGGAGGAGCTATCCCCCGTATCTCCCGGCACCTGTAATAAAGAATACCTGCTTGTCAACTAGAAAACTTTGTTGGCAAGTTTGTTCCTGGAGTTTTCTCCAAATCAATATATAAACCAAAAACTATTTCACAAACTTATATATAGTTATAAAATGTGTTTTTAGATCCAAATCATGCACACACTACTATGAGATATACTTAAATCTGTATCTCTGAGCCTGGAGAGAAGTTGCAGCCTGATGAAACTCTGGCAAACGGGAAAGCTGTCTGGAGCTTGGTAGGTTTAAGTTTTCTCCTAGAGCTAAGTTCAGCTGTGGAGCAAATCAGGACATCATCAGCAGTAACTCCCTTTTTAAAAATGACCGTCTAGACACAGAAGGCTATTATTTCCCAAACACAATGTCACTTCTCCAGTGGCTTTTCTTTCCCAGAATTTCAGACACAGTTCTTTCAACCCAGTTTGATAAATGATAGCTATATGGGCTGTTTCGTGCTATGAAATGCAAAAAAAAATGGACCCATTCAGTTTTCAGAGTTTTGAAATCATGTTTTCTGCATCATCTCCATCTATCACAATGTCTTTTTTAAAATAAGAATGCTTTGTCTTCAGATATGTGACTTCTGTCAACCAACTTTTTCCATTTAGCTACAGAGAATGAAAAAGACAGTATTTTTACAATATTAATTTATTTTCAATTTATTATTAATGTGAAAAATATATTGAAACTGTTCTTCCACCCTGTGGTATTTTATGACCTATACCAGATTAAATGTCAGTAATACCTGGCATTTGAGAAGCTGTCCCATCCATCTTATTCAGAAAATGCTACAATAATTATCATTACATTGGATTATATTAAATTAATAAAAAATCCACAGTTTGCATACTTTAGGACTCTCAGGGCTCCTCATTCACCAACAGACCTGAAGAAAGGCTAGGATTATATTTAAAGGTGTACTTTTTAAATCTCAAATGCTTCAGACCCCAATTTTGAAAACTGATTATTTAAGGTCATGATGAATTAGCAGTCAACAGCAAGGACTGGGAGCTCTTCAACAGATTCATGGAAGAAGAATACATCAGTCGCTATTAAATACAATGATGCTTCTAACTCTGAAAATCACAATAGTGTACAAGGCTGGAAGATAACAAGTTTGCTGTGGGAACTACTCCTGTATGCTTGTTTTATACTTACTTTCTCATCTAAGCATTTAATTCTGCTACGGTTAAGAAAAGTCACAGTTAGGATGCTATGCTAAGGAACTGTGCTAGTTATGTTCTTCAATACCACTGTTGGCAAAGCTCTTGGCTTTAAGTCAGTAAA
This sequence comes from Myiopsitta monachus, assembly GCA_017639245.1. Classification (NCBI taxonomy): domain Eukaryota; kingdom Metazoa; phylum Chordata; class Aves; order Psittaciformes; family Psittacidae; genus Myiopsitta; species Myiopsitta monachus. The sequence continues at coordinate 52,678,145 of CM029921.1, forward strand.
ATATATTTAGTGACAAAAAAGCTGAAGCTGATCTTGGATGAAGACATAGGCTATGCTGTAGAATAGCTAATTTGACAAAAAATACATTTTATATTTTAAATACATATGCAAAATTCGAATTATGTATAAAATATGTACTGTAAAGCAATCTTTACACATGCTAATAATTTCACCTTATGCCAAAGGGGAGCAAATATATTTCATATTTGATCTATACAAGCAAACACTTCTTACACATTGAATCCTTAAGTTTCTTCAAATTGTGCGTATGGCTATTTAGCACAGTGTAGAATAGAAAATACAGAGTCTGCATTTGACTGCAGTGGACAGAGCTGTTTTTTATCTCAACATGCAGCTTTACTTTGGGATGAAGCAGTAAACTTTGCAAGTCAGGGAACTATTTCAATCTAATTGATAATTCCAGGTGTGAACAGCAATGAGGAGGTACTCAGGACTCACCAAGAAAGAAATGAATTTACCCAAACTACAACAACTGTGTGAAATTAAATAAAATTCTCATCCACCACTTCAATATTCATGTTTAGAAATCCTCTTTCTTTAATGTTTTCTGTAAGGTAATAAATTCTGAAGTGAATGTTAGAACTTGTGTTGTTAGAACATCCTGAGTTTCCGGTCAGGTATCTTCTGCTGTAGAGACTGGTTTTGACACTGCCATAAACAAGTCAAGGCTTGTTTATGGCACATCTCTCTGCACGGTCTGCAGAGCCTGTGGTCTCCCTGTGAGAGATTCCTAACTGGAGCAGTATTTAATGTCAGCAACCACCAAATTATTTGAATGCATACCCCACCTTAGCATTTGATACCAGGTAAAGAAAAAGAGGCAGTTCTGATTCTTTGTTAACTGCCAACTAAACAAGTCATTTCTCCCCAAAATCGCATTTGAAAGCTAAAATAAGTAAAAATTAAAAAAAAAAAGTCTGTTTGAAACAAAGATCCCAGATAACAAATTATCAAGTTAACAGAAAGTAAAAGCAAAGCATAATTTATACAGAATCATAATATTTGAAATTAGATTGGAAGCATCTGTATTTGCATTCTCTCTTCGGAGCTCAAAGATTCTTTAAATCTTCATAATATTTTTTTCTTAAGGCTTTACAAAACAGGACTCAGTTTTAGTTGTGACACAAAATCGGTTGTATCCCACCATGGAGAAGGCTCTAGTGTTTTTGCTGTAGTTACTCCAGTCTTGATCTCTAACCTTTAATTTTCAGCAGCTAGTCTAGTGGGATGCAGAATTATTCATACTACTACTAAGTGCCTGATCACTAGAACAAATATGAAACTGCTAGAAAACTGTCTCTATATGCAGGATTTAAAGCCAATGAATGCTGATTTGTATCACAAATATGCAAACAATGAAAGGGTCTCAATTTTGACTTCCAAAGGCTGCTACAGCTGCCCACTGATGATCTATGACATTACTTGTTGGATTTCCACAAAGTTACACAAGCAGTAATTTTCATAGAATGTTCATGCATGCTGCTCTAGTTAGCATATATTTTCGCAAACTTTTCCTCAAATTTTCACTGACTGCTGTGAAGAATATGAAGACAAAAAAGTTTCTATATGTGGCACTACCTAATAATAGGCCGATACTGACAGAAGTGTAAGAGTTGATTAGTGGAGGTTGTGTATTTTGATGCTCAAGTTATAAATTTATTTATTTATTTATTTCAGTTAATATCTTGAAATTTCCCATTTCATTTGAGTGGATCATTCTAATCCTTATCTACTGAATCATCTGTCACTGTTTTCCACATGAAGCTTGTCCCATTTCAAGAACAGTGAAAACCTGTGCTGGCATGACAAAGTACTTTATAGAAAAGCCATACCAGTAATACACTTGACATACTTGTTACACAATTTTGAACGTAAGGAATGAACGAAACAAAAGACTGCTGGAAGCAACCTGAGAATCATGGGTTTAAGGAGGCTATCAGCTGATTCAGAGGGCACAGCACCCACTTCTGCTCCAAACACACCTTTTTTTTTTGAGATGTTGGTAAAATGTATTAACACAGAATTAGGCATTATCTTCGTTTACAGAAATTATTGAAGGGAGTAGCTGAAATAATAATAATTAAAAAAAAACTAAATAGCTATCACTCTCCTCCAAAAAACCCACTAAACAACCAGCCATAGGAAAATTTAACCAAGTTATGTGACAACAAAATAAAGGACTACTTCAAGGGAATACTGGGCAACCTTAGATAGATAGATAGATAGATAGATAGATAGATAGATAGATAGATAGATCAACAGACAGATAGATAAACAGACATCTAAGGATGCTGGAGAGGGACTCTTCCTTAGGGACTCAGACAATCGGACAAGGGGTAATGGAGTTCAAACTTAAACAGGGGAAGTTCAGCTTAGATACAAGGAAGAAGCTCTTTACTGTGAGGCCTGTGAGGCACGGGAACAGGTTGCCCAAAGAAGTGGCAAATGCTCCATTCCTGGCAGTGTTCAAGGCCAGGCTGAACAGAGTGTTGGGTGACATGGTTTAGTGTGAAGTGTCCCTGCCCACGGCAGGGGGATTGGAACTAAAGGATCTTAAGGTCCTTTCCAACCTGAACCATTCTGTGATTCTATGACACCCTCAGCTATTGGATTGTGATTTCTGCTCCACACCTACTTGATCTTTGGGGGAAAAAGGGGAAAAGCACAGTGTGACAGCATATTCAACATGGGAAGAGCTCCATAAAATCACAAACAATTACTGAATTCATAAAACAGAAAACTAAAGGCCACTTTATTACTTCCCCTCCTGCACTATTCCATGCATGGGCCTGGCATCTGCCCACATCCAGGAGGCCTCATGGAGAAGGGAAGACCTGCCTCAAGGAAGGAAATCTCCATCTGCAAAGCAGCTCTGACACATGGCCACAGGTTAAAATCATCCACCTGCATGGTCCTGTACTGGGTTCTGCACAATATTGAGGAACAAGACCACACTGTACTATCTCAGCTCCCATTTCCCTTCACCATCTGCAATGATCCAGGCTCCTGGATTACCAACTCAAGCGAGAAATTTCACAAGCAATTTCGAAGCAAGTGCACAAATCTACTTCCTGCTTATTCTTCTGAAACACCAAAACTGTAGAGATGTATGAGCTGCACAGACTCCTGAGCACCATGAGGAGAAAGAGACAGCACATTTGGAGGGGCGGGGGAAGTCAGTATACCCTGGTGAATACCTGCATATACCATTTCTGTGATAATTTTTCAAATACCAACCTACCCTATGTAGAATTAGGTAAGAAGACAAATTTCTGAAAATGCCTTAACTGGAAAAAATGAAGATGGAATTGCAGAAAAATAAAATAAAAATACTTTCCTGTCCAAGTACAGAACTATACTAATGTGGAAAGTAATTCAATTATGCCAGCATGAGCTGATACATTGATAGCTGAGCTCTCCAAGCTACCTCACAAATTTTAATACCAACTCTAAGACGATTTTCACACTCAAGGTAGTGACAGTTATGGTTCTTATTATTAAAGCTACATAAAAAATGGGATTCCAATGTATTTGCAACCACCCCATCTCACAGGCATTTTTAAGCCAAATATATGTAAGCTGTCACTAAATCACAGTTCCTCTGGTCCAAACAGTACTGCTCCCTTAGGTTCTCAGGCCACCAGGCACATGGCAATGTATACAGTTGCATTTTAGAGCTAACTAACTGATTAATTTTATTAACCAATTATCAATTTAACTATTTAATTTTAGGAAAACAATAAACAGTACAAACCCCAATAGCAATGTATAATAACTCTGTATAATGCCAATGTATAATGTGCTGTGGAGACAACAGAAATGGGGGTGTACACCTCCTCTAACACTGTGAAGAGAGAAAGCTACACATACCAGACCTAGATTTACCAGTGGAGATATCTTTTATTAAAATAACTGATACAGTTTGAAGAGAAGATTCCCTATCTGGTAGACAACCCTTCAAGTCTAAAATCATATCATGGTGTGCCTGCATGTCAAGAAGGTTTAATTCCTTTATTTTAGAACAAAGTTGATACACTGACGTGAGTTGAGACTGAATCAGAAAACAGCCTTATAGGTTTTTGAAGAGGGGACAGAGGACTGATTCCTTGCTTGCTTTAAAAAATGAAGCAATAGTCTACAGGCATAATTAACAAAATACATCTCAAGATTATTTCTGTTACATTTGTACATTATTTTATTTGCCGTCAGAAAAATAATGAATATCTACTTTGCATATTACTTGCAGTAGCAGTTAATTTACTCTAATCAGCCTGAGGTGAAGGGAGCACAGATTAATTTGAAGGCTTTTTTCCCCCAATTTGCTTCAATGTAATTGTCCTCCTCTGACTTAATCTTGCAATCTCCAGCACTCTTTCAATCATTCAAATGCCTTGCTGCTTCCTGTGACAAGGTGGAAGATAGCTTGGGTCGGGACATACAAGACACTACCTGCTGCGGAAGAGTTATTTCCTTTCTCACCTTATTAAAAGATGTGTTCCTGGTCTTTTCACTTGATATTCCAGGAGAGAGAAAAGAGAAGAGCAGTAAAGATATTACTTTATATTCTTTAAAGGTGTCCTTGTTTTCAGCAACCAGTAATTGATTGATATAGCCTGCTTTTTCATGGTACCTGGCAAGGGATGTGTTTACTTGTCAAACCGTAATGGAGAGAGTTCAGTAGTGACAATCAGCATGGCAGATCACATGCTGCCCAAATCCCAGTGAAACCCATGGCAATTTAAGGATAAACCCTTGGGAATTAGTTGCACAGATGCTTTTGAAAATCCTGATTGCTTTCTTGCCATGTCTAAACATGCCTGAAATCTAGTCTTCATTCCTGGGAAGTCAGATTCAAACAAGAATTCTTAGCACAAATTATGAATCCCCCAGTCCCTGCACAGAAACCAGAGGGAGCGAAGCACTTTGAACTAGGGTTCATGGTAGCACTACTCAATTATTATGCAACAGTACATCTTTTCTGTTATTGTTGGCTTTATCGTTTTTACTCTTTTTTTTAAAAAAAAGGTTTTTTTATATTTTGATTAAACTGGTAATTGAGGCTGTCCCATGTGCTGAACTCCATGAAATATGTCAAGGTATGTTCAAAACATGCTCTTGAAACCCTGACACTCAAAGTCCAGTGTGGAACATCTTATCAAGTATCTGACAGCTGTAAACCAGAAATAAATTATCATCACAGCATCATGCTATTAAATATGGCTTGAAAAAGTCAGCACTTATCTCAGTATCTACATAACAGCTGATAATCTAAGGCAAATGGCAATGGGAGGAAAAATTCAAAGCGAAGGAAGTGCACATTGGGGAGGGCAGGGCATTTCTTTTGTTTATTGGTTACATTGTTCCTCATTAGGAAATTTGGTTGAATATTGTATCAAGCAGTGATCTTGGCATTGCACGAATTTTTCTGTTAAAAGGGCAGTATAATGTAAGAGATACCCCTGGCTGGGTTAAATCTGTCCCTGACTAGATGGATTTTTCAAATCTGCATGCACCTATTTCAACATCAGAAAACCTGTCCCAGTATTTCCTTTTGAAGCCTTTGTGCTTTCCATTACTAATTGAACATACAAAACAAAAGTGTCCCTGCCCATGGCAGGGGATTTGGAACTTGATGATCTTAAGGTCCTTTCCAACCTAAAATATTCTATGATTCTATGATAATAAGAGCATGCATGACAAAAAAAAAAAAAAAAAAAAAAAAAAAACCAAAAAAACCACCAAAAAAAAAAACCACACAAAAAAACCCAAACTCATCTCTACCCTGATAAAAATTATTTATTTGTACCTCTATAAAAAAGTTCACTGAGAAAATATCTGGTGGCTAAACTCTTCTCTGGTGTATTGGAGAAGTAGAGACACCTGAAACTAGAAGTCCCATATATTATGTGAGGATCTCCTGTGGCCATGGCTTTCTCAGGATGTTTCCCCTTTCGCAGTAAGTCTGAAAGTTCCCAGGTTCCCAGGTTCACCTCATCTAGAACACAAAATATTTTGAAGGACCCAAAAAGTTTTCCTCAGCAGTTCTACTTTTGAAACACACATAAAAATTATAAGACTTTCTTTACAAACAAACAAAAATGCCCAACCCATTTTAATGACAGAAATCCTAGACATCAGGTTATACTTTATTCTTAAATGCTTTCTTGAATCATACTTAGGTGTAGCCTGAACTGAAGAAAGCAGACCAGAAGAGCAGCTGTTGTGCTGTTTGTCATGTTTTGTGTTTCCCTAATCTATTAAGGATATACACCTGTTCTCATATTGAGGAACAGAATAGCTGTTTCAAGTCAATGCTCAGTATTTTTTTAAACAGCACACTGCCATCATGTATTTATGAAAGCACTAGCTATTTACCGAAAAACATAATTGGACAATGCTCGTAACAGATCACTGGACATTAGTGAGATATCCATTAATCTTTGCTTTGATTTGGACAGGAATGCATTATGTTTGAAGTACAGAAATAGAAGCAATAAGAGCAGAATATGCATGTGTTTTATTAGCAGTTGTTTTTAGAATGCATTCTCTAATGTCACATAATGCTCTGACCACACCACCCAAGTCTTGGAAGGCAGACGCAGGGACTGTGAGAATGAAGACCCTGGGCCCACTGTATAGGAGAGGATCTGGTTTGAGACCATGTTAAAAACCTGAACGTGCACAAGTCCATGGGACCTGATTAAATCCATCTGCGGGTCCTGAAGGAGCTGGCAAATGAAGTTGCTAAGCCACTGTCCATCATATTTGAAAAATCACAGCAGTCAGGTGAAGTTCTCGATGACTGAAAAAAGGGAAATATAACCCCCATTTTCAAGAAGGGGAAAATGGATGAGCCGGGGTACTACAGACCAGTCAGTCTCACCTCTGTGCCTGGCAAAATGTTGGAGCGGATTCTCCTGGAAGGCACGCTAAGGCAACATGAAAAACAACAAGGTGGTTGGTGACAGCCAGCATGGCTTCACTAAGGGGAAATCCTGCCTGACCAATCTGGTGGCCTTCTATGATGGGGCTAAGGAACTGATGGACAGGGCTAGAGCAGTTGATGTCATCTTCCTGGACTTGTGCAAAGCGTTTGACACTGTCCTGCATGACATCCTTGTCTCTAAGTTGGAGAGACATCAATTTGATAGGTGGACCACTTGGTGGATAAAGAACTGGCTGGATGGTCGCATGCAAAGAGTTGTGCTCAATGGCTCAATGTCCAGCTGGAGACCAGTAACGAGTGGTGTCCCTCAGGGACTGGTGTTGGGACTGGTCTTGTTCAACATATTTGTAGGTGACATGGACAGTGGGATTGAGTGCGCCCTCAGCAAGTTTGCCAATGACGCCAAGCTCTGTGGTTCGATTCATACGCTGGAAGGAAGGGATGGCATCCAGAGGGACCTTGACATGCTTGTGAGGTGGGCTGATGTTAACCTAATGAAGTTTAACCATGACAAGTGCAAGGTCCTGCAGCTGGGTCAGGGAAATCCCAAGCACAGCTACAGGTTGGGCAGAGAAGAGATTCAGAGCAGCCCTGCGGAGAAGGACTTGGGGGTGTTGGTCGATGAGAAAATGAACATGAGCTGGCAGTGTGCGCTCGCAGCCCAGAAAGCCAATCGTACCCTGGGCTGCATCAAAAGGACCATGACCAGCAGGTCGAGGGAGGTGGTCCTGCCCCCTCTGCTCTGCTCTCGTGGGACCTCACTTGGAGTATTGTGTGCAGTTCTGGTGTCCTCAACATAAAAAGGACATGGAACTGTTGGAACAAGTCCAGAGGAGGGCCATGAGGATGATCAGGGGACTGGAGCACCTCCTGTATGAAGACGGGCTGAGAAAGTTGGGGCTGTTCAGTCTGAACAAGATAAGGCTGCGTGGAGACCTCGTAGCAGCCTTCCAGTATCTGAAGGGGGGCTATAGGGATGCTGGGGAGGGACTCTTCATGAGGGACTGTTGTGATAGGACAAGGGGTAATGGGTTCAAACTTAAACAAGGGAAGTTTAGATTGGATATAAGGAAGAAATTCTTTCCTGTAAGGGTGGTGAGGCACTGTAATGGATCAGGCCCAGGGAAGTTGTGAATGCTCCATTGCTGGCAGTGTTCAAGGCTGGGTTGGACATAGCCTGGGATGGCATGGTTTAATGTGAGGTGTCCCTGCCCATGGCAGGGTGGTTGGAACTAGATGATCTTAAAGTCCTTTCCAATCCTACCTATTCTATGATTCTATGATAATGAAATCAGTGATCCAAGAAAGCTATGAAAATCACAGGGTAAAAGGACTGAAAAGGATGATATTTATTAAGCCTCTTTTAAAGTTTTCCTAATAAAAATACTGTCACTAATCAGTCATTCATAACAAATACTCATTAATTTTCATCCTTCTCAAAGCTTCTGGAAAAGTAAGCTATTTGTAGAGGTGGCAAGGTGGAGGTGTGGAGCAGTGCGCTCATAAATTTAGCAAGTATTAAAAGGGAAAAAAGACAGGATTTTGGTTTTATCTGTCTGCTTATAGTTGTGTCTTTACTGAACACCAGACAGGCAGCATGTCTTGAACTTAAATACATCATCAAGTGACAGAGATGTATTCACATCTGTTTGCTAGGTGTAGCAAGTATTTGCATTCATTTCCTATTCCCTGCATTGATGTAAAATAATTCACAAATCTATTGAGTATAAAACCCCAAAATTGTATAACTTGGCTCATGCAAAATTGATGTGCTACAGAAGGAGGACTACACATGGCTGTGATACATACCAAAATATAAAGAAGCTAAGTGATCAGTTCTGCCTTCTCCTGAACACACAGCTACAAAACTTGATAAAAAATCAATTTTGGTAAGGTTTCATTAAGACGTTCTTTACCTTTTTGGTAATGTTTCATTAAGATGTTCTTCACCTTTCTGGTAAAGGTTTCAGGCCCTTACCACAGGCAATACTGCATAGCCACATAATGGCAACTGCTGGAATTAAGAGAAGATGCTTAATTTTATCAACACAATGCACATACGTTCTTTGGCTTCTCCTGCTTCTCTGACAAGTTTCCAAGACATATTTCTGTGCAGAGGATTCACTTCAAGGGATTTAGATTTTGCAACTACAATAAATATTCTAAGTATTTAGGTGCACCGCAGTTTCCCCATGAGCGCTGAACACTTGTGGGATTAAGTTGCAGACTGAGACTGTATCACCTACCCAAGGTTTCTTTGTGAAACCTCAGAGTTTCTTTACATTTTTTCTTTATATCTACTCCAGTGTAAAATGAGACTCACTCCATTTTGTATTTGGCCTAAATTCCCGCCGCTCTCTAGCCATCTATTTTTTCACACTGAGTTTACTTAGTTCCTTAACTGGAACTTTAGCTTTACCCAAGTCACTCACCTCACTGTTTTAAAGCACTGCCCCTTGACTGAAAGCCCCAATGGCTAAGCAGTGTCAGCTGCCTACACTTGGGAGATAAAAGGTTCAATTCTTTCAGCTTGCTTTTGAGATTTTGAGTTTGGCATTCCATAGAGAAATTGCATATTCTTGAAAAGAACTCATGTTGCACATAGCTAAATTCACTGCATTTTAAACACATAGAATTTTAAACTGTACATAATAATTAGGAATATTTCTTAATTTCTGTCACAAAGCTACTTAATTTATTTTTTTTTAATCTATCATGACCAGAGTTATAAATGCACTGATGGAAAATAAGCATTTTTATTTGATTAAGCATTTTTAAAGAGCACTGAATTTGGGGAACACTGGCTTGAAGCACAAAATGAAAAATGAAATGACACAATAAAAGGTAAATGTCACCAAGCTTATGATTTAAAATACAATTAGGGATGATTGCAATCTTATAACAAATTCTGTGTGTGAATTTTTACTTTAAACTGTAACATATATACAAATAGGCATGCTGCATAGACAATTTCACCTACAGAGGCCAGGGCACGATCAGTAAATGACCTCTGACAAGTACACCGCAAAATTCATACTGCTAATAGCACTGTAGTCTGACCTTTGCTTTAGATCTATTATTTGGGAGAATTGTGGTAGAAACAGAAAACAGGAGTAAAAAAATCACATAAACCAGAATTGGAGCAACCGTCTAAGCAGTGACTAGATTCAGCAGTAACACAGCAAGGCCTCTCCAAAATGATTTTTCCAGGTTTCTTTAAGTCTACTTTTTGCTATTAACAAATGAAGTAATACGGCTATGCACAGAAGTTTAAAGTTTCATGAGATTTCCTAGTTAGGAAAATAATTCAAAGCCATAGACCAGATAAAACATTTGTCTGCAGGAAATCAGAACAGTTAGTGAGAGCCACCTCCAAGATAAAACTTTAGCATCTTACCTTTTTCCCCTGGTTTTATAGCATAATTCCTGTCAAAGTAGTTTCCAAGAACACCTAATCGTACAGAGAATCTGAAATTTAAAGTACAGTTTGCCTGACAATTAGATTAGGGAAATGGAGGAAGCAGAAAATATGGTCCATCAATATCCCTTGAAGCTTGAGGGTTAGCTCTAACATGCACAGCACCAGTCTGTTTAGCACTTCAGTAGATTGGACTTGACGGTACCAGGTTTAAAATGATACTATTTATATTCACAGAGAGGTAAACAAAATATGGAAACTATCAGACTGAGTACAGAGATGTATACATAATGCCATTAGAGCAAGCCTAAGTGCCAGTACTACCCAAGCTAAAGGGGCTGCTGAACACCAGAAGAGCTAATTTACCTTTCCTCCTCTTCCATAATTCACATTGGCTGGCATTACCCTGTTTGCAGCTTCCCAGAAAAAAAATCTATTCCATGATGGTACCAGTTTCAGAAGTCAGGTAAAGCATTCTCTTGTTACAAAAAGTGCTTGAGCAGCGCTCATTTTATTTATTTTGGTTGCAAACAAGTAGTGCTGAGAAGTGTTATGTACATTTCTTTTCTCCCCAATCTTTCCCAGCCCAAGTAGAAACATCATTCCCCAGACATTTGACACCAACGGTGACAGTCATTACCTTTAATACTGAAATACAGTGTCATCTCCAAAAACCATAAGATCTCTACTTAGAAAAGGAAGCGTCCACAATCTTCATCTTGAGGTTTTCTTACCATTTGTAGAAATCTATACCACACTGCTGTGGCAAAAGCTTCCTATCAACACCTGTGGATTTCAAATTGCAAATTAGGGGCTCTATTTCTCTGAAGTACCACAGCAGCAAAATAAAATACAGCAGGGCACCAGATGTGAAAAAGCAATGATTTGAGTCATCAAGAAAGATTTGAGTCCTATCCAAAGGTAAGGGAAAATTGAAGCACCCACAATTTTTTCCATTGTTTTACATTAAATGGCCCATTCATTGCTCTTATTTTCTCTTTACCTAAACAAAAGCCAGTTACTTAAATTTATATGAAGTTCAATCAAAGAAAGTTAACAAATGGAGATTTGTGTCACAGCACTGGAGGAGATATTCCTTCCACCCCCCAGAAATAATAATATATATATTCCCTTCATTTTCCTTTCAGTGTTTGGATAGACACACATTTAGGAACATACAGATTGTGTCTGTATCTTGGAGGCATTGAGTAAACATGCCATTTACACAGGACCATAGTTGCTTTATAGCTGCTTGCGAGACTGAAAATGTTACCAAGGTATACTTAATACATGCACATTTTTAACTGCACGTAATTACTTACATGACAGTAAGACAGAAACTAAAGCTTCATAAACATATGAAAGCTACTGTTACAGCTTTTCTATCTACCATATTCTCTTTCAGCAGACAGAAAATGGCTAAATTACCTTTCTCATCCATGGCAAACTGTTAATGCGAGCTTTCAAACCCACCCCATGATGAGAAGAAAATACAGTCCAGGCACCCCTGGTTATTACTAGCTGTCATTTTTTTTTTCTTTATTCTAAGAGGCCTGTAAAACTTCATTATCTGATTTTACAGTGGTACTTTACTGGTAACAAGTAAAATCCAAGAAAAAAAAAGCACAGAGAAATGAAATCGTATGGGCTGTGAGGTGGTCATTTGGCCATCCTGAGAGCAGGATTCTCCACAGCAGACAGTCTGGCACGGAACTGTGTCCAACTCATCTTAAAAAACTGTAAATCAAAACAAAACCTGTGCTCCGGGAACAATCTACAAATTGCGTGAATTTTTATGAATGTGAGGGATCACGTCTTTTCTTTTTCCTAATAGCTACCCACATCATTTCCATCTGCAACATCCTAGTAGTAGTCTTCATCCTGAAGCTTTCTTCAGTTTCTGCCTTCTTTCCATTGACAGTTTGCCTTTATTTTCTTTGTCCCACCTCACCCAATTTGCTCCTTCTGCATTTTCACTTGTATCTGCTTGTCTGATCTCAGATTATTTTTACTGCACTGCGTGCAACCTGGCATTCCACCTTGTCTTTTCTACATCTGTCCGTACTGATTTTAAGCACTAAAGCTTACTTTCATTTCTACAATGCAGGATAAAAGAAAGGAACTGAAGCTTTCCAAAGTGATGTTTCAAAACTGAAGAAGCAAAGGCCTAGAGACACTAAAAAAAATAACCATTTAAACTTGAGCATAAGAGAAGATTCTGTAATTGTGAAGTTCACATCTTTATTATGGTCCCTGTTTCCCTCTGAAACTTCTCTGCAAAGAAATAATGTGATAGAATAAAGTACCCATCATTAAGCCCCAGTATGTGTGGATACGGAGGTAAGCCAAAACAGAAATAGATAGCTCATTTGGCTGTTGGCAAGACAGTATTATGCATTTGATATAGGAATTGGTAATCCACACTGTATTTATTCAGTTGAGCTTTTAAGGTGCATTTAAATGTGCAAATGATAAACAGAAAGCAGCTACGCAAACTGCAATCAAACGGTATCATATTCTAGGCCTAGGAATTATCAAAATGAGATTGAATACAGAGTGAGGTGTGTGAGTGTTGTTATTATGAAGGATACTAATAGTAATACCTCTAGGGATTTACTTGCAGGTGTAATTTTTTTTTTCTCCCAGTGGAAAACCAGAGCTCTAAGGCAGCTGCCTTGCACAATCTCATGTATGTATAGTACAATAGTCTATGTATGAAAAATAGAGCTCTAAGGCAGCTGTCTTGCACAATCTCATCTATGTATGGTACAATAGTCTATGTATGAGCTTGCTTTTCTCATTTATCTTTTTTACAAACCCTCAGATGCAAACCAAAAAATTTCTGCAGATTGCTGGTTAAAAGCCAGTGGAACAAACACAACCCCCTGGACTGGGCACTGACTCAGAATAAACTCTTGTGATTGTACCACATTTATATTTTTGGGAGTAATTTTTTGAGTTTTATGCTGTCATGTACCTGTGGTCTAGCTCCACTAACTCGATTTCCAGATTTGTGTCACCCCCACCTGTGATTCTAGGTATATTAATTGCCAGATATTTATACATTGTTTGTCATGCTTTTATATCATTATCTTCAGAGGACAGATGTTGAACAGCTGCAGAGGTGTATAATCTTCTGTATGTGTAAGCACTTAAATTTGTATTTTTGCCTGGGATTACAATCCTTCTCTGTAGGATACCCAAACTTATTTATCTTTCAGCAAGATAACATTTGCCATTTAATATATTAGAGGATAATCCATGTTGCATTTGTTTAGTTGTGCTACTCGGAATATTAAAATCCAGGAACATTTATCTGCAATGCTCTCAATTGGTTGCAGAAGCTGATAGCAGAATTTGCTGGAGATTTTAACTGCAACTGTTTCTACGTTTTGCTTTATGTAACTTATTATGCATTACAGTCAGTGCTACAGCTCCGTTATCCATACATTTACTTGAATGCAAATGCCCAAACTTGTTTGTGTGCAATTTTTTAACTAGCTGATGTTGGAGCCAGCTGAGGCAAAAGGAAAAGAAGTGTCAATACACACCCAGTATTACATTTCTCTAACAAGCAAGAAAGAAAACTGTCAGCTTATTGAAATCCCAGTTTGACCTTGCTCATGCAGGGCATCTAGACTTTGTGGAATTCAGACCTTGACTTTGCTGGAGCCTGAAGGTCAGATCTGTTGCTGCAAAAATGGAGCAGAACTCATACTGCTTATTAGGGTATGATATAAGTATAAATTCAGGCAGCCAAAACACAACACTTTTGTCCAGAAGACATATTTGTGGTCTCCATGACAATGTCAGCCCCACAAGACCACTGCCTTAACATGAGTGACTTGAATACAGCTGCAGTACTTCAGCTACTGACTTCAGGTCTTCTACCCTCCTGCAGCCCTATTATCTAATGAGTTTGTTAGGGGTAAGCAGTATGCCTTAAACTGAATGCCACAATACATATTCACTCCATATTTAAAGTGATGATAATGATTGTGTGTAGTTTCACAATGAAATAAAGAAAAGACCATGCTTAAGAGCAGTGAGTACAGTTAATGCTGTTTTAATTGTCTTGCTACCCCAGAATGGAAGCAAAACTTTACAGTAAAATACTAACATTTCATATACAGTGTCACCTGCCTCCCTCATCTGTTAGAGCCTTCAAGGTGATTTAGCTAGTTGGGTCTTTGCACAATAAAAAAATCCAAAACATTCTGTAATAATGATCTCATGGAAAACAAAAGCACCATCTGACAGACAGCAGAGAAAGTGCGAGGGGCCACGGGAGGCATCAAGGGCCCCATCTGGTGTAACTTGTACTGTCAGCAAGCACAGAGGACTCACTTGTTGATAATGTTACTGCTTACGTCTTGTAACTGGTCAATTATGTTAATTACAATTAGATGTTCATTGCAGAACTTTATAGCTTGTATGGACAGATGAACATAGACTTGATTAACTAGCTACAGACTAAATGAAAATATTTCTGAGGCTAATGTTTCTGAAAACTATTAATAGAATTTAGTCAAGTAGTATTTCCTGTTGCTAACTGGCAACAGGGAAACGGATCATATAGCCATATCTCCAAGGAGTACATTAGATGAAGGATAGCAATATCCTTATCCAGTCATGCGGTCTGTGTGTGGATATTCACAGTAATAAATCTCCTGTCAAAAAGCTTTTGCATTGTATTTTTCAGCATCTGTACTCCTCCTAAAACCAGTATTAGTCTGTATATGTTTATTTCTTTCCCTTTTACAAAGGGTCAAAACCTAGCTCACACGCTTTTGTGCTGATAGGCAACTGCTGCCAGCTTCAGTCTCCTGTAAGTAGTGTAACATTAAGGTGATGACAAGCAGGAGTTTGCACTCCCCACATTCTGGCAGCTGTGCCCCTCTGTACCTTCCAATGTAATTTAAAAAAATGGAAGTGGAAAGACTGTAGAAATAAGTTCTGATGGGCAGAAAAAGAAAAATCTTTAAGAATAATGAGCAATGGATAACAGAAGACATCTCACTTTGAAACACAGCACCAAAAAGTAAGGGATGACAATCAATATTGAGAAGAGACTTGGACATCATACTGTTCCAACTGAAATAAGGTACAGTTGAATAAGGACGCATAGAAAAAGCTGTATGTCCACTTTTGATTTCAATAGAAGCTAAATGAACCCATACGCTCACCCCTGTGTAAAATTCCCCCTGACCCTCTTTTCAATGATTACTGAATCATCAACACAGCTACAAGACAGGGAGAACCTGGCTCAGTAGAAGGTCCTCAGGAAAGGATCTAAAGGGGGGGAGGATCTCAAAAGCAAACATAAAGATCCAAATCCTCTTAGTCTTCTCTTGACTACAGCAGATGTAGCTTGAAGTTAGTTTTGTTCTCACAGTGAGTCCATTGCATCTCCTCTAGCAGATGCTTATCCACTCTTTTGCCAAGTCACTGCCTGCTGTGACCAAGTTCAAGCACTAGTTTAAAACTGGTTTTGTTTATCTTGCATTCTTTTATGGGTCTGGTTTAGTGCGCGGCAACACTAACCACTCTTTGTTAACTTCCCTCAGTTGAGAGAGTGACAGCTGGAAGGGTGCAGAAAAACCAGGTAAGGGCAGAAAAATGTAACCGGAAGAGGAAATCAGAATGACTATATCACTTTTACCAGGGTAACACCTATCACAGAATCTAGCCCCAAGTCAGTGCTAAGGAAGAACTCCAGAAAGTTAGCAAGTAATACACTGAAATATTTACAACACGACAAAAACAAACAACTTTTCCTATTTCCCTTAGCTTCCCAGGAAAATGGAGACCAAACAGAAACTAAACAAAGCACAGCCACTACATAATCAGAAGTTTGGATGAAGGAGGTGCTGGTGGTGGGGAATATGTAGGAAAATGCTCCAAGATGTTAGTTTTCTTAATCTAGATTTAAAAAAGTCTGCTGGTTGTCCTGGAGTATCTAAAAACTTACTACAAGAGAAGGGAAATAAGCTATTATTTGTGCCATGTTGCAGCATAAAGACAATAACCTTAAACTGTAAGAGGTAAGGAACATATAGGTTCACGGAATCTCTTCTCTGACTGTTACAAAACTGTTAGAGAAAACCTCCTTGAGCAATGTTGCAGGCTAGTTTGTTCTGCCTTCAGACAAGATGATAAAATGCATGACCCCTAAACCTCTAACTATAATCTCTGCTCTTTTTCCATATTAAAAGGAAAACATAGAGCAGATGTGGATTTATGTAACTTATCTTTACACTGTGAGATAAGTAGAAACAAAGGCTTGCATCAGAAGTGTTACAGGTGCAAAATCAAGCATTCAAATGCTACCAAGTATTAAAATTCCTGTGTTGTCATAAATTATCCCATGATATGACCAATCAAAATTCTTTGATTACATCCATGCTTATTATTATTTCAGAACACACTGCCCCATGCCCTGAAGAGTGACTGTTGTGTTCTTACATTATGTGAATCCTCATGCCCCTCAGCAGAAATGTATTTTGTTCAAATCCTGCTCTGAATACAAAGCTGTTAATTTCCAAATGGGCAATTTGCCAGTGTTGGCACCATTTTCTCTTACTGCTTCTCATATATTAATGAATTCTTCTTCACAAAATCCTCCCAAGCTTAAATGAAGTAATCTCCCATAGAACTTAGACCCAAAATTTCAAACCTACCTAGTAATTATGACTGCTCAACTTAAAATATGTTAAGTCTGATACTGCACAGCCTGATATTGCCTTTGACACTGAGACATTCAATTTCAGAAACATTATTTTAAATCATAGACAGTCAAAACTTCTGCATATCAAGGACATATGGCTCATGCTGGCTATTCAAACAGTAGTATCTTGTAGAACATTTTGCTAGAATAATTAACTAGCAACAGACAGGAATCCTCTCTTAAAATCTTGGACAAAATCCTAAGTAGAATCAGGATTTTTTTTCCCCAAGAAAGTATTTATCCTTTACGCTATCCCTACCTCAGTCCTTGCTACCAGATGGAGACAACAGATGAGGAAAGCTTCATCAAGCCTGAGAGTCACTAATGGCCTACAATGTGCAAGCTAGCTGTGGTGAGAGAATTGAACCTCTGTGCATGTGTATTTTATGTGTACATTGTACACATGCACACACATACTATATAAGCTGTCAAACAACTCTGAGCAGTCTCAGCTGTTAGCTGAATTGGGTATGACCTGTGGGCATTCAAATCTTTCGAAATAAAGCTTCCAGTATATTGAACATTTAAACATGCATTTAAGTGTTGATATTAAAATTTTCCTTTTGAAAATGTTAGAAATATATCATTTTTTTTGAAATATAAGCTGCAGACACAAGAATATTTCGATACACTAAAATCTTACTATGTTCAGAAAACTGTCCATTCGGCAAAATACAAAACAATAATTTAACAGGGAGACTAATACATGGAAAAACAAACAAGCAAACAAAAAAATTTAGAAGACACAACACTCACATCAGTAAATTATGTCATACACTCAGGAATACAAGAAAGAGCTTGGCTTGGTGTACTCAACCAATTTTTGTTCCAATTTAAATATTTTGGTTAGAGGTCTGGTTTTCCGCTGGTCAGCGTAATCCCTGTTGGAAAAGAAGTTCGCTTGTTCTCCTTTCCTTATGCTCAGATAAATGAGCTGTGCCAGCAGAAGGCACCACATATTATCATTCTGCTGTATAAGATCAGCCAAGAGGTAGTGCCTTAAGATTTTTGTGTCTGAAGAAGTCTGTAAGCTAAATTGTATCCTTGTAAGTGGATATTTTTCAGCAGGTAAAAAAAAGCAGCGAGTTTCAAACATCTTACTATTAATACAATGTTCTCATTTAAAATCTGTTAAATCGAAGTCCCTGAGGATTATTTTAGTTTAGGTTTTGTAGATTTGCTGTCAAATCCTAATGAATAAAATCAATGTAAATCACAGTGAATCAGAGTCAATGAGACCACTTTTTTTCTTTTTACTACGCTAAAAGTTTGTCTCTTCAATTAGCTAATTATCCATTGATTCAAGGTAAACATGTTTTCAAGTGCCAGCCTGGATAATATCCAAACTCATAAATACTGTAGCTTAGAAACACTAAGGCTGAGGCCACCACAAACTTGGAGCAAATTCCTGTGTGTGCCTCTGTGCATGTGTTTGTGAGTGCTGTGCCTGGAAATGAGTTAACTAGCTCAAAGTAACTAATGATGAGCAAACTTAAAGGAAAAAAAAAAGTTTCTAGCAGCCGATCATACTAATTTTAAAAATTAAAGAGAGCAAACTGCTCCCACATGTTCAGTTATTTTGCTGTAGTTTCCAATATGATAGAGCAGCAATTGATTCTCTTCCCATGGCGGGTTGACATGCTTCTATATTTTGATAGGTAACTTTAGACAACTTATTTAACAGCTATGTAACTGATCAAACAGGAGAAATTTTGTAAGTTGGAAACAGTCATCTCTAAAGAAAAGTCACTCATCACAAAGTCCATAACCTGCTATCCAACACATTATTAGCCTCCTCAACCACAGTAGGAGAAAGCAGCTCATACTGCGCTCTGGATGCCAAACTACATATAACTTTTAAGCTTACAATTCAATCACACTCTCTCTTAAAATCGAGGCAATTCTTAAAAGGAAAGGATGCAGCCTGTGCATAGGAACTTCTACAGATCATCCACTGTATTTTATTTTTGCTATCAAAATCTTTTTATAGTTTTCAATTTCATTTGCAGCAAATGCTACCACATCTAAAAGAAAAGGAAAAGAAAAAAACAAATAAAATTTATTTTTTGATCCCTTTTCCTTACAATCTCTCCAATCCCTTCAAGTTGCGAAACAAAGCAAATCATTACTTTGGTAATGTTTCAGCCATACCTTTTCAATAGCAACACTGAAATGTTAGTAAAATTATTCATATCTATTCTCCTAGTATCCCCTGCTTTGCCATTATAAGCTTACAGATACATCCACATGTATAGCCTCTCACACTGAGGAAGTGTAACACAAGCCTAGAATATCCCTGCCAGACAGGCATAGTCCTAAATGTCCCTAATGACAGATTTTATATGTCATATACTAACCTCTCCTCAGCCTTGTAATTTTTTCCAATATCTATCAAAGTCTCCGCTAATTAAAATCACCTTTTCCCCGTCCTTTCTTTAACAATAACAATAAAAACTGCCTTTCTATTCAACCAGACTTCTATAGAAAAGTTATTTTTTCAGCCTTCTCTTTTCTAGATTAGATTGCAATGGTTCCTGCAAGTTTTACACAAGCCATGGATTTCTTACATCTTCTATTTCTTATTATTACCTTCAGCTTTCCTCCAGCTAGTGGTCACATTGCAGCTGAGCTTTAGCAAGGCATGTTCATGCTGTGAGCATAGCAATGAGGGAACCAACATGCAAGAAAACTCAGGACTACAAAATCTGGAAAAACAATGTGAAAAACTAATTAACCATATAACCAGCCCTGAGAGAACAGCAGTTTCTCTCAGGATGACATCATTGTACTGCTGATGAATTAACTGAATGGGTTTTATCATTTTTTGTGAGTGTGGGTGTTTCTTGTTAATCCAGAACAAGAGCAATCCCGGTGTTTTTATACTTCAAACACTGCCTCTACACAGGCAGTGATTTATCATCAGCATAGAAGGAAATGCACAGCATGACAATAGCTTATTAGAAACCTGTGGTTTGCACAATTTTGTACTGCTACAATACAAAGATTGATGTAAAAACAACACAAGAAATGTGTGGTCGTCACTAAGGAAAACAGATTTGGGAAACTTCAAAACATCATAATATAGTATTTGTGTTGAACATGAACTTTTAGTTACTATTTTCATTTTGTTCATTCTATAAGGAAAAACAAACCCTCCTAAAAAGTCTCTCTCACCACACATACACTCTCTGATAATGCAAGTACATCTTAAAACCTATGGGTCCTAAGCAGATATTTTTGAAGATATTTTTCTTTGCTTCCATGCACACAGTGCTCTAAGTCATACCAGAATCTGTCCTCAACATGAATGACCTTACAGAAGCTGGTTAGATAATAAGCCAATCAGGTAATAAAAAATAAAGGGAGAATTCAAATGAACATAATGTATATGCATTATAAAGCTTTAAATTCCCATTTATATTCTCATTCAGAAACAAAGTGGCCTCAATTCTCTCTAGCTTAATGGCTTTCAACTTGACGAAAATCACTGATAGGGTGATTTAAGTCATGTAGCTTTTGCTTGGACATTTCAGTTATTAAATAAAGAAAAAGAAATAAAAATACTTTGAGACTTCCCTACTAGGCAGAATAACAAGCCGTTTTCCATCTCCTTCACAAATAACACGTTCTAACTCACACATTCATGGTAATATCAGTAAGAGATGAGCATTCTGATCAGAAGCTTAATTAGTTGAGGACTGAAGGACAGGGATCGGAGAGGCATAAGAATAACGACACTAATGACACAGAGATAGTTTAAAACAAGTGACAGAACGTGTTGCATCAGCTGCGAATTGTCTCAAGCCCTCAAACTCATGGATTTTTAACAGTGCTGTAGCTGTTCATGTGTTCAGCCTGGTTTGTTGGGATGGTTCAAATAGTTTGTAACCAAAAGCACTGGGGACACCCCATAAAAGAGCAAGGTGGGGAAATGAAGATACTGTAGTGAGATGACACCTGAATCCTTGAGGTGGGCTCAGGAGAACCTGAGCAAGTGAGAGGCATGATGATGTATCCAAGGTCCTCTGGACCCACTAGCTAACAGGTAACTTTTGATAAGTGAAAAGAGCTTTACTGACTTACAATCTGGTTTAGTTTTTCATGATTTTTGTAAAAAACTGTGGTTTTTTTTTTCTCCATAATTATTGACATTACTCAAATATTGTTTCTACTAGCAGCAACACAGCTATGAAATCCATTATAAGGCACATGCTGCATATGAAAAAAAAGCTTAAGTTCCTGTTACAGTGGATGATTCATCAGTATCACACTAGCTTTATTCTCCAGACAGTAGTACTGATTATTAGATGAGAATTGGACAATTAGATAATTACATCAGTAAGCTATTCTTATTAACCCTGCCAGTGTCCACCTTGCCA
This sequence comes from Myiopsitta monachus, assembly GCA_017639245.1. Classification (NCBI taxonomy): domain Eukaryota; kingdom Metazoa; phylum Chordata; class Aves; order Psittaciformes; family Psittacidae; genus Myiopsitta; species Myiopsitta monachus. The sequence continues at coordinate 52,699,636 of CM029921.1, forward strand.
ACTTTTTCATAAAGTTTTAGAACCACTCAGAGACTATCACTGCTATTAGTACCTGTTTTTTCTTTGAATGAAACATGTTCTGAGTTCCAAGTACAGTGAACCTTCAAGTATATACAGAAGACTGGATATTAATGCTAGTCATCAATGATTAATTTAATATTCGATTGATAAAAAGGTACGCCCAACAGCAAATACACTCACACAGTTACTTGAAAACATGCATGCCTATACTATTTTTATTATCTTAATTACAGTATTCTCTTTTACCCAAACTATAACCTGATGTTGTTAACAAGTTCCCTTTTAATGCAGTTACCTAATGTGCTGGAAATTTTAGTTCCTTCAGTTTTGTCAGTGACTGTGAATACTTTTACCTTTATTTGCCAACATTTTCATACCAGCCAGATTTCTCAGTGAGCAGAAATGTAATGCTGCGCAAGAAACTGAGTTCCAAAGAAGACGAGGTCCAGGGGAAACATGAAGGTAGCAGGGTTTTATGCCTCAGTTTACTTAGTGACAATTAAACCCCAAAAGACGGAATAGTGAAGAACTGGAAGCAGTTTCCTGAAAATCTGAGATCAGTCCAAAAAATAAAATTTATTTTTTTTTTTCCTAAATGTTTAGGCAGTATTTGAGCCAATAGATGACAACCCGGGCAAACATCATTTGAAAAGATCTTATTTTCTGTCTGATTACATATTTTTTCTACTCTCAGTTGTTTTGGCTCCACTATTACATTTCTAACTGTTCATAGCCTGAAAGAGGTTGTGGAGGGGGAGGAGGAGCAGCAAAATCGAACTCCTAATGAAAATTCTCCCATTATGATCAGCTGTTACAAAGTTTTGGTGGGTTTTTTTTTTTATTTTTTTATTTGTTTGTTCGGTTTGCTTTGTTTTTTAGATGAAGAAGATTCTTTTTCAGGTCACATTTAGAACTTTCTAGAACTTCAGTGTGTCTTGTATGTATCTTATAGCTCTTTGAAACTGCTTTGTGACATGAAAAGAAATGTTTTTTTTAATAACGGCATGTTATTAAAATAGTAATGATTTTGCTGTTCAAAAGTGAGCCTAACACTCCCTTTTGATCAGCAGAAAATGGTGACTAACCTGAGATCAGTCCAAAAAATTAAATAATTAAGACTCAGATATCTCTCCCAAGCCTTGCAGCTGCTATAAAAGCTCAGAGACAACAAAAGTAAAAAGAAACTAAAAAAGGCAGCAGACAGTAAGTGTCGATGTTTTATTTTTACCCTGAAATGCTCCCCTGTCTAAATAACAATGAAGTAAATAAAAAAAAATATATACTGGTCTGACCTCCTTTGCTTTTTGAATATCTGCTCTCTTCCTCTCCTGCTAGAAACTGATCTCTTCACTGATAATGAATTCCTTGACTTTGTCTGCCTTTTCCTTGTTTGGGAAATCACTCAAAATCCAACTGCAATTTATTGCACTGCCAGGGCATTCTGCCAAGTCAGGCCAAAGATTTTCTCTCAGCCTACCCGGGCACGCCTGCGGGCATCACATTGTCTCCAGCTACTGCCTGAGAACAGGGGGGAAGCAGGAGGCTGCGCCTGCCTGCAGTGCAGACACAGGGTCCCTCATCAAACTAAATAGGAGAAATAATTCAAACATTTCTAATTTAAAAAGAAAGAAAAAAAGAAAAAAAGAAAAAAAAAGAAACCAAAAGGTAGGGGGTTAAGAGATACTTTTAATCTTCTCACTGAGGTCCAAACTGTTGAAATGCATGCACAGCACAATCTGTGGCTACTTGCCTAAGTGCTAGTAGTGCCACCAAGTACCTGGGTTCCAGCTCTCCTCCTCATTGGGTCACAGCATGGCACCCGCTGTCTCACCCTCTGAATACAGAGGGGGATCTGTGGGAAACCCAAAATGCCTCCTGGTGCAGCCAGGAACCCACTTTATTCTGCAAATGTGTTTTGTTACCAATCCATTTACCTTATATCGTGCCTAACTCAAGGAAAATAAAAGGTAAATACAAACTCTATCCATCATGTCTGTACTTATGCTTTCTTTTCTTTTAAAGATACAGATACAGAAAATAAGAAAAAATATAATTACTTTCAGAAAAGTTGATCTGGAAAGGTCTGTTTCTGTCTCCTCATCAGCCCAAACCTCACTCTATCCCCTTCACAGGGAGGAAAAAAAAAAAAAAGAAGAAAATAAAATCTCTTTGACCTCTTAAGGATTGTTTTCCATCCTCTGGGATGGTTTTTCCGTACTCAGGTACTACCTCCTGTGCACTACCTCTCTGGCAAGGAAAGGTTATAATTCAATGATGTTTAAAAACGTTCCCATTCCCTTAGCTTTTTAGTATAAACTGCTCAGTGGACCTTACATTACACTCTGATCTGTTCAATAAATGTAAACATTCCAGAAGTACAGTTATACACAGCTTGAGTAAGAAGATACGCAATGGCAGCTAATTGTTCTGCATAACAGGGTTCACATGACCAACTTCCAACTTCTTCCTCTTACACCTACAAGAATTATGTCAGAATAAATTTACAAGTAAAAAGAAAAACATTAAAAGGCAGAAAAACATCTTTCTATGATTTTTCTATATCTTCTCTCAAATATGATATTTTAAAGATGCTGCTCAACTCTTTCTGTATACAGAAGGTTGCATTTCAAAATGTCTTACTCCTGCCTTTCTCCTATTTTCTGAAATTTTAGACTGAAGCATATTTCCCTACTGTGTTTCAAAAATATCATGATGTATATTTAATTGCTATTATTTTCATACTGCGGCTTTGATTTTAGCCAAAGAAAAATCTGTGCTTAGAATACTTAGAATCGTTACAATTGGAAATCCTAGAATTCTAGAATCCTAAGATGGTTTGGGTTGGAAAGGATCTTAAGATCATCCAACCCTCCTGCCATGGGCAGGGACACTTCACCCTAGACCACGTCACCCCAGGCTCTGTCCAGTCTGGCCTTGAACACTACCAGAGATGGAGCATTTACCACTGCTTTGGGCAGCTTGTTCCAGTGCCTCACCACCATCACGGTAAAAAACTTCTTCCTTGTCAGGAAGGTATCAACTGATTGCTATGAGAAACTTAAAATGCTACTTTTTTTTTTTATTATTATTATTATTATTATTATTTATTTTTATTTTTTTTTTCTGTTGGAAATGGTACATAACACCGTAACACATTAATAGATGCTGTTCTTCTAACATCACCCTATCACAATCTCTTCCTGTATGCATTTACAAATGCATGAAAGAAATAAGCAGGGCTTCTGAGGTTTTTTATTTCTATAACATAGCAGAAGGAAAAGCCGATTAAAAGATTTATTCAAATATTTACATGACACACACAGTTGCAGTATTAAGGTGTGAGCTTGCTCCTTTTGCGAATCTTTTTAGAAGTACATCTTTTCTCCTCATTGTTACTACTACCTTTTAAATAGCAGTTACAAATTTCAATGACTTCAGCCTCTAATTGGTCTCTGCAGTTCTTCTCTCCCTCCTCCTCCTCCTCCATTAAGCCTTGTCTTCATAGTAATTCATGTGGGAGCTGCCTAAACCATTTCCTCACTCCCAATACTTCTTTACACTGTTCTATGCATCCTCCCACATGCCAGCTTTGCTCTGCACATCCTCTTTGTAATATCACCTTATGCACCCTTTCTCTACAGATGTCCTTATGTTTGGAACAGTTTTGTAAGTGGGTGCTAGATCAATACCCTCCACATACCAAATGCTCTCATTAAAATTCACCTTTTCCAAGAAGCCTATGAAATATAGTAGAAAATTATGATCGGCATCCTGAATAGTATTTGAGCAACTGTTACAAGCTGCACGTTTCTGGAACTAGTAGTACATCTGAATCAACAGCCCCATCTGTGGTTCCTGACTTTCCCTGTTTCCTGGCATTCCCAAAGAAAACAGAAAATGGGTCCAAGTTGAAATTAAGACACTCCGATACTTACATTACCCCACATTGACATCTAAGCAGTATGATCAGGACTGAACATTTCAAGTGCTCCTGTTGGGAGGGAACTGCAGTATCTCCCTCCTCCAATGCATTTTTCTGTATAAAATGTCACTATGCATTCTCCACTGCCACTGTGAAGCAGTGGAAGGCAACAATTTACCTTGAGCACTGGAGATAATTAAGTATGTATATTTAGAGTATAAATATGCAGATTTACACTGTTAACAGTGCATTCTACAAAATTAATTTGTAATGTTCCTGAATGCATCCAAATATCAGATAATTGAAACAATATGCATTTTATGCTCTCTAGTAAATACAAGGGATGCAGAGACATAAAGAAAATAAAATGCTTTGTCTATAGACATTTAGCTGGTTTGTGGCAGAGCTGGGAGAGAACCTAAATCTTACCTATGCTCTTGTGAGTTTTAAATGTATTACCTTCCCTACCATATATGCATGGTGATCAAAGTCTCATGAATATGCACGCTGATTACCAGACTAGCTGGAGTCCTATAAAAAGTCATTCCTCATGAGTACAGCAGACCTAGACTGAAGCCCTCACCTAGAGATAAAATTGTTCTAACTCAGCTCATATTTATTTCATGGTCATTGTATTTGTTGACAGTCATCAGCACCATCATCGATTTTACACCAGTTTCAGGGACCAGTAAAAGTAATAGCTTCTGTTTCTTGACCCCTGAAGAAAAGAAGCCCCATATTAATAGTTATCGAAACTATGAACTGCAGACATCTTACTTTAAAGGCATTTGATAGATGATACATCACTGCAAAACAATTTATTCTCCATCTCTGTTTCTGATCACCACTTTCGTTCCTACTAGCCTTGTTCTAGCTTTTTCTTCAATACATTTTTCACCAATGAGTCTGGTGTCTGGATGACTCACAGTGGTATAGGCAGACACAACCATTCCCTCTGGTAACAGCCTCCCTAACACAGGTCCAATACTTGCACTGTGCTACTCTTAACAGAAAATTAGTTGGTGTAACATTAGTATTAATACTGCAAAACCTCTAACTGGGCAAATTATTAGTTCCTTGTTGGGGGGTGGGGGGGGGGAGGGATGGGGATTTGGCATCCATTACACATAGTCTAGAATAACCAAAAAATGAAAAACTGTTCAGGTTGGCAAAAATGCTGAAATCCTAAGGCAAGTAACATACTTACCTTAGAAACATAATAATCTTGCTTGTTCAAGAGCTTTTTGAATAGCAGAATCTTCTCTCAGTTTAAAGTTCAGTTATAGAAGAACAACAAAAAGTTCTTTCATTCATTGTATGATAAGAAATAAGCTTAGTAGCTCAGGTTCCATTGTAGAGCTCATAGAAGAATATATAAAAGCTTCCCCCCTAAATATCTAACAAAACTTGCAGGCACAGAGATGTAAAGTTAATCACACCCAAAACACATTCATGAGTGCAGAGAGGGGACCCATTCAGGATTAAGAAGTTTTCCACTAGTGTTTTAGTTGTTTTATTGATAAATGCAAAATTTCTGGATCATGAAGCAGCTAAACGTGTAACAGCAGAGATGTGAACATGCAAGAACAGGAGGGCTTCACCTTCTGCTGTTATATGAAGTTTATCATAGGCATAAAGGCTTGTGGATAAGCTCCGTACTCCTTCGCATAGTAAATGGTCTTCTCTGCGTTAGTGTAGCTTTGGCTTGTAGAAGAATGATGGGGACAATGAGCAAACCATGATAGCACTACATGTTACAGGAGAAAATGCAATGTAATAACATCTAACACATTAATATGTTATTCCTACAGGAGAGCAAATGTCCCAGAACAGCCTGGGCTTCATATTTAAAAACCAAAATAAAACCCAAAATGTGATTTATAATCATATGCTTACATTGTATAAACACGACTGCCTTAAGAAGCTATTGAACACACATGTATGCAACTCACTCATTTACTGCTCAACTTGCAACATTTTTTTAGTATCGAAAAAACATTCAGATGTTTTTGTGATTCTTTTGGTGAATTCAAACCAGTGAGTTACCTAGACAGCACTATCATGCTAATATTTTGACAAAGAAATATGTCTCTACTATCAGCATGAAAGAGTAAAATGAAAGGAAAAAAAAACCAAGAAAAAAAAATAACAAAACATTTTTAAATAGCCAGAATGCTTTTTGACTATCTTTTTGCATTCTGCATCAAAACTCAGTCACAAATTAATATATAAGTTGGGGCTTATCAGTTAAAATGTATGTCAGATAGCCAATTAACAGAAGAACGTATGTCAGATAATTAAGGAAACTGCCAATAAAACCAGTAAAGAAATAGCTGCTGAAATGCAAGACATGTATTCTGAGAAAATTTTTCACCCAGTATTTTTATTGTGAAATAAATTGGTATTGCTTCATGAAGAATCACACTGTGAAACATGATAATCACTTTTGGTCTTTCCTACAGGCCAGAGCTTAGATATATGCTACAACAGACACTATTACTCTCACATGTGGCACTGAAAAAGGCAACTATCTGGATAAGAATGGTTTATAGCTAGCAGATAACAAATGAAGGAAAAAGTCTCTCTTCTTCTGTTCCACCCTTCCTCACAGAACCCAAAGGGTTGGGCAAAAATTCTTACATCCCTGACAGGTAAGATAAGTTAACGCCAAACTTGGGATTCATCTAGTAAATCCAGCAATGTATAAGCAAACATATAGAAGAGGACTGCCGATGGCAAAATTGAAAGCTTCAAGTTCTTTCAGATCAGAACTTGCAGAAAATCAATTTATACATAAATTTTTATTTTTCTGTTAAAACAACTTTGGAGTCAGATGAAGTCAAGATCACCATCTGCTGCAGGCAGAAATACAACTATATTCAGGAATTACATTATAAAACTTCTTTGTAAACTTTACATGCAAGCTGTTCTTGTCAGAATTAAAGCCATGTGACAATGCATCTTAATATTCAATCAAGCTTTAAATAAAGAGTGACAAAAGTCCACATATGGATGACAAGCTGTTCTACAGTAAATATTTTTGTATTTACTGAGAAGGGGCTTATGGCAGTTTAGGACATATTCCACCAGATATTTCAATCTGAAGCACTTACAGCCTAATAGACCCAAGATAAAATCCTTGTTCTAAAATCCTCACCTAATTTAGTTTCTAAATTAACTTGATACTGTTCCGATTTAGTTATGTTTTTTGCTTCATCATTCGCTTGAAAACTTTTCTCAGCTGGGAGCTGTTACAGAATGGAAGACTTTTAGTACCCTGTATTTTAAGCAAGGCTTTACTCCCAGATGATACTGAGTGTATCTATACAAAAGGAAAAGCAAATACAATTTAATTTTACCTATTATAGCTGACCCTCTAAAGCAGAGTGAAAATTCTTCTATTTTTTTTAATGCAATTAAAGTTGTTAAAAACATTTCCAATATTCCTGCAACTGAGGGGATACAGCACAAAAAAAACTCTCAGAAGTTCCTTTTCCATGTACTCTAGCTAGAAATAGAATTTACAGAAAAACAGAGGTAAAAGAAATTCTTATGACAAGCAGGGATAAAACTGTTTCTTCATTTTTGAGTCCATTTCAACAAGATGCAAGGAACATGCTGGAATTAATACAGTTAACTACTTGCTATGATTCATTACATGTCACTGTTTGGTTAGAGCAACTTTGCAAGTAACTCAGTTAAAGCAATGAAAAAGTAGTTTATAAAACACCTAAATGAAACAGATACACTATATGCAGCCACAGACAAGCATACATCATACAAAATAAAACCTAATGCAGATAAATAATCTTACCCTGATGTTGGATCAACAGCTATGGCCTTAGGGTTATTAAGGTCAAGCTCGATGAGGGTAATACACACTGATCCATTCTGGTTGCAAACAAAGATCCTGTCACTGACGTGATCCAAAAAGTAAAAATTTCCAGTGATCCAGTCGATTGCTATTTGCTGTACATCTGCCAGAAAAAAGGAAGGAAAACAAAAAAAAGCTCAGTAGTGCAATTGTAATACAAATAACTGAACCACTAGCTGCTTCACCAAGCAGATGCTCTTGTTGGTTAGAAAGTTCATGCTGTTTTCACATGTATTATGCGGTATATAACAAGGAATCCAATTCTCAACACACAAATTTTGGCTGGAGAGTATTTTTCCTTCGAAAGTACAAAAGTCTGACTGCAACTTCAAGGGCATGAAAGATACAGATTTGTCTGTAGTTCTCTTAAATATTTTAGAGTCCGTCATGGTGAATTTTTTTATGGCATATTCAGAAGCAACATCACTGAATGATGGTGCATCTGTGAAACAGGGGTACGCACCGCTGCTGGTAGCAGACTGTAGTGGTAAGGTAGCCTCTGAAGCCACTCCGGTTTTGAAGTTAGTGTTTAGGGATGCCTGTTAGCCATAGGGATGCTACACCGATAAAGCTTATAAAAGTTTATTTGTTGTGATTCAAGGGGACTAAAACCAGGTAGCGAATAGTTCAGAGAAAATCTAAAAAAGCTGTGGGTAGATAGGCATGTCTAAGACCATTGCATATAATAGCTACATGCATGTGCAAGTTGTCCATTCTCATTTAAATGACTTTTTGTTTTTGTTGATTTCTGATTCAATTGCCACAGTGAGTAACATTAAAGTAACTATCTGCGTGATACTTGTATAAAGATGTTTCTCAATGACGCCAGGAGATCTCCTTCCCTTCTCAAGATGCTTTGGCAGCTTCACAACTACCTAACACAAATGTTCTAAAACAATCAGTTATTTTTCTTGTGGGATCCTGGAATCACTTCTCATAAATGTCCTCTAAATCCTGCATTTTCCTTGTAAGTCAAGCTACCTGCCCGAAGATAGCCTTACCGTTATAACAAGCAACATATAAAGAAGCGCAAAGAACATAATGTTATCAATATAAATTAGACTTCTTTACTTTCTATTCCTGTTGACAGCACTGTATCAATACCTGTTAGCCTTTTAGACAGCATTAGTTAATATTAAATGAAGAAAAACTCAAATACCATAACAACATAATATAACAAACAACTATAACAGTATTTCTGTTAAATGTTTTCAATGTTAAATATTAGTGGGTTTTTTAAAAATGTTATAATATATATGTTTATTATATTACAATAGTTTCAAAATACTGCCAACGTAAGTTGCAATTCTTTCATGATGAGAGAAGCCAGACGTGATAAAATACAGCTTTGCATAGTAGTTTTTGTTGGTTTGGGTTTGTGTGTGTGTGTGTGTGTTTAGGTGGGATTTTTTTTTGTTAATTTAAATTTTCTTTATTCCCACCATCTTTCAGAAGTCTAATTTTTAGGCTATTTTTCTGCATTCCAACTGTTGCTATGATCACATACTTTCTGCATTGGAGAATGTAAAGTAAACTTGAGTCAGAAAAATATTGTAGTCATTAAGTTTTTGACAATAACTGAATGCTTAAGAGTCATGCATTTGTTAAACATTTAATACAGACATGGAGACTCATGCATTGTCCTTCAAAGTGCAGGTAACATAAACAAGATTTACTCAATAAAATACCAGGAATAGTGGCTGTATTCCATCTCAGCTGTCCCATTACACAGTTCACTGCTGTCTCTACTAGATCACATTTCTCCCCTTGCGCTATCCATTTTCCTTTTAATTCAAAGTGAATATTATGACTCTTCCCTTGTGATAGTCCTATTACAAAGATATGCTGAGCCAGAATAAAGAAATGCTCCATTTAGTCCAGTATCCAACCTCCAGAGGAGGCCAATGTCATGGTGTACTATGAAACATAATGTGAGAATGAATACATTTTAGACAATAGGGAGGAAAAATGTGGGCATTTTTTCCTTGTCCAAATAAAACATAGGATATGCTCTAAAAAACACAAGAAAAACACTCTGCCCCACTAGAAATCAGTCCTAGTTTAAGCATTTTCAATGTGTCTGCTTGTCCATTTTCAGGAGATGGAATAATGGAATTAAAGGTTTATGGCTCAGTGATTCAATGAGACTTTTGAAAATTGGAGATAGGCTTTCATGTAATAGAAGCATTTCTGAAAATATTATAAATTGGGATGAAAAGGATTCAATTTTAAATATTTGTAGGGATAAAACTAGTAAATAAATTTCTGCAATAAGATCTCTGGGAGACTGCTATACATCGGGAAATGGATGAAAAGGAGAAAGCTGCAGGAGCAGCCAACTGGAGGAGGGTACTGTTGTCTTCTTAATATGAAGAAAAAGTACCTATTTATACATGAATGTGATATATATACATGAAAGGCACGTCACACACAGATTATTAGATCTGTTAGCATAAAAATGCTCGCATTTATAAAATGCTGGCTCTATACTTCCCTTATTTATTTGTTAACATAACATAAGAAATGGCACTAAGCAGGTTTTTTACATGGAAAACAAAGGTTATTAACTGAAGGTCATACTAGGGATAACTATTTACATCAATAAGTTAAAACTGAGGTTGCTTATCAATCCAAGAAAGAGAGACATCCAGAAGGAATTTCACACCATATTATTTGTGTCTAAGGCTCAGAAGGCATTTGTGGCTCTTAACACCTATTTACCCAATTTCCCCTACCCAGGAGATTGCCTTTGGGAAGGGCATGGAGGTACCAATGGTGCAGGCTGTTAAAGAGATTTAGGCTCATTACAACTCCATTCCTTATAAAGCTCTTCCTTATAAAGCATGCTATGCTTAAAGATTTACTCTTAAGAGTTTTCAGAAAAAGTGACACATTAATTCACATTTTTCTTCACAAATCTACTGCCTGAAATGGAGATCTCCCACTACACGAAGAATAAAAATAGACCTTCTGGGGCAATACATCACTGTAATCTAGTAATTAACCTACACATTCAGTGCATGTGAATTTAACAGTTGCAAACATGTTGTATACTGCAGATACCCTTGATCTGGCTTGGGTTTTGACTTCTTTGTATCATGGACTCTGCGGTGAATTGACGCATCCAGTTTTTCACAAGAGAAGTTTATAAAAAATTGTTCAAGTCCATTCCCCCATAAAATTATATTCTACATGAAAAATCCACTCAGCCAGCAGATAACAGTTTTTTCATGAATCAGATTTTTAATCTCTATGGCTTTGCTAGCAATATAGGAAAATATAGGGAAATTCGAACCATGATTCATGCTTTCACTTTCAGCATGGGTTTGGGCCACTATATGTGTGCGTGTGTGTATATGCACACATATATATGTATATATATATATACATATATTGTTAGAGATAGAATCATAGACTAGTTAGGGTTGGAAAGGACCTTAAGATCATATAGTTCCAACATCCCTGCCATGGGCAGGGATACCTCACACTAAACCATGTCACCCAAGGCTCTGTCCAACCTGGCCTTTAACACCACCAGTGATGAAGCACTTCACAACTTCCCTGGGCAACCCATTCCAGTGCCTCACCACCCTTACAATAAAAAATTTCTTCCTTACATCCAATCTAAACTTCCCCTGTTTAAGTTTAAACCTGCTACCCCTTGTCCTATCACTACAGTCCCTAATGAAGAGTCCATCCCCAGCATCCCTATAGCCCCATTCAGACATTGGAAGGCTGCTATGAGGTCTCCACACAGCAGTCTCTTCTCCAGGCTGAACAGCCCCAACTTTTTCAGCCTGTTTCTCTCTATGTGTGCATATATGTACAGAGAGAGAGAACCATTCAGTGTCTATTGCTTTTCCCAAATTTAATGTATATATTTGAAAATGCTTAAAAAAATTTTTTTTTTTTTTTTAATTTCAAAGTGATTTTTTTGCTTCTGCAAAAGTTGATCTTAAAGGCAGAACTATTTTGATTTACTTAAAAGCTAAAAACAAAAAGGTACTAACCCATATTCATACTTTCTGAATTAATGTAACATCCAAACTTCCACATAGGAATTTCATGCTGCATTCTGGCCTTGCTTGAGGAAGATGAGAGAAGAGGAAGTGGTTTTAAAAAACACTGGTTGCGTCTTCAATAGAAGAACACATGTGGGCAGGTACACTGACTCCCTGTAAACGCAGCCTTGAAACCACAGTTGTGGGAAGGAAGAATGTGTCTCTCTGGCTGCACCAAAACATCAAGTGTTTATTTTACAGAAAACTTTGCACTTTACAAAGAGCAGCTCAGTGTAGTCACAGGTAGTCAGGTAGGCTATGAGTAACTTCTTTAATTTATTCTGTTATACAAGCACAGTGGTTTTGAGGATTGTGCAACAGTTGTTTGGATGGTTTGCCATATGCTAGGGGAATAAATGTTTCAGAGAAACAAGAGAGGATAGCTGCAATAAAACTTTCAGGAGCTTAACATTTCTGTAATGAGCATCCCAACACATGGAAGATGTCAGTACAGTCCCTAGTGGAAGTGCAATGTAGGAGTGGAAGGGTGGTAGTGCTTAAGTGCCTTGTGCCATGAAGAGTCACGTTCTGGTCCCCTGTCCCCCAAAAGCTAGGACAACAGATCTGCAGATCTCCTAGGCATGTCCACACTCACTTACTCTACAACCTGCTATGTCAGTAACTGCTTGCCTCTGGGATTTGCTTTCATATACAAGTGTGGAGTAAGTAACAGTTTGCTTCACTGTAGTTTGACTAAGGAAGTGTCTCCTGCTTCCTGCCAAGTCAAACCAGACAGAAACAAAGGTAAAACCAAAACAAACCACACCTAATCTGGAAGTCAAACCCACGAAAAATGTGATCACGTAAAAAATAAGTAAAAATGGACAACATATTTGACACATATTTTAACTTCCCCTGTTTTCTCAGTCTTCAGGGTGTTTTTTTTTCCCCACGTATATGCATTTTATTTCTCCACAGCTAGAAAGCTGCTGTAATTTTTTGATTGAAAGCTGAGATTTTAGCAGGAGAGGCTTTGTAAACTGTGTAAGGTAGACAAATGGTAAAAGTGCCAGGCATGGCCAGAGTTGCTTAGTTTAATTTACTATCTATTTTTAAAAAAATCTATATAAAATTATATATTTATAAAGGAAAAAAAATTATTCCAAAGAACAATAGCAAGCAAGTTTGAGATAGGCATTCTGCTTCCTCCTGAGTAAAAAGGCAAGTTTTGAATAACAAGACAAACAGTAGCAAAACTTTCTTTTTCTAAAATAGCCAGTAACTGGTGAGATCAGGTAAACAGGAGTTAAAACATGCTAAATGACAGGCTGTGAAATCTTGTAGAAGCACTGCCTTTGCTGTGCCTCTATTCTGAGAGTAATGTTCCTAATTAGTATCCCAGACAACCTTATACTGGAACCATGACTTAAGGAAGTTAAGCTTGCATGGGTTTTTCTGTGCCCCTTCTACTGACAGCAATTTGAGATAATTATGGCTGCAATGCCATTTACAAAATATGATTTTTATTAAAAATGTCACCATTCAATAAGTTAGGCACACTAATGTCCAAACTTTTAACAGCCATGTTCTGACTGATTATTGCATATGTTTAAAAATGAAAAATCAAATGAAAAATATCCGTCTATCTTTTTCAAATGACTCATCCTCAAATATCTAATTCCTTTGAATTAAACCAGCCTTCTTAGGTACTGTTTGTAAAGCTTATAATGCAAGGCCTAAAGCTTACTAATGATTTAGTATGATTACTAAATAAGCACTTTAAAGAACCCAGACTTCAAGTTCCTCAAAAAAAAAAGAAGCCTTTACTCTTAGTTGCTGAGTAGCATCATTTAAATTTCAGTACATTGAGTTAGTTTTGAAAATACAATTTTTATTCTTCCAACCCTACAGGATATTAGAAGAGATCGCTTTAAAAATCTGTAAACTGTGAATGAACATTTAGATTATAGCAGTTTCCCCAGATGAAGAGTTTTCAAAAATGTGTTTAACCTAAATATTATGAATACTTAATGAAAGCATCCTGATAGCTCACAAGACACCTAGTCTCTCAGAGATGCAGTCTATCCAGTCACTCAGAGATTCAAACATTCAGCCTCCAACTAGGCACAGAAGAGAACAACACATTTAGGCATTTACTCTATATGGGAATTTCTATATTTCAAATTAGACTTTTATCCTAATGGATGCAGCCATTTGCCAAGAAGAGAAAATCTAACACCTGAAACTTCCCAGAATTTAGTAGTTAAAATTAGCATTTCCATACAATTCAAAGGAGTCCATGAAGACTATGACACTTCAGCATACAAAATCCCTGTTAATCCTCACATCTATGAATTATTATCTGGGCACTGATGATATGATGTGGTCAACAGAAGCCAGTTTTGGAGCATATTAAGCAGTTCAGCAGATCACTGTGTATGTTTGCTGCTTAGCTCAAAATGCTGTTTTAGCCCACCTGGTGGCCCTGTTCTACCTATACCTTCCCCGGCAATAGTCTTGTTGCACACTTCTATTTCTACAAAAGCTAGACATTTTTAAGTTTTTACAGCTTAGTTCCTTAGGCTGCTACAAGGCTTACTACTACAGATGTATGTCAGGCAATGAAGTGTTATTGAGATAGACAAGCTCTGGTATATTGACTGAGGTTGAACACTGAGCAGGTACTCAGAGAGAAATGTAGGTTTAATGCTAAAACTTCTTCCTCACATTGGGAGTCCTGGGATCTACAGAACAGTAAGAACAAGAAAGGGCATATTCCTCTTCTAACAAATCCCTTGGTTTACAGAGTATTCTGAAGAAATGTGATGATGGTGGACCCTAGGTATACGTGGGCCTATGTCCTTGCCAGGAATTTCAAATCAGGGTAGCAAAACCTGGTTCTGAATTCTCTAGAATATTTGTAATTCTACTCATGTTATAGAATGATCTACCACACAATTCATCGAGTTCTGCAATGACTAAAATGAGTGACATTTTCTATTGCTGGGTCTTCAGTCACATATTTGGCTGTGATGCCAACAGATTAAACAAGTAAGGAAAAAACGGTGGGACAATGAAATAAGGGCCTTATGAATGGCCCTATCTTTTCATCCTGAGTACCAAGATTTTTACAAGTGAAATTTCTGACATCAAGTCTCATGTCAGAAAGAAGTAGGAATAGTTGAAAACCATATAGTTTCTGATTTCTGCATTACTGAGTTTCAAACACATTGCCCAGCAACTGTAAACTTGTAATGGGGTCCCAGTAGCCTGCATACATGCTGAACAATAAAGACAGATTTATAGAGGTACATAGCTGTAACAGTCTCTCTTTTCTTTTTCTTTCTTTTTTAACTACACAGTCAAAAGCTTCTTATAAATCCGCTGAGACTGGAAATCAAACCCAGTTATTTACTTCAAAGCAGTTAAGTAATCCACTGTTAAAATTAAAGCATAATTCAGCAACAATAGGCATCCCAGCAAGCATGTGGACTAAAAGAACTGCTGTGGGGAAAATGATGTGGCTGAATTAGGCTGTACTACTTGCCTCATTTAACCACCTTACAAAGGCAAAAGCATACAACCTTCCACCTTCCTAGGACTGCCTGATGCACGTATTATGAACTTCATAAACCACTGACAGACAAGAATATGGTCACTTAAACATTTTCCCATAGAGATGACAAGCAGTAGATTATTGCAATTTTATAGATATATCAATAACACATGGAGTTACTTTTGCAATACGAAGTATTTAAGGAAAATAAGCATCGGGTATTGGGACCGATCCTGTTCAACATCTTTGTCAGTGACACAGACAGTGGGATTGAGTGCACCCCCAGCAAGCTTGCCAACACCACCGAACTGTGTGGTGTGGTCAGCACGTGGGAAGGGATGCCATCCAGAGGGATCTTTACATGCTTCAGAGGTGGGCCAGTGCCAACCCAAGAAGTTTGACAGGGCCAAGTACAAGGCCCTGCACCTGGGTTGAGGCAATCCCAAACACAACTACAGGCAGGACACAGATTGGATTGAGAGCAGCTCTGTGGAGAAGGACTTCGGGGTGTTGCTTGATGAGAAACTGAACATGAGCCAGCAGGGTACGCTCATAGCCCAGAAAGCAACTGCATCCTGGGCTGCATCAAAAGGAGCATGTTTATGAGACCAAGGGAGGCGATTCTGCCCCTCTGCTCTGGTGAGACTCCCACGTTCAGTACTGACTTCAGCTCTGGGGGGCCCAACACAAGAGGGACGTGAACCTGCTTGAGCGAGTCCAGAGGAGGTCATGACGATGATTAGAGGGCTGGAGCACCTCTCCAATGATAAGGCGGCTAGAACTGAATGATCTTTAAGGTCTCTTCCAACCCAAACCATTCTATGATTCTATGAAGATAACTTCCAGAACATTTTAATACCAGAGACAGGCAATGGTGCTTTAAGGAATGCTTTTGAGGGAATAATACAGGAGTAGTTATCTTTGCCATCTCTTAAGGAAAGGGTTAAGGAACAAAGGAAACAAATATTGAACATCTCTCATAGAAGGTAACATTTGTCAGACAAGCCCAGGTTCACAGGATCTGCAGCATGCTGCAGTTTCTTGCAGGTAAATGGTAGATTATAAATTTGTAGGGCAATTTAATTTTCAGGTCAATGCAGTTGCTATTAGCAATATATGGTCTAGACAATATGAATATGCACTACATGACATGACTTAGTGCTATAAATCAACCAGTTTCTTTTCTCCAAAGGGCACTATTATATTCAATTTTAATCAGATGGTAATACTGACCATAGAGTATTTGATTCAGATACATAGATATATTCATATTGGGCACAGAAGTTTTTCTCTCCATCCCAAACATATTAGGGGAGGAGGAGAAGACATTACACTTAAAAAAAAACGCTAAAATAATTTTTTTTACATAATTTGTTTAAAATAATATTGAAATCTGCATATGGAGTCCAATTTAAATCCAGATTCAGAATTATGACTTATAGAATACTAGAAAATAAAATAAAAACCTTCAATTATAAAAAATATAACCTGCACAGTTAGCAAATATATACCTCATAATGTCTCTGAAACAATAACATACCATGTACCTTCCTAGATGAGATAGCCTCTTTTTTTAAGGTTGCTAAGGAAAGAAAAAAATAATTGCTTCCACATATTAAGGATATCATGCTGTTTTCTTGATTTTTTCCCTCCCTCTAACAGAGTTATTACCTGATGCCATCAGCATGCTTGTATTTCTTCAAAATACTCCAATCCACTGTAGAGTACCCAGTAATGTCGCCTGCCTCAGATTTTAATTTGAGCAAAACAAACAAAACCCTTCATGCCAACTGACTGTAACAAATGCATGCACATGTAATCATTACCTCATCCTCCCTTTCTGCCAATCTGCCATTTTTTTTTCATCCATTTATTACATCTTTTCAATACCAACATAGTAATCTTTGAGAAGGCTGTTATTAATTATACATGACCTGACCAACATGCAGACAACTGCCCAGACTTAAAATACAGGCTTTGTTGAGGCACTAAAATTGAAAAAAAGGAAAAAAGAAAAATTATTATTTTTCTTCCTAACTTATTTCAGTAATCAAGAAATAAGAATAACTCATGAGTTTAGTTATGCATTCATTATTTTTCTATCCATTTTCAACCAGACATCAGGACACTGGGTCTTTTGGTTTTGTTTTTTTTTGATTCTATCACTACAGTGGTGGGATCCAAGTATTGGTCTATCTGAGCATTAACTTAAAATGATACACCACCATGGATCCCATTAAAAATCTCATGAAACACTCATTGCTTCCAGCAGTATGGCTCAAACTCAGTGCTCTTATATTGGCAGAACTTGAACTTTTATTTCAGAAAGCTTCCAGCCCTTTCCAAAACTAGCCACTTTAGAAAGATATAAGACCATAATCCCACCTCTCCTCAGCCGCAAAAGTCATGTGTACTTTGTGCTAATTGCTCCTACCTTTTGCATCCCCTATCATTTTAACATTTCAGTTGTTAAACCTCACAGCATCCCTATGCCATCTGGAAATACTGTTATTCTCATTTTACATTTAGAGGCAAAAAGACAAGATTACTTGTTAAATGCCACCCTGTAAGTCTCAGGGAAAAACAGTAGCCTCCTGACTACCGACATATTGCCTTTTTTCCTAAATCACTCCTCCTTTCATGTAAACAGTAAAAACAGTTTCTCCCAACATCTGCAAAGAAATACAGAGGGAAGACAGGAATATGCATTGCATCTCTCCTCCAGGTCCCCTCTGCAAGGTATGCTCTTATCTTCCTTGTAGTAATTTTTTTTTTTTGGGTACCCCAATATTAAATTACTTCTGTGATGGGTGATCACACAGCAAAATACATGGTGTCAACATTCTCTGTGTTCAAGAGCAGAGCAGGAGCACAGCTCCATGTGCTGCTCTTGCTCTGCCTTCACCATACCCAGCATCCATCCATCCATCCATCCAGCAGCTGGCTCTGCCTTTCACAAAGCCCTCCAAACAATTTGATGGTTCATGATGGTTAAAACGCAGTTCAATTCTTGTCAGAGCAACTATCCTCAAATACCGTTTTTGCTCAGTCTACTTTATGAAAGAATAATTGCCCATCCGAGTATGTTTGAAAAAGGAAAAACAGTGAAAAGCTCAAAATGTGACCAATTATTTTGGAAGACACAGAAGATGACTACAGTGCATTCACAGACTGTTACATGTTTTCCCACTACATCTTACTTGAGTTGCCTTTTTCCAATGGGTTCATTTCTGAAGCTAATGCAATGGTTATGACTATTCAAAACAAATCTGAATCTTGCAACTAGTTGAACAGACTCAATGAATCTTCCAAAAAGTCTTAAACTGAAAATACTTAATTTCAGTGTATTCATAACTCGGAAGAGAAACAGCACTGGTCTTTTTAAACAAATTATACTTATCTGCTTATATATAAATATAAAAATATTCCCCCATATTATATGGCGAGGGTGGTGAGGCACTGGAACAGGTTGTCCCACGAAACTGTGGATGCCCCATCTCTGGAAATGTTTGAGGTCAGGTTGGATGGGGCTTTGAGCAACCAGGTCTAGTGGAAGGTGTCCCTGGCTGTGGCAGGGGGTTGGAACTGGATGATCTCTAAGGTCCCTTCCAACCCAAACCATTCTGTGAATTATGATTCTATGATACGAAAAAAAGGAATGATATACTTGAGTAAAACAGCAACAAACAACATAAAGCAAGTCCAACAATGCCAAAAAGAGCAACAGTCTCTGAAACTGCAAATTGTGGCAGGTATCCCCACACACTCCTCAATCAGCTCATTATTTTTGCTTATAGAGTGTGACAGAGATGTTACGCAATTACACATGCAAAGACTACCCAAACTTTAGCATCAGCTTGAGAACTGTCATGGTGAATGCCTAACCCAACTCATCAAACTGCAGCTGCTTTGTGACATGTTGATAAAATGCTGGGCTTCAGCTTTGGGAATACAGACCAACCCTTCTGCATATTTTGTCCTTCTCATTTAATTACTTGCCCTAAAAATGCCTTTTTTTTTTTTTTTCCTTAGAAATAAGGAATTTATATAGCTTAAGCCTGACTTTGGCAAAGGTGATTTACTCTGCTTAAAAGATTTGTTACATGTATTTGTTCAATTTCAGAATAAGTGCTTCACTAAAACCACCACTGAAATTGTAAACCGAACCCAAACTTTTATTCCTGACTGACAAACAGTGAGAAGAATAGGATTTGTTCTAATTATTCTTATTATTTCCTGATGCTGACATGATCCATAAGGATCTCAGCATTTCAAGTTCTACTCTGAAGCTGAAGTAAAAAGAAAGTTTTAAATCAAATTCACTTGATTCAAAGTAGAAATACACAATGTAAATTTTGTGGATTGAGAAGACAAAAATATTTCTGTGAACTGGAGATAGCACTTTTTTGAGCTAGTCATTGCTTCTGTCATTCAGAGTAGTTAAAAACTGAAAAAAGCAATCATATATTAAGCTCCCAAATCAGATGGTTGTTTTCATTCGTCATGCCCACTGCATTGTAAATAATAATCACAGTTTTATCAACTTTCGCAAACACGGAGTTCCTCTTTCTGCAAGAGCTGCTGATAAAGCACTGAGCAAAGAGCGAGCCCTTTATCTTTTTCTGATGTGTGCAAACTCTTTGGCATGTCTGTCAGACTATAGCACAGCACAAAAATACCCAGGCTACAGTGAATACAGAAAGCAAACTAGCCTATAATTTCTTAAAAAGTAGTGATAAAGATGCTGCAACTGCTTTTCTATTTTATAAGATATACAGCTTCTGATTTCAGATTTTCGTGGATTTATTCAATTTCTTATTTATTAAACACATGATCTTTATTTACCCTTTTCCATGTAGCACTACAAAGCATTAAATCTGAGTTACAAACCACAGCAACTAGTAGGGGCTGCCATATAGCCCACAACTCACAATGCTTGTGGTTTTATTCTTATACTCTTTTCAGTGCATGGGACATGTAAGAAGGTATTTACTCTTCCTGATGTTTCCCCCCAAAATTATAGCAGGTAGGGGTTTCTTTTTCTTTTTTATTTGACTTTTGGTGATTTCAAGGTTGGTTTTTTTTTATGAAGTCTGAATAAAATATTTGCATTAATAAGTTAGTATCTTAACGTGTGGGGCAAATTTGCTCTCAATTAGTTTAATTGATGTAAACATGATTATCATTCTATGTGACATAAATTTACAAATAAATATCTCCGCTTAAGAAGAAAAACACAGCAATATCATGAAAAATGTGAAATTTGTAAATGAAGTAATAATGTGCCAGTAGAAAATTAAAGAAGTTGACACATATATAATTAGTTGAAGATATCTAATACCGCAGTATAATCAAATGTTCTATTGCCGCTGAAGACAGTTTCTAAGAGTGTGTACCTGGAGCCCCAAGTTCAACAACCAACTTCATTGAAATGGGCAGGTTATAAATATACGTCTCATATATCTCCTACACACATCGTTCTTAAAAAAGAGGCAGAAAATAAGGTTATGTGAATGCTGAGGACATCTCAAGAGTCTGAAAGCATAAACAGCAGAGGACTTTTAACAACTGCTATAGATAGACAGTTACTTAGGTCCAGCATCGGATCAGAAAAGGGCAGACATTTGGGTTGTAAAGGACAACACGATTCTCTTCTTGTTTCATTTGCAGCATGCCACAAAAATAAAAAAAAAAAAGACTTCCTGGTTTCAGCAGACAGCAAAAACACCTACTTAAACACTACTGCAATCAGAGGAATAAGGGAGCACCTTTGCTGGTCTCTGAGAACGTGGCACTACGTCTGTGAGTCCCTGGACATCTGCCCATTTTTGAAATCCACAGTGGATTTGAAGAAGCACAGCAAGTTCAGTCTCTGTGAAAATCATATCAGAAAGAATAGTTCCAGTGGATACCAAGGGAAAAAAAAAAAGAAATGAATCCAACATGGTGCATATGGATGTCTAGTCCAATAAAATATCCATTAATAGTTGTGGTTTTTTTGTTGGTTTTTTTTTTTTTTTTTGAGTTTTGTTGGTTTTTTTTTTTTGTTTGGTTTGGGTTTGGTTTTGGGTTTGGTCTGGTTTGGTTTTACTGACATTTCATTATCCTTATATCTGGGGATACAAATGTATTTTTAAAATATTCACTACAAAATTGTGCATTTATATTTGCAGGCAACCGAAGTATCTATAAATTAGATCTTTACAGCCCCCTCAGTTATTTTATTCTATCTTCAAAACCTTGTCAAAAATACAAATGTTACTGTTTTACAAGCAGAATAATATTTCAGTTTGATAGAGAGGAACAGTCCCCCAGAATAATGCCTGATAAAGATAAATTTACATGGTTACTGACACTATGACAAAGTGTCCATATTTTATTTACAAAATCCTGCTACCGTGGGAGATGGCTTGCTTGCTCTTGGATTTCCTTCTTGGTGAAGAGCCTTTCTATCAAGGAGGGGTTGGAATGTAAAGGAGGCACAAATGATACAGTCATGCCCCACTGTTAGGACAAAAATGAAGCTAATTAAGACAGAAGTCCAAAAATGGTCAGCTAGGAAGCTGACAAATTGGTAAAAAGGGTGTGTGACAATGCAGTACTGGGAAAAAGGACATGAAGAGATGTAGTCTTTGCAGAGACAGCATTCAGGAGACTGTCCCAGGAGCAGCCTAGGAGTTCAAAGGAGGGGAGGGGTGGAGCAGGGAACAACACAACAATCAAAGATTTGCACTGAGAAATGTCATTGATATAAGACATTTTACTTCCTGTACTCAGTCTGAGTACAGGTATTACTACTGAATATATATACATTTATATACTGAAAACTATATAAAAAGAAAATAGCAAGCCAGCTTTGTTAAGAACAGAATTATGAGCTGATGTCAATAAAAGATTAATTGTGGAAGTTGGGTACGTAACAACACTTGAAATAGTAAAGAGGAAGGACAGTTTTGGAGAACTGCAGGACCTCAGGCGACTGAGTGACTAAACAATAAAAACACATGGGAAATTCAAGCTGAATAAACATGAAATTGATAAGAAAAATATCCTAGTTTTGTGCATTTAATGGTGGCTCTATCTAGAGCACAAAAAAATGGGATATTGATATTATATATTTAAACAAACAAACAAACAAAAAAACACAAAAAACAACAACAACAACAACAAAAAAACCAACCCCAAAACAGCTTTGGACAAAATATAAAAGGTCACTATCCCAGAAAAAAAAACATTTGCTCAATCTTCCCAGAAATGCAAGAACAGCAATACATTATCAGCCAGGGTTCTGGGAGTGCTGAGTGGATGCCATATACCAGACAAGTATGCTGTGGTATTTCTCTCGTATACTCTTCTCACATCCTATTCTGCCTCCCATTACTGTATCAGATGCTCTGAGAATGACAGAAGTGCCATGTGAGGTATAACTGATCTTTGACACGAAGCCTTCTCATTTCTGCTCATCTAAGAGGTTTGTAAGTATGGGCTATCACAGAAGAAAAAGAAAACCTCATTCTACAACTATATGACGGCTTATAATGTTTGTCTGGGGACAAGTTTGGGGCAGACTCAGTGTAAGAATAGAGGACTCCCACAGATCTTCACAGGTGTTCTCTTGAGTAAGCCAAACTTTGATTTCTCACGAATATTCACAGAAACTTCACAGGAAAGTTGGTGACTGAAGCACCATCTCTAGGTCCTGGAGTTCCCTTCAGTGACTGAGCCTCATCAGTGCCAAGCTAAATAACTGTAGCTATTCTGAACAGAGCACTAGTAGTTGTGGATAATCAATATTAGGAAGAGGGTTAGGTCAGGGCTGGTGGGGTAACTAGGAGGACCAAAATCAGGGAAGAAATCAGGAATGTAAATAAAAGACACTGTTGGATCCTGGTCAAAACATCTGGGCTCCCTGTTAGATGGTCCTCACAGCAACCACAATCAAAAAGTAGGAGAGCCAATAAGTCAGCTTTGGCTTGTGATGAAGAGGGCAAGTCAAAGGTGCCTAGTTTCACAAACAGAGAAGCAAATACTCCCCATAGGAGACTGGCAACTTCTCAATGCCCATCACTGGTTTCCAACCTTGGAGTGATTTTTCCCTTGTGTTGTGGTATGGCAGGCTAGGGAAGGCAGCTAGACTAAAACTGAATCAGCACAGAAGAAACAAGATGTTTCTTTCCATGCAGGTCAGTCCCGCACAAGCACATCTGCCAACAGAAAAGCCTGTGTGCCTTCCAAGGCAAGGAATGATCAGCTATCTGGAGGTATAAAACACCACAAGGTAGAAAAGTTCACACAGGCATTGCAGGATTTGTACTGGTGTACTGTGATAACTAAATGCCAAAGAAAACCTGAATTAAGTATCAGCCAAGCAGAAAATATCCTCTGAAGCATTGTCCCAGAAGAGATTTTGTTATATTCTGCAGAAGAATAGCAGCTGCATGGTGCTCGTTTGGAGAGCACGTAAGGTGCTTGGCACTTGTAATGAAGATGCAAAATGCTTATTAAAATGAGGAAGAAGAAGATTCTGTCATTCCTTCTGTCTTGCCACCCCCCACTCCAACACATAAAAGCATTAATATAAGATAGATACACATCACAGCTTTGGAAGGGAAGAAAATTGTAAGAGATTTTCTACATTCTCACCATTAAAAAGAATTTTTGCTAGTTTGGTCCTAGAGGTAGCACTTTACATAAATGATTGTTCCTGAGAGTGTTGCTGTATTAACTGGAAGTGGACTATGAGCTAGTGTAAAGTGTCAAGAAGCATAACTAATATTATGAGCAGTGGCTGCACTAGCCTCCCTCATGGGAGAATCTTCCCTGAAATCCTATTTGGCTCTGACACTGCCTGCATAAATCTTTCCAAAAGGAAATTTTCCAGTTTCTCCTCCAAAAACTTCAATGCTTTAAAAAGATGAAACAAAATGCCAGTGCCTGGCCTTGGATAAGACAAGAATGGCTGTGCTGACAGTACAATGCCTACAGAAATGGATCCTTATTAAAAATGATAAACCTGTCAAATAAAACCTATCCATGATACAATAAATCTTACAAGGCTGAAACCACCTTAATAATTCAGGACATGGAATACCATCATTGCACCCTGCTCTCCTGCAGCAAGCAACACCCAAGTGCAGGATCACAATCTCCACCTTCTTTATCCTCGTGCAGAATAAGGTACAGATATAGGCCAAGGTAACACTGCTCTTCAAAGCAGTCTGTGTCCATCTGTGAGACACGCACAATGAAATGAAATTGCATTGCACCATCTTTTGAGGAAGAATGCTAAAGTACTGTAATTTCTTCAGCGAATCCAAAGCTTATGATCAATACCTGGAGCTGGTACTATACGACCTATCATGAAAACAAAGTAATTTTCGTAGTCCCTGCTCTCTTAAATGTAGTCTCTCATCTTAAAATATGATCTACATTGGTCATAAGTACAAGACTTACTTGCTTCCACTAAAAATCCCGCTTTGAATAAGACCAACTCAAGCAGTCCCAATCACTTTGTAAAGTGATTTATACAAAGTGATTGGGACTGCTTGAGTTGGTCTTATTCAAAGTGAGTTTTTTCAGTGGAGACAAGTAACTCTTGTGTCATATGTCCCACTCTTTGTGTCATATGCAGGTAAGATATTTTCTTCTACTAACAAAAAGAACAGATTAGAAGCCTGGGATCACAAAAAAATATAAAAAAAAATCAAAAATCCACAAATAATGCTAAGAACACCTTTTTATTTTTATCCCCCCCCCCCCCCCCTTTTCCTAATAGTTTTAGGAATATCCTCTTTCTGGTTATACACAAACACAGAGAAAAAAGTCTCCAGTGAAGAACAGACCTCCCTTTTTTTATGTTAATAACTCTATGGTCATGACCATTTATTTGGCTTGAGCTGTCAGAGAACATGATTACACTTGAAAATGCTCAAGATTAAATTCTTGACAAAGAGTTAAAACTATATATATGTGTACGTGTATATATACATATATATGATGAAGAGAAATAGCAGAAGTCATCTGGTAAGTAACAGGAGGTACAGGGAAGAGAAGGAAGAATTTAAAAATTAAAACTCAGTTTTGCAGTAGCTATAAAATGACCTATACATGTGTGCAAGCAAATCTAATAGGTACAGTAACATGAGACTCCTGCTATGTCCTTGCATGCATAACTCAAGATCTATGTCTGGAAGAGAACATACTAATCGAGTGGATGATTTCTACATTGAGTACTAGGGGAAAAAAAAACAACCAACAAATATTCATCAGATGAGTTCTGATTGAACCTTTGGAAGTTGTTATTCCCGTAAAGAGAAGCATGTTCATCTGAGTCCATGCTGTATCATGTCTCAGATGTCTCAGTGGACCAGTCTGTTGAGACTCTTCACTTCAGGGCTGTGAGCAGAGGACAAAAGAAGCTTTCACACTCCTTGCCCCTCTCAGAAGCCATTCTGAGATCATGGGATTTGATGCTGCTCCACTGCAGCGACCTAAGCAGCACATCTGTGGATGCACATGCCTGGGAAAAACATCACCACAGCTAAATCTGCTAGATTTTGTCAGTTAGAACTCTAAACGTGATTCCGAGCAATGTTCCTCTAAGCTCCCAAGCACTATTTCCCAAATCTAAATTAAACAAGAAGTTGGAACAAGTCTCTGCAGTCGATTCATATATATAGAAATTTCTGTTCTACATTTAAACAAGACTGAACAATTGCACTGAAGTTTCAGGAAGAATATTAGAGACCACAGGCTGAT
The DNA here is from genome assembly GCA_017639245.1 of Myiopsitta monachus. Classification (NCBI taxonomy): domain Eukaryota; kingdom Metazoa; phylum Chordata; class Aves; order Psittaciformes; family Psittacidae; genus Myiopsitta; species Myiopsitta monachus. Next base: position 52,725,768 of record CM029921.1, read on the forward strand.
GTGTGTTACCATGATAAAAAATGATTAGGTCATTAATTCCAGGCACCGTATTAATTTCAAAACTATCAAACAGACTTAATTTTGCAAACAGATGCACTATTGCAGATCTGAACACCACAGAGATTAGCAATTCCCTTCACATGCAGAGAACAGAGGCAGAGGAACCCAGGAAAGAATTACAAAACATAGTGTTAAGGTCCACTCTGATGATGAAGGTAAGTGACAAAACAAACACACATACAGTTCAATGCAAAACAATTTTGCTGAGGACTACAGTTAATTTTATTCTTCTTACAGAAGAAAATAAAATACCAATAATAGAGTGAAATAAAAAAGCAAAATCAACTACTACCACCAAGAATTTTTGGTCTTTTAGATATCTGAAGTGTGAAAAGCCCTCTAAAATATAATAGTAAGTGCTCCGTATCTGAATAAAAAAGGAAGAAGGCAAAATAACCCCACCAACCAACAAGCCAAAATACTATACATCCAAGATAAAACCAAGCACAACAAAACCCAAACTCTGGTTTGGTTTTTGTTTTGTTTAGTTCTGTTCTTTCCTTTTTTTTTTTTTTTAATTTTCTAATCTAGTAAATATATAATACATATAATTAGGAAAATAGGTGTAAAAGAACCTTAATCTGCAGAAAGGGCTAAACCTCACAACGGTTACTTCGTGAGTCTAAAACTCAGTATCTATGAATAATTTATCACTTTGATCGCGCCTCGAAGAGTCATAATCAGATTTGCTATGTCAATATTCCTGATCTGGATGGTCAGAGTGAAGGATCTGTTCAGAGCTATTCTTTGATGCCCATCTCTCCTTAAAAAGATTTTTTCAAAATCATAGGTCCAATCTCAGGTTCAAGTCCCTTAGAAGCCTGTTATTAACACCATCATTGCGCTCCTCAGTGCTGTGGTTTATAAGCCAATCTATGGACATCTCTTCTGTGAAAGATGAAGCAAATCGTACTTTTTTGAGGGCATGCTTTTTTTTCTACAGTCTGTTCACATGAGAATGCTTAAGTGGATGAACACCTCCTTTACAAGATAAGAACACTCCACAAATTCAAAAGCTGATTGAGAAATAATGCTGTAATGCTGAAGACTAATTCAGTATGAGGAGTTTAAGTCTTTTTAATTTAGTTTTCTGTAACTGCAAAAAAGGGCAGCAATTTATTTCCAGTAAGTCAGGAAACATTTTGTTATTTTCAAGAACTAACATACCTATGATATTTGCAGCAAATGTAATAAGCATGTGTCTCTTTAATCCACTGTTATTATTGTCCCAGTAGAAAAAAATCGTTTTAAAGCTTCATGTAGCACTACTTTGCCAGAGAAAAGGAAGCATTTTACATTACTTTTTCTGTTACACTGCGGGTTTTGTAACTTCCACACATTATATTTAGTCTATAAAACTGTACATCATTAAAAACTTTGCATAGATATAAATATTGATCATAGAATCTTAGAATGGTTCAGGCTGGAAAGGACCTTAAGATCACCTAGTTCCAACCCCCTGCCCTGGGCAGGGACACCTCACCCTAGACCATGTCGCCCAAGGCTCTGTCCAACTTGGCCTTGAACACTGCCAGGGATTGGAGCATTTACCACATTTCTCCCTTTGGCCATAACCCACAGTTAGGGGCCCATCACACATCCTGAGGGAGAGTTCCAGACTCTCCAGCCTATCATTGACACAGTTACACCCCCTCCCCGTCTCCCTGGCCTATCTTTCCTGAAGATTCTGTAAGTTTCCATTCCAACACTCCAGTCACAGAAGCCACCCCAACATGTTTCCATTATGTCAATGGTATCATATCTCTCTAGATGTGTGCACATCTACGGGCGTTTGTATACAGACATCTGAGCTGAGCTCCGAAGAAAGCCGACACATTGGCTGGAGCAGCTGGAGAAGCTCTGAATCACTCTGAGCATTTGTTATAGGTGCTGGCAAATGGCTGGTAGTTTTGGGATGGATCGGTGTCCCCCTTCTCCAACACATCTAGTTTAAAGCTGCCTTGACCGGCTTGGCAAGTCTCCTAACAAAGCAGCGCTTCTCCTTTGTCAGACTGGCCCCATCAGCCTCCAGTATATCTAGCTTTCCAAAGCAAATTCCATGATCTAAGTAACCAAACCCCTGACTACAGCACCACCCCTCTAAGCATTTGTTAACTTGCCAGATTTTTCTAGTCTAGTTGATATATACTGGATATATATATGTACACATATATAGGAGTGAGAAACATAGAAGTGTTTCAGAATACTTCTGAAGGCTCCTGCGACAGTTCACCAAGACAGACACTATTTTGCTGAAACTGTCAAATACTTACTGTGAAGATACTGAGCAATGTTTATTATCCATTCATCTGTTAACTCCCCAGCTTTTATCTTTGTACACTTCAGCTGACTTGAAAGATCTCTTGATTCAATCCAACAAATGGTGTCCTCTTTGTAGCTATAGTCTAGCGTCAAAATTGCAGATCCTTTTACAGGCGTTAGGGCAGACATTTTGCTTCCATTAAGGTGCAATACCTCAATTGTTTCTGAGCTTGCAATCAGAAGAAGAGATGGTCTATCAGCCGGCTCTAAAAACAAAGTAAAGAGAATTTAAAAAGTTAATGGGCTGTGTTTACCATACTTTTTCAATGTAATTTTTAATGTTCTTACCTGCATGTTTTAAGATATATAATAAATTGATTTTGTTTTTATTTTCATAACTATCATATATTCCAAATTGCTAGTCTATTTTATCCTGTTGTTCTAATGGCTCACATAGAATCATAGAATAGTTAGGGTTGGAAAGGACCTTAAGATCATCTAGTTCCAACCCCCCTGCCATCATTAAAGAAAAATAACTACCCTAGCCCCACAGCTTCTGTTTAATTCCAAGTACCATTATTGCAACATTTTTCATGCCTATGTCATAAAATGAAATACAACTCCAGCAAATTACTTCTATTCAGATTGCTAGCATTTCTAAAGAGTGAAGAACAGGAAAAGCTGCAGAACATATCAGTACACATAAAATGGCAAGGTACTTTCCATATTAGAATCTATATAATAAGACAAAAACTGAGGACTGGATGCTGCCCAAAAAATTAAACCCAATCTTACAAAATCCCAATGCAATGAAACATGGCTACATCATAGAGACAATGGGCCTACTACCATGCATTATCAAAGGGAAAGCACCATGCAATGGAGTTTCCCCACAGCAGAAAGGGAACAGAGAATGTATCTTTCCACTAGGCTCCTATTAATGTTACAATAAACAAAAAAAACCCCAAAAATATGAAGAAGAAACTCATATTGAGGCTGGGCTGGACATAGCCTTGGGTGGCATGGTTTAGTGGGAGGTGTCCCTGGCCATGGCAGGGGGGTTGGAACTATATGATCTTAAGGTCCTTCTCAACCCTAACTATTCCATGATTCTATGATTCTATACTGAGAGATTACATGCAATATAAGTGTCACATTCACCTGAATCACTTTGCCTAGAAATCTTGCTAGTAATTTATACACATATTTGAGCAATGTCTGAATAATGAAAGAAACAATACCCCAATAGTGAAGAATATGCATCCTAAAATACAGAATGTTCCAGTTTCAGTTCAAACTTTAAAGAGTTACATTACCCACACAAAGGAACAAACAATTCTCACTGAGACAAAATATTTTTAGCATTATGACAAGTGCTATTTCGCACAAAAGCAGCTGTTCTTGTTTTGGGTGCATCTTAAATTGTGTTTAAGACACAGGATAGAGAAACAGCTTCTTGAAAAATCTCCTTCCCATTAGATGCTGTTCAGCATTCAGAGTTCTGCTTCGAACAAGAGTAAGCTGATGCAGAAACTTATGAAAAGATTCCCTGTGAGAGAAAGATATTGTGACCCTAAAAACTGTTTCAGGTTTATCTGGAAGAACAGGTTGTCTAATATTGCAATGAGGTATGTTCATGTGAATCACTGCCATGGTTTAAGCCCCTCACAAAGTTCGCTCACTCACTCACCCCTCTTTTCTTCCCCCAGTCCCGGGGGGATGGGGAGGAGAATCAAAAGAATGCAACTCCCACAGGTTGAGATAAGAACAGTTTAGTAACTAAGGTATAACACAAATCAGTGCTGCTACCACCAGTAATAATACAAGAGAAATACAAGGAAAGAGAATATAACTGCTCAACAAGCCCGATCCAGCCAGTGCACCCCCCAGCAGCGAACCCCTCACTGCACCACCACCACACCCTTCCGGGTCTCTGCCCTCCTGTTTCACATCCGGGGCATGACGTGCTGTGGTATGGAATAACCTCTTTGGTCAGTTTGGGTCAGGTGTCCTGTCTCTGCTTCCTCCCGGCTTCCTCTCCTCCCCAGCAGAGCATGAGACTCAGAAAGTCCTTGGTCAGACCAAAACATTACCAAGCAGTAACTGAAAACACTGGTGTTATCAGCGCTGCTCCCAGGCCGAAAGTCAAAAACACAGCACTGCACCAGCTACCAAGGAGGAGAAAAAAAAAATGACTGTTACTGCTGAACCCAGGACAATCACTTAATGGAAAGCTGGACTTTGCAACAGGGTCAAAATCACTACAACATGTCTATTTGTCCCATTAATTCGTTAAATGAAATAATGTTGTCAAGTGGGCGAACTTTTGGATGTTGTATTGTAGAAAATTATCCTAAACCATAGAAACTCACACTGCCATTGCAAGCATATGTGAAAAATATTTCTGTTGCCAAGTCAAGAGCTCTCACCTCAGTGGAATCTGCTTGTATTCAAAGGAATAAATCAGCGTTTAAATGCTGCATTGACATGTGGTACTTTCAATCAACACTGTACCTAATGAAGTTTTCAGAATTTTACTAAGCTATTACAGCTGTCTAAATGGAGAAAAAAAAAATGCATAAATACAAGGATTTGACAAATAATACTTCATCAGCAAGTCTGATTAAAAAGAAGAAAATGCTTCAGTGAATAAAATACTCAGTGGTCTCACTCAAATCCACAGAAGCAGGCGTTAAATTCTGTTCTTTGGTGCTATCTGCTTTTATTGAAATAGCTTGTTTGCTGTTTTTATTTTGTTGTGTAAATAACTTTTTTTATTTTTTTTTCTGTAAGGGATCAGCATGTATTCCTCGAAAGTGGATTTCATTTAATTTTTTCCTGTTGTTCCTCATTCCATGATGCATATTCTACTTGTAACCCTCTACCTTTTTTCCTCCCTGGTAGATCTCACACTGTCACCTGCAAACCTACACTTCCATAGCATTGCTTTCTGAACTTACCGACTGCTCCCGTCAGCCTCACATTCACTTCCACCAATTTATGGACGGGACAGGACAGGACAGGATAGGATAGGATAGGATAGGGTTGGAAAGGACCTTTAGATCATCTAGTTCTAACCTCCCTGTCATGGGCAGGGATGTGCCACCCTAGACCATGCTGCCCAAGGCCCTGTCCAGCCTGGCCTTGAACACTGCCAGAGATGGAGCATTTACCACTTTCTTGGACAGCCTGTTCCAGTGCCTCACTACCCTCACAGTAAAGAACTTCTTCCTTATATCTAACCTTAACATCCCTTGTTTTAGTTTACACCCGTCACCCCTCATCCTATCACTACATTCCCTGATGAAGAGTCCCTCTCCAACATCCTTGTAGGCTCCCTTCAGATATTGGAAGGCTGCTATGAGGTATCCACCACCAGCCTTCTCATACTCATCCTTTTTTTTTTCTTCTTTTATCATTATTATTTTTTTTTACTCATAGAAGATATCTAACAACTGAAAAGACTGAACTAGTTTCTGAAACAACTCCTTGTGTTGTAAGTCATGAATGAAGCTCCCCACTCTTGCTTTCTCCAAAAGATAAAGCAGTGGAGGTTCTTATTAAGCCGTTTTATTTGAAATTGTCCAGGTAAGTCCATTTGCAGTCAACATGTGGCTGAGGTATGTAAATCACTCTTCCCCCCTTTCCTATCAACTTCTGCTACCAAGCAGAAGAAGAAAGCCAGACTTAGAGCTTCTGTCTGTCACCAACTCCCTCTAGAGACTTTCCACACTGAGAGGTACAAAGGGGTATTCCCATCTTCATCCTGCTTATGTCTGCGGATTTTTTCTTGCATCTAACAGCTCTGTGTTCAGCTTCTCCCTTCCCACAAAATAATACTACTGCCTAATTCTGGGTTCAAACACTCCTTTCCCAACCAGCAGCATTGTGAAAAATCCTTTATTATTAGATTTTCTTTTATACTTTATGTCAGGTAGGATAGTTCCACCCTTTTCAACCTATAAAAACTGAAAGAGAAGGCAGGCAGCTACATGGGAGTTGTTTGCAGTTACCAAGTCAGCATGGTTGTTCAGTTGTCCAAGGTTGCAATAGAGAAACATATCCCCTTCCTGCACTGTTTTAAACTGACCTGTTGAAAACTGTAACAAGGATTTAATACCTCATTAAACTCTAGAGAAAGGATGCATTTTAGTATTAATGTCTAAGACATAAGGGAATTTTGAAAAAGAATTACTGACAAGCCTCCTGAGCAACAGTTGTAGTCAAACCTGGCTGCAGACAAAGAAATCGTGAGGACTCATGGCACTGCTGAGAGGTTCTGCTCAGCAGGCAATATGACACATTAAAAATACATCTGCATTCTGGCAGAACTTATCCAGACACTAGGTTACTGAGCTTGAAACTATATTTTTCAGGCAGCCCATATATAAAATAATTCAATGGATTGAATCAGTTATTGTATTTTCACAGTAGGGTAGGTAGGTAATCTGCATATTTCAGTGTTGCTCAGACAAAAGCTGATTTCATAATTATTTTTTAAAAAGAGTAAAATTATTTGAATGACAAAAATATATAAAAAATACTGAAAGTTCCTAAAAAAAAAAAAAAAAAAAGTAAATATTAAAAGCACCTTACTGTATTGGAAAATGCATATAAAAAACAAAAAAGAAGATGAATAACAAAATCAAAATCATGTCTTCTCCCTCTCAAAAACTGCCTATTTCTCAAGAACAGAATCTGCAAAGCTTAAAGTTTAATGGGCAGATTCAGGATGAGCTGACAACAGCTTTTCAAATAACTGGACTTCTTGTGTTATTTTTTCATAAGGTTTTTTTTTGTGGTGGTTTTCTTTTTTTTTTTTCTCATAGGAAAGATAAGCATTGAATAGCTCTCTAATCCAGGGAAGTTTTATGATTCATCCCTCTCCACTAAAATGAAAACATTTTTCTTTGAATTATGTTTAAGATAGAGTAGTGGAAAGGGTGAAAGACTTGCATTTCCCTCCTACCTGATCTTGTCTAAAATACAGATCAATAAGTGATGTCACAATAAATCAGAAACGAAGGTGTTTTCCTCTGCCAGCAGCCCTATTGCTACTCAGGAAGAAAAGATCAGAAGTACCTGCTATTTTTTTTTCTTTTTGCCATTTTTTTTTTCAGTGCAATGATATGAAATAGATAAAACTCAGAATTCAGTGCTTACAAGCAGCTTAAAACCCCTTCATCTTGAGGTATGCATTGTAAATGATAAGTACTTTGCCCTTACCAATGCAAGCATTGCATAAAGATATGAAAAATGTTTTTATAGTGTTAAATAAAATGATGTGGACCTGTTGGAGTGAATCCAGAGGAGGCTACAAAGATGGTCAGAGGGCTGGAGCACCTCTCCTATGAAGACAGGCTGAGAGCTGTGCTTGTTCAGCCTGGAGAAGGCTCTAAGGATACTGCAGAGCAGCTTCCAGTACCTAAAGAAGTCTATGAGAAAGCTGGAGAGGGAATTTTTATAATGGCAGGCAGGGATATGACAAGAGGTAATGACTTTAAACTGGAAGAGGGCAGATTTAGATTACATATTAAAATTCTTCACGATGAGTGTGGTGAGGCACTGGCACAGGTAGCCCAGAGAAGCTGTGGCTGCGTCATCCATGGAAATATTAACAGCCCGGTTGGATGGGGCTTTCAGCAACCTGGTCTAGTGGAAGGTGTCCCTGCCCATGGCAGGGGGATTGGAACTGGATGATCTTTAAGGTCCCTTCCAACTCAAATCATTCTGTAATTCTATGAAAATGCAGTCCAATTTAATTTTGAAATTAGTATTTGATGCTTATCAACAGTGTACCAAACATTTGGGCTGATTTGTTTGTAAAGAATCAAAACTTAGTTCCGTGAGATTTTAGAAAACTCTGTTGTGAAACAAGTTTCAGAGTGATGGAATATTTTCTAAGTATTAGGAAAAGCTTTTTGCTTTAGCCATTATCAGTTTATCCAGCTTTATCTACATGACAAATGTTTCTTACCACATGGAATTTCTCTCTAGATAGGCTATACAGATATAAAACATACCAGGAACTTTTGGAAGAAAGAAGATTTCTCAGTGAAATTCTTCACAGCAAAAAATTTCTATTTGTGCCTTTTTGTTTCCTTAAACGTTGTTTTCATCAAATGCAGGCCTTGCAAACTAGGCATTCAAACTTGGTAAACAAAGAGGTTCTAAAACTCTGTTCAGCAGAGCATTATTTTGTTTAATTTTCACCCCAGACGAAGTAATTAGCTGTTTCTTTATTCATAAAAGAATGCGTGGCTAAAAAGCCTGGGAAAAAACATGGTGTGCCCCCAGCTGTTTTGACAACTTTTTTAACATGCCTCCCAAAGGTACTGTGCAGCTGAAGTTTTCAGCTCCAAAGTTATTTAAATGCGATGAGGAAGAAAATGCAAAATTTAATGAGGGAAAGACCTTACCACCTTCCTAGCAAGGCATGTGGCTGCCTGAAGGATATGAAAAAAATAGCTTCTCTGAAGTTCTTTGCTAATTGTACCATACCACATGCAGAATAACAGTTATGCAGGTATGAGCTCTGAGGCTGTGCTAAAGCTGCTGGGAGGGTTGGAAGCAGATGATCTTAAGATCCCTTCTAACCTAAACTATTCAACAATTCTGTAAGTCAGGATCAGTGAAGCAACACAAGCTGCTATAAGTCACTGCAGCTCTTTCGGAGCTCTGTGATAAAAGTACCTTCATTACTGTAACAGGCATCTTTTTGACCTCTGTGCCATAGGAAGTATTGGACCCAAATATTCATCATATTGATAATTTAATCCAGCAGTAATTCAAGGCAAAGTTGTGTTTACACAAAAATACAATGCAATGAGCAACACTCATTTCTTTGTAGCACCATCATCTTGATTTGTACTGTCCTGCAGTGATTTCTCTGATTAATGAGTAGCGACTTTTCTCTGAAATTGCAAGAAAAGTTGAAAATTACTCTAAAATAAACATAATGAAGAACTAAGAAATACAGAAGAATCATTTTTCTTTGTTAATCTGATTTATTTCATGAAGACCATCTTGCCACTGACAGCTCACTGCAACGCTTAGTTGTTACACATACTGCTGGATCTAAGAGAAACGCAAAGGCTCATCTCAAGCCCAGTATCGGTACCATGAGGATTTCCTGATCCAGAATTGCATTACCAATTTTCATGTAGTGAAGGAAGAAGAAGATTAAAATATTTCTACTTTGTGTGGACTTTCTTATCTCACAGTGCTTTGCCATGGATTTAAAAAAAAAAAAATCTCAGCTATTTTGTGTGGATCAATATAAAAATTGGTACAAGCAGTAAAAAATCTGTAACTCATACTGTTGCTCAACCGAGAACATATTTAGCAATGTTCTTTATTTGAGTGAGCCGAAAAAAAAAAAAAAGGAGACCTTCCTATTTTCTGATGGCAAAATATATACAAAAAGGAAGACTTAAAAAATATATAGCAAACACAGGTTTATACTTGGGTTTTGAATCATTGTGGATGTTGATGAATTTCTTAAAGAAATTTTTGGAGGTTTTAATATAAAAGTATTGTAAATTTAATATGCTGAATAACAACATACTGTGTACAATACCACTTCCTTAAACATAATTCACTGATTTCCTCAAATACCTAATTCGCTATTACTAATGAAAATATGCAGTAAGCAATAAAAAGCCTAGTATGAACATGTATATCACAAAATTTACCTCTTGGGATACTGAAAGACAAAGCGATCTCCTGTCTTTTTTATCCTAAGAGTACAATTACCTCACAATCATTTCCTCTGTCTACTCACTATCTCTGTTGCCTTCCCAGCATAAACAGCCTATTTTGTTTGTGTGAGGAACAAAAGCTTTGATTGATTTATGAACAGGAAAACTGGGAACTCTTCTAATCTTGGAGGAATTGAGTCTTTCACTTTAATTAATAATAATCATATAATTACTAACATTTCCCTTTGGAGTGCTGTTGTAATACATGAAAAGTTTTCCAAAGGTTGCTGTGTGGCTCTTTGTAGTAGAGTGAAGGAAAGTCCACCTCTTACGTGTTTGTCTGTCTATCTTTTCATATATACCCTCTAGATAGGACAAAACCACAAAATATTTTAATTATGGTAAAAAGATGTTAAAACTTACTATTTTTGGCCTTGCAGGATTTGTTATCAGGCTGCAGCACATAACCCTCCACACAGCTGCAAGAGTATGATCCGTCTGTATTTACACACATCTGGCTACAGCTTCCATATGTGTTACATTCATTCAAATCTGAAGGGACATTAACAAGATGCCATTTATGATAGGAAAGAAAAAAAAAGAAATTCAACAATAAATCAGAATTCTAAGAGAAAAGTTTAAGTCATTAAGTCACTATGGTATGATGCTCTATGTTTTCCCCTTCTCAGGCCATGACTTTATCGCAGATGTCAGCTGTTGAAATTACTCCAGTAACCAAACAGAAGGCTAGGAGTTTTCAAGTTTAATAGACATCAATTTTCCAAGATAAAACCTTCATTTTTTTCAAGTAGCATCCAATGTCTACATCATGTTAGGGTTCTTGTTTAGTATTAGAAACCACTGGTTATCAGGATTGATGAATGAAGCAACATTCAAGAATGGGAATTTTTTATTATCTTTCTCAACCTATTTATGCTAGCAATGTCTTATATTTCCTTAAATGAACTGTCATAGCTTCTACATTAAACCATCATCCACTGCATCAAAACCTATATATTTCTCTAATAAATATAAAGAACAATTTTCTCAACTAGGGTACACGGGCGTACCATAAAATCAAGATATGCTATTTAACAGTGGTTGAGGCTTTAAACTGACATTTTAAAAAAAACTGCTGTTGAAATTATTTCCTCAGATATATTTTTAATCACAGAACATGACACTCATAGTGCAAAAGAAGTTATAATAAATTACATTTATGAAGAATCTGGCTTAGCACCATTACTTTAGAGAAAGGAGTAATTGGTAGTGAGCACATACATAAGGAAACAGAACTCCAATATGATTATAAAAAGAGAAAAAATAAAACAAGAAACAAATACCTGGATAGAGAATTAAGAAGTCATATATTTAAAAAATGGAAAAGAACACCAATTTCAGTTTGCAATTAATTAGACGAAGTCACATTCCAGCTAAGTTGCATGATCTCAGAGTGTTCATTTATCAATTCTAACCTAGGTGTGACTTTATGGAATTGAAGTGAAACACTACAAGTTTTACAGCATCTCCTGGTAGCCCAGTCTGGAGAGCAGCTCATGTGAATGAGCTGTAAGCTTGTTTCCCCACCTCCTCCAGCCTGGCTGAGGGTGCTTTCCTTCCAGTAACTTAAGAATACCTGCTGCTGGGGCACAGGAGCACCAAAGAGCCAGGAGTGAGGCCTGACTCTCATCTTGGAGATGCACCTCTTCCCCCTGCCTGCCCTACAAGCCCATGGTCATTCCTGACAAACACCTTTGAAGACAGGTGAGGAAGTGGCTGTGCTGGACAGCGTGCCCTTGAACAGAGCCCAGAGCCAGCTCACTGTGCCTGACAGCTGCTATTAGGATACCTGCGTGTTAAAGCCGCAGTGTATTTCTTGCTTACCTGTGCAGCTTCTTCCGTCACTGCTTGTTTCATATCCATCGGCACAGTAACACCTGGTGCCACTCCTGGTGATGGCACATTTGTATCGGCAATTCATCTGTTGGCATTTGGGTAGCAATTCTGTAAATAATATCAGTTACAGCAAAATGTTACTAAACATTTTTATTACTGCTTAATTGTAAATTTTACAAAATTTTTGTTATACATAAGTGCATGCCTGAGGAAGGAAGCAGCACCACCATTTGCATTAGCTGGTTTTGGAAAAATGACACATATATTACAAAAAGCTTGCTTTGAAAATTGCATTTCAGCAAGTTAGTAAATAGGAATCAGTATTTTATTGCTATCAAAAGTTGCTCAGAGGTTTGTTATTGAGGTCGACTGCTACTCTGCTTAGACATACATTTTTTGCAAATCAGACATTTTCAGGCAAAGCAATGATTTGAAAAAAAAAAAACCAACAAACCAGTTAACCAACCAACCAAAAACCCCAGCAAAGATAAAACAGTGAGACTATACCTATAAAAACCAGCCAAGGTTATGAGAAAGGTTTCAACATCTATGTTTTTCCTATTCCTCATATCAATTGATTTTCCATCTTTTTAAAGCTTGTTTTGATTTACTGATACACATATAACCTTCACAGCAATCAATGGGAACACATTCTGCCTTAATACTTTAACACCAGACACATAAAGCTGGATAAACAGTGGCCGTTATATATGTCATTACTACTGAAGTCCTTCCTAGAGTCTATTGCTTAAATACGTACCATCAGCATGACACTAAAAACCAGAAGAAATATTGTAGGAATATATACTGTCATGTTTTCAAGCATGACACCCACCAAGCATAAACACACCAGCCCCCCAGATCTCAAACACTTCTCAGGGCCAAGCTGTATGATGTGCATCAGTAGTTTACAGTTAAATAAAAAAAAAATTGAAAAAAAAAGAAAGATTTTCTTTTTCCTCCAGGAAAATAATAAAAAAATTGACGAATATAGCATAAGGATTTGATCTCAAGATATTTTTCAATACTTCATGCAGAAAATAACCTGTGAATGTACAAGAAAGTTTCTGTTACAGAAGACATAACACATAATACAATTCTGTTACATACATAACTGGGTATGTCGTAACAAAAAGAGAAATCTGTGCTTTAACATGTGGGCAGTTTTAATTCATCTGATAATTATTCATTTAATTCTACTTGGGAGTAGAATGAAAATGAGTATGAAGAAGAGTCTGCATCAACATTTGAGCTGCGGGGTTTCAATTATGGATGCCTGCCGGTGTCAAAATAAAGCCAAAATTCTGGGAGAAACAGTGCCTGGATGTGGCTGGCAGCCAAAGCTATTACTTACTATAATGCAACTATTCTAAAAAAGAGAGGATTTCACACTATTAGATCAGGGCATTCCCTGGAATTCTGCAATCTATAGACTGACTAGAGGCTGAAACACCATCTACTGTCTAAATCTGCCCTTTTTCCAAGTGTTTTCTGGGTTATTTCTTTGCTCCATGTGCCATGGTGAATAGGAAGATGATATATTTTTTGGCCATATCTTGCCTTATTTGTTTCTTGTCCCTAGTCCAGTCCTCAAATTTGTTTTACTTTTCCAAGAACAAGTCCCAGGCAGAATGCACACCAGGTTACCTAAAGGTAACCTCTCATGGGACTGCATGCTGAGGTGGTGTGAAATAATTAGGAAATGTGGAATTAGACTTATATTTGAAATGCACATAAGGGAAAAACAGACTTTCAGGGCCTCCCAGGGTGAGATGCAGCCACACCTGGTATGCCAGGAATACGTACTCCACAGTGGTTCCTGTGGCAACACAGAAGGAAGGTAGAGTGAGGTGGAGATCTCGTGGTTACGCTTTGTCCTAACTTCAGCAAAAGATGGGAACTAGCTGGCGCAAGAAACTGATAAGCTGCATACTTGCTACCCTGAGCCAGCAGCCTGTCATCTTTTGACAGAATGCCATCCTCTGTGTGAACTTTGCTTTATTATAATGTCATTATAATGCATTTACATGCTAAAATACACTCCCATCTCCAATGCGATTCCCCCTCCAAAATGAGACCACCCCCCTCTGAGCATGTGTTCAGAATTTTTGGTGTCATATACCTTTAAAACGAAGCAAGAGAGATTTGCACCAATAATAATAAAGGTATGTATGACTAGAGTCACTCAAGCTCCACCTTGAAGGTGAAAATAGTATAAATGACCCAAGAAAAAGGGGCATATTGGGGAAGATACCATCATGGAAGATAACATCAACAAACTCCTGGGACCGGTCGACGGGCTGGACCTCTCTTTCTCCCCACAGCGACACCTGTGTGTAAGACTTGCACTGTATCCAGTGCTTCCCTGGGCAAACTTAGAATCTCTGTAGAGTTACTTTTACTGTTACCTTTATATTACAGAGCCAGGCTGTGTGAACTTTATTGAGTGCTTTTTACTCATGTAAGTATTATTTGCATGTGCTTTTGCAGACAGTATTTATCACCAGCAATCCATAAGAACCTGTATGTATTGTATCAATAAACTAATTTTCTCACTGAATATGACCCCATTTCTAGTTGTGGTGCATCTGGATCAGTAAGGTTCGAAATAGCGAACGTGGTCAGACTGGTAGTTGCATATTGGAGCCATTTCCTGTCCTTCCTCTAATAAAGCAAGGGGTTTGTTTTCCACTATTGGTGAATCCAGATCAGTAAGGTTCAAAATAGTGAACGCGGCTGGACTGGTAGTTACATATTAGAGAATAAAACAAGGGGTTTATTTTCCCCCCTTTTAACGTAACAGGTGGGGAGCTGTAACCAAAGCTGATAAGGTGGTATTTGTTTATTTAATATTTCTATCTGTACAAAATCAACACCTACATTTAATTTTCTAAGCAAACATGGATCAATCACCCTCTACAACCTATAATTGTCTTCCTTAAATATTTGTCTGATGCTATACAGCCAGGAGCTTTTACTGGATGACAACTATTCAACTCACAAACAGACTTGGCTCCTTTGCACTCTTTCCATAATGGATGCAGATAGCCAGCAGCTGAAACCAGAATAGCGGGACCTGTACACAGCTAGTGAAGGCTGCTGGAGAACAGCAACAATAAATTAGCAATGATAGCCATTATAGGCAAATTAACAAAACCAATCAATCTGCTCATATTTTTTCACAAAAACTGATGCACTGCATTGATTGCAAATCATTGCAGGGTGGCTTTTAACAACAAAACAGTTGCATTTCCCTTACAGTAAATATAACTGAAGTGCTGTGAATACACCAATTCTGTCAAAAACATTACTTGTCACACATCTCAACCTTCATTCTTTCTGCACTTTTTTATTCTTCACACTGTCTCTCATGACTTCATTGATGCCCTCATCCAGTCGGCTGTATTTTTAGAAAGGGCTTCATTTGAAGAGGTATTCTAATTACATTTCTTTCCCTTACATAAGTCTTTCCATTCACTTTACTGTGAATACTGTCTGATCCTATCGATCAATAAATTAATTAATTTCAAATTTGCTTTCTCAAAATACATGCTTCAAGGTTCATTGCCAATAATGGCATCAGACCATTAAAACTGGCCTAGTGAGAAAACCATAATATTTTCTCTCCTTTTAACCAGCTAGGTAAAGAAGCAAGCTATCACTTGCTTCAAGTTTCACACTACAATTACTTTTACCTGGAGGATAAGAGCAGCCAGAGGAATTTTTCAAAGAAACCTGACTTTCCCACAGATCCACTTAAGAAGCATTGTGGGCCATCATGCTTCTGACTTCGAACTAACATTCCCACTCTCCCTCCTAAATTATCCATCAGATTATTAAAACTGTAAATAGCCACTATCCACAGCTTCAGTGAAGAGCTTTCTTACTGCCTGCATGAGAGATGCCTTCTTGCTCCAGATTTTTGCTCTATTATTGATCTGCTAAACCTGCTAGGTGAATCCACAAGGTGAACAGCACAAAATACAATGACATCGAGGGTAAGCAAATGGCATGGAATGGAATGGAATCTTAGGCCTATGGTGATCATTTAGTACAACTTTCTGATCACTCCAGGGCTGACCAAAGTTAAGACATGTTATTCAGGGCATTGTCAGATGTCCTTAAAACATAGAAATATACAAAAACTAGTAGTTTGAGTATTAGTTTATACTAGCTACTTTGTCTATTTTAACTAACTGACCCTGAAAACCTGTGGACAAAGACAGAGTTTGTTACTCTCTGGGAATATCTGAAATATTGAAGGACATGGAACACCGTGTATACACGCATGGTTTGGTCAGATTTGTAACAGATTTCTTAGGAAGAGGTGAGGAGGCAAAGAAAACTCATGAAGCAGAACTTCATGATTTTTAATGCCACAGAGAGGGAATTAAGCAGATATAAGCAGAGACACTCATTTCTTGTCCTTCTTACCTTGCTTACAGATCCAAGCAAAATTCTGCAACTACTTTGGTTTCCTTTTCTCAACATAAAATGGTTTATAAAGCACATAGTGGAGAATGAGCATCACTGAGCTTTCCAGTTTTATCACAGCTACAGAAACCTCCGAATTTGTCAAAGTACAGTATTTCTGCTGTAAGATTTAAAGTAAGAAGCTGCACTTTGGAAAGCAACAGGAGAGAGCTTTACAGCTCACAAGGACACCCACAGTTCAACACTTGGAGCTGCACAACAAGCCATGAGATTTGCAGAGATATAGCATAGCAGAAGTAGTTCTAAGTATCTTTAGGATGCTCTGTTTTCTCGAAGCCTAGGGCATACTTTAATTCATTCACCTCAGGTTTAGGCAATTTTGTTCAGTGTTTTTCCACAGGAGATACTAAGGGCAGCTTTTTTTTTCTTCCCTCCATTCCCATGAATGGGCCTCTCTAAAGTGCTCCAGGTCCAACCACAAACGCACCCCTCCTTTCTCAATGACATTCAAGTCAATCTTATGGTTCCTAACTTTCATATTCCTCTAACTCCCAGGTATCTAATCCCAAAGAAGAGTAGTCAATCTGGCAAAGATACTGCTGATCTCATTTCCCCAAAATCATATACCTTTGACCATGACTCAAAGGAGCTGTAAGTTTCTTGTTCACACCACTCCCACAGCACTTCACCCTAATAAAATCAGGGCTTCATTTACTCCTTCTGTATTCACGGAAATACACTGCTTATGACAGTTCATTCAAGATGAATGACATCAAGAACTATCTTTTCTTGAATGGCTTTTTAATGAAAGGATTAACAAATCGATCTGACTATCGTTTTTGTCAGTTCCTACTGACCTGACATGTGGCTCATACCATGTTCTTAAGCTTAGATGTTTTGTCTGTTTCTGCTAACAAGAAAAACAGTTCAGTTTGCAATTTCTCAATACTGTAAACTTTTTTGGCTATTGGGATTGTCAAGCAATAGAGGAATTTACAAAGATATCTCAGGTAGCTTTGTCTTTCCTGGCAGGATGAAAGAGGACTAGATTCACACCTAGCAAAATGTATGTGTGTGCCATTATTTCAGAGCCATGTGGATAATAAGGCCATTTGGCTGTAGTAGGTTACCAATTATGATGTACAAGTACATCTGTAATATATAAGTCCTGTACTGCTCTTCTTGCAATATGCTGCAGAGTATAGACAAATTTAGAGCACTCTGTAAATTACAATTTACTGATTACATTAATTGTTGTGGTTTAAGCCTAGCTGTAACTCATGTAGCTTGCTCACTCACTCCCCCCTCTTTCTTCCCCCTCCCGCTCCTGGAGGGATGGGGAGGAGAATCAAAAGAATGTAACTCCCACGGGTTGAGATAAGAACAGTCCAGTAACTAAGGTATAACACAAACCACTGCTGCTACCACCAATAATAATAATGACAAGGGAAACAACAAGGGAAGAGAATACAACTGCTCACCACCTGCCAACCGATAACCAGCCCAACCCAGCAGTGAACCCCCCTCTTCTGGGTGCCTGCCCCTTCTTTTTACATCCTCAGCATGATGTGCTGTGGTATGGAATAACCTCTTTGGCTAGTTTGGGTCAGGTGTCCTGTCTCTGCTTCCTCTTGGCTTCCCCTCCTCCCTGGCAGAGCATGAGACTCAGAAAGCCCTTGGTCAGAGTAAACATTTGAGCAGTAACTAAAAACATCAGTGTTATCATGCTGTTCCCAGGCCAAAAGTCAAAACCACAGCACTGCACCAGCTACTAAGAAGGAGAAAAAATGACTGCCACTGCAGAACTCAGGACAATAATGTTGATAATCATCAATGATACAGAGCTGAAGTAAATAAAAGAAATTGCCTGAAATGTACCAGTTCGAAGTTCAAGATAATATGCCTAGGGATTAAAAGCAGAGCTTCTGCTGCCAGTTCTGGACTTCACAATTTAATACCACAAAGGATCTTTTTCAAACAGTTCATCAGAGAACGACTATTGGCTACTGGTGTGATATTGCCTGGGAAAAATGTAAATGGATCACTCAGAGCACTGGGATAAGTCTTTTCCATAAAGAAAGTGCTAATATCAATGCACAAGATGCTCATGAGCCGCCTTCTTCTAAGAGGCAGCTGTTTGTGGCTGCATCTATCCCAATGGACATCTGGAGGATAAACTCAGATTTTAGCAGGATTGGAGAATGGCCTCAGAGATTAGCAGGAGAACAGAGAGCTACAATCTGAGAGGAGACTGAAAGGTTTTATGTTGATTAGCGCTAGGAGACAAAAAAAGGAGAGGATTTATGACTTCTGTCTATGAATGTATCAGAGGATCAACAGTAGGGAAAGAGACAATTTAAACTAAAGGGCTATTGGCAGAAGTACAAATGGGTATAAATTGCTCATTAATAAATTCTAGCTCAATATGAGAAGGTTCTTAGTGATTACCGTAATCAGGTTCTGGAACTCCTCTTTGAATTGGAACAGCAGAAAATAAATAAATGCTTTTGACATGGATCATGATAGAGTCATGAAAGACAGCATATGGAAAGGCCCCTGAAAAAACAGAAGCTGTGTTTGTGACCCATGAGGTTCATTCTAATAATATATTCCTCAAGCAACACCGTATCTTATGCTAAAACATCATTGTTCATTATGGAACTGAGATTACTCCTTTTTTCCTTGTCTCTGGAACACACCCAAAGGAAAACTTAGGGGAGCTTGTTACTGAAGTAGTCTCCTGATTGTACTCCACTCATATTCTTTTTTCTCTTAAATATTCACATTCTTTTTGGCAGCTTCGTGCTTCATGAATTTACTTGATCTTATCACTGTGTTATTAATTCACTTTTTGTGATTCAATATTCATACACTGATGTCTAGACTATTCTTATCACACATATGTTGTAAGCCTTATTTTTCTTTTCTAGTTCATTTTCTGAGTTTTCGAAGTACAATTCTTTTACAGATTAGGCTCTTTAATGTAATCTACCTGAAGTTTTTTGTTTGTTTGTTATTGTTGGTGTTATAAATGCAATATACAGTTGGCTTCTCCAGGAGAAAAAGGTAGCTTGTTTGATAGAATTCGCTCGCTGGACTGAAATAATACAGCATTTTTTTTTTATCTTATATTTGTTATTTTATTAGTTTTGACTACCGTACTACTAAAAAAAAAAAAAAAGGACAAAAATGTAATGAACTTTGTCATACACCTCAGCTCATAGCTCTGTTATGGTAGATATACTACTGAAAAAGAGATATGAAAATTGGAAGTCAGATTCATAACCTTACAGTCCCGCTATGTGCGACCTCAGTCAAAGTTCAGTAGAGAAGCAGGAGCCAGATTTTGGAAAACTTGCAATACGTGGCTGATGTGCTCCATTATACTCAAATTAGGGGGGAAAGAAAGGGAACACCTTAGGCTAGCAAAAAAGATTCCTGTTTGCCCTTAGACAAGTGCTTAGATGAACATGTCCTCCACCTGTTTTGAGTTTCCCCATGGCTGGCCCAGGTCAAGCTGCAGTCTCTGTGTCCAAGCATTACCCAAGTCACAGCTGCTTCCCAGCTCATGGTAAGGAGGCTTGGAAAAATACATGAATAAAATTGGTATTTACTAGTTCCTAGAATAAATCATCCATTCAGAAAAACTGTCTAAAATTCAGATGTGGTAAAGACTGAGACATTTATGGTTAGGGTCTGCAAGCCAGTCTCCAGCTGTCTAGCCCCAGAGATCCATTAGTTCTTGAATTTTCCCTAAAACAGTTAATGGATAAGACACATTGACAGCCTTTTCAAATACTATAACCATCAGACAACAGACTTATACTCAAATGTGCATTCTCTGAGCTCACAAAACTCCCTTCTTCCTCACAGTATTAGTTCAACATGAGAACAACCTATATTGCATAAGTGTAGTGACTTGCGCATCCTACAGGAAAACGCATGAGGAGTGAATACCCCTGAGGCTGAAGGCACACCAGAGTAATGCAGACTCCCATCTCCTAAGCAAGTCCTAAATGGACAACATTGCCATGTAGAAGCTGAGCAACAGCTTTTGTCATATTAGTTACAATTTATAATGGAATTTGTCCAAACTATACTGTGTCAGAGCTCATTCCCATCAGTACTGCAATTGGGAAACCCTGGTACATAACACCAAGTGATGCAGCGTTTTGCTTGAAGGTAGGTATCTACTCAGGATAAGCATTTCTGAGCATGATGGCACATGGACTGTACTTCATAAATTCTATCTGACACACCTCAATTCTCTTAGACCTTTCTACACATCACTGTTGGCAATCAGTTGCTGAACAACATACTATTATAAATAAAAATCCTTTCCGACCCTAACTGTTCCATGATTCTATGATTCTATGATTCTAAAAACATAAATGGGTTAGGTTGGAAAGAACCTTAAAGCTCATCTAGTTCCAATCCCCCTGCAATGGGCAAAGACACCTTCTACTAGATCAGGTTGCTCAAAGCCTGTCCAACCTGGCCTTGAGTATTTCCATGAATGAGGCAGCCACAGCTTCTCTAGGCAATCCGTGCCAGTGCCTCAACACCCTCACAGTGAAGAACTTCTTCCTTATATCTAATCTAAATCTCCCCTTTTCCAGTTTATCCAAATCAGATCTTCCAAATCCATACCCCAGTCAGTATTCCCTTTTCAGATATGAGTATATTCATCTTCAAAATTTTACCTAACAGTATCTCCCTAATAAGTTCATGGATAAATTCATTTTCCAAGGATGTACTACTGAAATTTCTTCCTGCCTATATCTTGACCTACAATATTTGGATGAGGTTCAAAACAATTTGTTTTATGTGGTGTTCTTCAGTCATAGCATCACAAAGCACTTAACGGATGAGATCAGCAGGTAGTGGGCATGTAGTAAAATATTTGCTTCCCCAGTGGAAATGCCTCATTATGTTGACCTTTTGTTGTTTTAGCTATACCTTGGCTGCCATACACAAGCATAAACATAAGCTAAAGAGAAGTTCACATGGGAAAATTTAACCTGGGTGATTTCATAACTAAAGAGAAGAGAATCATTGATCTCATTATTAACCTGGATACAAGATATATATTTAAAATAACATATCCTCCATATGAGAAGAATACATATTCGCTTAAGTTTATATAAACCAGTTTGCAGTTTTAGGCATTTTCACACTATTGAATGCATACTGAAGCACGTTCACTGAGTTACAGAGAATCATGATTAAATTGAGTATGTGCAATGAGATATGAAGCCTGGCAATACTGAATGTGTTCATTAATAATCCAGAAATTAAAGTAATGAATAATAAAATTTGTGAATGGCCTTAAAGACCAGCAGAGAAACTACAAAAAGGACCCTGTAGTCAACAGGAGCAGACTGTGTGGTCTTATTAGTAGTCTAGACCTAGTCTTATAAAATGCATTTACAGAGTTAGCTCATGATTTCTCTGCCTTATAAGTAAATTGAATTTCAGTGCCTGAAAAATGCTTGGAGAGAAAAAGTGTAACTTGGTGGCAGGAGCAGACCAGGCTCTGGTGTGAAAAAAAGTCAGTAATGTTTTGGGGAGGTAAAGGATGTGAGGAAGCCTCTCAAGGGGATCTCTGGAAATCTAAATATGTTAGAGGAGTCTGTTCTTGACGAGGCAGGTCTCCTCTCCTGGGCTGTCCCTACACTAAGACTTATCCTTGATTATTCACATTCCAGAGGTATGAATCTTTGTCATGGGTTCAGCAGTAGCAGTCATTTTTTCTCCTTCTTGGTAGCTGGTGCAGCACTGTGGTTTTGATTTTGGGCCTGGGAACAGCGCTGATAACACCAGTGTTTATAGTTTCTGCTTGACAATGTTTTGGCCTGGCCAAGGACTTTGAGTCTCATGCTATGCCAGGGAGGAGGGGAAGCCCCAGGAGGAAGCAGAGACAGGACACCTGACCCAAACTGACCAAAGAAGTTATTCCATACCACAGCACATCATGTCCAGGATGTGAAGACATCAGGCAGAGACCCGGAAGGGCTTGGTGGTGATGGTGGACTGGGGGTGCACGGCATGGTCAGGTTTTTGGCATTGGGGGGTTCACTGTTGGGGGGTGCACTAGCTGGGTCGGGCTTGGTGAGCAGGTATATTCTCTTTCCTTGTATTTCTCTTGTATTATTACTGGCGGTAGCAGCAGTGATTTGTGTTATACCTTAGTTACTAAACTGTTCTTACCTCAACCTGTGCGAGTTGAATTCTTTTGATTCTTCTCCCCATGCCCCCAGGACTGGGGGAAGAAAAAGGGGGAGGGAGTGAGTGAGTAAAACTGCGTGGGTGGGGGGCTTAAACCACGACAATCTTATTGCCCTCCTATGAAAAAAATCTTTACAGGATTTCCATGTGAGCATAATTAAACACTTTTTCACTGTGAGGGTAGTTGAACATTGGAACAGGTTACTCAGAGAGGTTGTAGAACTTTCATCCATGGAGATAATCAAAACCAGACTAGAAACGGTGCCGAGCAACTTGATTAAGGTGACCTTCCTTTCAACACAGGGTTCATCAGCTAGACAGTCTCCAAAGGTCCCTGCCAACCTCAGGGCACATGTGGACCCTAAAGGTCGTCTCTTCCTTGCAAAGACCTGCTACCTTCAACCTGCAGCACTCTGAACTATACAACAGGGAAGGGAAACAATTAACTACCATCTGCAGAGGGTAGGCAGCAATGGGAAGAGAATAAGGTCAAGATGGAGAGCTGGGGAAGAGCGTTCTCTCTTCTCCCTTCTCCTGCACACAAGACGGCAGTGGGAAGGAAGATTGGGCACTGACTGCTCCCTGTAGAAGCTGCTATCACCTCCCTCTCCCACATCTTCACTAACCTCTAACTTCCCTCCAGCAGTGACAGCTGCACAGAGCTGGAAGAACACAGCAGGCTGTTCATCCTTGCTCAGTAAATCACTGTTTCTTCAGGCAAAGCATATAGCATGTCACCTTTGAGACTTTTGCACTACTCAGCTATCTACAGGCAATAAATAGAGCAAGCTCTTGTATGTAATTCAACAAAGAGCAAAGTCACACACTAGGGAATAGGAAATGCTACGTTCATGAAATGAAGGAAAAAAGGGGGTAAAATTTCATTATCATCAGGCTCACAAATGTAACCTCCTATATGATGCTGTTCTAC
The DNA here is from genome assembly GCA_017639245.1 of Myiopsitta monachus. Lineage (NCBI taxonomy): Eukaryota > Metazoa > Chordata > Aves > Psittaciformes > Psittacidae > Myiopsitta > Myiopsitta monachus. The sequence continues at coordinate 52,749,279 of CM029921.1, forward strand.
GCTGTTGTACATGTGCTATTGTGAGACTGCAGAGTTAACCTTTGTTAATAATAACAGGAATAACACTGACAGGATCGATGTGGCATACTGATACTATGTGCTACACTGCAGGCCCAGATCATCACAAGAGTTTCCAGTTAATCAATGTCAGCCAATTTTCTTGTACAAAAAATTCCTGCTGAAGTTAATACTGCAATTTTAATCACTGCTATCTACACCTAATAAAATCAATAAAAAGAAGAATCATAGAGTCATTGAATTGTTTTGGTTAGAAAAGACCGTTAAGATCATCAAGTCTAACTATTAAGCTAGAACTGCAAAGTCCACCACTAAACCATGTGCCTAAATGCCACATCTACTCATCATTCAAATAATTCCACAGATGGTGACTCAACCACTTCCCTGGGCAGCTGTTCCACCGCTTGACAGGCCTTTCATATAATCATAGAATCGTAGAATAGTTAGGGTTGGAGATGACCTTAAGATCATCTAGTTCCAGCCCCCCTGCCATGGGCAGGGACACCTCCCACTAAACCATGCCATCCAAGGCTATGATGTCCAACCTGGTCTTGAAGACTGCCAGGGATGAAGCATTCACAACTTCCCTGGGGCATCCATTCCAGTGCCTCACCACCTTTATAGTAAAGACTTTCTTCCTCATATCCAATCTAAACTTCCCCTGTTTAAGTTTGAACCCATTACCCCTTGTCCTATCACTACAGTCCCTAATGAAGAGTCCCTCCTCAGCATCCCTATAGGCCCCCTTCAGACACTGGAAGGATGCTCTGAGGTCTCCATGCAGACTTCTCTCCAGGCTGAACAGCCAAGAATCATAGCATAGTTAAGGTTGGTAAACACCTTAAGATCATCTAGTTCCAATCCCCCTGCCATGGGCAGGAACATCACACACTAAACCATGTCACCCAAGCCTCCATCCAGCCTGGCCTCAACACTGCCAGGGATGGAGCATTCTCAGCTTCCTTGGGCAACCCATTCCAGTGCCTTACCATCCTCACAGTAAAGAACTTCTTCCCTATATCTAATCTAAACTTCCCCTGTTTAAGTTTGAACCCGTTGCCCCTTGTCCTATCACTACAGTCCTTAATAAGAGAGTTCTAATGGAGAGTTCCTCTCCAACACTCTTGTAGGCCCCCTTCGGAATTTTTCCTAGTAACCAATCTAAACCTCCCCTTACAGCTGTTTCCTCTTGTCTTCTCTTGTTACTTGGGAGAAGAAACTGACCTCCATCTCACTACAACCTCCATTCAGGTAGCTGCAGAGTTATAAGATCTCCCTTGAGCCTCCTACTCTCTAGACTAAACAACACCAGTTCTCTCAGCTGCTCCTTATAAGACTTGTGCTCTAGATCCTTCACCAGCTTCATTGCCCTTCTCTGGACATGTGCCAGCACCTAATTTTCTTTCTTGTAGTGAGGGGCCTTAAATTGAACAGAGTATTCGAGGGGCAGCCTCACTAGTGCTGAGTGCAGGGGAACAATCACTGCCCTAGTCCTGCTGGCCACACTATTTCAGATACCAGCTAGGATTCTATTGGCTTTCTTGGACATCTTGGCACACTGCTGGCTCATATCCAGCTGTCTGTCAACCAACATCCCCCAGTTCCTTTTCCACCAGGCAGGTTTCCAAACACTTCCCTAAGCCTCAGCATTGCATGGGGTTGCTGTGACCCAGGTGCAGGACCCGGCACTGAGCCTTGCTGAACCTCATGCAGTTGGTCTTGCGCCATCAATCCAGCCTGTCCAGATCCCTCTGTCAAGCCTTCCTACACTCCAGCAGACCAACACCCCCACCCAACTTGGTGTCATCTCTGAACTCACTGACGGTATGCTCAATCCCCTCATCCAGATCACTCATAAAGGTACTAAACAACTGTCACCAATACAGAGCACTGGGGAACACCACTTGTGACTGGCCATCAATAGGATTTAACTCCATTCACCACCATCTTTTGGTCTTGGCCTAAGATATTGAGTACCTTAACCTTTTCCTCATCCTTTGTCACTGTGTTTCCCCTGCATCCAATGAAGGACAGCGATTCCCCTTAGCTCCCCTTTTATTGTTAGTGTATTTATAGAAACATTCTTTTTCCTTTATAGCAGTAGTCAGGCTAAGTTCTAGTTGGGCTTTGGTCATTCTAATTGCTGTACACCTTACCCCTGTCTCAACCTTGTGGAAATGAAACGTACTGAAAGTCAGTAGCATAGGTTAGAAAAAACTCAGCACAGCTGTTTTTGAAAGATAATTCAGAAATGGAAAAAATGCCACTGTTTAGGATGGATAATATCCCAGGTTATTCTGCATACGTGCACCTTTGAGTAGTGGAGCCCAAGAGTTCTGGGCTCAGGTATCACAAACATATGTCCAGTTCACATTTTATCATGCACTAAATCCATTTTGACATGAGCAGATATTCTGCCCTGGCTCCTACATCTCCATTCTGTCCTCACAGTAAATTGCTGCTTAGTTTTTCATGATATCATGAATCAGAATCAACATATTTTTAAAATCAAGCCTCTATTAAAAATAAATCAGTGAGACTGTTACAGAACACAGACTGCTGTGAAATTGTTGCATATACAAGTGTTCCCTCACACTAAGAGTCCCAGATTAGGGAGAAGGTGCATGTAAGGAGTAAAGCACTATTATTTGGCACTTTAATTTGCTACTCCAAGTAAACAGGATGGCAATGTTGCCAGACTGACTTTTACATGACCAAAGTAGGATCCAAAAGGCACTTCACACAAACTTTAATAATGCTGGGGAGTATTATACATGGTCACAAGTGTGCTATGGAGTGTAGGAGCTGTCACGTGTAGAAGCCCCTAGGCAATCTGACAGTGTAAAGCAAGGAGTTTGTGTGTTTTCATATATTGATACATGCCAAGTGTCCAGTCAAATAGCCTGGTATGTTCAGTTTATGATTTCTATTGTGCCTCAAGCAGATACAACCTGGCAGTTGCAATGCCATGTTCCACTTACGTGGCAAACCAAGGTCCCCTTCTGGAATGACAGTTTGCAGAAATAAATGTCTTTGTTCTGTTGTCTCAACTACTGCTGCAGATATAACGGTGCAATAGAGTTGGGAAGGGCATAGGAGTTTTAAAACATTCCAGAGAGGCCAAAAGAATATTACCTTTTTCATCCTGATACCACAGTAGGGGAGGGGGAAGCAAAAACAAAAAGGGGGGGGCAAAAAAATAAAGCTAGCATCCTTATTGACTTGTCTCAGTTCTCAGTCGTGAAAAAACATAATTAAATCATTTTGAAATCATAAAAGACACCTATAATAGCTTTTTCTAACGTCCAATTTCATGCCTCTTCATGGAAGCAGTACCTCAGAAATTGCTTCTCTTCACGAATACAACTTCACTTGACAGATAAAATCCTCAAAAAATTGCCAAGCAGAAACCTCAGATTCACAAGGCAGTCCTGTCCTGGAAATTCAGCCAAGAACTTGGAATCAATTACATAAAAGGATTGAATAACAACAGTTCCCAGAGAATGGAACATGTGATTCAGTAACCGAGCTTCATTTTTACATGCACAACTAAACGCAGCCAAGGGTAAAAGAAAGAACTTTAAGCTAGAAGAGAATTTAAAATTGCTAGCAAGGAAATATTATACTGGAGAAATAAAATTCTTATTCAATTGCCAGTTTTTTTCATTTATTCTTCCTGGGAGACAGACATGCACTTCTGAACTGTGGCAGAGGTTGGAATAAGTGATACATTTTTCAGAAGCAGCATTTACAGTGTCTGCCAGCTAAAGAGGCTGAACGTTTATATTTTTCTCTGTAGCAAGTAAGGCTGGCTTGAAAGTTGGCTTCTGGAGTGTATTTGCCCCATTGGAGGTTCACATTTCATGACAAATTCCACTTAGAGTTGTATATTGCTGCTTGTAGTCTGAAAAGACTCACAATTGCCAATCCTCAAAACACTGCTTCAAGTGGTTTTCTTAATGTCTCAGTTATTGGAGTGTTACAAATCTGAGTCTTGTCTCAGACGTGTATGTTACTGTGCATAAATGCAGACGTTCAGAGAAGCTAGAAAATATGAACCTTCAAATCCCAAAGCTTAGAAAATCACTGTGAATGAAACCTACTGTCCTGATGTCTGGGAGGAAACGCACCATATATGTTTGGTGATATGTCATAATCTCACCATGCATCCAGCTAGGATTGTTTAGCGGTAATTTTTCTGGAAGAACTAAATACACATAGAGCACCAGTTGAAAACATGATCAGCAATAAAACCCTGAAGCATGGTAACATTTGCTGCCATTTTACCATGACTCTTCTTTCTTCATTGCTTTTCTTATATTTTACCCAGCTAATGAGACTTTAGCCTTTGGCAATGTGCAATTGATTCAGTGTTGCTGAATTTGAGTTGCAACAGAAGCAAAAGTATTGCTTTTCGTTCACTGCTTCATTTAGGTGTAAGTCACTGATCGACCCAGGGCAGCAGCTGCACTGCTCAAACCTGCATCATTATTGCCCATGCATTCTCTTGTGATAGGCACAAATAATACCTAGAAATTATTTTATTTTTTATTGAATATTTTCCATAGGACAACATTTGTTATTTTCTCATTGTGTTTCAGCACCTTTTGCTAACTATTTCGAACATCTAGAGCCCAAAATAAAACCCTTCCTTTAATATATCTGATAAATTAGACAACTAATAAGTGGCATGCTCCGATAATGAATTTTTTCAGCCACATGTAGTTTTTATCGTTAGATAACAATTATATTTTTGTATAGCTGTATGTCCCATTTCATCTACAGGAAAAGAAAAATGCAGTATTTCACAGCAGATGTCATTGACACATTATATTAGTGGGCACAGTCCAAAGAAATGTCATCCATGTATCCTGCCCCTTTAGCTTCACTCTCTAAGGCATAAGCTGAAAAGGCTGATAAGTTAATAGCACATGATGCAAAAATTCTCAGCATCCCAGAGTCTGAGATTATTAGAGGCACAGCTGCAAAGGATAACACCAAAAATCAGCAACTCAGGTGATACGCTTTAGAGGTTAAACTGTACTACAAAGATCAGCCCTATTACTAGCTACTGACAATAAACAAGGAATCGCGATGACATTTACACAAAGGCTTCATGTACTACTTAAACATTTGGCTACTATATTCTGGCACATTAAAAGTTAACCTGGCTCTTCCCTGGCTTCTAGAGGGAGAAAAAGATGGGGGAAAAAACTACCTGTTTCTATTTTTCTCCAGCTTCTATTTTTAAAGTTTCTGATATTTTTGAGAACAGTCCAACTGTTTTAAGTGCTTGGCTTAAGACTATGAAGACTGTGCAGTTTCTTGGGGATTGCTGCTTCTCTCAAACTCTATTTTGATATATTCTCTCCAAAAAGTATAGAAAAATACTAGTATCTCTCAGTCTAGCTTTTCACTTCTTCAAGTAGAAACATAGGACATGGATGTAACTAGTTGCTCTTGGCTCATTCCAAGCTTGGCAGAGAGCCTGGTCATCTCCTTAGAGAACTATCATGTTTCAACTATGTAGGATTCAGTAAGGGGAGCCCCCAACATCCACATTAGGAAGGTAACAAAGAAATGCATCACCTTAGTTTACACTTGTAACTATTTTTTGCATCTCAGTATCACAAGAATTGTTTGGTTTTTTTTGCAAGACTGGTCTAGTGGACGGCGTCCCTGCCCATGGCAGGCAGGTAGACCTAGATGATCTTGAAGGTCCCTTCCAGCCAAAAACATTCTAGCATTCTATGATCATCAGAAGCTACACATGAGAAGATAAACTTGGTTATAGGTCTTATAACTTGGAAAAAGCAAGACTGTCTTTACCTGTCTGTAAACCATTCTAATAGGAGACTGTTTTCAGAATGGTATAAATTTTGAGTGTCATTTGAAGACTTTCATAAAGCACTGTGTGTTTTGCCCTCATAAAATATGGTTATGAAATTGGGCAAAATTATATAGTCATTGTGTAGTCTTCACCAGTTCAAAGACCATGAAGCAAACCTTTCCCCTGAACCACATTTGTTGGTAATTTACTCGTTATGCAGTCAAAGAAATATATAGTAGCTTTTATCACTGTCAAGAGTAACAAAATCTTTTAGTGAAAGAGCTCTCTGAAGGCAGGAGGCCTTTTACAAATGTAGAACATCTTTAGTTGGGATTAGATGTCCTCTTTCCTTGACTTAGTAGCAGAACTTCTTAAAGTATGCTTAGACTTCAAAGAGAATTTTGCTCCACAGAGATAAATATTCCCACCATTTCTATATCATCCAGTCATGCCAGGAGTTTGAACAGCAACTGCAAGAAATTCACAGTTATAGTATCACCTTTTCTTTTTTTTCTTGAAAATTAATAATAGAATAAAAACAGGATACAAGCATCTTTCCTGCAGTGTATTTGTATTACTAATGGGCTTGTGCCTGAAAAATTATACTGTTTACATATTGATGATAGCTAAGTCCTCATGCACTCATGAGAAGAGACATGCACAAATATATTTATAAAACGTCAGTGAAATAAATTGATATATGACTGTTAATTATCTTCTTGCCATTCCCGGTTTCCTAGCCTAGTGGAAAAGCTCTGCATGTCCAAAGTTAAAGATGAGATTGGATCAGCTGAGAAAAAAAAAATCCTTTATTTATTTAATGGCTTTTAATAAAAGCCATTAAGTACATGAATTTCAGTACAGTCTGTACAGTAGAAAATCTGAACAGATGATTACTGTGAAAATAAAAAGGCAACTAAAGAGGCAATAATTTAAAGCAGTTGCAGTGTAATTAGATTTTTCATGAAAAAAATAAAAATTCAAAATTATATTGGGAAAGCATTTTCAGCAGCACCTAAATTTAAGTGTGTACAGTTCACCTTCACTTTTCCTAACAACCAAGATATAATTCTGTTTAAATTTAGAACTGCCTTGCTTTATTTTGTAAAGCCTATCAACACAAACTAATTCCCCCCCCCCTCTCCCCCCCCTCCCCCCCTACCAAGCTCAAGGCTAATTTAAGACTATACAGAAAGTATTAGAATTGATCAGTCACTGCTGCCAGGTAACTGAAGGGATGGTCTATGTCAGAAGCAAAGCAGTATTTCTGCACCTGCCTTCTTACCAAAGGAGACCAACACATACACACACATTTCTTCAGGTAAATTATTTTCAGCAACTTAACTCTGTAATACTACTTCTGAGTAGAAGATTGACTCTTAAGCAGTTTGGGTTTTAACCCTGCTCCTTGAATTCATTACTTCTGCTGCACATTTTTTATCTCCTGCACTCCTGCTCGCAGTTTCTTTTGGCTGAAGATCAAATTTTCCTTCATCACCCCACAACAGCTGCTGAAAGACATACTGGCAATTATTTGCTATGGCTTCATTATATTCCCATATTTACAGTATATAACATGATAATATGTCAATTATAGTATTATATACAACACATATATATGTAAAATGTGACATATTACATATTATATTTCTACTTCCTTGATCTTCAAGAACATTACCTGGACCTCTATTTTTCTGCATGCTTTTCAACAGATAGGTCTTGTTTTCAGCCAAGGACTGGAGATGGAGTCTGAAAACTTGTAAGTACAACTCCTAATACAGAATCAGCTATAAACTGCTTTCAACAACAATCTGTGAGTTGCCAAACAAGATTCAAAGCAATACTTACAGGCCTGAGGGGTTTCAGTTAAAAAAATAAATATTTATTTTTTTTTTGTTTTTACTAAATCTTTCATTTGGTCCAGTTCCTAAATTAAGTAATTGAATTTCAGAAGCACTGGGCATTTTTTAACTCCAGCTGCTAGAAGAATTTGTCTCCATGGGAATTATAGCTGTACACCGTGTCTCAGGAAAATACTTAATTCGTACATGTAAATCTGAATTTAACTGATTAATTTAGCTACCATCTCTGCAAACAAAAAATCAGGGCTGCTGAAACAAGCAAAGTGCCTGTTTATTCAGTGGTCTTTTGCAGACCCATTGACTTTCAGCGATGTTTGGGTTGAAGAAATTCTGACATGCCTGTCTAGTTGAGGTTTTTATCTTTTCCTTACATGTTTCTGGGTCTTGCCCTCGCAGTAAGGAAATCTTGACATCTTTTTGATCTCTCTCAAGTTTTTAATTTTGCTACATGTTCCTCATTTTCTATCCTTCCAGCACACTAACAGAAGCTCTCCATTTTGACCATGCTCAGTTATTCCCCAGAAAGAACCATTCCAAACTGTTTTACTGTCCTCAGCCCAGCATACAGAACAAAAAACTGTAGAAATAAAAAGCTTTTCTTTCTACCTGCTTCTAACAGACACAGTCTCTCCAACTAAAAAAAAATAACATGCAATACTTACAGAACTGTGAAAAATAATTCTAATATCATATTAAAAAAGAGGGGTTTCAGAAGACAAAAATGTATTATTTTGCAGCATTTTCCCTTTCTTGTTTCTGTTAATGAGGTTTGACAGCAAGTCAGAATAGGAAATTCGTTATTGCAAGCTCCTCACTGTTACCCAACTACAACTGTATTATTACTTAAAGCACTGTAATATGTATTAAACCTATAATATATTCTTTTCTTCTTTTTTCATGCTTTTATAACTACTATGAATGAACTTCCTTACCTCTAATCATAGTTACTGCTTGCCTCTTTCTAGCAGCTATGGCCACCACCTCCTCCCAGGTCAGGTTACCACCAAACTCTTCCATCCTGCTGTCAGGATGAAGCATTGCAAATGTAAATGAACTTAATCAGATTTTTGTGTGTGTGTGTGACAGCAACATTTCAGAGCTTTCAGGAAGCAGTAACTGCCATCTTCTGCAACAGCTCTTTCACAGTCCTTTCATGTCTCTGTAACTCTTACCAACTCGGGCGAAGAAGGAAATTCAGCAGCCTTCAGTGGTTAAACTTCAGATCACAAGCAGTTTTGATGATTTGTTTGGTGTAGCATTGCTACTTGCTGTATGTGTCTTTCTTGTAATATAAGAACATTTGTTCTATGGATGGCAACAAAAAATTATTAGATTCTTACTCCAATTCTGGTGCTAAGCTACTTCTTTGTCATGTTTCCCTTCCCTAAACCAATCCTTCCTTCCTGTTTTTTCCCCACAGTTATAGAAAAACACATGAGCTGATCCTATAATTCAGACACATAAAATTTTCAGAAGCATACAATAAGAATCAACTGATAACAGACACAAATTCTAAGAGAATACGGCACATCACAAGATGAATCCGCAGTAGGAGGATAGCAACAGAGGGTTGTTTGGTTGTTCATTTTTCTTTCTAGAATTAACTTCATTAACGCATCTCATGGCTTTTGTATTTGTAATAATATTTAAATATCAGGAAAAAATCTTCCATCTCTGTATATTGTAAAACTATACTCTGATGACCTCAGCTACAAAATAATGCCATTTACTTAGTCCTACACTATTCTACATAGAGTAACTTCAGAACTATGTTTCAACATATGGTATGGTTGTACTGTGTGAAAACAGCAGTTTAAACAGAGTTTAATTATGTGAACACTTGAATATACATAAATATGTGCATAAATATTTAACACAGTTTCAGAACTCCTTTCCAAGCCCTATTATCTAATGCAAAGTCAGCCTTACATTTGCCTGATGTAACCTGCAACATCCATTGAAAACCTAAGCCAGAACACAATCTAAACAAGTAGACAGTGCGTACCCTAGCAGTCACAAGCAGTTTCAAGTTATGTCCTTCAAGTAGCTGATGAATGAACCTTTATGTCTGTAAGATAGGTCTATCAGAGGAGCCCTGCATAAAATAAAAACTTCAAATACCATTAAAATTAATGAATCAGGTCAAGTCAGGTAATTTATCACCTGCCTAAATTGGAATCCAATCTGAGGCATCCTTTAAAAAAAAGACACATTCAAATGAGGTAACATTCACAGGGAAGTTCACAGTGAAGATAATAATTTAAATGAGAAAATGTCTGCATAGTTTTAGTGAAGTCTGACAGGGATTCTGTGCAAAAGCAGCATGGCAAGCAAAAGCAAATTTCCACAAATTAATTTGACCTTGATGAAAGGCACATATTTTTATCAATCAGACTTAACAAATATTGACTTAAGGCATTAACCAACGACATACATAAACATTCAGGTTGTTACAACAGTTGTCAAGTTCACTTTCCTTCTAAAATCACAGTTTGCTGATAAAGATCTAGCTGAACTTAACCTCTTAAAAAAACCCCACAACAACCTGTATTGCCTCATAAAGCAGAAGTCACTTGGATTAGACTTCTCTGCCTATCAATTGCTAAAAAAAGATGTGTCACACAGGCAGACTGAAATCTAGAGCCAGAGTGCTGGCTAGGATAGATGTATAAATAAATAAACATGGTATAATTATAACCACAACAGGCTCCATGGCCATGGCCCATCCTCCTACAGCAGCACCAGCCAGAAAGCTGGGGGGTGGGGGGAGCGGAGAGGGCACACTATTCCTTGTGACTACCATTTATCACGGTGGTTTTATTTCCAGTGGAAGGCCAGCAGGGCAGCATACTCAAGAGGTATGCTATGGGTCACCAAGTAGAGGACTTTCCTAGGAAAAGAGTAATAGGCAGTATCTGACTCATTTTTAAAAATATGGAAGATGAAAAGACACTTTAATGGTACTTTCTACTCTCTATATTTAGTAAAGTATTGGCCCTTGCCAAAAAAGGGAGAATAGCAGCTTGTGTAAAATGGTGACATCTTATTTCAAGCCACTCCAGCAGCAGAGCAAAGAATCAACCATCGCTTTGAGAAAAACAAGATTTCCAATAAATTTCCCAAGCAAAGTGCGCCCACTAGCACTCACTGAGAAGGGAAAAGATCTGTACCACCAAGCAAGGCAGGAGGTCCAAGCTAACGCTGGGCATCCCTGCAGGAAGGGCTCCCTGCTTTCAACAATGGAGAGCTGTTGAACTTTTCTCTCCTCCAGGATCAAACCCTTCTCTGAACTGTCAGATGCCGTGGAAGGAGGGAAGATCAGGGACCTCAGCAAAAGTGAGACTTCAGCCAAGAACTTTCAAACATTCAGTAAGGTGAGTGGAAGATTAGATTTGAAGAGCAGAATCATAGAATCATAGAATAGTTAGGGTTGGAAAGGACCTTAAGATCATCTAGTTCCAATACCCCTGCCATGGGCAGGGACACCTCACACTAAACCATGCCACCCAAGGCTCTGTCCAACAAGGCCTTCAACACCGCCAGGGATTGAGCATTCACAACTTCCCTGGGCAACACATTCCAGTGCCTCACCACTCTTACAGTAAAGAATTTCTTCCTTATATCCAATCTAAACTTCCCCTGTTTGAGTTTGAACCCGTTACCCCTTGTCCTATCACTACAGTCCCTCATGAAGAGTCCCTGCCCAGCATCCCTATAGGCCCCCTTCAGATACTGGAAGGCTGCTATGAGGTCTCCACACAGCCTTCTCCTCTCCAGGCTGAACAGACCCAACTTCCTCAGCCTATCTTCATATGGGAGGAGCTCCAGTCCCCTGATTATCCTTGTGGCCCTCCTCTGGACTTGTTCCGGCAGTTCCATGTCCTTTGTATGTTGTGGACACCAGAACTGTACACAAAACTCCAAGTGAGGTCTCACGAGAGCAGAGTAGAGGGTCAGGATCACCTCCTTTGACCTGCTGGTCCCACTGCTTTTGATGCAGCCCAGGATACGGTTGGCTTTCTGGGCTGCGAGCGCACACTGCCGGCTCAGTACACAAAGACTTTTTCTGTACCGTGACATTCAGACATCTATTTTGCGTCACATCTAGCCTTCACCAAAGAAACACCTTGAAGCATTTCATGACTATGTTGACATTTCAATTATGCTGCATTTAAATAGACTTGGTTGTGCTGAGTCTTATTTCTTGCTAAAATACTTCCCATTCTAAATATAGATTTTAAGAGTTATTTATTAAGTCAAATTCTGACAGGAAACATACCAAGGAAGCAGCAAAGCAGAATGCCACAGTATTTGCCTCTCTTTTAAAAAATTGTTTCCGTCTATCTTTCTTCATCTGGTGCATGACTGGAGGCTGTGCACAGACAGCACTGCAATGACAGAAACAGAGCTCTGTAAGGAATCCTTACACTGGATTCAGCATGAAGAAAGGCAAAAGGTTTCTTTTCTCTGAAGTCTTCTAGAAGTGGCTGTAGAATGAGCTGGAGATCAGCCTACCTGCTGGCCTGTCCAAAAAGAGTGCAGGCCAACATAAGAAATCTGTGAATAGCCTAGAAATGAATGCTGTGAGTAACTCAGGAGCCACTTCAGCAGCCAAGTACACCGATACTTTTTCCTCAAATGTCCTCAAAGTTTATAGGAAGCAATAGTGGCAAAGAACTGCAAGATCAAAATTGTTTCCATAATTCAGCAGCCTCTCTGTAATGACTGACTTCTCTACAAGCCATGAAAATGTCAAGGCCTCTGCTAGGAGAGTTTGCAGAGGTCCGTTAAACAATTCACACACAGCAAGCTTGTAGGCTACGAAGACGTAAGACAGTTTCATACTCTTTGAAGAAAGAATCAAAACTAAGAGTCAGTTAAGTTTCATAGATGTCTCCTCTTCTGCCTATTTGTAGCTGAATAAGTGAAAGAAGGCTAACACCAACTAAACTCTCTAGGTATAAAAGGTTTGCATTAAAATTTTTCTAGCACAGATGGTGAATCTTTGCTGCTTTAGTTGTTCTGCAAGTGACAAGTGCTATAAAGCCTGAATATTTTTCTACATGTATATTTAAGACTTGTACTAACTGCTGTTTATCCAAATAAAGTAATAGCTTTGAATACTGCTGAAAAGTATACCATAATATTGGCAAAGTTTTACTGAATCTGTTTTTATGAGAAAGAATAAAACAAGGGTACATAGCTATTCAGCAATATCTACTACTCACTTTTTTAATACGCCTAGAAATATTTGAGGGAATTTGAAAGTGATCTCTTGAGAGTGTGGCCAATACTCACTGTTGCCCTTAAAATCCCATGCTGAAACACCATTGCCAAAAATAGCCTCCTAAAGGTGATACTTCTATGAAAGATGTCACAAGTTGCAGCAAAAGCCACATGGGTATATAAGCCATACCTACAGTGTTACTTAATACAAGTTGCACATTTATTTCATGTACTCCTTTTCCTATTTGATATTCCTTTCCCTACTTTACATGAAGAATTTTGGTTTGGAGATTATTTTTTAAAAAATTTTGAGATGAGATCTTGAAAAATCTCATTAGATGAGAATGTGAAATGTATCCACAAAACAGTGGGTTTGATCCAAAACCAGAGTTTGGAAACCAAAGAGGAAGAGACCACTGCTGTACAGTACACTGTTATCCCATAAGAAAGAATTCTGCAAGGCAAAGAAAGTAAATTTTCCAACCAAAAATATTATGTAATAGAAGAGGGGAAAATATAACTCCTTCACACATGGCTTGACATGAATCAGGTAATAAACAGATGTTAGCACATGCACTTAGGCATAGGCTTTGTATGTACTTTTTTACAGGTCAACAATATGTAGAACTATTTACATATATCCTTACGCGCATACATCTTGGATCACCAGTGTAGAAATAATTTCTCACCAGCTGCCTGCCTGCCCCCAAACCATTCATGCACCAACTGAAACAGAGGGGACAGTGAGAGCAGACTAGAACAAATTCCTTTGGAAATTCCCTCAAGGCTGCCTGTGCTCAGCCTGGGCTGGTTATTTCAGATAATACCTATCCCTAACCTAGCTTTCACAGCTGTGTGGAGCATTGCAGCTCTTGACAGCACCAAAACCTGCCAAGAAGATCCTGGGAGTGATAACTCCCAGCTTCTGAGATTTTCTTCTGGTCCAGGAACATAGAAATCAGCATATTAGTGAGCTAATCTGAAGCCACCTTACATTTTAAAACACAAAAGCCCACCACAAGACTTTACTGCAGTATCTCCTGAAAACAGGCTTTTCATTACGGACACCATTTGTTGCTGCACTGTCTTGCACATTTAGCACAGCTGAGGCTCCAGATTCAGATTCTGGGGTACCATATCTGCCTACCAGTAAAAAAGTAAAACCCTACAGAATATTTACATAGAGACTAATGATTATTCAGGTAACATAGAGGTTATATTGCTCTGTTCCAGGTGGGACCTGGAAGTGATGTTAATTTTAGGTCATATTGTGAACTGTAGTGAATAAGCTTCTTTATTTTCCATTTTTTAGCACTTCCATTTGCTCTACTTGTCACTGCAGTAGCTGATTCAGCTACAGTATGTAGATGAGCTGCAGGATGGTAGGTATAAGAAGTATTTCCATGCCTTTACTATGATGCTTTGGACTCATTTCACAGCTATTACTATGAAACATGGGCGAACCCTGAATTGTTAAATTAACAAGAAAGGAGTTGTGTAAATTGAGTAGTAGCAGCATAGCCTACCCCTACTCTTTTTGTGGGGAGAAAAATGCAATTTTTTAATAGTTTTAGTACAACCAAGGAAAAGTCATGTTTTAAAAAGAAGCTTGAAGGAAATACTAAAGAAACAGAAAATCTAGTTTTCCTTCAAAATCAATTTACTGCATTAGTAAAACACAACTGTTATGCTCCTAGAAGTTGTCGTTCCCCTCCCCCCAAAGTTCTTTTCATTTGAGATAATGGGAACATTTATTAAAAATGTGAAACCTAGCAGCTTTTTTTGTTCTACACTGATTGAAGCAGCTACCTTTTGGGGGAGAAAAGGAAGGGAGGGAGGGAGGGAGGGAGGGAGGGAGGAAGGAAGGAAGGAAGGAAGGAAGGAAGGAAGGAAGGAAGGAAGGAAGGAAGGAAGGAAGAAAAAAAGATATGCAACCTAAGACAAACATATCTTCTTGACTCTGATGTTAAAGTTGATTAAAATTAGAGATGACCAAGTTCTTTGGTTTTGCATGGTTGGTATAAAAACAAAATGCATATATTATTCTGAGGGGACACAAGCACAACAGTGATGTAGGGAGAACATCCCACTGATTGAGCAAACAAATACACCCTTATACTCTGCTGATATGCTATGGAATTAAAATCATGTCTTTTTAATCTGAGGTTAGATTGCAAAGGTTTATGCGCTTTATATACCTGGGGATGTGGTACTGTTGGTTAATCTCTGTGCCAAAATATATATAGGAGCAGACTAAAGCTTCCTCTTCATCAGTTTACTAAAGCATGGGTAAAGCACATGTAAGGTGTGGGTTCCCACCATTTTCAGTGAAAAGTCACACATTCCTAACAGTTCTTTTCTCTTGGTAGAGCTCTTCTTGTCTCTAATAGGCATCACAAGTTGCACAACAGCTACACAGGCCTGAAAACTGGGATTGTAAAGAACTACATCCCTACTACCATTTGTTCTCTGTTCTGACCTGCTAAATTGATATGGGAAGAGACCTTGGCTGGCGTCTAGGATTCACTCTAATATATTTAAACAATTTGCTAATCATTATAATAATATTGGCTCCTTGAAGTAATGAGAAATTGGAAAGGAAAATTAATTTCCTCGTGAGAATGAGGCACAGTATCAAGCAGAGCTGTGCCAAAATTCAGAGTTCATCTTTTAAAGGCAACATCAGATCTTTATTTCAATCCAAAGAGAATAAAACAGGGATTATTTTCAGATGTAAGGACTACTAGCAAGTCTCCCAATTAAAATTATACCAGCAAAATCCAGCAACATATCAACTAGTAAGAAATCCAATTGTTCTGCAGACCTGGGCTGCCTACCACGCTGAACTATCAGAAAAATATAACTATATCCAAAACGATCTCCAAAAATTTGTATAGAGAACTTTTAAGGGAACAGTCTTATTTTTACTTACTTTTTCAATGTATAATGCTCTCTGAAGTGCCTTTATTAGTTCATTCAGGGTTTTAATAAATTGAGAGACCATCCAGGATCAGAGATTTACTGTCTTTCAAGCATTGCCTCCAAAAACCCTTCCAATGTTCAGAAGTTCAAACCAAATGCTGACTATCACAGTGTGCTCTTCCTGACCTGAATATTTCAAATTCAGAGCTCCCTAACAAAAATCTCCCATCAAACACTTTTTTATTGACAATGGTCTGCTCTTCAGAACAAAGGGAACTACACCTTGAGAATAAGAAATGTGCATCTGTAACCCTCCATATTCCATTGGCTACAAAGTTCTCTGACTTCATGCTTTCTCCATATAACAAAAAAAAAAAGACAGAGAAAGCTGTGCCACTGAAATCATAAGAGAATCAAGACTGCACTAAGAGCCTATTATCACTGCTAATGAGGCTGATACCGCTGTGTTGAGTTGCTCTTTTGCTACTGCTGCTCCACAATTCAGGCAGTCTGATGAACTTAGATCTGCATTGTCAAACATCAAGAAAGCAGCGCAGGAAGGTCACAAAGTCTATGTAGAATTGGGCACATTGGAAAAGTCATATGAACAAAGACTGTTTAGAAAACAGTGAGTATGCAGATGGCCTGCTTTATTAGAATGTATCTCTAGCATAGAAAACTGCTGCTATTTAAAAAAAAAAAAAGGGAGTGCTCCTGTGCTCCACCCAGGTAATTGCAGCTCCAATATATCACAGCTTCCCACAGCTACTGCAATGTAACAGGAAGATGACTTAAAGAAGCTTTCAGAGCAAAGCGTCACTGCTTTCCATCAGCAACCTGAGATATGGTACACGCATGCATCCCATCCACACGATTTGCACAGCTTCCAACTCAGCATAAAAGCATGCAGTTTAAAATATGACAATCATAACTTCACATTTTCAGATGGCACCATTTCTTACAGGATGGTTGTCTGCTCTGTATTTTATCTTCTACATACGAACAATTTATAGTCACTCTTGAAAATGTTTCTGAAAAATTCAAGGAACTCACAACCAACTTTCTCTATAAAACAGCTCACATGAAAAATTTCTTTCTAGTGACACTAGCACATCAGTACAACATCAGAGAGCAGGACTTCCAGAAGCAGCATAATCATATGGGAAAGGTTATACTGAACTCAGTATCCCTGTTCTCACTGAAAGAGTAAGATAGGGGGCACAACATTCCAGATACTGCTGTGTTGAGCAGGTCAATAGACTAATACAATAGACTATCAGACCATATGGACAATACAAATATGGCTCTTTATACCCAAAACATGATTCAGATCTAAACCAAAACAAAACATAAAACCCCACAACCAACCAACCACCAAAAAAACCCTAATGGCCAGAAATGTACTAAATCCATACTTAAGATACTAATGTCACCCAGACTTTTAGCAATCACTTGACATTTGGTTGCAATTTCCACAACTACATGGACATGTGCTACATTTACCATGTAATTCCATATTTAACTGATTTAAGTTCAGATAAAATTACTGAATTTAATTATTCAAAGATGGAGATAGCATATATAAAAGATAGGTATTGACACAAATCTGTTGAAAAAACAACTGAAAATTGGGGGGGGGGAAAGAAAAAAAGTAGAACACCACAAATCCCGATTTAAGGGACCTGGTAAGATGACAATTACAACCGAAAAATAAAAAGCTAATGCATTTTCGTGATCTTCTATCTCTTACAAGAATGACTATATTCCCAGATGAAATTTAAATTAAATGACATTCAGAAAGCCCTTCAAGAAGAACAACTGGTAGCAGCTGCAACATTTGTCTTTAGATTTTTAGAAAGAGAGAAGATGGCCTGACTGCAATATGCTGTTCAGCAACAACAGCTTTGTCACATCTGTCTCTTTTTTTTTTTTTTTTCCAAGAAGGAGAAGCGCTCCCTTACTGAGAAGAGCGGGTAGGAAGCATGTTCACCTAATCACTTTCAGGTAACAGGTGCCAGATGAGATCTCTCAGGCAACAAGCTTTCCATTTTCTTTCAAAGGGAAGCAGACCTCATTTAGATAATTTAGAAGTTGAATGGTTTTCTTCTTTTTTACTTTGTGAATAGAAAAGGCTGCAAACTTGGCTGACTAATGCTGCAGAAGCTCTTCATAGGCATGAATATGGTTTTATTTTGCAAAAGAGGGAGAATCTTGATACCTTTTCTGTGAGAAACAACCACTTCTGGACACACCCAGACTGTTCTCAAACTGGCCAGTATTCCTAATTCTACAGTACTAATAAGTCTGCATTCTGATCTGTTTAAAGCTGTCTATAAAGACACATCGAAGCATTTCAGAACAGATTAGAGATAACAGTTCAGTCCTTATTTTAAATTACAAGATCTGCAAAGCAAAAAAAAAAAAAAGAAGAAAAAAAAAAAAAGGGTGGGGACAGAGTGGAAAGCTGATGGCATAATTTGGGCTGCTTTCCCTTGGCCCTGACAAGGAATGACACAGAATGGAGCGCCTGGGGTTAACTTGGGTTTCATAATTTAATGAATGGAGCCTGTCAGTCACACAGGAAATGTGTTAATATAATCAAGTCAGGTACCAGGGGGCATTAGAATTCTCTTCTTGGCATAGGACTGCAGTGTCCAAAGGCTATCATTCAGAATATTAAAACTAAAAGATGCTGATAAAACAGCTTAGCATGTTTAGTAGCTAGTGCACAAACACAATAATCATTTCCACACTGAGTGCAGAATCAATACAGCGGATTACTTCCAAATACTTAACAGTGTTTTCAATGTCACCAAGAAAACTTCTGTCTCGAATCTCAAAGTCTTTATCTCTTGCCAATATATTTCCCACTCACTTCCCTCTGACTTTTTTTCTAGCTCTGAACACCTTCTGTGTTCTCTTTGACATCCTGCTCTTCCTCAGCTATATAACTTTTTCAAGTTTCATCTGCTCTGTTGCATTCTCGCCATCCTCACGCACTTTGAACACTAAGGGAACCAGCAAATGCTTCATTCTTGGGTTCCTCCATCTTAAAAAGAGAGGAAAATTTTGCCCAGGAGACTTTCTGTTTCTTATTAGTTACCTAACATTTTAATTTTCTTTTCCACCTCCAATTTAATAATAAAAAAAAAAGCAGCGGCCAGTTTCTATCTTTTCTCTCTCCAGCCTTGTAATACATTAATTCACTTTCACAATGTTGCCTTCCAGTGAATAATTTCATTTTTGTTTTAACCTTCAGGGCTTTGTAGTTACTCATGTAACTTCTACCTCCACTTGCTATTTTGACTTTCCATAAGTATTTGATTTTTGTGTCTTTCTGGTTGCTATAGCTTCTGAGGTTTTAAAGAATTTCTATTATGTTTTTTCACAAATCTTTTTTAAACTGTATATGACAAATCTACAGCTCAGTGTTTTGTGCATCCCAAAGCAAAAAGCACAAAAAAAAAAACAACAAAAAAAAACAAACAAAAACAAAACAAAACAAAAAAAAAAAAAAAACAGGTTAAGCACGTAAGAATTGTAATAATTAAAGAATCAATCTATTTTTAGTTTTGATGAAGTAAAGAAGAATTAATGTGGTAAAGGATTCCACAGAAATGTTACATGAGCACAGTCCACTTAAGTAAGACCAAAAATTAACAAAAGAGACACTGAAACAGAATGGGAGACTATGTGAATATCACTGAATATCTATAAAAAGAAAAGCATGTAGAGACAACAAACAGGAATGAATACCAGACTTAGTAAGGTCTTAGACAGAAAGCATACAAAGAGCTGGAAAGGCCTAGAGGCTCTGAATGATGGACTCAGAATAGAAAAAAATAGAAGAAAGCAGTTTTATGCTCTACTGTTCTTTTCAGTATCATGAATTATTTTCTGCTGTCTGCTGTGCATGCCCTTTCCTTTAACATCCTCTGCTTTTTCATGATATATTTTTGTGGCAAATAATCTATACTTTTTCCTTTTTTTTTTTTTTTCCTCTGCTCCAACCCAGTTTTCATCTATTTCAAAGACTTTGCTCCTATGTAAATGGTGATACTGCTAAAATGTACTCTTCAGTTCCTGAGGCATCTAAAAGAACAGCAGCCCCCAGATCATTTAACTACCTAGCTGACTGATGGAGTCCTATGGTTCAGTGACAGTCAGTTTCATCTACTCAGTGTAGGATCTTACTTTATGGATATTTCTACTTGGTTACACAAACTCCAACTGTAAAATACTTCTTCTCCATAAAAGCTATGTTTTTTATTAAAATGACATGATTAAACTTAATCCCTGATCTTTGGTGCTAACTGTTGTAAAAGGGAATATATAACCTGGGCATGGGTGAGATGTTGACACTTGTTACTTATATCCAGCACTTTGATACCAGAACCACCATGATCTGTATTTCATCCTTAAAGAAAAAAAAACAACAAACCAAAGAACAAACCCCTGCACCTCTTCCATGCTATGCTTCAATATTTAATTGCCAGCTCCTAATTATTTGCAACAACTTATTCCTTAACCACAAAGGAAAGGTAAAAGGGAAAACAAATAAATAAATAAATAAAATGAAACACATGTCATAGGTTCAGCAGTAGCAGTCATTTTTCTCCTTCTTAGTAGCTGGTGCAGTGCTGTGGTTTTGACTTCTGGACGGGGAACAGCACTGATAACACTGATGGTTTTAGTTGCTGCTCAGTAATGTTTAGTCTGACCAAGAACTTTTTGAGTCTCATGCTCTGCCAGGGAGGAGGGGAACTCGGGAGGAAGCAGAGACAGGACACCTGACCCAAACTGACCAAAGAGATATTCCATACCACAGCACGCCATGCCCAGGATGTAAAAACTGAGGACAGGAACCTGGAAGAGTTAGTTCATGGCTCGGCCATTGGGTGGTGAGCAGTTGTATTCTCTTCCCTTGTATTTCCCTTGTCATTATTATTATTGGTGGTAGCAGCAGTGACTTGTGTTGTACCTCAGTTACCAGACTGTTCTTATCTCAACCCATGGGAGTTACATTCTCTAGATTCTCCTCCCCATCCCCTCCGGAAGTGTGTGTGTTGGGGGGGGGGGGGGGAGGAGAAAGAGGGGGGAGTGAGTGAGCAAACTGGGTGAGTTATAGCTGGGTTCAAGCCATGACAACATACTATTGGGTTGTAAGATTAAAATTATTTTTTAAAATTAGATCTAATTTCAGGTAAAAATCTTTCAGTTCACTGGATATCTCTAAGGAACTCTCTTCATACAACTACATATTTTAGCTCTTTAAGAATTTATGTTTTCTTACATTGAATCATGCTGCAAACAATACACACACAATTTTGTGAGGGTAGCAGTCAGGAAAAGAATATACAGGAAATCAATGATTTCTTTATAAAAACAAAGAACACTGCAGAATCAATAGAAGTTCTGATATCTATATTTGAATTTACTTTTTAAAGATGAAGCATGTGTCTGCATCTGGTAAAACAGCTTCTAAATCAGAGAAAACTTCTAAGTAAATTCAATACATTTGTCCAGCTCATGTATTAAAGTCAAACTAGGACTAGTAACAATCAGCTGCACTCCAGTTAAACATGTAAGACTCTGCAGAAGAACTCCAAATTCTTTGGAATGTGGAGGCACATTCACAGTTAATAGCTAGTACTAGATAAGTACTATTATCTATAAGTACTATTATCTAGCTAGTACTAGATAATAGGTGGATGTTATTATTTCACCTATCTGTTACTGCTCTCTGTGGAGTCAGTCAAATGTGCAAGCACTGCTCAACTGCTTCAGAGCAAAGCTAGGCTGGTAGAAATGCTTTTTAACTCAAAAGAGCTGTTCACCTCTGTGTATCTGTTCATGGCCACATGCTCAAAAACCATCCTGTTAAAATTAAAATCACTCCCTGCATATATAACAATTTGTGTACGTATGCTGGGTCATGTGCTTACTGTCTTTGATCTTCCAGATCTTTCTTTAGATTGCCCTTTTCTTGCTTAAACATTATTTATTGAAACCTAACCAAGATCATATTGATAAAACAGCTATTTAATACCGCAGAGTTGTAATTATTGAGAAAATAGTAGTTGTGGCACAGGAGTAGACATGAAGGAAGAAAGAGACGAGGGGAGATCTAGCACACAATTTGAGTTCTAGTATGAAAACTACTGTTTCAGTGATTCTTCAGCCATGTACTATGCAAATTCATTGTTAAATCTGTGTTTATTATTGGTATAAATCTACTTCGTTACAACTGTGCACAATTAAGCTTTTAAATCAGAAGCATAAAAAGTATGATTACACATCCAGGAGCTCCCCTGTTAGGAAGCTTGCAGGCTCCTGAGTTTCTTCCGTAACTCCAGAGATCTTGAAGGTTCTGCATTGCAAACTGTCTCATGACACAAGGCAGACAGCTCAGGCATTTTCCAAAACAGTTATAATTTCAATGTTACATAAAACCACAGAATCACAGAATGATTTAGGTCGGAAGGGTCCTTAAAGATCATATGGTTCCAACCCCCCTGCAATGGGCAGGGACACCTTCAACTAGACCAGTTTGCTCAAAGCCCCATCAACCTGGCCTTGAACACTGCCAGGGATGGGGCAGCCACAGTTTCTCTGGCCAACCTGTTCCAAAGTCTCACCACCCTCATAATGAAGAACTAGGAGATGAAGGTTGCAATATGGGGTCTGTTCTCTATCAGAATACCTTGTCTTTTGTGGGTGGAAGAAAAAATAGCATCTGCCAACTAGCAGCTGGAATATTGTGATAACTATACAACAATAAGAACCTGTATTAGGCAAATGTCCTGGGTTCAGCAGTAGCAGTCATTTTTCTCCTTCTTAGTAGCTGGTGTAGTGTTGTGTTTTCGACTTTAGGCCTGGGAACAGCGCTGATAACACCAGCGGTTTTAGTTGCTGCTCAGTAACCATTACTCTGACCAAGGACTTTCTGAGTCTCATGCTCTGCTAGGGAGGAGGGGAAGCTGGGAGGAAGCAGAGACAGAACACCCGACTCAAACTAACCAAAGAGGCATTCCATACCACAGCACGTCATGCCCACTATATAAACTGGGGGCAGTTACTTGGAAGGGTTAGATCACTGCTTGAGTCAGTCTGGGTATCAGTTGACGGGTGGTGAGTGCTTGTATCCTCTTCCCTTGTTATTTCCCTTACCATTACTATTATTGGTGGTAGCAGTAGTGGTTTGTGTTATACCTTAGTTACGGGACTGTTCTTATCTGAGCCTGTGGGAGTTACATTCTTTAGATTCTCCTCCCCATCCCTCCGGGAACAGGAGGGAGGAAAGGGAGGAGTGCGAGAGAGGCTGGGTGGTCCTGAGTTATGGCTGGGCTTAAACCAGGACAGTAGATTAGGACAGGAAGAACAGAAAGGACAACTTGAATAGTCAGAATAAAAATCATCTGGCAAAGGATGCATTTTATATACACACCTACCGGCTGATGTACCCGATGGTGTCCTGATACTTGCCCCAGTGTCTCTTGCTGACACTAGCATACTGCAAGGAATCCTCACAGCAATCTCCATTCTTAGAATTTTCAGGTTTGGGACAGTAGAAATGCTTTGTATGAAAGCTTTGCTCCTCTGGGAGCCATGCAAAAGGAAAACCTTGATAGAGAAGCAAATTGACAAGGACAGGAGCTGGTGCTTAGCCCACCTGCAAAGCCACAGAGGTTGCATAATGCAAATTAAACTAAACCCCATAATTCCGGCAGTGGCTCTCTTCTGTACTTTTGTGATGATTGTCACTCATCTTGATGTGAACTGCTATGCTCCTCATTGCAAGCTGTTACTGTTTTTTCCCTATGTATTTCAGGCATGCTGAATGCCAATTCTTTTACTGCCGAGCTACTGTTCTAAGGATCTTATCCTAACTTTGTGGTTTTTTCTGCACATTTCAGTGTTTCTTCATTTGGCTCATGTCACAGTTGGCTCTAACCTAGATTATGCCCTGTTTTTCTAACAGCTTGCTTAGTTTTGATTTGGTCCCTTTTCTGCAGAATAAGATTTTTTAAAAAATGAACATTTGTATTTCACATTTGATACCTGAAATCTTGGAACAAATAAAAATAACTGCTTTACTTGAGAAGCACCAGGTAGCCCTATGTTGACCACACCTATTATTTCTAAGTTGTTCAAAATGTATATCTTGATCCGGGGAAGAGGGGAAATGGTTCCTTTCAAGCCTGATTTTGAAATACTATAGAAAATTAGAGGAAAATAAAACTAGGAAATATATTTCCAGATTATTTTATTCTGTTTCTACAATTAGAGGGATTTGGTAATTAGTTTAGGATTTAAGAGCAGTAAATCAAACTGTCTACTGCACAGCTGCTAACATTGGGCCCATACATGAGTTCTCAAGAGAGCAGCTCAAGATACGTAGTATACTTCTCCACAAGAACGAGACGTAAGTGTCTGCAGTCACACTCAAACTCTTCTTCTTAGCGAAAGGGACAATGCCATACACATGGAACAAAGAATTTATTGTTAGCCCAATTCTTGCTTATAGAATAAAAGTCCACTAGCCCAAATCATACAACTAATGCAGAAAAGCCTCAATAATAACAGAGTACATCAGAGCTGAGACAGGTCAGGCAACACTCGCTTGCTCACTGTGCAATCGCTGCAATGAAGTACAACCAGCTCAAGCGCAGAAAACTCAGATGCGTGCTGAGACTTGGCTTTTACCAGGTAAAGCACTACCTATCTGGCTTGCTTCTTGTCAGTTGATTCCAAACCAAGAAGGATAAATCCCTAAATACTATCAATGATAATTTTGCTATTTTCTTTGATATATGCTTTGGATAGCTTTATTGTACAGCCCTGTTTCATTGGTATTTGATCTTAAAAACAAAAAAAAATAAAATAAAAAACAAAACAAAACAAAACAAAAACATTCTTTAAAACACTATTACATATGTTAGAACTCTTTCCACTATAACATATTTTGCTAGGGTCACTAGAACAATTATCTTCTATTAAGAATGCTGGGCTTTGTTATGAGATGGCATTCTGGTTTGAGATTCAATAATTAATAAAATGTGAGATAGGCTGGTCACATAGTTTAAGGTCCTTGCGTTAATGTCTTAGATACTGTGGTGGTGAAGTGTAGGAACCACACCAGCACAAAATACAGTTTCCTACAGAAAAGTATTATAACCCATTATCTACATTTCTCTAAATTTTAGTTTGTACTTTGACTCCAATGAACACTTTCAAAAAATAATTCTGTACAGCAAACATTTTAAAGTGTGTAATTTAATGTGTGCTACCCTGTGACTACTCAACATAAATATAACCCTCTTACACAAATTATTATTTTTTTGCCATTTACTGAGGGCAGAATTCCCTGTAACTGTAATTTATCGATTTTCTTGGTGATGCATGACTAGCTCAATTTCTCTTACTGGCTCATACTGAAAAAATAGTAGAGATGTGCCTCTATTAAAAAAAAACAAAAAGCATTTTTCCGTGACTGCATTGAATACAGGTAGGGGGCAGATTTAACATGCAATCAGATTCCACCTTTACAGACTCAGATTTCAGAACAAACATTTTAAGTTGGTACTAGCTGATGATGCATATTGTATTTACTAAAAATTATGTATAAAGTGTTGATTAACTAAGGTGATGTTACTGAAATATAAATATTTTAGTGGCTAATTACTTTCAGATCACTTTTGGATTATGCTTGACAGTACTACACAGAATGGAGCTACCTTTTTTTCCACTTGCCCAGACGTCTGATACTGTCTCTATTAGTAGCTTATGTCCGGTGAGAAAAATTCATTTCTTATATTTTTATTAGATTTTTTAAAATGTAACTTACATTAAAACTTCCTTTCTAATTTGGTGTTTTGACCCTGGAAACTGAGAATTTTGGCCAAAGCCCCAAATGGTTAGGACTGTCATGGGTTCAGCAGTAGCAGTCGTTTTTCTCCTTCTTGGTAGCTGGTGCAGCGCTGTGGTTTTGATTTTGGGCCTGGGAGTAGCGCTGATAACACCACTGTTTATAGTTACTGCTTGGCAATGTTTTGGTTTGACCAAGGACTTTTCTGAGCCTCATGCTATGCCAGGGAAGAGGGGAGCCGGGAAGGAGGGGAGAGCTGGGAGGAGGCAGAGACAGGGTGCCTGACCCAAACTGACCAATGAGGTTATTCCATACCACAGCATGTCATGTCCAGGATGTGAAGATGGAGGGCAGAGACCCGGAAGGGTGATGGTGGACTGGGGGTGCACGGCATGGTCAGGTTTTTGGTATTTGGGGGTTCGCTATTGGGGGGTGCACTGGCTGTGTTGGGCTTGGTGAGCAGATGTATTCTCTTTCTTTGTATTTCTCTTGTATTATTACTGGTGGTAGCAGTAGTAGTTTGTGTTATACCCTGGTTACTAAACTGTTCTTATCTCAACCTGTGCAATTTGAATTCTTTTGATTCTCCTCCCCATCCCCCTGGGACTGAGGGAAGAAAGAGGGGAGTGAGTGAGTGAGTGAGTGAGTGAGTGAGTGAGTTGAGTGAGTAAAACTGCGTGGGTGGGGGGCTTAAACCATGACAAGGACTAAAGATGAATGAAAAAAAAAACAGAAGAAAACCTAGTAGGAAAGGAGACAACATGCATTTTTTTTCTCTTTTCTTCTTTCTTCCCATTCACAAGAAGCATTGTGACATAGAAATCATAACAACAAAAAAAGGCTACTTATTACTTTTGAGTAATGACACTAAAGTTGGCACAAGTAAGCAACTGTACTGCATTTCAATTTAATTTCATTGTACTAGAAGAGGACTGCTTAATGACACTCTTTAGGAAGGTCTTGTATTACAACAAAACAAACCTTTGCTAAAGTTTATAGCAATGTGTGTATCTTCTTGTTTTTTTTGCTTTGGCCCAGAATAAGCAGTGGAAAGTGAAACCACTTCGCCAAGTTCACTTTTCCAACTGCTAAAATTCCTGCCTGTATTTTACAATCCAGAGAAAAACTGCTTTTTTAATATATGGTTAATGGCTACTTCATTGCCCTGGGTTCAGCAGTAGCAGTCATTTTTCTCCTTCTTAGTAGCTGGTGTAGTGTTGTGTTTTCGACTTTAGGCCTGGGAACAGCGCTGATAACACCAGTGGTTTTAGTTGCTGCTCAGTAACCTTTACTCTGACCAAGGACTTTCTGAGTCTCATGCTCTGCCAGGGAGGAGGGGAAGCTGGGAGGAAGCAGAGACAGAACACCCGACTCAAACTAACCAAAGAGGCATTCCATACCACAGCACGTCATGCCCACTATATAAACTGGGGGCAGCTACACGGAAGGGCTAGATCACTGCTCGGATAGGGCTGGGTACGGGCCAGAGGGTGGTAAGTGCTTGTATCCTCTTCCCTTGTTATTTCCCTTACCATTACTATTATTGGTGGTAGCAGCAGTGGCTTGTGTTATACCTTAGTTACGGGACTGTTCTTATCTGAGCCTGTGGGAGTTACATTCTTTCGATTCTCCTCTCCATCCCTCTGGGAGTGGGGGGAGAAACGGGACGGAGTGAGTGAACAGCTGCATGGGTTCTGGGTTGCCAGCTGGGCTTAAACCACGACATTCATTTTAAAAGGGTAATGGTGGAAGGTTCATCAAAATTATACTACAGGGTGCAATCTCAAACTGAAGTAGGGATAGCTAGAATATATAACATGAATATTTCATCTCAGATTTCTTAGGCTCACTGGTAAGTAAGTCTGTGAGTTGATCACAGTAATTGTTAAGTATTTTATAAATGAGAAACGGACTGCTAAGTAGAACTGTGCTCATAATATAATAATAGAAAATCCTCTACTCTTAGTTCAAAACCTAGAAACTGGTTTCTGCTTAACAGCAATTAATTGGGAGAGCTACAGGATCACACCCTACATGTTCAAAACTGATCATTACCACTTTAAGTGCTCCACTGAATAAATACTTACTTCTGTACTGGTTCCAGTAGATTACTGGATAAAAAAAAAAAATAGTATTTGATCAATTTCATTTTTTAATTGAACATTCATTTTGCATTTTGTCTAACTCTTTGACAGATACACTAAATCAAAATTCATACTGGAGTTCTACTGAGTGTGCCTAATTGATAATACCGGCTAATTAAATTTACAACTTCTATGCATATTAATTCTCCACTTTTATTTCGGCACTCTGAAATTCCATCAAGCTCCAACTAATAAAGAATGCAAACATTAATATATAGCCAGTTCTGTTGCTTAGTATTACATCTGGAGTTTCAACACACAGGACCTACTACTTCTAATAAAAAAGACACCTTTTGAACTCACTTGGAATATGAAAGACTCTTCTGAACCTATAAGGATCAAAGTTGTGATTCACTCAGAAAAGAGAGCTATTTGAAATTTCTTAGATTAGTATATAAATCACCATAAATTAAAAGCCTTACTGTCATGGGTTCAGCAGCAGCAGTCATTTTTTCTCCTTCTTGGTACGTGGTGCAGTGCTGTGTTTTTTGATTTTGGGCCTTGGAACTGTGCTGATAACACCAGTGTTTTCAGTTACTGCTTGGTGATGTTTTGTCTGGCCAAGGACTTTCTGAGCCTCATGCTATGCCAGGGAGGAGAGGGAGCCAGGAGGAAGCAGAGACAGGACACCTGACCCAAACTGACCAAAGAGGTTATTCCATACCACAGCACGTCATGTCCAGGATGTGAAAACGGAGGGCAGAGACCCGGAAGGGTGTGGTGGTGGACTGGGGGGTTCGCCGCTGGGGGGTGCACTGGCTGGGTTGGGCTTGGTGAGCAGTTGTATTCTCTTTCCTTGTATTTCTCTTGTGTTATTATTGGTGGTAGCAGTACTGATTTGTGTTATACCTTAGTTACTAAACTGTTCTTATCTCAACCTGTGCGAGTTGCATTCTTTCGATTCTCCTCCCCATCCCCCCAGGACTGGGAGAAGAAAAAGACAGGAGTGAGTGAGTGAGTAAAACTTCGTGCGTTACTAGCCTGGGTGAGGCTTAAACCACAACACTTACAGATCTGTTTTAATGCACAATATCAACTTAGAGTTTCCTTCCCCTACATAACTCACAAGAAAATATAATGCCCACTTTTCACTATCAGTTAATGTTGGATCAGTTAATCTTCGGACTGATCTAACCAAAATCAAAACATTTTGTGAATTGGCCTTCCAAAGACTGTCCCTATGTGACTTTCATTCTAACTTTGTATGTCATGTGATTTGGGAAATCCTCCCAGTCTGTGGATTTGTTTTTTAGAATGGATGCACAGTTAAAACAGTATTTTTCCATACTAACAAACATGAGGCTTTTTATGCACACAGGAATTCAGTGAAGAGAGCCACATCCGTAATGCTGTAATTGCTACAATCAGTCCCATTTTGCCACCATTTTCATAGCTCTGTTTCTCTTGGATAAAAATAAAACATCTACTCTTTCAAAAGCTCATGCTTATTCGGTATCAGCATCACCTCACACCACCTTAAAGGAAAGTAAAACAACAGAGACCAGAAAGAGACAACAACCTCCTGGGTTCAGAGGAGGATCAGGACTCCCACTGGGACTGTACATCTGTCCAACTCCCAGCATACTCCAAATCCAGGATTACATTAATCACATGAGTAGCTGACGCATTTGACAGCAGATGAGGAAAAAAATTCTGAGTTTTAGGGTGAGTGGGAGATCAAATTTTCCTCAGAATATTTTGTCCTTTGATTCATCTTTCTATTTCAACAGAAAGTTATTTTCTGTGCAATTTGAAATTAAAAAAAAAATAAATATAAGTATTACAGCACCATAAAGCAAAGGGATATTTTCAAAACTAACTTAGACTATTTAATTCAATAAACTACTTTATCTGAAGTCAGAGAAAAATGGTTTTGACAACCAATAATAAAACTCGGATGTTTCAGACTGTTGTGTTCATAAGACTTGAATTTGATGGATGAATTTCTCTGACCTCACCATAAACATTTTACATTACACAGATGTCATAAACAGCACTCAGTAAGAGTAAATGTGCTTGTTGGAACCAATTTGGATCCACTGGCATTTATTAGTACATTGTTGTTTGCTTAGATTACACTTCTATTTTTGAAATTGTCAGAGAATTCAGGTCATTGATAATAACCACCATTCACTCCTGAAGGATTTTTTACAGTGTCACCCCAGTGAACTTACACTGCTATCTGTAGCATACTCCACATGTGTGCCACTAAATAAGCTGGAATTTATAGCATTCCGGAGAAACTAGTAAGTAGAAAATTAAAATTAATAAACTGTTTCTTTTCTATATGATAAATGATAGTTAATTGTAGGAAGATTTTCATTATTGCTAAGAATCTCAAGAAATATAGCAAAATATATGACTGGCAGAACAGCTGAATTAGACAGCAGTAATAAGTTCTGATAGCAATACTTCTGAGGATTGCTAAAATCCACTCTTTCACAAATGACAACAAGTAAAGACTAGGCAAATGGAGGAGGAGGATTTTCACCCTAGTGCAGACAAAACTGCTGCCAGCTCCTCTGGGGCCTTCCACAAATCCTCCCTGCCCTCAGGGATGACACCATTGCAGATCACACGGTGTCCCTGCCCATGGCAGGGGGTTTGGAACTAGATGATCTTAAGGTCCTTTCCAACCCTAACCGTTCTATGATTCTAAGTGTTAAAGCTACTACTTCTGCACTTCTGAAGTTACATTTGAGAATAGAAGGCTTGGGAGAAGTTTGGCTTGATCCCTAGGGGGAAAAAAGGCTTATTTATAGAGTATCAGATGTAGCTAGATGAAAAGAAGCCAACATAAGGAGAGCAATACTTCGTTCAGCAAAATCTGATATTTGCAATATGTGAACATGGCATCAGAATACTGATGAAATTTTCATATTAAGAAATGCATTTATTAATAAGTAATATGAGTTATTTGGGAAAAAAAAACCTTAAAATTACAATTTTTCAGAGAATCATGAACATGGAAAGCTTCTCTAATTTTAGCAATAAAAGGATTTTTTATAAGAGCATGTAGGGATTGGACAAGCGGAAATGGCTTTAAACTGAAAGAGAGTAGATTTAGATTAGATATTAGGAAGAAATTCTTTACTGTGAGGTTGGTGAGACATTGGAACAGGCTGCCCAGAGAAACTGTGGCTGCCCCATCCTTGGATGGAGTGTTCAAGGCCAGGTTGGAAAGGGCTTGGAGCAATCTGGTCTAGTGGAAGGCGTCACTGCCCATGGCAGGGGGGTTGGAACCAGACGATTTTTAAAGACCCTTCCAACAAAAACCATTCAGTGATTCAATGATGATTAAGTATAGTGTATTTTTAGTCTTTTATTGTAATTTTTATATTAATTAAATAAACCTCATATGTCAGACTCCGAATTTGAAAATGGTTATTCCTAGATGATATTAAGGTCCTTTCTAGCCTTGGCCAGTCTACAATTCTACGATTTGAAATAATTTCCTCTAGTAGGTCAAGTTAGTGCATGCAATTCCCTAATGTGCCCTTACAATGTAGGTGCAAGAAGAATTAAGGCTGAATTGAAATTATTGGAAAGACAAAAGAATGAGACATGAAGGAAAAACAGTTGCCAATCCTGCTCTCTGTGTGAATTTATAGCCTGATCCAGAAAGACAGTTACATATGCACAGGACTATACAACTACCATTGCATGGTAGTACACTTTCTTACAAAAGCACTGAGGCTTATAAAACTCAACAAATGAGGTATATTTTAATTCTTCCATCTAAAAGCAATTCTCCAGGGTGGCTTATAAAGACCAAGATAACTTACATTTGTGTGACAGAGAAGCAGAAAGAAAGTGCAGTATTTTATTGATGATGAAGCACTTGGGGGTGTTGATTGATGAGTAAATGAACATGAGCCGGCAGTGTGTGCTTGCAGCCCAGAAAGTCAAGGGTATCCTAGGCTCCATTAAAAGAAGCGTGACCAGCAGGTCGAGGGAGGTGATCCCGCCCCTCTACTCTGCTCTCCTGAGACCTCACTTGGAGTATTCTGTGCATTTCTGGTGTCCTCAACATAAAAAGGACATGGAACTGTTGGACCAAGTCCAGAGGAGGGCCACGAGGATGATGAGGGGACTGGAGCACCTCCTGTATGAAGAAGGGCTGAGAAAGTTGGGGCTGTTCAGCCTGGAGAAGAGAAGGCTGCGTGGAGACCTCATAGCAGCCTTCCAGTATCTGAAGGGGGGCTATAGGGATGCTGGGGAGGGACTCTTCATGAGGGACTGTAGTGAGAGGACAAGGGGCAATGGGTTCAAACTTAAACAGGGGAAGTTTAGATTGGATATGAGGAACAAATTCTTTACTGTAGGGGTGGTGAGGCACTGGAATGGGTTGCCCAGGGAAGTTGTGAATGCTCCATTGCTGGAGGTGTTCAAGGCCGGGTTGGACAGAGCCTTGGATGGCATGGTTTAGTGGGAGGTGTCCCTGCCCATGGCAGGGGTGTTGGAACTAGAAGATTTTAAGGTCCTTTCCAACCCTAACTATTCTATGATTCTATGATTCTGCAATTTGCATTATAACAAACATGCTGTCCTGAACTGTGTTGCCACCCACTCTTAAAAATCTTGTCACCCAGCCAAAATTATCGTAACTTTGGTTTCTTAAATTCTACCACAGATTCATTTTATGTAGAGCTCAATAGGAGTAATCTAACACTATTTTTGCTAATAATCCAGTGAGTAATACAAATCTAACTCATGGCAATATCACCACAGACTGTGCTGGTGGAAATTCACAGTGCTAAGGATTAAAACAGAATGGCAATGATTACCATAGGTATGTGTTTTGTATTTTCAAATTGCTTGTTAAATTTATCTCCTTATAGGACTAATTGAGCTTTTTCTTAGAAAGACTGAATAAAAGCCTAAAAGGACAGACATAAATACATCAACAGCTGTGGGTTTCAATTAGTAGGAACATAACAGCTATGTTACTTGATTCTTATAAACAGAAACACGTTGTGTAGCAAAAGAAGGTGGTAATATGAAATGCAGGGCCAGAGAGTTGAGAAAAAAGCCTCTTCCATTGTTCATTCCAGGATGTTCAAGTGTCGCAAATGCTACCTATGCTGTCCTCAGTAAAACTGAAAGTCCATTTGTCTCCTTTTAAAACCAATATGCCTTTCAACAGTACTGGCTGGAAGGGGTGGGATTTTAAAGGGGTTTGGGTATTTTTTGTGAAATTTCACAGAGTAGTAATGTCACTATGAGTCTCCAGCTTCCCGCTCAGCTTTGGTCCTGCGTGAGTACTGTGTGAGTATTAATGATAATGACTTTCAAAAGTAAAGAACTTGAAACCAAGATCTTGGCTGAAGCCATGACCACTCTCAGCCTCTTTGCACAGAAGGGTCCCAAAGATATTATTAGCACAAGGTTTACGTTTGTGTGTATAACAATTACTCAGATTTTAGTGTTTTTCTTGTATATATTTGCAATTAAGAATTTATATAGGTGCTGGAGGTTATTTTCTTCTAGTACAAACAAAATAAAGAGTACAATATCAACGTATCAACATCTACACCCAAGGTAATAATACCTTCAGCAGGGAACCCCAGGCCTATCCATTTTCTGTAACAGCTGAATGGGAATGACTACTTAAACTAATGGGTTTTGAAATGTTTTCTGAGATAAAACAGCAGTACTCCAGCACGGGTTTTTTGTTTGGCTGTTTTTGTTTTTTTTTTCTTCCACTGTGATTCTGTTAAAGAACAGGTAGGCAGCAATAATTCAGTATGCAATTCCTTTTACACATAACTCTGAATGTAGACTTGAGACTCCTTTATATAATTCAGGGCTCTGGAATTGTCACATTCAGTGCATCTCGCTAAAGCCTTGTATTAAAGATTGCAAATGCAAAACAGTTGTTAAGTTTCCTATCTCTTGGGAAAGAGCATGCACTGCAGATTCAGAGTATTCTGTCTGCAGGCAGGAGGTCAGCCAGAAGCTCCATGCATCAGCTTTTCTCTTGGCCAAGTTAAAAGTGACCTTGCTCCCTGTCCTTCTTAGCTGGTTTGAAAGACAAGGAAGAAACTGCATGAAATGTAATTATCAACAGAAGAGAGGAAGTGGTTGTATTATCCTTTCGGGCTGTAATGTAAATAAGCCCTGTAAGACTGTAAATATATACATGACTATCTTGATGCTTTTTTTTAATTATTATTATTTTCACATTCACCTTCTCTCTTTCGCCTTTCCTCTTAGGCAAGCCGTTATGTCTATCACCTTCCCATGGGACCAGGTGGCACTGACATGTAGAAGAAAGCAGCAGCAGCAGCACTGATAAAGGATTCAGGAGCCACACAGATAATTATACGCAGTGCTTAAGGGGAGCAGCAGTAAAACAATTGGCAGCCAACTCCTCCGTGTCTGTTAGCAGGTGCAGCAAGTATCCATGAAGCTAAACTATGCTGTGGGAATATAGGGGGTGGTTTGAAAATAATTTCCCAATAGACAGAAAGTCTGCAGACTTCAATGCGCTTATCTGCTCTAGTTGCACTGTTCAGCTGGGTAAGCTTCTGTGTGGTACTGAAGTAATATATATTCATATACACCTATACATACACCCAGGTGTATATATAACAGTGTGATACATATCTTGCTCTGATCTCTATTGCATGTAAAGTCAGCATTGTGGTACAGATCATCCTCCTCCTGTCCTGAAGTCCCACAAAGATGCTCTTGTCCTCTCTAATAACATATCTATCAAAGCAAATGTTATATTTCATGTTATAATCTCATGATCTTCAAAATCAGAAGTCCTATATAAAAGTATTCAAGAGAAATATTAGGACTAGATGCGACATCTTTTCATGGCAAAGTCATCAGACATTCATTTTTGTTCATGTATAATTCAGAGTGGGAATTCAACCTGAAAGGAACACACTGCACGTGCAGTTGTGCACTCACAGTAATGAAGAATTTAGGAATAATGTTTAAAAAAGGAAAGCATTCTGCTTTAAAACACAGCTACATTTTTTTAAGTGTTTTTTCCACTTGAACAGTCAGTTTATAATTTTTTAAGCTGTTGGCCTAGTTCAACCAAACTGAAGGTACTAAATTCTGACAAGATTTGTGAAAATCAGTAGCTTGACAGGTGAGAAACTTATTTCTTGCCTCCACTAATTGGGAATCTGTGAAAAAACTCCCTTCCTGGCTTGTCCCAGAGAGCTTGGTGATCATCTCACATATTCTGCCTTGCAATGAGAACAGGAATGGCATAAAAGAGGTACAGAGAAGGTACAGCACCCAGGGCTACAGGCTTCCTGCCTGTTGGGGTGAACAGTGAGGGGACAAGCGGGGCTTTGGGAGCATTCAGGGAGGCAGGTAGGGATCTGGAGAGCACATATGGGGAAAAGAAGACTGAGGCAGGAAGGACAGCAGCAGAGGCAGTTCTGGAAGGAAAGTGTGGCTTAGCACAAGAAGGGGAAAGAGTTTCAGGGAAGATGACGGCAACCTGGCATTTTTTGTAGGATGGATAACGATGAAAGATACTACTCCATTCTTTAATATAATTTATGCTGATGAAACAGCTCTTTTTCTCTTAGTCCTTGGTGAATAAGGATCTTTTAACTTCCTGACTTGCTGCTTTCTTCTTCTTTGCACTGTTTCCCTTGGTTGAACCCTTTCCAGGAGGCTGCTGCATTCTTGCCTTACTTTGAAAATTCAACAGCAGCAGCTCTTCTCACTGATTCCAGCTCTTAATCCCTCCAACCACCCAACAGTGTTTTTATTAACATTTTATAGTCATTCCTTTCTCTGTTTTGCTGAATATTAGCCCCACATCTTCCCGCAAAACAGGTGTTTTCCTACCTACTGCAAAATACAGGCATATAGTCTGCCTCTTCCCTCCAACTTATTTCTATCTTTCCACTCCACAGCACGAAAGACAGGACCAACGTGGTGTCCCTGGTCTCTTTGTCTAACAGCAGTTTACAGCCACCCCTAGGACTTTGATGATCATCAAACCTCTTGAATGGCCTGCAGCTGTTTTTCAACTGCTTTTACAAACGTCTTGAGGTGTTAAAGTGAATACAATTTCCTGCAACTTTAACGGTTTGGAATCAGTTATTTCACTCCTACACCAAGAGTCAAATGTGCATTTGATGTCCCTGACTGCTGTCTTTGTTCAGGGATTTATACGTGTCTGCTTGTAGACTGTTGTGGCATGATAAAAACCTAAGAAGCATTAAAAATATTAGTTGTAGTGAACTGACAGCACATATATCTTAGTATTAACTATGAACATATAAAGAGAATCAGCTTGTTTTATGAACAGGCTCTGCTGCAATTGCAGTAATAGACCTGGTGCTATTAAAGAGTGACAGTTTGTTGTGTTTGCATTACAACTGTCAAGTTTCAGAATTGTACAGACCTTTACATGATTGCCTCTAGTAGCATGCCATGCCTACGATGAGCATGAGAAGCAGAGTGGAAAGATTAACTGCAAATCAAACCGAATGAACTGCACAGGTGAGGAAAAGTTTATGGAAGGGTAATGGCTCTGTGCTTCTGAGCAAGATACAAGCTGTGAAGGGGAAAGCCTGTTTTCTAAGTCCAAGATGAGATTGGGAGTGTCAGAGATTTAACTACAGTCCTGGGATATCCGCTCATGCAGTCCATTAACTTGCAGATTCTACAGCAGGATGTTGTGCAGTGCTCCATTAATATTTGTAAAATGCTTGAAAATGAAATGCTAAGAATTAACCTTGCTATCATGAAAATCAGTGGGAATTATGCCAAAATCCTAGTTTTGAGCTACTCTTAATTTCTCTCATAGATTCTCTCTAATAGAAGTTACAATTGCTTGTTTGTGATTTTCCAGCTCCCTTTTAACAAAAACGTCTCAGTAAATGCTTCTGCTTTCCCTATTTAAAACTGCAAATTCTTATCTCTCTCTTATACTATATTGCACAAAACCAAATCCCAATCAAAAAAAAAACAAAAAAAAAAAAAAACAAAAAACAAACAAACAAAAAAAAAAACCCAGTAATTGTGTTGAAAGAGTATTATCAATATTTTTCAAGGAAAAAAAAACCTAACAACATAGAAATGACTACAAAGCACAAATATTTTTTATAATCAAAATGTAAATTCTCAGCCTTTAAGCTGAAACTCAGTATGTAAATTCTGTGTGACATAAGATGGTCAAGCCCAATATTACATTCTGTTTATCACTTCACATAAACAGACAAGAAGAAATCTGGTCATTAATTCTTTTTCAGATGTCTCAAGTATTCTGAGATCTGGCACCCATCAGGATGCCCTGTGAAAACTTATTGTACTGCTAAGAGTGATTTATAGTGCTTCATATAGTGAGGTCTTGTTAGAATGCTGTTGTATTAACAGGAAGTACCATCACCTCCTAAACTTAGCTGTGATAATATATAAAACCTGTCTTAGTGGCCATCCAGCTTCAGCATTGCCATCAATAAGAAACAGCACCTTTCATCTCCAAGGAGCTTTTCATAACACAGCACCTTTCCTCACAGCTGACACATTAAGGAAAGACACCTCACGCTTTCATCGTTAAAAAGAATCATCCCTTTGCTCCACCACATAAACCGATGTGTCTATTCTTCGTCTGATTCTTGTTTAAATAGTTCTGGTTTTACAGTTGGTGGCATTCCAGAGACTTAAGCAATGAAGAATACACAATTTTAGTGTTGTGACTCTGCAATGGTTTCCCATTTGCTAATTAATTTTTTATTCACTCACAAAGCCTTAACTGTAGAAAACTCCTCCTGTGGCAGCTAGAACTACATAGTATAGCACTTTGGTTAATTTGCCTCTGAACTGTATTTTCATGATGGTTTAAATACTATATAGTAAGAATATAAAACAGCAGAATAACAAACTCTCTATAGTAAAATATTACATCCATTCTAATGGCACCACCCAACCAAATTTCCCTTCTTCAATTATATGCATCTCTGGTATTTCATAAACAACTAAAACCTAACATAAATCTCCCTCTGATGCACACAGGACAATTACAGATTTCAGCCTTATTGCATAGCAAATATCAGAATGCAGATCAGCAAAAACCTGCTGAACTGAATCGAGAAAGAGTGAATTTTATTCCCAAGAGAGATGTTCTCTAGATGCTGAGCATAGG
The DNA here is from genome assembly GCA_017639245.1 of Myiopsitta monachus. Classification (NCBI taxonomy): domain Eukaryota; kingdom Metazoa; phylum Chordata; class Aves; order Psittaciformes; family Psittacidae; genus Myiopsitta; species Myiopsitta monachus. The sequence continues at coordinate 52,787,278 of CM029921.1, forward strand.
CCCAAATCTTTGTCTAGCTGATGTACAGGCTATATCTTAGCCGTGGAAATGGTCTGAAAAAGCTTATAGAGAATAGAGAAATAGGGAAGCAGTCAAGGTAGTGCTTACGTCCATTAGTATGTTAATCAAGGAGTGGGATAATAAGCTTTTTGTTCTGTTTGAATTTAGCAATCAGACTGCTACATCTAATGTGTGAGCATATATATAGCAAAATTAGCACACAAAGTTGCAATCAAGTAGCTGAAAGAGATCACCCCATGCACCCAATGAGGCATGAAGGTTTATACATGAAGATGACAGAGACAGGATTTTTGGATCTGTCTGCATTGCAGTAAAAAGGCCGCTGCAGGGAAAGAAGCACTGATCACCCAAGTCTGCAGCGGCCAGCTGATCAAAGGAATGGCTAATTGATAAGGAAGTCATTTGGGCAATTATGATTTGGTTGCTGAGATCGTATGCATTTTTATTTAAATCTCTGTCTCGACAGATGGCTAGTAGTCTGGTATATCTTGAAGCTGAAAGTGTTGTATCTTAATATCTAATTGGGGGTTATAGGAGTGAGGAAATAATATCTGTAGCTCTCATTACACAATGCAAGCATTAAGTACCTAGTAACTCTGATACAGAGCAGGGTCGAGATTAATTTTTCATATGGATGAGCTATTATTGGATGAACTATTTAGTAATATTTCCAAAATCCCATGATTTGATGAAAATGAGTTTGACTCTACTATTAGTACCCTTTAAAGTATCTGATGAAAATGCCTTACAGCCAAAATAAAGTAGGGAATAAAGATATCAATATATGATTGGTTCTACCAAAGAAGAAAAGTTTGCAGTCAGTTAATCTTGCAGTCACAGGGAAAATCAGACATAGCTGAATACTTTCACTACTAATTTAAAACCTGGCATCTTACATACTGACTATTGAAACTGCACAGTCATCTTGAAAAAACAAATAAAAATCATGATTACAGGTAAATTTTTAGTATAATGAAAGGAAATTCTGAGTAAGAGGGATCCCCCATATGATTTTTATTAGACTGATAGCAGTTAAAGTTGGAAAGACTGGAGGGATATTTTTCTGTGCACTGATTGGTAGAATGAAGGGATTTCGCTTGAATGCAGGGAAAAATAGTGGACCTTTGCTGACTTTACCAGAAAAGAAAGACCTATGTTCTAACTATTTCCCCTTTTTATTGAATAGCACCTCATCCAGACAACATTACTCTATCATAGCTCCTTTGGAAGGTAGCACATCCTTAGAATTCACCGAAGTTCCCTTTTGCCCTTCCAGTTGCTTTCAGTGGAAGTAATAACTACTGTTGTGCAGGATTTGACCCACTGTGACTTGCACTGCTTGGGGAGAATACCAACATTCCTCCATAAAAGCTTTTGAGGCCTCAATTTCCTTCAGTTTTGATGCTATAATAAATAATGCAGTAGCAGAAAACTTCATGAAAGGATGCTATGAAATGTGAAGTGCAAAGTAAAACCAGCCCAATGACTTCACTTGCATTGGAATTTTGACCCATTGAATAACTATAATGATTTTAGTTGAAAGTGTTAACTAACTCCTACATGTAAACTATTTTTCTAGCCAAAAGTGGACTTAACCAAATTGCAGGAAGAAGAAGGAAATTATAGTAGATTTACAGTCAACAAACATGTTAAAAAAGCTTGTTTTAAGAGGAACTATAGTAGGGAACAGGATCATTTGCTCTCTCTATTCTTACCTTCAGCAGTCAACTACTGGTGTTAAAGAATAACATTTAGTGACAATTGCTCCACAGATACATATCCAATGTTTTCTGTATGTATTTGTTAAAAGAAATGTGTGAGGTAGACTGTGATCTTTTCTCAGACGCAGCAGATCTTATTGCATTGTTTCTACAAGGCCATGTAGCTAACACAGCTTCAATTTACAGCCACAGCAAACTAAATAAATCTCTATTGTCAGGTAACTATAGTCTTTTATTTACTTAGACTTGACACTAATTATAGTAGAGCTTTCATAGTGATAAATATCTTCTAATACATTTATCAAGGACAAAATAACAAATTCTGTAATAAGACAAGGACTCTGGGTCAAATTCTCTTAATTTACATTGAGATAAACCAAGATTAATTCTTTGGATTTATACCATAATGCAGAAGAAAAAAAAAAGTTTTATGCTTTATATCTTGATTTTTTCCCTCTTGAATGAAGTCAGTTTAGACTCCATTGTATGTGTCAAATTCTTTCCATATATATACCTCCAACACAAAACACTTCCATGAAACAACAAGGAAATCAAGGTCCTCATTGTTTGTTGCTCAGTGCTTCAAAATGTTTTTTGAAATGGAATTGTTAAGTACAGCTTATAGATCTGTAACAAAAAAAGCTTATGCAATTGCATGCAGCACTCAAGATTTTTAGCTGAATGCGCTCGTAACAATCTGGTGTTGTTCAGGGCTCTGCCAGAGTTCTTCTCATCAGATGTTCATCAGGTGCACAAGACACACAAGCAGACAGCATTTGGGGCAGATGCCTTCCATAGGAAATAATCAGATATTTGACTGTGTCATAACAGGTCTTCTGATTTCTTTCTGATTTCTTACATCTGTCAGCTCCCATCACAAATGAAATCTAAACCTCTGGAGTGAGATCTGCATGCACCCTTGAAATGCTGTGTCTGGGTGTTTAAACCAGAGATTTTGCACCAGGATGTGCTGTTTGCACTATAATTTAAATCATCATGTTACATATGCAAAGATGGTTTTATTATTATTGCTATCAGGATGTTGAAAATTTGCTGAAGACAGCTATAGCTGGGGGAAAGAGGAGACATGCTGCTCTCACTGATACTACTTTCAAGGCAGATCATGGTGCAGGAAACCACTCTATGTTCCAAAACCAGGACTTTTTATAAAGGTGGTGAATCTGATCCACTTTCAAGGTGAATTTTGGGCATGTGCAGAGGATAGCTGATAGCAGGCAGGCAGCAGCAAGCAGGCAGCAGATGGGCAGGTCAGTGGGAAGGTAAGCCCAGGCTATCGGTAGATGGCCAGGACATGGAGGGCAGCCTTGTGAAATAAGCAAGTGGATCAAACAGCAGAAAAACTTCACCTCTTGGTTCACAACAAGTCATTAATCACACCTGTTGGGTTTTGTGAAAGTCTTTTTTTAAGATGTATTAGGAGCATGGCCAGCCCTCCCCCCTCACTTCAGTTTGTAGGATTAAACCGACATGTCAGAACTTGAATACTGAATATTTCAGCAATGCCATTTGTCATTTGAAGGGGGGGGGGGGGGGGGGAGATTTTATTGACCCCTAGTTTTTGATCTGTCTATCAGCACCCCAGGAAAGCTGAGACCCTTGTGCCTGACAAGTCTGTCAGCATCCTGTTATAGGAACCCTTCACTGAACAGTCTTGCTGGATCAGAAAACGATTCAACTGACTTGTTGAGGGAAACTACTCCAACAGCATAAGTGGGACCCCTCATCAGGTCTTACCACTTTATGTTACCTGCTGCTGGCAGCTGCTAGCGCCCACGAAGGACCAACACTAACAGTTTACAGACTAACACTCTTTATTAATATAAAATCGTGACAAAATAATGTTCGTAATTGCCGGTGATAGGGACTGTCTGCAGAATCAAGCTTGAAGTGATGCATGACCACACTATAATCACTAATAACAGCTAGCATGAGTTATTTACCACACATAAAGTCCTTACCCAACAGGCGTCCCTATGGGGGAGAAGACAGGTTCAGCCCATCAACTGACCCCAGAAGTTAAAATAGAGTCTTCCCTGATTTCCCTTTCCTAATTTCACATATCTATACAGTTTGATTCAGGTTATTAACTTCCTGTAACCCTCCCACCATGTACGGGGTGGTCAGTTAATTTGCATACGGTTGCATCATTTTCAGTGAAAGGACACCCTAAAGTTTTGCTGATGGGTAAAGCCATATGTTGACAATGTCCAGGTGCTTCCAAGATGTACCAGGCTTCAAGGATAGTCTTTCCTGATTAAAGACTTGTTAGCTCTGTTTCTTAATCTGCCTACACAAGGACAAAGCCTCCTCTCCCACTGCCAGTTCTTTCTTTGTCAGTGCTGTTGAGCCTGACCTTATAGCAGGCCCTTGGATCTGTCCAGGCTTCTCCATATTAAAACAGGTTTCAATTTTTTAACTCTGTGCCTATGGAGCTTGAGTGACTCTGCTCACACAGACTTTGTTACTGATGGGTGTAAAATCCTCTTGCTTTGCTTTTAAAAATACAAACCTAGTTTGCTTGTTTGGCAGCTGCTGTATGGTTTATCAGTACATGGTGCCTTCAAGTTCCTGCTCCTGCAAGGAGTATAACAGAGGCTGTCTGCAGGGCCCTTACTCCACTCCACCCTCTGTTCATCTTCTCTTAGCATATGCCAAAGTTGCAAGGTTATTTGGGGAATGATTACTGTGTAGTTTCCGTGCATGCCAAGCACATCCCACCCTGGAAGTAACAGCTGCATTTTACCCTCAGTAAGTTTTCCTTTGTGCTTAATAGGACTTTGGGGGACTGGGAGGAGGTGGTCTCTCATTTCCCCCATTTTCCCACATAGTTTTAGAAATGTACATCTTACTATTGTTGGGTTACATGAGTATCTTAGTTTAATGCCTGAGTATCTTAGTTTAATGCCCATCTGAAATAAAGATGCAACATGGTTTAGTGGGAGGTGTCCCTGCCCATGGCATGGAGGTTGGAAGCAGATGATCTTAAGGTTCTTTCCAACCCTAACTATTCTAAGATTCTATGATTCTATGTGTTGACTGTACAAACTTGAAATAGAAAAGAACTGCTGAAGACTGTGTAGTCACTGTGGCTGTAATGATCATTGAAACATGGAGCTGTAAGAGCTGAAGACAAGGAAAGCAACGGAAAAAGGTAAAGAAAACACACAGGTAACATCCCCCTATCAAATATCACTTGTGAGACATACAGTGCAAAATATTAATGACATGAGGCCCTTAAAGTTGTTGTGTTGGTTGGTTTTTAAATTCATTAAAGAAACACTATTTTATTGCAATGAAAATCATGCAAATGCTATAAAAGAGCAAATTCAACTGAGGCACTTCAAATCATCATTGCTGGTGGTCGTGTTTTTTTTCCTCCTCTAGCACAGCATGCAGATAATCTGTATTGTCTCAAAGCACTGCAACTTTTTTTTTTCTTTTTTTCTTTTTTTTTGGTGTAGAAATGCACTCATGTCTTCAGAACTGCACAAATTATTAAATCTCGTTCTGTTGTTTGGTTGTTTGGTTTCTTTTTTTGCTTACTGATAATTTGGGAAACTGGATAGCACACACCAATAGCAACTTGTCTGTTTGGACACCAGCCACTAATACAAATAGTAAGTATCCAATTTGCATTTCTATAAAAATAGAAAAAGACAAGAACACTGCCACCGATTTCGCACCTCCTCCTACTCCAAACCTTTTTTTCCTGTAACACTGGCCTTACAGACCTTTCCCAAGTGCATCTGATGTTAGCCCATCTAAATACACAACATTGACAGACATATTCAGAGATTCTTCTAGTTCGATTTTTATCAACTCAGCAGGAAAAATGTGAATCCTCACCGTATCTCACATGGGACCAACCAATTACACTCACTTGAACTCCCAAGCAGAGATGGATAAACAATTAACAATTTACTAGATTATTTAAGATCCAATTTTTACTCATAAAAAGTTTGCTGCTTTTTTTTTTAATATTTTTTGTTCTTGCCTTTTGAAACACCCTGTGAACTATTTCTGTAAATAACTCTGGGTCTCTAGTTTCTAGTTCTGCTAGGGTTCCTCTGGGGCATTTGTTACTCAACAAAAAGCATGTTGACTTGAACTATTAAAATTATGTGTATAATCACGGTTAGCAATCTTTCAGCAGTGTCATTGAAAAGTAAGGTATGAAATAGATATATGATTGCTTTCACTGAGGCTTTATTCTATCCTGGTACTCTTCCAGCCTCAGGGGCAAGAGAGTCAAACACCAGTCTCAGAGTCTAAATGAAGTAAATGGGGATAAATCTCAACAGGCATGTAACCAAAAGCTATCATCAGTAGGGAGGAACAAGTAACTATGTTAAGAACAGAAAAAGATACAGATATAGAACCAAAAAGGAATGAAAGCAAGCATCCTCTGATAACAATATACAGAATATTTAACGGTTTCGTTCCAAAACCTAAACAGCCCTCTACACGAATAAAACATGCGCCTCTTGGTTTCAGACATTATTCTTCCTGCTTTTAATATTTATCACGTACTTAGTCTGTCCAGAAACCAAGGAAAATAAGAAGAAAATAAAGATATGGATATGCAGGCATGTATAGGTTAGAAAATATGCACATATATAAATTCAGAGAGCTTTACATTTGGAAGGCAAAAACTATCACTGAATGGATTTAACCCATACTTAATTGACTCTATATTTAATTATTAACACACCACAATATATCATTTTAAAAAACAGCTGCCTGGAGACTAGCCTTCTTTCCAAACTGTATAATTACAAATTCCACAGAACTGAATTCATCTTAATACTACAAGAAAATACATTTAACTACTAACAGAGCATGTTATGAATATTGCTAGATAACTGAAATTGTGCAAAATTATTCACTTATCAAAAGCATTACAAAAATATTCATATACACATTTCCTGTTAAAGAAATGTGGAGGCATAAATTTTTTTCATAGAGGAAAAATATCAAGGAATAAAAAGATATGCTAACACATCAAAGAAAAAGCAGTGAAATCCTTCAGGAGAATAAACAGTGTTAAGAAAGGAAGCCTCAGCAAAACAGTCCTTTTTTTAAGACAAGCTTTTCTCACTCATTTCTATAGCTAAAATTTGAGGGAGAAAAAGATCTGTGCTAAATATAAAGAATGAAGCTCAACAATTATTTTGGCAATTATATCAGTATTTATTGTATCTATATTCAATAACAATTATATCTATATTCAAAAATAACTATCTTGTGCTTCATATCACTGTAATTTCTTTAAACAATTCTTTGTCTGCAGCCTATTCATAGTGGTGTTAAATACCCAATAATCCAAAACTGAGCTGCTTTGATTATAACCTTGCTATGTCCTGCTTCTCGAGTTCATGATAGGTCTAGGAATTAGCTGTTTGTGTGAATTCATTAAGATACTGGTAAGAAGTCAGTAAGCCCCTTTGTGGAACCAGGTAGCTGAAACAGTTCAAGACTTCCTTAAAACTCTGGCAACAGTCACTATTCGGACTGATGGCGTATGTACAGCACATCTGGGAACAGGATTTTCACTATTATTTTGTGACCATTTTTCTATTAATGCAAAAGTAGTACAAAAACTAGGGAAGCAGAGGAAAAAAACTACAAATAAGCCTCAGGCACAGCCAAAGAGGCTCTGGAAGCTCTGTCCTTAAAACAAGCTAAGAAGAAAAGCTCCTGGGCTGAATGCTGGAGAGCTGCAGACATCATCTTCGTTGCAGTTTTTGGCTGAGGGAAAAGAGCTTTGGATGTTCTATGTGAGTAAATGGGATCGTGTAAATAAATAAATAAATAATTAAATTAATTAATTAATTAACTTAAAGATTTTCTTCCTACTTCAAACAGACTCCAAGAGCATGAAGTTGGCTAACTGCTTTGAAGAAAAAGGTGCAATGGAAATGTTGCACATGGAATTCAGTTTACCAGGGAAGAAGGTAGGAATTGGTCCTCTTAATGATCCATGATGGAACAAACAGTCTAGGTACTTTCATAGCTCATTGATGTCTCAGAAAATGAAAAATCTGATTTAAAACAAGGCTGAACACATAAAAATGAATTAAAGTGGTGTCTGAAAGGTTTCTAGAAAACTGCTGAGGGACATCTTGCTTTGGGAGATCAAACATCTGTTAAAGTAACAACCGGACCATCTAGACAGGTTATGAAGTCCATTTGTCTCGCAGTGGTAAGACAAATCAGGATGAAGTGACTAGTAATGCAATTATGACTGACAAAAATATTTTTTAATGGCAAAATCATAGAAAAGTTAAAGGAAACTTGCAATTTCTTAATAGAAAAGAACAACATATTAAGAAATTCTTAATAGAAAAGAACCACATCAAGAACTTAAGCACCCAAGACAGGACTGGAAACACTGCACAGTGCTTATTTGGTAATATTTGGAATATTGATAGAAAAAAAAGTCCGACCCCATTTCCAGCAACCAACAAATGGTGCTAAAGAATTTAGAACTTCTATCACTAATATGACTCAGTTATTTCAGTTTAGCGTCTAGTCTTTTCACAAGGCCTCCTTCCAGCCATTTGTCAGAGATAGGTAATGCATAGGTGAAACCTAACAGGGAATATAAAGAAGAAACTCTAGCAAAGCTGACAGAGGACCTTGGGAGATTTGCCTTATTGGCATAAACAGATTAATGGCTTCTAGGATAAACCAGAAATGACCTGGCTTATAGCTTCTGTGAAATTTGTCATGGAACATGCAGTGATAACCAGGAGAGGAAGGATCTTAACAGAGCAGGGAAAACAAGCAGTTTGCAATAGTCCCCAATACATCCTGATGTCTATGGGACAGAGGGTTCTTGTGGTTTAAACCCAGCTGGTAACTCAGAACCATGCGGCTGCTCTCTTCACTCCCCTCTGTTCTTCCCCCTCCCTCTCCCAAGGGATGTGGAGGAGAATCGAAAGAATGTAACTCCCATGGGTTAAGAACAGTTCAGAAACTAAGGCATAACGCAAAACACTAGTGCTACCCTCAATGATAATAATGATAAGGGAAATAACAAGGGAAGAGAATACAACCGCTCGCCAACTGCCGACCAAGATCCAGCCCGACCTGAGCAGTGATCTAGCCCTTCCAGGTAGCTTCCCCTAGTTTATATAGTGGGCAAGACATACTGTGGTATGGAATACTCCTTTGGCTAGTTTGGGTCAGGTGTCCTGTCTCTGCTTCCTCCTGGCTTTCCCTCCGGCTTGGCAGAGCATAAGACTCACGAAGTCCTTGGTCAGAGTAAACATTACTTAGCAACAACTGAAAACATTGGTGTGTCATCAGTGTTCTTCTCCAGGTAAAGTCAAAAACACAGCTGTGCACCAGCTTCTAAGAAGGAGAAAAATGACTGCTACTGCTAAACCAAAAACAGTTCTCATCTACTCCATGACATGCCTGAACAAATATGTCCAATTTGTCAAATAAGACAAACAAAAATTAGTGAAAAAAAGGAAGAAAAGTAGCTCAAAGGGATATATGTAATATCATATTGCCTGTTGCAAAATCCATCAGCTTGGTGTCCTGTTTCTGAAAATTGCCAGAAGCAAATGCTTAAGGAAATATACTATCAACAAGACGTGCAGAATCACCTTTTCTCTGGTTTATCTTCCCAGGTACTGACAGCCAGTGGCCACCAAACGTCTTGAGTTGACGGTGCTAACAGATACACTAGGTACTGATCAATATTACTACCAGGAATGTGAATAATCCCTTTTCTGCACCTACATTTTTTTACTTGTAGGGATAATTTAACTATCTCCTGAGTAAAAAAGTTTTGAAGAGAATGCCCACAAAAACTAATGTAGACATCTAGAAGTCTTGTTATACTGCAGACCAAGCACCAAACATAAACCAAGCATTAGCTGAAAGTCACTTTCCTGTTGCAAGAAAAACAGGCAACACAACTTGGAGGCATCAGTTTGTGAGTGCTCTTTACCTTTGGACCTCTGATTGGTTTTGCTTACTACCAAGTAATAATAATGTTAATATTACAATTATGTATGGGAATAGTAGGTGTTTGCTGAAACTTAACAGTTATCAGAACAGACATGCTGAGACAGCCTGGGGGAATATCTGCTGCAAAAGCAGGAATGTCACACCTATCATCGCCTGCCGAACATTTTAGCTGTCAGAAAATGGTACAGAAAAAAAAACACTGGAGCAAACCTGAAGTAGAAACCTTACTAAGTAGTAAGGTAACTAAGTAGTAACAAAAAATTACAAGAAGGTGGCACGTCCCATTAGATGGCCAAGTCCATTTTTAAGACACTTTCCAGTTTGAGACAGCACTGGCACTATGCAATAAAGACAAACTTAACTAGTCCAGTCAAAAACTGAAATTGTGTGTGTGTGTGTGTGTGTGTGTGTGTGTGTGTGTTAGAAATAAATATTTCTATGAAGATCTACTTGAGCATTTAGCAAAGAAGGAAGAAACTTTCCAGGCCATTTAGTCATCTTTAAAGTCTCTGAAATGTATGAAAGATGAATAGTTCTGCATAAACCTAGCCTAGACTGTGAACATAAGACACAACTGAGAATCTCCTCAATAAATGAAAACACAGACACTGTAGAACTGTCTTTGGCCAGACACTACTTCAGTGTTGACTTTGCTCTTTGATAACAAAACTTTATTAATTTATTGATTACTTGGTTAAGGAAAAAGTACACATATATATATTATGTACTGAAATTAACTGTATTTTAATGTTTACAAAGTTTTGGCATTCTGAAAAAATCTGCCGTAAAACTGTAAAAAGTCACTGTCAGAATCTTAATTTCCAGTGGAGTAAAGCAAAACAGTAGTGCAAATTTTTAAAACTGCACAGTTAAGGCAGATTCTGTAGACCTCCATAGTGAAAGATGAAGTCGACTGAACTATATCTTTCAGTTAAGACCTAATTATCATCTCATAAATCTCACATTAACATCTGAAATATAAACTTGCATGGGGACCAATGCTGTTCTCTGAGCTGGCCATGAGCCAATTCCCTCTTGTGCAGTGTACAGGCAGGGTAGTACAGCTCCTGCTCAAGTTAGGAAATGCTGCTGAGACCCTGGGCCACATCAAAATACATTGTGTGGGACCAGTGGAGAATGTAGGTAGAGAAGCTGTAAGAAATTCCTAATGCTAGGAGAGTTCATCTTCACAGGTTTTACACGTGCTTAGTAATACACAGTGTTCATTACAACTGTTTTCATGAATTATTCAGCAAGGCTGCAAATTCCCATCTTCTGTCTTCCAAAAAAGTCTATATCGGATATTTTTAAGAAATACACAGCATTGAAATTCCCAGTACTACTAGGACAATAAGCAGCATCTCATCTACCAAATACAAAACACAACAAAAAGGTCAAATAAGAAATGCTGGGATCTTAAAATAAAATAGAGAAAGGCGTAGTATATTTGAAAAGCAAATAAAATGAGAGAAGAAAAAATAATCGAAAACAGGGCTGATGGAAATTTCTTACTTTTATGTTGGAGTAGACCCTGTTAGAATTGGAAGCCACTGAGCATTTGCAATGCATATTTAATTCAGCAGGTAAGGTCCTAACTGTTGGAAGCATTAAGCTCAGATGTTGCATGCTCCATTGGCATAAATGAAACAGAATGCTTAAAAACATACACATATACTCCCAAAGTTTAGCTGTATTTGGCCAATATATGTGGTTAATATAACAATGCTCTCAAGAGAGTTCTGGTCACTAAATACTATTTTGTAAAGGAGATCACATTTCATTTATACTGTGCACTCCTGAAAAATTATGTGTGTCTCTTACAAAACATGAAGGTGAAATTATTAGCATGGAAAATTTCTGCATTCAGAGTCAGAGAGAAGAGCTGTCTGAAGCTCTCTAATTCTGTTCAAAGGTTTGGCTGCGTACTTCATAGGATATCTCAGATATCTTCAGATTGTTAACATCCACTGTTCAACTTTAGTCATACAGTGCATTCTAGAATGCAATATATGTGATTCTCATTTTAATGCTGTGAGAAGTTTTAGGTTAAGCACAGTTTCTCTGTTCCAGCACTATGAACATGTCTCTCTTTATTCATTCTATTGATACATTATCTATGTACAATGATTTTAATGCCAAGGTCAATTATATGAAGGATTACTTCACTGATTACTTGCACCTTTTTCTTCTCTTAAGAGCCATACAGTTTTCACCTACCAGCAAACTTTCCACCTTATTTCCACTGAATTGCTTGAGCAGGAGAAGAGAAAAACAATTTGGCTGAACAGGTTCTGTCAGTTCTTTAAAATATCATATCACTCTCAGAATTATGTGGCACATCCTATGAATGTGAGCGTATATCAATTGTGTAATCTAGGATGCCTGTGCATCATGTACTGTGACAAAAAAAAACAGTGGAACAATAAAATGTAATAGGTGCAGTAACAACAGACCACTACTTTTGTTAAATGTTTTAAGGAATACCACAGAGCAAAATATTTCATATATTTTAAAATTTACCAAGTTGAAAAAAAGTGAACATGGGGGAAAAAGATGTACAGGAAAACTTGCTCACACTTAACTCTCTTGATGTTGTGACATATTTAGGCGTGACTTCCTTCATTTTACATGCTTGCATTTTAAAGCATGAAGCAAGGACTACCGCTGCAAGAAATTGTCATTCTTTATCTCCCAAAATCGGAAGCCAGATGAGTCACATACATTCAACTAGATGACCTTAAGGTCCTTTCCAACCCTAACTATTCAATGCTTCTAAGTCAATCAAATAGCTAGTATCAGCATCTGGTATTCAATTTCATTAGGTTCATGCCTTCTTAGGAAAAGAAATACGATAGATATATTTAAATGGGTGTAGTGGTTTAAGCCTAGTCAGCCATACAGTCTCTCACTCCCCCTCCTTATACCTGCCCTCTGCTCCCAGAGGGCTGAATAGGCGAATCGAAAGAATGTAACTTCCACGGGCTCAGATAAGAACAGTCCCGTAACTAAGGTATAACACAAACCACTGCTGCTACCACCAATAATAATAATGATAAGGGAAATAAAAAGGGAAGAGAATACAACTGCTCACCACCTGCCGACCGATACCCAGCCTGACCTGAGCAGTGATCTAGCCCCTCCAAGTAACTGCCCCCAGTTTATATACTGGGCATGACATGCTGTGGTACGGAATACCTCTTTGGTTAGTTTGAGCCAGGTGTCCTGTCTCTGCTTCCTCCCGGCTTCCCCTCCTCCCTGGCAGAGCATGAGACTCAGAAAGTCCTTGGTCAGAGTAAACATTACTGAGCAGCAACAAAAAACATCGGTGTTATCAGCGCTGTTCCCAGGCCGAAAGTCAAAAACTCAGCACTACACCAGCTACTAAGAAGGAGAAAAATGACCGCTACTGCTGAACTCAGGACAGTATCCACTCCTCATTCCATATATACCATTCACGTCATGCTCAGATCCCACATTTCCAATATACCATCACTCTTATATATATATACATATATATAAATCCAGAGAGAGGGAGAGAGAGATCATTCCTTAGAGAATGGACCCATCCCCATAAAGCTACTAAGTCCATCCGGCCCATGACGCCGGGCTCCATCTCTTGTAACAGTCTTTCAGAGCAGGAGAAGCTGCGTGCAGTGTTGGATTGTTGCCTGCTGATGCTCATCGTTCCTTTACTGCAGAACTCGTCTGGTTTCATTAAAGTTCATTCTTTGTTGGGATGATGGTCAGAGGACCAGTCGCTGATGACTTGAAGACATCTAGTTGGTGGGCTATAAAAGTGCTACATGGCAGGCAACAGCATGCAATTGAGTTCATTGGCTGTTTTCTCCTAAAATCAAATCCCCTTGAGGTATACATTGGACTTCCCCATCTTCCCGCATTACCCACCAAGCATATCTGGGTCCCTGAGCAAAAGCAATCCCACGAGTGGGTTTGCCTTTACCTGAAGCAGGAATAACCCAGACTGTCTTCCCCAGCAAATACTTTATTTGCACCACAGGAACTTTATCCCCCTCTACAGTATGTAGAAGTTCTGACTGGGCTGGACCAGCTCTGTTGGCAGATCCTCTGGTGTTGACCAAGCAGGTGGCCTTTAATAAATGTGTATCCCAGTGTTTGAAAGTCCCACCACCCATTGCTCTCAGTGTAGTTTTTAACAGCCCATTGTACCGTTCAATTTCCCCCGAGGCTGGTGCATGGTAGCGCATGTGATAGACCCACTCAGTACCATGCTCTTTGGCCCAAATGTCTATCAGGATGTTCCAGAAATGAGTCCCATTGTCTGACTCAATTCTCTTTGGTGTGCCGTGTCGCCACAAAATCTGTTTCTCAAGACCCAGGATAGTGTTCCAGGCAGTGGCATGGGCACAGCGTATGTTTCCAACCATCCGGTGGTTGCTTCCACCATGGTAAGCACATGATGCTTGCCTTGGTGGGTTGGTGGGAGTGTAATATAATCAATCTGCCAGGCCTCCCCATATTTGTACTTCAGCCATCGTCCTCCATACCAAAGAGGCTTTAACCGTTTAGCCTGCTTAATTGCAGCACATGTTTCACAGTCATGAATAACCTGGGCAATAGTATCCATTGTTAAGTCCACCCCTCGATCACGAGCCCATCTGTATGTTGCATCTCTGCCCTGATGGCCTGAAGTGTCATGGGCCCACGGGGCCAAAAATAATTCACCCTTATGTTGCCAATCTAAGTCCATCTGAGCCACTTCAATCTTACCAGCTTGATCCACTTGTTGATTGTTCTGGTGTTCCTCCGTAGCCCGACTCTTGGGTACGTGAGCATCTACGTGGCGTACTTTGACCACCAGGTTTTGCACTCGGGCAGCGATGTTTTGCTACAGTGCAGCAGCCCAGATGGGTTGACCTCTGCGTTGCCAGTTGCTCTGCTTCCATTACTGCAACCACCCCCACAGGGTATTCGCCACCATCCATGAGTCACTATAGAGATAAAGTACTGGCCACTTTTCTCATTCCGCAATGTCCAAGGCCAGCTGGATGGCTTTCACCTCTGCAAACTGACTCGATTCACCCTCCCCTTCAGCAGTTTCTGCAACTTGTCGTTGAGGACTCCATACTGCTGCCTTCCATCTACGGTGCTTTCCCACAATGCGATAGGACCCATCAGTAAACAAGGCATAGTGCTTTTCACTTTCTGACAGTTCATATGGTGGGGCCTCTTCAGCATGCATCACCTCCTCCTCTGATGACATTCCAAAATCTTTGCCCTCTAGCCAGTCCATGATGACTTCTAGAATTCCCCGAAGACTGGGATTTCCTGTTTGAGCTCGTTGCGTAATTCGTGCACCCCACTTACTCCACGTAGCATTGATCGCATGATGTGTAGAGGAGACCCTGCCTTTGAACATCTAGCCCAGCATGGGCAACCAGGATGCCAGGAGGACCCCTTCATAGGCTGCCTGTATCTCTTTTTCAGTTGGGGTATAGCTGGCCTCAGATCCTCTGTATCCCCGACTCCAAAAGCCGAGGGGTCAACCTCAAGTTTCCCCTAGGAGCTTTCTGCCAGAGGCTGAAAATTGCCATTTTCCCTGGCTGCAGTGTACAGTACATTTTTAACATCTGGCCCAGTCCGGACTGGTCCGAGGGCTACTCCATGAACTATCTCTCATTTAATTTGCTCAAAGGCTTGTCGTTGCTCAGGGCCCCATTTAAAATCACTTGTCTTCCAGGTCACATGACAGAGAGGGCTTACAATCAAACTGTAATTCGGGATGTGCATCCTCCAGAACCCCACAGCACCCAAGAAAGCTTGTGTTTCTTTCTTATTAGTTGGTGGAGACACTGCTGTTATCTTGTTGATCACATCTGTGGGGATCTGGTGACATCCATCCTGCCGTTTTATTTCCAAAAATTGAATCTCCTGTGCAGGTCCCTTGACCTTACTCCGTTTTACGGCAAAACCGGCTGTCAGCAGGATTTGGATTATTTTCCTCCCTTTCTCAAAGGTATCTTCCACTGTATTGCCCCACATGATAATGCCATCAATGTAGTGCAGGTGTTCTGGAGCTTGCCCCTGTTCCAGTGCAGTCTGGATCAGTCCATGGCAGATGGTAGGGCTGTGTTTCCACCCCTGCGGCAGTCAGTTCCAAGTCCGACCCAGGACAATGGGGATGTTTAATCTTACATAAATCATGGAATGACATAAAAATAAAAACATTTTATCAAATGATTTAGCTACACATTAATCTGTGGGTTAATGGACATCGGTATCCCACAGAGGCTAGCTACAGATAAATAGAGATAAAGCACTATCAGCTCCTTACAGTAAATGATCTCTGCAATAAAAACAGATCTCCAAAACAAATTACTGTCCTTGCATTTGGCAGGAACACCTGATAAAGGATCTGTGGGAGACTTATGCCTGTGTGGAGTAGAAGCCCAACAGTGGGGATCCTACAGCATATGAAAACTATTCAATATTTACATTTATTCTTTGAACCTCTCTCTTCATGGTGTATGGATTCTCTGGCAGCCTACGGAATATATACAGTGTATACACATAAGATGATACGGATTTTTGCATTTATTGAAGTGCTCCAAAACTCCACTCTTGCATAACTTTAACAAAGGGGCAACCTCCTTCATATATACAAATCAACACTGGAAAACCAATAATTATTTATTTATTGCAATTTATGCAAAGCAACAGGTACTTTATCTCTACAACTACCTGAAAAGAGTATGAAGCAAGGAGGTGGCTGGTCTCTTTTCCCAAGTAACAAGTGTTAGGACAAGAGGTAAGGACCTCCATCTGCACCAGGGAAGGATTATGGTGGATAGCTAGGAAAAAATTATTCACCAAAAGAGTGGTCAGGCATTGGAACACACTCCCCAGGGAAGTGGTGGTGTCACCATCCCTGGAAGTATTCAAAAACCATGTAGATGAGGCCTTTAGTGACATGGTTTAGCGGTGGACTTGGCAGTCCAGGAGTAATGGTCGGACTTGATGATCTTCAGGTCTTTTCCAACCTAAAAACTTACAGCTATGATTCTATGATTATTTTACTGGAATCTGTTTTAACCTGATATCTGAATTTCCATAAAATAAAAATTAAAAAAAAAAAACAACAAACCCTGACTTCAGATATGTAAAATCTCGTAAAGATCTTTCATGACCAAAGCGAAGTAAATAAAAGGGGACAAAACTACATTAGAAGATGTCTTCTCACTTGTTTTAGCATTTTTCCTAATGCTTTAAAAATCATATTCTAGAATTCCTACAGTTATCCATAGGAATACACAAATAGATAAAAAGTAAGAAATTGTATGTGACCTCAGTTCCTTCCGAGCTTTGACACAGAGCTTTTATTTTTATCCAGTTTCGTTAGCACTGATGACTCAGTTCCTACACTGTCATTTCCACCAGTGTGGTTGACACGTAAGCTGGGGTTGATACTTGGGCTGGGGTTGATACTCAAGCTGAGGCTGATACACTCCAGCAGTAGCTCAAAAGAGCAAAGGCGCACACACTGTTGGCACAAAGGAAAAACAAACCTCTCAGAATTGGAGAAGCACTTGCAAGGTCTCAGTCTTTGGCCTCTCTGTCCCAGTATTTAAAATATCTGAGATTGCTAGGTTTCTAGTGTGTGGAAGAAGAAAAAAGTTTAGTCATTCAAGCTCACAAATTTGATGCTACAGGATGTAGATATTTATAGGATGACTTTACACTGCTGCTATAGTTTGACTTGCTTCATTTTCAGAATTGATTTTCTTCTGTATTTTGATTACATCTGTGTATTCCCTTAATCTCGCTGTGTAATTTGGAACATTATAATTTCCTTTGAACTGACTTCCCCAACTGTTTAGAGTCATTAGCAAACCTGATCATCTCATCGCATTGTTCTCCTCAGAAATAAAATGCAGAAGAGAAAACTGCCTTGTCTGAAGACACTCCTTCGGTGATTATTTTGCCTCAGAAGACCCATCTGCCACCCATATCTTTATTCACTGAAGTCCCTCACAGTTCTACTCTTGATACGTTCACCAATTAGTGTCATTGCAGGATACTTTATCAGAGTTTTCCATCAGGCAAGTATATTTACATGAATGTTACTGCCTGGAAAGTACAGTCTCTATTGTCCAGCTCATATACCCTTTTCATGATCCTTAAGGGCTCTTCCAACCTAAATGATTCTATGATTGCATGTTATGTGCTGGTTTCTATCTTCTTAATAAGAGTCCCATGGAATCCACTCAGTAGTTACATGCTCAGCAAAGATAGGCTTCTGCTTGACTGAATAAGAAGGAAGAACGCGTAAATGCTGAAATTATGGTCCCAGTGCTCTAGTTTGGGATAAAATACACAACAACATTATAATGAGAAAATTTAAATTAACTATTGAGTTCAGCACTGATTCTGTAAATAACACCGTAATTGCAAGAAATACAGAAGTGAGCAAGGCATATGTCTCATTTTTGACACATGTCTAAGAGCTTCCCTAATGGCAGTCAGGATGACAAAACAACCAGTGACAGCTGTGCAGCTGGCTAGGTGGGACTGGACATATGCACACAACATGAGCTCACCTCAGCTGCTTCTAAATCACATTTCCCAAGGTCTCCTGTTAAGCAGTTTACATGCCTGTGTGCAAATGAGTCTGTAATCAACACGAGAGCAGAGAGACCCTCGAAGGTACACTGGGAGGATCCTGCCCTTTTCACTCCCCTTTCCTTCACACACTTGCAGAGCAACTCTGCAGGCAAAACAATGTGCAATGTTCATTGCTACTCCTTCCTCATGTAAGCTGAACTAAATGATTCCCTAGGTTTGTTTTTATGTTTGAATGCAACTTACTCCACAATATAAAGCAGTGTCACCATTTAAAATCATTGATCAAGTGGCTTCACACATTTAAAATTTTTCATTAATCTATTTAAAAGAAAGTTTGACCAACATGAAGTATTTAATTTTAATAGGTGTTTTTTTTCCATGTTATATTTTAATAAGCTAGAAAACACTGTATTTTCTTTAGTAGGATTTCTAACAGCTGAGAGCTTAAGTGCCAAACATTGTATTTATACTGAAAATGGTTATACACATTAAATTGTTGCATTGCTGGTTGTGCTGATATGATAAAAGCAGCTTCATATATCCTGTGAATTTGTCTTGATTGTTCGTGTCAGTTAGTGTTGTAAAAACAAGGATGGGCACAGCGTGCTCTCCTGGTCTCTAAATGACAACATGAATCGTGGTCATTAGAGCATTCATGATCTGTGTACAAAATAAGGTATCAGTGTTAGCACAAACTGAAGGACCCTCTGGGACACAGATAATCGCCTACTGGTATGGTATCAAATGCTGTCTTTGCTGCATGAGTTTATATGTTTCAAAGATGAGACATCATTTCACTTTGAGGTTTAGGAATGATATATGGTAAAGTATACTCTATTTTCTTTACAGAAACAAGACCTACTGCTAAGTCAAGGATAAATGAAGGATGATACCAAAAAGAGAAAGAAACAAATCCAAACAGAAATCTAGTAGTCGGAATAAGGCCTATATCTGACAACACTTAAAAGGAAATACATATCAAATTGTCAAATTGATTAATATGTCTTATTTATTCATGAAATAACATCTGCATGTGGAACCAATAACACTATATGTAAGTTTAAATGAGGCAACTGTGACTATATCATGTTAATTATATCTCCTTTACCAAATCCCTTGAGCAAACTAAAAAAACGAAACTAAAAAATGTCTGAGTCAGACAAAAATGTAAATTCTCTAGCATTGATTTATTTACTTTTGGCAGAACCGCCTTTCCCCAGCTATTTTCTAATTCAGAATTAGTAAGGCATTTGGCCAATGGTGGATCCAACTCTGGCTAACAGTGACCATATCTGATGCCCACAGAAGAGTAAGAATAAGATGTGTATGTGACACTTCCCCCTTAGCAGTCTTTCAGACTCTAAATATATTCATGTTGGTGTTTTTTCTAAGGGAGCTGTATTTGTTATATATTTAATAACCCTCAATGGATTTTTCATCCCTACGCTTATCCAGTTTGCCATTGTGCCCACGTAAACTCACGCATTTACATTCTTTCATGAAGAATTTCATAGGCTTCTTATCCAACATGCTGAAGAAATACCTTCTTCCACTGATTGCTCTGAAATCTGCCACCCAACAGTTTTCTCTGATGACCTCAACTTTTGTTACAGAGGAGATACTGAACAACCGTCCCTATCCATATTATTTATGCTTTTATAAACCCCCAAAATAATCCAAACTTGTGGCCCTTCACTGATTTCTCTCCAGTTCTACAAAGTATTTTACCTATATCATGGGCATTTTTAATAAAGTTAGCCAATAATTTTTAAGGAAAAATTTAGACATTTATTATCAAAACAGACAGGAAGAATCCATCTTTCATTCCCTATCTAGTCTCATTGATACCCAGTTTGTGAGTGATGGAAACAGAACCCATTTGCCTGACATGAAATTATGTCTTCCTGGGAATAATCTTCGTTAGGATACTCCACTTCAAGAAATTAAATATATATATTAACAAAACATCACATATTTTTAACAAAAATATAAAAATCTAACTACTCTAGTAGTCAATTCAGTAGACAACTCAGTGTCATCCCCCAGAAATGTACACCTAGACTCCATTTTTTCACTAAAGGCTATCTCTGTAATTTCACGAGAAATCAGTGTCACAGAGGCTGAGAACTGCCCACTCAAAACATCTTGCAGCACGATGATCTAGCAAACTGTGTGAAGTGAGGCAGGAGGAAGTTCACATTGACTCCAGCAGCCAGAGTTTGAAACAACAACTTTGCTTTCTGATGAAATGATTCAGGCACAGACATTTTAGTTAAAGCAAGGGTCCCTCCCCAAAAATCTTGTGCATCTCAGGATAATATAGCATGAAGTTTTAATTAGAATTCACCATAACTTTCATATTGTTCATAAAGCCTTAACATTTCAATTAAAAAGTCACCAAACCATTCACAGAGTTCTAGTCTGTTTGAACACCTTTGTTTTCCAGGAAAAAAAAGTAGTTTTCTTAAATTCTAATCATTCCAGTAGATTTATTCCCTGCTGTCGTGGTTTAAGCCTCACCCAGGCTAATAACTCACGCAGTTTTATTCACTCACTCACTCCCCTCTTTTTCTTCCCCCAGTTCCGGGGGATGGGGAGGAGAATTGAAAAAAAATGCAAATCACACAGGTTGAGATAAGAACAGTTTAGTAACTAAGGTATAACACAAATCACTACTGCTACCACCAGTAATAATACAAGAGAAATACAAGGAAAGAGAATACACCTGCTCACCAAGCCCGACCCTGCTCACCAAGCCCGACCCAACCAGTGCACCCCTCAGCAGCGAACCCCCCAATGCCAAAACCCTGAACATGCCATGCACCCCCAGTCCACCACCACACCCTTCCGGGTCTCTGCCCGGTGTCTTCACATCCTGGGCATGACGTGCTGTGGTATGGAATAACCTCTTTGGTCAGTTTGGGTCAGGCGTCCTGTCTCTGCTTCCTCCCTGCTTCCCCTCCTCCCTGGCATAGCATGAGACTCAGAAAGTCCTTGGTCAGACCAAAACATTACCAAGCAGTAACTGGTGTTATCAGCACAGCTCCAAGGCCCAAAAATCAAAAACACAGCGCTGCACCAGCTACCAAGAAGGAGAAAAATGACTGCTACTGCTGAACCCATGACACCTGCAATGCTTTAGAACTTTACAAAACTCAGTAACATGCAGCATTTCTCTTCTCACACAGGAATACAATGTTTTCACACAATGTATTTTGCAAGGCAGATACCAAGTGTAGTATGCAAACAAACACACTCCCACAATCTCTAGACCTGAACAGTACATTAAATCTGAAATCCAGACCAGAAGGAGTAAAATGTCAAAATTAAGTTTTGAATAATGCGTGACAAAGAATTGATGGACGGAGTGAGAGGGATATGCAATAATTAGTGATTAGTAAAGTGAAACAAGAAAATTAAGAAGTATCACTAGTAGAGATATGAAAAGATGGGTTTGCATCAAGGCAAACGTACAGTGCGAAGTCTCCTATTGCATGGGCCTGGTTTTCAATTTTTTGCTTTTCCTCTAATTAAATAGCAAACTGACAAGTGCATCTTTGTAAAGTGGAAGACACATATATCACTTTTAAACTGTTTGTAGGTTTTATGTTTCTGGTCATTTACTTGTATCTACCTTACATATCAAAGTTTGCTGCCTGCAAATGAATGCTGAAAGTCTCAGAGCTTAGCAGGTGTTCTATGTTTACCTGAGAAAGGTATTCCCACCATCTCTGCAGTCAATGAACAGCTTCCTTATGTCATGATTGGTAAATGCTTGAGGACAACTCCCTAAACTACTTCCTTCTTTACTCTTCTGAAGGGAGGAGAATCCTTGCACTAATTTTGAATGCATGAAGGAAGAATAACAGTCAATGGTCATCTTTTAATTTCTGCTTCTCCTAAACCATTTTCAAAATTTAAATTTACATTCAAATTAAAATTCTACATTAAATCAAATGTATTTCTAATGGCTTGTTTTACTACTAGTAGTTTCCAGGGATCTATAGGGTAACTCCCACAACTCACATTTAGAGAGTCCCTGTCCTGCAATGTTTCAAATTTAAATCCACAAAACAGGCAAGGATTAAAAATATGCACTATATATCCTGTCGGGGGTGGGGGGGGTGGGGGGGGAAATGGCATTGAAAATATAAGTTTTTAAATAAACCAAGTATTAAAAATAGCAATTTGGATGAGAAAAGCAGGAAAACTGCCACAGTTCAGGTTCGCCACTGGGCATGGATGCACGGCCTGCAAGCCTACCAGAGTTCATGTGAATCTATGAGGTACTATAATAAGGTACTATTAATTGTATTGATGTCTGGTTACCCAGAAATAATTGCATGCAACTTTCTACAGGCAGCTTTATAACTATAAAGTACTACATAGATATTATCTGTATTATCATTAAGAAGAAAAGATGAGGCTTATGAATCAACTTCTATCAGATTTGGAAGCTTTAAAGGAAGTCAAATACAAATCACAGAAGTCTCAGGTTTTCCCTAAGCCAAGTTTTCAACTGGTAACATCCAGTTGTTTGCACAGTGCTTTCAGATCCTCAAAAAGAAAGGAGCTTTGAGATATACTGCTGTTGTTATGGCAAAGGTCACCAGATGGCACTGTTAAACATTTAAAGATTTAACTGATAAAGATTTTTTTTAGATGAGCAAGGTTTTACTCTTAACAGAAAATACTCATGTGTTGCTTT
Organism: Myiopsitta monachus; assembly: GCA_017639245.1. Lineage (NCBI taxonomy): Eukaryota > Metazoa > Chordata > Aves > Psittaciformes > Psittacidae > Myiopsitta > Myiopsitta monachus. Next base: position 52,810,333 of record CM029921.1, read on the forward strand.
TTGTACAGAGAATCTTTGAGGAAGGTCTTTGAAAATTAATTCTTAAGTTTGCTGTCCATCTTGATTTCTCTAACTAGAATCAGCAATGCAGAAGGAGAGATCTCCTGAGATCTCTGGTTTAAGTTCTCCAATGGGAGGTAATTGCCCTGTGAGCTGCTTCTGGTTTCTTTGTTTTGAAGGCGAACATAGATAGTGTAAACTAAACTCACTACATAAAGAGCATAAAGTTCTGATTATATAGTACTATTTTTGTTCACTTGGAAGCAAGCCACAGAATTTTGATATTCAGTACCACTTGTCAAAAAGGAAAAAATTATTATTTACCATGGTAAGGGGAGGTGGGGAGGGTCCTCCCATTCCTTAATAAAGAATTCCTTCTATTTCTCTCCACAGAACCCATATTTTTTTCCAGAACATTCAGGAAATCTTTTGTAATTACAGGAGAACATACTTTGACAGAAACTTCATGGCTATGCTTTATACTAATTGATACTTTTTAGTCAAGGAAAAAAGAAAACCAGACTGATCATCTCTCAGTAATAGTCTGCTCTCAAGGGAAACACACAATATACCAAACAATGAAAATTTCTTCTTCCCAAAGATCGGTGGAGTTTCATAAATTTGTTAACCTGAAATCTTTCTTTTCAAGCACTGGAAGATATATGGATCATCACTTCTTCACAGGATGTATATATCATATTTGTCTACTTAGATCTAATAGTAGTGGAAGGAGTGGGAATGTGCACAAACTGGCATATAAAATGATAAAGAGCATCGTCATGTTTGACATGAATTTTATCACCTGGCTTGATTTATGAAGACAAGTTGTCTAACTGGACCTGAAACGATACATAAAATCTCACTAGCTGGTCACTCAGGGATGGAAAGCTCTGAGGAATTTTAGACCATGCTTTTATATTTAGTGAATTTCCTTGTCACTTAACATGTTGGTATAAATAATACTGTGTTTTTAAAACTTCATCCTCAGGAGTATAAAACCATAGGCATGTATAAATTGTTGTAATAATGTATGACAGCATAGTTTGGGCGAGTCAGCAAAACTGTATTTAGAATTAACCCAGTGATTAATTTCATTGGCACCAACTGAAAAGAGAGTCAGCAAATACACTACTTTTAGTGCCATGATAATAGAACGGACCTATAAGCATATGTTTTAGGTGCTCTGAAATTTCATTTTATTTCACAGTGAAGAAAAAGACTTCCCAATAAGTCACTTATTTAAACTCTTTTGGTTTTCCTCCTTATCTATAAAATAGAAATAACAATTCTGATTTTTTTTTAAGCGTTCTTTTTAAACATGATAAATTCTAGCATTTGGCCATGTTAGAGTATTGCTATTTTCCTGGTTTGTGGGGAGGAAAACCTGAGAGTCTCATAACCATTCTAACATAAAGCAAAATCTTTCTGAAATCTGAGAAAGTACCATCAGAATAACAACATAACCTTTTGCATTGTCGATGTATCTAGACTGCACAATTAGTAAATAAATAACATTATCCTAATCACTTCCATATTCTGGAACTTGAAGCTCCTTTTATATTAAATGCAGATGTGCTTTAGGAAAAAATGTGTATTTCCTTCATCATAAACTTAAATTTGCTAAGATACCTGGAAGCCTATCAAGAATTTAAAGAAAAATGGCAAATTCAATCAACTGAATATTACAGTACATTTGACCATATAATAAAACTCCAGAAATCAGTTCAAAAGGAGAACACATAAGTCTGGTTCTTTCAACTAAAATTCCAGGTCATTTATATATTAGGGTTTTTTTAATATTTAGACATTTACTTTCCAAGTATGTAAAGCTACTGTTCATGCAGCAGAACAGATGGAAAAGGCTCTCTATCGCCCGTTGCATGAACAAGGACAGAAGTATATATGTTTGGTTGCATTTTATTAGAGAACTTATTTCAGCAAGGCTTGTTTGGTTATGTTCAGAAGCCAGTTCTGACAACAAAAATTCAAATATTTTCACTGAAATCAATTGAGTTACACTGTTTCAAAGTTCCAAGAATATGAATTTAAATTCTGATAAAATTTCAGGATTATTGAGACTGTTACACATTAAGGTTTTGTCCCACTGATTCTTCCTGCGTACAGTTTCTCTTAATCAATGCATGAATAACTATAAAACCTAAGGAAATAAAAGAAGGAAGACAGAATGCTATTTTAATCTACTGATTCAGAGGAGATATCTGTATCATTTTCCTATGCATCTTTAATCAGTAAAATGACATTAAAATAACTAAAATGCACAGACTTTTAGCTGGGGAATACTCATAATAAGTGTAACACCTGTTAAAGCTGTGGAAATGAACTAAGTTTAGTATATATACTGGTAAATAGCATTCATGGAAGCAGGGGAAAGACAACTCTCTCCCCAGCCTAAACACTGAGAATCTAAAATAAAAATCATACAGGATTTTTTTTTTTTTGTTTTGTTTTGTTCTTGTTCAATTTCCTTCCTGTCATGTGTGGCATTGCTTTCTTACACACAAACAGGAATGAAAACAGAATTTAAATGGAGATTTCACCTCCATTTGGAGTAGGCACCTCACCCTTTGTTTTACAACCAAAGTGTATAAACTCAATCTGATTTTTTAACATTAACATCCGCATTAAATACATATTTGCTGCATCCTGTAAATGCATTTACTGGTATTGCTGGCTCTTCTCTGTTTTCAGTCTCAGAAACTGATTATTATGGACAAGAAAAACTCTGGAACATGAAAGCAAGCAGATCAAAACAAAACTCTAAATACATCAATAGGAAAAGAGAGGACAAATTGGTATTGGAATGCAAGGGAAAAGGTAAATCTAGAGAAAAAAATGTTTTAAATGCTTTCTTACATAATTAATTTGGTTTGGAATGTCAGTAGAAAGTCTCCCAAGTGGTGGTTAGTAACAAGTCATCATCACACATACCTTTACACACACACACACACACACACACACAAGATCACTATGTGTGATCTTATAACTAAAAAAAAATTACTAAAAGATCACTAAAAAAATAACTTCTACTTTAAAAATTCTGTGCCAAATTTGGAAATGTAACTCAATCCAGTGGGAAAGTAAGCACCCCTTACCCCCAACTCAAGAAAGTGCAGTTTAGCAATAATTTAGCAGCTTTTTTTGACTGAATATTTTGGTGGGACATAACACACCCCCAGTAGACAGCCACAGCCTTTTCTTTAAGTCCATTGGATACACCAAACAGAATGATTGGCTGTTATTTGAGCAAATCTAGGATTCATTAAACTACAGAAAATGGGTGTTTGCATAAGCTAGCAGGTATCCCACTGATTGTGATAGTCTTGAGGCTTGAGTACTGAGGAGAAATTTCATTGTGTGCATCTATGTGCTTTTGGTTATGTTAATTACAACAACCTAACAAGAAGTGTCCTCTTGTAGTGTATGACAAGAGATGTGTATGCCATGTACGTCACATGTATGGCAAGAACAGAAGAAACACAATGTTGCCAGGAATTGGTTTGTTATTTAACTGTCTACATTCCCACAACTTACTCAACTCAGAAATGCCATTTGCAAACAGACTATTGAATAGCACCTGGAGGAAAGACAGAAAACACAGTTCTCAATGCTACCTTTACATCTTCATTCAGTAAATCTCATGTACGACTGAAATCTGCTTATAATTTTTGGCAATTTTAGAGAATGAAGAGGAGCAGACAAAGGTAAAAAATTTAGAAATTGCCTTGAAGTGAAAGGGTAGAATTATGCTGTTTTCAGTGGTAGCTATTGAGAAACTACTGGGAATGAACTAAGAAGAATTAAAAATCTGAAGATGATTAAATGGAGAAGGAGGTATATAAATTAACCTTCAGTGGATTACAGTATGGAAAATTCTGAGCTGTGAAAAATCAGAGCTCATTAACAGAGAGACAAGACAACTCGAAATGTGTAAGAGGAAGGGATGATCCACTTAAAAAAGAGGAGAAAGTAAACAAAACAAGTTTGCAGATATTTTGGTTGGAACAATCTTTAGAAAACATAACAATTCATGCAATTGCAGTGCTAGCCTGAACACACTGCAAGGGACATACAATGGTGTCCTGGGTTCAAGCAGTAGCAGTCATTTTTCTTCTTAGTAGCTGGTGCAGTGCTGTGGTTTTGATATTCGGCCTGGGAACAGCACTGATAACACCAATGTTTTTAGTTGTTGATAAGTAATGTTTACTCTGATCAAGAACATTTCAGTATCATGCTCTGCCAGGGAGGAGGGAAAGCCAGGAGGAAGGAGAGACAGGACACCTGACCCAAACTAGCCAAAGAGATATTTCATACCACAGCACGTCATGCCCACTATACAAACTGGGGGCAGTCACCAGTAAGAGTTAGATCACTGCTGGGTGCGGTTGGGTATTGGTCAATGGGTGGTGAGTGGGTGTATTCTCTTCCTTTGTTGTTTCCCTTATCATTATTATTACTGGTGGTAGCAGCAGTGGTTTGTATTATACCTTAGTTACTGGACTGTTCTCATCTCAACCTGTGGGAGTCACATTCTTTCAATTCTCCTCCCCATCCCTCTGGGAGCTGGGGGAGGAAGTGGGGGGGGGGGTGAGCTAATGATATTGTGGCAGGTTTATGGCTGGGCTTAAACCGTGACAAATGGATATTTGCTTGTGATTTCAGTACACAAATCTGCTTTGTAATCATTTGGAAAACTTAAACCATAACACATTACAAGGTATTTTTCCCCGTAAAGAAACATATTATTTGCTATGGGTCACAAGGATGATCAGGAGGCTGAAGCACCTCCCATACAAAGACAGGCTGAGAAAGTTGGGGCTGTTCAGCCTGGAGAAGAGAAGGCTGCATGGAGACCTCATAGCAGCCTTCCAATATCTGAAGGGGGCCTATAAGGATGCTGGTGAGGGACTTTTCATTAGGGACTGTAGTGATAGGACAAGCAGTAATGGGTTCAAACTTAAACAGGGGAAGTTTAGATTGGACATAAGGAAAAAGTTCTTTACTATGAGGGTGGTGAGGTACTGGAATGGGTTGCCCAGGGAAGTTGTGAATACTACATCCCTGGTGGTGTTCAAGGCCAGACTGGACAAAGCCTTGGGTAACATGGTTTAGTGTGAGTTGCCCCTGCCCATGCCAGGGGGGTTGGAACTTGATTACCTTAAGGTCCTTTCCAACCCTAACTATTCTATGATTCTGTGACTCTGTACACCTGGAATCATGTCCAGTTTGAGATTACAGATCATGGACTGGAAAAACATATAAAAAAGAAAAAAAAAAACCAAACCAAACACAAAACAAAACAACCCAGCATACATATCCTAGTAACAGAACAGTTCTCTCTTCAAGAAGACAGGTGTACTCCAGTACACGACAGTATACTTTATCCCATACCCTTGCTTCCATGAGTTTCCCTTAGCATAAGCAGCAGATTTGAATTCTTCACATGTAGGAGGAATATCAGTAGTGAAACTGTTTTTGTTTTCCTTCTGGAGTTCCAGCATTATAGAAAAAAGTCTGTTAGAATTTTTAACAGTTCTTTGTAGTAGAAAAGACCCTGCAGCTTCTCCTTAATGAAAGTACATCTGATATGCATGTTGGGGTGGACACAAAGAAAAATGGAGTATCATTAAAATAGTTTCTAATTTTCTGCAGTATGGACTATTAGAGCAGCACATTCCCCATTTGTTCTTGCCTTTGTGTTAGAGGGATCACTCTCAAGGTTAACACTCCTGCACAGGACAGACAATGGCCTACTTTTTGTTTCACCATGCCGTGTGCAGACTGCACAATTATTTTGTTCAGTCAGGGGCAAGGAGGGGTTACTCAGTGTAAAATACTGAATTGTGAATCCTTTTTTTGAAAGCAGACAGTAAGGAAGATTGACAAAATCAACATCAAGATTCTCAGTTGTTTAACTGCTTTTCCTATGGCATATGTCTTTGGGAAAACGAAATGTGCGTACGGGGTTGTCATGTCACCTTAAATTTTGGTGACTCAAGTATCATAAATGACTTCCCTGAAGTACATAAAAAAAACAGCAGGAACAGTGGAAGTAGCTAGTGAATACTTCTGGATATTCAGCACAATTTAGACTCCATGAAATACAGATTTTTTCAGTACAACTTATCCACAGCAATAATAAGCTGATACTTACTACAATACATTTGATTATTTCTGAGCATTGTGTCAAAAAAGGAATAAAAAAAAATCAGGAAATCTGGCAGCAGAGTGGATGGTGGCTGCTTTTCATGCCTTGGCTGCTCTCCACTACCTTCATTACTCAGCTCAATGGGGTGCAAGATCAAGAAAGTCTGCTTAGACCTCTAGGCCAGGGCACCATAACTCTAGCAGGGTGCAGTGATCTTAGGGAAGCATGTGAATTGTAATCATAAATTACAACCCCTCTTCCACACAATAGCACTATTCTTCCAGAAGTCGATACCAAGGAGGAGGTAGAGAACGCAGAAGAAGGGACAAAAACATGGACACTGCAATAATGAACAACAATTTTGCTTTAAAACTGTGTAAAGCCAGCCTACTTTCATTTATTGTCTTCTTAACACGCACAGTTGGACTTCTCTCATATTCATGTACTTTTGCCAATATCAACTTATTTCCACTGAAACAGTACATACCTTTGTCATACTGCTTCTAATGTGTAATTTATTTCGGCGAGAATAATCCTGTGCATTAGGCTAAGTCAGAGAACAAATAAAACCAACATAATCAAAGCCATTTATTTTCTATTTGATTTCCATGCAGAAGATTGAAATGTGCTTGGGAGAAAAAGCATGAGGACTGAACAGACGCTGTAGCAGAGAAACTGTTGAAGGAAAAGATGCAGCAATCTCAGAGACCTGCATGCCGAACCTTCCCACTCCTACACAGCCAAGGGATGCCAGGAGAACAGCAGCTTCCAAGCCACATAAATCCTAGGGCTGGGTGCACGTGTAATAAGCCCTCCTGAAATAACAAGTATAAGCAGGACACTAGGATTTCATAACTGTTTCTTACATTCACTTCATACCATAGCTCCTTGGCGTAGAAGGTTATGCTTTTATTCCTCAATTTTAGAATCACAGAATCATAGAACAGTTAGGGTTGGAAAGGACCTTAAGATCATCTAGTTCCAACACCCCTGCCATGCGCAGGGACACCTCACGCTAAACCATGCCACCCAAGGCTATGTCCAACCTGGGCCTCAACACCACCAGCGATGGAGCATTCACAACTTCGCTGGGCAACCCATTCCAGTGCCTCACCACCCTCACAGTAAAGAATTTCTTCCTTATAGCCAATCTAAACATCCCTTGTTTAAGTTTTAACCCATTACCCCTTGTCCTCTCACTGCAGTCCCTAATAAATAGTCCATCCCCAGCATCCTTATAGGCCCCCTTCAGATATTGGAAGGCTGCTAAGAGGCCCCCCCACAGTCTTCTCTTCTCCAGGCTGAACAGCCCCAACTTTCTCTACCTAAGAGTCAGCCTCAAGCTGAAAGGCACCCCCCTGTTTGGGATGGAAGGCAGGGAATTTATTATAGCAGCCTCAGTCCTAATAACAATAACTCAGGATAAAATAAAATGCAGCGTCTGTTGAAAGTTTAGTCTGCATTAAACTCGCAGAACAAATACGGTCAAAATAATGAATGCAGGACACCTGGACTTTGAAATAAAATACTACAGGAACCAAGGGCTTTCCTAACTGGAGACCTGGAGGTCTGGTTCTGTTTCTGACAGATCCAGAGTACATGTAAAGGAGAAGGAGAGGTGACAGGCGCATCACTTGTTTATTCCTGAGACCTTTGGCATGACCATTCTTCTCCGGTTTTACTCACCAACCGAGTGAACAGCATTTTCACGATTAGCCCATAGCCATTTAGGAACACATGAATTTCTGGTGCCCTACCTACAACCAAGGACACTGATGCAAGTTACACATAGGTTAAAACTGGATTCAAGCCAAATCGTGCTCCATGCTACACAAAACACTCTATTAATTTATTTTAGAGAAAAAAGAATTTTTAAATGGACTGAATCTGACTTGTGCTTCCACTGTATGAACTGGTAAATGGTTCCTAGACTAAGTACTTAAGGATCAGCACTGGCTTATCCACATTCATACTTCTGCCATAACATGAAGGAAATAAAGCACAAGCAAGCTCTGAAAAAAAAAAAAAAAAAAAAGAAGGGCTGTTAAAAGCAAATATTCTTCATCCATTGTGCTGTTAATTTTCTCTTTAGCAGATCACAAGATCACATTCCCAGTACACCCTGAGCCAGGCAATAGTCTCAGTGGTGGTGCATTTTGCAGATCTCTCAACAGTGGCATACATAAAACTATACCTATATTGGACACAGCTGCTTGAAATTTCCAGGCACCCGTCAGATTTGCTTTTGCCTGGGAGGATATCCCCTCAATTGATGAACAGATGGAGAAGGCAGTTAACTAGCAACAATAATAACCATCCTTCATGACAGGCTTAGAGCTGAATCCAAATCTAAGGTGAAGAGCTGCAGGAGATCCTAAGGCATGGAGTCAATGCCCTGATTGTTACTGAGAACTCTAGCACACAGCGTCAGAAAGGTACAAACTCTTTGTTTCAGTCAGGGATGGACTCCTCTGTTCAAGCCTTTAAACCCAGACAGAGCTATTAGAACCATTTATTAACACACCTGCTGCAGTAGAGGATGCAAACCAAAGAGAAGCTGCTGTTTCAAACAGCTATTAACCTTGGTGAACAGGTGGATTCTGTAATCATAAAAATATGTTATCTCGGAAGCTGCTGGGGCAGGGATGGACAGTGTCTCTCATCTCCTAATCTCTCATCTGATTCCAATTTAAACAGTATAAAATCCTTCAGAAGTTAAAGGCTTATTTTTTTTTCCACTTTTTTCTACACAGTCCCATTATCCCTACGAAACGTTCATTACACAAATGTTAGATCCATTATCTTATTAATTAGCATTATCATAATATTACTTATGGGAAGAAAGATTGATTTATTTGTCCTGGGTTTAGATGCACATGCTAATATATGAATGCTTAGGAAATTTAATTCGCAACCTAAGATGAAGTCCCCTGAGGCAGGCTTTCCAGTACTTCTGGCTCCACACTGGTGTAAAATATGAACTGTGGGCGAAAATTAGATCAATGCACCAGAGTAACCTTGAACTACAGGGAAGATTAGAATTCAAACATTTTGGAGTACACCAAATTCTTGTCTTCAAAATGCTAAATCAGCCTTTCCCTACATACTGGAAACTAGGGCATCAAAATGTTCCACTCCCTCATGAATAACTACTCTATTATGTTAGGGTTTTTACTGCATGGAATCCTGTAAAATAATATTCTATTTTCAATCTATAACACCAAATTAGAAAAGAAAGGGTGCTGCAGAAATTTTGCAGTTAAACAAAAGCCAATTCATTTTGCTGTAAATAACTTCCGAAGCAGTAAGTGAAATATAAAAAAAACATATATATACACATATACACAACATACCTGGATTATTAGTTTTAAAACCATTCAAAATATGATTTTAACAGTCCCAAACTGCAGTTTCTGGGAATTTCTGATGGAACAGCAGACAAGAGATCAGGTCCTGTGGAAGGTGTCCCTGTCCATGGCAGGGGAATTGGAACTAGATTACCTTTAAGATTGCTTCCAACCAAGACAATTCTATGATTCTATGATCCTTGAGATGTTTAGTTCACCATGCTCCTTGACTAACCAGGTAGGCTCCAGACTGGACCATTTCATTGTGCTTGGTCCTTTGCCAGCAGTCCTGGCTGCAACTGCAGCAGAAAATCAGCTGTACCTAACTAAGATTTATGCTTCACACAGTTCCACTACAAAGCAAAAGTTTGGATTGTTTCTTATTTCATCCAGATGGTTTCAGCCAACCTTACATTGCAACTTTGTGAGTAAAAGGGCAGACAAGGTCAGATAATAATGAAATTACAATTCAGTGACAAAATAACAAGCAATAAATGAATGCATTAGCAAATCAAGCCCAACAATGGAACATTAGTCAAACAACAACAAAGTGATTAATAGATTTATGTATTCCTGTCAATGATTAAAATACTTAACTCTTGTACTTAGGAACTTCATCATTTTCTCCCCTGAATAACACCAGCAATTACTATCCATGTGGTAACTACTGCCTTCTTTAAGTCACCAGTGCAGATTTAATGTGCTCAAAGTAAAGCTATCACTGCTTTAAGTCATGCAAAATGAGTGCCACCTATTTTGGCAGCTACCAATAAAAAATGGCTTTGTGGTGATATTAAAAGATGAAGATCACTTTCTTTTACTTACTGACATCTCCTTTTTGAAGTTAACTTTATGACTAAAAAGAGAACAGCCACCGTTTGTCATTGTTGAAAGACGGATGGACTAAAAGGAGCACATATCACCACTGCAAACGCGCTATGCACCTTCATCAATATAAACCCACAAAGCATTTGACTGTACCAGGGACACATATTCTGAGATTTTCATCCCACAAAGAGATTACGGGAACTTTAAAGGCAAATAGCCATTGATTCTTATTATACGAACTGTTAAAAGAAGGAGAAAAAGCAGACATTTAAACTATTCCTTTAAAACCTCTTCTTTAACTTGTGACTCTTCTTATTAAATGCTAAGCACTGCTAGCAATTTTTTGGAGTCTATCCTATGTTTTTCCCCCCTCAAACTTACTTTTAGTTTGTAAATCAATCACATTTCACAAAAATGCTTTCGTTTTGTCATTGAAGCAGAACTGGCAACATTTTCTCTACTCTGGTTACAGAGGGCCTGTTGAATGTTCTGAATATAGCAATCATGTTGTTTGTGTTTTATACTATAGTACCCTACAGGCTCATTGATCCTGACTCCATGCAATACCCAACTGTATTTCCCTTATATGCATAGTTATGTATGTCATAATTGCCTCTGGAGTGACTAGCTATAATCATTCTAAGGCAATAATTATTACCTTAGTACCTAGGAGTTCAAGCCACATATCAGATTCCCTCTATCAAGTCAGTTTTCCCTGTGACAGAAAACTTCCAATCCTTGGCAAACCAGCTACGTGGGGAAACTGAAAGGGAAATAATGCATGACAGCAAATAAGACGGACAGTAGGACAGGCCCAATGTGCCATGGACTCCATTTCATACAGACTAATTAGACCTTTATGTGATCTTCCAGAACATCAACACATCTCTTGATTTTCTTGAAGATTTCAAACAGCCACAATCTTTAATACAGATTTCTTTTTTTTTTTTTTAAAAAAACCCTTTTGGACAACAAATTTGAATATTATGAATTCTAATTAACTTCAAAAGAGTAATAAAAGATTTATCCTGCAATGGTTTGGATTATGTATCTCATTCTCCCTGAAAAGATCCATCTTTACATGACTCTCTGAGGAGACTAGAGAAATTTTAGCACTATATTCTAAAAGTAAAATAAATTGCAGCTGTGACACACATCTCCTTAAAAAGAATATATATGGACTGAAGTAAAAAGAATTAGTAAGGTTCTTTACAATAGGACAGCTCTTTATTTCAGGTAACATTAGATATGCTTTTGAAGGTTCCTACCAGTCATACCCATATCTCAGCATCAGTGGTTACTTCCTGGCTGCTGAATGGTCTGTCCAGAGTAAATGAGGGGAGGACACCCCAGGGAGAATAATGATACACCAGGAAGAGGATTCCCCACTGGGACTCTTATTTCAAGAAGCACAGTCCTCTTCTTCACTTTTGGGGATTTTCCTGCCTGGTCTCATATATCTCAGCACCACCTTCAAACCCTCCATAGCCAGAAGGCACTTAATCAACTGTTACATTCTCTCGGGTTCATCAACCAACTCTGCTTTACAAGTAGCACTGAAGAGAAGAGTTACCTTGAAAATATGATAGAGACAAGGCAACTTTGATCCTAATACAGAGAATTTTAAAATGATTTTTAAAAAGCAATATTAATTTCCAAATATTACTTAAAATCTTTATAACAAATAGTAAATTCTATTTTTCAAAATTCTAGATTCTAGTTCAAGAATCACAGAATCATAGAATAGTTAGGGTGAGAAAGGACTTTAAGATCACCTAGTTCCAACCCCCCTGCCATGGGCAGGGACACCACCCACTAAACCATGCCACCTAAGGCTCTAACCAACCTGGCCTTAAACATTGCCAGCGATGGTCTCGTGGCTTAAGCCCCTCAATAACTCACACAGTCATTCTCTCACTCACTCCCCCTCTTTCTTCCCCCAGCCCCGGGGGGATGGGGAGGAGAATCAAAAGAATGCAACTCCCACAGGCTGAGATAAGAACAGTTTAGTAACTAAGGTATAACACAAATCACTACTGCTACCACCAGTAATAATACAAGAGAAATAAAAGGACAGAGAATAAAACTGCCCACCAAGCCCGACCCAGCCAGTGCACCCCCCAACCTTCCGGGTCTCTGCTCTCTGTTTTTACATCCTGGGCATGACGTGCTGTGGTATGGAATAACCTTTTTGGTCAGTTTGGGTCAGGTGTCCTGTCTCTGCTTCTTCCCAGCATCCCCTCCTCCCTGGCAGAGCCGAGACTCAGAAAGTCCTTGGTCAGACCAAAACATTACCAAGCAGTAACTGAAAACACTGGTGTTATCAGTGCTGTTCCCAGGCCCAAAATCAAAAACACAGCGCTGCACCAGCTACCAAGGAGGAGAAAAATGACTGCTATTGCTGAACCCAGGACAGATGGAGCATCCGCAACTTTCTTATAGAATCACAGAATCATAGAATAGTTAGGGTTGGAAAGGACCTTAAGATCATCTAGTTCCAACCCCCCTGCCATGGACAAGGACACCTTCCACTAAACCATGCCATCCAAGGCTCTGTCCAACCCGGCCTTGAACACCTCCAGCAATGGAGCATTCACAACTTCCCTGGGCAACACATTCCAGTGCCTCACCACCCCTACAGTAAAGAATTTCTTCCTCATATCCAATCTAAACTTCCCCTTTTTAAGTTTGAACCCATTACCCCTTGTCCTATCACTACAGTCCCTAATGAAGAGTCCCTCCCCAGCATCCCTATAGGCCCCCTTCAGATACTGGAAGGCTGCTATGAGGTCTCCATGCAGTCTTCTCTTCTCCAGGCTGAACAGCCCCAACTTTCTCAGCCTGTCTTCATATGGGAGGTGCTCCAGTCCTCTCATCATCCTCGTGGCCCTCCTCTGGACTTGGTCCAACAGTTCCATGTCCTTTTGATGTTGAGGACACCAGAACTGCACACAATACTCCAAGTGAGGTCCCACGAGAGCAGAGTAGAGGGGCAGGACCACCTCCCTCGACCTGCTGGTCATGCTCCTTTTGATGCAGCCCAGGATACCCTTGGCTTTCTGGGCTGCAAGTGCACACTTCCATCTCATGTTCATTTTTTCATCGAGCAACACCCCCAAGTCCTTCTCCTCAGGGCTGCTCTCAATCTCTTCTCTGCCCAACCTGTAGCTGTGCCTAGGATTGCTATCCAATCTAATCTTCCCCTGTTTTCTCAAAACTAAACATCTCTATGTACAGCATGAACTTACTGGAGATTTCTGCAACTCACTTCTTAAAATGCATCAGCATGAGAAAAAACCAAGAAAGCCTATATTCTTCATATTTAATATGGCAGGGTTTCTGTGACATTTTATTTAAAAGCTAATTCAAAATTGGTTTTAAAATTCATCTTTTATTTTTTATTTAAAAACATCTGTCTTTTGTATGTAGCAAAATTTAAAACAATTTAATTAGCTTTTTCTTAAAAACTCTCCAAGTTGCTTGTTAATGTCTATTAAGAAGGAAAAAAATTACCATGTTGTTTTCACACATGCATTTTTACACCCCAAAAATGCAATTTTTATCATTCATATGCAAATGCCTTCCTCCACAAAGTTGGCAATAAAATGTCACCAATAAAAAATGTCCATATTTGTTATGTTCAGAAAAACCACTTATTGTGCCAAACTAGCTATGTAACAGTGTTGCTCTCTAGTAGCTCACCTGAGAAAAATCTAAGTTGAGCAAATGCTCAGGCTGTGCCTCAGAACAACTGCTGAATTCCAGCATCTACTTGCACTAAGTCTATAAATTATCAGGTCTTTAGAAATACATACAGTATAACTGCAATAGAATCTATAATATCCTAATTATTACCTTACTACTAAAGCTAAAGTTTGTTCTGATTACAGTTTCCGGAAGAGTAGAATTACAAATATGGAAGCTTGATTTATGCTCAAACTTTCAGGTATGACAGGACTTCCCAGAGTGAGAGGCAATGATCAGAAGCTGAACGTCAGCATTGTCAGCTCCTTGGAAATCTCTGATATATTTTGCATATCTCAAACTGACTTCTCATCCACATTAATAATCCTTCCACACAGGAAGGCAAGCCCTTGAACAGAAATTCAAAATAGAGCACGTATCACAGCTAAAAAAGATTGCAGCACAGTAACATCTCTGCACCTAAGCAGTATGGGATGGCTGATTAGAGCCCACGTCTCCATCACGCAAACACTAGTACTAAGGATGAGAACATAAGGGAAACTTAGTGAGTCTCTGGCTGCATACTCACCTTTTCCCATGTTTGGGAGTAGGGTATGACTATGAGAAAAATATTGCAGGTATGTGTTCAAACTGGGAAAGAACAAGCATAGTTAAAGGCTGTTCTTTCTCTCTTGTTTAGATCTCTCACTCACAGCTGTCATTTAGCTAGCCCCAAAAATGTGTTCCACAGGAGGCGGCAGTGACAATTCAAAAGAAGGACAACTTGTAGCAATGAATAAGAAATGGGGGAAAAAAAAAAAAAAAAACAAACACCAAAAAGCCAAAAAGCTCCAGTAAACTCTATTTGAACTAAATGTTTTCAGATTTTATGGAAGTCTGTGACTTGCTCAGCCAGACCTCAAAACCAAATTGAAACACCATATAAATTCTGGAAGATGCAAAGTTTTACTAAGCTGCTACAAATTTTCCGTGCTTCTGCCACCAAAAAATGCCCACAAAAATGAGACAATAAAAAATCTCACCAAGAAATAGCTGCTAACAACAACCCTTCTTGAAGGCAGATAAATTCTTTTGAAAGTCTAGAATTCTTAATCACACTCTTTGTCAAGTCCCTAAATGCACAGCTGTGCCTTCATTAGGGGAAAAAGAAAGATATGAGAAGCACTTTCACAGCTGAAGTCAGAAGCAAAGGCCTGCAGATGTATCCGTTAACAAGAATTGTATTTCATTCACATTAGTTTTTACTTGGAAGATGATTGTAACTAGTGCTAACATGAGCCAACAGCAATTTCTACTTTCATTTATACTCCACATATTGAAAAGGGCTTCCTGGATCCTCTGGTGAACACTAATAGCAGCTTTATTAAAACCAAGAGACTAACTTTCCATACACAGTTACTGGAGGGCTAAATACTTTGAATGCACTGTGGTTCCTTTTATATGCGTATCAGGGCAGACACAAACCTCTAGACAGCTGGGGTCCAACATAGCCCAGTTGCTGGGCAGCTCTATGTGAATTCTCATTACACACAGATTCTCTCTCCGGCTGCATACTGGGATCTTGCATATGATTTATGTACATCCTTAAGGTTGTATCATATATATTATGCATATCCTCAGGTATACAGCATGGGCTCTTTCTGACTTTGTTATGAGTCTTAGAATCCCAGTACCTAAAGAGGCCTACAAGAATGCTGGAGAGGGACCTTTTACAAGGGCAGGTAGGGACAGGACAAGGGGAAATGGCTTTAAACTGAGAGTAGATTTAAACTAGATATAAGGAAGAAGTTCTTTACTGAGACTGGTGAGACACTGGCACACGTTGCCCAGAGAAGCTGTGGCTGCCCCATCCTTGGATGGAGTGTTCAAGGCCAGGTTGGACAGGGCTTGGAGCAACCTGGTCTACTGGAAGCTGTCCTTGCCCATGTCAGAGGATTTGGAGGTAGATGATCTTGAAGGTCCCTTCCAACCCAAACTCTTCTAGGATTCTATGAAAATATGAGGCATTTTGCAAATGGTTCTTCCCAGCTGTAGACTGTTTTGTCAACAGGAGGGAAAAATATCCTGGATTGGCAGAATGTTAAATGTAACGTAGGGATTGCTTAAGGGATATAAATAATGAGATTGTGAATTTCTCCATTTAAAAGGAAAGATTCACTAGTTTTTACATCCCACAAATTTAATAGCATTAGTACAGAATGATTCATGTTTTTACAACAGTTTCAAGACAGCATCAACTAACCTGGCACATAATGGCGGACTTCAAAACAAAAAATTTTCAAATAATACAAAGCCTGATTTTCTGTGGGGATCATGTAAAGGTATGTTTTTATCTTTCATCTAGTTGCCCTTTGCAACCCTCAAAATAGGACATACATGTAGAAACCAGTAACCTTTTCAGTAGTAGAGGAAGCATCCATGATCCCCATTCTACTTCATCTGAAAAATAATACACATTGTGTCACTAAAAGGAATGTTGCTATTTAAAGCATTTTTCCATTAAGCTCAAGAGGGGGAAATTACAGTTTGAAGATCACTGTGTTTTATCCATCCCTCTAATATCAGACATTGTGAGCACCATGAATTCAGTTTGGGTTTGTTTTCTTCTCTCTAAAAATCAAAACATGCAGCTTCCACATTAAGGACAGGAAGCAAACTTTGGTTTTCCTGGAGGACTAGTATAGCACATTACATTTTTATACATCATAAGACGTTCAAGTTTATCAGAAAGCAGCAGTATGGGCTCCACACTATGTCCATTTAAATTTGTAAGTAATTCTCTGATTATTTTTAATGTAAATTATCAACATCAATTCATGGCAGAAAGCAGAACAGCTGCACTTCACAAAATTATTTTCAGTTACAATGTATTTTAAATGCCAGTACTCAGGATGTCTAAACAGGTTTGGTTTATGCAACTGCACATTTTACAGAACAATTTGTAGAACAGAACTTATTCCCATCCTGGTTTATCCTCTTGATGCCCCAGTATGAAGTTAGTATGAGAATTTAAAACTATATTGACGCCTTTATTGTAGAAATCTAAGAAATACCTGCATGTGAATGTTTTCTGCTTTTCCTTACCACTTTGTTGTCTTTCTATGAAGTAAAAAAGCTCAAATTTGCTAAAAGTCAACTGTTTCCCTACTTCTAAATTGTGAACTCTTTTTTTAATCTGCCAATCTATGTCACTTTCTACAGTGCCTTCATCCTAGATAGAACTGTTTTACCATAAATATTTCAAAATACAAAATACATGCGACTTCACATTGGTTTTATTTTTGTTCAAGAATTTAGTTTGGCAAGTAAATCAAAATTTGAATGCTCATTAAATGAACAAGTTTGGTTTTAATAAATAAATTATAAGAGTCAATATCAAAAATACAACCAAACGCATAATTACAGAAATTAAGACATAACCAGTCCAGGGAACAAGCTGTTTTATTGGGCCAGTTGCTGAAACTGTCTTAGAGTAACACTGAGGCAGCATGCCACGGCAGCACCTTATTAGCATGTTCAAATTTAATAAAAAGATTGAGATTATTCCTTTAATGCCAGAGCTTTACCTTAAGAGCAGGAAATAAAATCTGAAAGGAATAGCTTCTGACTAAGCAAATGTCGTGGTTTAAGCACCTCAATAACTCACACAGTCGCTCTCTCACTCATTCTCCTCTCTTTCTTCCCTCAGTCCCGGGGGATGGGGAGGAGAATCAAAAGAATGCAACTCCCACAGGTTGAGATAAGAACAGTTTAGTAACTAAGGTATAACACAAATCACTACTGCTACCACCAATAATAATACAAGAGAAATACAAGGAAAGAGAATACAACTGCTCACCACCTGATATCAATCCAACCCCGTAGTGCACCCTCCACCCTTCCAGGTCCCTGCCCTCCATTTTTTACATCCTGGGCATGACTTGCTGTAGTATGGAATAACTTTTTTGGCCAGTTTGGGTCAGGTGTCCTGTCTCTGCTTCCTCCCAGCTTCCCCTTCTCCCTGGCAGAGCATAAGGCTCAGAAAGTCCTTGGTCAGACCAAAACATTACCAAGCAGTAAATGGAAACACTGGTGTTACTAGCGCAGTTCCCAGGCCCAAAATAAAAAAACACAGCGCTGCACCAGCTACCAAGAAGGAGAAAAATGACTGCTACTGCTGAACCCAGACAGCAGAGATCCCACTAAAAGGGGGCAGAGCCACTAACAGCTCCTGTTCTTCAGCAGTGGACATTTCCTCTCATACACATCTGCTTTGATAAAAGTACATAGGTCACAGCTCCAATGTCCCTACTGCAAAAAGATCCTCTAGTGGTCAGCAGGCTTTGGCTGGGATCCCATCACATTTATACATCATCTGATACAAAAAGCTGTCTTTTCCATATGCAGCTGGATTCACTTCTACCAAAATTCTAGGAGATGCACATCATTAAAAGAGGGAAAAAAGTCAAACAAGTGGCAGATCCTATATCTGATGCATAATTTTGAAAGAGGCCATCAAATATCAAGGACCATTAGAAAATAAAAAGTACCTCATACAGCAACAAATTGAATTGCCTGCTGATAATTAAGAAGTGCATTTGTTTAAAAGACCATATATACTTCTTAATAAGCGAGTATTATTGAGCTTCTATATACAGGGCAAAGAGATGTGGTTGGGGCTTAAACTACTACAATTGAGTCTTTTATTTTAAAATACAGACATTTTCTCTTTGGTTGATCTTGTTCTGGGAACAAGACATCATCTCACAAGTGTGGAAAACAAGCTGCACCATGATGAGGGCAGAAAAGTGCCACTGTGCATTGGATAAACTTATATTTGGAATCATAACCTGCTCTGCTGCTAATTCCTCCTCTTTTTAATCTTTGTGGTCATCACTATCTTTGAAAAATGGGAGGGCTGATAATGGTCCATTTTCCCATAATCTTCCAAACAGCATTTTTAATACTTTGGTACCTTAAAATGGATTTTTAGAATGATTGGATAGACATAAAATATTTTAGCAATATGCTAAACATAGTCTCAGATAGTTTGTCTTCATAGGATATGTTCTGCCACAATATTCCACAGTTAAAAGGGAATACTCAGAGAGCAGCCAATACAACGATAGCAGCCTCATTCAACAGTTCTACGGCAGAAAACACTATCGCTTTGCACAGAATGGGTCATGTTCACATCCTGATCTTTAAATATGCTTCATCCTTCTCCAGACATAGCATTTAAAAAAAAAAAAAAAAATCTAAAAAAATAAATCCTTTTGCATAAGTAAATGCTTAAACAGCTCCTGAATATAAGTGATTGAAAAAAAAAATTAAGCTCATTTTTTGGTTTGGATATGCCCAGTATAGAAGCCTAAGATTATAGAAATGATGCCATTAACTCCAGTAGGATTCAGGTCTCATCCTAATTTATTTTTTGATTATTGCACACTGCTTTTTGAATTATTTTTTTTTAACATGAGTTTTCATGCTTGAAGAGATTGTTAATGAACTTAACTTGAGAGAACATTATCTACACAGAGAGAAGAAATTAGGTCTATATTTTCTTGGCATAATGTGCTGGGTTTAAAAAATAATATTACTAGAAATTATTAACCTGTCTATTCTATATGCAAACAGTACAGATTATATGTGATTCACATTCATTACAATTCTATTATATTTTTCTAGTAACAGAACTGAAGCATATGTTGGTATCATATTATGCCATCTGAAAACTTTCTGAACTTTACAGTTTGGAATTCAGGTGAATTTTTCTCTCTCCAGAGTTCAAGGAATGGAAGTTGGTAGAATGCATATCCTGGGTTCTGCAGTAGCAGTTATTTTTCTGTCTTTGGGGCTGGTGCAGTGCTGTGTTTTTGACTTTCAGCCTGGGAACAACACTGATAACACTGACGTTTTTAATTGTTGCTCAGTAACGTTTACTCTGACCAAGGATTTTGCGTCTCATGCTATGCCAGGGAGGAGGGGAAGCCGGGAGGAAGCAGAGACAGGACACCTGACCCAAACTAACCAAACAGGTATTCCATATCACAGCACGTCATGCCCACTATATAAACTGGGGGCAGTTACTTGGAGGGGCTAGATCACAGCTCGGGTCGGGCTGGGTATTGGTCGGCGGGTGGTGAGTGGTTGTATTCTCTCGCCTTGTTATTTTCCTTATCATTATTATTATTGGTGGTAGCAGTAGTGGTTCTGTGTTATACCTTAGTTACTGGACTGTTCTTATCTCAACCCGTGGGAGTTACATTCTCTTGATTCTTCTCCCCATCCCTCCAGGAGTGGGGGGAAGAAGGGAAGAGAGTGAGAGAGCGGCTGCATGGTTCCGAGTTGCTGGCTGGGCTTAAACCATGACAATACACTATGGAAGTAAGCAGTTTCTTCCATTCAATACCTGTAAGAACATGATGACAAATTGCAACTTTTGACTATTTAAAAATACGTTGTGCACTATCTGCCAGAAAAGTGGTGTGTGGAGCAACTGTGTCAGGATCTATGATGTTCTAAAGGACAAGTAGCAATAATCAGACACATAGGCAGACAGAGTAACAACCACAAAAAAAATGCCGCTAAGCAATAGATTGATATCGCTGCATATGCACAGGAAGATAAAATATTCTTAGATTAGAGAATCTCCTAGCAAAGTCTTATTTTCTTATATGAGCCACTGCAGTGGGAACATGTTCTTACTCTTTGTTGCATGTATTTCCTGAGTATTAACTTAAAATAGGTCTTTTTTACTAGCCCTCATATAAATGATTTTACTGAACCTTGCTATTGACTGGTCCCAGTATCGTCCCCGGTTTTTGTTTTTCATAGAATTATAGAATAGTTAAGGTTGAAAAGGACCTTAAGATCATCTAGTTCCAACCTCTTTGCCAAGGGGAGAGATACTTCACACCAGACTATGTCACCGAAGGTGCTATCCAACTTGGCCTTGAACGCTGTCAGGGACGGAGCATCTACCACTTTGGGCAACCTGTTCTTACTTGATTGCTTCCAGTGATTCTTTTTACTTGCCTTTTACTCCCTGTACTTTCCCATGGTAACACTTAATTTTCTTTCTCCCACAACTTTTAACTCTTTCCATCTCACATCACAGTATTTTAATGTGCACATTTCACAGATACCTCAAGTTTTAGGCATTACTCCTACGATTTAAAGAATAATTTACATTTTCTTGACACAGATTTTTGTGGAGAAAATATTACTGAAATCTTCCAGAGAGGATATAATGATTTCTGAAAACCAGTTTTTGTATGCTCTGTGCATATACTTCCTTCCTAGTGGAAGACCAAGAGTTATTTCTCACACTATCAAAAGTGAACTTCTTCATACCACTGAATATTATCAATCTCACTTAAAACTGGTGACATCTTGCTTATCATAGTCTAAGAAATTATGGGAAGTTTTAATGTTTAAATTGTATTACACAATTTGAAAAGTACTAAGACTTTTTGATTATACAGTTTCATGACCTCAAAAATGCACAATACAAGAAGTGGGATGTAGTAAGAAATTAAAGTTGCTATCTAAAGGAAAAACTGTGAGTTCTTTTCGGCTATAATCTGTACTGTGTGAAAAGGCAAAATACAGTGTATGTAAATGGCCACACAAGTGGATGCTGTATAAAGGTGAATGTATTCCAGGTGGGACTCCCAGAATTAACCCTCTTTGGTTAACAATGCCAACTAATTGCTGAGATGGAAACAAGTGAGAGACCAGAAATGACTCTTTGCTATGAGAATTCAAACGAACACACTGGAACTTCATGTATTTGCTACAATAAATGTTTAACTGCTCATTCCACAAAGAGGGCCATGAGGAACAAAAGCACCCCTCACATAGAACATCTTGTAGTTTGCTTGTTTGTTTATTCACCTTGGGAAGATGAGGAGCTGGGAAGTCAAGTCCCCTCAGGCAGAGAGTGAAAGAACTTGAAAGCGAGTCTCATAATTTAGCGTGGCTGAGGACTCCTGAGGCAGAAAACTGACAACTGCATTTCTGACAAATTATGCGATGCTAGCCCCAGAATTTGCTCTTTTCTTTCTTCTTTTCTGTCTTCAATTTGATACCGTTCTGTAAATTCAGGTAGACTTTATAAACAGCTTTAGAAAGGCCAACACTACGTTTTTCAGCATGTGAGTTTCACTTAATTTTCCTCCTCACTTCAAACATCAGGTTGCCCAGATACTTTAAAACTCTGTTGATATGAGCAATGAATAGGCAAATAATGTCACTGGAGTAAGAGACCATGGAAAATTAATAATCACATATTTTACTGATGGACAGTGCCTCAGATGCATTTTTTTCTCATCAGATGCATTTTTTCTCATTAGATGTAATTTTATTATTAATGTGAGAAGTATAAATTAAATTTTTACTCTATATATGTGAAGTATAAAGTTCCTGTATATTCTGAAAAAGAAAGAACACTTAAAAGGAAACTGAAAAAAAAACCCATTATTTCTTCTAAATAAGATTTCAGTATGTCTAATGTATCCCCTGCACCCCAAATATTGGTGACAATAGCTAGATAAAAATAAAAATATAAGCCATGTGCTATTATTCTCCCTATGCCTCAAGGTTACTAATGTGTAATAAACATTTGGTGTCAGGCCCTAGTTTCTCCTTGCTGAAAAGCTGTCTCTGACACCTATACACTGAAAATGCAGTCAAGATATACTCTGTGACGTGAACTAATGGAAGCCAGGCAGCAGCTACAACTCCTACTTGTGGGGTGAGTTTATAAGTGTTGGATTTTTTGTCATGTGGCTGGAACTCCTGATATAGAGCTTATGCCCAGAGTATTTATCCTCAAAAAAATACTTTGAAATTTATTTGTACAAAAAGTATCTTACATTTCTCATGTAAGATAATTCCATAAAGAGTTTGATTAGCTTCAACAGGGAAAAACAATAATATAACTATATACAACATCAAGATAACAAAAATCATTGAATAAAGCAGAAAAGGGGATGGTCATAGTAAGAATTTAAATGTTTGTTTTCTTCTCTCAATAGAGGGTAGCTTCAAAACAGTAAGAACAGGCAACAACAGCAGCAGGCAACAATAAATACCATTTAACCGAAATCCCTGGTAAGTAGAACAAAGCTTTCTCAGATCATTCCATCACATACCCTTAAACACTGACTGTAGCTGCTTTCATCAGATTTGTGTATCCCTAAACTTGAGCCAGTTAACTACTGTCATCACTAACTGGTACTCTTAACTACCATGATCATGTTTAAAATACGACATGATAACATTCTACTACATTTTGCGCATTTTATAAGTCAAGAGGATCATAGAAAAACTGAAATATCTGACTTATAATATTTACTCCTCTTATAAGGAAGATTAAAAAATTACACAGTGCCACAATGGTATTCCTGTTGCAAAACATGGTTTCCATGACACTGAAGAAAGGATATGTATTTGAAACATGTATGCTAAATAGGAAGACTAATCAGTACTTGCATTCAGGGAGGCCATACCTGACCAACACTTAATTCTGCCAGAAAGGAACAGTACCCAACATTTTCTCTCAAGAAAATGAATACTGCAACCTGAAATAGAAATACTTAGTGGGAGGAGGCAAGGCATACATCACACCTTCAGTGGACAAAAGCACAACAATATACACGCTACGTACTACATAATGATGTGTTATTGTATATTATTATCAATATGGTCAAATATTTAAATCCTACACCTACTTTGCCACGCAGGCAATGCTAATACCTCAACAACGGTGTTCATTTGTGTATTTTCCCTAAAAAACTCTTTATCAACAGCCCATAAAAGGTGGGATGAAATCAAATTACTCTAATGTCTTCTACGGCTCTATCACCCAGCTAGCAACCCCTAATTTGTTTTGCTGCAATAAGATTTTCTGATAGAAAGTTATTAAATCACCATGCCCATGACTTCTTTGTTTTGACAGCAGAATAGACTAAATGACTTTGGCTAATTTCAATGATCCACATCATGTTCTATTAAGGCAAAAAGGTGGGAGAGTGTTACACAAGAAACTGGGTATTTGGATGGTGAAACAAAAAGGAGACGCAATAAAACGGAAAAATACAAAATAAGCCTTTGCCCAGACAAATGTAGCTATTTACTAGCACCTCTATTCCAAAGCAAAAATACCTACGATCACGTTATTTTACTGCCTACACTTTTTTAATCTATTCTGTCTTATAACAACAAGTAGAAGAGTTGATGCAGAACCCAGAGCAGTTGCAAACGGAACCATTTTGAATGTTACTTGATGGTTTTAGCAGCCCCACTGGTACACCAGGAGCATAGTGGGATTTCCTGGAGGTTAAAGGATTCAGCAACCTGATACGACACTTTGTATATCACAGTCTTAAAGGATGACTGAATTTAAAGCTTGTCAGAATAAACCAAATGGGTTTACAGGGAAAAATTTTGCGCTAGTTCTAGAAATAGTTTCACAAGAAAATGGTGGGAACATTTATAATTCTAGACTAATCTGGCTTTTCTTTGTTACCTTCTTACACAATTTCATAAGAAAGAAAAACAAAACCTATATGAAGCTCCATAACTTTGTTTCATAATTTTGCTTCATTCTTGATAGGCCTGAATTTTCCATAAAATTCTGAAATTTGTACTTTCCCCTCTGGTAAAAACTACTTAGAATTTCCCAGCGTTCCAGCTGTAGAAATGCCAGAACAAAACCATGATTCAGTAATAGCAGCATTTATTGTTGTCTTATGATAACAATTCATTCAAAAAGACTAAACAGAAAAATAATACTCTGATTGTAAGCTGCTACAAACATAATTTTCAGTCAGATCTGCATGTCTGTTCTGCAGTTTCCTAATACTAACAGCTCCAGAGTTTGCCTTTGTATATTTTAATGACTAGAGATTATGGTTCAGATCACAGTATAAAAACATACAAATAATATGAACATACGGAAGATTTGTTATGTTCAGTCAAAAATTAAGTTTTAATTAAAAAAGAAAGTATCTTAACCTCTGTGATCTCTCCTAGATTTTCTTAATTACCCTAAAAAGTTATGTTGGGTTACATCCAGTTAATACATTGAACAAAAATTTTAAACTTCTTTTCATAAGACATTTGGTCTTAATGTAATGCAAATTTCTCCTGTATGCCCAGGTTCTTCTTGTCCACAGGACTAGGTAGGCAGACATGCAGGCAATTACTTTACATACGGTGACTCTCCAAATACCAAGGGGCTTTCTGTGGTGTTGTAGTGTTGCTGTTGCAAAGACTTCCAATATAAAACAAAACCCTCAATATAAAACGCTCAGGGATCTGTGTTGGTCTTCTTCAACATTTTTGTCGGTGACATGGACAGTGGGATTGAGTGCGCCCTCAGCAAGTTTACAGATGACACCAAGCTGTGTGGTTCAGTTGATATGCTGGAGGGAAGGAATCCCATGCAGAGGGATCTTGACACGCTTGTGAGGTGGGCTGATGCCAACCTGATGAAGTTTAACCATGACAAGTGCAAGGTCCTACAGCTGGGTCGGAGCAATCCCAGGCACAGCTACAGGTTGGGCAGAGAAGAGATTGAGAGCAGCCCTGAGGAGAAGGACTTGGGGGTGTTGCTCAATGAAAAAATGAACATGAGATGGAAGTGTGCACTTGCAGCCCAGAAATCCAACCATATCCTGGGCTGCATCAAAAGGAGCATGACCAGCAGGTCGAGGGAGGTGGTCCTGCCCCTCTACTCTGCTCTCGTGGGACCTCACTTGGAGTATTCTGTGTAGTTCTGGTGTCCTCAACATCAAAAGGACATGGAACTGTTGGAACAAGTCCAGAGGAGGGCCACGAGGATCATCAGGGGACTGGAGCACCTCCCATATGAAGATAGGCTGAGAAAGTTGGGGCTGTTCAGCCTGGAGAAGAGAAGGCTGCATAAAGACCTCATAGCAGCCTTCCATTATCTGAAGGGGGCCTATAGGGATGCTGGGGAGGGACTCTTCATAAGGGACTGTAGTGATAGGACAAGGGGTAACGGGTTCAAACTTAAGCAGGGGAAGTTTAGACTGGATGTGAGGAGGAAATTCTTTACTGTGAAGGTGGTGAGGCACTGGAATGTGTTGCCCAGGGAAGTTGTGAATGCTCTATCACTGGCAGTGTTCAAGGCTGGGTTGGACAGAGCCTTGGATGGCAGTTTAGTCTGAGGTATCCCTGCGCATGGCAGGGGGGTTGGAACTAGATGATCTTAAGGTCCTTTCCAACCCTAACTATTCTATGATTCTATGATTATAAGATGATAAAAGCAACCTGAATAATCAGCATTTCAGATGGGAATAGATACAGCCACATTTTCATACAATTCCATCTTCAGTGGGGAGCTGCTGCGATGCAGAGCCAGGAAGAACAATATCCTGACCTCTGCCAAGCCCTGGCCTGGTGACTCCTCCATGTCACAGAGCCAGGATACTGGTCAGATGCTATTGGTAGCTAATCAGTAACAGCGACTAGAATGACAGAAAGCATCCTCAAGAAGCTGCTCAACTCTGCACTTCAGGGTTTTAGTGCAAGTAGACTTATAGGGAATCCCTACAACAATCCTGCTTTCCCCTTCCCAAAGCCTTGGCTATCCTCAAACCAAAGAAGTACAGAGCATAGTCCATGCCCGGCTGTGACATTAGACTAATAAGATCCCAATGTAATTTATGGTGAACATGTGCATTGGAGATGTGCACATGCAGACTGCTAATGATATTACTATTTTTTGTCAAATAGGATGGATAAATTTGCCACAGTATTCCCACTGTCCATAGAAATGCAATGGGTACTGCAGCGTAATGCAAAATATACTTCCATTTAAAGTCAGAGCATCAGTGTGTAATTCATGCCTTCACTGGGCTCTTACTTTGGCTTCTTAATTCTTCGCCAGTTTTGCTTCTCTATAATGGTTCCATTGATAAATTGGCATAAACCAAGGATACGCAGAGCATTTGCTCTAGCATTTTTGGTTTGTTTGTTTGTTTTTTCACTAGTTAGTATTTTTCTGGCTGGAATATCCAGAATTACTAAAACTATTCCTGCAGCTATTAATAATTACTTATCCCTCAAGTTGTGTAGAAAAACAAAATCTGCATATTCTGTGAAATTTCTAGTTTTCAATAGCTCTAACTCAGAGATAGACCAAGACCTAATTTTTGGCACATTACCTTTTATTTTTTTTTTTTTCCATATAGATATAGATATATGAAGTATTTATTTATAAAATTGTACAAATCACCTCTGCAGCCTTATACAAAACCTTTTCTAAGATTCATGGGAACGTGACTGTCATTCTCATGAAATGATCATAAGTATGTATCTAATCTTTCACATATGCAAGGCCAGGTTACTCTATCTAATCTGCGATAGATATTTGTCTAAGCTGTTCCTAAAACCTTCAGAATAAATAAAAAAGAGGTGTTTTAACCTTCAAAAGACCACAAAATCAGAGCAAGCTGTGGCACATGACATGTGCTTTACCTGACCTAGTCCTGGTCCCATACTGATGATGCCCCTGGTGAGCTCATGGAGGGCTAACCAATACAGGACTGGGATGAACCGTGGGAAGGAAAAACGCGGAGCTAAGTAGTTTGGCTTGCAATAACTTGATGACTCTCTGTGAAAGAAGACTTCTCAGCTCATTGCATGGCTGAACTTTAAAAGTGGCTCAAAATGCAACTGAAATAAAGACCTGACTCTCAACATAAACCTGAAGAACAGTGCTACAGAAAGAAGCTTAACTACCAAGTTCAACTCCCGATCTGTCTTCTACTAGAACTACTCAAGCTTTAGTCTTAATTTTGGCATTGGTAAATTTTACCTGAGCCTTATTAATACTCCAAATACCAATGGGTACTAACTCCTCCATTCAGTAGTATTGGATCCTAGTGAAATAATCTGATGAATCTCAGAAAGCTGACCAGCCCCAGCCAACGGTTTTTAGGAGGGGTTAGTGTATAGATTGATACCTTGCTTATTCAGACTCTCTGAAGTATTTTTTAAGTAGTCAAAAAAATAGTAAAGAATCCAAAATGACCAAATACAGATATCTTATCACTATTATATGCTGTGATTTTCAGTTTCCATGAAATACACACCCCTTCTCTTCTGAAGGACACTGAAACACATAATGCAAAATATCTATATATAATAAAACATTTTTTATTTCATATTGCCACAACCCCTCCTGAATTAATGCATTACATTCACCAGCAAAAATGCTTATGTGCCTGAAATAAAAGATGATGAGACAGGAATGTCATTGTATTTACTACTATTTCCTTGAAATTTCACATAGATTACCATTTCACACTGAAGATATGATCACATTTTTACTTGCCAGGGAAAGGTGCATGCCTGAATATATCTATAAAAGATCATAATGTAATGAATTAACGTAAGTGTTAAATTTAGAGCAAGAAATTAAGTCTAGTTCCAGTTACTGAATGCATACAGTCCATTAGTTCTTCAGTGTTATTAGAAGCTTTCACCCCTGTGGAGTTGTGACTTATACGCTGAAATAGTCCCTGCAATGGTCACCTCCTTCCCCCCACTTCCCTTCATTTTATAACTTATTTTCTTGGTGTACAGACCATGACTTATTTACACAGCACCATCAGTGACGCCAGCGATACCTTGTTTTAGTATAGTCAGCTCTGTAAACGACGGACACGTTTGCTACTAAATATTTACAACTCTTATTATCGTCAATCAAAAATTTCATACGAACAATGTTATTTAAAGAGGTATATACTTAAAATGCCAGTTTTGTTACTAGCATCAAGAAAAAGCTAACTATTTGGCTAGCTTTCTGAAGCAACTTTGCAGCTTTTGGTCATGCAGAAATCTAAACATGACTCATGTACACAGGACATAGAAAGTACAACAACAGAATGACTCAACAGTTACCCATGCATTGTTCTGCTATATAGACATATACAGAGAGAGAATAATTACATCTGTACTGCATTCATACCAAATGTCTAACACATACGAATCTATAATAATAGAACATCAGTGGCAAGTGTTAATACCAAACTACACGAACATACTGAAAAAAATATTGTTTCCTATATTCTTTGGCTTTGTTGATGGAAATGTTCCCATTAGTGATTTCAAGAACTGCCTCTTATAAGCAAGTCAAAACACATAATTGCTACAAAACCTAATATTACCAAGTTGTTAACCACTCACTAGGTAAGTTGCTCAGAGACAACCTTAAATTCTCAATAAAATATAATAAAAGAATTTTGTTATCTATGTGTTCTGTGTGTTTTAGACCAAATGTTTGTTTAGTATATTTTACTAAATTCTATAGTAAATTATTAGAGGAGACATAAATTTTACCATTGGGAAGTTTTCATATTCATGTATGATAGTAAAGGAGTGAGAATCAACATGAACTTTACATATGAGCATATATCAAAAGGGCATGAATAATGATTAGGAATTATATTGTGCTATCACTTTCCAGAGTACAGGTTACATATACAAAATGCTACATATGAAAACCAAATATAACTGTTTTACATGAATATAGGATTTTATTTTTAGTGTATTTTTTCTGATTAATCTCCTAGTTCAAAAGGTTAAAATGCACTAAAAATACGAGAGAGTTATAATACAATAATTATATAGCACTGGAAGTTCTTAATCCTCTGACATTTAATGCAGAGTAATTCATACAAATATGTGAGTGTTGAGGAATACACATATAAACAGCACTTAACGAATCAATACTGTTCTCTAAAATACACTCATCTGCAACTTCAGAAAACTTCAGTATGGGCCAACTTCTACTTTGGCCAATTTAACTTTCTGGGGGTTTGCATGCTGGGTCCTGTGCCAAAATCAATGTCCTGACACAAATTCTGATTTTGTGTAATGCTCATTGAACAAGGACTAAAAAGTAGAGCCTTCAAGAAAAGATATGATTCCTATCTCTGTGAATAAGTATTGTCATTTACTTTATGACAGCCTGTATCCTCACCTGGTTATATAAAAACAGCTATTTGTGGTTTTGTGAAGTCAGCAGTATCACACTGATTAATTCCAGCTTGAAAATAACTAATGTTAGTAACTTGTCGCACGCCAGATTTGGACTTAATATGGCAGCCTTATAACAATCCCCAAGGCAAACCTTAATAAGTCTTCTGAGTAGCAGAGCTAAGATATTAAAAAAAAAAAGATGGCCTGCACCAATTTCTATTTAAGATTTCTTATTGCCAGAATCAGGTAACAGCACTCTAAAATAGTAGATTATTAGAATAAAATCCCTCAAAAGCAAATCCTCAACAAAAAATAATGCTCACAGCAAATCTGATGCATTTTTGAGTGGGTTTCCTTGGCTTTTTTGTTTAAACAAAGAGGAAAAAAAATATTCTGGCAAAGACTGTGCTGATCAGCCCTTGCTCCTGAAAAAAAGAGCTTCCTCATCTTTCTTTTGGTATAACCATTTCCATCATACATGCTTAGTAACTGCTAAAGAAAAAGTCTGAAAACCCTTACGTGCTTTTTTTTGCATTTTCTTCACACAGAATAGTTGTAAAATAAACTTGAAATATATATTAAAATATACCTCCATCAATTCCCTATTGTTTTGTTTTGGCTTTTTTTATATACATCTGTGTACACATTCCCAAAACCAAGAAAGTGCTGGATCTCTTTGAACTCGAAGAGAAAACAGAGTAGAAGATTACGGATTAAAACGTTTTTTCCTCAGCAAACTTACTTACCCCGGCAATGTACTCCTTCGTCATACCCATCGGAACAGTCATAAACACCATTGCAGAGCTGGGACAAGTGTATACATTTGTTTGTACCGATGCAGCTAATGTAATTCTGGGCACACCTAAAATCTGCTTCCTCAGGACCTAAAAAAGAGACAGAAAATTTCTTATACATATTTTTATATCCACAACAAGGCTCAATATTGCACTTCCATTTAAAACTAAGGGCGACACTCTATGTATTAGTCCATTTTGCAGATTTTGGTGCATTATCATCACTTTATTTAGGAGAATTAAAATAATCAGAAATGATTAGTCCAATTAAAAGGAAATCAATGGACCAGAAGATAATTTCCCAAAGTACAAGTGTTTTGCAGAGGCTAAACTTAGGCTTTTTTTTTTTTTAAAGCACTAAAAAATATCATAAGATTTTTCAATTGCCTTGTGAATTTCATATTATACCAAGAGTCACATCAAGAATAATAGGTACCACTATTTTCAATCATTGTTGTGCTGTAGACATAATTATAACTATTTATGAAATTACATATAAATGTTACATATTTATGGCTGCATTAAGTCAGAGAAACTGTTCCTCCAGGCCAGGAATCTGCCTCTGAAACTGTGAGTACAGAGTGGTACAGAGAAGATAAGGATGCCCCTTTGGGATACCATTCTGGCTGCAATCATCTGCGTCCTCTTATCTCTGTACAGGAGTATTTTAGGTACTCTTTTATCTTTAGAAAGGGCTCTGACTGATAAAAACTCCACAACATAATTTCACATGATAAAGACTGAGATTTTTAGTACACTGCAAAGATCATATAGCGATCTGAAGGGTTTAGCTCATCTAGAGGATAAATCATAATTTATACACACTATATGATTAGCTAAACAGAGACTGAAGGAGTTGAAATTTTTCAGGAAACAACTTAGAGCTCCTTGATTGCTCTTGTTGGAGCCTTGGGTCTGCGCTTAGCTCTGACAGACTGTAACAGTTCTCAAGGGAAATATATCTTAGGATGCATTGTGCTCAAGTGCAATATGCTTTCACCTTCTTAGAGCTACTACCTCTAAGGCAAAGGACAGAAATCATAAGCAGTAGCTAGAAGTTCCCTGATAAGTGGGGAAAACAGCTTTGGAAGATCTCGTCTCTTGATGTCAGCAGGACAAAGCAAAGGAGAGCTCTGGGGGGAGTTTATGATTTCTATAATGAATACAGACAGCTTTTAGCACAGCCCATTAAATAAAAATCTTAACCTACAAAACTTGTCCTAATTAGAAAACTAAAATTAAGAATTCCCCCTGCTGCCAGGAAACTGTTCACCATTT
Source organism: Myiopsitta monachus (assembly GCA_017639245.1). Lineage (NCBI taxonomy): Eukaryota > Metazoa > Chordata > Aves > Psittaciformes > Psittacidae > Myiopsitta > Myiopsitta monachus. Next base: position 52,842,450 of record CM029921.1, read on the forward strand.
AGAGTGGGCACAACAAAATACCAGGTTTTCATGGTTTACTGTGCTTTTTCATGGTTTACAATGTGTTTGCCTTTGTTCTTTTAGGCAACTCCCATTGGCACAGCATAGGTGCTTCCCTCGCCCAAGCAGACCATGCGCCCTGAAAAAGCATGCATCTGCTGTGCAGGAAGACATGAACAAAATGCAGCTTCTTCCTTCCACCTCTGACCTTTCCAGCTTCATACCTTGCATCGATGGAGTGACACCAGATACATCCTTGATGTATCACTGATTAACAGAAACAGGGCACGCTCATACTAGGGATAAAAAAGGCAATGTATACGTGGATGAACGCACCCTGCCTCAACAATCTGTGTGCTTCCAGGTGGAAAAACAACCAAACAAACATATTTTTTATTGTGGCCTTGCGCTACATACCATTTTTCAAGAAAACTGCATTCCTAAGCTAAGGGTAAGGTTCTAAATATCTTTTGAACACAAATAAAATAAACAACTGTTCTGAATGCACTCTAGGTTAAATAACTGCTATGTGAATGTAGAGGTATTAAAACACCTCACAAATAATACATTTTTTCCTGTTTTCCAGTAATATGTAGGAGAATATTAGCAACAGAAATTTCAGAGATGATTAAAACCTACCCTACATGTCTGATATGAAGACCACAGTAAGAAAGGAGACAGGTGTGACCTCCTGGTGCTGGCAGAGACCCCTGCATCATGGGGGCAGTGTGGCTCCATGCCCTTTCCAGCCTGCAAGGCCACTAGCATGGGTGTTGAGGGCTTTTTTTTTTTTGTACTCCTGCTTCAGGTATTCTACTCCTTTTTTCTGTTACCTAGATGTAGGGCACTTTATCACATGAAGCATTCTGTGCACACGCGCACATAAAGCTCCCTACAATATCAACAAGCTCTGGCAAGTGCCTAGCATTCCTCCAGAACTGGTTTAACTCTGCTGAGCTTTCAAAGAACATAAATAAAGCAGCTTTGGAGAGCCAGTGGCAGGTAGGTTTAATTTGATTTCCATTTCAGTTGCATCAGGACTCAAAGACACCTAACACTTTGCTAAAGCAAACTGATTTTCTGATTTGCCATTTATAGCTTGGCTTGCTCACTGCACTAGAGCAACTGTGAACAGAGTATGTGGAATGAAAAAAACAATCTTTTATTCTACAGTACAGACCATTCATTAAAAAAACTTAGGTCTGTGAAGCATGTAAACCTGTATTACTTACATATAAACCCAAGATTGCTAGAGGGCTTTCAGCATTCATTCCTTATCAAACAGAAACTGAGATCTGTGACCAAAAAATACATAAATATTTATTCTCTAAACTTAATAAATGAAAAGAATGAATCTCTTAACTAACATCTAAAATCTCAGTAGGACTACTGAATCTGATATTCTCTTGTCTACAGATTTTGGGATTTAATTTTGATTTTGTGCTTCCTGCTTTAAAAATACAAGATTCCTTCAGGACACAAACATCCTGCAATTTTAAACATATTCTCTAAATTAAAATACTAGTAGGGAGCTTCCTAAATTAGACTTGATTGCGAACTGCATATGGGGGAAAACTGAAATATACTCCAAGAAGTATTATGCACATCGTTTTGTTTTCAAGAGAGATATGATGCATTACGTGTGAAAATAGGTTAAGATTAAAAGAGATAAACTCATTCACACGATTAAGATAAATTCATACATACTTTCCGTTTCCTTACTAGCATGACACTTTGGAAGACAACTTAATTTATTAATGAAGATGAACCTCAGTCAAAAAAAGCCTTACCTTATAGAAGACTTGTGATCTATTTTGTCTGCAAAATGAGTCTAAAAGGTCTCAATCATCTACGGTCAGCGGAACCAGGCAGCATGTCCCAAGCCCTTCCCTACCACAATTCTTACCCCCTTCACTGAACAAAAAATTAAGCTAAACAAAGCTTCATGTTCTGATACTCTTGAAGCAGCTTTTCCCACTGAATCCTACCCAGCAACTGCAGTTTCTGAAACGTCTAATGCAAATAAAGATGAGTGGCTTTTTATCTTGTTTACTCCTCTTCCCTCTTCCTTTAACAGACAGCCACTTCTGGCAGTGCTATCAACTGAACTTTGGGAAAAGGAATTTAAAAGTGTTCTTCAAAATAATCTCAGTGTATTTTACATCAGTGCAAGAATGCTAAGAATATAAAAGACGGATGGTGTCTTTTCTTCCCTTAGAAAGACACAATAATTCCCAGCCTTGCCAGTTGGCGGAAAAATTGTCAGAACTACTGGCTGTAATTATGGTAATACAACATCTCAATGTTTCAAACACTCATACCAGGACACCACTTGGAGGATGGAGAGGATGGAAGCAGCATTGCTTATGCAGTGCTGTGCAGCTCGGGAGATTCCGGCTCAGGAAGTAGAATATCTAACTCTCTCCTTGGTGTAACTGTCTGATGGCTGAACAAGAAATAGCAAAAAAGCCTAGCTGCAGGAAGATGAGCCAGGGCCAGCAGAATCCCCCTGGGCTTGACAGATAGGGGCATTGCACTCCAGCTGGTGGGTGGCTGGGGCAGCCTGAGCCTGAGTTGTTGAGCACCTTCATAGGGATGAGCCGCCACACCTGCCCAGGGAGCGGAGGGTGGGGTGGGGCCAGAATCAGGATGGCCATTTCTGATGTGGTCACACTGTATCAAAGCTCACTTCACCTACCCAGCATGTGAGAAAACATGGAAGAAAACTGCACCATGTTTTTGCAGTACCTGTGCAGCGTACAGTGAATCTGTCTGCAGTCCCTTCACTTCAATGGGGGTTGAAAAAAGTTAAGAGAGTTCTTATGACACCCTTCAGCAGGAGACAATGGGACCTATCAAGCACAACTTGTTGTTTCCCACTGAAGAAGCATCACAAGAAAGTATTAAAGGCCTCTATCAAAATCAGCAGAGAGATTTTACCATGCAATTTTGTTATGGTATCTGTCTTGTGTTTGTGCTTAATCAAAAATCTACCTGCCCCCCTTGAGTATCATGCTATACCTAATTTCAAACAAGAGTGCAAGTAGAATCTACAAGCTGATTATTTCCACTGGGTTTTGTTATCATAAGCTATATACAAGTGCTTATTAGCAAAAAATTATGGATGAACATTATTTCATTATGTACATTTCCTTCTTCTAGAAACATTCCCCCAAATTCAATGTAAATTAAGGTATAACTTTGTGTGCTAAGATTACTGAGAAGGTACAAAGTATGAATAAAAGATATTTGTAAAGATTGCAGAGATAGCCAGACAAAAGAAGACATATTGGAATGCTCAGCACAAATTCAAGGTCCAGAGAAAGTTATTAAATTACACTAAAACACCCCACACACACTTCTTGTAAATTTATCTAGAGCTGCTCATATTTGACAACTGTTTAAAAAAAGCATCAAAGCTGCTACTTCTGAGTACATTTTTTCACCTTTGTCTTTCCCAACTAAGTTTTTACAAAGTGTTTTATCTTGCAACATCTCAAGTAAGCAGTCAGACTTCTAAATAAGAGATTAGGCAGCCAAATGTGGTAGATCCCTTTTGAATCACTGCACCCAATTTACTTTAAGGACAGCAATTTTCCAGCAGCTCTAATCCTGCACTGTCCTCAGCCACAAGAAACAACTAAAGTGGAGCATGGGATGTCTTCAAAATTCCCATTTGTGTTGTACATCAGTGACTTACAGATCCATTTTGTTCTCTTAAGTGTCTTTATGGAATGAACCTCTTCCACAGTGAGCAGTTACCCTGAACAAAACCTTATTCCACTGATTCAGTGGCCTTTGAATTCAACTCGGTTTGCATGTATAGGTGGGAACCCTTGAAAAGTATTTTATACCTTTCCAGATTCTAAAGCACCAACATGCAGTGGATGGAATCTGGCTGAAAGACAAAACCGGTAATTTTGATGAAAATACCAGAGTTGTCAAGACATGCCATCTACTGTTCTGATTGCAGCACACGTTCCTCTAGAGAAGTTTTGGTATAGCAACTATCATGGTCTTCTCTGTGGTATTACCAAATGAAGTTGATTAATGACTGTAAACAAGACACAATAGCCCAAAGTTAAGAAAGAACAATCCACAGAACTTGTAGGAACTCTCTGCATAAATATTGGCTTAAGTGAAAATACTCCACCCTGGTACAATACAGTACATGTGCAATACAGATTGTGAGACCTGTTTCTCCCTGTTAGCTTGCCTCCTATACACTGCCATACCCCATTTCTGCTGCGGACTCAGACTGCAGCATAGGATATTTAATCTTGCAGAACTAATTAAAAAACTTCTTATTTATTCTTTAATGTAGCTCTTGGCAACAAGAAGCAACATGCTACACTCAGATGGACTAACATAAAATATCTGATATAGTTTAAAAAGTGTGAGAAATCATCCTCACAACTGGTTTTTACATTTATTATGTTAAATGTATGAAAACTTCCAAAGAGGCTGGATGCTACTTATTAATTTCTGCAGTTAGAGGTTAATGTGTAAAGCGTAAACTAAATACACATGGTATCCCATGGTATCAGAATTGCTTTAAAAAGTAATTTTTCACCAGACTAGATGCACACTTTTAATATCAGGACTCTGAAAGATGGGGATAAATTTATTGAAATTACCTAAAATCTTGTCTGCAAGATTAAATTAAATATCTTAAATTAAATATATCTTTGATATTTATTTATTTGCAAAGAATTTTTTTAATATTTAATAAGGATTTATGTATCATAAGTAACCTCTTATTCATTGCTACTTTTATTCATATGCATTATTCAACCACGTAGACCACTAATGGATATAATTTTGAAGTCACCTTCAATAAAATCAGGTATTCACTGGTCCATGAAACAAGGAGAATAATAAACACATACGGTAGGATGTGGACAACTGAAAAAAGAAGGAAAGCAGGTGAAATATTGCACTGTCTGCAGCAGAACAGTAGCTGTAACCTCTGACCTCACAGACACAGCATACTGTCACCAAAATAATATTTCACAATAAAGAATAAAAACTTGTAGCAGCCAGTAGGTTTGTGAGGATATAGAAGAATGAACATAGCTATAGTGCACTCGCATAACTTCTAACCAAACGTAAGAGAGAAGCTAAAGACTGTAGAAAGCAACACTGAAACAAACAGAAACAACAGAGAAAATTAAGAACTTGAGAAATCAAAAGATGGCTTTGAGTCATCACAGTCTGAAAATCCGTTGTCAGTGCTGATTCACAGTCCTCACACGTCTAGCACCAAGTGTCTCGTCTCTCCTCTCCCTCTATAAACAGAGGGGTGTCGACATAAACAGCCCTCTGGTATCTACCTCTCTTTTCAAGAACAGGCTTTGGTTCATTGCGTTTTGTATACGAAGAAGAAACACAGCTCTTCAATCCAGAGTTTCCCCAAGTCCGATCAAGGATTTGCACTAATCTCAGTCTGTGCTTAGAATGCTGCACCCTCAGTATGTCTGTTAAACAACACTGAGTTAGATGGGAGTGTTGACCTGCTTGAGGGTAGGAAGGCTCAACAGAAGGACCTGGACAGGCTGGATTGACAGGTTGAGGTCATGAGGTTCAACAAGGCTCAGTGCCGGGTTCTGCACCTGGATCACTCCCCACCGTGCACTGCTACAGGCTTAGGGAAGAGTGGCTGGAAAGCTGCCTGGTGGAAAAGGACCTGGGGGTGTTGGTCAACAGCGGCTGAATATGAGCCAGCTTCTGCCCAGGCAGCCAAGAAGGCTAAGAGCATCCTGGCTTGTGTCAGAAATAGCATAGCCAGCAGGACTAGGGAAGTGATTATCCCCTGTACTCAGCGCTGGTCAGGCTGTGCCTTGAATACTGTGTTCAATTCTGGGCCACCCACTACAAGACAAACACTGAGGCACTGGAAGATACCCAGAAAAGGGCAATGAAGCTGGTGAAGGGTCTGAAACACGACTTAAAAGGAGTGGCTGAGGTAACTGCGGTTGTTAGGCCTAGAGAAAAAGAGGCTGAGGGGAAGGGACTTTACTGCTCTCATCAAATACCTGAAAGGAGGTTGCAGTGAGGTGGGGGTTGGTCTCTTCTCCCAAGTAACAAGTCATAGGAGAAAAGCAAAAAGGCCTCAAGTTGACCCAGGAGAGGTTTAGACTGGATATTTCTTCACAGAAAGGGTTGTCAAGCACTGGAACAGGCTGCCCACGAAGCAGTAGAGTCACCATCCCTGAAGCGATTTAAAAGACGTGTAGATATGGCACTTAAGACACATGGTTTAGTGGTGGTCTTGGCAGAGCTGAGATAACAGACTTGCTGATCTTAGAGGCCTTTTGCCAACCTAAATGATTCTATGATATATAATTCAGCCAGGGAAAAACTCATAATTAAAAAACAAACAAACAATAACAGCAAACACAAACACCCTGAAAATCACTTCCAAAGCATGGTTTTCAATTTTGTGTGTTACTGTGGACAAAACAGACAAAATAGTTCAAAAGGTTATCTACTTCTAAAGCTTAACAAGCCTCCTAGGGGCACACACTCCAGTTTCTATACTCCTGTGATGGGCTTTTTGCACTGGCACTAAAACTATAAACAGATGAATTCACAGGTGCAAAACACAGCATACAGATATCGGGTTTAGGATGCTCTACAGTTGCTTGCCTTTTTCTCTTTGTGTGTTTGTGTAAGTACTAGACAAAAGCAAACAGCAGAGAGTCTAAATCTAATATTATATAACAACTTTAATTGTTTAAATACTTCTTTTTGTTTAGAAACACAAACATTGTTTGCATACTGCCATTGTAATGACTGTCAGGATCTCTATTTGAGACGGCTCTCCAGCAAACACTTTCCCTTTGGCTATCTTTTTCCTGATCACTGCTTTCCATGTGTCAGACACTTGCTCATCTTCACTACACAGCTGCAAATAATTAACAAAGCCACAGGACTCATCTTTTCTATTGTAATGTAGCTGATAGCCGCTGGAGAGAAATAGAAAAGCTATGCTGAAGGTTGCACAAAGGCTGATGAAGAGGAAAAAAGAGGTAGAGGAAATTTTTTCTAAAACAGCTCAGGTTTGGACCATTCTCCAAACATCCCTCTGAGCAGACATGGGCTGGGATGCATCTGAAGTCAGAACACAGCTCTTTAGGTGGTCAGGCCAGGAGCACCCACCAGACTTGGGACTTGAACTAAAATTAGGTTTTGCCTAACTTGAATCTACCTCCTAAGGCTATAAAACACATAGAGGTAATAGGACTGATAATACTATGATTAGATCATAAGAGAAAAATCCACCTAGATTCCTAAATGCAGTTGGATATTTTGCATCCTGAAATTACCTCAAATAGAAAACTGACCAGGCTAACGTGAGAAAAGACCACATCCTCAGCCAAAACCTGTCTAATTTAACAGTTCTATAAGACATGGGTAATTTTTCACTGAACAGCTCTAAACTATTTCTGGATTGAACAGCATGAAAATGTGTCTGCATTTTTTTTTGTTTTTTTTTTTAAAACAAGGTTAAGGGTGGTCAGATAAATCAGTGGCCACAAAGCGAACAGCAAACCTTACTTGCCCCCCAAGTTTTCTGCAGCCTCTCTAGTTATTGAAAAAACCCAAAGGACAAATGAGGAAAGAGGCAAAAAGAAGCGGAGAGTAAACGATACTGGTTCTGCCTGAAGTGTTCCAATATTTTTCCCACTGTCCCAGAAGATTAATGCAATTAATCAGTTAATAAATATATAATACTTAAAGACTGCCACACTGCATGAGAACAAAAATTAGTTTGGGGAAGAAGGTAATGAAGACACATAACTTTGTAGAACTGACAAGAACCTAAAGACCAAAAGAGGAATATGTCCCCATGTGATTTTTTTTTTTCCTTTAAGCTTTCATACTTTAGGATGTCAGTGAAAATACCTTTATTGATGCCACCAGCAGGGCTTCATCTTTATGCAATAAGGCAACAGAGTATACTTTGCATATCACACATTTTGAAGACATTTCCATCCTACAGACCAGATTATAAAATTCTGGCCTTTAGTGAAGATAAATTAATTTTTGCCTATTGCTTAAATCAAAACCTTCTGTTCTCTCTACTGTTTCATTAGATGCTGGCAAATTCATCTTTTCTGTACACATTATCTGACTTTCATGGTCCAAGACTTAACAACTATCTTTGTTTTATGAACTCTATAAATACAGGCCAATGATCATATGTAGAGTGCCTAAGAAAAGGAATCTATGACTGACTATCGTGTTAAAACAGTAAATCACACTTTGCCATTCCCTATACTAGAATACCCTAGAGTTGTGAATATAAATACATTAGAAATCAGTCTTACAGAGTGTTTAAACCTCAGATATTTCTGAAATATTTGTACATTTCACCCTTAACAGTTTTATTTGGATTTGGCATAAATGTAAAAAATGTAACCTTGCAAAATTATTTTGTACGGAAGAAAATGTATTATGCCACACAATGTATCAAAAAAACCCAAAAATACCAACTCTTCGAGGTCAGAAAATACCAAGAAAAATATCTAGCTGTAGAGAAAACAAGTTGGTGTTTGGTAGTAAGAAGAATGAAGAACTCACAAAAGCGCACATCAGCATGAACACTTTGTAAAACTCAAGTCTCTATCTTGTCTTGCAAAACTGACTGTGCCAGTGGTGTCTGGTTAAAAACAACAATAAAACAATTCTCACCATTACAATCTTCCATCAAAACTGCCCAGCATAATACAGTTATGCATCAATGAGTTTTAGTATTTTTATATACTTGCTTAATGACAGCAGCTTGAACTTGTACAGTAAAAGTTACCATATAGACAACAAGAAAGAGAATTTCTCTTCTTTGTTGCAGTCCCTGAAAATTAGAAAAACCCCTAAACTACACTTTTACTAAGCTTTTGAAGGTAGGATGTACCAGAATGCAAAAGAAGATCCTTCTATGTATCTATACATAAAGAAAAACCCTTGAAAATTTATATTCCATGCTTATTTCTGAAGAAGCCCTGCTTATTTTTGGAAAATGAATTTGCAAACATTGTCAATGAAGACTGTAGAAAGAGGAGGGGAAAAAAAGCCACTCTGTTTTCAGGAAGCCACAATAATTAATATTCTTTGTACTTGCAGAGACAGACAAGCTTTGTTAACATTTTTTTTTTTATTTGCTACAACACGCTAATGCAATACTTTATGATCAATGAAGTAAAAAATTAATATTGCCTCATGTAGATGGTCATTCCTCATTAGTTATAAGGAAGCTATTTTGAATTTGGAGATTTTTACTTAATTACTGTCACACATTTCAAGGCTGTCTTGTGTCAACTGTTGTAATGACTTGATGTCTCTTCCCAATACAGAATGGGCTGCTAATAGAGTCTCAGTTTGAGAAAAACGATAATGAGTCAAACAAAGGAAGTATTAATTACTTCCACAATTAAAGTACCTAATACCAGCAATATCGTAACACATCAACACTTATGTTATAGATATTTTCCTATCCAAAGTGTATAAATGTCAGTGGATAAACGCATGTAGGTTTTCTTTATAGAACAATATAGTGGCGTAATTGAATGGCTGGATACAGCACAGAAGTGCTATCTGAATGTCTGCAGTATACTGCCCAACATTATAAAAATGTGTCTGACAATATTTACACACATCATCCCTCTCTGTATATTCCATTCTACTATGTTACAGCTCGGCTCTTCATTAAAGTACAGAATTCTACTAAAATAAAAGGAGTTATTTACTGGATCCTTTCTGTAACAAGCCCTGGAAATTTTCATGGAAATCCTTTCATGGCCCACATCTTAGGAACATATATGCATCCACACAGAACCTCAGAAATGCCTGTGGGTTGAGACAGAATTTACTAAGCTGATGTTCGCATCAGCAGAACTGGAATTCAAATCCAGAAACAGTTCTCAAGTCCAAAACAACATGAATTTTCACAGGTTTGATGAGATTTCTAATCAAAGACACAGCGAAAAAATAGAAAGGACAATAACATGCACTGATACCTGAACTTATTTTAAACAGCAAAATAAAATGAAGTTTCCATCTCATTCGCAATACATTAAGTTTTTTTAGCAGATGATATTAGTATCAACACACGTTTTATTTATGATTTTGTAGTAGCAATTTACCATTAAAATGTGTGACTACATTCTATAACCAAAGGAAAATTCAGCTTAGAGGGCTGACATTTCCTAAATATTTCCGCTTTTTCCTTTTTTTTAAAAAAGGTTATTAAATCTGCATTACTTATTCATTGTAAAGATTATTTTATATGTTTAATTCAGCCTTACAGCAGTAACTTAGAAATATACCTCCTGTATTTTTAAACTGAGCTAGGTAGTTTGCAATCATAAATTTATTAATTTTTATTTTGTACAAAAATAAAAGTAAATTACACCTAATTAAAATAAACTGTGTGATTTCTTTCTTATACAGTCAAACACTGAAATCACAAGAATCAATTTTAATTGTTCTAAGTAGAAAGTTTAAGATGATAAAAAATTTAATTGGTTTTGTTGAAGTATATACTGTTTCATAAAGGTTAAAATTACAGGGCTTCATATTGCATAGACACTGAAGATCTTATTTGATTCAGTATTAGCCTATAACTATAAGCTGACCTGGAATACCTTTGATTTCAAACAAAACATAACACGTTGTAGCGTGCATCCAAGTAAAACTTTCCGTCTCTCCCAACATATCTACGCCCTAACTTCCTTAGAAATAAATACATGTGAACCAAAACTCATATGGACAAAAAATTAGAACAGCTGGTAAAGAATCCTATATTGCTTATAGGACATGTCAAATGAGTAATTTTCAGAGACTTCTAAAAGGCTTTGCAGTGTGACAGGTACTACAATTCAGAGAGAAAATTAGTTTCATATGTTTACCAGCTTCTAAACAAAAGAACATTCTCTCCCCATTCTTGTACTCATAGAATAATTCTAAAGCAACATTACTTAATGTGATTCAGCCTTGGTTGAATCTTTTTTACAATACAAAACCCAAAGTGCCTTTAGATAACAGCACAGCGAAAGCAAACAAAGAACCTATGTAAGACACAAGCACAGTAAATCTTAGAAAGGAAGCCAACACTCTCTAGCTCTTTGAAGACAGATCTGTCCCCATTATTGGACATGTACAAATGAAATTCATGGGGAAGTTCCAGCTCATTCACCTCCATTTCCTCTGAAACAAGATTTTGCTGAACTCCAGGCCAGGCCCCCTCAACTGCGATTGAATACAAGCACCTAGGGACATGAGCCTTATCCACCAGAGGCTTCTGCTGGCATATACACAAGATTGCAAAGAGCTGAAGCGCTCATGATATATCTGACGTAATGCTTTAAAATGTCAGTTTCAGTGTAATTCTATATAATAATGTTTTTTGAAGGAAAAATTTGTAGTTCACCATTAAAATAATAGTTCAGCACACTGGAATTTCCAACAGCCTGTGCCCGGCTCTTAACAGAATCCTTACCAAGAGCAGGGACAGAGGCATTACAGTGTGGTCAGTCTGAGGACGCAAGAACAATTTCATGTGAAATATAGAGGAAAAACAGCGGGGGAAAAAATATAATGTGCCTCCTGAGTTCCAGCCCCTGAGGAGAGCTACAGAGACTTTCTTCCTCATCATCCAATAATACAGTTTTTCAGAGTGGAACATTCAGGCTTTTCATTTCTTATAATGTATAATAAGCTTTCCACAATATCCTAGAAGAGCTGAACACTTCAGAGGACTCAGAGGGAAGATAGTCCAGAAGTGTAGGGACTTCAGTAGAGGCAAAGGGAAGCGAATGGTAATACCTGAATGTTAATAACTACAATAACCCAAAACACATTTATCTTTTATCACATCTGGCACCATTACTTCTAAAAGCAAGAATGCCATAAAAACCGAGGAAGCAACACAGTTACAGTGTTATGGTCTGACCAAAACCTGCTACACCTAAATGTGAATGATCACTGCAATGTGAGTAAGAACAACTCATGCAAGTCTCAGGTGTGACTTTTTAAAGGCTTTCCTACCTGGCAAGGCATACTGTGAGAAGGTAATGTAGTGAGAAAAGAAAGGCACCTACTCCCAAGAAGGAACTTAAATGAGGAAAGAGAAATAGTTGGGTTTTGTACTTCATCTTGTACTTCATAATGGCAGATGCCCATTCCCTAGAAAAATTCAAGGGCAGGTTGGATGGGGCTACGAGCGACATGATCTAGTTGAAGATGTCCCAGCTTATTGCAGGGGGCTTGGATCAGATGACCTTCAAAGGTTCCTTCCAGCACAAAACTATGCTATGATTCTATAATGCTCTCAATCTCTTATCCTTTCCTCTCCTCTATAAGGTAGCATTATTAAGCTATAGGATTCATCATCTGTGACTAGGGAAATCACTTCCATTAAGGAGAGCTTGAAACAGTGCTTCCTAAATAATCCAACCTTTACTGGTACTCATCAAGGTCTATCGGAAGGGTGTGTGTCATGTAAAATTCTTGACATTTTCAACTCCAATTCTATACTCAGTTTTACATGTACAGGCACAGAATCCTGCCCTTCAAGAACAGTGGCGACACTAATAACATCAAACTAATTATTCTTGTATTATACATTAAGAAGCAAACAAACAACAAGCCCTTTAAGACGTGTTTCCCAAATACTACTAGTGAATCAGTGTTCAGTAATTCTTCCTGAAAATCAGTAGTACCTATAAAATGGATAGGCTTACTGCAGCTCAGAATAAGTGCTGCAATTTAAATATCCTTTGAAGTAAGGACAATTATTTTTCATTTTAAATAAAAAGTGGAAATTTTCCAGGAAAGTGACAGTATGTAACAGATACTGTTGGGATAGCAGTGGTTTTTTAAAAGAAAAGTCTACAATGCTTGACTAAAACATGACAGAAAGTATATATCTGATAACTGCAGAATATGCATGGGTGAGTTTGATTGCTGTCAGAATGCTTTACACTCTTTACTATCAGATTATAGGAGAAGTAGTTCATTTACTTGAATCTAATTTCAAGAAAATCTTTTTGTGGTTACTGAATCTATCTGCTTTGCTCTGGCATTTGGTGAAGCACAAAAGTCACTTTATTCTCCTGAAAGCAGCTCAGAAAGAAAAGATTGTAATATTCATATTTTACCTGGCTACATTTCTAAGGACTTTTAGGACATATATATTTAAAGGATTCCATTTACAGACTGCTGCATTGACAATTTTATCCTATTAATCTCAACAGTTTGCCTTTGTGCTGTGTATTTCTAGGTTAGGACTTAAAAAGTAACATAATTGCGTTACTTTTCTTAGCACTGCTTGGCTTTCATCCATGTTCAGCTCTTATTAACCTTAAGCAACGTCCACAAGAGCAGGATGCAGTTATCACGCATTGAAATTTTGTAATGTTCCCTTTCTTACACCTCAATGTCTCATATTTCTTTCCCAAGTAAAGCAATCAATGGGGTCCACAGATATTTTGCTTTAAAAACATTTGTAAACACTTAATTTTCTGTCTGGTCACTATCTCCCACACCTTCAGAAGTTCTGGGTCTAAATCTGGAGCATATAAGGTATGTGGAGTAAAATCAGCTTAAATTAGGGTAATTAAATGAAATACTGAGACTGGAAAAGTCTTCTAAGCTCACCATTTCCACTTCCAAGCAGCACTATGCAGAAACACCTGAGAGAGCTCAAAACACAGCTGTTTGCACAGCACACTGAAACATCATGGTAGGGATGCTGGCTCAGCTGCCACAAACAAACTTTAAATTATATCAATTTACCTTGATCATTAACTCCAGCTGGTATCAACCTGGGCTTTCAGTGCTGCAACTATACGAAGGCTGGCTCTTACAGCCCTGAGGCAAAGAGGAAACTGAATATTGTTTCTTATTTCTCAGTCAAAGAACTGGATTGAAGGTTAAAAGGATGGAAGTTGCTAATAGACTGAAGAATTTGTATTGTCTTTTTTGTGCTTTACTGGAAAAAGATAGGGGCAGGCAGAGTTCCACAGTTGTCTTTTTGAGAGCTGTTCGCTTGCTGCACAAATAGTATGCTGTTTGAACGCGCACAATATTTTAGTACAAAGCCTGTAGGGATCAAATATTGTGCCAACTACCCAATTTTGCCTTGCTAGTCTTGCTTAAAAAAGAAAAAAAAAAATTGAAACCTGTCCCTAGTGAAACCTGCATTTGATCTCTGACTAAAAACAGGGACCAAAATTGATAGAGTTTGTTTTACCAGAATTTGCTGCAGATCATTTGCCCATTTGGTGTGATAATTTTTTGATACCCTTCTAAATCCAAAATCAGTTAAGAAGATCAGTAGCTGGGATGACATTTTATCCCCATTTTGCTGTTTCAAAAATGATGGTTCATTCTCATGCTATTGAAATTTGTTTCCATTTTAAAAGAATGAAGGAATGTTCTTCTTTTCTGATCTTTGATTTCTGTGTCTCAATTACAAAAGAGTACAAGTCAACAACAGAGTTGGAGAGAAGTATTTTAAATATAAGTTTCATTCTTGCTCTTTTCTCACAGAAGCTTTTTGCCTCTTTTGTGTTAGAAATTATTAAAAAAGAAAAACCCAACCCATGAAGAACAGTCTCAGAGGCTGAGACTGTTGAATACTTCAAGAGTGACGTTTCCCTTTCTCTGTGCTGTTGTCCTAGAGACACTTCTATGGAAAAAAATAAAAAAAAAATTCAACATGCTGTTTGGGAGAATTTCCTCCCATCTTTTGTTATCTCTACCTCCTGGCGGGCTTTGCTTTTTAAGTTTTCATTTTTTAAAAAACACCAATTTTAAGTGCTTCTTTAGTCCTAACTCATTTTCTGCTGTTCACATTCCTTTCTCTGACAGTCACTGGTTTCACCCTAGTGCATGTACTTTACACATTAAAGGAAAGGTATTGAAGCCGCAAGCACAATAAAAATATTGGCCCAATTTTTTCTTGCAAATGTTACCACCTAATTTTCAGATCTGTTCCTTGGAAATGTATTCCTAAACTTCGCTTGTACCACATTTGTTTCAAGGTAATTCTCTTTTATCAGAACAGTAACAAGTAAACCTCCCAGCCTATGAACTAGTATCCAAATAAATTTCAAGGACTTTATTTTATTGCTAAACAGAAGCGTTTTATGAAAGTAAATAGGAAAAGCAACAGCTGTGAGGCTCCTTGCCCCAGGCAGTGGGTTATGTTAATAGTAGTTTAAAAAGTTTCTCCCCATCGCGCTGCCTACACAGTAGCCACAGAAGCTATCAGTAAGTATAGTTATCAAAGATAAAATAAAAATATAAAGAGAAAAAGAAATGGTATTAGTACAAACCTATCTGCATAGTCAAAGTAACATTGGAAGCATACCCTAGAATCAGAGACAATAAATTAGCAGCAAATGGGGGAAGGAAAACAGAAAAAAAATCCCTCAAGAGCTACATTTCCTGTAAGATTTTTGTGCATTTCTTAAAGACCTAAAATGTTTGCTGAAAGGCTTCAGTTGATGAGTAAGAAAATAGCTTAACCTCTAATTTAAATTAGTTGGAAAAAAAGGTCCTATATATCTATATATTCAATAAATTTATTTGTATGTCTACAAATAGATATTTTATTCGCTGCCACGAAGGCACCTTTATATGCAGAAAAACAAAAGGAAGATTTGTAGAGCTCCATAAAAATTCAAAACCATCATCAATAATCACATTGTTTCCCTGATATATTTACTGGTGTGCAGACACAAGCGTTACTTGAAAGATTTTACAATCAGAGGTCTAATTTAACCACTTTAGTTCCCAGATAAGCTCCTAGAGAAACTGCTACGGATTTTCAGCAAAAAACCTCATAGACCTAGGTGCCAAAAAGAAAACCCTATTTTTTGGGTACTTCAAATCTGAAAGATTCTGAGTTTCCAAAACACTGCTTTCCATGTTTTTCATGGATAATTAGAATTTCCCATCCAAAAAATCCATTTATCAAACTAGTGAAACGATCCACATTTGCTACCAGGATTTTAATTGGTGTTAACAGCTGGATTTCACGACAAGTTCAAGGCACAGCACTTTGTTCATCATCCAGCACACATTATTTGATAACCAATTCCTGTACTGAACATCCTCTTTCCTGTTAAACAGTTAGACTTTTTCACAGTTTCTGAGTAGTCTACTGCAAGCTTTGTTTCCAGAGGAACAGTACGATAGTGTTAATGGAATTCATGCATGGCCTACTATTCAAAACTACTGATTTTGCAAATGCATGGCTATTTCATGGCATGACTTCTAGTTCACAGCAGATCTCTTTCCTTTCTGAACACGGACTGCACATTGTGCAATTAGTGTCCATTTCTATCTCAAAAAAGAAATATAAATGTTAACTGAATACATTTTTTCCTCATGATGTGCAATTACAATGTCATCTCAATCTTCTTAGTCAGCCAACGACACACTAATAGAATCATAGAATCATAGAACAGTTAGGGCTGGAAAGGACCTTAAGATCATCTAGTTCCAACCCCCCTGCTACGGGCAGGGACACTTCACACTAAACCATGTTGCAAAACGCTCTGTCCAATCCACCCTTGAACACTCTCAGCGATGGAGCATTCACAACTTCCCTGGGCAACCCATTCCAGTGCCTCACCACCCTCACAGTAAAGAATTTCTTCCTCATAGCCAATCTAAACTTCCCCTGTTCCAGTTTGAACCCATTACCCCTTGTCCTATCACTACAATCCCTCATGAACAGTCCCTCCACAGCACCCTATAGCCCCCCTTCAGGTACTGAAAGGCTGCTATGAGGTCTCCATGCAGCCTTCTCTTCTCCAGGCTGAACAGCCACAACTTTCTCAGCCCATCTTCATACACGAGGCGCTCCAGTCCCCTCATCATCCTCGAGGCCCTCCTCTGGACTTGTTCCAACAGTTCTATATCCTTTTTATGTTGAGGACACCAGAACTGCACACAATATTACAAGTGAGGTCTCACAAGAGCAGAGCAGAGGAGCAGGATCACCTCTCTCGACCTGCTGGTCATGTTCCTTTTGATGCAGCCCAGCATACGGTTGGCTTTCTAGGCTGCGAGCACACACTACCAGCACATGTTCATTTACTCATCAACCAACACACTCAAGTCCTTCTCCACAGCACTGCTCTCAATCACTTCTCTGCCCAAACTGTAGCTGTGAATGCAATTGCTCTGATCCAGGTGTAGGACAAGGTTGAACTTGGCAAGGTTAAATTTCATAGGGTTCGCATCAGCCTACCTCACAAGTGTGTCAAGCTCCCTCTGGATGGCATTCCTTCCCTTCAGTGTATCAACCGAAACACACAGCTTAAGAGTCATCGGCAAACTTGCTGAGGGCGCACTCAATCCCACTGTCCAGGTCACCAAAGAAGATGTTAAACAAGACCAGTCCCAACACCAATTGCTGAGGGACACCACTCGTTACTGGTCTCCAGCTGGACTTTGAGCCATTGAGCACTACTCTTTGCGTGCGGCCATCCAGCCAGTTCTTTATCCATCGAGTGGTCCACCTATCAAGTTGATGTCTCGCCAACTTAGAGACAAGGATGTCATGTGAGACAGTGTCAAATGCTTTGCACAAGTCCAGGAAGATGACATCAACTGCTCTACCCCTGTCCATCAGTTCCATAGCTCCATCATAGAAGGCCACCAGATGGGCCTGGCAGGATTTCCCCTTAGTGAAGCCATGCTGGCCGTCACCAACCACCTTGTTGTTTTTCACGTGCCTCAGCATATCTTCCAGGAGAATCTGCTCCAAGATTTTGCCAGGCACAGAGGTGAGGCTGACTGGTCTGTAGTTCCCCGGCTCATCCTTTTTCCCCTTCTTGAAAATGGGGGTTATATTTCCCTTTTTCCAGTCATCAGGAACTTCACCTGACTGCCATGATTTTTCAAATATGATGGACAGTGGCTTAGCAACTTCATTTGCCAGCTCCTTCAGGGCCTGTGGATGGATTTCATCAGGTCCCATGGACTTGTATATGTCCAGGTTCCTAAGATGGTCTCGAACCAGATCCTCTCCTACAGTGGGCCCAGGGCCTTCATTCTCACTGTCGCCGCATGTGCCTTCCAAGACTTGGGTGGTGTGGACAGAGCATTTGCCAGTGAAGACTGAGGCAAAGAAGTGATTAAGAACCTCAGCTTTCTCCAAATTCAGGGTAGCCAGTTCTCCCGATAGCTTCTGGAGGGGGCCCACATTGCCCCTACTCTGTCTTTTATTTGCCATGTACGAAGGGAATCCCTTCCTGTTATCTTTCACATCCCTCGCCACATTTAATTCTAAGTGGGCCTTAGCTTTCCTAACCTGGCGCGTAGCTTCCCGGACAACATCCCTGTATTCTTCCCAGGACGCCTGCCCTTGCTTCCACCTTTTATAAGCCTCTTTTCTCCTTCAAATTTTCCTCAGCAGCTTCTTATCCATTCAGAGGTCTCCTGGCCCTCCTGCAGCACTTCCTCCTAGTTGGGATGCATCACTCCTGAGCTTGCAGCAGGTGATCCTTGAATATAAACCAACAGTCCTGGGACCCCATGCGCTCTAGGGCTACATCCCATGGAAACTTACTAAGCAGGTTCCTGAAGAGGCCAATGTCTGCTCTCTTGAAGTACAGGGCACTGAGCTTGCTGCACGCTCTTCTCACTGTCCTGAGGATCTCAAATTCGACCATCCCATGACTGCTGCAATCAAGACTGCCCTGGAGTGTCACATTTCCAACCAGCCCTTCCCTGTTGGTGAGCATGAGGTCAAGCATGGCACCTCTCCTTGTTGACTCCTCTATTACTTGCAGAAGGAAGCTGTCTTCCACACAATGAAGGAACCTCCTGGATTGCTTGTGCCGGGCTGTACCGTCCCTCCAACAGATATCAGGGTGGTTGAAGTCCCCCATGAGAAAAAGGGCCTGCAAGCATGAGCCTGTTCCTATATCTCTATAGAGCACTTCATCCACCAAGTCCTCTGGATCAGGCGGTCTGTAACAGATCCCCACATTAATATTTCCCATCGCTGTTCTCCCTTTAACCCTGACCCACAAAATCTCTACTGACTGCTCACCTGTCCCCAGACACAGTTCCATACTCTCCAGCCTATTCCTAACATAAACAGCAACTCCCCCTCCCTGCCTGCCTTGCTTGTCTTTCCTAAAGAGCCTGTAACCTTCCATTCCAACACATCAGTCATAGGAGCCATCCCACCACGTTTCTGTGATGCCTATGATATCATACCCCCGCAGACATGCACACATCTCTAATTCCTCTTGTTTGCTCCCCATGCTACGGGCATTTGTATAGAGGCATCTGAGCCAAGCTCCAATTGAAGCCAGCTCATTGGCTGGAGCAGCTGGAATATCTCTACATTGCTCCTATCATTTATTATAGGTGCTGGCCAGTGACTGGGTGTGATGGGATGGAATGATGCCCCCCTCCCACAACATCTAGTTTAAAGCTTCCTTGACCAGTCTGGCAAGCCTCCTGCCAAATCCACTCTTCCCTTTGTCAGACCAGTTACCAGCCCCCAGTAGACCTGGCTCACTAAATTGAGTCCCGTGTTCAAGGTACCCAAAGCCCTGACTATAGCACCACCTTTCTAACCATTTATTAACCTGGCCAATCCTCCTAGACTTGTAAAGGTCCTGCCCTGTATCCTGGAGAATTGATGAAAAGACAATCTGAGCTCCAGAGCCCCTGACCACCTCTCCCAGAACTCTGTAGTCCTTCTTTATGTTCTCCAGGCTACTGCTACCTGTATCAGCAGCACCCACATGGATCACTAGAAGTGGGTAACAGTCAATGGTATCGACTAGAGCCGGCAGCTTCTTTGTAACATCCTTGATCCGAGCCCCTGGTAGGCAACACACCTCCCTTGAGCCTGGGTCAGGCTGACAGATGGGTGCCTCTGTTCCTTTCAGAGTCGAGTCCCCTACTACTACGGCCCGCCGTTTTTCCTGGCAGCACCAGTAGTGATCTTCTTTACCAGTGCATCAGCCGTTTTTCCTGGTGGGAGTGCGGTTCCTCATCAGCCCCCTGCAGGACAGCAAAGCTGTTCTGGGTGGGGACAACAGATTTAGGAGGAAGCCCCTTGCTTTTAATTGTCCTCTTCCTCCCTTTTTTGTTGTTTTTTTTCTGTTATTGTTTCCCAGCTTCCTGGGTTAGCGGCCTCCTTTCCTGCACGAGTGACAGTGCACGCTTGAGGCCCCTGCACAGTCTGGTCCTGGAGCAGCAGTGCTGCTTCCTCTCAGCTTCCCTGACACCTTTCAGCCAAGTGGCAGCGTCCCGCAGCTCAGTCCCTGCTGCAGGAGGACCTCCACCAGGGAGCACCGAGTGCAGCCCTGCCCATTGTGCACCCTCTCCTCAGGAGAGCAGTGCAGGCGCTCTCTACACCCCGAGCTCTGCACTGCAGCCTCCCCTCTCATCGGCTCTGCCTGGGTGCCCACACTGGCCACTGCCGGGGCAGCCAGAGCAGAGCTCCCAGACCGAGCCCCGGTCATACGGCGAGTGCACACCATCCCGCTCCCCTGCCCGTACGAACTGCCTCGAACCCACGCTGTTTGCCCGCCCTGGTCGCCCGCGCTCCCTGGGGCAGTTTTTACCCAGTCAGGGCGGTGCCGCTCCTCCTGGCCCCGCCCCCTCTGAGTCAGCTGCTCGCGTGGCTGAGCTGCCGGCTCCTGGTCGGGCCCTGTCGAGGGCTCGAGGCTCCCTCGGTGCCTGTTGCTGCTCCGAGGTGAAGCTCCCGGACACCGCACCTCTCCCCGGTCAGGCGCTGCAGGCGTTCCCTCTCGACACAGTCACCCCAGCAATGGGCAGGAAATGTTTTTTCATTTTGTTCAGACTTCCTGTTTCATCTCACTTTTAAAACACTACCACCAAGATTTCTGTTTTTTGAACACTTCTGCATCTTTGCTTTCATCAGCTTCAGTTAACCCCTGTGCCATAGCAATTCCAGGGAGACTGTACATTTTACCATCTTTCGTCTTCTAGATAAGTAGATTTCCTAACAGATCTCAGTAAAAGCAGATTTTTATCGTTTGCTTTTTTTAACAAAATGCAGGCAGACTTTAGAATGACCCTTTTTGTCATTTACAGAGCTTTAGGCCCTTTTTTTAATTTGTTCTTTTTTATAATTGAGAATTTTCCTGTGTTTTCTGTTGCTAATTTGCTACAGATTACTTTTTTGTTTCCAAATAGAAATGAAGTGGGAAGAAGAAATATGTTTTGGTTTTGTGAAAATGGTCCCCCAAATGTTATAATATGGTTGGGATTCCTCAATTGGAGCAGAAGAAAGACGTCAACCTGAATTTTCCACGTATTTGCAGAATACTCTACCCACTGAAACTCAGATAGCATAACTTTGTCAATAGCATTTAATTAAAACTGAGACTGTCCATGCAGGGCATTTGTTTCAACATTCAGCCTCTCCTGCTCACCAACAAAGTCAATCATATTCCACCAGAACCACATAACTCTTAGCATAACAGTGACTGTCTTGCACCAGTTCATATTTTTGAGACTATAACTTAAGTGTCTGTGCTGTCCATTACTGTAGCTCTTAGACAATATCAGTAACCTCAGTAAGCAAAATAATTTTTGTTTTGCTTTGGGTTTAATGTGCAAACTGAGACTTCTTCAGGCTGTAGCTGAAATTGTTCAGCATTTCAGATACCATCTGGTTTGTGCTGGACACATGCCATAGACAGAAAAACACAGCAAGAGACTGGTCTATTATTGCCACATACATCTTTTGGCTCTGGTTTGTTGGGGTTTTTTTTATAGTGCCAGTTTTTCCTGGTTCATAACCATATTTGCTTTCATTTGCAGGAAATCATCCTTTTTTTAACTGACTATTTTACCTTTTTGTTTTAATACAGCATGCATATGAACCGAAGAAACCAAATCATCAATTTTCAAAAAGGCTCTGAACCTTCTGCTACCTCCCATCACTTCTCATATGAACTGTTGGTAGTATCATCACGTAGGCAACTTTTAGGCCAAGAACAAGTGATGCAGCAAGAGCTACTTCAGCCATGACAGTCAACTCCACCCCTCAGGCCGTCATGCACATTTACAATTCATTGAAATGAAAACAGTTTTCAGCGGGGAGAAACTGATTTTATGCCTGCAGTGTACTTAGCAAAACTGCCTCAAAGGAAAGGAGTATTTATGATTTTTCTTCCAAGTTTAGAAAATGAGTTAAAGCAAAAAGTTTCTTCTGCCACCTCCCTCCGGGTTTTATGAAAGGATGGTTCTCCCTGTCAAAGACTGTTTGAAATTTAGAGGCATAGTCACTTGCATGTACTCACAGAGCTGGCAATTAAATACCTTAATTCTCACAACATCTTCTAAGAGCTTCCCAGTAGAAAGTTGCAGGCAATAAAACTCCTCCTCCCTCCAGTATATGATTTTGCAAGCACTATGCTGTTCTGCTTTATCTTACAGGAACTTGGTAGGACAAAAATCCAGTAGTGTGGTGATGCTGAGAAGTCAGTGCAATCTCAGACATCCCTTGAGCACAGGAAAGTTTGATCATGTTCATCCCAGAACATAACAGTGCTCTGCATGTTACAGAAATGGATTATCACTTTTGATTCTTCCAAGAGTCTTCTTTCTATTCAGCCAAGCATGTCATCCTTCAAACCCATACTTTTTTTTCTGGTTGCAATGCTTTGACCACTAGTTCAATCCCTCAGATGAAAATTTCTAAAGCCCTACTACTTGTTTGAAGGCCACATTGTCACAAGCAGCTGCCCTAATTAAAGTAGAAAATCCAAATGCCTTTATAGATATTGATGCTTTGAAGGAATTAATCTTTTACAAGCTGCTTTTCCAGCTGTTACCTCACTTTTTTACCTAACTCGCCCTGTGCCTTCTCACAGTGATGAGCCATAAAGTGATTTACAATTATCTATTTTCAATGACTGGGAAGACTGCTAGAGTGACTTGACAACCACTACAGCAAGAAATCTCTCTGTCACCCTTGATCTGAGGAAAGTTGATATGCACAGATTCGAATTATAGTCAGATCAGACTGTAATTGGTCTCTTGTATAGCTCCAGTGAGCTGCTGAATAGAGACATAATCTCAGAAGCGTAAGTCCCTCAGTGCACATGACCTCACTGACATTTATTCTTTGGCATAATAATCAGGCTTTGACCATGTTTTGGTGCTTAATACAAAAACAACGTTAAAAGAAAAGGGGAAAAATACTTACTACTCTCACCAACACCCTCACTAACAAGCCAACCTACACATTCACCAACAAACCAACAAGAAAGATAAATAACAGTAAACTGAAAAACCCACAAATGAACTCTAAAGGTAACCTGAAATTTACCAAACTCTCTAGCAAGTCAAAATTATCCCAAATTCTCCCAGGACTATGAGGTGGGATTCTTACTGAGCTCATTGACCTAATTTTATCAAACCCCCTCTCCGTCCTCTAAGAAATGAGAAAAATGTTAAACCTTGCAAACTATAAGATGCAAGCTAAGGCCAGGATGCCAATACTGGTCTTCAGGACATGGAATGAATCTTGTCCATTCTGATATAGAGGAAGATAAACTGGTAGGCAGGTAGGTAGGTAGATGGGCTATTTAACTTATTTGTTATATTATCTGAATTTTTCAGAAAAACCGACACTGTGGAAGGGAGAGTACAGAGCGAAGAGAGAAGTATACCCAGCACTGATTTTTCTCTTTCTGCATTGGATGAGGCATCCAGAAAGCATGCAAAACCACCATTTGACAATGACAGATTTCAAAAAGAGAAAGGCAAATGTCAGTCAGAAGATATAAAATAATTTCTGTGAAATCATTTTAAGACGATGAACAGCAAGAATAGGAAGGATGAAGAACAGTCATTACATTTCTAACAGAAAAAAAGCTTTGAGAGCAGGGGGCTTGATATGTCTTTCAGTGACTACATCTCCAGGAGCAAGAGCTGATTTTATGACGCTGACCTGTTAAGGAAGCGCTACAGAGTTTTAGCCAGAGAGACTGTTACAAAGTCACCAAGCAGAAACCACTCCTCCTGAATTTGTAACTGATTTTTTTCTTTTTTTTTCTTCTTCCATCCTTTGTATAGACACACCTGATCTGGTATTCATTAGTAAGCAAAATCTTTCCTCTGAGCAAGCAGATAAGATGGTCAAATACCAAAAGTCACTAGCTGGGAAAAACAATGATAAAAATCAGAGGAAACATCCAAAAAAGCCATAGTGGGAGACAGTAGACAACACAGGGACAAAATACAGAAAACAATCGGATGCAGGTCTGATGCAAGGATCTAGGGTTTCACAAACTAGATGAAGATGTGCTTATCAGTTACACTCTTAACAAGTTAGGTAATTATTTCAATAAGTGCAAAAGCATGGAGGCTCACACACAGTTCTCAGCAATGCCACTACATTAAGAAGAGCACACATCATGTATTAGGTGTGACACTGATTATTCACACCAAAGAAACACTTTAACAGATTAGCTCAGGCTCAACATCGGGAGACAGACTGGAAAACCATTAAAAAATAAAGTTCTGGCTGGGAATCCTGAATACAGCACATGCACGATGGCCTGCTTTATTATTGTTTACTCACAATTACTTAAAAGAAGTGAGAAATGGCAAATTCCCGACTTGAAACAACATACACAATTACCAGACAAATAATTCACATGCATATATGGAACACACAGACTAGAACTGAATATTAGCAGAACCACAGCTCATGTGCCTTTCAACTAAACATTGCTACTAATTGTAGAGTACCTAAGGGCAACTGACAGGTATCCTGTCATAATCTCTGTAATATAACATCTACACTGACCTCACACATGAAATAAAAACAGTGTGGTTTAATACAATTACGATCTTCACAGTCACCATTTGCTTCAAATAAAAAAAGTTTACTGTACTATGGCACCCCGTATTTCCCTAGAAATGCATATAAAGTCATCAATAAATATTAATGGAAAATTGTGAAAGTTTAATTTAAATAAAAACTTTTAACAAGGTTCAGATCAAAATTTCAAGATTATTTCCATTCCTGTCCCTGAACTCCAGGAAGAGATGTCAATATTTATATGTCCTTCTCATTTTTCTGAAATATATATTTAGCTCCATTTAATATAACCAAAAAGGCTTTAATTTGAAAAACATCAGATCAGGGTCTCAAGGGTATGTTGATGGAAAGACATTATGCAAATTATGAAATTCAAGTAAGAGAATATGCAGAAAAAGCGGAAAATGCATGGAAGATCATGCATAATTGACTACATACTATCTGCATGCACAGCACATTTTTGAGCAATTTATTAGACTATAATTGATTTTTTTCTTCTATTAGATCTATATTACTATTCCCTAACCATAATATCTCTGTTCTCCTTGCTTCCATTCCTTCCTCCCAAGTTTTGTGAAACTTGTTAACAGATGATAATCAAAATAGAATTAACTTAAGGAACTAAGAGAATTTACACCACTTCAACATGGTCTCTCTCTATTTAAACAAATGCATGCAACAAAGATACAAATTTGCCAGAATAGAAAAAACTGGTTTTGAAAAATGTCTAATATTTAATTAATGAAGTTTGTTCAGAGGACTAGAAGAACTCCTTTATTCACTTCAGCAGCTCATATCCCTGAGCTGAACTAAACAGTTAGTGCAGACACAGCCTGGTAGTGAGGCAGAATCATTGCTGTCTCCATTGAGTAAAGTGCAGAAAACCAGCAGGGTACACAAAATACGTGAAGATGCATTCTTATCCTAACCACTGCAAGAGTGTCAGCTCCCCAAGAGGTCAAGTGAGAGTGAACACCAGTATAGAGATGGTGGGGCATTTAAGGGGAATCACTTCAGTACCACATTGGATAAGCTAAAATCTTAACTGAACTTGTGCATATGACTTGTCACACTGTTCACAATCTCAGTGGCAGGACACTGCAGACAGAGCAAATGTTGTAGAATACTTCCGAAGTACACAAATTCAAGCCCAGGAGAATCAATGCTGTGATTCAACCACATGGTCTTTGGGACAATTTGGTGAACATTGTTAGTTTGTGGCGTTAGTGAAATGAGGCAGAAATAAAAAATAAACTTTTTTTTTTCCTTAAAATTTTAAGCTCAATTTTGAAAAATTATTCTAAATAAAAATAGAGGGGAGGTTTTCAAATGATATTTTAAAGTCCATGTTAATTTTAAATCTGTACTCTCACATATTTACATTTTTAACCTTCTTTAGTTTAAATTAAGTTCATACTACTGAAATCTAAGTAATTTCTCTGTGGACTACCCAGAAAGTAATAGATAACTCGAATCTGTATCGATACACACACTGAGAGAAGATACATGTTGCTTATTTTTTTAACCCAAATTATAGACACTAAGATAGGAAGCTTTTTCTGACATTGGTATCTGTCAAAGAACTTACCTAAAACTTGGGAGACTGTGATGCATATTACTTGCTATCTGATATCAAAACAGGATATTTTTCTGGCCTACAGGCAAATTATTTCAGAACATGATGGTGTAAATGTGCCACTGCTGCAGTCTGAGAAACACTGTGCTTTCAACTACTTTTTCTGCTCTTGCACCTAAAACACACTAGCTTTAGTCTTTAGCTCCTGCTGCTTTTGCTAATACTCCACTGAACTCTATCTTAGTAATTATGTAGATATTCCTGTTATGGTCACCTACTCTAAGATTTTTTTCTTTTTTTTCCCCACTTCCATTATTAGTTGTCCTCTTTTTTCTTTAATATATAAATAAGCAAACAGGTTTATATACTGGGTATGTGCTGTGGCATGGAAAACCCCTTTGAGGTACACATCAGACTTCCCCATCTTCCTGCATTACCCACCAAGTATATCCGGACCCCTGAACCAGTGGGTTTGCCTTTACCTGAAGCAGGAATAACCCAGACCGTCTTCCCTAGCAAATTCTTTATGTGTTCAACAACTTAAAGATGTTCTTTATTTTCCTCCATTTGTAAAAATGCAGAATTTCACAGGAATTAAAAAACATTTCACAGTTCATTACTCTGCAGAATAACAGCTTTAATTGGTCAAATAATTATTTGCTAAGAAAATTTCAGCCAATTATCTTGAAGTATGCTGTTGGTGGAGAGGGAGGATCATCCATCAAGAGGATGCAGCTGCAGAATGGGAAAGTATTCTGTGTTCTCATAAGATAACCTGACTGTCTGCATAGGCAGAAGAACATTTATTTTTATTATTCCCTTTCACTAAAGGGATGTGGAAGAAACCCTATGCCAGCTCTCCCTTTAATCCAAACCCCTCAATAACTTTTAATCTTTCAAAAACAGATAAACCAGAAAGTGCTGCCCCTTTTCTCAAGAAAGGATTGGAAATTCCATTAGAGCAGTTGTAGTTCCATGTGAAAGGCACTTGCATATCACCGTAGAAAAGGTAAGAGAAAATATCCATTTAACGTGTGTGTCCTGCAATGCTAACCAGCATAAATTATAGTGGAGCTCTAGTAACTGTATAGAGGACAACAAAGAAATTCTCAGCAGTCGGTTACAACCAAAATTTAATTTCTTTAGAATAGGATCCATCTACACCTGAGACCATGACTTTATCACTGCAGCTTTGTTTACTTCTCTCACTGATTTAAATCCAGAAGATAGAACTTATTTCAGTGATAAACTTCTGAACACTATAGATGCAGTATTTATCTTCTTTTGTGTGATCTTCTTAAAAACTCATAAAGCTTTTTTATTACAATAACACCTTCAAAATATTACTGATTTCCTGAGGTGTGCCCCTTGCAGTGGATGTGTCTCGCTTTATGAGACATGCAGAATAGGAAAGTTCAGTTTGAAAGAAAAATAAGCAAGTCCTCAACTTCAAAAATATTAAGATTTTGTCAAAGAATAATAGCAGAAAATCAATCATAACAGTATATAATAATTTTTAAAGACAATTTGGCAATCATTTGCTCTAGTCTGAGCCTCTGTGAGGAAGTTCTAAATGACAACAATTTGACTGGCAAATTGTAGAGCTGGAAAAGCTCATCTTTGGTATCTCCATTAAAAGGCTTTCAGCTATTCCTTAGGTTGCTGAATGTAGTTTTATTTTGTTTACTTGTTTGGATGTAATTGCATGCAATTTGTAATTGTGCCTTCCCCTATAATTACATATGCCAGTTTTCATAGTGAAAAAATGATGTGGGAACTGCCAAAGCATGGCAGTAGAAAGTTATCTGTGGTGAAAATTGACAGCTTTTCACTACCACATATGTTTTAAATGTGTATACATATCATGAAAAAAGACTGAAGACCTACTAATTTCCGTTGTGCATGCATTTCAAAGCTGCACCAATTTGTCAATGGAAATCTAAACATATGTTAAAATTCTGTTCATCTTATTGACCAGAGTGCAATAAATACTTTGCTAAATGAAAATCCTTTTGTTGTTTCAAATCTTTTTTTGAGATACCTATTGTAGACTCACAACACTATAATTAACTGAAATAGCGGTATTTCACAAATGTCTGTATGGTGTCTACTGATCCATGAGTGTTATATAGTGCAGCATTTCACATGCTGTATTTCATTCATCTCTAAAAATAAGTCTAAAGTACAGAAGCCTTTCAGTCACCAAATTGATGCTTTTGATAATCCCTTCAGATATTAACTGAAGAACAAGTTGTTTATAGGAAAATGGGGACAAGGTGTATAGCAGAATTGTACAGTAACAGAAACAGATCTCAATGCAGTTCACTGAAATTAAACTCTAATCCAGAGTTTAAGAATCTAAACAATTCGGAATCCAGCCCTGAATTGAGTGAGAATGTTGCAACCATGGATGAGAAATCATGAGAAAGGAGAGAGGAAATTCTCATTGTCTTTCTCACCACTGGTCATGAGATGAAGAGGAGACGATACCCTGAGAGTCAGCTCATGCTGGCCCTTTCTCTCTCATAAAAGCTATGCTTAATCACTGCTTCATTTTTAAACCTTAGTTTCCTTTTCCTTCTAACAGATCTTAGAACTAACAGTGGTGTACCATCCACAACCAAGAATTAAGCACTGCACTCTCTCCATCAAACAGAAAATGTGACACTCCCAAAGAATCCTGTAAACACATGCACATGGAGTAAAGAGGCACAGGGAAATATTGGCTACATATCAGACATCTTTTAATTGGAAACTGAGATGAAACAAACCTGAATACTCTAGTCCATAGCCTGTAGGGTAAGCATACATATGAATCCTCCAGGAAGAAAAGGGTGATCTGACCTCTAAGCCCTTATAGCGAGTGGGATGGCAGGAATAACATGAGTTCTTTTCCCTCAAGCACAAAGTTAATAAAAGTGCCCCTGAAGTTTTAATTACCACTATGCCTTACTTGTGGACTAGATCTGCTGAGCTTAGATGAGACTTTGTCCCTAATTTCTCTAGCTAAGATGGATTTTGGATGCACGGAAAAGCAAAGCTTTTCCTGGTACACCTTCCTGTCAAAAAGAGAACTGTTGAGAAAGTTTCAAGAGCTTCTCCCTTCAGCTACCCACTGAATGAGAACAAATGGGACCACACAGAGAGGTAAGTCACTGAGGGAACAATGAACTTTGCTTTAGTTAGGAAAAGGCAACTTTTCTCCTAGTGCTTCAAATACATACCACCCAAACTTCTAAACCACATATAGGAATTTATTGCCTAGAAGTATGGTAAAGTACATTGTACCAGCTTACCAAAATATTTTTGCAGTATTGACAGAACACTAGCAAAATATTTTCATCCCTTTAGGCTCACCTTTAAAAAAGCAAACTGAAGAAGTAAAATATCTCCATCAGCTGGCCACAATGAAAACATTTTAGTCACTTAGACAAATGGCTAAAATTTTAGCATCACTAACACTGCATAAAACCTATATGCATAAAACCTGCTAACTAACAACAGCGTATGTGTATCTAGCTTAAATGTTCTCCTCTGGCATAAGAACATCCACATATGGTGTGTGTCTGTGTATTTAGAAAACACGAATTACAAAGCTGATGAGGAGTGCTACAGTTCTGCATACAAACCATTGGTCACATTCACATTATGACAGCTAAATTATAGTTTATCTGTCAAGCAACAGTCACTAACTCTGTGTGTGTGTGTGTGTGTGTTGTGAATCTCACTGTGTATGCAAAATATACTCCATCTTCTAAGTATAATGCACATGGGTTAAGCTATCACATTTTACTTTGAAACAAGATGGAATATTCATCCATGTTTTACTGCTACTTTGATAAGCAGTAACTTTCTGAATCATTCTAATTTGTCTAAGTGACCATATTCTGACCAATCCACCAGACACCTATTATCCTCATTTTAGAGATAACATTGCTGTGACATTACACTGAAATAGGAAAATGGTGACAGTCAAACTTCTGAGTTTTCACTCCTAATCTGCCCATTTTTGTTTCCACACTGTCTTTAAGATACAGCCAGTAGTCTTCCATATTTCACCTTTTATATCTTTATCATCTTATTACTGCTACAGTTGCCATATATGTATGTGTAGATCTTTTGTAGGCAATAAAACTATTAAGAAACTTAGGAAACTTTGATAAAGTAGTTAAGAAACTTAAGTTTAGTGGAACTCCAGCAATCTCTCTATACTTCCCATTGCCCAGTTATTTCTGGCAACTGCAGATTGTAGGGAAGAGAAGAATGAAAAAGGAAAGCCTTTTCAAATGCCTTAGAAAATTTCCTCAAAAACGCAATCTCACTCTATTTCTCCATCAGCATTCCAACTGACCCCATAGGAACAAATCTACTTCTTATTCCTCCATCATCAAACAAGGATGAAAAGGAAAATGAAAACAACAGACACAATGGACAATGAACATTCCACAGGCAGGGAAAGGAGAACGGATGTCTTCTGATAATCTGCTCTGCTCCATCCCCACTTCCCACCTGCTCCCTTTACAATGCAAAAGCTGTGAACTGGGCACAGTTACAATTGCGATACTCATGCTCTGAAATTCATGTGGTAATAATTTACTGATGATCTGGTATTAAGTTGCTGCAGAGAGGATACTGAGGGAGGCTTCTGCAATGAAGTAGGTAGTGATGCCAGCAGTGACTTTTCACTACATTTTCCCTGTACCTGGCGCAAACTCCTTAACAGTAGTTACCACTTCTGCTGCTGTTACTGCCTACTGGGGAGTGCTTGTTCAGGGGCATCTGTGGTGTGGTGATTAATGACTACTTCTTTGCACACATGCATTACTTATCAGATATTTAAATGACTGCTATCTGCTTCATTATGTGTAAAGTTTTGTTTTCCACTAATGAAAAACAGAAAGCAGAAAATAAAGACTAGGAAACAGTTATGAAAGGAGGAAGAAGCAAAAGGATTCTCACCTCAGCAGCAGTTGCTTCCCATGAGAACCCACCACGGGTTTGCATGTGGAATACCACAGGAACGTCAGCACGAAACCACAGCTTAACAACAGCAAGGTGCATTACTGCCATAGGACCCTGGAAAACATACCTGCAGCAGCTACACAAGTTACCCAGATAAAAGCAAAAGGAAGTCTGGAGAACTGCAAATGCAAGGCCT
The DNA here is from genome assembly GCA_017639245.1 of Myiopsitta monachus. Lineage (NCBI taxonomy): Eukaryota > Metazoa > Chordata > Aves > Psittaciformes > Psittacidae > Myiopsitta > Myiopsitta monachus. The sequence goes on from CM029921.1 coordinate 52,874,031, forward strand.
GCAGCTACACAACAGGGAAGGCACCGATGGGACCACACATACACCTTTAACTGTGCATGTTGGAGTTGATGTCTGTATTACTGTCAGAACAGTCAACTTCATAGAGACCTTTTCAACAGGGTACGTCCACAGCAGAAATACTCCCCTCCCTCCTTAGTTTGTATTATCTTATCTGAAGGCTTTTGAGTCACATTTGTGCTTATTCTTCATTCTGTACTTTCTCCTCAAAATGAATAACTAGTCACCTGCATTCTAAAAACTGACATTATTAAAATATATATATATGAAGCTACTGTTCCAATATATTCAATTTTTATCCCATGCAGTAGGAGCTAACTTGCCATCCAGAGAGACCTTGACATGCTGCAGAAGTTCGCCAGTGTAAATCTCTTGAAGTTCAACAGGGTGATGCACCAGGTTTGGGGTAATCTGCAGCACAAATATGGGCTGGGCAGGGAATGGGTTGACAGCACCCCTGAGGAGAAGGATGTGGGGGTGCTCACTGCCAAGAAGCTCAACATGAGACAGCATTGTGCGCTTACAGCCCAGAAAGCCAACTGTGTCATGAGTTGCATCAAAAGAAAAGTGACCAGAAGGCCAAAGAAGGTGATTCTGCCCCTCTACTCTGCTCTGGTCTGATGATACTCCATCTGGAGTACTGCATCTAGCTCTGGGGCCCCAAACACAAGAAGAATGTGGACCTCTTGGAGTGAATCCAGAGAAGGCTGCAAAGATACTCCAAGGGCTGGAACACCCCTCCTACAAAGACAGGCTGAGAGTGCTGTGGTCGTTCAGCCTGGAGAAGACTCTGGGAAGACCTTAAAGCAGGTTTCCAGTACCTAAAGGGCCCACAAGAAACCTGGAAATTGACTTTTTACATGGGCAAGGAGTGATAGGACAAGGGGGAATGGTTTTAAACTGACAGAGGGGTGATTTTGATTACATATTAGGAAGGAAGATGTTCTTTACTGTGAGGGTGCTTCCACCAGAACAGGTTGCCCAGAGAGGCTGTGGCTGCCCCATCCCTGGCAGTGTTCAAGGCAAGGCTGGATGGGGCTTTGAGCAACCTGATCTAGTGGAAAGTGACCTGCTCGTGGCAGGGGGTGTGGAACTAAGTGAGCTTTAAGGTCACTTCCAACCCAAATCATTCTATTATTTTATGAGACTATGACAATCTAGTGAACGTATAAGAAGAAGAAACCTTTAAAGATTTCAAATTAAAGATTTCATTGGCTAACACCAATGGCGCCCTGTCTTTGAGATCAGTATGAGCTCAAGTTACGCTCACAATACTATCTACTAACCATAGATAAATCTGCATCAAGTCATGGGTATTTGGCATTCTAACCTGATCAGTATCGACTGTGGTGTCTTTGTCAAACCATTCTGGGGTAAAATTGTGGTTTTGCAGCTATCAGATTCTCTAATGAAGACATGCTTTGTGAGTCACTTCTCTTCCACAGCAGCAAATCTATTCTGGGATGAGCTAGCATTTCTCCAAAATGTGCTACTGCTGCAGATTTCCATAACCTATTAAAGACACCTATTAAAAAACAAACAAACAAACAAAAACAAACCAACCAACCAAACAAACAAAAAAACAGCCAAAAAACGTTTGCAGCAGCAATAGCTCATGGTTTAAGCCATGACAGCTCCTTCCATGTAGATACATGGAACAGTAGTTGCAAGCCTCACACTGGAAACCAGGGTTGCAACTACCGTATGTGTATTTCATTTAAACTCAGTAATTCTTTGGAAGGTTTATGACATCAAAATAAAAGTGCTGGTATCATTTATATTTTTCTGAGAAACATATTACCTTATATATCAAGAAAACTAATTAGAGCCAAGAACATTTTTTTTTGTTTGTTTTCTGAATTATACACAACCTTTTTTATTGGCTCAGTGAATTGTCCCTAGTTGAAAGTAATGATTCCTTCAGAGCTAAACACTTAAATGTTTATGTAATAGAGGAGTAAGCCCTGAAGAAACAACATTCCCATGTGTCAAAGTAGTATATTTTTGAAAATACAGTCTTCTGCAGAAACAGATTTCTATTACAGTTCTTAATGCTTAAAATACAGTGACCTCAAGGACTAATTTTCCCATCTAGTTTATACCTATGGAATATATAACAAAATAAAAACTTCAATATAACTGCACCTGGCCATAGCCAACAATAAAAATATTTACTTGAGAAATCAAATGCTACATTGCAAATCATTGCATAAATTGACTTTCTACACTCACAAATGTCACTAGCTCCAACCGCACCACAGCAATTACAAGTTACTATGGAAACTAATGTTTTAATTATGTTTTAGAAAAATTAAAGTGTGCATTTACTTCAGCATTACAGTATTTATTAGAGCTATGTAGAAAACAAACTATCTTGCACGAAACGTACCTACCATCCCAGAACTGACTCCTGAACCTCAATGGAACTGAGACAGAACGCATCTTTCTGTCAACAAAGTACATGACAGGTTATCTAACACTTGCCCTCTTTGAAAGTAATCATTATCTGTGGTTCATCTCTCAGGCAGGCACCAAACAAAATGTAGAAATCAGAAGCTGTGTACTCAGCTGTTATTTGTTAGGGAGATGAGGGCAACGTAGACTTGAAGGAAGAACAGACAATAATTTTGAATGCTCTCAATATTAGCAAAGGAAAATGTTTCTGAAGTTGCTCTATATCTTTTGACCTGTGTCTTCAAAGAATGCAGCAATGTAACTAATCATCCGCCCTCACACGGTAACACAGTGATAAGTAAACGGAAAAACAGACAAAAAAGAAAAAACAATCAAACAACAAACCCAACCAAAACAACAAACAAAACCAGTCAGCATCTTAGTCCCAAAAGATCAAATCCTTTGTTCTCTAGAGAGTGTCAGTGTATCTGCAGAGGAACCTGTGACAGGGATAGAGTTAATTGCTTTCTGAGTCCAACACACTGTTAATAGAAATTTCATCTGAATAAATACTGTGAAAATAGGAGGATTAGATAGTTCATGATTTTCTAATTTACCTCAATTTGCATTCAGTTTGAATTGCCAGAGCTGAATGTGTTCTGCTTCTCAGCTAACAAAGGAGTGTAGAAAACCTTCCCTCACCCTGGAAACCCAGGGGAGCTGAGGGACAGAACACAAGCTCCCAGCCACCAGTGGTAAATACACCCTGCTGTGACTGTAAGCATGTGTGCAGCTTGGTCTGCAGTTTTCTGCTGCCAAGGATACAGCGGAGATCAAGTATTCCTGAGGATGTCAGCAAGGGGTTCCCACAGAGCAGAGGTGTAAAGCCCTCAGCCTGATGGATTCCTAGATCCTGTCACAAGACTAAGTCAGCCCTCGCTGATTTCTCACCTCACAGCTTGTCCTGGGGGAAAACGGTAAACCGCCACATTTTGTGGTGGTGACTCCCATAAAAACACCTTTAGTGTGACTTGATTCTCCATTATTTTATGCAGTGCCATCTCTACTTCCAAGTAAAAAATATCTTCCATGCCTGCCCCTTGTCTTTGCCACTTCTTGTAACAAAAAATATGTGCACATTCAAATCAAATAAAATAATAATTCAAAATTGTCGTGGTTTAAGCCCAGCCAGCAACCCAGAACCACACAGCCGCTCACTCACTCCCCTCACTTCCTCTCCCTGCTCCTGGGGGGATGGGAAGGAGAACTGAAAGAATGCAACTCCCATGGGTTGAGATAAGAACAGTCCCATAACTAAGGTATAACACAAACCACTGCTGCTACCACCAATAATAATAATGATAAGGGAAATAACAAGGGAAGAGAATACAACTGCTCACCACCTGCCGACCGATACCCAGCTAGACCCGAGCACTGATCTAGGCCCTCCGAGCAACTGCCCCCAGTTTATATAGTGGGCATGACGTGCTGTGGTATGGAACACCCCTTTGGTTAGTTCGAGTCAGGTGTCCTGTCTCTGCTTCCTCCCAGCTTCCCCTCCTCCCTGGCAGAGCATGAGGCTCACAAAGTTCTTGGTCAGCGTAAACATTACTGAGCAGCAACTAAAAACATTGGTGTTATCAGCGCTGTTCCAAGCCTGAAGTCAAAAACACAGCACTACATCAGCTACTAAGAAAGAGAAAAATGACTGCTACTGCTGAACCTAGGACAAAAATACTTTATAATTTAGATTTATTTTTGCTTTTAGGAAGAAGCATCCATGCTGTGAAATACACATCTATATTTTTTTTTCTATTTTATCTAAGCAAAATCCTATTCACTAATAAAGCTCTGGAGAAATAAAATAAAAATTTAAAAAATAAAAATAAATTACAGGTAAAGTAAATAAAATTAGAAGACCCCAAACCCTACCTCTTTATTCATATTTAAAGTCTAGCTGACTGCAAGGGCAGCTGGGAAACAAAGATACCTGTTTATGTACTGGAACAACAAAGTTTCAGCAAGTCTCAATCTCCTCAACAGCCCCCTTTTCTATCAGTATGTAACTTTACTTCTGTCGGTACTTCAATGTGCTTTGCCTCTTTGTGCCCATCACACATACCTCACCTCAGCGCCACTAAGGTAGCATTCTGGTACAAAGAAAACCTCTACCTTCATCAAAGTTTTACTCACTTTTACTCACTCTTCCCCTGTGTTTAGCTAATTGAAGTTAACTGAATAGCAATTTGAGTGAAGTTTTAGCTGGTTTAATGTGGTTCGGTTTTAATAAAGTATTTGTGTTCAGTGATTTAAGAGAGGGCCTGAAACTCAGGATTGCTTGGTTCTACCCCTACCTCGGTCTTCTGGTTCATGATGTGAACTAGGGACAAAATACTGGTTTTGCTAACTTTCATTTTTCCTTAATACTATTTACATGCTTATAATAGTAATCTTCTAAAGCAAAATTAATTATATGTGTATAACATCTGAACTCTCCCACTGAAAGGTGCCATGTGTTATTTAACCTTGAGTTAATTATCACTATTTATTATCACAAGTCTTATAATCAGAACTACTGAATAATCTTATTCCTACTAAGTCATCATCTAAATATCAATCATTAAGAAGGTTAGAAACATTATTAATACCAAATGTATCTTTTTGGCTTTACTGTGGAACTCACATGGGAAAAAGGGGGGGGGGGGGCAGAAGCAGAGAAATCACGTCTTTTCAACAGCAGCATATGTTACTAATTCCTCCACTTCACAACAGCCCAGGAACAACTCAAAAATACACACTGTCTTTCTGGCACTACGCAGTAGCATTCAAGACAGCTTTGTGTCGAGAGAGCTGCTGTTTTAGTACGCATTTCAGTAACACAGAATCACCATTTGACACTAATCTCTAATTTCTCACTTCTGGGAAATCATTTGAATAAGACAATGCGTCAAAACATCTTTTTTACCTTATACTCAGTAAGCTTTCTAGCAGTAATAAAAGAAAACATCAAATTCTGCTCTTCAAAACACATTACTACTCCACTGGTGGAAACTAACTTTGAACATGAGCTTCTAGACAACGGAAAATGTTCTTTAAAGGAAAGCTTAGCAGGACTTCCTTCTTTCTAGTGTCTTAGAGTCTGCACAGTGTCACAATTTTAACTGTTTAATATTGAATTTTCTTAAATTTCTCCCCCCCCCCCCCATAAGTTGATTATGGAAACTTCATTAAGAAATGGATTGAGATTTTCTAAGTAAGTTAAAACTCAGTTTCACTATATTGCTATATTTAATCATGAAGGCTAAATTTATAGAAAACAATCCTTCATAGGCAAGTCATTTTCATAATGTGATCTTAGTAAAAATCCAGATTACAAAAATTGCTAAGGGATTTTTTTTTTCTCCCCCTCATGTACATAAAACCCCACAATCATCAAAAAATCCAGGTTTGTACACATGTTCTTACAGCACCAGCTCAGGCATAGAAAACTGTCTTAGTCTTCTGCTTCAAAGGATTTATCACTTTGATCATTATGGGTTAAAAAAAAAGGGGGGGAGGGTGTGGCAAAGAGAACTGTTCAGATATTCCCATTCTGTGCTATTATTAATCTGTCCTTAACTGTGTTTCTAATATACCTCTGTGCCTGCATTCCAGTGTTTCCGGTGACCTCCATTTTCAGCATTTTGCGTCATCAACAACAGGAGCCTAACCCAGATCAGAAACTGTGGGCTGGCTCTTCAAGGTAAGAAGAGTCCCCACATCCCTTTGAGCATAATGAAGTGTTCTTAACCACTGAGGTTTATTTGTCTGGTTGACCTTGGCCCTCCCCAGCAGAAATGTGAGTTCTGTGCTTATGTAAACACAAATATAAACTGCTCCATCCCTCTTAAGAAACAACTCCCCCCAAAGCAAAATCAACTCATTACAAGAAAATATAGTATTTCACTTGATTTATTTTCCTTTTTTAGGACTAATGAACAACCTATATGTGACAGATCATACCCATGTCCCTTGAAGTATTACTAGTTGGTGCAATACAGCAATTAGTATCTTATTAGTATTTACATAAGAGAGTTGGTATAGATACAAAAGAAAAAGACTTCTAATCCTAGAAAACAGACGGAAATTGTATCAAAAACAGGAAAAGAACAGACATACAAGATAAAGAGCATTATTAGTATACATAAAGAAATGTATCCTAATGTAAAGAAATACTATTTAAGTGCCTCTTAAGTCTCTATGAGCCCATTGAAAAGGCAAGAAGGTTCTGGAAATGAATAAGCTCATGATAACCTTATTTGCTAGTGCCCCTTACATAAATATCTTAAAATAGTTGCATCATTATGAAATAAGAGAGAGGGTTATCTTGTTAATTAAAAAAGTCCCTAAAAGATAAAAAGAATATGGTACAATTACTTCATTATTATTATTATTTACAATATGAAAGGAGATGCAGGTTATTTGAAGGATAAGCACTCAGATCCATGATATTCAACATTTAAGTAACTTGTGGCAAGTCTGAACACTAGTACTTCAGTTTCATTGAAAAAACCCAGGCAATACAGAATAACTGGTGATGAAACGCTAGATACAGACAGCTCAGTAGCAATGTAAGCTTGCAAGTAAAAATAACCCCACCAAGTGCAGTAATAGGCTCCATAAAAACAGTTAATACATTGCCACACAAAGAGGACATCCGATGTCATAACAGGCAGTTCTTTAAAAGGCTCACCTTAATGCTCAGTAGCACTCAAAAACGCAAATAGAAAACTATTAAGAGCATCTCAAAAACATCATTATGCCATTGAATAAATTCCTGATGTAAGATGTCTGGAAATCTCCCTGCAGCCCTACACATCTTACCTCAAAAAAAACTTAGAGCAGAACTACAGAAAAGTAAAAAAAAAATAAGATACACAGTACAGAAGTTTCTAAATAGGAAAGAATACAATAAAATAAAAAGGAAAAAAAAAAAAAAAAAAAAAAAACTCCACAAGCAGAGAACTCTCTGATAAAAAAAAAAGAGGAATAAGACCAGAGAATATAAACTAATGAATCATATGATGAAGTTGAAAAAAAGCACTATTATTCCATGTTTTTTCAAACAAATAGGAGGAGAAATTTAGGAAGAATCAACCTTGCAAAACCATGATTGAAACACACAGGTTTGCAACAAACAGTTGTTGGATCTGATGGAAGTCAGTGGGTTCAAAAACAGGGGGACAGAGTCTGTCATTACCTATCAGTTATGACAGCACAGATTCCAGCTAAGAAGTGCCTTTCTTCTTTCCATAAGTCACGGTTAAAACCCGTGAAGTACCCAAAGGTTTGGTAAGTCTCCATTTGTCATGCATAGAATCATAGAATCATACAATAGTTAGAGCGGGAAAGGACCTTAAGATCATCTAGTTCCAACCCCCCTGCCATGCGCAGGGACACCTCACACTAAACCATGCCATCCAAGGCTATGTCCAACCCAGCCCTGAACACTGCCAGCGATGGAGCATTCACAACTTCCCTGGGCAACACATTCCAGCGCCTCACCACCTTCACAGTAAAGAATTTCTTCCTCATATCCAGTCTAAACTTCCCCTGCTTAAGTTTGAACCCATTACCCCTTGTCCTATCACTACAGTCCCTAATGAAGAGTCCCTCCCCAGCATGCCTATAGGCCCCCTTCAGGTACTGAAAGGCTGCTATGAGGTCTCCACGCAGCCTTCTCTTCTCCAGGCTGAACAGCCCCAACTTTCTCAGCCTATCTTCATACGGGAGATGCTCCAGTCCCCTCATAATCCTCGTGGCCCTCCTCTGGACTTGGTCCAACAGTTCCATGTCCTTTTGATGTTGAGGACACCAGAACTGCACACAATACGCCAAATGACGTCTCACAAGAGCAGAGTAGAGGGGCAGGATCACCTCCCTTGACCTGCTGGTCACGCTCCTTTTGATGCAGCCCAGGATACAGTTGGCTTTCTGGGCTGCGAGCACACACTGCCAGCTCATGTTCATTTACTCATTGAGCAACATCCCCAAGTCCTTCTCCACAGGGCTGCTCTCAATATCTTCTCTGCCCAACCTGTAGCTGTGAATGCGATTGCTATGACCCAACTGTAGGACAAGGTTGAACTTGGCAAGGTTAAACTTCCCCAGGCTGGCATCAGCCAACCTCACAAGTGTGTCAAGGTCTCTCTGCATGGCATTCCTTCCCTCCAGTGTATCAACCAAAACACACAGCTTGGTGTCATCGGCAAACTTGCTGAGGGCGCACTCAATCCCACTGTCCAGGTTACCAAAGAAGATGTTAAACAAGACCAGTCCCAACACCGATCCCTGAGGGAATCCACTCATTACTGGTCTCCAGCTGGACTTTGAGCCATTGAGCACCACTCTTTGTTTGTGGCCATCCAGCCAGTTCTTTATCCACCAAGTGCTCCACCTATCAAATTGATGTCTCTCCAACTTAGAGACAAGGATGTCATGCAGGACAGTGTCAAACGCTTTGCACAAGTCCAGGAAGATGACATCAACTGCTCTACCCCTGTCCATCAGTTCCATAGCCCCATCATAGAAGGACACCAGATGGGCCTGGCAGGATTTCTCCTTAGTGAAGCCATGCTGGCCGTCACCAACCACCTTGTTGTTTTTCATGTGCCTCAGCATGCCTGCCAGGAGAATCTGCTCCAAGATTTTGCCAGGCACAAAGGTGAGGCTGACTGGTCTGTAATTCCCCGCCTCATCCATTTTCCCCTTCTTGAAAATGGGGGTTATATTTCCCTTTTTCCAGTTGTTGGGAACTTCACCTGACTGCCATGATTTTTCAAATATGATGGACAGTGGCTTAGCAACTTCATTTGCCAGCTCCTTCAGGACCCGCAGATGGATTTCATCAGGTCAAAATGGACTTGTACAGGTTCAGGTTCCTAAGATGGTCTCAAACCAGATCCTCTCCTACAGTGGGCCCAGAGCCTTCATTCTCACTGTCCCCGCATCTGCCTTCAAGACTTGGGTGGTGTGGTCACAGCATTTGCCAGTAAAGACTGAGGCAAAGAAGTGATTAAAAACCTCAGCCTTCTCCAAATTCAGGGTAGCCAGTTCTCCTGATAGCTTCCGGAGGGGGCTCACGTTGGCCCTACTCTGTCTTTTATTTGCCATGTACCTATAGAATCCCTTCCTGTTATCCTTAACATCCCTAGACAAGTTTAATTCTAAGTGGGCCTTAGCTTTCCTAACCTGGTCCCTAGCTTCCCAGACAACATTGCTGTATTCTTCCCAGGCCACCTCTCCTTGCTTCCACCTTTTATAAACCTTTTTTTTCCTTCGAATTTTCCTCAGCATCTTTTATGTTTCCCTAAGCGGCCACTATGCAAAAGACTTTATTTAACTTGTTGGACACAGTATCACTAGCTTAGCTGTTTTTATGGTCCTGAACTATGATTCTGAAACCTTAAGCTTATTTTTTCTTAAGTTTATTTTTACTGGTGTATACCTGATGCAACTGAACTTTGATATGGGTACTATTTTATTTATTATTGGATAAGAGTTGCCTTGGTTGAAAAAGTTAGGACAGTTCACTCTTTCCTTTTTTTTTTTTTTTTTTCCTCCTCCATTTATTCTTTGATTTTGCATTCTCATAGTTTCCCAAAGAAGTTATTTAAACTCATTTTTACATGATGGGACAGAATGAATGTGTTCCTTACCTCACCCTCAAAAAATCTGCATCTCTGCAAAGGGGAGGTTAAGAGCACCCTGTGCAAGGTCAGCAGTAGGACAACATTTAAACCAGCATGAACATACTCATGCAAAAGTACCAGACAACTCAGAGCTGAGAATATGTTTAAAATTTGCTGTACTGCAAAACATGAAAGACAGCATAATGGCAAAGGTCAAGGACTGAAATCAACAGAAATAGATTCTGCCTAAGGCACTGGACATTATTATCCTGTATTTTTCCCTAAAACAAGTACTTACCCAGCCGACTGCTAAATTCCTCCTATTCAAGTCACACATCAGTCAGACAGAACACCAGGACTGCCGTTCCATGGCACTTTAAAACATCTGCCCCTTATCTTCCTCTACAGCCCAGGCTTGGCTGCCCTCCTCTTGTGTGCCAACACTACAACTTGCACAATCCAAGCCTGCTTACAGAGCTTGAACACGCACAGACTAACCGTACTGGGGAAAAAAATGAACAGTTTGCACACACATCACCTCCCAGCACAGCTCACTGCACCAGTGAACCGGATTTAAGTGACAGCAAAGAAGGAAACAACAGAAACACTGCTGCTAGAGGAACCATATGCAAATAGTCTGATTCACTCTATTTTTTATCATCATTATTATTCAGTGTAAAACAAGAGCTTATACTTCCATAACACCTTATTTCCATGAAAAAAAGTCCTTACTAAAGAGGAAAAAGTAGGAGTCTTCCTCATCTTTTCAGAACACTATTCACTTCTCTCTAAACAGATATTATTCTAAAGATATTTAAAATTATTTCAGTCCCACAGATAACTAAAGACCTCCTTGTAGTGTAAGGAGATTCTAATTGACTAGCATTAGCAATTACATAAAAATAACTGAACTGGTCAATGAGGAATTGTCTCTGCTACTTGTGCAGTGCATTACAAGGGCATAGGAAACCCGGAAGAGTATGCTACTGTTAAGGTCCCATGTCAGGTTTATGTCTTGTTAAAGAATGTCGCAGCTGTCAGGCAGCTAAATATGATGCAACAGCTAAATATAATGTAACACTGTTGGTCGTTATGCATATCATCTTAGGTATGCTTTTGTGGGGTGGGAGTCAGACTCAGCCAGCAATCCGAGTTTGATCTATAGAGCTCCATCCTGAAACGGAAGAGATGACTCTTCCAGCAAAACACGACAAGCCATGGGATACCACAGTTAACAATAACATCCTAAATTGATTCACTTAACAGTTACTGTTAGACAGAAAGCCACAAACAGGCAGGGAATTACACCCTTGCACAGCTGTGGCAATACCCTATCACAGCAGTTTCAGTATTTCAAATCCTACGGTTGTTTTAAATTGAGAAAAATAAAGTGTCTTGAACGATTACCCAGTTATGGCATGCTGAAATGTCTCATTTCAAACTCCTACTTGCACTCCTTGGTTTCAGGAACTGTAAATGTAAGATGGTGTTTGGGACCATAAAGACCATCATAGGCCACACTCAAGGTTCTGCTCTCCATCCCTCCCAGCACCCGATTCAGGGAACCCACACACAAACATTTTAGAGGTTTTCAGCATAGTTCTCACCAACATACTATTTTGGGACGTCCTTCTTCCCCTTCCCCTTTTTGTCCTATATATCAAACTGAGAGATCCCTGCAAAATATTTCGGTTTCTCTGGCACCCTGTCATTATCAACGAAACAGATATGGTTTTTTGCTTCTCTTCTGACATGTTTGTATGTTGCAGAGGAATGAGGTGGCAAACCTAGATCCTCCCCTGTTTTGCACATATTAGACTGTCAGTCGTAAGTACAATGCATTTAATCAAATCCAAACAAACATCCCAGACACTAGCTAGGCTGAGAAAAGGCAAGAATGCTTCAAAAGCGGGTGCAAGTCTTTCAAAATTACTCATTTCGTTAAGCATCACATTTCAATAGCTGAGATTCGGGATTTCATTGCCAGTTCACTAGATGTCCAAGGTTTCCTCTCACATCTGCTCAGAGCTGGATATCTTGCATCTAGTGAATTTTACTCAGCTTCTCCAAAGGGAATTTATGTAATAATTTAATTAAGGCTTCCTTTTGTGCAGCTAGCCAGCCTGGTCAGTCAATTAGAGGGATAACAGGCGCAGGCAGGATGAGTATGTATACATATTTAAGCAGTACTGGTGATGAATTACACCACAAGGATAGGGGGGGGGGGGGGGAAAGTAACTAAGAACCATATGATATTGCCAGGAACTTTCTGTACTTTCTTGAATCTCGTTCAGTAAGAATGGTGAAAAATTTAAAAATACCTCTGTTGTCAACAAAATATTTCTTCAATACCAGTAAGAGACAAAGTTAATGGAGACTGAGGCTCAGTTATGAGGAGGTCTTTGGTGTTTCAGATGTTTGACAGAATTCCTATTAATACAGAAGATTTTGAAACTCATAAGTCTGCCTGCAAAGACTCTAGCATTCCTTACACTTCCAAGCATTTCAAAAGGAAAAGCTTGTCTTAGATTATTCTCAGCAATTTTCCCCTCACTCCAAAACCAGGTCATGCATCAAAAGGACGCAGGTCTGTAAAACCAAAATCTATTATTGCTATGTTAAGCATATTGGTCTTTAGGACCATTTAACTACACTTGCTTCAGGCTTACCTGAAATTGTAGTCTGGGGTTTACTAATGTTCTTGTTTTATTTTCCTGTCTACTCTCCAGACAATCAGAATTTATCTAGCTTGACAGAGTAATGCACACTAAACAATAAGATAATGAAAAAGTATGTATCAAAAGCATGACTGTCCTGAGGATGTGCACTACACACAGGGGCACATACCTGAACACAGATTTGTAACACTTACTACTTAAGCATATGAACAGTGAGTGAACTCTATTTTTATGTGGTCACAAAGGTAGCAGCAGAGATGAAAAGCAATTTTAAGTGTGCTGAAAAACTAGACTTGAAACAATGTGTAGGATACTTTCAGGGACATATTTTAGTAAATCCCTTAAAACAAAAATTAATTTGGCATAGAAATACTAAGTCAGTTCTATATTCAAAAACTGTACTTACTTTCCTAATGCCAGTTTCTCCGGTTCTCCCAACATGACCAACTACTACTTCTCCCCTTTCCCTAAAAGGACCTCTTTTAATTCTACACCAAAACTTAACATAAGATAATAATAATGATTTAAAAAACCTTTCTTTGAAAATCATTCTCCATTTCATCTCTTCTAGTTGTAAAATTCTAAATCTAGTTCCCATCAGGAAGTTTACAGTAATTGGAAGTAGGAAATTCAGGATTTTTATTGAAGCAATTAGTCTCTTTTGATTTAAGAAATGAAAGGATATAGACCACTTCCTTAAGGAAGATCAACTGTAATGGCTCCTTTTAATTTGCATTATGGAATGTTGATGAAATTTCAGCCTTCCCTGTCCTGTTTCATTGTCCTTCCACAGTTCTTAACAATATATGCTTTGTCAGCACTCTTCTTTTATAGCATATTGCTCTATCCTCTACAACTGTTTTATTAAAAATAAAATTGGGAATTTGTCTTGCACAACTTGGATATAGGGCTGGTTCCATCTATCTCCTATTTTTTCTCACCTTCCAAAAACCTACTTACTGTCATTTTTGTCTCAAAGCTTCTCAAAATAAAATATACCAGTAGGGGATATATTGCTCTTCCTTGGCAACTGCCAATGCCTTAGTTTGATAGAGATTTTTCCTGATCTTAAAGACAGCGCTAGTGCAGTCACAATTCACCCACTCTTCAGTTTGTGCATGAAATTTTGTAATATATCTTTGGCTATCAGAAATTTCCACTTCATTACTATTAAGACAGAAATGTTATGAGTTTCACCTTTACCTATACTACAGTGTTTGGAACTTTTTGCTAGAGCAAGTTTTGACACCCCCCTCCAGGCTCCACAACTTTTGAATGTTTTGTTCGACAGCGGCTCAGCTGGCCTCACTCATACACCCTATCCCCTTAATGACGATAATCCTTCAGTGTAAAATAGAAAGAATCACAGCAGTGAGATGGTTCAGTCAGCTCTGTAACTAAGGATAAAAAGCACTTTACATTTTCTACTATTTAGAAATTCAGCCAAAACCATGACTGAATTTCCTATTAAAACCTCTGGTTTCAGCCTTTAGCTATTTTTAATTATCTGGAAGGGAAAAACCCCCTTCCCCTCCCATTTGCTATCAAATTACTGTTCCCTAGGAAAAAAATTGTTTGTTTGTTTGTTTTTTAAATTGCCAGAACATGCTTTGAACCGTGGACAGACCTAGGGAACTTTCTGACAGAGTTTGTAAATGATGAAACTCAAGAAGAACTGTTTTTCCATTCCTGTTTGATACACCTTGTGTACACATAGGAGGGGACAGCACTAAGAACTCATATTTAATTAATTTACATAAGAAATAACAGCCTGCAAGAGTAATGACTTCCTAGGTAGGATATTCCTTTCTGAATGTTTGAATTTAATAAAGGCATGGGCTTTTCTTCATTCTGCTTGTTTGCATAGGAGAAATTCTGGCCAGCCTGATCAGTTACTATCAGCATTAACCACATACCTAACACCTGTGTATTCTGAACATTTCATGAATACTCACCTCCTATTTATTACATGTGATAAAATGTCTTTAAAAGCACAGAGAAAAGAACCTCAAAACATATCTACTCAGTGATGCCAAAATTATTTTAAATGTAATTGTGGTTAAATATACCAGACATTCATTTTTAATCTACTGCACTGTGTTGTTTCAACTGCTGTTCTTAAGGTATCACATGCTACAGACATTTTTTCCAAGGCATATGACTAATCTCAATGTTTTTGTTTTATCAATCAAGCTTGTAATCTCATCAAAACCAATATCAAGATAGCTTGGTAGGATCCATTTTCCCTCAGCCAATGCTGTTAGACATTAATTACATTACCTTCCTTGTATTAACCACTGCATTATTTTGCTCCAAATCAATATCAGGCTAACAGGCCAGCATTTACTCTTTTTAAATATTGGCACAACATTATCCTTCTGTCTGGCATGTGAACCTTTCCCAGATGAGTTATTTTAGTAATTTTAAAAACCAGTTCTATACAAACAACAAAAATGCCATTGCCAAAGTAGCTTTACTTTGATACTTTTGGTATAAAACTCTAGAATACATTTTCAAGAAGCCTTAGGCATCTAAATCTATACATATTAAAAGCATATATCCAACTTTCTAGTGCTTATAGGTGCCCAGAGCTCCTCTTACAGAGCAAGCACAAAAATGATGTTTGAAAATGTTCAGATTTACGGCCAAGACCCATCAGGGCAAGACTACATTCTGCTACTTCTCTTGCCAGGCTCATCATGTAGATGAGCTCTGATTATATCCGAAAAAAAAAAGAGAAAAAAATGGTGCCCCCCTGCCTACTGCCTACCCTGCTGATAAAACACTCCCCAGGAGAGACCCTGGTCCATATCCTCCTCTGGCTGAGGAGACCTTAAACCCTATTACACATCTCCATGGAGGGTTCCCAACTGTTATACTGTCAGGTATTATGTAACTCCATCTGTTTCTACTATCATGTTTTATACGTACTACGTATGTAGTCACTGAGCTAAAAAGAGAGAAAAGGTCAACCTGACTCTACAGTGTAGGTGGAGGGAAGAGCTACACCTCCAGACCCTGCTTCTATCACTTTTCAGTATTTTCGTGGCATGCTCTAGGCAGTGACTTAGTGGCTGAGAAGAGACTTCTAAAGAGCAATGTAGCTGACTGAAGAACACAGCGTGGGATATAGCCAAAAAATATCGCAGAGCAGTTAGTAACAGAAAGCTAGTGATTAAAAACATCCAGAAAGAAACTTTTCCTACAATTTCTTAAATTATGTTTGCATAGTTATATTCATATATAGATACACATTAATGTATTCCTCTATTTATACACACACACATATACTTATAGATTTTAAAAAAAGATGATAAAATTAAAATTGGCATCCCTACAGGACGTGAATTGCACTGGAAGTTCTAAAACAAATGAAAAGTCATTTTATTTTCCTTCTACTTCTGGATACTATACTGCACTGTGTTACATAGAACAACCACCCATGTATCTCACTGAAAAAAAAAAAACAGATGCTGTTACAAAACAGTTTTAACATAGTTTATATATCTAGACCGACCAATGAAACAAAATTATTAAGAAAAAGAAATTTTGCAGATTTCAAGATGGAAAGTTTTGACACTATCCATACAAAATGCATAATGCAAACCTGCTGTTAGTGAAGACAGCAGCGAGACAGATGGGAGTCAGTAAGAGTCTTAGACCTTGAGCAAAGCTCATATTCTGGTCAAAAACTTGACTCAGAAAACTGCTGTAACTGCTTTACTATTCATACCTCTTTTAGGACTTCCCCCCCCCCCAAAAAAAAAAAAAACAACAAAAAAAACACCAACCGCAAATACTACTTTTTCGGAATTAAGCTGTCTTCCTCAAACAATACAGTAGTCCAAATCAATGAAAGTTATTTAACTGTTTTCCCCTGAAATTGCAGTATCAGTGACATAATTACAATTGTTCTTTACTTAGCTAATTTTTCAAATTATGGAATATCACTTGGTTATGACACTCAATTATACAGTGCCCAGCAGATTTCCTTTTTCTCTTTACAAAGCTTTTGAAGCAGGAATACTAATAAACCAAAATACTGCTCCCACCAGGAGCAGTTTCTGTTCACTTCCTTTCTAACTTTACCACTGAAAGTAACCATATTCTTAGTAACTGCTAATCTGTGCCTAATTTCTTTTTATTGTTTCTTTTATTGACAGTTCAGTGAAAACAGTAGCGAAAGTGTATAACAGCTCTAAATCACATCAAATACTGTTCTGCACTGGCACAAAAATTACAGCATCTTCAAAACTTGTACTTGCTTTCTAACTCTGCCTCAGAATACCTCAAAGAAAGATCAGGGGAGCTGGAAGTATCCCTGACATGTCTCTCAAAATAACAAAACTCAGCTCATTTTCTAAGAAATGCTCTGTAATCTATCAAAGAGGAAAATTTTTGTCTCCAATCCTTTCATTCACCCTATGTAAGAATGACAACAAGCTGCTTGAATTTAAGTGAAATGTGCAGCACAGAAGCATTCCACGTGCGAATCCTTTTCTACCTGAGTGTGCTCTATAAAGTGTTAAAATGCCAAATGCTTATCCATTTCACTCACCACTATAACAAATACACATAAATAATGCATAACAAAAGCACAATATCAAGATTCTCCAAAGAAGCCCTATGTTAGCCAGTTTTATCTATTCTTAATGAATAATGGAATGGCTAGTTTCTCACTGAGTACTCTGCTGGACCACAGCAGCTGATCTAAATAAAATGAAAGTGATGTCCTGAATGGAATCACAGAATGGTTTGGGTTAGAAGGGATCTTAAAGATCACCTAGTTCCAACTCCCTGCCATGGGCAGGGACACCTTCCAATAAACCAGGTTGCAAAAAGCCCCATGCAACCTGGCCTTGAACACTTCCAGGAATGGGGCATCCACAGTTTCTCTGAATAACCTGTGACTGTGCCTCACCACTCTCTTAGTGCAGATGAACTTCCACACGCCAACGTGGAGATGAATAGCTGGTTTTGAGTGATATCAAACCTCATATAAATACTTTCTAAATTTTCAAGAAACTGCATCCTTCCTCCAAATTAAAATACCAGTTGAAGCCACGTCTAGGCCACACCATTCTCATATAATTTAAAAAAAAAAAAAAAGAAAAAAAGAAAAAAAGAAAAAAATTATCTAATTTAAGATTAGAAAGCAGGGCTGGGGGGGAGGGAGGGAGGTCATACAGAAAACTCCACCAACAAAAACTGAAAAAAAAAGAAGTCTAGTTAACTGATTTTTAGCCACAAAGAAATCCAGACAACAGAAGAGGAAGAAAAATGAAGAAAACCACTTTTTCCAGAAATGTTCGGGAACCTTTTATCGAACCCATATAAATCAAAAAAGGTATAAAACATTTCTCACAAAGCTTGTGTAGCTTAAGTTAATGAAACCTAGTTATCCTAATTCTACACATAAATGATATGCAAAGTCCCGTAACCTTTTAAAATAATGTATTATTACAACAGCTGCCTGAAAGCTTACTGCTAACTATGATCAGTTACGACTTTAACAAGCTTAGGTAATCGATATGGCTTAAGAAAAAAAGCTCAAATACAGATTAAATATGCTGCAAAACTCTCAAATCCATTAAGCTTCGATACAGCCATTTTGTACGCTGTTCATATCAGATGAACAGTTTATATTGCCAACCCTTAGCTGTTACCCTTCTGCATTCATAACGTTTACATTTGAATTTTCATCAGGTTGAGTCTAGTCAGGAAGCTACCATATTCCATTATGGTCCAAAGCAAACAGTTATTTGTGGACTCATTATTGCCTGGCTTTAACTACCATAATGAGTTTGGAACATATTTTCAGAGCACAAGCTTTTAAAAGCAAGTAGTGTGTGCCAGACACAAGGTCTGAAATTCCTGCTGTAAATACCAGATCTCTTTGTGCCCTTGTTCTTCATTTTCAAATGCTGGCTCACATACATGCACATTCTAAAAGTAAGAGGCATTACCACCCTGCATGGAGCTAACATGCAGGAAATATAGTGGAACAGATATTTGCCATCTTTGACTAACCAATCCCCTACCATTTTTAAAAAAGTGTGGCCTCTCTTGATCAGATTCAGTTCGGGTAACTAATATAATTGCTTTAAATGCTCCTTTGCTATCAGTTAGGAAGAAAAAAAATCTACTTCCAAATAACATACTTTACTGCAACAATTTAACCTCATGACCTGTCCCAGGTATGTTATGCACCTTGGGAATAGTCATATTTCATCATTTCCCCTTTTCTGGTGACCTACCGTTGTTGCAAACAGAGCAGG
Source organism: Myiopsitta monachus (assembly GCA_017639245.1). Classification (NCBI taxonomy): domain Eukaryota; kingdom Metazoa; phylum Chordata; class Aves; order Psittaciformes; family Psittacidae; genus Myiopsitta; species Myiopsitta monachus. The sequence goes on from CM029921.1 coordinate 52,893,069, forward strand.
ACAAAACCAAACATAGGGATGGTGCTGAGAGGAAAAGAGCGGATTTTCCTCATTTGCTACATATTCTGTAAACAAAAAAGTTCAAGAGGGTAGATATGTAGATATTTAAGAAAAATAACCATTTTACCTCCCTTGTGAAAGGATGCTCTGGGAAACATAATCCCACTGCAAGCAAGAGAAAAGAGGAGATGAGGAAGAAAAAAACCCAGTCATCTTAAAAACTAAGTATACTTCAGTGGAAGAAAATCACAGAAAATTAATATGCCTTTTACCTGAATAAGCACTGTATAGAGGAAAAAGCCTGTAATTTGAATTATTTACCTAATAATTATATACAATTTTAACGAGAAAAAAGAAAGAAGACTGAGCTCAAGTTTTCTGCTTTCTGGTTTCGGTCACTTTTTCTTTCAAAGAGAGAAGTCTGAAGTGTCCTGCTTGCACTCTTGGTAGCAGCAATATGTGCTACAATTTAACTTAAAATGGAGCAGTAAACAATGCAAAAGGGAGTCCATGAAAATTTTAGCCCACAATTACTGAAGTTTATGAGCTCACTCAGAATGTCATTCTCTGAATTGGTAGGAAAAACCTGTTATTTCTTTCATGAGCATTTGACATTTGTGAACAACAAGGCACCAGACCATCAGGTGGCTAATTTAAGCATTAACAGTCCTTGGCAGGAAAGACAGCCAGACTGCATGCAGGCATTTATGACAGCATTTCTAAATGTAGGTTTTAGTCTGTAATCCTATAAATGAACATTCTTTTGTGCAATATTTTGACAAATCAAGGGAAAAAATGCCAGGAAAAATCCAGCAGATAGTATGAGTCACACCTTTCCTAAGCCATTTCAGGCATCTGTTACTATGGGACCATATGGATAAAACAGAAGATGCAGGTACCTTTTCCAGTCACAAGCATTCTAAAGATACACATATGGGTAGGATAACAGTAAAAAAGAGACCCTGATGTCATTGTCTGTTAATATTATGTGTTAAGCTTACAACAGCTTTTCTCTTATCACTGTTATGGTTAATTGCTATTCACTGTTGCTCTTTACACTCTGTCACCCAAGTGCCAAATCAAAATTAAAACTTTTCACTGTAAAAGCTGTGGGATTTTTTTTAATTGTGGCTGGGGGTTGGGGTTGTTGTGTGTCCAACAGTAAGCTCCTCATTCCTCACCTGTGATTCCAAATTTTCCTATTTTATTACAGGCTTATTACACAGACAGAAAATGAACTGGTTCGGAAGAATAGGCTGAAGTTGTACTTCTTTTCCCCATGTTTTTTAGAAGGTCACTGAATGATGAATGTGAAAAGAGCTGTGACACCATGGGTTAATGGATCATTACCTATATTTGCATGAAACAGACAATAAATCTCAACTGGTTTTGCGTTTGACAGCTAAAGAAAACTGAAGAAATAACCACCGTTAAACAAAAAAAAACCCCACACAATAAAAAACCTCACACATATTAAATGCCATAAATAGCATTTGCTCACCTCATGTATTTCTATACATAGGTTCCAGAGTGTTAGCAGATCTATAAAAAATCAAAAACTTGGAGGCAGAATAGCCCCTGCTGGTACTACGTATGTCCAACTGCACTTCAGCGAAAGATGCCATGACTAAAATCACAGTTTCTAAGACAGATATGTGAATCAAGGCACAAATCTGGGGAGGGCTATTCATCATATAATAAAGATCATATAATTAAAGATCATATAATTAAATAACCAAATTACAGTATATGAATTGCTCAATATTATGCTGCTTGCACTTTAATCATAGCATGCCATGCCAAGTGCAAGGTCCTACACCTGGGTCAGAGCAATCCCAGGCACAGCTAGAGGTTGGGCAGAGAAGAGATTCAGAGTAGCCCTGAGGAGAAGGACTTGGGGGTGTTGCTCGATGAGAAAATGAACATGAGCTGGCAGTGTGCACTCGCAGCCCAGAAACCCAACCGTATCCTGGGCTGCATCAAAAGGAGCGGCACCAGCAGGTCAAGGGAGGTGATCCTGCCCCTCTGCTCTCGTGAGACCTCACTTGGGAGGTTTTTTTTGGAGTATTTTTGTATTACTCACTTTTGGAGTATTGTCCGCAGTTCTGGTATCTTCAACATCAAAAGGACATAGAACTGTTGGAACAAGTCCAGAGGAGGGCCACGAGGATCATCAGGGGACTGGAGCACCTCCCTTATGAAGATAGGCTGAGAAAGCTGAGGCTGTTCAGCCTGGAGAAGAGAAGGCTGCATAAAGACCTCATAGCAGCCTTCCAGTATCTGAAGGGGGCCCATAGGAATGCTGGGGATGGACTCTTCATGAGGGACTGTAGTTATAGGACAAGGGGTAATGGGTTCAAACTTAAACAGGGGAAGTTTAGACTGGATGTGAGGAAGAAATTCTTTACTGTGAAGGTGGTGAGGCACTGGAATGGGTTGCCCAGGGAAGTCGTGAATGCTCCATCGCTGGCAGTGTTCAAGGCTGGGTTGGACATAGCCTTGGATGGCATGGTTTAGTGTGAGGTGTCCCTGCGCATGGCAGGGGGGTTGGAACTAGATGATCTTAAGGTCCTTTCCAACCCTAACTATTGTATGATTCTATGATTCTATGATGTATCAGCTTAAGAGTTCTAAAAGTATATGCCTGTTTTACTGCCTTTTCCCATCTTGGGCATTTCAGGAATGTAGTGGTAAGAATTTTTCTGATCTCAAGATGTGAATGAACTTGAGCAAGGGTAAAACCAGGAGAATTACAAAATTAGAGAAAAGTGCCATTTTCAGGCACCTCAAAAACTATCAAAACCAGAGAGCAAAGTCTAAAATAATATGCCTTTTAAAATGCAAAATCAGTTATAATTACATATAGATTTGTGTGCCAGATTTTCAACCCAGTTGGGCTAAACTGGCTGCAGAAGGTAAATTAGTAACATTAAAGGAATTTGTCACAGTATTTTGAGGAATATCCAAACCTTGCAATTATTTACTGCCACATTGTTTGTTGGGTTTTTTTCTGATATGCATTTTTTCTTCTTTGAAGACTTTTGAAGGGTTTGAAGCATTCTTTTGTTTTTCTTTGACCTGTTTTTCTTTGATTTGCATGCATCTTTTCAGCCCTGATGCAGGACTCTGCTGGTTTGGATCTAGCAGAAATGTTAACACTGTCAGAGCTTTTTAATTTCTTCCTTCTTCTCTTCCTTCCATCCTGAAAGTTTTAAAATATATTATTTCCTCTCCATCTTTCTTATCAGTAAACCATATGTGGCGCTCATGATGAAAGCTGTGTTATCACCTCCAGTCTTACAATGACAGTTCTAAGAGAAATCAGCTTTAAAATGAATTACAACATCAATCAACCTCCGTGTGCTTCAAATTCAACAGGATCTTGTGTTTGAAAATACCCACTGGAAAGATGGTCTGAAAACATACACGGACGACTATCTTCTTTCTCTCAGTTGTAATGTCTTTCTATCATAATGATAAGCAATGACACTTGAAATACAAATCTGAATCTCACAGCCTGAACAAAGTTAGTGTCTCACGACATTTAAAAAGAAGGAAAAGAAAAAAAAAGAAAATAAGAACCTAATGCTGCCTGTTTTATCTCCTGTGCTTCTTCCTGTTGAGTGAAATAAAAGTGCAAATCCACAGAATACACAAGAAGAATAAAATGTTCTTTTATTGCCTGTACATCCCTTGCTGTCCTCACTAAAGATAATTGCTCTTTATTCAGGAATTAATGAAAAATTAGAGAGGAAGCTGCAACTGGTGAGTGCAACTGTAGGCATAACACAGAAGCGAAAAGGGTCCAACCTTGCAATGCGCTCTATTGCAAGACAGCATCCTCTCATTTGTCCTTACAAATCTAGCTAGAAAAAAAGTTATTTTTCTGTTAGAAATAATTTCCAGATCTAGTATATAAATAAAGACTATATATATAGACATACATATTTATTATCTGTCTTTTAAGACCATATTTCACTCAAATTCTAGTTCTGCATTTTTTCACAAGTAAAATGCATCAACAAGTAATTTTGACTTGTATAACCGTAAGCATCCCACCAAACTAGTGCTAGCACTATGCTGTCTTCACTTATGACCCAAGTGCTGCTGAAACATTTCTAGAGCTGATCATACTTAATATGACCATAGGAATCTTTCAGTTACCCTTTGCAAACTGTGCAAAAGAAAAAAAAAATGAAAAACAACAAAACAACAACATTCCTCTTGAGAAACCATTAAGTTACATTATTTAATGACAAAAGACTGCAGGTCATCTGCCCATGTGCATAATCACAAAAGGCAAAATATTTCTTTGTGGGGAAAAGAAAGGAGGCAAAAAAGAACGCCCAAATCTTGGCTTCAATCTTACAATAAGAGCATTTAAGAATGTTTGCTTTGATGAGAACAGGCTAACTTTAAATATGTGCAAGCATTTGTAAACAAAAATGTTGTTAAACAAACTAAGCAAGCTACTATGAGTAGCAGCCTACCATACCTCTTTCTCACTAGGTAAGAGACACTAGATGCTGCCTTAGCATTCCTGTGGTTGGAATTTTCGTTCTACTTCAAAATAAACTGTCAGAAAACAGTACAGGAATTCGAGTTAATTTTTCTTCGGCATGCAGCGGTTAGCACAATTTATTCCTATTTTTATCTGTATTTATGTGTATGTATGCATATATTATAATAGCAACAGAGCTAAGCAGGGAGAGAGATAATGGAGGGAGGTTTAGAAGTAAAAGGCTTATTTAACTCCCATCTTCTCTTTTTCTTTTCAATACAAAAGGAGGTGAAGGTTAAGCCAAAACAGTAATACTTTTAACAGTAAAGTCATGTAATAACAAAAATAACGGCATTCCAAGGTAACTGCAAAACAAACCCACTTTTTCCATTTTATTACCCACTCTGAGAGAACAATGAGAGATCACCTCCGGGGAGAAGTACTAACTTCAGTTGTTAACATTTTTTATTAAGAAATAAGAATGTGAAGTGAGGTGTGATTAGGGTCAGGATACACAGCTTGGCTGTCTTGGTATCCAGCTGCAAGACCAACACCGGTGCTCCCAATTTCTACATTCCTCTTAGCTGCAGGGTGTTAGGGTAGGATTCACCAGAAAGCAACCTCTCTGCAAGTGTTCTTAAAAGGGTCAAGTAGCAGCAAGCGAGGATGGTAAAGCTCAGGAGATGATGTGACAGGGCAGTGTAATAGATTTGCCTCAGCTGATTTAAACTCTTTGGAAATTTGTTTCTGAAGAAAACCTCCACAGTCAGTAGATTTTCCACAATGGACAGAAAAGGACTAATGAGTAGTTTCACTCTGAAAGGACAGGACAGAAAAGTGTGCATAATACAGAAACCTTTAAGAGCAAGGTGTTTCTGAATTTCAGATAGGTCATAAAGCAGCTACAGGATGAGAAAGGAGACCATCTTTGCTGCTCATGGTGCCAGTAAGAGTGGACAAGCTTTGCTCGTATTATAGGTAAAACATCTGCCTGATAATGCTAACGGCACTTCACAGCTGGACACGGAAAAGTTCTAGAATACTTGCTACAGTGATTTATCTCCAAATAGCTCTCATATAGGTACTCAACAATTCAAGGGAAAATTCTGTCTCATGGCCAGTCTCTGCTATTGAGGCCAAGTTTTATAATCATATAAGTTATATAACGAGCTGATGAAGATGGCTCTGAGAATCAGCTGGGGCTTTTCTACCTGTGTTTCTACCACAGGCATTTCAAGAACCTAACTTCTAAGGTGGTTAGAAACGTTATTTTGCTTTTAGAAACAAGAAAATAATTGTATGAAAAGAGGATTTAATGTGAGTCTTTGACCAAAACCAATACGCAACCTGAACTGAAGGTTTTGTAAATGTTCTCCAACATTTTATTATAGCTATTTTCACGTATCTTTCATCATCTTGTTTCATTCTGGAATGATTTTTAAGTATCAAAATAGGAAGAACAGAATAGAGTCAAGACCAGTCAAATAGTTCAGTTGGAAGGGGTCTGCAACAATCACTGAATCCAACTGTCTGAGCACTTCAGGGATGATTAGAATTTAAAGCACATTATTAAGGGCTCAGTTCGAATGCCTCTTAAGACCTGTCAGGCATGGTAGAAACTCTCAGCAAGTATTACAGCGATGCATACAAAGAAAGTCAACCCTCCTTCTAACAGGAATATCCAACCATATTAATTTTCTGCTTTGGGGGATACAGCAAACAAATACAAATGCCTCTCATTAAAACTTGAAAAATAATGGCTAGTGTGGGAATTTTTAATTTGAGATAAGAAATCATACTTTGTTACATGGAATAATTTCATTTTTTGAGTTTACACATTCTTCTCGACAGACCACAAACTTCAGGATTCATTTTTTATTCATTTAACAATGCAGACTTTTTCCCTTATTTTACCTCCGTGTAAATACACTGCATCTTTAGGTACATGTTCCACTCAAGTCAGAGGCAAAGGTAAGTGTACTATAATAAGAAAAAAGATACATATATATCTCTATACAGATGCATTGAAAGACTTATAAGGGGCATTATATGCTGGGAAAGGCAGCATTTATGGTTCATTATCCTAGCAATCTTTTCTTATTACTAAGTAATATTTACCAATGTAGTGTATTCAGAGCAAAACAGCAAAGCATGTAACAGTGTGCTTATATTTAAGGATGTGCCCAAGTCCTTCTCTACTCAGCACAGGCCAGTGACCTGCATTCAGCAAAGCACTCACCTGAAAGCACACACACATTTGAGAAACTGCAATGTGCATTACCAGCAGTTTCTCTTAAAAACAAGGAAATTGCCTATGAAATACTTAAATCATTGCCATGCTTGTAAAATACTCTTCTTGCTGTTCAACATTATAAACTCTTCTCTCATGAGTTAATAGCTTTGCCATATTCAAAGCTAGGGAAGTGCACAGAAGTAAAATATGAGATATTCTGTACTGACAATTGTCATGGGTTCAGCAGCAGCAGTCATTTTTCTCCCTCTTGGTGGCTGGTGCAGCGCTGTGTTTTTGATTTTGGGCCTAGGAACTGTGCTGATAACACCAGTGTTTTCAGTTACTGCTTGGTGATGTTTTGGTCTGACCAAGGACTTTCTGAGTCTTGTACTCTGCCAGGGAGGATGGGAAGCCGGGAGGAAGCAGAGACAGGACACCTGACCCAAACTGTCCAAAGAGGTTATTCCATACCACAGCACGTCATGTCCAGGATGTGAAAACAGAAAGTAGAGACCCGGAAGGGTGTGGTGGTGAACTGAGGGGTTCACTGCTGCGGGGTGCACTGGCTGGGTCGGACTGGGTGAGCAGTTGTATTCTCTTTCTTTGTACTTCTCTGTCATTATTATTACTGGTGGTAGCAGTAGTAATTTGTGTTATACCTTAGTTACTAAACTGTTCTTATCTCAACCTGTGCGAGTTGCATTCTTGTGATTCTCCTCCCCATCCCCTGGGACTGGGGGAAGAAAGAGAGGGAGTAAGTGAGAGAGGGACTTCGTGAGCTTTAGAGGCTTAAACCACGACAACAATGAATGCTGCAATCTTCCTCTATTCCTGCAGTCCATTCAACAATGCAATCCTCACGAATATAGTTAAATATTTAACAGTTAAATGTGTTTGTCACTCACACTATTGGCTCTGCAAAAACTGAAGTGAAATAGATTGGCAACTCATAAGATAGACTCTACTTCATGTGTTTGTGTGCATGTTAGAGAATTAGCTTGGACTAGAAAAAAAGATTTCCTGTCTGCCACTAAAGACACTGACATTGATGTGATGTTATCCTGTTAATCTTAAATCTCTCAATAAGTACAACCGTACAACCTTTACCACAAAATACAAAGAGAGGAAAACAGGCACAAGATGTGGCTTACAGTTTGGAAAGGTACCCTGCAAATATTGGAAGGAGAGTTTTGATGCTTTGGAATCTGCTGAAAGCCAGACTTCTGCAAAGTCTGTACTTTGGTTTGGCTTTTTTTACATGATTTTCTATAAGGAAAAGAATCAGAAACTGATTGTATACACCTAAATTAGATTATGCTTGGCTCAAAGCTCCTAAGCCTACAAATGTTACTGCAAGTCAAAGTACATTTACCAGACTATGTTCCATTCCTACTCATTTTTTAATACTTTGGTCTGTTTGGTTTGTTTTTCTTTTTTCTTAAGTTGTTTCTTGGTAAATCAATCGATCTCAAAAATTAAAAAGTTTTAAGAAATTTGCTTTGAAGAATTACATCAGTAAGTTACAAAACACAAATAAAACTAACTTCAAGCACAGAACCTCACAAAGCCACTTCTGGGAAGAAAAAACTGTACTTCATATCTGAGGTTATTGCATAAAAAGCCCTGGAGAAATATGCATTTGCAAATCAGACAGCATTTGAATGCCATTTTATGAAGGCTGACTTCTAAGAGGCAGTTGTCACCTAGAGGCTCTCTGATATTAACAGCAAATCACTTCTGATAAGTGTGTTTTTCATCAGAAGCATGAACATCGTTATAGCATTTTGATCTTATGCTAAATATTCATGTAATGGCCACAGGGGTGAGTAGTAACTATTCTCTAATGAAATTATTTTTTGTCTATAGGTGTCAATGTCACAGGAGCCAAAGATTAATCTTTCCCTTTGGTTGGTACAGAAATGCATGGACAGGATAGATGTGTTCTTAAAACTGCCAAACCAGGCTTTGCCCAATTGTTCATATTGTCCTATCATGAAGCAGAAATCAATCTCAGCTTTACTGGATGCTAAAAAGCTGCATGGCTATTCCATTTTTGTCCATTTTTTTCCTCAACTACAGTGACCTAACACCGTCTACTTTTTGAAACTTTTAGACTTTTTAATATTGAACTAACATGACATTAGGTAGAAGGCAGTGATTTAAGGAAGCTATGCCAAATGATTCCATCATTTCTATTTTTTCACTCCCCTTCATCTTGCTTTAACTCCCATTTAAACATATGTTTAAACCAAACAGAAACAGACTTTGCTAATCAACCACTAGAATCAAAAACTCTTCACCCTGCTTACCTAATATAGCCATCTCGATGAGCTAAAGGCTGCTACCATGGAAAATATTATACTAGATGTATGCTAGTCTTGGATAGAAATATCTTAGATATGAGATTACTGCAACACATAATTCTTGAAATTGCAATTAAAACCAGTATTTAAGGTGTTGTCAAATAATGTACGACTAACAATGACTCTACCAGCACCAGCTGTCCCTGCCCGTGTAAGGGGGTTGGAACTAGATGATCTTAAGGTCCTTTCCAACCCTAACTATTCTATGATTCTATGATTAAGCTTAGTTTTATCCAAACTCTTTTGGCAGGCCCTGTTACCATGCTGCAGTGAGCAGAGATCACATACCAGCTGGCAAAACCATACTGCAGGGATGGAGACACAGAGCATACACAGACAAAAAGGATCAGTCAGGATGGCTGATCTTTGAGCTGTTGGCTAACTTCTTAAGAGAACAACCACCAAGGTCCCTAAAAATACCTGAGCCAGACTAAAAGGAATCATTAAATATCATCTAAGGTGATGTTAAAAAGAACTAAATACACAACTCAGCTCTTGGAACAGCTCAAGCTAGCTTGCTTCTATTTCATGCCAAACAAAAGCTGTATGAATCACACAATAAAATGTTATGGCTGCTGGCACAATCAATTAGAGATGGAAGAGAGCATGACTTTCACCTCAGAAATGTCATATTAGAAGAAAAGCTGTTAAAATATTGTGACCATTTCTAACTGAGTCAGTACAGAAATTAAGAGATGCTAAGAAAATACTAACTTACAGGAAGTAATGAGAGTATGTATCATGGTAGCATTCCTACTATATGGTAATGTTTGCGAAACAACTTCTGGAGATCATATTGTGATGATGCTGGACCAGCAGCTCAGATGGAGAGATCTCACTTTCTCTACTGCTACTTATGGTAATAAGAACTGCGGCAGTATCTTCATGGGACAGTTAAGTCCATATATACTTTTAGGGACAACAAATGTCCACAACTGATGCAGTAAGAAATAAGGTCCATCTTGGCACTCAAAAGTCCGAGCTTTCCTTCTACACTTCATTTAAACAATTGTATTCCAAGCATTTCAGGAACAAAAACTAGTTCAAGAATTAATCAGGATTGCTCAAGAATGATTACCCAGTTGAAGAATTACTCAGGATTTCTTCCACAATGTAAATCCCATTGTGTATTTTACTTATAGCTGGGTTCATTAAGCACTGTTTTTACATAATTTGAGCATATAAAGTCCACATACTACATGCTACGCTGACCTACACTGCAGAAAAAGACAGGGAATCCCATAATAATACAGTGAAGCAACACTTCTGAATCAAAGAGAATAAATGTGACATTTTTCAAAGCACATTCCTATTTCAAGCACAGGTAACACCATGCATGCCTATTAAAAGTACATCTCCAGTTCTGTTTGAATTGACAGCTACTGGTACAACTGCTTAACCTGAGAAAAAAACTTGCACTTCTTGCCATACATTCTCCTTTTCTGAAGGCATAGGGATGGTTGGTAAAAATAATAGTACACAAAGAGTCACCAAAAAAAAAAAAAAGTTAACAATGGTCAATATATACTTTCAATTCACCAAATACCGCTGCAATCGGTCATTATCAAGAGACACATGGATGTAGGACACAAGTTTTGTCAAGCGAGGATTACTCTATTCACGTCCCAGTCATTTTAAACAAAATGAACAGTCAGCCTAAGTCGTGTGTCACTGTGTGACTTGACGGCTGACAGCCAAGATGTCAGCTGTAACCACTGATGCCTGATTATGCCAATTAGCACGAACACTATTTTAGAAAAACTTACATACACAAAGCAATACAGCAGAGTTTGGGGATCCAGTTTTGACAAAAACAGACCATGGTTAAACAATCAGCTGTGTGCATGTGTCAATTCTAACTTCCAATCATGCCCATTTAGAAGACCTATAGATTACATACCCCTATTTCAATTGTATGTAATTATTATATTTATGTATGCAATTGTATGTAATTACTAAATTCAAAGTTTGTTTTGTTTTGGTCTTTTTAAGGTTTCTCTAAAGACGGAGTTGTTGTTTGCTACACAATCCAGGGAACTTTCTGCAAAACAAGCTTTAATAAATAAGACTTTTCATAGTCTTACATCCTGATATTATGGTTTGTATGCTTTGTTAGACAAGAGCTACGCCCAACTGACTCGATGTAAATCGCAACACTACACTGATACACATACTGACACACTTCTGTCTCCACTAAACCTGATTAACAACGATTGACAAGCAGCTCTGTGTCTTAGAAATGAAACTTTAACTACGTTTTCTTCTGTGATGTTTACCCACAGGGTATGAGGAAAAATCCGTACTCCTAGTTGGAGTTTTTCCTCCTTGCATGTAAGAGCAACCAAGCTTCCCCTAGGTATACATCTTTATGTTTACGAACAGATGTAGGAAGGAAGCATAGTTTATGTTATGCCAGTTTTAAATTGACTCATTTGTGATTTCATTAAAATGCAGGCTAACTTTGATATCCCCAGGCAACATTTCCCCAGAATTCTTTAAGTCAAGATTTTCTATTTCTCTGAAAAGAAGAATTTTCTAAACGCTCGCTGATTCTATGTATCATTAAAACTGCTATTGAAAAAGGGAGAAAAGAACAAATTTTGTTTCTCAATGCTCTTCATTATTTCTTAAAACAGCATATGTTTCATGAACCTGTGAATACCTCTTAAATTCTATGATCAACAAACAAAAAAAATCCTCTGTAGTTTAGCATACTATATTCTATATATAATTTAATCTTACAAACTACTTCAGTGACGAACAATAAACTTTGATGAAGAATATAAAGCATTAATGTACTTCTGGTTAAAAATTTATTAGGCCCAGATATTTTTTATCTTTCATGGAATTCCTATTAATGTCATTTGGGTGCATTAGTGACCCTATAAGCTATCCTTGGACAATTATTGAGCTAATGCTTGAAAATCTGGCACGTAGGGCATGCATCTGAAAGCCAAGATGAAAAATCATTTCAAAATTTTGTCATGAGAGATTTATTCCCAACCAATTATACCGAGTTTTTAAACAGGCAGTAAAAGAGAACCCCAGGCCTGTGCTGCGGGTGATCAAGGGATATTATTATCATTTGCAAAATATCCATTTCTTCAGTTGCAACCATGGTAATTAACTGAGATAGTGACAGGCACACACTCTTGATTTTGGACTCCCATTATTAACTACTTCTGGCTTACTCTTCCTTACACAGTACAATGTACTCAACAGTTGAATACCTGGATTTTACTACCAATTGGTAACTCTGTAAAATTAATACTTGGACTTCTAGTTCAGTACCAGGAATTGCTTACCAAAAGTAAGTTACTGCTTATGTAGGAGACATTCTATGTAGGTCATCAGACTAATGTCTTCTGGTCTATAAAGCCGCAGGGCAAACAATAGAATACAGTAGGTTCACTACCCAATTAATGTGATCCACTGGGAGCCCTTAACTTTTCTAAAAATTGGAATGCAGAAGGAAACACATAACACGACCTAACTATCTGTTACTGGCCTGATTGAGACTGCAAGAGCTGTGGGGACAACTAGACAAATACTCTTCTCTCCTGTATAACACAGGAAAGAATTAATGTAAAAGAAGGCAGCATTTCCCAAGGGGCCACCAGAAGGTAAGTGTTGCATATGAGGTTTTTATTAATGCTGTCTTAACTGTTTATCTTCTGAAAAGCCATTTGACTTCGAAAGAGATGAATAGTTCATTGCAAAGTTATCTAGCAAGGTAAGTGTATGGACCCACCGGGAACCTTCAACCTGATGTTGAAGGCAACATCACCAAGTGTTTAATCAGCCCTATTTACCACATTGGGGTTTTGCTTTCCATTTGGTGTTGTGTTGAAAAACTGTGAAGAGAAGGAAAAAGGCAGTCTCCAAAAACTTTAATTTACAAATAGCCTGTCTTCTAGCCAGAGAGAATTAAAAAAAAAAGAAAAAAAATTGTTCTACTTGATCAGGTTGGAACTGCTCTATTTAGAATTGCTCACTTCCCGATCACATACAGCTAACTGAAGATACGTTCCTTTTGCAAGGTTTCAGCTGTGATTAGTTACACTCAAAGGCATATGTGAAGACTAAATATCTATAGATAGAATCTGCCTATCTAATAAGCAAACTGATGCATATCAATTTGGATGAAGAATCCTGTTTTACCAGGTGACCTTCTTTGGTATAACACGTAAGACTATGACTGTGTCCTGGTTTTGGTTGGGATAGGGTTAATTGTCTGTCTAGTAGCTGGGTCAGGGCTGTGTTTTGGATTTAGTCTGGGAACAATGCTGACAGCAACAACTAACACATGAGTGTGTTAAGTAATGCTTACCCTGATCAAGGACTTTTCAGTCTCTCATGCTGTGCCAGTGAGGAGGGGCACAAGACAACAGAGGGAGCAGAGACAGAACACGTGACCCAAACTAGTCAAAAGGATATTTCCACACCACAGCATGTCATACCCAGTATACAAGCTGGGGGGAGTCACCTGGAAGGGACTGATCACTGCTCAGGTCAGGCTGGGTATCGGACAGAGGGTGACTGTATTGTATTGTGCATCACTTGTGTTTTCTGAGCTTTCATTTTTTCTCTTGTTGTTTCCTATTATTGTCATTATTGTTATTGTTATTGCAATTATATGTTATTGTTGGTATTCTATTATCACTGTATGCACTTTAGTTATTAAACTGTTCTTAACTCACAGTTTTACATTCTTTCGATTCTCCTCCCCATCCTGCCCAGGGGAAGGGGAGGGTTGGGTGAGCAAGCAGGCGCATGGTACTTAGTTGCTGGCTGGGTTTAAACCACAAGAGCTTCTATTCGTCACTATTCTCTTGCCTACATTGGATCTCTCATCTCTGCTACTGAACCAGGAAACAACTACTTTCCTTGGCTCAGATCACCAGAAAAAGCAAAAGGAAGGCTTTAGAGGAGGGACCATATGGGAGAATATGTTTAGCAGCAAGCAGCTTCACCTTTTGTGCTGCACCTACATGCAAGAGGAGAAAGAGGGAGCTCATGGCTGGCTTCTTTTCAGTGCAGAGATTACATCTATTTGGTGCTGTTGAGGCAACGGTAAACAAAAAGGAAAGAGGGGAGGAGTAACACTGCATGTTATACCCATTCGCATGGGTGTATGCAACATGCTCTGTGCAAAAACAAAGAACCTTTAAAGAAAGTAGACGCTACAATGTAAGAAAATATCTAGTAAATATGCATGAATTTTTAGATTGATATGTAATAGTCAGCCAAACAATGTGTTTTCCTTTAATTTCTGTCTCTCTTAATACTGGACATATTTTGTAGAATGAAATATCATAGTATTTAGCTTAGCTCATATAATTGACATTGAAATTTCTGCCACTATATTTAAGCTCAGCAGAAGATACATAACTGATATGGGAAGGCAGCAAACAACCTCATCCGTAACCCCTGTTGCAAGTTCTTCCAGTAACAGATATGAAGCAATTTTTCCCATAAGCCTCCAAAGACGCTAGATTCTTTCCAAGTCAAACCAACAGAAGTAGTAGACACCCAACAAATTATGAACCTGTCTGTGACTGATTTGCTGATTTGCTACATCTCACGTGGTAGAGCAGACATCTCTTCCAGAGAGCTTGCAGGAGCTGCGCGGAACAGACTTCTGACATCTCTAATGTTTGCTTAGAAGAGTAACAGGAAAATTGGTCTGCCTGAACAGTATTCAATCCAAAGAGCAATTTACATAACAAAACAAAGTACATCATTGAATGCACTTTTAAAACAGAAAGGGCACTTGCAAACAAAGTATTCAGCAGCTTGTCTATTTTAATTATAACTATATACACAAAACTCATGTCATAGGATAAAAATGGATGGCAATTCTCTCTCATTCTCCATCCTTGACCTCATTTCAAAACATCAGATAAGATGTCAGGAAACCATTTTGAAGGACAGGGAACACTTCCACTTCAAGACTTATATAATATTATTCTTTCAATATTTCATCTGCCTGTTCTATGTCTTCTTAGATGGAATGTTCTTTATTAGCCTTCACATAGCAAGACTGAGTGCCAAAAATGCAAGCACTCTAAATGCTCAGGATATTTGTCTTTTTAAAATGGTAAGTATAACTGAACATAATTGAATACTACTTGCCTGAGGAGATTAGAGTTGCAATATGTCTTATATATCCTAGCTGATTGGATAATATACTTAATGGAACATACCTGGGAAGATGAACTGCTTATCTAGTTGTAGCATGTCTCCAGGAAAGATAAGACACTCGACTTTTTTTCCTTCCGAACTGATAGCTCTTGATAATTCACTTGTTTGTTCATTTGCATACACAAACTATTTTATGGAGTTCTGTACACCCACTAATCAAGAATAAAATGTGGACAGGAGCAGCAAGCAAGCATTAGCTCACTGTCAGCTCTGAGCTCCCCTGACCCCCTTTGCCAGCAGGTCTCCATGGATAAAACAGCAAATCAGAAGACCTTTCATACATCCTGTGCTCTGCAGAAGGGTTGCAGCAGGAAAAGCTGCAGTCAAGTGAGATCAGCCTTACAAGGGGCCTGGCCTGAACTGTAAGCCCTTAACCCAATGATTATCCATCCTGGCATAAAGTTAGTTGCATAGATCCTTCCTTCACCCCACAGCCCTCTACTACTGTAAGCCATTGTGAGAATGACACCTCATACATGCACACTCCAACTAAGACTTTTTTATTAATCACCAATAATACCCAGAATTCATGTTTACAAGAACCTGCTTCACAGGCATTAATAGAAAGGTTGGCCACAAAACACCCAGCACACCAGCATCCTTCTGCCTATGTCCAGAAGACAAAGTGCAGGTAAAACCAATTGAGATACCCAGCAATACTTTCTCCTGCAAGCTTTACTTTGATAATGCTTGGCTATCTCAGGAAGAACACTGGCAAAGAGCACCAGGAAGAGGCATTTGATTTTATGATCCTTCTTTTCAGCAAACCCTTTTCTTTAATGAACAGAGATGAGAGCTATTATTCCATTTTTCCATGAAAGGATGCAGTCAGCCTCCTGTGCAGCTACACTGTGAGTCACTGTGTCCCCAGGGCCTTACTGAAAAGGTAGGAACAAACTCAGCATTGGGAACAACAGATACGGTAGAAATAGAGTAGACTAATCTTTGCTTGGAGAAGGGGATTTTAATCAGAGGAATCAAGAGTGAGGTCCAACTCTGAATAAAAGCTTCTGTCTGGTGGACTTATGTGCAAGCTCATGGAGCTGCTGACTAAAGTCTGTGTCCTGTTTGGCTCTGGAAGGTAGGCAGGTGGTATTCATTAACAGCATGGCTCTCTCCCAGGCAACAACTGAGGTAGGAAACTTGCTGACACAATAAACACCATTTCTGAAGCTATTTGGCAGAGTCATGGCCAAAGTCAAGAAAATAGTCATACGAAAACGGGTTTACAACATTTTGAAAATCCTGAAGATTCTTTGGTGCATTTGGCTGCACCGCACAGAAATCATGAAGTAGCTACACCTCTAAGGATCAGAGAAGGTGACAGACCTTTTTCTTGAAGGGGTCAGAGTTCTACTGAAAGTTCTACTTTGGGAAGGAAAATAAACAAAAACAAAAAAAGGAAAGATGTTGAACAGGACAGAGAAAGAAATTGGGTTTTGGCAAACTCCTTTTTACTTACATTACTATTTACTTACATTACTAATGACAGGGAACACAGTTTTTACTGCCAACAACCTTGCCAGCTGGTAGTTCACAAAGAAATTACTTAATAGATTTAATGGTGCATCATTTCCTATATTAAGTTACCAGTAACTAGAAATATAGTTATGAAAGCTGATGTTCTATAGTCTTGGTAGCAGGTCACCCTAAGGACACATTTTCTCCTACGGGATGGTTCCTGATTTAAAGATCAGGTTTAATAACTCAACTTGAAGAACTCACTGAGTTACCACAAGCATGGTAGAAACACTTCATGGCTCAAAGACATAACACAACTTAAAATCTCTGACATTGCTTACAACTTGGGGGGTGGGGGAGATTCTGGGAGGGAACAACCAAAACCAAAAAAATAGCCAACAAGCAGTGGTATAAGCTTACCTGTAGCCCTTTATTTATTCAGTATAGATGCTATTAGAGGATGAAGACTGACTCTAGTAAAGAATGGGTGTAAAACACCATAACCCCACATAAAGTTCAACTGTATTTCCATTAGGTTTGGTGGGAATGGTATTGGAATTTGATTTGTATCACACAAAAGCATTTCCATACTGAAGATATTCCTATGCGATCAAGGAATGCACTCTTGATACTGAAAATACTCTCCCCTTTGAACACTTAGAAAGATTTTCTTTCCATTTCCTGCAAGCTATCAAATGTTGTGAACAAAATAGTTGTGATAAGCAGACTACAAGATCTAAAACATAACGTCTTCCTACTTTTAGCACAGGTCAGTCTGTCAGAGAAGGATACAGCTTATGAGAAAAAACTCTTCCTGTGTTCTTTTTCTTACTCTCTGTTGCTGTTTTTTTCATCTTTGCAATGGTATTTCATATAAAAATCTAACAAAGGAATTGTTAAGTTTTACAGTCTACATCTAAAAATGGCTTTCAATAAACTAAACATGTAGGTGCAGAGCTCTGGAGAGAATCTCTTCCAACTTGGACAAAGTGATACAATTTTATCAGCATCAAGAAAGAACAAAATCAAAAAATGGTGAAAAGGAAGTGAAACACTCATATGGCCATACCTTAAGCCACGTAATTATGGAACAGTAAAAGAGAGAAGAAACAGTAAATGAGTGAAGGAGAAATCTACACTACTATGATATACTCCATTTAGACTGATATTTGAGAAATTATTCCAGGCATTCTGAAAACAGGGAGTTGACTGGACTTCTATCCTGGAAGACTGCTCTTAAAACATGGACATTATTTTTAGCTTGTTTGGGTTTTTGTTTGGTTTTTTTTTGTTTGCTTATTTACTGTCTAGTGACAGTGTTAAAAATGGAAGAACCAATTCACTAATTCACATGAACATCTTCTTCAGAGTCCAGCAGAAGGTAATAAGTAGTTTAATGTTAACTGCATTATGCAATGAAAATTAAAATGCTTCAAAACCAGTCAAACTGATACATAGCACTGATACTCCTGAACATTTAATGCTAGCATAAAACAGACACCACCACACTAATCCATACTAAAACATACAGCAAAGGTTCAATGAGGGAACATGGAGAAGGGCCTCCATCTGTAAAGCCTAATTAAAACATAAATCTTAAATGAAACATCCATGTGGCGCAATAAATAATGAAATAATTATAAAGTTTGAAGTCATTTTGATCTGTAGGTTTGTTTAGAATGGTCAGCTGCATAAGCAACACAAGTCAATGCTTGCCAATAAAGCAGTCAGAATATGAAGTGCAATACGCATGAATGCTTTCAGTGTTGACGCATACATTTCCCTGGGACTAAACTACATAACTGATTTACATTTTCATTCCTTTGTTTTCCACAATAAATCCTTAAAAATGTCTTACGAACGAAAGTTCAAGGTCCAGCTGCTCTCACAATCAAGTTCATCTTTCAGAACAGTTGAAATAAATTAGGATAAAATTATTATCTTGAATTTTACTGTGGTTGGGGGACATGCTGTTTCCAAGCAGCCCGATTAATTATGCCCCTTTGAACTTTCCTTGGTCATGCTGTGGTACAAGTACACGTTTTAAGCAAGTGTATTTTTATAAGGAGAAATATGCTAAGCTAGGGGGAAAAAATACACCTGGAAGGGTGAAAGCAAAATGTAAATAATATTAAATAACAAAAAACCTCCTGCTCCTTCGATGATGAAGCATGTTCTCTGGCTTCACATCTTTCAGTAACTACAGAGAGAAACTGAGGTTTCTGTTCTGATCTTTAAGAGAAAGATTAGAAAGACTTAGAAGTTGCAGGTTTTATTTTCATCTGATTAAAAACAGGGATATCACATGGATTCACGTGTCTTGACAGAGCTTTTCAAGCAATTAAAATCCTCAAGCCAGAAAATATTTCATTTTGATGGACAGAAAAGATAACACAAAACTGTGCAAGAGAATAAATCTGAGCATGTTTCTGAGCTGACAAGAAGTCTTCCACTACCAGACTTTTTGATAAATGTGTTCAGGATGTAACCTCTATATTTGCCTGGATGTGAATTAGTATATACTGCCCCTCCCTAATTCAGTAGCACATAGTAATGATTAGACACTTCCCAAAAAGTTGCCATCAATCAATGTTTCAGTGGTCTCCCTTTAGTTACATAGTAAAATCAAAGGATTTTTTATACACTCAGCACTGGTCTGAGCTTGACAAGAAAATTTATTAAAGACTTCAGATGAGAGAGCAGTAGGCCAGCCTCTGAAATTCCATATATATTAGGGCATAGTATGTGGCAGCTCCCATATACTGATAGTGAGCAAAAACATAAGTTATCTTAACAACAATATTTTTAAATCAGTTTTGAGTTATTACTTTTAGTGATTACCTAACCTGAAATGCTAGCATGCAGCATATTTCAAGATCTTCTATCTGTTTAGCATGCACATTCATATATCACTGACATTCATTTATAATTTATGAAACATTCTTGCATGGTATCAGATTAAAAATGTGTTTCTGCTTTTGTTTTGAAAACACTACAATAAGAAACATTGAAGGACTTGAGAGACAGCCAAGGCGAAATCACAGAACAGTATTTGTAACCTTAACCAAATCCTACCAGTAAAATCCATCTGACTGTTTGTTCTTTTGCTGTTAACTTGACTAGATAAACCACACAGTAATAGACTCCATAAATCTCATCATTTGTCAGCTTCGTACAAAGATCAGAGCTTCCAGCAACACAAAGTTTAGGAAAATGACAGGGGGCTATCTAAAGTTAACAGCAGTTTATACAGCAATGCCTATAGGAGCACCAGAATGATTTAAGAATCATTTACACTTTTGCTCCTTATCACAGAATCATAGAATGACTTGGGTTGGAAGGGACCTTAAAGAGATCATCTAGTTCCAAACCCCTGCCACGAGCAGGGACACCTGCCACTAGACCAAGTTGCTCCAAGCCCCATCCAACCTGGCCTTGAACACTTCCAGGAATGCGACATCCACAGCCTCCCTGGGCAACTGCGCCAGTGCCTCACCACCCTCACGGGGAAGCATTTCTTGCTAACACCTTAACTAAACCAGCCCTCTTTAAACTGAACTGCTCTTTCAGTTTAAAGCATGATGCATGCACTTATATTTTCAGTGCTGAGGTGCTTTTGGAACACTGTCCCCTTAATGGTACGCACTCACATCCTTGATGAAGTGCTATAATCATCACATTGTTTAAATTTGCTTGCACCACTTTCTCACAACCAGATTTTGGCATATGACAAACTCCAAGCACATCTGCGTTCACTAAGTAACTTCCAATGGATTATTGCTACGGTAATTATCAACCATAATTTCTAGTAACAGAGACAAAGGGGCAGATAAAGACAGGGTATCTTTAAGACATCCATTGGAAATGTTTCCACAGTTTGAAAACATAGAAAATGTGAAGTTTTGGCTTTTCAAAAAAGCATGATATATATATTTGCTGTAATTTTAGCTGTAGGAGAGACTAAGGTTGTTCTTTGTCTTATTTCTTAAATCACAAGAATAAGAATAAAGAGAATATTTACACAAGTATGCTCATTAGAATAAAGTTCCTTGCAAAATTTCACCCTTCTGTTAAACACTAATAGCTCAAAAAACAAGGTTAACCTGATTATACACAGGACAACAAACACATCATTTTAAGCATCACCACAGCATTGCTCCCAGTAGGCAGCTCCAGGCAGAGTATGGATCAAGTCTGGACCAACCACTGTTAAAGGAAGGGGGAAATGTAAATTAAAACCAACATGTGAACTAACCTTTAGTGAAAAAGGGGGTGGCTGTGATACTGCAATGCACGCTGAAAGTATACCACTCCCTGGCTTTTGCGTGACCGTGTAAAGAGGGACAATCTGTGTTGGCTGTAATGTGCGCAAGAACGATTTGTATTTGCTTTCCTTTTCTCTGGAAGAAAGGCAACAAAAAGAGGGAAGATGGGTGTATGCTCCCTGTTTTGCCATAGCATATCAACGCACTTGATACCAACTTGCTCAAAAGACAGACCGCACATCCCTTGTGAACAACAGGCAGCCCCAAGAGGGTGTACAACTCAGCAACACAATTTTTCACTTAAGCCTTTTGAATTGTGGGCACTTAGGAACAACTACGTGTTTCGGCTTTTATGCTGCATACAAAACATCTATCTGACCTCCTACTGCTGTAAGAAACACCTGCATACAAACCTCATCAATAAACAGTCTCACATACTGCTGTTATTTCTGGTTTGAATTTTACACAACAAATTACTAATGTAAGATATAAGCTGTTTTTGCAGTGTTTTTAACCTGTCTTTTGAGGGGGGGTTCTCTGATTGATCGCAAGTTACTGTGAATATTCAATGTCTTTTAGTAGTCCACCTCTCCATATTAACAACAAGATAACTACAGGTAATTCATTAAAAAGAAAAAAAAAAAAGAACTTTCACATGTGCAACTTTCAGCCCAAAGATAATTTGCATTCATTCCAAAAAGTCTACAGATCATGGAAAGGTGCCAGTTCTTTCCTGATTGCCAGCCTACACCTGGAGTTCTACAGGGATCTTGTTTTTTTCATTCTGAAGTCTTTTTTTTTCAACTTCCACACTAGAACATCTCAGGCTTTTGAAACGAAGCTCAAAATCAACACAAGTGATTTCTGTTTCAGTGAGGCAGTCCATTGCTGACATTCAGCAAATATCCTCGCTAGACTCTTGAGGGGGATGGAGGGGCTTATAAAGTTGCTCAAATTTGCCATACTGATTTGCAAACGAGCTGGCACCAGTTGCTTAAGCGACTACTTCAGCTTCCTGTAAGACCTCCTTTGATAAGATGTGTATTGGAAGAAAGCCATACCCTGGTTTCCCACCTTAAGTTTCTTTCATGTTTGCCATTCAGCATGAAGACCTAACCTTTCCATTGTTTTTTTTGCACAGCACTTCCCCACTGATTTCAGGTGGAGCAATAAAGCATGCTGACGACTGGAAAACACAAGGCTGACTGCCAAGCCAGTGCCACACCAGTGGAGAGGAGCATCTGGGAAGCAGCCAGTAATTTAAGGGGACACCCAAAGTCCCCCATATTTCCCACACGATTTTAACTGACTTGCCAAGAGTCTCCACCCCCCCATCTTCCTCTCTGTGGAAGACATACATCAAGGAAATCAGTTATATAAAATATGTGGTGAATAAACGTTACTTCTAAGGAGAGACTTGGCAGAAAAATTATCCTTTACTTCCACCACCTATTTTTATTTTTACCATGTCATGTTGACCTGCTGTGGTTCAAGAGCACACCTGGATTTTTCCAGTCTAACCAAGGCACTGGCTATGACGACACAACAGAATGTCTGGTCTGAAGTTTTCCAATTCAGCCAAAAAAGATATTCATGGAAAGGAAACACATTTGGGGAAAGACAGACATGCAGTAGTCCTACTTCTGCCAAATTAGAACGCAGGAAAAAAATCTGCCTTCAAGTGTATTTCTGCTGGGTAATGTCAGATTGCGCTACATCATTTTCAGGAAGCAAACCAAATAATCAAAACCAAAACTGAAAATTAGAAATAGCTGAAAAGTATAAAACACAATTGATTCAAACCTGATTAATGAAAAAAATGTATATATTAAATAAATCTCTGACAGAAGATACAACTGAGATAGGATGCCCAGTAAAATATAGAATCAGTTCAGATATCTACATGAAT
This sequence comes from Myiopsitta monachus, assembly GCA_017639245.1. Classification (NCBI taxonomy): domain Eukaryota; kingdom Metazoa; phylum Chordata; class Aves; order Psittaciformes; family Psittacidae; genus Myiopsitta; species Myiopsitta monachus. The sequence goes on from CM029921.1 coordinate 52,916,005, forward strand.
GCCTAGAAGTTATCATCATTAAGGGTGGTAAATTTGACAGAACAATATAAAAATATCCAAAATGAGTAAATAACTACTTCTTTGTACACACTGGTCTCAGCAAAACAGCTGAGACTTCTTTACAGCCATCACAATGTTCTTCAACTATCAATTAGAAAATTATTTATTTCATCAATAAACAGTTGTCAAGAGACCACTCCTTCTTTATGACCCTCCAATTCAGATAGATTGAATTATGGGTCAATTTTTCACACAATTTCTGTGTAATGTGTATTTTCGTTGTCTCTAGATGCAGCAATTGCCTTTAATTCTTATGGAGTCACTGCATCACAGAATCATTGAGGCTGGAAAAGACCTTTAAGCTCATCAAGTCCAACCACTAAGTTAGCACTGTCAAGTCCACTACAAAATCATGTCCGTGAGTACTACATCTACACGTCTTTTAAATCCCTCCAGGGATGGAATGACTCCACCACTTCCTTGGGGAGCCTGTTCCAACGCTTGACAGCCCAATTTTTTCCAATATCCAGTCTAAACATTCCCAGCTGCAACTCGAGGCCATTTCCTCTTGTCCTATTACTTGTCACTTGGGCGACCGACCCCACCTTCCTACAGCCTCCTTTATGGTAGCTGTAGAGAACATTAAGGTCTCCCCTGAGCCTTCTTTCTCTGCCCTTCTCTGGACCCACTCCAGCACCTCAATGTCTTTCTTGTACTGAGGGGCCCAACGCTGAACGCAATATTTGAAGTGCAACCTCACCAGAACCAAGTAGAGGGGCACAATCACTTCCCTAGTCCTGCTGGCTCTGCTTATTTCTGATACAATCCATGCTCCACTGTGGCAGCATAATCAGCCAATGCTGTATGCTCATGCCATGACCACTTCTGGTTACGTAATGTTCTGGTGCAATACCAAGTTTGACCTTACTAATCATTTCTAACTGATGCTATTGATTCATTTGGAAAGAAAAAACACAAGCTTCCAAGGGAAGTCTAAGCCTTGCTAAGCAGATTATTTGTGAAAGAATCTAAGAAAAATAAGTGAAACCCATTCTTTGGAAGCATTAAAACACACTGTAACAAAATCCATTTTAAATATATCACCTGGAACAATACTGCCCTGCAGGGAAGATTAACTTCTCTGTCTTCTCTCCAGTGAGTCTAAGCTTATTTACTATGTATTGAGCTTCGCTTCAAGTGCTATTCAAAGCAGCTTTGAGACAAATCACTTATCACTAATTGCTATCTGTTCACTGTGGTACAAATATGTACACATCAGTTTATAGGACACTGCTTCCTTATTTCATTTGTAATTTAAATTGACTCTCAAGTGAATTGGAAACATCCCTCAGTGACACGCTCTTAATTATTTCTTTTGTTATAAAAATCATAAAAAAAAAAGAAATCAATGCTATTAATAAGACAAATACATTTTCTGTAAGTCACAAAATACTAGTACAAGGTAGTCCCCTTTTAAATATGCGGTTTACTTTCTCAGCATTATAAAAAACCCTTCGATTGAAAGCACAATTCAGTCCATTCTAGATAGCTTGTGATTTATGAAAGTTTTATAAGTGAGCTAACTACACTTTGAGAAAACCTGCAGAATCACGCAATGCAAAAGTCAACTTTTCAAGCGCAGGAAGGTCATGATTTTTTTTTTGCTAAAGCAGAATATAATTACACAAGTTTTACTAACACAAAAGTTGTTTAAGAACCAAGAGATGACCTATCCTCACAAAGCACATTTCCCAGTCAAACCCCCACCACACTCATCAACTGCCTAAGCAGAAGTCAACTACAAAAAAAGCGTCGTTTCTATTTCTGGATATTTCTTCCATGTCACATGGACATGGCTGCAGAAAAATCACTATCACTCCATTAACTATTAGGAGTTGACTTAATCTACTGTGGTTCTGTGTACCAGAGGAAAAATTAGATATATTCTACCTTATATTTACATGCCACTTTTACACCAATATAGCCACAGTCTCAAGTTAAACAGGCTGCACTTCGGTGATTCATAGAATCTGAAGAAATAACATTCTGGAGAAGTAAATGAGACATATTGTGTGATGGTTATAGATGGGAAAGTGAAAGAGAGAGAGGGAAATTTAAATAAAATAAAATAAAAAAGATTAAATGAATAATAGAAAACCACAACAAGCAAAGAGGAAGAGCTTAGGAGACAGGGACTGTCACAGCAGTAAGCCACCAGGATCTGTCCTCACCCCTCACCCTGGTCCATACTGCAGACAGTTTATGCAATGTATTTATTTCTTAGCAAAGCGTGATTCAAAATGAAGTGCCTAACTTCCTGACTAACTGGAGACTGAAATAAGAAACTGATGCATACTGGGGTTTTCTTTCCTGTTTTGATGCCTCATTGTGATATTGTGTCCCTCGTTCTGCTACAATTTGAATGTAAATCTATTTGGGATGTTTTATGCTAGTAACTCTAGTATTGCAATACAGAGTCCATTTTAAGCGCTAAGTGCTCCCAAAAGGTATCTGTCATACTGCCATGTTTTATTATGCTCAAACATCAGTGAGGGAAGGGAGAGGACGAATACTTGCACATTATGATGTTTTACATCGAGGTTGTTTCCCTGGTTGGTCACGAAATTGCAGAGCTGTGCAGTTTTGGATAAGTTCTCAATTATATTGATATAAATGCTCATAAAGAAAAAGTAATTTTACTTTTAGGGTCATTAATACTGAAATGTAAGGAATTTGATTCAAGCTACATCCTATTAAAGAAACCAAAGTTACTTAGATTTCTTTATGCACCGCTTTCATCTCACAAAAATCTCCCCAACAACATACCAAACTTCATAATGTTCAAGCAGTGCATTTTACAGATAGCTGATATATTGAGGCAGTGCAGCTTGCCTTGAAAGGGTCAGGCAATTCCCCACTGGCCAAGAACTCCTACCATCACAACCAGCTTTTAATTAGCGATTTCAAAATATCATCAGCCATCAAGGTCACCAGATAATGTTCAGAGGATCCATTTCATTGACAGGAGGCATAGGGAGATTTCAACAATATTTTGTTATTACAAATTATTATTATAACAAATTATTAAAAAAATCTCCTTTTGTTGTGATAGAATATGATGCAGATCTTGATATTTAACACCAAGTATCATGTAAGTATTAACATGTAAATAGTGAAGCATTTACCACTCTTGATATGAACATAAAAGTTCTTGGAAATAAAATACTGGGTAGAAATTTACAGTTCACAGGAATTCGAGTTCTGAAATTTCTCGTTATAACTGAAAATTTAACTGATAATCTGTTTGATCCACATTAAGCAAACATTGTGGGAAAAAAGTGTTTCTGTACTCAATACGCAATCACAAAGCAAGTTCATACAAAAGCTTCAGAGAACACTGAACGTACACCACAGACTGCTATATAGTAGGGTGATAGTGAAGGAAATCTTGGGATATTTATACATCTACTTTTAAAAACATAGAATAGGAAAATAATTCAGTTTATGGTATTATGATTTCTTTATATGGTACATTTTTCCTATATCTGAGTGACAATCCCCGAAAGCCAAGTATATTTTGTAATATAAAATGCCTGTGATTACATGCTGTACTAAATTGTATGGGATGATTAAGACCTGCAGCATTACTACTGCAAACTAGTTCAGTTTGTATACCCTTTATCATCTACAGGTTGGCAGGCAAACAAATACTTTTCTCCAATACAAATATTGTTGACGAGATGATTATTAAAATAAATTTGGAATTCTGAATTCTTCCTTTCCAACCCAGAGTTTCATCCCTTCAAGAAATAGTAAAACATAAACAGATTTCTGCAGCCCCCCAGTCCATGTCTCACATGCTGGGTTGAGTTTCCAGCTCACTTTTATTTAAGTTGGATTTCTGTGTTTCAGTGCTCACACAGCTCTAAGCAATATCTTCTCATTTGTATGTGTCTGACCTAATTTGATTCCATTTTTTTCCTAAACCTTAGAGGTAAGATATAAATGTCAATACAAATTAAACCCTGGACAATGTAAATCTCTTTAGTCTTTTATATCTTTTTAAAAGAAAAAAAAAAAAAAAAAGAAAAAGAAACTAAGAGAGAAGCCTTCAACTGGAAAATAACCAGGCAATTTAAAATAAGTATTATCCTGAGTTTAAACAGCTATACTGCCTTCGACTAATTCATAAATGTGAAAATGATTGCTAATGTTCTGATATGCATGACTGAAAATTCTACCTATGTTTTGGAAATACTCAGTCTAGCTTACAGTTTAATGTTTTTGCAAGATATCTGAATTCAAAAAATATGTGGAACAAATTAGTAAAATTTAAATATTACAATAAACATAGTTCCAGATCCTTCAATTCTATTAACAGTTATTAAAACAAATAAAAATCTAGATATTGCATGCAGCTAGAAGAATAGGTGGCATTTATACAGTACCTGTGCAGCATTTCAGCCTTTTCGTAATTTGAAAGCAATCTGAAGTCAGAACAGTCAAGTATAAACAGAAGTAGACAGAGTGTATGACTTCTTATTTTCAGCAACAGAAAACTTATACACATCTTTTGTCCCTGGAAGGGGGATTGAAGCTAGATAATTTTAAGGTCCTTTCCAACCTTCATGATTCCATGATCTTTCTTACCACAGCAGCCCATGGCTCCAGTTTACAAACACATGGGATGTATTTAATGCATATTGAAACAGGGGCGTTTTTTTATATCATCATAGAATCATGGAATGTTTTGGCATGGAAGAAAACTGAAAGAGATCATCTAGTTCCAACCCCTCTGCCACCAGCTAGGACACGTTCCACTAGACCAGGTTGCCCAAAGCCCCATCCAGCCTGGCCCTGAACACTTCCAGGGATGGGCCATCCAAAGCTTTTCTGGGCAGCCTCACCACCCCCACAGAAAAGAACTTCTTCCTAATATCTAATCTAAATCTATTCTTTAAATTTTTGTTCCATTTAAAACAAATAAATAAATAAATACAATTGTGCAAAACAGATCGTGAAAGTGTGAAATTTGGGACCAGCTCTATTCTCTGCTTGCGTCCTCCCTCTTCCACTTGCATCTACGATGTTAACTCCCACGACAATATTTTGCCCACAAAGGAAACCAGGCACATCTAGTCTTCAGCATTTATTTCTAATGCTTTTTAACAGCTCCTTGCTGTAACTTTTCTTTTTCTCCAAGAATTTAATCACACTTCAACAGGCATTCAGCAAACGACAGCTGCCATTTTAGAAGTGAAGGATATGAGTTTTATATTTATAAAGTTCTATAAAAGTCACATGCAAGATTGCTGTCTGCCTTTTCCATCAATGCCAGTAAATAAAGAGGCATAAAACAACTGCTGTCTGCTTTCTAGCTTACAGCTTCTGAATTTCCTAATGAATGAAAATGAAATGGCCCTGCTGGCAAATGGCAGAACTTTTATTTCTGATTCCCCCTCGTTTCAATGATGAGGTGAAACCTCTCGCATATCAGCCCCACAGTGTGCACCTTGCTCAGAGGTACAGAATTCCCCAACTCTGCACTCCTGAAAGCTCCTAATCTTCCTGCTTTCCCCTTCTCCTTCCAGCTGCCTCTTAGGTGGCATTACTTTCATAAATAGTTACACCTTAGCAATAACCGCCACTGCATATCCAGAATCCCACACAGTTAAATGCCAAGTTGTTCTTAGTTCCAGATTTACTCATGACTTAATTTTTATTTCTTGGCATTAGTTGAGGAGGAAAGAAAGGAAAGTGATGTAAATACACTCTTAGCAAGAGATTGTTCAAAAATACATAAGTAACATTCATTGCTCAGAACACATTAAAGAAATTGCATTCTAGAGCAGACTGCTAGCAGGAGCTTGAAACAAATGCTGCTAATTGTACTTTTCAGAAAAAACCTCCGGTTATGATAACTAATCAGCTGGGAATATTATAATCTGGCAGAAAAAAAGCTGTCAATTGAAGCAGGAATTTTTAGCATAGTTTATGAGCCAGAATTAGGACAGCTACAAATGTTTCATAGTATTTGGCAACATCTGAGGAAAGGCTAAGTTTTAAGTACGTTAAAAAAATGAAATAAACTCAACTTAAACCCAACACCAACAAAATGGGAAACTTGGGGAAAGATAACATGTATTAAAAATATTTTTAGCACTAATTATATGTATATAAGCACTATATTTTGACATACACACACACTATATATATATTAACTGCTAAGCCCCAGGATCTCAAATGTTCCATTAGTCTCATTTTCACTGGAGAAACCACTTAACCCCTTTGTGCCTCAGTGTATGTGCTGAAAAAGCAAGGATAAAGTGTTTATAAAGCTTTGAGGTATGCTGGGAGACTTCAGCGTCTCAAAATCCTCAGAAACCCAGAGTAAAAGCAACTGGTTGGTCAGTTAGGACAAACAGCTCAAGAAACTGGATGTTCCCTGATGTGACTTTGCACTTCGATCTTTTCATAAAACTCCAACTGCTATTTTCTTGTCTCAGGTACTAGCTCCTCCGTTCTGTCCCATATCCCATTAGAAGCAGATTGGTTCATGGTGGTCATGCATTTAGTGATTTTTCTGCCTGTTGTAGACCAATAAAAACCACTGATAATGAAAATTTGGAATAATCTTGCCTGTGACCAGCATACCAAACCAAACCAAATAACCCTACCACCATCAATAGTGCAAAACCAAGAAACAATCAATCTGTACAGGCCGAGGCAAGCAGCTAGTTAGCAGCTGTTCCGGAGTTTGAAGTACCTTGTTGTAATACAATTCCAGAAACTAAAAAAGCGATAAATGACAAGGAAATTTCGACTTTCCTCTCGAACTCTAAGGAGAGGTAACATTTGTAACTACCATCATGCTGCCTGCAATTCAGAGTCCCTCTAAATACAGTGTAGGATACCAGGATTAAACACCTGCACTGGAGAGGACAAAACCTTTTCACATACAGACTACACAAAAAGACAGAAGTGATGAACATTGGAGAGTAATTAGAAAAATATAGAAAAGTATTATCAAAACTTCCAATCACCTCAGTTTTCAAATGACAGCCTCCAAATAAAAGTATCATCATCAAAACAATGCACTTTCAAAATTATCATTTTTGTACAATACTCAGTTATGTCTTATTATCTGTCATCACAGATCAATGAAGTATCCTGGGACCACATTTGGCCCTCACTAAAACAGCACTGGAAAAAATACTGTAAGTCTTACAGTCTAAAGACTCGAAAGAGATACTGTATTTCTGTACAAATTGTATCTTTCACAGGACTAAATATAATTTTGGGAAGAAAAAGACAACAAACAAATAAGCTTTTTCAGACAGTGTGTATGTACACTTGCATGTGTTTCCCATCTACAACAAACAGTAGATATTGCCCATCCCTGTAAAATACGATAGCCTTCAGCCTTACAACAGTAAAATTAGTGCAGATTATGTTATATAGTGACAACGTCCCTCCATTTTACTTCCTGTAAAGGAAAAAAAAAAAGACTAAAAATGTCTGTGGATATCCATGCTTATTTAAGGAGTTCCAAAGACTTCTAGTTATTCAGTGGGATATACAAAGTATTTGTGCTCAAGGCTACCAGGATCACCAGGAGAATAACCACTAACAATTAGAAGTCAGAAAACAAAAAAGAGTGAATGGTACTCAAGCTGAAGTGATCTGGCACATTTAGGAAATATCACATAACAATTAACCAGCATATTTAAAGAGTTGATGGAAATGTGTGGTTCTGTTTCTTAAAAGGTAATAAATTCCGTATGATTAACAACTGGTGTATTTGCCTCTGCATATTTTATATTAACTTCTCTTTCCTCTTTTTTTTTAAGAATCACTATAGAATCTATTGCGAACCTAGATACTAAATTTAAACAAACAAAAAAGGATAATAGATGAAAGGTAACTAATGGGTTGCATTAAGTAAAAGATTCACATTGGTACAGGCATAAATCAAAGTAAAAAATTTACTTCAATCTAAAAGCAGTAACACAGATCCACAGAAACAAAAATCACTCAGACTGGTGCTAGTACAGTGCCAAGAAGCACTCAGAAAAATGCTGATCAGAGAAAGTCTATGAAGATCGTGTTCTAATTGAAGACTAATTGATCCCAGTCCACTGGAATCAATGAACCCTTTACCATGGACTTCAGTGACAGCAAACTGCAAAATGCATCTGGTGTAGCTTCTGCTCTCAGGTCACATACCATACCTCCAGGCCTGCAATGGTTGCTGCTTACAGCTGAAGCAATGAGTAATGGCGGTCGTAGACAGGCAACCCTAAATAACACACTCACGGTGTATCCAGTGCATATTCCTTTTGGCTTGACAGTTTGACTTAGTAAAAATCACAGAACTGTGAGCTGCAAACTTCCTGTCCAATCTCAGATACGGCATTCATGCTAGACCTATAAATGAAAAATCTAGAAAATATCTCAAAAAAAAAATAAAATCTGTATATGCTACCATAAACAACAAACAAGGAGATAGAGTACATAAAGAACAATCCATTCGTCTGAGACACATACAAATTCAGAAGTTCTTTGATGCCAGATAGGCCATTACAATAAGTGCCTTTTAAATACCAGATTTTTATACTGGATCACCCATATATCAGCATGTTCTTGAAAAACCTGGTTTAGGACTGGTCATAAAGAAACCCTTAGTCACTTGTAGTCCTATTATCCACACTCTTACACATTTTTCTCCAGAATAGTCACTATATGACCCACCTCTTGCCTCAACAAGTGTTGATTAGACTGGGACTAGGAAGTCAGTTATTTTCTGAACACATGGTTGCCACTGAAATGAAGTCACACTGAACAGATGAGTTTGTTGCTTTAATTGCCTCAGTGAGTACTCTTTAATTTCTCTATTCCTGGTGACAGTCTGTGGAGCAAACTGGCACCCAATGCACTTCTAAAGAACACCACCCCCAGATTTCAAACTCCAAAGGGAAACAAATGGAGCACAGACATTTAGGAACTGCCCACTGACAATAAAGTTCTTGCCCTGGGCAAGAAATGTATTTCACATTCCATACAGTGACACTGGAAGAACTTTTGTCATTACATGGACAGTGGGATTGAGTGTGCCCTCAGCAAGTTTGCCGATGACACCAAGCTGTGTGGTTCAGTTGATATGCTGGAGGGAAAGGATGCCATCCAGAGGGACCTTGACACTCTTGTGAGGTGGGCTGATGACAGTGTTATGAAGTTTAACCATGACAAGTGCAAGGTCGTACACCTGGGTCGGAGCAATTGCAGGCACAGCTACACATTGGGCAGGGAAGAGATTGAGAGCAGCCCTGCGGAGAAGGACTTGGAGGGATTGACTGATGAGAAAATGAACATGAGCTGGCTTCAGTGTGCGCTTGCAGCCCAGAAAGCCAACAATATCTTGAGCTGCATCAAAAGGAGCGTGCCCAGCAGGTCAAGGGAGCTGATCCTGCCCCTCTACTCTGCTCTTGTGAGACCTCACTTGGGAATATTGTGCGCAGTTCTGGTGTCCTCAACATAAAAAGGACATGGAACTGTTGGAACAAGTCCAGAGGAGGGCCACGAGGATGATCAGGGGACTGGAGCACCTCCTGTATGAAGACAGGCTGAGAAAGTTGAGGCTGTTCAGCCTGGAGAAGAGAAGGCTGCGTGGAGACCTCATAGCAGCCTTCCAGTACCTGAAGGGGGCCCATAGGAATGCTGGGGATGGACTCTTCATGAGGGATTGTAGTGATAGGACAAGGGGTAATGGGTTCAAACTTAAAAAGGCGAAGTTCAGATTGGATATGAGGAAGAAATTCTTTCCTGTAAGGGTGGTGAGGCACTGGAATGGGTTGCCCAGGGAAGTTGTGAATGCTCCATCCCTGCCAGGCTGGACAAAGCCTTGGGTGACATGATTTAGCGGGAGGTGTCCCTGCCCACGGCAGGGGGGCTGGAACTAGATGATCTTAAGGTCCTTTGTAACAGTAACTATTCTACAATTCTATGATTCTATTACAGGAGTGATTGTTTCTTTGTGCTCCATCTATTGGTGGGGAATATTTTTACTCTATCACTTGTGTTTTATCTGGTTTTCTGAGCCTGCAAACAGAAGTTGCAATAAAGACTATTTCATATCCGAACTCAGAACGGGGAAAAGAAAAAACAAACAACAAAACCTCAGCACTGCACAACATCCATCCCAAGCAGAACCACTCCCACTCATAGACACCCTTCAGCCTCATCCCAAAAGTGCAGCCCACTGCGAGGACTTTTGAACTACCAGACACTTTGCTGGTGAAGCCACATGAAGTGGTTCACCATGCAGAGACCTGCCAACTCAGATCATGCATGGAACAGAGTAGCTGCGGTCAGGGTGCTGTGCCTACCACAGCAGTCTCTAAACACCCGTGGGAGCTGGCTCCCCTGCAGAAATCACAAATCTTTCTCCATTCAGACTCCCATTTCTGTCACCCCAGGATAAAGGAAAAAAAAACAGCTGGTGGTCTCTGTTCCCACAGTGTGACTCAGTGTTCCCACAAAGTGATTCAGTGTGGAACTGAACCAATTAACTTGCAAGACCCATAAGTAAATGCTCATTAAAAAAAAAAAAAAAAAAAAAAAAAACCAACCAAAACCAACCAACCAAACGAAAACAATACACCAAACAAAACAAAATCTCCCATTTCAGCAAGTTAAATTTTTTCATTGAGAAGTCTGTTGAGCACCAGGATGTGTTCAAAACAATTGGTGAGTGCATGGCCAGTGTCCTGGGAAGAAGAGGGCCAGGATGGGAGAGCAGTAGAGGCTGCAGGCCCAGATATCCCATGCTAAATTCCCCCGCAAACTGATGTGCTATTGACAACACTTCAGCACAAAGAACATTTCCCTATGTTTCACACGGTATTGGCAATAGCATTCAGCTTTTCCATGAAAACATGGAATCCACATCTCAGGACCATGACTGGAAATTAAAGGGAATCCATGTAAAAAAATTATGTTGGTGATTATAACCACATATCCAATCAATTTTCTAAGGTAGATCCTGCATATTTTTATTCAGTTAGCCACTACATCATATTAAAAAGTTTAACATTTTGGCATATAGTTTTTTAATATCCTCTAAATAAAACACTACATATGCACCAATGCTACAGATAAATTTTAGTGCATTCAGTAACATTACTGTCCACTTAGGTTCTAAAAACACCAGGGCATTTTATTTCCGCATTTCCTTCCTTTTTTTCTGTCTCTATTGATTCTTGGACAATTACAACCACTTCTATTCCCTTCTTACAGTTACTGCCCTTACAATGAGACACTGAGATAATGAAACCACCTAAAAATGTGAACAATCATAAGAAAAAAAAAATGTGATTTACTACTAATTCACAATGAGAAAACAAGAATGTATATTCAGAGTCTTTTTGACAGGAACATCTCAGTTCCATCAGAATTGGTACTTTTGAAGCTCAGCATACACAAGATGCAAAGTTCTGTGTCCATGTTTTCAAGATACATAGCACAGTCCTTGGCACCTTAGGTTTGCATGGAAAAGGCTTCCATGTCCCATGGTTCTGGTGGAACAGAACTGGTTGAAACAACAGTAAGAAACTTAAGAAGGAGTTGGAAAACAAGAAGAATAAAATAACCAACCTCAGGCACAATTAAATAAACTTTCAGCAAACTCTCTTAAAATTTACATGACTGCAAAGTATCTGTTCTGGACTGTTAAGAAGCAATCAAAAGTGGCAGGATAGTTGGAAGTAGATGATCCTTAAGGCTCCTTCCAACCCAAACCATTCTACAAGCCTATGATCTCACGAACCATGGAGATAGTGTTCATAGAGAATCCACTACTCACCCTCCAAGAGTATAATCATTTCTGGAGGGACCAGGGCATGTAAATGTATGAGCGCTGATTCCAAACCCACAGCCAAATGTTGCAGACTTATCATTAAAATTACATGGAGAGGCACTGTTTGCAAAACAATTTCATTCCAAAATCTCTTGACTGATGCTTGAATGCAAGCCCAATTTGCAACTGGCAGCATGCTGGGAAGCTCTTGAGCAAACCAGCACACTGCTAGCCCTCACTAATGCAGCACACTCTCCAGTCAATCACAAATCCCGAATATGTTACAGAACATAAGGATGGCTGTTCCTAAAGTGCAGTGTACCAAATCTCTGCACTTGAAAGCAGCCTCAGCCTTCCAACTGCTATTCCACAGCTTTCCCTGGTTTACTTTGCCTTTTCACAGCCAGTATTTTCAAGCAGCGTTAAAGTTTTCCCTGGCCTCTGTGGAGAGCAGCTAAGAAAGATCAAGAAGTGGAACCTGCTATACATCATCTCTATCCTGTTCTTTATTTCAGGGTAAGTTTTTTCAATTTTATACACCAGGTGGACTGTTAAAACTTTCTGCAAGAGTTTTAGTTTCTTTTACACAGCATTGCCTATGTTCATGTCCCATAGGTTAAAGGAATTATTGTATGCCCTTTCCAGTTTGGTGGGTTATTTTAAAACTACTTTTGTTTTCTTCTCCACAAGCTTCAAGCAACAATAATACACAAAGTAAGACCTTTTCTCTTGAAAAACTACTGCCCTGAATAAAGTAACTAGACTTTACTGTTTTGGAACAAACTATAGGATCTACTCCCAGACAGGATTTTCTTTTTTAAAATCAATGTCCTTTCCATTTTACTAAATGACAGCTGTAAGTGATAGGAGTACAGCAAAGCCACTAAGAGTATAGTACTCCCACAGATAAAGCATTCAAACTATGACCTTAAAAATGAAGGACAATAACTGCATGGGAAGAGTAAGTTTTCTCTGATTCTAGCACAATTCCCACTAAAACAGATTTCCTGAACTGAAACAGATTTCCTGAACTGAAAATTACATAGTTGAGCACTGCTCTACTTGAAAACCTTTGAAAGCAATTTTGGAAAGGAATCCCTCCATAAACCACATTCGTGCTCAAATAACCCTCATAAAGTCACAAAAAATTGTAACACAATGATTAATTTTTACAAAGATATTTTACTACAGAGACCCTATAATATTAAGTGCAGTATGATTCTTAGTGTCTTTTTATTCAGTAGGTTCAATTCCTTTTCAAACATTTAATCTCTGCGACACAGATACTATATTACAGGAAAAAAATACACTAAAAAGATACAGGAAAGGAAAATCCAGAAGTTGAAAATACTACAATTAATCTTACAGTTTAGACCCTAACCTTTTCTGTACCCACATTACATTCAGAAAAGCTGTTTTTACTGAACTGCAGCACAGCTGCCTCCCTGGGGTTTTACCTCGCCAGCCCATGCAGCAGCTTGGCTGTCCAAGCTGCTCTTGGGAAACTGGATTTCAAATCTCTCTTTGGTCCATTCCCATCCCCTTACCCTGCTAGGGCAAGATGAAGGGGAAGGCAGGGTCAAAAGAGGCCTTAGTTTAGCTTAAGAGATGCTAAGTCTGTCATAGCCTAAAAGAATAGCAGCAAATGAACTGAAATGCTGAAGCAGGTGAAAGGCCATTTACGAGTAATAAAATCTTGCATTTTTCATATTTCCATAACATTAATTAAAACAAAAAATATATGAAAACATACAATTGTAGAATCACTAGGGCTGGAAAGGACCTTAACATCATCTACTTCCACCCCCCCTGACATGGGCAGGGACACCTCACACTAAATCATGTCACTCAAGCCTATGTCCAGTCTGGCCTTGAACATCACCAGGGATGTAGTATTCACAACTTCCCTGGGCAACCCATTCCAGCGCCTCACCACCCTTACAGTAAAGAACTTCTCCCTTATACTCAATCTAAACTTCCCCTGTTTAAGTTTGAACCCGTTACCCCTTGTCCTATCAACTACAGTCCTATCACTACAGTCCCTAATGAAAAGTCCATCCCCAGCATTCCTATAGCCCCCCTTCAGATACTGAAAGGCTGCTATGAGGTCTCCACGCAGCCTTCTCTTCTCCAGGCTGAAAAGACCCAACTTTCTCAGCCTGTCTTCATACGGGAGGTGCTCCAGTCCCCTCATCATCCTCGTGGCCCTCCTCGGGACTTGGTCCAACAGTTCCATGTCCTTTTGATGTTGAGGACACCAGAACTGCACACAATACTCCCAAGTGAGGTCTCAGGAGAGCAGAGTAGAGGGGCAGGATCAGCTCCCTTGACCTGCTGGTCACACTCCTTTTGATGCAGCCCAGGATATTGTTGGCTTTCTGGGCTGCGAGTGCACGCTGCCACCTCATGTTCATTTTCTCATCAGTCAATCCCTCCAAGTCCTTCTCCGCAGGGCTGCTCTCAATCTCTTCCCTGCCCAATGTGTAGCTGTGCCTGCGATTGCTCCGACCCAGATGTAGGACCCTGCACTTGTCATGGTTAAACTTCATAACACTTTCATCAGCCCACCTCACAAGAGTGTCAAGGTCCCTCTGGATGGCATCCTTTCCCTCCAGCGTATCAATCGAACCACACAGCTTGGTGTCATCAGCAAACTTGCTGAGGGCACACTCAATCCCACTGTCCATGTGTCGTGCTTTAAGCCTCACGCAGGCTAATAACTTACGAAGTTTTACTCACTCCCCTCTTTTTATTCCCCCAGTCCCGGGGGAATGGGGAGGAGAATCAGAAAAAAAATACAACTCGCACAGGTTGAGATAAGAACAGTTTAGTAACTAAAGTATACATAAATCATTACTGCTACCATCAATAATAATACAAGAGAAATACAAGGAAAAAGAATACAACTGCTCACAAAGCCCGATCCAGCCAGTGCACCCCCCAGCAGCAAACCCCCCAATCCACCACCCTTCCACCCTTCCAGGTCTCTGCTCTCCGTTTTAACATCCTGGACATGACGTGCTATGGTATGGAATAACCTCTTTGGTCAGTTTGGGTCAGGTGTCTGTCTCTGCTTCCTCCCGGTTCCCCCCCCTCCCTGGCAGAGCATGAGACTCACAAAGTCCTTGGCCAGACCAAAACATTGCCAAGCAGTAACTGAAAACACTGGTGTTATCAGCGCTGCTCCCAGGCCCAAAATCGAAAACACAGCACTGCACCAGCAACCAAGAGGGAGAAAAATGACTGCTACTGCTGAACCCATGACACCATGTCACTGACAAAGACGTTGAACAAGACTGGTCCCAACACTGACTCCTGAGGGACACCACTCGTTACTGGTCTCCAGCTGGACATTGAGCCATTGAGCACAACTCTTTGCATGTGGCCATCCACCCAGTTCTTTATCCACCAAGTGGTCCACCTATCAAATTGATGTCTCTCCAATTTAGAGATAAGGATGTCACGCGGGACAGTATCAAATGCTTTCCACAAGTTCGGGTAGATGACATCAACTGCTCTACCCTTGTCCATCACCTTTACTTTGTGGGATTAAGACAAAAGCATATTACTACTCTCATTCACAATTCAGTGCCCTAATAGCACACTTCTGCAATAATTTGTCTTTCAAAAACTGCCCCAGACCCCATCAGAAAGGTCTAAGTGCTCATCTCCTGTTTCTCCTACTCTACACACTACCCTGCTCAGCATCTTTCAGCAAGATTCAGCAGGCAATCTTATTCTGCTTGATGGCACTGATACATTTTACATATAGAATATTCATTGGGTCAGCGTCAAAAATGTATTTTGAGTCAAAATAACATTCAAGAACCAGTCAATGAGGATGTTCAGCTAATGACAACTGCCTCGCAGTCCTGCTCCAATGAATGCCAAATACTTAATCTACAGCTGCCACAGTATTTTGAACATAACCCAATCCATCACGCACACTGCATAGTGGAGTATGATTTCTTGGAAAGCATAAGCCGCCAGTGGAAACTGCCAGTTTGAGTGGCAGCTGAGGTGCTTGTTGAAGATCTAAAACCTGGACTTACATTTTTTAAGTGACAGGCATCTTTCTTAACTTTGTGGATGTAGCCTTTAATTGTTCCTGTGCCTGGCAGCCTAAGCAGACAAGATAATGGCCATGTAAATGTCCTGCTCAGCTACTGTGTATTCTCACCAAACTCACCCTGTACATGAGGAGTCTGTGCTGTTGATGACATTGTGAAGCACAGCATGCCAAGCATGAAATGGGGAATTTCACTGCCAGTTTGAATCATTAACCTACACACAGCATAAAAAGTGAATCCTGGATACTTGGGCCTTTCCTCAGGAGGTGTGGTGGTGTACTTCCTCCACCCTCCCCAACCTGATCTTCAATTCCCAGCTATACTCAGGTGATAACACCAGTGGTGGTGGCAGTGGATGCATCTGGGTTATGATGGCCACATCTGGCTCCAAGTAGATTCAGGGGAGAGAGGTAACAACACAATAGCCAGTAGCTAATCTCAGACATGTGAACACCACTCTACAATAGTCCTGGTCAAGATCCAACTCAAGCCAAGCTTGGAAAAAAATCCTAACTTCTGTAGTTAGTATGTAAACATGACTATGAGTCAATTATGTTACTCCATGAAGAGTGGACAAGCCCAGGGCCCACTGAGATCTCCTACACAGCAGTGGGCTATGTACCAGGTCACTTCTTGAGTAGGGATGCCTCTCATGGTTACTTCTTGAGGTTGAGAGATTCCTTGATGCAACATATTCTTGGTAAGTGATTAATAACTTGCAAAACTTTGAAATCTTAGCTAAGTGATATAAAGGATTAATTGTGTTCCTACAATCCTTTTGAAATAAACCACTGACCAAGTCTGAGACTAAATCTGGATCTAGCCACACCAAGACTCCTCTCTGAGATGGAGTTTAGAAAGCAAGAGGGTCCCTTCTGAACCTCATGACTCAATAGGAGGGTCTCCCTGACAGTTTTGTCTTACCCTGTACTCTAGGCAGAAAATACACAAGTATACCTTGCCACTGAATCTCATTAAACCACTACCACATTTACTATCAAAATTTGTTAAACCCTTATATCAATAAACATATTGCTATTTCTCTCTTATGAGTGAAGTGTGTCACTCCACCTGCTACAGGAGGTAGGACAGCCTCTACAAGAAGAACAGCTCAAGTTTAATTCTGGTATAAGAAAAAAACAAACAGCTGTTCTCTGAATGCACTGCCTACTGCTCCCCTTTTATAGCTAGAAAGATAAGGAACTTCTTAACACAGCATCAGAAACGTACTAAAAATCTGAAGGTAAAGATACAGAATGCAAGCCTGTAAAAACACTTAGATCCTATGACTCGCTATGGCCTAGTGCTGGAAGCAAAATTTTGCCTTTCCCTTTTCCATCTACTATTACTTCTGGAGCCAGGACACCAGCTTGTGAGATAAAGCAATTTTTGCAATACCCTTCTTTTTAATTACATCAGCCTTTGCATTTTTTCAATATAAAAAGAATAAGTGCCTTGATGATTCAGCAGAATTTCTTTTGTGAACCTGAGGTTTCTTCAATGTACTTTGAACACTGACACCTTGGGGATCTGGATAAAAGGTGAAGGAAAACCACAGTCTCTCAAGAGAATTTAGACTGCAAATTATGGATGTGCTAATAAGATGCGTTATGTACAACAGGAAGAAAAAGAAAAAAGCATAGAAGCAATTTCTGTAGGACACATACATACAAACAAATTAAGTAACGCTGTGGGAGCAATCCTCTGTAAAAACAAAACAAAACAAAACAAACCACCAAAACCATACTTTGGGGCATTTTATTCTCTCCACTTAGTTAAACAAATTAATTGACTAATAGAAAATCATAACTATGCCCTTTTTTAATTTAACTAATACTTCATTTCTTTAATTGCTTAAAGAGTCTAATTATTCCAGAAGCACCTACACAATCAAAGCTGATGTAGCTACAAAAATTCAGCCTAGTACTCTACAAAGGTCTGCAGACACACAAGCTAAAATTTGAACAATAAAAATATGGAAAAAAGGGAGGAAATGCTGCTTTTAATTCCACTGAAACTTGCGACATGTGTAGAGTTACTCAAGGTACTGGAAATCTGAAAAAAATCCAAAAGAATGTACCTGTCCTTTTCTACTCTTGGTTCCTAGCTCTGATTTTTCATTTTAGTTTATCAAACCTGTTCATAATTAGTTTTGGCTTTGTATTAAGAATATCTACTCCTGTAATAGCACATGGGCTCAAGATACTGACCACATACACTCATTTTTAGGTTTTGTGGCATAAGGCGAACACCTATTTCTACCTATAAGCAGCAGCACAAATCCTGCAAACACTTGGTCTTCTGACAAATATAATGCTGAGATACAAATAATGAGGACAAGTTCTATTTTGATTACTGAGCTTAAAAAAAAAAAGTATTTGGAATAACGAACAATTACACCAGAGAGACTCCGAGGTACAAATTCAAGGGGTGAAGGTCCCCCAACACTCAAAAAAACCTGGGATGTTTCATCTTGCTGCATCCAAAGTTACTATACAAAGTTACTAAAGTTAGTATCCATCTACTCTGAAGTAACATTACGCATTTTCCTGCGTTAAACATTAAAAAAATGACAAAAATCAAAAAGCTGAGAATGGGAGGGAGGCAGTAAATCAACACAAATGATTTAAGTTTTCAGTAAAAAAAAAAAATTTAAAAAAAATATTATTTACCGTGCTGCTTTTATGATAATTTTATATTTTAATTTCTTTACGGAATCACAAGAACATTAAACCAGAAGTGATGGGGAAGTCGATGACACATTTCAAATCTACAGAGGAGTTTTAATTTCTGAACTGATGTTTCAGTCACTGGCTGTTACATAAAATCCAAGTTCCTAATTCTAAGAGCAGTAAGAAGTCTCCCTTTTAAAAAAGAGAGACTTCCCTGCATTACTTCAATTTTTTCTGCATGATTCAATTTTTTCCTCCTTGGAACACTGTAACAATGAGTGAAACTATTTATTTGGAAGTTTAAAAAGAATGGATGCATTTTATATGTTAGATAAATCAGAGAAGGAGATTAGAGCTCTTCTCCACAATATTTTTTTCCCAATTTTCAAGCGACTGAAAAGATGGAGTTTTCTAATACATAAAAGTTGGAAAAAACCACCTGTTTTGTCAACAATTACTTTTTTTTTTAATCCTGGGATATCTAGAAGACAAATAACTTCTAATAATACAAGAAAGTTAGCATACCACAGCACACTAAACCGTAGGCATACAGTCTTTCATAGCTTTCCGTAAATAGTTGCACCTTACATATTGTTGCAAGTATAGTGCATAGAATTAAGCAGACATTTACCTTTTTGTGGTCTCTTTTTTGTGTTTTAATCTATTGAGTGACCTCAAAATCAAAATTTTCTGATGACAACCACTCTCCTTCCCAGTCCTCTCTTTTCACATACAGATTTGGTTACTGATGCTTTACAAGTCTTGCTTCTTACAAACATGTTAAACATTGCTGTTCTTGTCTGTGTACTCAGGGCAGATGCATGAGAATCATCAGGAATCTTCCTCCAATTCCTCACCCCAAAAAAGTTTGCCATTTTCCCCCCTTTTTATACCAAGATAAAAAATTTAAAATAAACCCTGCTAATTATGATTAAGTACCTGCTATTATTTTTCTAACTATTCTCCACAAGTCTTCAACAATTTCACAGAACCACAGAACGGTCTGAGTTGGAAGGGAACTTCAAAGACCATCTAGTTCCAATCCTCCTGCCATAGGCAGGGGTACCTTCCACGGGCAGGGACACCTTCCACACTGTTGAACCTGGCCTTGAACACTTCCAGGAATGTGTGAGCAGCCACAGCTTCTCTGGGCAACCTGTGCCAGTGTCTCATCACCTGCACAGTGGAAAATTTGTAGCCTCATACCGCTGTTATTGATCAGTCATAATACCAACTTAAAAAACCTGCATATAAAAGCAATTTCCTTTAGATACCAGAACTACCAGCTAACTAGAAGTTACCCACAGCATTTCCCACAAAAAATATATTTTTGTTCCTCAACTAAATACTGCAAATCCAGTTTGTGCTTTTTCTCTCTAATAAATAGCAATTATCGTGGTAGCAGAAAGGTATCTTTGTTAGGAAAGCGACTTAAAAGGCTTGAAAACATCAGTTTTCTGAATTCACTGCCCTAACTTAACGCTGAAGATTTTTTTCTTTCAACTGCCTCTCACAGTCAGATTCCCTTTTTCTCTTCTCTAGTCTCTGGAGTATCCTCTCATTTCAGCATCCTCTTCTTTTTATATTTTTATTTTTTGGAGGAAAAAAAAAATCCTATGCAGCAGCAGAATTTGAACAGCTACTAAACACTTCAAAGAAAAGCAATAGAAAGGAACAAGACAAAATCGGAAGAGTTTCAGTGTTTAGCTCCCCAGCTGCTCAGGACCAACCACTGTCACCACTGGTTGGACGAGCAGGAATTTGCCAGGACAGAGAGCTGCAGTAGGGAGCCCAAAGTTGCCCATTGCCTTCGAGATGATCAACAGCCGCAGGGAGCTCACTGACATGTAATCTTGGCAGAAGCTCAGGAGTCCGGTACAAACTACACAACTGCTCATCTGCCTCCCTTGTCTGAGCTCAATATCCCTCTCCCAGTGCTGTATTACTCTTGTCTATGGGAGTGCTGAGAAATTCCACTGTTCAAAGGCAGTGAACAACAGGAAGGTCAGTTTCTTGTCTAACACACCCTTATTCTTACAATGAAACGTAGTGTTCACTTTCTCTGACTTTTCATGGGAAAGAAAAGCTGAATGTCTAGACATGAGTTAAATTTAATGTTTGGTTAACATGGCATTGTAGCTGTAGATGATGCATCACTGCACGTCTTATACTGACTACTGTTCCAAAAATTCTGTATTGATCAATTTAAAATAACCTTGTAAATTTAATTGCTATCTAACATGAATAATGAATTGAACAAATGTCAGATCCTCGCAACTGTGTCTTTTATCATAAATTAGTATTTCACATACAATAAAATTATCCCATTAATGCTAAATTAAATGCTTATTGGGAGTATTTAGCATGCACTTTAAGTAGTTGAAATGACCCAGTATACGCACTAATTTTCCTGACAGACATAGTTAAAAAAAATTTCAAAATCACTTTGAAAGGCAAATTATTCTTGTTTAAGGTACTATAGAGAAGACAACTTAGAACACTATAGAAGAAATAATCTTAGGACACTATGTCTTTCCCTCTATCAAAAGTTTTCTTTAACAGTTTCTGAGTTTAAAAACTAAAAAAGGACAGAAGTAACCTCTAGCATCTTCTGGAAGCAAGAAGGCTCTATGCCTCATTGGGGTTTAGTTCTGCTTTGTAAGATAAAGAATGAAGTATGAGTAGTTGCCAATTTATCTAATTTAACAAATGCCAGACTTGCCAAGTATGCTGTAATAAATAGTTTTAACTATCTTCGGCTCCTCTTTTTATTACAGAACAAGTTTATTTGTAATAATTTACAGTAGAAAGTGGAAAAGGGCACTTAGAAGGTTTAGTTGGAAAAACAAGATTAAAAGGGTAAACAAAGAGCAAAACTCTATTTTACATTATCTAAGACATCTTAAGATCCTAAGATTATCTAAAGTTTTAGAAAAGTCTTTTGAGAAAGCTCAGTGCTACAATCACTGAGAAATGCCATAAATAATTATCTTCTTGCTTTGTTTCTGACGTATGTTTTTATGGCTTCTGTCTACTTGAGAAACACGTGTTTTACCCTACCGTCTCAACCTGGTGCACTGAAGAAAGAAGTCCTTTGCTGTCATATGTAAGAGAAAATGAAGATAAAGTACAACTGTACCAATGAGCCAATTCAATATGCTCTGCACCACTCTGCTCTAACACTCCTAATGCTCAGAGATTCCCGCAGATAAAGGGACACCATCAAAGCTTCGCTCTCCGCTTTCCGTCCCTACGCTCAACTCCATCACATGCTTTTCTTGTGAATGTTTCAAAATGAGAACTCATCTTCACATTTTTCTCTTTTTGAAAACCACTCTGGCATAAGTCTTGCATCTTTCTGAATCAGGCTGCCTGCAGGCAACCACAAATATTCCAACAGTTTAATAATTTTATGCTACTCTGATCACATGCATCTATATTTGCTACCTTGCAAATAGAAGGCTTAGGAAAGCTTAAGTGTTCATTAATAATTAATGTGCACCAGTACTAACCATTATCATCAAATCATTATCATTAATCATTATCATTAAATGATCCTTGTCCCCATCCTCCGTACCACATTAACCAATTGTGTCTCATAACCTAGTTTTTTCAACTCTTTTGATATATTTTGCACAATGTATCACATAGGTCACCTCATGTTGTGAGAAACCTTTTGCTTGATACCAAGACTAAGGAGTTGTCCAAGTTAGTAGGCAGATTAATTTACTATTTATGTGTTACAAACTGCAACTCTTTTCCAACCATCTCATTAAAGCACTGGTTCCTATATGGACAGCTTTAACCCCATATCCCAAAATGATGACTCTTGAAATACACGATTACAGGACAGAAAGAATGATCAATAGTTTAATTATCATATCATTTTGCAATGAATATGACAGAAACCTGGCAGTTGTTACAGCCATCATCTAACAAATTGCTGTTCCAGTATCAACACAGATATGAAACCAAAGGTTTACAATTCTTTTTTAAACCTACAAACAAGTATAGATGGGATAGGTACCTGCCAAATATGAAGTCACCGTACGCCCTACTTCTGCCAACTATTTCTGACATTCAGTATACTTTGTTCTTGTCCTGTGTGTGTTTGGAGCATTTTGAATACTGTTTTATCTGCAATTTTATAAAGTAAATATCACTAACTTTTCCATTTAAAGTGTGAAATAAAATTCTTTATTGGAAAAACATTGGCCAACCATTTCACTGATTCAGGGAGAGGGGACCACAACAAAAACCTGCCTTAAAGAGCAGTACTGCTTATAGCAACAGTATAGGATCAAGGCACATATGTACTAGGATCCTGTGCAAAGGATGGAAACAGCCCCTGTTTGCATAGTCAAGTGCACATTTTCACTGCTGCTCTTCCCTGTCTTGTTTCATAGACTTCAGCGCTCTTGATAGTTACTGTGCTGACTCAGGGTATGGGCACGAACAACCAAATACTGCCTTGTTTTAAATCCTCAAATATTGAATTTCTTCAAACAATTAAGCAATTGTGAGATACTTTCAAAATAAACCAGTCACCAAGAGATACAGCCATTCCCAAAGCTATTAGTCTGCCAATTCAAGCTCAGAAACTGTTTTAACTTCAGCTCCAGCTCAGCTTCTCTAACTCCCCCATACAGCAAAATCCCAGGTTTCACACCATGCACTTGTTGGTGTTCCATGAGAACTGTGCTAACGCACCAAAGCATTTGATTCTCTGCCCACAACACTGACTGTCATCTTCACTCATGACACCATTAGAAACCTTCTTCAAAATAACCTACCACAAGAGATTTTTTTTTGTATGTATGTCTGACTGTCCTCATGCGTCAGTCAGATCATGTTTGATCTTTATCTGAATTTTCACCTTTAGAAAGAAGTTAAAATGCCTTACCTTTTAGCTAAATCTATCATGTGATATCTGTGACATCTATTGACAGAACTCTATGTAAGTTATATAGCTATTTTTTATTTAATGAGATTCTTTTCATATAGATAGATCATTTCCAACAAATATTTATCCCATGCCAATAGGCTGAATAACTAATTATACCACTACTCACCACAAAAGCTGACAATATTCTTTATTTTACTATTAAAAAAAAATTAAAAAAGGAAAAATGAAAGGAAAAAACCCACTTCCCCCCCCACTATTCAACAGACACAATCCTAGAAATAATGAAGTATCACATGTCTTTTTTTCTCTTAAAATTTTCCCTTTTAGATAAACCTATATTATTTACATGCCACTTTGCATTTTAAAATTAAGCAAAGGTTATTTTATTGCACCTATTTACGTGTCTCACTTCTACTCATGCTACAACAACGCTTCACTGACTGAAGCTGGAAATCCGTATTAAAGATAGGGCTAAAACGTTATTACCTCACAATTCCTGGCACTTCTCAGAGCAGTCTGTGTATTCTCAAAAAATTGCTAGAAAGAGAGGTTGCTATTTTATACCAGAGCTAATGCTGCAATAGACTGGCCACACCAACCAGCCTTTCTTCAGACCCTTCCTGACTGATTGAGGAATAACATTTGTAACATGGCTGAAATAAAGCCCATTACAGGCTATACTGTCTTTCAAAACAAGGGGTGAAAATTCTGTTAAAACAGCAACATTTTTTCAGTTGATTCCTATTAGTAAAACAAGCTACAAAACTGAAGGACCATTGCATGCTGCATCGATATGGAAAAAAGGTGAGATCTATTTCTCTTGTGTTACAGGGTTTGAAAAGAAAGTAGAAACATAAAAGACATTCAAGGTAACATAAGACTGTAATGAGGAGCCACACTCCTCATGAGTGAAATGGACCTTAAATAAATATATATGTTTTATTAATTATATCATTCTGCAAAAGCTAAAGATGCAAAATGAGATAAGTACCTGCAAGAAAGCTGGAGAGGGACTTCTTTTAAGAGCAAGTTTTGATAAAACAAGGGGGAATGGCTTTCAACTGAAAAAGGATAGATTCAGCTTAGATATTAGGAAGCAGCTCTTTACTGTGAGGCACTGGAACAGGTAGCTCAGAGAAGCTCCGGCTGCCCCACTCCTGGAAGTGCTCAAGGCCAGGTTGGATGGGGCTTTGAGCAACTTGATCTAGCAGAAAGCATCCCTTCCCATTGCAGGGGGTTAGTAACAGATAGCTTAAGGTCTCTTTCAACCCAAACCATTCTGTAGTTATATAGAGATATGTGTATCTATCTATACACATATATATGAAACACAAGCAAAAATGAACAGAAAAAAATGCCAAACTTAGGGACTACAATTTTTACATGGACAAGAAGCACTAATTAACATGTTGGAGGTAGCATACTAGCATACTAATCAAGCTACGCTGAGTATAAGGCAAAGCCTGTGCATCCTCAGGCTTATACCTGAGAATATAACCCAGGGATACAGTCACCCGCATCCCAAAACAACCTCCATTTGAGTGGGGCTCAGGCAGCAGCACCAGCAACAATTCCTCCAGAGCCAGTTGAGTTTTACCATGTTTCCATCATTCAAAGCAATGCCCAGGGGTGAGTAATTGCCCCAGCATGAAGAGGCACTCTGGCAATCATGATAAATCCATGATAAGGCACAGTTGAGGCTATGTCTGGCATTTGACAAAAGAAAATAGATGAAAAAAATGAAATAATTTTGTAAGAGTTTATATGGCATAGCACTGATCACTGAATCACCTCCTCAGAAGATAAATTCTTCACAGAAGTAACAGGTGATAGCACAGAATGAACTATTAGCCTTCAGCAAACGGGGTATTTATTGTTTTTAAATTGTACATTAGTGCTCAAGCAACAACGATATTTACACTGCACATCAAAGTGTAAAAATAAGAAAGTAGTGAGCTAAAACTGAGGACTTGGATTAGTCATCTTGTGTGCCCTGAGGGAGTATGAGAACTAAGCAGATGCACACATAAAGTAAGATAAAATGATACTGGGAGAATAAAGCCAACTGAGTCAGCAACATGAAAAAGCTATTGTTCAGAAATGTCCAATGGGTATCAGATTCCCATTTCAAAACACAGTTTGGAAACTGAAGGATTTAATGATAAACAGGAATAATCCTGAAACAAGAGTAAGCACCAAGCTAAGAGTATCTCCAGGAAAAGCACAGACCAACCCTTTCACAGCACCACAGCCAGAAAGTAGCATAGGCACACAGCACTCAGAACAAGCTGGCATACACCAGAATGCTATATCATTATTTTATGGTTTTGTCTCTAAAAGTTTTCCTCAGAGAGTAATCCAAAACATCAACACATCAGTATTAAAAATTCCTGTTTCCTTCTGCAGCTTTTAAGTTATAGATATTAATGAAAATTAAATGCTCTTCTATTTCAAAATAGAAAGGCTTCTTGACCTTAGTGTATTAGTGTAGAAACAAAATGTGTTGTTCTGATATTTACAAGGTGCCAGAATTAGCTGCACATCACAATCGGCCTCATATTAGCCTCGGTAAAACAGCCTTGCAAATGCCCTCTGGAGGACGGGGGGGAACCCAAAAAAATGCGAACAAAACCCCCCAGTTACTAAATGGTTACTAAACAGTTTACAAACTGAACTTCAAATCTGTGGTAGGAGGGTGAGACACTGCACAGTTTACCCAAAGAAGCTGTGGCTGCCCCATCATTGGCAGCGCTCAAGGCCAGGCTGGATGGAACTTTGAGCAACATGGTCTAGTGGAAGGTGACCCTGCTTGTGGCAGTGGGATTAGAACTGGATCATCTCTAAGGTCCCTTCCAACCAAACCCATTCTAGGCTTTTATGATTCAAAAACACTGAATTGAGCACTTGAGCTCTGTAGACAAAGAATTTCCAAAGTCCAAACTGGAAGGAGACTATATATCTGTAAAATCTTTTCCAAGACTAGCTAAAAAACTCTCTTCTCTCACTAACGGCCAGAGCTGCCGTGGAGGATGAAATCTGCCATTTAGGTGGCAATGGAGGTTGCCAGGTCAATCACTGAGAAATCATTAGTTCGCACAAGCCACACTCCACCTGTTTTGTCATACATCATTATATATATCTGGTGAAATTTGAAAGGATTATTATTTTGAGATGTTCTGGCCATGTACAATTGCTGTCACACAGTTTATTAAGTGAGACACACTAAGCACTCAAAGCTCAGGCACTGAGCAAAGCAGAGATGCAGAAGAGGCTGGTCTGAATTTAGGTCTGAGTAGTCAATAATAACAACTAATGGCAACACGGTAAGCACTGCAGTAGCATCAGTGACTGGCTGTGCTGTGAGTGGCTGGATGAGGCCCCAGCAGCTACCAGGAAAACCATATACATTGGTTCTGAAGTTTTATCTTAATAATCTTCTCTCAGTAATACACCAGTGTATGATCCTGTACAGCCCTCAAGGACTTCTAATTTTTAATTTATTCATTCCTTATTTCAATAGCATCATAAAATGGTTAGGGTTGGAAAGGGCATTAAGATCAGCTGGTTCCAACCCCTCTGCCATGGGGAAGGGAGACCTTCCACTAGACCAGGTTGCTCAAGGTCCTGTCCAGTCTGCCCTTGAACACTGCCAGGTAGGGAGCATTCACAACTTCTTGGGCAATCTGTTCCAGTGCCTCACCACTCTCACAATCCTGACTGGCTTTGGAGGAATATTAATGATGCAGAAGATACAGCCCTGAACCCTATGAAAGCCATTACCATTCACTGAGAGTAACTGGGCTGATGCCAGCTGAGTTTAGTATATCACTTTTGTTTGTTTCCCTGAAAAACATGATGCTACGGTGAACCAGGGAATGTTAATGTATTTCCATGCCATGCTGCATTTGTTTTTATTGTCAGAACTCCATACGTAATATAGCTGACACCTTCTAAGAGGGTAAGACATCTAAATGAGCTCAGCACAACCATGCACAGAGGCTACACCAAAGATCCCTGCTTCACAGGCAGTTTATTGGGGTGGGTATGGATCACTATCCAAATATTACTGCTAGCTGCAGACTATCTAATGCAGTTTTAACAAGCCAAAAACATCTTGCTGAAGGAAATCTGTCATTATAAATAAGTGACAGTAAACTGGGCACACGCTGTAATATATTTATCAAGGCCATCACATGGCGGTAGGAACTAGCTTTGGTACTTGGCATGTTTCTGTGCTGATAATGGTTGGAGGCTTTGCATATAATTTTTATTCTAGCAATTTCAGTTGCTAAAAAGTATATAACTGTTAACTCGATGCATATATTTGGAATAAGACAAAATCCCTTCAACATCCCAGTACCATTAAATTGCACCACTAATATGCCCGTGCCTGAGAAGGAATCCTGACCACCCCTCTGCACCAAAACAGCATTATTCTGGGCAAACCCTCAGATCTCATTCTTTAAAAGCATATGCAGTCCCTTACTAGAGTAATACCAGCTTAGTACTACTCTGCTGACCTACAGTTTTACTGATGATTCATGTACATATGCAGCTTAAATCAAGACAGTAAGATGCATTTCCTGACAGATGGGATTCAGTCTCAGCATTGCACCAGCGTAGCACAAGATCCGCTTTCAGGCTTAAGCTGAATCTGAGAATGTACCTGTGCACTTACAAGTATGGGGCTTCTTACCTGCTATACACAATGAAAAGTAGCATTGTTCTAGAAACACAGACATAAACGCTTACGAGAAGGCTCTTTTGCAGCACTACGAGAATAAAAAGAAATCTTTAAATTCAAAGATAAATAAAAGTACATATGACACAGTCCTCTCCTACACAGACAGAAAAATAAAAGCAGAGCTCCAGAGCAGAGACAGACATATAGAAGCACCTTAAACCCAACCCCTCCTTCAGTTTTCAGTAACTTTTTACACTGATTTTCCAAGCATTAGGAGGTTTTTTTTAGGAAGTTACCAACTGCTTCCAAGGAGGGTTATACACGGAAGGAGTCCAAATCTGGATTTAAAATAAAAAAAAAAAAGAAAGAAAAAAAAAGGAAGTCTGATCTAATTACAGGTGTTGCATCACCGCCTTTTCTACACAATTGACTCTCCAGTTGCAACTTAATATATCTCTCTTTACACATTCCCCTCCACAATGGAAAAGTAACACTTCCCTTGACTGTGCATGAAGTTTTTCAGCTACTTACCGTCACACACACACACAAAAAAATCAGACTGAGAGAAGTAAAATTCTCTTAAAGAATCTCAGTCATTTTTATACACTGAAAATTGTAATCCTGCTGCCAACTAAAATGTGGCCACAAATACAACTGAGCCAGGGAAAAACACAATAAAAACATACCACGATTTATGGTTTTATGATTTACCACAGAAAAGCAACTGAGCTGTCTGGACCACTGCAATTTTCCTTCCTAAGCTTGGATCACTCCCAATTAGAGCAAAGTATTTCATTTCCTTCAGTTACTGTGAGCATCAATTCCCTTTAAAAAAAAATGTACACTGCAGACTGGACCGTAAGATAAAGCTGTTTTTAAGAAAGGGAGCTGACAAGCGCTTGATAGTACTTTAAGTGACTGGCATATCTGGTAGGTGCAGGTGAATCATGAGTGCAAGACTGTGTATGTCACTGTTTGGCAGCAGTGGTTCATAATTTGGGTAAAGGTGAAAAGGCTGCGTGGTTTGCAAGACTTGAGAACTGACTAGATCCTGTTGCTTCTCCATCTACAGCTTCCCCTTGCAAGGCCAAGGGCTTCTACTCAGCCATTTGTCCCACACAGCCTTCTGAGGTTTTTCCAATGGCCAGCTGCAGCAGATCATTGTACTGGCATTAGCTGTGCTTCCTACGTTACTAAACTGTGGCTGCATTAGAGATGCTGGGTGTGTAACTACTGTGTGCTCTCATCTTTCTGGGTACTATTTCTGACAGTGGCAAGCCAAAAACAACAGAGAGACCACGTCTTAAAGGTCAAGGAATATTATTTGTATCATTTCAGCCTTATCATCAGCTCAAAAAAGTGACAACCACCAAAACTCTTTCTTTAGGCTTAGCTTAGTCAAAGTTAACCTTGTTCTAGCTTATTAAGAACCATCTATCTATTTCACATTTTTCCAGTACTTCTAGGGAAAAGCAGAATAATGCTAAATAAAATATTCAAATCCAGAGCACATACTTCATAGAAACAGTAAATTAGCCATGTCCTTTCCTCCAGCATCCTTTTCTGTGGCAGACTAAGGAACAGTGCTATGAAATTGCTTCTTTCAATATTCTTGTTTATCTGTACCATTACTGTGAACAGTGTTCATGAACAACGGAAGGGACACTTGGAGGTCAGCCCTATGCCCAAGGCCAGAACCAGGACTGTGCTCTCTCCTTCACAAGCAGAAAGGGACACTATTTCATGGAATTCACAGAATGGTTTGGGTTAGAAGGGATCTTAAAGATCACCTGATTCCCAGCCCCTGCCATGGGCAGGGACACCTTCCACTAGACCAGGTTGTTCAAACTCCTATCCAACCTGGCCTTGAACACTTCCAGGGCCAGGACAGCCACATCTTCTCTAGGCAATCGGTATCAGTGCCTCACCACTTGCACCCTCAGAAGTAAAGAATTTCTTCCTTACATGTAATCTAAATCTACCCTCTTTCAGCTTCAAGCCATTACCTCTTGCCCTGTCCGTACATGTCCTTCTGAAAAGTCCCTCTCCAGAAGGATCCTCTGGGCGATCCTTGGATTGATCTTCTGCACAAATATGCATTCTACCTGGCTTATATATGAATTCATGCTACCTCTGAGCCAACTCCCATCTTCCCTACCTTGGTGGCTTACCCCTGATTAACCAAGCTGAAGATTGCAGGAGAAATTCCTGTTCATCTTAAAAAGAAAGGAAAAAAAAAAAAAACGACAAAAAACACCACCACCAAAAAACAAAACCCCCACAACCAAAAAAAAAAAAAAAAAAAACACCAAACAATCATATCAGTGGGAATTTTCCAATTTGGTGCTCAATATTCAGAAGTGTAAGAAGTGTACTCCATAATACTTTCTGTCAACAATACCAGATACATTTCTAATAGAAATAATTTGTGGGATATTTATTCATGGACATTTCAGAGAAGCAAACACATCTTGATCTTTATTACTTTTTGTACAATTTGGTATCTGAGCAATGGTTAAGGACTGCACCTCCCCCCTTTATTAAAGTGTCAGCCGGGTTTCTTCATAGATTAGAATCCTGGGATGGAACATGAAACTTAAACTGAATTGTTATGGCACAACTTCGACTAAACAGTAGCACAAGACTCTGAGTTAGGTCAGTAGAAAAAAGCTTGCAGATAAGGAAAAAGCATATAGCTAAATCTATACCAAAATACAAATTGATGATACTTAACCCCCAAATATATCATTTAATCCTGAAGAATACCATCCTAAAGTTCAGCTCCAATCTCTTAACAAATGCTCGCTGTGAATGCAGGATTTTTCTCTGTCACATAACCTATGGACAGTTTTGGACAGGCAATTCACAACAGCCTGTTCCTGTGACCTGGACGCAAGAAGCACAGCTAAAGGGCCAGAGACCCTTCAAGGATCAAACCTTAATGCACATGGACAGAGAAGGAACAGTTCATCACCCAAACAGATCCAAAGCCACTCTTGGAGACAGTGGCTTGCCCGTACAGAGCAAATCTAAAGGTCAAGGTTTCTGATGTAGTAGATTAGGCTCTTTCATGCATTTTGCTTGCTGTGTAAGTCTATCCTTAACAATCTTTGTGCCAGTTCTAGATAAACATGTCCTTAATATCAGGAGAGAAAATGCTACCTTTAAAAGAATTTAAAACCTTTTCAGGTTATTTATTTGATGTAATTACAAAAACAAACTTGTTACCAGTACTAGTAATATATTATTTAACTGAAATAAATGAATCTGTTAATGTGTTTAATTAAGCATACAAAGCTTTTTATTTGATGGTATTTGTATTTAAGATTTCTTATTTTCCCTGAAACATTTATTACCCATGGTGTGATTCTTCTAATCTTAGACATACTCTGGGACTGAAGTACTATTTTATATCACAGCATTTCTTAGCTGCTTTTATCATTAATAGATATATTACAAACCATGTTAATGAGCTGTTTAGTATTCATATATTAGACTTTTCCCCATTTTATATGGAAATAATACTATAAAAATTCTAAGAATACTAGTTTTATGCGCACAATAATGATAAGATTCAAAGCAAATAAGAAGGAGGAAATCTGTACTGGCAGTGACTATGAAATGGATTAGTACATTAATGTACATTGGTATAAAATTATTAAGCATGTAATTAAGTAGTATCAATTGCACTGTTTGTTTTTGGGGTAATGTTTTAGCTATTTTAGATGTGTCATCTCTAAGAATTTAATTTCACACTTTATTGATCTTCTTGTAATTTCCTCCTCCTGCTATGAAACTACTAAGTCAGGATATGCATGAAATCTACTACACATTAAGAAGTGACTAGGGTGCAAGGCCAGGCCAAAATCACTGCAAAGTAAGAAAAGAACAAGGCAAATTAACTAATTTTATAAATACAAAACCAGTTCATTTTAACTGACCTTATCCATCAGACACATTCAAATCCCCAGGATTGTTATCAGGAAAGAAATTATGCAGTTAGAGCAACTGCAACTTTGACCTGGTTGACCTCAGACACATCTCCAGTGCAGCCCAAGTGAAAAGAGATTTAACATTACAGGAGCCTAATGAGTAAAACCGCCAGCCTTCAGTACACTTATATCTGCATGCAGGTCACCCAAGTAAATACAAAAAGCCTGAAAAAACTCTAAAACCCCAGCTTTGGGTAAGGTGGAAAAATAGAAGACCATTCTCTGTCTTGGGTGGAGAACTTAGTACTGTGTTAACTGAATAAAAGCCCAATTGTGAAAATAAGCCTGCTATTAAATAGAATTGTCTCATTTTGAACAGGGAATTACATATCAGTGAAACAAAGCATTTAGCGTTATGGAAAATCAGATGCCTGAGTGGGTTCCCTTATTAATTTATATGCTGGAAAAAAAGTGCTGCTCCTGCAGCCCCAGCTTGATGTAGTTTCTCCTGTATGTGGCTTTGCAGGGATGCAAAGCAGAGCTATGGACACCAGCAACTTCCTGGGATGAAGGGGGTGAAAGAGAGTGGAGAGAAATTCATTGAAAGGCAAAACAACAGATGCTATATATTTACTTTAACAAAAAAAAAAAAAAAAAAAAAAAAAAGGAAAAGGGAGAAGAAAGGTTTCAGTAAGAATAATGTATCTTTATTTTATTATTGTACGGAGCGGGTACTATACCATAACTTCTTTCTTAATAGTAGAGCAGATATCTATGATTTATACTATCCATTATTTGTACCTGGATTTTGTATCTGAACTTGCCATTGGCTTTGGTTATGGAGTGCACAGGAGAACTGAATTACCACTTGTAACAAGAAGGTTGAAAAACCAAAGACAGCAGCACATTAGAGATCTACATTAGACAACTTCAGATTAAATAATTTTTTTTAATTACCTAAAATATTAAATAGCCTGGTACATATATAGAGCAGAAAAGGTCAGAAACAGTCAGAAACAACTTTTGTTTCCACCTACATTTTGTTTCAACACTGAAATAATGAAAAATAAGTTTGCCACATCTTTACTTTGAATTAACTCACATTATTGGCAAATACACTACTACCAGCTATATTTTTTAAGAAACTGTACCTTTAATACTAAAGGTCAGATGGTAAAAATTAATTTAGCATTCTCCGTGAGGAAATATACATACAAACTTGGGTCCAATCCTATAAATGCCTATTCTCATGAATAGAACTAACACAAAACTTTCATATTGGGCATATCCAAGTTTTACATAGAATTTAAGACCTATTTCTGAGGGCACAGTTCACAGTCCTACAAAGTAGATGCACACAGAAATTGATGCATCATTCAGTTATGCAAGATGAAAGAATTAAGCAACGCAGACTTTAAGGTATTTCATTTGGAACAGTTAAGTTTCACCCAGAAGGACTGGGGATAAAACATGGCCCTTCTGTTTAGACCTGCATAACCGTAAGCATAAGGAACTAAATCCTGAAGGATGTTATTTGAAATGAAATCTTCTCCACCATTTCCTTTTCTGCTTCATTAAAAAGCTAAAATGTAGCACAGCTGAATGTAGACTGCTGGCAACTGTGAGTTACACTCCTTTGTCATAGTTATGCATTATTCTTTGTGACAAGAGGTTTTTGTCTTGCGTTATTTCTTCGTCCACAGCAAAGTGCCCTCTTTGCTGACTAAAACTACTGTGCATTTTATCACTAATAACACATCTAAATTCTTATTTTAAACCACAGCCCTATTTTCAGAAAGACCAATTTCACTTTTCTTCCAAAAAGCCATCTGCTTGCTAATGAGAGCTATTTTCATCAGTAATTTTGAGAAGAAAAATGGTTATTACACTTTAGCACTTTTTAAGTGACAAAGAATACCATTCGGCCCACTATTTAAACACACTACATTTCTCCCAGCACAGGATCTACAGGCCAAATGTATCATTGTAATTATAAACACTTGTAACAAGCCTCAGTGCAATTGGGGCCCACAGTGAAATGGCACCACCTCAGATAAAAAACTTTCTACATGAAATTTCATACATAAGATTGCTGTAATTTATAAATCCCTGCATTATCAAAAACTACCTACTAACACCAGCAAATCCAAAAAGGATTTTGATGATGCTATGCAGTTACGGGTGTTTTTTCTAAATGTGTTTTTAAATTTTATCAATGCCTAATCAATAGACAATGCTGTGAGACAGTAATTTCTCTACCTCCCTTTCATCAAAGCTATTCCTGGTAGAGAGCGCAATGACAGCCTAACAATCAACACTCTCACAATCATCTTGACATTGGCTTGAATTACCCTGTGTAAGGTGCATTGCCCATTTCCCAAAATACTATCTTTTCCTGATCTTTTCAAGTCTTTTGCTATTGAGCAGCAGTAGCATGACAAGACAGCAAGAGACAAATGACTGTTAATGGGAAGATAAAAACTGAGATAGAAATGAAGGGATAAGAATTAGGACAACAGTGAAAGGGATGAGACCTATGACAGAGGAAAGGGTTAGGGTTTCTGTTTAGAATGCTGACAGAGGAGAAATAAAGGAACACAGTTTTCATAGTAGTTTCAGTAATTCCATCAGTAGAACTAAAAGAAAAAAAAAAGGCAAGAAAAGTGGGAAAATAATGAATGAAGCAATAATGAGGATTAGGGCTAAACAGAAAAATTGTGCAAAAGCACAGAGCTGGAATCAAAGAGATACCTTAAGTACAGAACGCCCTGAAAGAGTTTCAGTGACATAGGTATGAAACAAGTAATAAAATTAAGTTGTAAAAGAGAATGCAAATTGAATGGACAAATGCTCATGGAAATAGGAACAAAAACATAATGGAAATAAGTTCGAATCAGTACACATCAAACTAAATAAAAAGCTTTAAAGAAAAATGAAGAAAACAAAAAACTACACTAGGCTTAGCAGCAAGCACAACCCCATGAAAGAGAAAATCTGTCAAGTCTTTCCATCTCTTCTCGCACACGTGGATCTTTTTTGGGTATAATTTATAGCTTAGCTGTGAAAATAAAACTGCTCTTTGTTAAAAACTTGAAAACAAAGTCTTGGTCAAAGCATGAATTACTTTTATAAGTTTTTCAAAAGACCAATCTTTTCATTTTCTTGTCTTGTGAGATTTTCTTGTCTTGTGAGTATATCCCATCAGATCCGCTTCTGTGTAAGACATGCAATTTCAGCAAGCAATTAATCCACAAATGAGCTGTTTCTGAGTGTTAAGTATTGGGCATCATCCTTCAAAGGCTCTACCCTGGCCTTGTATTACACCTACACATTTCCACAGACCTTTAAAGAGGCCCATTTTGGCAGCAATCATTTAATTGAATTCCCCATGAATCACTTGTGGAAAATCATGCACAAGATAATCAGCCACCCAAAAAAAGAAAAGAAAAGTCACGTTTCTAATGACCATGTCACTGAGACACACAATGACCTTTAGGTCCTTCAGTACTGACCTTCCTGTTGCAGAATTTATTCCGAAATAAAATATGCAGCAGAGAACTACAGAAATTATAACTTTTTGAACATGGACCTCTTGCCAGGGATGTTAAATTTCTCTGCAATAACAACACAACTCCTTGTATAGTTCCCATCTTTCAGACAGACTGGAGATTGCGTGATTTTGACACCACACACCCTCCTCCAAATTCATAAACAAACACTTAGAAAAACTGCCGCATGTGCAAAGGCAAAAGAAAATCTTATGCTGCATTTTATGTACTCAGATGGTCACAAACTCTGGCACTTTAGACAACATTTTCCCTTGTACTCAGGAAAGAGCTTTCCATATTATGTACTCAAACATTTTAGAAACAAAGGAATCCTTCTTTCTTAAACTGTACATTTGCAAGGGATGAGCCACAGCTAGTAAACCAGAAATGACCTACCCTTACAAACACCTACTGGCCTATAATTAAAGTTAATGTAACAATATTGGCAAATTGCAAATAATTGTTCGAATTTCTGCACATATAACACATTACAGATAATCAAGATCTATTGCAAAATATTCAACTACCTTTCAAGGCAACTGTGTTTAGCTGAAACAGGACTGGGTGTACGCACTATGTCAAAGTCAATGTCAAAGAACATTGAACAGACTGGAAACCAGAGTGGAAATGAATAGATGGAATTATATATATATATATATAATGTACTGAATCACACCAAGTATTCAAAGTCAGTCACATAAAATGAACTAGTTTTATTTAGAGAAGGATAACACACGTATTCCAGTAATTTGACAATGTGCTTATGTCTCAGAAGTAGTATTAGTGCCCACTGGGAAATTATAAAAACAAATTGTCTCTGAATGTTTTCTAGGGCCACAATACCATTTCTTATAAGTTGGCTGTGACAGAAAGTAAGTGCAAAACCATAAAGGTTATTCCCTGGCCCAAGATGAGTACTACCCCCTGCACACAACAACAGGGCCGTTTAGAGGGATAAGGAGCAGAATTAGTGGTGAGAAATGCAGGAACATCCCAAAGTACAAACCCCCTCAGGAAGACAACTGGGCCTCATCACCACCAGTCCCAAACACCACAGTAGAACAACCTGAACTCCTCCAGACTGGCTGCAATGCAGGATTTGTCTCAATGGGGTACTTCTCTATAACCTTTCCAAAAGGCTTAGAGGGTACGAGCATCATCAACATTCATCCTTTCCAGACTGTTTGCTCTAATATTCTGTTAACTACCAGAACATCAGCAATCCCATCTCACCAGCAAAACGACCTTTCCTAGAGGGGCTGAGGATGGCAGATTTCCCAAATGACAGAGTAAGGAGAAAACAGAGGTCGGAAGTTGGAGCCCAGGTAGCAGGCCAAGCAGATGTTTACCACTGGGAAAGGGAACAGACAACAGCAAACTATCAAACAGGATCAAGCACTACAAACCTGAGAGGCTATATGCCAGAAAGCAGGATGGCAAAAACACCAGCCACAACAAATACATCTTCACACATCTCTTCTTGCCCAGTGTTTACTAACTACAGTAACTTTGCCAGGGTGAACTGCCAGGAGACCCTCAGTGGGAAATGTGTTTTCTTCTAAGTCTGTAAAAATGGTATCAGGAAAGCTAATCCTATTTCAAAACACTTATCTTACCCTGTCAGAAGCACTTGTTTTCACCAGCTAATATAAAAGCATAGGAATATTGTATTGCTACATTAATCATTTAATTTTATGTAAACTAGCAGCAGTTTCATAAAACTTGTTGACATTTGTCATTTTGTTGCAGTTAATTTCCTACAAGAGATTTAAAGTTTCATGCTACTGAAATGAAACATTCTGATTCAGAGAGAAAAAAACAAGTATACATTCATCATTTCAAAGCAGTATAAATTAATATGACCAGTATCGGCAATTTTATGATCAGACTCCTAGTTCAATACAGACAGTAAAATTATAAAGAGCGAAAACTCAAAACCATATTTTTCCCTCATGTCCAGTATTTTCTTCATTTACTTTCAGTAGCCTCATGGCAGCTCAGCTTCAACGCATGCAAGTTATATATTGATCTGGGATTTTCCAAAGCTACGCAAGAGTGGTTTGTGAACCAGGTCTCTGTTGCATTTCAATGAATCTACTCATAAAAGAATTAGGAGCTTTAGGAAATTTTATCTTTATTGTTCATACCACAAGAGTAACATGGCATCCAATTATCTTACACTTTGCTGGTTGAAGAGCTACTATTGAGCTACCCAGTTAACAATTTTTAAACTTGTGAAACTACTCGCACATTATGAGCATCCAGAGAATGAAAGAAGCTATTTTAGCAAACAAAGACTCAAGCTTTTGAAAAGGTATTTCTGGCTGCTGCCTTTCTTTTGCTCCTCCAACTTCAGTTTAATCATGATTATAGAAGATGATATTCCCCCAAAATCCCAGAGAAGGATTAATATCAGAGATAATTTCAACATGTTATGATAAGACTACCTCTACTCAAACTTCTAGAGACAGGGACATTTCAAATTTGATGACTTGCTAACGGAAACTGGGGTTCTTTCAATTCAGGACCAGTTAGCTACAAATAAATTGTGTGTGTGTGGCATGTATGCAGACAGTCATTTGGATGCCATTTAAGAAGGCTCATATACAAGATCAACAATGCGAAAGACAAAGTTGCAGCCTAGCGGTACACAGGGAACAGTTTTCAGAATTTCTATGCTGCCAAAAGTGTCTGGTACTTTCACAACTTGGTAGTAGATACCATATTCTACTGTGTTTTGGTTTTTTCTCTCATAAGATATTAATGATACTCAAGCAATAGTTAGAGTCATAGATGGTTCTAATAGACAACTGGGCTGAAACAAAGCACTGCTGCCAGCAGCATGCCACAGAATGATATGAAAAACACCCAGGGCATACTCATATCAGACTTCAAGTCTCTCTTCATGAGGCAAGTATCAGAGGATGTTATAGCACCTTCCTGTGTTTCATGACAATAAACCAGCCCTTGCTGGAACAGCTGCTACACCAAGCATTATAAAAACCAAACACAATCAATGCGTACAGTTTTGGGAAGAAGCTACAGAAAATAAGCAAATTCTTTTCCCGCTTTGTTTCACCTTGCCTTAGCACAATGCATTCTGACAGAGTGGAATTTGTGAACTGAGATTAGAAAACAATATGCACGCCAGAAAAATTCTGCAGCTGAAAACACGCTTAAAAAAAAAAAACCAAACAAAACAAAAAGATGAAGATGAAGACATTTGCCAATCCACTTTTTAGATCTCAACCCTGTTAGGGGTTGAAGAGGAAACCAGGCAACAGTACATTTAACCAAATATCTACACTTCAGAAGCTATTAATATTTCTTGGGTAATCACATGATTTATGCAGAGATTAGTGTGTTACTCAGAGGTACAACTGTGGAACGTAACATATACTGGTATCCCAAAAAATGACAGTGTTGTAAACTGGATCTTTGAGACACAATTAGTGAACTTCCCTACCTAATGCCTACCAGATGCCTGCGGCATCTGACAGAGTTCTACTGATTTCCAGTGTGCTTGCTGATTTAGCCTATTAAAGACCCTAGCATCATCCAGTTAGGTTTAGTAAACTGGTTTATTAAATCCTGACTATTTGCAAATAAACTTATGAACAAGCTAGAGACTTACCACCCAAGAAAGGAAGAAATTACTTGGTCAAAAGCTTATTAATACTTTCTTCTTTTCTTTTTTTAATCAATTTTCTCATGAACAACTTACAAACAGAACAGCAACAAAATTTGTTCCCTAAATTATTAATTACAAATAACAGAACCAGGGTCTTTGCCTCTATAAAAAGCAGCAGCTCCACTGAGAGCAAAAAGAATTACAGCTGCTAAGA
The DNA here is from genome assembly GCA_017639245.1 of Myiopsitta monachus. NCBI lineage: Eukaryota > Metazoa > Chordata > Aves > Psittaciformes > Psittacidae > Myiopsitta > Myiopsitta monachus. The sequence goes on from CM029921.1 coordinate 52,955,516, forward strand.
AACAGAGGAGAACACAAGTACAGGTGCTGCAGGAATTCATTTCTGGTTTTACAGTTATTTGTAAGACCATTTAGTGAAATGTAAGAAGTAGAAGAGGAACAAACACAGGAAATGACAGGACACCTCCTTCACACTTGCTGAAAGCCCATGGAAGCTGGGCCTGCATAAAGCCCTGCCTCAAGGCAGAGCCTGAATTCAATAATAACAAGGAACACTACCTTTTCTCCTTTCTGTCCAGTCCTAGAGGTCTTTACTTATGCTGCTGAAGCAGCTAGATTGTATGATTTCAAGTGGATTCCTGAGGAAATGGAGCCAATACTGCAGCACCATAGGTTTTTGGCCAGCCTAACAACTTTGAGGCTCTATTGCAAAACCTGGTTAAAATGCCACCTGAAGAGAGGTCATAAAGATACATGGTTCCCAGAAGGTTTCTACAAATAGATGGTTGAATAATGAGACTAATAAGACTTCTCATATTCTTACCATGAGAAAAGCAGCAGCATGAGATTTTCTCTCCTTTTATGCACCTTGAAATCCCCACAAGACAGAAGTTAAGAACTGCCACTTGAAGAAAAACCTTTGATCAATGCTTGCACATTATTAGAACCCAGAAAGTCCTATTACTAGGCACAAATCCACAGAAAATCAATCAAATTGCATTTGTTTATGGCTATAGGAACAACTAGCAATATCTGTCAGGCTACACCAAATAATTCATTGTACGTAAGTAAGCAAAGAGCTGACAAATAGAGGCTGCATTCATCTATAAACAGACACATGACTCAGTGCACTAAAACTGGAAAGGTACTGCATCCCTGACATTAACACCACAAAGTCTTCAAATATTTCATCTTTTTAATGTAATTTATAAATCTTTACTGAAACTATGATACAAAATATGAGCAGGAAAACTCAGGAACATATCCATCTCTAATGAGAAACAACTTACCTGATGAAGCTAGAGTACATACACACATTTTAAGAAATACTACATTTGTCAGCAAATTACGCTGACTTAACAAATAAAGAAGAACCATCAAGACCAAAACATAATTGCAATAAAAGTGTAAGCAAATATGTAAGAAAGTTTTGCCCAGCATCCTAGCGCTGTTGCTTGGTTCTCACGCAGTGTCACGGGCTGAGCTGAACTCAAAGGGTGAGACAGGGCACCAGACTCAAAATGATTACCATCTCAGCCCATACAGTCAAGTGCTGCCCAGGCACCTCATTAACCTGCAGTTTGTCAGCAAAGGGCTACATAAGCTGTACATGTATCTTCCTGCTCTACAACCAGAAAGGCAATGATTCTAACTCCTACCTTTGACTTAGAACAGCCTAAGTAACACATCCTACAGAAACTGTTCGCATTTACAAAGGGGAAGGTGTTTCCAAGAGGACCAGGCTGGCTGACGTCCGGAAGAGAACAGGCTCGCTTTCCCACCCCATCTCCCTTTCTTCAAGTCATCAGTAAACTTCAAAGGTTATATTTCAATAAGCTCTGGCTTTCAACGGCATTACTGAACACAAATCATATCGTCCAGTACAATAAACATGTAAAGTTCTTGAGAGGAAAATATCTAGGCATCCACTGGATTTGGAACTACATCCTAAATATCAGGAGGCAAATTAAAAACTGCATGTATGACCGGCTTTTTGTCCCTATCACAATATTCATTGCTTAGCAGAAAAACTCTTAACTGCAGGTACCATGATTAAAAATACTGTATTAGAGAAGACAGTAATCAATCATCAGTGCAGTAACAAAACCTTAACTGCACCTAATGCTTCCAACACAAATAAGCAGGTTTTTTAGAATCCTAAAGTGTTTCAAAGGTGGATAATCAGAGCACCCTCACCACAGCCCCAGAGGCAATTTTCCTGTCTGTTCCAGAGAACAAACAATGGAGCAGGAAGCTTGCAACCATCAGTCCAATGTTTGTCCAGGCAGCAATGGTTGCCAGACACCTCAAATTTCTGTCCCTCCTTTTAAAGATTAGACTCCAAAATACTGTCTGATGTTTAATATTTTCTTTTATTTTCATAGTAAACAAACAAAAAAAAATCTAGCTTTCCTGATATTCAGTGTTGCTTTGATACAAAATGCATGGTTCTTCTCTTACATTAAGTGATTATCCTGGGGATAAAAATTAGGAAATCCCCTCATTTTTCTCAGAACACAGGAAACAAGAGAACATTAAGATTTAATATCACCTCATCAGTAGTCTACAAGGCTGATAAAAAAGATTGTAAGGTTGCTACTCAAGTCTTCAGAAGCTCTTAGCCACATTAAAAAAAAACAACCAAGGTCTTTTACAAAATTAAATATGTTTTATTAAAGCTTTCTCTCATTTTCCTTTCTCTGCTTCTTTTCCCCTCCTAGTTTTTTTCCATCTTCATTCATTCCTCCCTTTGATGTTTGCATGATTTTCATACTTTTAATTGAAAGCATCTCGCACTCATCATTTCCACCCCACCTCTGCCTAAATGTATTTAGAAGAAAACATTTTCCCATGTCTGACTTTGCCTCTGCCCTCTGCAGCTCAGTAAGAACATAGGGAATATATGCTCTGATGAGAGTGCTCATTACAAAGCAGAAGATGAACAAACACCTTCCATGCCTGCCATTTCTATTGTTTCTCACCTATACAGTGAATGCAACCTGTCTGTCTTGATACACGGATTTATTCAGGATTAATTAAAAAAAAAATTTGAATCTGTCCTTTCATTTGTATAGTTAGTTCAACTATAAAGGCTACTGTTGACAGGAAGATAAAATGAGAGTGGCTCCTTCTTTACTTATATATGTCTAAAGATTCATCTGAATCATCAGGACAATCAGGCTCTCCATTACACAGCCAGTAATTGCTGGGAGACAAAATTCACGCAAATCACAACACAGAAAATCTCCTATGTCACGTAAATGATGTTCTGTTGAAAATCAGAATTGTCTAGAATGCAGTGATTAAGAATGAAGGAAAATAAAAGTGGCACAATGAAAAGTGAAAATAAAATTATTCTGAAATCATAAAACAAGGCAAAAAATTGAAACGACGTGAAGTAATAATTCAATGGTATCTAAAGCTCTGAGGCTGTAGAGCTCAGTGCATCAGTGGGGGCATCCCATAACTGTTCCAACCAGACATGAATTGCATTAGCATCAACTACCTTATGAAAGAGATTTTTAAACAATCCTATTTCATTCTAACTATTTCACTATGAAGTAAATTTGTTCATTAGGTAGAAATCAACAAGCCTTAATTTCATATTAGCAGCGGGGAGGTACCCTATTCTCCTCTCCTGCCACAGAAAATATTTTCAAATTGCTGTTTCAAGTAGTCGGATTTTCAAGGATGTGTTGTCAGAAGCAGTCAGGAGTATTTTAAAACAAACATATTTTTTTTACTATTTCTTTGGGTATATCTTTTAATGATCAAATCCTACCATAGTTTTATACAAAAACTATTTTATATTGCATGTCACAAATGTGCAAACAAAAGATTTAGTTATTTAAGGTCAACACTAAAGCACCTTGAAAACAAAGGCCTGAAAAAGAGGGGAATTTTGGAAGCCTGGCACACCCGAATTATCTGCTGGATTCAACCACCAAAGTCCAATGTCCTTGAGATCTAGAATTAATTAACTCAAGACTATTCCACCATTAATTAATGTAAAACTAATCTAACATCAACTAAACCTCACAAAGCCTCTGTGCAATATATTACTTTCATTTTACCAATATATAAATTATAGTAGTGCCTTCCACAAGGTTATATTGCAGATCACGGATAAAAGGTTCCTGTATTATTCTTACACCAGGAAAAGTGAGAAATTACATCACTGGAGCCAATGCTGATACAAAGATATAGAACTTGGTATAAGTAAGGAGGAAATTAACCCCAACTCTGCTTGTGGATATGTCCATCGGTTTAGGTCACTCCAAAAGGCCATGAATGCTGTTCCATTTTTCTTAGCACCACGTAAGTCAGTGCTGCTGAACCAAGTTGTGCTCTGGAAAGCCCTTCCTTGCTGCAACTTGTGCTTAAGTGCTTTGACTTTTCAAGAAGCGTTATATACTCATAATACTCATTTGTTAGTCTGAGATGTCAACCAGCAACTAGCATGATAATAAAAAACCTCACAACTTAACTGGCCTTCTGAACAATGTATATATTTTGCAGACACTACACATATAATCTTTTGTCTAATCACTGTACAATGTGTTTCCAAACACACTTGTAAACCTGATGCAACTTCAAAAAAAAACCCTTACGGTACAGTTTCAATGATTCATTAAAGTACCATTACTGTATGAAATAACAAAGGAAGCACTTGGTTAAAATTAACCTATCATTTCATATACGCAGATCTCATTTTGAAGATTAGCCTCCACAGTTCCAAATGAGGCAAAGTTGCAACTGTTATGTAGATACGTTTCATACTGCTTAACTAGCTATGTCAGGGCTTCTATACCTCGGTAGGAACCAAAGCATTTTTGTTATACTTTAAATCCTTGCATTTAGTGAACAGCAAAGAGCTCTCAGTCATTTAAATTAACTTCTCTGAAAAAAATGAATGACTATAAATAAAAGTGTAAGTTTTATGCACATGAAAGTGGTTTTGCTTAAATCAGTCAGGGTGACGATTAAGGTCCTGCTTTAACAGCACTTCTTGAAAAACCATCTTGGAAGTCAGGAAGTGAGAGGGACTTTGGCAAGTTTCAGCATTTCAAATGTATGCAGTAGTATGAGCAAAATCTGTATGATGAACTGTTTAATATTTGTTTTTATAATATTCTTGAAATCCACAACAGACTTCACTTTTTCTATGGAAATCTTGCACAGTGTGACCTGACATTTTCTGTGTATTACACAACTGTTTGCAACAGACCTGGGAACATTAAAACTAGCACAAAACGAGTTATTTATCATATCCATTTACACCACTCAAGAACAATTACTTTTCAGGGCAAAAAGTAACTGCAGTGGCTAACTTCATGAACTGAGATTCACAAGATCAAATTATTTCAAATTAGTTTTTTCTGTTATGTTTTACAGATTCCTGAACTGACAACCAAGTAAGAAAAATGATAACAAGTAAATAGAAAACTGCAAAACTGTGAAAACACAAACATAGTAAACTTCACACAAGTAACTGGTTCTACATGAACCTCCTCAATTTCCTACATGCAAAAAAACCTACAGATTTCGTTTTTTCCAAACACCTAACTGACAATAATTGAGTAAAAGAAGAAATCAATGCTGCCATTTATGCCAAAATTAAATTCCAAATCTAATTATAAACCACAGCAAGCAGAGCCCAGCATTAAGAATAATCACATTTGAAGCTGATGAAGAATTTCAGTCTGGTTATTCAAGTTTGTAAACAAACCTTGCAGTGAGGCCACTGAAGTAACTGTGAACTTCTCTTCTGTAGCTTCTCAGTTCGATGTCTGTAATAACCCCTATTTGTTAGCCCTATGGCTGTCATGAAAGAAACCCCAGGAGTAAAGAAGATAATACGCAAGAGAAAGATCCCAGCTCCACATAATCCTTAACATCACTCCCTTGGAAATGTCAAATTCAAAGCACAGCATCAGACAACCAGTAGAGCCACACCACCATTAATTTAAAGATCTTCCTCCTCTGTAATATTCACTATGTTTTTATACTTCTGCTGCTAATAAAATCCCTTTTCACTACTTGGTGTCAACTGCACTCAAAACACATACAAAGAGTGCTACAGCCAGTCGTAATGAACAGGAATCCGCTGGGAACCTCGGAAAAACACCATAAAAGCCTGAGTAAACGGCATTGAAACAAGGAACCAATGCATAATAGGGGAGGGTCTGACAAAAAAAAAATAAAAAAAAAACCAACAAACTGATGGGTTTATGATGGGAAATGAATTCTCCAGCTTTTTCATTCCCTTTTTTTTGAGAGGAACACAGATACAGAAGTCAGTAACCATTACCATAGGTAATTATAGAATCCCATAATACGGGTGGAAAGGACCTTAAGATCATCTAGTTCCAACCCCTTCCACCTTCCACTAAACCATGCCACCCTAAGGGTCTGTCCAACCTGGCCTTGAACACCACCAGCAACGGAGCATTCACAATTTCCATGGGCAACCCATTCCAGTGTCTCACCACCCTCACAGGAAAGAACTTCTTCCTTATACTCAATCTAAACTTCCCCTGTTATAAGTTTTACCCTGTCACACCTTGTCCTATCACTATAACCCCTAATGAAAAGTCCATCCCCAGCATCCCTATAGGCCCCCTTCAGGCACTGGAAGGCTGCTATGAGGTCTCCACGCAGCCTTCTCTTCTCCAGGCTGAACAGCCCCTACTTTCTCAGCCCATCTTCATACGGGAGGTGCTCCAGTCCCCTCATCATACTCGTTGCCCTCCTCGGGACTTGTTCCAACAGTTCCATGTCCTTTTCATGTTGAGGACACCAGAACTGCACACAATACTCCAAGTGAGGTCTCACAAAAAAGCAAGATAGAGGGGCAGGATCACCTCCCTCGACCTGCTGGTCACACTCCTTTTGATGCAGCCCAGGATACGGCTGGCTTTCTGGACTGCAAGCGCACACTGCTGGCTCATGTTCGTTTTCTCATCAACCAACACCCCCAAGTCATTCGCCAAAGGGCTGCTCTGAATCTCTTCTCTGCCCAACCTGTAGCCGTGCCTGCGATTGCTCCAACCCAACAGCAGGACCCTGCACTTGGCATGCTTAAACTTCATAACACTAGCATCAGCCCACCTCACAAGCGTATCAAGGACCAAATGGATGGCATTCCTTCCCTCCAGCGTATCAACCGAACCACACAGCTTGGTGCCATCAGCAACCTTGCTGACGGCACACTCAATCCCACTGTCCATGTCACGCACAAAGGCGCAGAACAAGACAGGTCTCAACACCTATCCCTGAGGGACACCACTCGTTACTGGTCTCCAGCTGGACTTTGAGCCATTGAGCACTACTCTTTGCGTGCTGCCAGCCAGTCAGTTCTTTATCCACTGAGTGGTCCACCTATCAAGTTGACGTCTCTCCAGCTTAGAGACAAGGATTTTGTGTGGGACAGTGTCTGACGCTTTTCACAAGTCCAGGTAGATGACATCAACTGCTCTACCCCTGTCCATCAGTTCCTTAGCCCCATCATAGAAGGCCACCAGATTGGTCAGGCAGGATTTCCCCTTAGTGAAGCCATGCTGGCTGTCACCAACCACCTTGTTGTTTTTCATGTGCCTCAGCATGCCTGCCAGGAGAATCTGCTCCAAGATTTTGCCAGGCACAGAGGTGAGGCTGACTGGTCTGTAGTACCCCGGCTCATTCATTTTCCCCTTCTTGAAAATGAGGGTTATATTTCTCTTTTTCCAGTCATTGGGAACTTCACCTGACTGCCATGATTTTTCAAATATGATGGACAGTGGCTTAGCAACTTCATTTGCCAGCTCCTTCAGGACCTGTGGGTGGATTTCATCAGGTCCCATGGACTTGTATATGTCCAGGTTCCTAAGATGGTCTCGAACCAGATCCTCTCCTACAGTGGGCCCAGGGCCTTAATTCTCACTGTCCCCGCATCTGTCTTTCAAGACTTTGGGTGGTGTGGTCAGAGCATTTGCCAGTGAAGACTGTGGCAAAGAAGTCATTAAGAACCTCAGCCTTCTCCAAATCCAGGGTAGCCAGCTCTCCCAATAGCTTCCGGAGGGGGCCCACGTTATCCCTAGACTGCTTTTTATTGTACCTATAGAATCCCTTCCTGTTATCTTTCACAGCCCTAGCCAAGTTTAATTCTAAGTGGGCCTTAACTTTCCTAACCTGGTCCCTAGCTTCCCAGACAACATCCCTGTATTCTTCCCAGGCTGCCTGTCCTTGCTTCCACCTTTTATAAGCCTCTTTTCTCCTTCGAATTTTCCTCAGCAGCTCCTTAGCCATCCAAGGAGGTCTCCTGGCCCTCCTGCAGCACTTCCTTCTAGTAGGGATGTATCGCTCCTGAGCTTGCAGCAAGTGATCCTTGAATATCAGCCAACAATCTTGGGCCCCCCTGCCCTCTAGGGCTATATCCCATGGAATCATACTGAGCATGTTCCTGATGAGGCCAAAGTCTGCTCTCTTGAAGTCCAGGGCACTGAGCTTGCTGCATGCTCTTCTCACTGTCCTGAGGATCTCGAATTCAACCATCTCATGATCGTTGCAATCAAGACTGCCCTGGAGCGTCATGTTTCCAACCAGCCCTTCCCTGTTGGTGAGCATGAGGTCAAGCATGGCAGCTCTCTTTGTTGGCTCCTCTATTACTTGCAGAAGCAAGCTGTCTTACACACAATCTAGGAACTTCCTGGATTGCTTGTGCCGAGCCGTACCGTCCCTCCAACAGATACCAGGGTGGTTGAAGTCCCCCATGAGAAAAAGGGCCTGCGAGCATGAGGCTGTTCCTATCCCTCTATAGAGCGCTCCATCCACCGAGTCCTCTTGATCAGGCAGTCTGTAACAGTTCCCCACAATAATGTCTCCCATCACGGTTCTCCCTTTAACCCTGACCCACAAACTCTCTATTGACTGCTCACCTGTCCCCAGACACAGTTCCATACTCTCCAGCCTATTCCTAACATAAACAGCAACTCCCCATCCGTGCCTGCCTGGCCTGTCTTTCCTAAAGACCCTGTAACCTTCCATTCCAACACATCAGTCATAGGAGCCATCCCACCATGTTTCTGTGATGCCTATTATATCATACATCGTAGATGTGCAAACATCTCTAATTCCTCTTGTTTGTTCCCCATGCTATGGGTGTTTCTATAGAGGTATCTGAGCCGAGCTCCAAATAAAGCTGGCTCATTGTCTGGAGGAGCTGGAATCTCTCTACATTGCTCCAAGTATTTATTATCTCCTGTCTATTACTGCAGCAGGTTCTCCTAAATCTGCAAATGGTCACATAAGTCTACACAAATAAATCTTGCATTTTCTCTTATTTTGGGCGAAGATTACAAAAATAGCCTAACTAACTAGGCATAAATAAGTTCTAAACATCTTTATTTATAGCTCAGTTCTGTGCCTATGTGCTTGGGGGAAAAAAAGCTTTTTTTCCAGGTGTTTTGTTTTTTTTTTTTTTTTCCTAGTAATAATTTAGCTATTTCCATAAAATAGAATTCTTGGTTTGTATTTTATGCAACAGTTCAGAAATTATGAAGATCTAAGTTTTTTATATACTATCTTGAGAAAACCCTAGCAGAACGAGGGATGAAAAAAACCTAAACCATTAACTTATGAAACACCTTGAAAAACATATCTTGTTTACAATAAAACAGCTTAATATTAGCTAGGGGTTTGATGGGCTTTGAAAGTGCTTTTTCAAACTATTTTCTTTTGCATATCTATAGAATTATCTTTATTTTCAGCTGCCACCTTTACAAAATGCACTGGGCTTGTTAATCACAGATATGCACTAATTAGTGAGAGCTTTTTTTTGGTTTTTTTTTTTTAGCATCACTTCCTAAAAAATTGCCATCTAAGATTCCCTTATAAGTGAAGAAAACAGTTATTTGGTGACACCTCCCCACACATTGTTTCCTTGTGTATTATATGAGCTGCACAGGCAGGCCTCCCAGTGGAGGAGAAAAATTCACATTTTTAACATACAAACTCTTTGAGATAGAGAGCAGATGGCATGAAATCATCTCTCATTGGGTAAATGAAAGATCTGCTTCCCTAAGGACAGTACTCCTATCCTATGCTGCAAACACCTGGCAATGTTTCTTAGAAGGAAAGGTTGGTTTGGTTTTTTTTATTAAAAGCCACTGCCTTTGTTTTAAAGAAAATGTTTCTATAGCCCAAACTGGGGGAGGGGATGGGGTGGGGTGGCTGTGGGGTGTGTGGTATTTATTTTAAAGATGGACATATTTTTAAGAAGACAAAGCTAAAAAATTCCATTAGAAAAGCAACTACAGTCATAATTTGTGTAACTACACTGAAGTTGGAAACCAAAAAAACCATTATACTGTTAACAGACAAGGGGGGAGCAGGGGAGGGAAAGGCAAACAACCGACCTCCACACATACATCAACCAGTGTCTCTCTACCACAGGAATGCTCCTATTTTTGTAAGAAAGTTGCCTTTATAAACATGCATACATCTGCTAAATGATGAGGGATAAGGATCACTCTCCATGGTCACATCGACTGGTCGAGGTCCAAATTATCTGGCTCCTTCTTATTTGAGGGAATGCAATTATGAAAAGCAGGTCAACAGGGCTCCTGGAAAGAACTATATATGAGATAACATTTATATAATTTTATATAATTGAGTGCTTCTTCATTGAGTGCTTCTTCTATCATGAGAATTTAAATGATTCTCTAATTAATATCTGCCTTTGTCAAAGAATCTGATGAGTACATAAATGCTTTCCTTCTAGAATTGTTTCTGCAGGCATTAGCACTGCCCCCACTTCCAGAATTCCATTGCTTGGGTGCTCTACAGGTCTCCCAGGGTTCTGCTATGGTCTAGGTGACCCCACCACTCTGCTTGGATGGCAGTTGCTTAGTGTGTTGCCTTCTGAGCACTTCAATCTCCATCTGCTAAGAGCACCTGAGAACCCAGAAAAAAAACCCTCCCATATGGCAACACTCTGCAAAATGAAGAAAACTCAGCCGAATAAAGTCTTGAGCCATTATAGCAGGGAGCCTGCTCATTAAGCTTTCACTAAATATTCTTAAAAACCACATGAACACACTAATTCAAAACCTACATTCACACAGACGGTTTAAAATGGTATGACATAGCACTATATGAATGGATTTTTAGGGATAACAGATCATCCTAACAATTTTTAAAAGCTTTTGTAAAAATAGCTTAACATTAACTTGAAGAGAGAATGTTTCATGGATTTAATTTCACTTATTAAAAAATTAAAGACACTTTTACCATGGTTCAAACAAAACTTTGGCACACATAGAATAGGGGGATATACATGCATATATGCTTTCCTTTTCAATTTAGGAATAGTGAGATCAAGGAAAGAACCATGAAAACCATGAATAAAAAAGGTAAACTTATACAAGTGCTCAGCTGGTTTGCCCCCAGCTGCATACCCAGACAAAACTACCAAGAAGCAAGGGCTATTGCCTGCCAAAATATTAGGTTTCTGCCTTTTTTTTTTTCAGAAGCAAAAGAGCAGAAAGACTAAGAGCAACTGGAAAGGTCAAGAAGAGTGGCCAGAAAACTGTAAACCTGCTGTACATTTTCATTCAGACCCACTGTATCAGTGAGTCTATCACCTGTCTGCATGACCAGGAACTTCAACCAATGATAACAGACCCATTCTGCCATATTTCAGTGATACTAAGCAATCAAAACCTTGCACTTTTAAGTTCTTAATTAGTTTTGCTTTGATTTTAATTAAGTTATCTTCATTACAAGTGCGTAAGAATTCACAATGTTTTCTCCCCCCTCTCAAAAGTATGTTTTCCATTTGGGATTTTCTTTGATCTCTCAATAACACATAGAAGGGTTTTCAAACTAATTTCTGGAAAATTTACTCAAAAGTTGGAAAGTATATTCAGGTAGTAATTAATGCTAGAATTCATCATATGCTAAAACCTAAATTACTGTAACTGAAAGGGAGATGGGAAGAAAGAGCTTGCACAGCACTTTACACTTATGAATTTTCAGACTTTTATGTAATACTTTTCCAACCTCTTATACTTTTTGAGTTAAATTAACATTTTCAGAGCCCAGCATTCAGTAAAGCAGTTAAGTTTTCGATGCACTAAACTACAGACAAAAACCATGGAATGAGTCTTGTGAAACAATAAACAGAGTTTTACATACAGAGAATTAAGAAAGTTATCCTGTATTTATGACTTCTGGTTGCCCAGGTCAGTAAAATGCTGTGTTCAAAATCAGAGAGTAAAGTTTTATTCAAAGGATCCAAAAATCTCTCTTAAGATCTACCAGACCCTGATTTGTGCTTTTGCAGTGCAAAGGGGCTTAACCAGCTGTGGGTAAGTTCACACATATAAAGAATTCCTAAACAGGAATATATGTGTTTTATGTGTATTTTTTCAGTTCCTGACATATTAACTATCACTTACCACTTACTAATAAACTAATTGCTTTATCCATACGCAAAGCACATGCACAGGTACCAGTCCCTAAAAGTACCACATGTTCAGTCTATGCCATGTATCTTGACATGCCTCATGCAAATTTTCTCAGTCGGATTATCTTCCTCCTAGCAAGGTCACAGATGCCTTGCTTAAAGCCTGGTCAGCCTTTTGATTGACACCAGAAATCATAGTTCTCAGCCCAAAAACCAGCCCATAAATATTAATGCTCAAATTTCTCATTTATATCACACGGCTACAGTGTCAAATGCTTTGCACAAGCCCAGGTAGATGACATCAACTGCTCTACCCCTGTCCCTCAGTTCTGTAGCCTCATCATAGAAGGCCACCAGATTGGTCAGGCAGGATTTCCCCTTAGTGAAGCCATGCTGGCTGTCACCACCCACCTTGTTGTTTTTCATGTGCCTCAGCATGCCTGCCAGGAGAATCTGCTCCAAGATTTTGCCAGGCACAGAGGTGAGGCTGACAGGTCTGTAGTTCCCTGGCTCATCCATTTTCCCCTTTTTGAAAACGGGGGTTATATTTCCCTTTTTCCAGTCATTGGGAACTTCACCTGACTGCCATGATTTTTCAAATATGATGGACAGTGGCTTAGCAACTTCATTTGCCAGCTCCTTCAGGACCTGCGGGTGGATTTCATCAGGTCCCATGGACTTGTATATGTTCAGGTTCTTAACATGGTCTCGAACCAGATCCTCTCCTACAGTGGGCCCAGGGCCTTCATTCTCACTGTCCCTGCATCTGTCTTTCAAGACTTTGGGTGGTGTGGTCAGAGCATTTGCCAGTGAAGACTGTGGCAAAGAAGTCATTAAGAACCTCAGCCTTCTCCAAATCCAGGGTAGCCAGCTCTCCCAATAGCTTCCGGAGGCGGCCCATGTTGCCCCTACTCTGTCTTTTATTTGCCATGTAACTACAGAACCCCTTCCTGTTATCTTTCACATCCCTTGCCAAGTTTAATTCTAAGTGGGCCTTAGCTTTCTAACGTGGCGCCTAGCCTCCCAGACAACATCCCTGTATTCTTCCCAGGCCGCCTCTCCTTGCTTCCACCTTTTATAAGCCTCTTTTTCTCCTTCAAAGTTTTCTCAGCAGCTCCTTATCCATCCAAGGAGGTCTCCTGGCCCTCCTGCAGCACTTCCTTCTAGTAGGGATGTATCGCTCCTGAGCTTGCAGCAAGTGATCCTTGAATATCAGCCAACAATCTTGGGCCCCCCTGCCCTCTAGGGCTATATCCCATGGATCCTTACTAAGCAGGTTCCTGATGAGGCCAAAGTCTGCTGTCTTGAAGTCCAGGGCACTGAGCTTGCTGCATGTTCTTCTCACTGTCCTGAGGATCTTGAACTCGATCATCTCATGATTGCTACAACCAGGGCTGCCCTGGAGCATCACATTTCCAACCAGCCCTTCCCTGTTGGTGAGCACGAGGTCAGTCTTAACAAGAAACACTCACTGCTTCATACAAATCCTGAAGTCTTTTTGTAGGTGATATGCCTAGCAGTAGTCTTGTTCGTCTCGTTTTTGTTCTTCCTTGAACAAAAACCTGCTTCCATTAAGGGGACTGATCCTGACTTGCCCCTCCAGTGGACTTGAACCGGAGAAGGTTATTATTCAGCCTTAGTTTAACACACTTTACGGACAAAGAATTCTAAGAAATATTCTGATAATAAGACCCAAATATTCCCAACAGAATTTTTAGCTAATCAACAATGGGTCACATAATAATACATATCTCAGCAAACTACAAAATGACATGATAGTGATGTTCTCTAATGACATAAAAATACTACAGGATAGCCAGGTGCTTCTATAATATAATAGAGATATACTAATAAAAAACATTACCTGTAATCTTGTCATTTTCCAATCCCTACTCCAAGTAGCCCTACATAGAAAGGAAGCTGAATTCCCAACAAGCTCATTATGAATCAGCTCCTCACAGTTACCTTTTGCCTCCTTGAAAACTGGAGGAAACATGCAAACATGTTCCCCAGGGTGAAGATGTCCTTCCTGAACAGACTTAGACTGAATGTTAATGTCAGGATGGAGGGTCAAAGTGGCCACCACTTATCACTTATCCCTCGATGTAAGAAGAATGACAAGCTCCGTAACAGAGTCAACAATGTGCCCTTTCAGCTGCTGACAGCTAGACAGTGCCAGGGTGAACATGAGTGAAAATGCTCTCATTTGAGGAAAGCCCTCAAAGGTTTCCACTGACATAAGTCATCTTTCTTTGCCATGTAACAGAACAATCTGTCTTTGAAGAAATCACTTATATGGAATGTGCAAATCTCTAGACCTCTCTACTTCGGACTATATTATCATATGTGTTTATAATATTATCATTTAATTGCTCTGATGAAAGCTCCTCCTCAGGTGGAAATGCGTTGTTTTGGTTTTTTTAATTACATAAATAAAATTAGTCATTATAAAGAATTGTGAGGATCTTGGCAGAAACCTTCAAAGGACACCCAAGAGCTCAAATATGAGGACACTACATACTTCCTAGTCCAAGGAAGTCCACTACACAATTCCTTGAATAAATAACACAAACTTTCACATGCAAAAAAAAATCTAGAAGAGATGACTTGCATGCTACATTTTTTGGACACATATATGTTTGCTGCTTCTTCAGGAAGCTCAATGGAGAAAAGACAAAGGCTTTCAGCTACTCCCAGGATCAAATCTCAAAAAGGCCTAAAAGACAAACTCCTGAAAAGCAGAGGAAATAAGCAGAAGGACTGGGACTGAGAACAAGTCACCGAGCCGATTTCAAACCCAATTCGACGCCATGTGCCACCTGCTGTGCCTCCAAGCAGGACTTCAAATGAATCTGTTTCATCTATCTGTGTTAGCAGTTTTAACTCAAGCTATTTCCCAGTTAAAACTGTAACTCTGCTAGTTGTAAAGCTTCCAAACAAAACTGTAATGTTTTCATAGCAAAATTGCTTCTTAAAGTAGGATGGAAATACAGACTTGAGACAAATTATTTAAATAAATGCCATATACAGTATTTTCTCTTCTGAAAGCTGCAAAACATTACATAGCTTATTACAATACCTTTCATAAGTCCTCTGTTGAGCAGCTGTTCTACCATTGTGAATTTTCACATACTAACATTTGAGCAAATACTGAAAGATAATTAGTTTAGATAAATTCCATCTATCAAAGGGTAATCAGTGATGTCATTGTTTTAATTCAGCAGTGCTATCACAAGTAAAACATAAGCCCATTTCCTTTGAATTTTTCAAACTCATAGAACAACAACTGCCCAAGCAAGGAAGGAAAAGCACATAATAAACCATTGCAGTATTTTAAGATACTGTGAATGCTGTGGGAATAAAAAAATCTGCTCTGTTTAGACAAGAGGACCAGAAAAGCCAGACCGGTGTGGAAGGAACTATGAAGTACCTAAACTAAACTGAACCACCTTCTTTGCTTTATTTTATATTTCCCTGGAGGAGGACACTGAGGCAGTGTTATTATTGATGGCTAATACATTCCTTTTGCAAAAAATTATATTTCCAATACTGTACCAGACAGTTTAATGCTGAAACTGCACAGTCTTCCTGAAGCTAAATGGTTTGTTCAAGAAAAAGAGCTCATATAATTCATTACTTCTTAGAGATTCAGTGGGCCTTTCTCCCTTCCCTCCCACCTCTGTGAGTCAGGAACAACCAGGAGTCATCAGCCTTTGGAGAATGCTGGAGAATCTCAGAAGACACAGGACTAGCAGCGACTTCACAAGGTTACACAGTCCAACCCCTTCAGAGTAAATCACAGCTTTGTTTCCTAAGTTCTACTTAGCACTGTTATCGACACAGTTCTTAAATCCTGCAGTGAAATTTCTGTCCTTTGTAGCTCATCTATTCCAGTTCTCAGCTACTCTTACTGGGAGAACATTAGCTATAAAGAGCAGCCTAGCTGTCATTACAGCAATCAGACAGTATTTACCCAGCCCTGAATTGCTGCTTACAGCTCACACTTCAGCACAGTAGCACGGGGCTATCCATCTTTTCTGCCCACTCTTTCGTCGTTCCATTGGAGTCATTTAATACTAACTGCTCTGCTAACCATGATCAGTGTCAGGGAAATAGTGGCCAAGCTTGATGGATAGCAAGATATCCCACAGTGATTAATGTAATGGGCTGGGGGAGACGTATGGAAGAACTTCCAACTTGCACACAATCAGAGTACACAAACTGAGTGCATAATGACACAGAAGATGGCAAAGCAGAAGAAGAGAACCAAACTCTTGGAGAAAACCTTATCAGAAGGCAATAAACATTAAGGTATTTTTGCACCTAGAAAGGAAGCCCTGTCCTACCATAATCTCACAGTCAGGAGTGGCAAGCCTGCTGTCCCCAAGCATTTCACAGAATGATTCCACTTAAAATAACATGAAATAATGATTAACAGGTTTTGATAGCAGATGGAAACCTACTACATAATTAAATTTTAATGACCAGAGAAGTCTTATATATGAAGGTTTTGCTTTGTATAACAAATGATTTATATGACATGAAAGGCCAGAACTGCTACCATGAGCAACTACATATGCTTCATACATGTTCATTTTATACTGGAATAATTAATCTATAGGGAAATGGGTTTAAAATTGTAAGATATTGTCATGTTTTAACCCCAGCCAGACACTAAGTACCATGCAGCTGCTTGTTCACTGCCCCCCAACCCAGGTGGGATGGGGAGGAGAAAAATCAGAAAAAGGTAAAACCTGTGGATTGAGATAAGAACAGATTAATAACTTGAAATAAAGTATAACATAGTAAGAATGATAATAAATTGGAACAAAACCCAAGAAGCCCAAGTGACGCACAGCACAATTTCTCAACACTCACTGATCAACACCGAACCCATTCCCTGGCAGTGACCGGCAGCAGCCAGCAAACTTCCCCCCAGTTTATATACTGGGCATGACATGCTGCAGTATGGAATATACCTTTGGCTAGTTCAGGTCAGCTGTCCTGGCTGTGCCCCCTCCCAGTTTCTTGTGTCCCTCCTCACTGGCACAGCATGGGACACTAAGAAGTTCTTGATTAGGGTAACCACTGCTTAACAACTGAAACATCACCATTTCTTTTATTCCCAGACTAAATCGAAAACATGGCACTGCACCAGCTACTAGGAAGAAAGTTAACTTATCCCAGCTGAATCCAGGACAGATATCCTAATACTAAAACCAATGATTAGAAGGATAAAAAAGAATTAGGAGACAACCAAGCCAAAACTCTTTTCTAAACACAGTCTACATAAACAACTAAAATGAGAGTCTTCTTAGCAAGGTTAAATACTCAATTTAAATTGGATCTTGCATAACTTTAATATAAAAAAAGCTCAGAAAAAATATTAAAGATATGTCAGTAACATTAGGAACTCACAACAAAAAAATTTAATCAATTTTTCATACAAATATTTTTAAAATTTACTCCAATCCTACAAATGGCTTCATATTTACACTTTGCCCTACTGTCATAGCCATTATTTTAAATGACTCAAATCAACAGTTCTAAGTTAAATTGTAAGAATTAAATCAATGGCACATGAAAGGGCCACCTAATATAGGCTTAATTGCAATTTAACAGTCAGAAAAGTAGTTAAAATTGTGATCTTCTGTAGTTCAGGTCAGACTTTTTTGATAGCATGATCCAAGAGTGATAATTTAAGGCTTAATTTAGGAATGTATTCACTGATTAATAATTTTCACTAGACAACAGTGCATTGTAATTTTAGCTGCTGCTGTCAGTATGCCTTGAATGTGACTATCTGAGTAGGCAAACATATTATTTAGAGGTAAAAAGACGTAATATTTTGTAAATCGTTACTACTGGGAAATTTTAAATGGTATTTACATGGGCAGCTTGTATTCTAAACCAGCACTGTTCCAATGAAGGATCACATCAAAATAATGGATGGACTTCACATCTGAAGTACCTTTTTCCTTCGTGAAAAAGGTAAGCAATATATATGCATTTTGCAACATCTAGGAAAGCATGGTGACACCCAGATACCTAAAAACAAGTTTTGAAACTGCCCCTGCTTGGATTTTTTTATCCCACACAGGACAGCGGGAATAGCATGAGGCGAGTTACGTGAGCCTCGAGTTACTACAGGCAGGATTAATGAGCACACATGCCTATTTCCTCCTTAGAAACACGAAGGAAACAGTCAACACTTTGACACTAGGGAAAAGACCACCACAGGCCTCAAGTATCCACGGAGAACAAAAGCTTTCAGTTTTAAAGGGAGCTAAGAATCGCCCACCTCTGATGACAACATTCTTGCAGGAAGGAGCCCTTGTCTTCGGTTCCATTCTAGGATCACTGTTAGTTCATCACACAAGGAAAACCAAGTACTATCACTCTAAATCATTTAATGTTATTAAAAAAAAAAACAAAAACAACGAGACCCCAAACAAAGCACCAGAAATACAAACTCAGGCTCCTTTTTGTCCCAACTCTCTTCTGTCCAAAAATCTTTAAGCTACTTTTGAGACTATCCACATGTGGGGAACAATAATTAAAATGCAAATGATGGCTGAGGAGGAAAGAGAGGAAACTGAAAGCTTCATATTCAGGAAAAATTGGCCAGCTTTAAATAAAAAACAAAAGACATCATCAGGTAGTAAGCTCAGGATAAAACCTGCAGATACCATCACTTTAGCAGGTCAAACTGATGATCAATATTTAACTTTTGTTAGCAACAATCAGACCTCACTTCAGAAAGAAGGGTGTTGAGGATTCTTTCTCCAGCTTTGCTAGATGTCAAGAGTAGGCTAAGAATATCACGCCTTAGTTTTTGCCACACATAACGAGGAAAAAGAGACTCTCTTTGCATTGAGCTACTGTGGCTCTAAATACTTACTGCTTGCCCTTAAGTGATTTCATGCATATCAAAGGTGAGCCATGCCACAAACTGTAAAAGACTAAAAATCTTGTAAACTGTCACTTTTTTGACAGTGTCGCCACAGTCATTCCCAGCTACCTCCAGGTGATGTGAAAACATATGCTTGAATGATCTCTGCTGGGACTTATTAAACAAACACTATGTTCTGTAGATTAAACCATAATTAGGTATGATGTCAGTATTGCAAAAAAGCACAGTAATTATGCCCCTATTTGTTCTACTAATTTCCTTAGCACTAAAAATGTAAATTCTCACGAGGCTAGCATAAAACTTGTAGTTCACAGTTCAGAAGCCTTCTCTCTTCTGATGGGTAAAAAGACTTCTGTAAAACTAACAAAGCCAGAAGGTTATTCTGAATATACACATTTATTTTTAATTTAAATGTTTCATGGGACTTTGGATCAGGCCATAAATAAGGTTCTCTCATATCTCTGTGTAGTATGGACCACTAATGGAGTTAAGTGACATTCATCCCTATACCATCTCCTCCCTTGAGAACAGAGTAATAGCAGATGCCTACACAGAAAAAAAAAAAAACCACAATATTAGGACGCATGTATTTTTAGCAACTTTAATTATATCTTAGCAGCAGGAAAGAAAGAGAAGCAGAACCGCACAACCAGGCAATTCTCCCCAGAAGACAGATGCAGCTTTGGAGCTCTGCAGCAGAACGATTTCACTTGTGAATGCTTTCAACTCAGGGTATTGCCGAGAAGGCTGTTTCTTTGGCGCTGTGATAGTTACTATCTGCAGCTGCTCTATAGAATCTCAGTGACTAGTAGGCTAAATCACTGAAGCAGACACAATCCTTATGATTCCTTGGAAACAGTTCCATGTGCACACACACTCCAGAAAGAAGTGTTTGGCCTGATCTATGATTACAGTAATACAGTGACATAAAAACTAATAACATAAAAGTAATCTGATGTAAAGCATAAAAGTAATACTTTCAGGGTTTGAGGAGGTGTGGGGCATATGTATGGTGTTTGGGATTGGTTTCAGAGGGGTTTTTTTGTTCGGGGTTTTTGTTTTGTTTTTGCTTTTGCTGTGTTTTGGTTTTGTTTGTTTTTCTTTCCATGACACCATATCTTTAAGTTTCCCCTTTTTCACTAAAAGCAGTCCGCTCTATTTTAGGACACAGGCAAAAGAAGTTTTACCTCTAAAAATCTACTGTTATTAAAAAGACGCAGATCTGAATGCCAACCTAGATTATGCATCCTAAGCAACTGATATTCCAGACATATAATGGTCAAAATAACACAAAGATATCCAGATAAACTGGGTTTTGAAATAACTAACTCAGCTGATGAACTCAAGAAACTTCTTTCGATACACTAACAAAGTGGTTTTTTCTGGGCAGTTACCTGAAGGAAAGGCACAGGACAAAATATTTAAATTATTACTACTATTGATTGCATGCAATTTTTTTTAATATTCTCATTACTTCTGCTGCATGCAAGGCATGATGTATAAATTTGGATTTCATTTAAGATGCAAGTGAAGAAAAGGGCTTCATCCCATTCATAAACATCAGATATTCCTGCTGCAAAGTCTGTACCTCTCATCAAGCAGCACAAAGACCTTCATGATTTGATAGAAGCTCATCTTAGGAAATACACCACAAAGCTGTATGTTTAGCTTGGTCGTTTAGTGCCTTATTAGTTTAGGGGAAAATAAAGCCTCATCTGTTGACAGTGAAGGGACGCATTTGTGGAACAGATGAGGGCCTCTGCTTTGCTCTGTAGAAGCCCGCAATGCTGTCATTCAGACAGAGCCCATTCTCTGTCATCAGTGGCTCCTGCTCAGAGACTGCTATCTGGTTTTTAAGATATCACAGGTTTTAAACCTGTAATAGGAAATTAGTATTGTACAAAGCAATAGAGCATCCAGTGCATGTTGTCTTCCCAGGGTAGATGTTATCGGCATAGGCAAAATTATGCCTACACTAGAGACTTCCCAATGTCGAAATAAATAACTGATGAAAGAAACCCTTGCTCAGGATATCAGCACTTCTTAGAACACCATTTCAAAGCATGAGATTTACAACCCCTATTAAAGTAAGTGTTAATAAACCCACACACTTAAAGCATACGGATATACACTCTTGTGGATGTATCTATTACAGTTTTAACCAGGAGCAGAAGTAAATACTCCCCAGGTGCACAGCCCACTTACCACGTAACAGCCCCAAAGAAGAGGATGCAGGAGGTGCTTGCTGCAGCACATCTTTAGTGTCTCACCCCCTCCCAGGTGCTGCGGTATGCATGGTACAAGCACTTAAATGGCCACTGCAATTTGGAGTTCTCTTCAGAGGAAGTATCCACAGAGATTTTTACCACTCAGAAAAACATTTTAAGTAAAATGTAATGGATTTTGAAGACTTGGGGTTATTCAGCCTTGAGAAAAGGAGGCTCCAGGGAGACCTTAGAACAGTATTCCAGTACCTAAAGGGGCACTGAAGAAAGCTGGAGGGGAGATCTTACTAGGGTATGGAGTGATAGGACAAGGGAGAACGGCTTTAAACTGAAAGAGGGGAGATCTATGCTAGATATAAGGAAAAGTTCTTCGTTGTGAGGGTAGTGAGGCACTGGCACGGATTGCCCAAAAAAGCTGTGGCTGCCCCAACCCTGGAAGTGTTCAAAGCCAGGTTGGACAGGGCTTTGAGCAACCCTGTCTAGCAGAAGGTGGGCTGGAACTAGATCGTCTTGAAAGGTCCCTTCTAACCCAAACCATTCTATGAATCTGTGAATTTAAAGCCTGAGAATCGATAACCTAGGCAAAAGCCTCTTACACGATGGGGCTTAACATTTTAGGGCACCATTAACACATCTTGGCATACTTCAACATTTCAAGACTGAACCTTGATATATTCTTCAATAATCCAGGAGGATAATAATGCTGCCTTGTAAATCCTTAGCAAATTAAGTTGGCTCACTCAAGAATACTTTTTGTCTAAAACTCTGCCAGGCACATCCTCCACTATATTCAATGATACCCTTTGCACATTACTGCTCTGACCAGTTCAAGTACCAGCTGTTCTAAACCAACCCTTACAAAATATCAAATTAGTATTTATTTTATGTTAACAAAATCCTATATGACATTAACTGTTTCAATCATAATTTGGAAGCTTGTGTCACAAATATTTAAAATGCTTCGTTTTTTAAAAATACATATTTCTTAAAAATAAATGCAGTATTATGGTGTGATAATCAAAACACAGCAACTTTACTTTCAATTACTGTATTTGCAGATTAAGCCTGAATCAGGGTTCAGGGAATGGCATATTTAGTTTGTATAATCTAAATATATTTGCCAGGGAAAAACAACTAATTATCTTTGTTACTGCTACTACTGCTGAGAACAGCTGCAATTCCTGGCTTGCCAAGTTCATGTCACTGAAGGTTATTCCTATTAATATCAATAAAGATGCAAACTGTTTGGGCTTCTTCAATAATGATGCTCAAGTAGATTTAAAGTGCCATTTCACAGACAGCACACCTGTAGCAAAATGGTGGCACCTATTCTTCTCTAAAAAGAAAAGACTAAAAACTATAGATACCAGCCATTGAAACATGTTCAAGCACCAGTAACTAAGGCACACTAATTCCTAAGATAGCTCCAAAAACCTGTGTACGTACTTCCATTTAAGAAATGCGGTAAAAACCTTGTTCCTTAATTGAATAAGAGATGCTACTACACTATCACTTATGGACTGCAATTAAATCGGCCTGTGAAGTTGTGTCAAAGTGGCATTAAGCACATTGTGTGAATTCACTGCTGAGTGCACTTACAGACCATCAAGACTAGAAGAAACTTCTCGCTTGCCTTTCATCTACCTAAACTACAAGATCAGCAGAGAAATTAATCTTCTCACCGTAAGAAAAGTCCATGCCTTCCCTCACATAGCTTTTGACTTTCTTTCTGATGACTATTTTAAGTTACTCAAACATATTTCGCATTGAGCCATTGGGGGCTTATAAAGAACAATTATCACCTTCCAACAAGTTTGTTTAAACTACAAGCAAAACAGGTTCAGATACCAGAAGAGTGATACCGACTGAACCAAGTCTAACTAAACTGAGGCTTAGGAATGAACAAATTAATAATTTCTCATAATTTCACTTCTACTTGACTGATAACAATACAGGACACATTCTTCCCCACTCAATCCTCCTCCATAGATCAAGGACACATTTTTAAACAACTTTTTCTTAGATTCATTTTAAGTAGTGATATTAAAGAAAAAATAAAAAACAACCCCCATAGCAATGGTTTCAAACATAGTTCCAGAGACCGCACTGTAAGACTAATGTAATTTATGATGGGCTCAGAGGAAATAATAAGAATAGTAAGATCCACCAACATACACAGGATGTTTTGAAAGCTGCTTTCTGCACAAAGAAAATATTTTCTTCTCTTATTTGCTACCTAGTAATGATCTCTATCATAACTATAAAGTAAGTTTAAATAACAGCAAGGGTTCAAATCCTGGAAGACACAAATACCAAGAAAAATCCAAGAGGATTTTGCCCAAGAGGGCAATTTGACAACAAAAATAAAACATATGTTTCATTTTCAAGAGAATCATATTATCACTGAGGACAAAAAAAAAGTACTGCAGACTGAAGGCATGAATATTAAAGAAGACCTAAAGTGATCAATGTGCTGAATACACAGGGGAATACTTTCTTTAAACTAATACCACCTGTGTGAAGATATTTTGATGATCCCTTGACACATGCATTAAAATTACTGGATATTTGAAAGGATCCTGGAAATCAATCTTTTGAGGAACTAGAAAGAAGATGACATTGTAACACATCAAGCAGTTGATCCAAACTTCCATATATTTGAAGCCCAAGGTAGAAATCAGAATAAAAATAGGGCAAGATGCCTTAGTCAACCACTATTTTGTTCAGTGCTTTGTTAAATGAACCAAGGACTTTTAAAATCAGTATTATTAGAACTTAACAGAGAAGATGGAAAGTCAAATACATGTGGTCATGACTTTTCCAAACTTCCAGCTGGGAACACTAACGTGCTTTAAGCAGTCACTGAAGGGAGCCAAGCAAGGACATGTCAGGTCAGCTGTACTGCACCGGCCCAAGCAGCTGAAGATTCAAGGCTCTATTAAAATCTCTGCACACCATTCCCATCATCCCCAGGGACTGAGGCATAAACATGCAAATTATGATGTTATAGAATCATAGAATAATCAGGGTCGGAAAGGATCTTAAGATCATCTACTTCCAACCCCCCTGCCGTGGGCAGGGACACCTCCCACTAAACCATGCCATCCAAGGCTATATCCAACCTGACCCAGCCTTGAACACCGCCGGCAATGGAGCATTCACAACTTCCCTGGGCAACCCATTCCAGTGCCTCACCACCCTTACAGGAAAGAATTTCTTCCTCATATCCAATCTAAACTTCCCCTGTTCCAGTTTGAACCCATTACCCCTTGTCCTATCATTACAGTCCCTCATGAAGAGTCCCTCCCCAGCATCCCTATAGGCCCCCTTCAGGTACTGGAAGGCTGCTATGAGGTCTCCATGCAGCCTTCGCTTCATCAGGCTGAATAGCCCCTACTTTCTCAGCCTATCTTCATACAGGAGGTGCTCCAGTCTCCTGATCACCCTTGTGGCCCTCCCCTAGGACTTGGTCCAACAGTTCCACATCCTTTTTATGTTGAGGACATCAAAACTGCACACAGTACTCCAAGTGAGGTCTCGCAAAAAAGCAAGATAGAGGGGCAGGATTACCTCCCTCAACCTGCTGGTCACACTCCTTTTGATGCAGCCCAGGATATGGTTGGCTTTCTGGGCTGCAAGTGCACACTGAAGCCAGCTCATGTTCATGTTCTCATCAACCAACACCCCCAACTCCTTCTCCACAGCACTGCTCTCAATCTCTTCTCTGCCCCACTTTTCTGCCAAACCTGTAGCTGTGCCTGGGATTGCTCCGACCCAGGTGTAGGACCTTGCACTTGGCATGCTTAAACTTCATAACACTAGCATCAGCCCACCTCACAAGCGTGTCAAGGTCCCTCTGGATGGCATTCCTTCCCTCCAGTGTATAAACCAAAACACACAGCTTGGTGTCATCGGCAAACTTGCTAAGGGCACACTCAATCCCACTGTCCATGTCACTGGCAAAGATGATGAACAAGACTGGTCCCAACAATGACTCCTGAGGGACACCACTCGTTACTGGTTTCCAGCTGGACATTGAGCTATTGACTAAAACTCTTTGCGTACAGCCATCCAGCCAGTTTTTTTATCCACCAAGTGGCCCACCTATCAAATTGATGTCTCTCCAAGGATGTCATGTGGGACAGTGTCGAACACTTTGCACAATGTTAGGCTTCACAAAGGAAATAATTTTTTAACCATCTTGGCTCACATTAGCCCATCGGATCCATTTTTCTCTTCCTGCTGTGTTGATGAAATCCACATCAGAACAGCATTCGACCCCAGCCTGGACCTTGGGCAGCATTTTGCCTGGCCTTTGTTCAATCAAAAATACCACACTGTGAATCAATTTTAGCTAAAATAGGCACGGCACAATTCAGTCTGAAGAGAACGGAGGTAGAATCAGGTCCATAGTTCCACTGTTTTGGCAGATATGTGACTGGTTTGACCTCCCATGGAGACTTATCTCTCATTCCAAATGAATTTCACCTTCTGCGGAAGAAAAATGTGTGCAATCCCCAGCACTGGGGAGGAAAAGTACAATCTCTCATGCTTTACAGAGATGAATGGCTTTGAAATCCATGTTTCCACAGAACTATTCCTAATGTCACTGATTTCACCCCAGAAAAATCAGGTCTTTAAGGCTTTTACTGGACACTGGAAAGAGAACCCCTTTTCATCATTTCACACTCCTACTGTGCCTGACCTCAGCAAGGACAGCAAATATGTTTTTGGTCCTCATGGCTTTGTACGCTGGCCCCAACACAGCAAGGGGCACCATCTCCCTTCTGATTTCTTCCAAGTGACATTACTTAATGATGCCCCCAAAAAGCTGCCACAAAGAAAGAAATCTGTCTCATTTGAAGAGGGAAAAGGCCAACATCACCATGGGAGTGTTATTCAAGAAGCAAGAGCAAGATGAAATTTTGCTGGAGATAAGAAAGAGATGAAAATAGAGACAGTTAAACCAAAAATTATCTAGATGAAGGCAAAAGAAAGAGCAGACCAAGGACTTACTAGTTTGTGTGAAACATGTTTTATAAACTTAGAAACTGGACCTCTGCACATTTAAAATCTGTAGAGAAACCACGTGAGTCAGAAGGACCTTGTCAGTGCTACGATAGGTCTGCATCAAGTAGACAGAGAAAATAACCTTTGAAACTGAAGTCCATTCATCATTCAAAACCAAATGCAGTATCGCTCATGTTTAACTCAATGCTGCTTCTAATAAAGTGGTTTAGACTCACTTCATTATCTTACCAGTTCATTTTTATTCTAGCAAGATTCACTGATAGACACAGCTGTGCTTCCTCATCTTGACGTAAGTACACAGGACCAAGACCATTTCAAGGCTGACATTTCAGTACATTTATCATTCAAAAGCAAGCATTTTATTTAAAAAATATCCCAACTAGCATCCTATACCAGGTAAAAACTTTATAAGTAATTTCAATCACCATTTGGCCCAACACAACCAACATAAAAGAGACCACATAATGAAAAATTCCTATTTTTTCCCAAACCCTGAAGGTAACTGCTTTAAGCACTGCACGAATTAAAATTCAGCCAAAGCTGAACTTAACCCAGATAGTTACTTCACATAATGTAGAAGTGACCAATAACAGAAATCTGCAGAACTACACAGATTTTGGGAAAGTCATTTTATGAGTGCTCTAAAAGTAACTATTTCTTTGAATAAACTCAAGTTGTGTTCTTTTTTGAACTACCAGATACAAGCTAGCATTTCCCACTCTACATTTTCTAGCCTTCTTCAGATAGTTCATGAGAAATCCTGTTACCATTTTTCATCATTTTTGGTCAGGCTTTTCCTCCTCTAGTCATGCAGTTATATCATTAACCCAGAGAGACATGCCTTCCCTGAATTTTCTTGTGTACTTTCCACAGAAGGACATAAAAGCACAAAGCTCTATTTCTACTTATAGTAATGCTACACTGCTATCACGCAACTGTATTTGTATATGCAAAACCAATCCATGTACAACATGGAGTATAACTTCTTCCTTCAGTATTAGTACACCACGTAAACAATGAAGGATTCCAGCTTGCTAAAGTATGATCTGGGGAATAAAGATCACCAAGAGAAGATATTAAGTGAAATTTATTCATTTAGCAGAATGAAAAAAGGCTGAATGGAATATTTTCACCATGTAAGATGACATTGGAAGAGACACAGGAGAAAGGAATGCTTATACACGTCTTTGTGCATGTGTACCTGGACTATGATTAAACGTAAAGGTGGTTCAAAAAGGTAGGTTTTGAGAGACTTACCCTAACGACCAATGAAGGCATAAGCTAAAATTAAAAAATTTCAGTGGAGCTTAAAGTTATGAATGCAATATACAGCTGTTATATAAAATATATTCCACACATTATTGATCCATAAAGCACAGGCAGTATGACAGAAATTTCCACAGTCTGTTCTTACAAGCATGCTTATACTTTAACAAGCATGTTTATACTTTAACATGTTTACTCGGCGCTATTATCCATAGCATTTTTTCAGTGTGTTACAAAGACCAGAAGCTGGTATCAGCCAACTTGCATCTAAAAACAGCAGCCAAAAGGATCGCATAATATAACTGTGCTATATCACTTTAAAAATCTCTGTCCTCCACTTAATTGCAATGACCCGAGATTAAGAAGAATTTCCTGGAACATACAAAGTTGGGTGTGGGGTTTTTTTGACAAGGACAGAATATATTTGTTTCCCAAATTAGGTAGAACCCTACAGATGTTGGTATTAAGGGTACTGATGGGAATCATGATCATCTGTCAGAAAAACATATAAATCCTTTGGGCTCTATAACAAGTTGATGGCATTCCTGTGAAATATTAACTAGGCATAATGCAGACACTGACATTTAACTCTGTATCTCCACTGGATATTTTTCCAACTCATCACTGCTTTCCCCAGTTTTCTCAGGCTCTGCATTTTACAGAAATGACCATATGTTTAAATTTGTATTTGATGACATAATTGCAAAACTGCAGCGAGCAAGTAGCTAAGAGCTCTGCATGTTATGTGTTGTGTCCACAGAGCTGAAGAAACCACCTGCAATGCAGTGAAAGCCCCATGAACAACTAACTTCCAATTCATAGCAATGAAATGGGTATTTACATTGTCAGCTATAGCAGAAGCATGAAACCACGCACCCTGTAATACAAACTAGGACCCTTCATCACTTTTACAAAGTAGAGGAAATGGTAAATTTGAACCTAAGTTTCTGGTTTCTGTGGAAAAGAGGAGTTGGCCTTTCTGCTGATCTATCATCATTTACAATACAGCAATATGGTACGATAAAAACTTCATGAATCTTTTATGAAGTTGTAGGTGGTAGAAAACTGCTTCTTGCTAAAAAGAGCAAAATTAGAGTTATGATCCTTTTCTCGCCAAGAGTTCTTTCACAAACCCAAGAACCCTTTTCTTAACAAGTTTCATTAGAAGTGGGATGCTTTCCACACATGTGCAAGATGTTGACAAACAGACTTCTTTCTGATTAAGTCTACTTCACTAAAAAAATTTCCAACAGCAACTTCTGAAACACTCAGAAGAGAACATGCTCAAGGTAGAGCAGCATGAGATGGGCATGGGGAGAAGGGATGTAACAATAATCTCAAGTATTTGTCCTGCTGTCTCATTTATAACTCATTAGATCGTCCCTTCAGAAATCATCAGAAGATAAGTCATCAGACACAGGACAGTATTTCACTCTCAAATCACAACACAGCTTCAGTCTTTCTGTTCCTGAGAACCTAAGCTGAGGATTTAAAATGTGTTTTCAAGGCACTGAAGAAGCTCTGAGCATTTCTGCCCTCTTCAGGTTGAACTCCAGACCATGAAAGCAGAAGGAAGTAATTGAAATTGAGACATTAACTGAAACCCTCTTCTGCAATTTCACATTGCCTCTTACCAACTTCAAGGTTTCATTCACTCACCTGTACAGCAGCACTGTTCAGATCTATCCTGTGTTGCACTAGTGCGATCCTTACCTGAAAGAAGAATCCCACTGAACAGAACCATTCCACACAAAAAACGAAGCACCCATGTAAATCTGCAGTATTTACTTGGACACAACTCCCATCTTTTGTTAGCCTAAGATCCACAGCACTACCCTGGTACCAAACCCTTTTTGTAAAGTCATACATGCTTGGAAGTCACATAAGGAGTAAACATCATATAAGCAATAAACAAAGCAGACGTGGCCCGAGAAGTGGAGCATATTTCCTCACAATATACAGTGCTGTGATCAAGGAAATGCTCTCCAGGGTCAGAATAGTGGCATTGGATGGGTCTGTGGACACAGCATGCCAATTTGCCGGCCCTTGAGAAGCGGAGTACCCTCAGGCATCCTAGGAGCTGTGCTAGCAATACAGGTTTGCCCACTGGTATCCCCCATAGACGGGGTCGCTCCATGTGGTACTTGGAGCACTCGCAACCTTTTGCTCAAATTGGTTCTCTTTTTCTGGCTTTTTAATATTTAAAATTGGCAATAGGCTTTAAGATTGCAACTAAAAACAATGGTAAACATTTAGCTTTACCAGTGCTTTTTTAAACTTTCTTTATACGCTAAACTAGGAAATGCCTGATTTTCTTCAAATGCTACAGAAAGCCAAACTTCCAAATCTCACATGGAACAAAATTTCAGACCTCTGCATTCTTCTATCAGAATATTAAAAGTAATTAAAACTCATCCAATGAAGCTAAGACCAAATCAAACCAAAAAAAAAAAAGAAAAACCAGACATACAATCAACAAAACCTTGTACTCTCCAGAAAAACATTATTGGTCTAACATGATACAGATGTACATTAGTTCTTGGATTTTGAAATAGCAAAGCTTGATTACAGGAGTAGAGAAAGCTATCATGGTTATCCTAATTTAAAATTTGCTATATTTATAATACAAGGAAATTACATTCATTATCCTATAAACTATTTAACAAACCATTAAACACTAATAAAATCAATTTGCAAAAAGAGGTGCAATTATATTTGTACTTGTATAAACTCCATAGTGAACTAAAACCAAAGCATCACTCAGTTCCTGTGTTCTTTATGCAAGCAGTGCAAAGGTGTTTGACAGAAATATGTAAGTATCTCTTAATTAGCATACTAACACTTGTTTAATCAGTTAACTTCCAATTTAGTACCCAACTGCACATCAGGTTTGCAGAACACTGAGTTCAGAAGAAAAAGAAATTTAAAAAAGCACTTAAAGCTCAACAAAACATAAATAAAAGCCTAAAACTATTTTACCACATTTTCAAATGTGTTGATTTATTCTTAATTAACTGATGAAGCAGCATTCTGAAGTCTTTCTATCACTACACACACAATTAACTCATAAGCAATCAAGGAACTTAGACGAAAATTAGAAACAGGATTGCCATAAAGCGTTCTTGATCATGTACACCTGCGATGCCAATCTGCTGGAATTAACTCACATTATGGAACAACTGGACCAGCCTTTTTTTTTTTTTTTTAATATATGTATTTTAAGCACAACACTTCCACAGTCTGGACTGCTTGAGCTAAAGAAAATAATCACCCAACAGGTCAAACTTCCCGATTCATGGTAACAGTAAGAACCAATTTAGATGAACTGGAACACATTGCACACAGGTATAAGTGAATACACCATAATTCATCAATACCTTTTCAGTGCCGATCCTACTGAAGCTCATTTACAAAGGCGTTACATTGCTATCCTATTAGTTCTACTCCGCTATCAATATTTCAGGGTGGAGCATGAAAGCTCACCACCCTCATCTCTGTTAGCATATCCTACACTAGCTTCCACATTAAGCCCAGGACTGATCATTGGCTACACTTACAGAGAGCTACTACCTGCCAGGGTTTCTTTCACATCAGCTAAGCTGGAGAGCGATCTCTTATTGATTCATTTGGCACAAAGGGTAATAAAATAATTATTTTCTTTTAAGCTCAAAGTTTGGATAACCACCTGCAAAACCAAAATTAATTTCTGTGGCTTTGCCAACATATATGTATTTTGAAGAAGAAATTAATGTCTTTGAGGTAGCATGTTAGTGCAAGAACAACTTTGTTTTGTCTCGTTAGTGGGAATGAATCACAACTAGAATCCACCCGAATAAATAAAACCAGGAGACTAAGCTCATATCTATCTCTCTGCTGTTTTTCTGCAGTAGGAAATGACTTCTTCAGAATAACATACATTATTCTGCAGATTGATCCTTTCATCTCAAAATGAGAAATAAAAATATAGCTACATTTTATTATTTCTAAGTAGCTTTTACACTCTTCCTTCGTTCCAAGAGATTTTTGACAACTCCGATTTTCAAGAGCATGTATAGGAAACGTTTGTACCATATCTTATGCCTGCTTCGTCCTCTGAATCAGAGATGCAAATTAGTTGTACTTAACATTAAAACCCCAACCCTTTTACAGATATTTGCTAGATACTGTGCGTTTTCGCAGCCCAGAAAGCCAAGAGTATCCAGGGCTGCATCAAAAAAAACATGAACAGCAGGTCAAGGGAGGTGATCCTGTCCCTCTACTCTGTTCTCGTGAGACCTCACTTGGAGTATTGTGTGCAGTTCTGGTGTCCTCAACATAAAAAGGACATGGAACTGCTGGACCAAGTCCCAAGGAGGGCCACGAGGATGATCAGGGGACTGGAGCACCTCCCTTATGAAGATAGGCTGAGAAAGTTGAGGCTGTTCAGCCTGGAGAAGAGAAGGCTGCATGGAGACCTCATAGCAGCCTTCCAGTATCTGAAGGGGGCCCATAGGGATGCTGGGGAGGGACTCTTCATTAGGGACTGTAGTGATAGGACAAGGAGTAATGGGTTCAAACTTAAACAAGGGAAGTTTAGATTGGCTATAAGGAAGAAATTCTTTACTGTAAGGGTGGTGAGGTACTGGAATGGGTTGCCCAGGGAAGTTGTGAATGCTCCATCGCTGGCGGTGTTCAAGGCTGGGTTGGACATAGCCTTGGGTGACATGGTTTAGTGGGAGGTGTCCCTGCCCACGGCAGGGGGGTTGGAATTAGATGATCTTAAGGTCCTTTCCAACCCTAACTATTTTATAATTCTATATTTTGACTCTTATGCATATTTGCAAGAGACTTGAGTGTTAAGTTGTATTTACAAAATCCATTAGTTACACAAATAAATCTTATGCCCTGTATTGAGGCTATGAGGCACCCATAAATGCCTGCTCTCCGCACCTTCTGCATGCACCACATACTGTATGAGCTGCCGGCATTTGCTGGCAGCAAGGAAATCTGTAGTTGAAGCTTGTGGAAACAGCTGTTTTCTCTCTGGTAATGTGGAAACTAAGTTTCAAATCACTTACTCTCTCATGAGAAATATAAGCAATGAAATATCCAGTTTGTCCCTCTGTTTCTGGTCTCCAGCTGAGAAAAGGGACATCTGTTCAGGCTGAACACCCCCTGCCAGCTGACAGCCTTAAAAACACTCAGAGGACCAAACACCAAATAGCAAATTGTGATGTTTTCTTTCTCCAATATTAATACTTTTTTCACTTACAATAAGGTGTTTGGGTTTTTTTTTTATTATTATTCCCAGTGCACAGTGAAGAATGAAGAATTTATACCCACATAGTACAAGGGGGAAAAAAAAAAAGGGAAGAAAATCTAAGAGCAACATGTCTTTCCAGGTAGTTGTGATATCCTTCAGGTTTACAACGTAAGCAGTAATGTATATTAAATGTTAGCAGAACTGTAATTAGAAGGGGGAACCATAAGATAAAAGCAACTGAGGTTACCAAGTTAGAAGCAGGTTTACAAGCAAAACCAGCAGACAGCTTCAAATCCGCCTGAAACTCCTCAGTGAAGTACCTGGTATCCAGCTGCAATAGCGCTTCCACCCTTCCTCAGTGCCCTTCCTTCCTGAGGGACCTAGTTAAAATCTGTTTCTTTTCCACAGAAGTTACAGATTCTCCCCTACGAATTCCTTAGCAAGTTCTTATATTCACAGATAGACACACATTTACATTACAGCTGAGGGTAGGTGACCTGGAATACTTCAGTTGGAAAGGACCTACAATGATCATCTACACCAGCTGCAGTAAAACATAGCCATGACCAGCTGATCTTCAATTGCCATCACACACAGCCAGCAATGGACTCACAGGAGCAGGATTTGGCCCTTCAGAGCGAATCAGCGAGGCTTTGCATTTCTTGTCATGTGCTTTCCTGCGTGTATTTCCGCTTCATGACATCTCACGCGCTGACAGCACTATTAAACTAAGCTGGAGAAGTATAAGGCAATTAAAATATCAGCTTCTTCCTTAAGCCTTCCAGAAATTTTAAGCAGTGCCATTTCAGAAAGAAGGGAAGAAAAGTTCAAGCTCACTCGCTCTTCTTCCCAGTGAATGCAAGTTAATTAAATGGCACTGCTAGACTACATTTTACAGGGCAGATACTATACAATGTGGCAAAATAACAAGGTCACAAATGAAGTTTGAACAGAAAAGAAATAAATCTGTTTATTACCCTGCTTTTCCAAATGTACACATAGTTACACAACCTAGAATTTGCAGAACCATTTGACCGGTTACTTGGCTGTTAAGGCAGCCAGGGTTAGCAGCACTGAGCAGCAATACATACCATCAACACAGATCCTGGAACTGCTGAGCAAAGAGGATGCATCTGGGGAAGAGAGCTAGGAAAAGCTAGATTGCCTAAGGTTTTGATAATACAGGGAAACCTAAGGAACAATAAAGAAAGGAAACAAGTCCTCCAGGAAACTAAACCACACTTCTTGTTTCAGTAAAATGTCAGAATGGTAGGAAACATTTTTAGTTCTACAAAACGTTGATGGCGTTTTGTTTAATATCATTGGGAGAAAAGATGAAGGGAAGGGTGAAAAAGAATGTGGTACGTGATAAATTCAGCGTGAGAACACATTCAGAGTGAAAAACCTCACTTTCTTCTGAATTCAAATGTCACAATGCAGCAAATACTCGCTATTTTTGCCCCACACAAACTTCACATTTTGTTTCTAACCAACTGATGACCTGTTTGTGATTGCAGCTGTTTGTATGAGCCACCAAAGGGATCACATAGTGTTTTCTCAAACTAGACTTAGGAAAGAATGCTTACAAACTCTAAAACCAGGATTAAGTAGCACACATTACCTCTGTTTGGCAAACTCAAATCTATTGCCCATTTTTAATTACTCAAGAGACAACATATTTTCCTCTCCCTTCTATAATCATACTGGAGGGGCTACTTCTCTTGTCATATATATTTCATTTCTGCTGAATATTATTCCCTTTTTCTTTTCCTATTCTTACATAATTTCAATTTTTATTTAAGTAGAAATACTTCTTCCCTCCTCTCTTCCTGTCCATCCCCCCAAAGAAGCTAGCTCTTGTCAGACGTCCCTGTGAAGTGACCACATTTCTCTCAAGGCTTGGTTTGGTAACAGCAACAGCTAAGGGCTGAACTTCTTAAAAAATATAGACCCCAAATTACCTGCTGCTGTCTCTAAGCCCCCTAAAGAGATAAAAAAAATGAAGACAGGGAAAACAGGTGATCTTTCATGCTATCTCCTGAGACGGGGGGGTACAAAATTACAAAATGAAATATATGAACTTTTAGAATCAATTTCAAGTAATGTCAAGTTTGAAGGCTTTGTAACAGCAATAATGGAAAATTAATGAGATGCAGGATATACAGCGAAAAAAATACAGAGTACAGCTAGAGAACATGCTGAGAATCCTTGTATAAGATAAACTGCTGTAGCTGACGTAGTTTAAGCCTTTATGACCTTAGTACAAAATGAGTGTAAGAAAAACAGGCTAGAAGAACAGGACATAAAGATAGGGAGCATCTGGAAAGGCAGGGGCCCAGAATGGGTTGCAGTTCAATTAACTGATAAGTAGGAGGATGGGATGATTATTATGTCTGTGGTGCTAACAAACTGATTAATCTGGTATAAGCATCTACTGGGTGCTTCAAAGACTGCCAGCAGTGATGAAGATTGTTGGAAGAAGTAAACGACCCTCAGAGACCGCCACCACATTTTTGTACGCATGCAGGGAACTTTCTGGAAATAGAAAATCCATACATAGCCTCACGAATATGTATGTATGCTCTGTAGCTATATAAGGACTGCTTGCGTAGCAATAGGTGGACACACGTTAAGAGGAGCTATCCCACGCATCTCCTGGTGCCCATAATAAAAAATACCTGCTTGTCAACCAGAAAACTTTGTTGGCAAGTTTGTTCCTGGAGTTTTCTCCGAATCACTCCTGGTAGAAATTCCTTCCTGGTAGAAATTCCTTCCTATCTTTTAAACACATTTAAGACAAGTGCTGCAGCAAAACCATGTACACAGGTGAAAGTAATTGTACAATAGTGCAGAAGATTTGGCTTTGAAGAAAATTGGAATTCTTCAACATGTAAATAGTACAAGTGCTGCATTTGCCTGGTTTAAACGTTCTGTAAAACTTGTGTGTCTGTGTAGTGAGGTTTAATTAAAGTCAAGGAAAAAGTTTATTTACTTTTACTGTCTTGTTGATACATAAAAGATTTACAGGCTGAATGAGTCAACGGCATTTTGCCACTGTCATGGTTTAAGCCGTGAATCATGCAGTTTGCTCACTCACTCCCCCTCTTTCTTCCCCCCACTCTGGGGGGGGGGGGGGGAATGGGGAGAAGAATCGAAAAAATGTAACTCCCACGGGTCAAGATAAGAACAGTTCAGTAACTGAGGTAGAACACAAAACACTACTGCTACCACCAGTAATAATAATGACAAGGCAAATACAAGGGAAGAGGATACAACTGCTCACCATCCAACGAACGAGCCATGACCTGAACTCTTCCGGGGTCCTGCCCCCAGTTTTTTCATCCTGGGCATGACGTACTGTGGTATGGAATACCTCTTTGGTCAGTTTGGGTCAGGCGCCCTGTGTCTGCTTCCTCCCGACTTCCCCTACTCCCTGGCAGAGCATGAGGCTCAGA
This sequence comes from Myiopsitta monachus, assembly GCA_017639245.1. NCBI lineage: Eukaryota > Metazoa > Chordata > Aves > Psittaciformes > Psittacidae > Myiopsitta > Myiopsitta monachus. Next base: position 52,991,753 of record CM029921.1, read on the forward strand.
AAGTCCTTGGTCAGATCAAAACACTCTAAGCCGGAACTATAAACATCGGTGTTATCAGCACTGTTCCCAGGCTGGAAGTCAAAAACACAGCACTGTACCAGCTACTAAGAAGGAGAAAAACGACTGCTGCTGCTGAACCCATGACAGCCACCAACCTCAAACTATCTGGGATCTTCCCCTTAGCAAAATTACATAAAAAAGAACCACAGAGTTGTTACTTCTACAGTACTTTCATAAGATTAGCATAAAATAAGCAAAGAGCTTTGCTCAACAGGACGCTAATACCAGCTTTCAATGCAAGAGCAACAGTATCCTGCTTCTAGTGGGTTTATTTGTAAAGAATAAAATGCATCTGAGAAAACCATGGTGAACAGAGCAAATGCATCCGTGCCTCACTGTGTACAGTTACTGAGCACCCTACATCATTGGCTTCTTCACTAATAGAATGGCACTTTATCATTACAGCTAGGTGAAACTGCAAACTGACTTTCTTATTTCATTTTAGTAGGTTTACAGAAATACATTTTAAAAAGGAAGATGAAAAGTGAATGCCTTCATCTCCAAACTAAGATACAGGATCAGCAGCATCTGTATTTTAGAGAAATCAGTCACCAGAAGACAAAAAAAAAGAAAAAAAAAAAAAAAGGCAAAAAAAAAAGGAAAGAAAAGGAAAAAAAATAAAAGATGCGCCCACTCAGACTAATTGTTACAAGCTTCATGAAACTAATGATGTGAGCAGGGCACATGCACTCATTGAAGTGTCATAGCTTCTGGCTCATGCTGCCAGCACTGCTCACAGTCTTGTATACAAGAGAAACAAAAACATGCTGAACCAGTAACAATGCTGTGCCCAAGCCAGAAGACTCATCAATACACAGACCTAGTCTCTGCTAGTGAAATCAGAGATAGCACAAAACAGGTCCAGAGCACTACAGATAGAAATTCCCAGCTATGGAAATAGGTCTCTGCACAGCAGGTCTCTGTTCAGAGACACCTGAGCAATTCCAACACTGGTGCTCCAAAGGACGGCACTGTGGAGAGACTGGCCTATGATTAAGTTAATGAAAAATGCTACCCATATGGGCTTGAAGTCTTACTTCTTCTGGAGCAGGTACTTCTGATTTAACACACTGGTGTGTGCCTCAATCCACACAAGTATCACAGACTGGAGCCTTCTCCTTGAGGCTGGTATCAATGTCCGTTAGATAAACAAGAAATGTCTCTCTGATTTCCTTTCATGCCATGCTGGAGGGCTATTTCTATAGCAATCAAGTGGTTAGAGTGTGTATGTCAAAGCATTTGACACATGTCAAATTCCTCATCTAAGGAAGAAAGACAATTCACCCAAATCTCCAACAGGACCAATCAAACTAGGGCTTTTGGCTAAGGATTCCACACTCTTCCTCTGAAGGCATGTCACCATACAAGCTTCCTAGGATTTAAAAGAGCATTTGTCCCAAGGAGTCCATCAGACAATATGTTAGAACTGGGCTCTGGCCTCCACTTCTAAGGTGGCTCAGACCACTGTTCATTGAACAATTACTGAACAACAGTAAAAACGACCTAACTATTACCTTGACAGGTCTGTTTTCTAATTCTGTATCTTTATCATCTTTCCAAGAGGATGCTCAAATTTCTCTGAGTAAAAGTTTAATAAACCTGTGAAACCTATCTTGAGAAATCAACAGGAATCAATTGCCAAACCAAACAATCTTCTGCTTAAGAAATAATGCCATGCCCAAAGGAACAAACCACTTGGGCATGGTATTTATGGACTTTTTGAAAAAAGTTAGTCCTTTCGGACACTCAGAAACTTATCTCCCACATATTGCAGCAGCGCACTATTGACCTGTGTCCTACAGTTTATGACCACCATGACCCACATGCAACACTTCAGAACAGTGTCCAGATTATGTAATAACATCAGGCTACTGTAATCAGCAAACAGAAACACAGTCCCTTGCACTATGTTACATTCCCCAAGCAGTAGATGATGAAAGATGCTGGCAGCTGCTGAAAGGAGTTAAGTTCAATGAATTATACAAGCTGCATTAAAGCAGCTCTCACATTAGCTCCACAACCAAGGGACAAAGGTTTTGGTGTGGGAAACAGAATCTTAAAACTCAGTATTAGCACAAAGTCTAATATACAGGGATGTCAGGACTATTCCCCATCACCAGCCTCTTGCTACATTAACTCTGCAGCTGAAACCTCAGCATCTGAAATCTTGGCATTTCCCACTTGCTAATAGGCTCCTACCAAACTCAAACATCAGCTACATGAAAGGAAGAAACAATTCCAAGAAAAGCAAAGAGCAAGAAAAAAAACCATTACCTATGATCTGCAACCATTTCACCCATTCAGGTTGCTTTTTAAAAGCGTATTTCACCTGTTCTTTTGCATACCTATCTTTGAGAAAGTTATGTAAAAAAATGCTTTTGCCAGTGTAGCTATGTGGCAACAGCTGACAGGAAATCTAGTTTACAGTTTTCTAACATAACAGAATTACACAGGCTTCATGCTATCATCTTGTTTGGAAATGCCACTGGATACAGGCCAGATAATTGGGATTTTAATGAATGGCTAATTAGAAACAGGGGCCTTCTCTTGGAGACTCCAAATAATCTCTATATATCTCCAAGGTGGTTATCACATCCTTTACAACAACTGTTTTGCACAAATTGGAGCGATCCTTCTTCACTTTTAACTCCCCACCTTGGCTTTTATAAGTACATTACTCGCATTAATTACAACAGATAAGTATGGTCAGAAGTGGCCTAAAAAAAAAAAAAAAAAAAAAAATCAAGTTTCTTTAAATGTATGTTGAAAAATTTGGTTTGGTGTTTTTTTGTTTGCTTTTCAACTTGGGTTTTTTTCATAAATGTAAATAATATTTTTGATTTCCTTTACTGAAAACTGAGCTTTCAAAGTTTTATGAACTTCCACTTTTTCAAATATATGACTAGATTTGAGGGATGTTCCTTTGCCAACTGCACAAAACAGGAACTTCTTACAAGTTCTCAGATATTTTGATGAAGAAATTCCCCCAGTACTTCTGTTTAAATTCATATATATATGAACATTATATTGTGAATATTATATATATATGAACATATATGAATCTTGAGATAGACATATATATACATCAGTCAGTTGAATTTCCTTAAAAGGAAGAAAGTACTTGATACAAAACTCACTTTCTCCCTTACGCAAACATATTTTTGATTAGCGCCAGCCTACAAAACTCAGTGCTGAATAGGTAGAAAAAGAGAAGAGCAATTTAGATTGCTCTGGGACTCCAGGAACACAACACCCTGAGAAGTAACCCTGGGATTTTGAATTGCATAGTAGCATTGCAGCTGCCAGTCAGCCTTAACCACTAGACACGTATTTCTCAATTCACATTAAGAAGGGATCCACCGTGTGATGCTGATTAGACTGATGTGTTTTGATGACATTGCCAGAAACATTTATTTTTAATATAATGGAATAAGTAGCTGAGGCAAATTTAAATTTGACCTTGAAAAAAAACATTACGTAACAGATAGGCCCAGTATGCAGGGATGCATACAGACATGCAGGGAAATGAAAGCAGCTCACTTGTCGACCAAAATTTTCAGCCATGTGAATCAATATAATTTACCCTTATCTAACCACATTCAGGACTGGGCCCCATGAATGTTCCAGATTGACTAAATTATGCTATTTCAGCATTGATTTTGCCTTCTACCTTTCTCTCTTCTCCAAAATAAAAGAAAACATGAGTGAGATCTTTGCTGGAAATTTGCATATTTATTATCTAGGTGCACAGATACAGCACGCTGTCCCTGAAACTAAGAAATACATTGTCTTTGTTTTTCAAAGTGGCTGCATCAAGCCTCAAGAAACAGAATTGATATAACCCAGACACACAAAACACTTTCAAGTAGATAGCCAATCCTATTTATCAATTTATTTCCAAGAATCTAAATGGCTCTCCTCTTCTTTGACCAAGGATACAGTCCTGGCTTGGCAAAAGCTCTTTGACATAGCAGAACATACACAAATATTTTTCAATCCAAGTTGCTCTAAGAGTTATGTATGTTTGATACGATTTGTTACAAAGGATAGAAAGACAGTATTTTTGTCATGAGGAGCCTTATCAATACACAACTAGACTTCAGAAGCAGCTCCATATCATACAGAATCCACCATACTTTAATAGCCAACTTCAAAGAAGCCATGGAGCAGCATTTCTGAGGTTACAAACCTCATCAGTCCTGCAAAGGCTTTGTAAACAGCTTCCCATAAGCCACAGTCAACACCAGCTGTAGTCCAAATTCCCCCAGTGACACCTGGGCAGGCCTTTTCCTTTTGCATACTGAGGTTTCTCCTGCTATTACAGTGCTGTTGTGTCACTGTTTCTATATACCACTCAGAAGTCACAGCTCAACTATAACTAATAGTACACAATTTGAATGTGTCTCTATTTTGTATTTAAGCTTGCACAGGTCTTCTATAAAAATCCCCTTTTATCCTCACCCCATCTCATCCCTCACATGCATCTTCTCTCCCCACACAAACAGCAAAATAAGCAAATAGCAAATTTCTCCTATTAAACCTTCAACTTGAGACCCATTTTCAAGAATAATTCATAACCCAGGCAGTATCAGCACATTAAATTCTCAGCAGAGCAGCTCTCACACCTGAGAGCACTGCAGCCCCCTTGGTTTCTGGTCCTAGGGCATGAATACGGGAGAGATACCCCAGAGACAGTATCTCCTGCCTTACCTTTCTTATCTTTACAAAATTTGCTATTCTTCCAGTGTAATCACTGCCCCAAGTCTTCTGCAAATAAGCGTCTTTTTCCATTTCATTTCCCAGACCCTTAACCAGCCTCACCCCCTCCAGACATAAAAAAAACAACACTGTTTCCAGACCCTAAGCGACCCTTAGTTCAAATACCTCTCTTCTATCACCCCCAAAACTGTATGTTTTATCTAAGTACCATTAAGATACTACCACTCACCCTGGTCATGCAGTATTTCTGATTATCCATTCTTCCCACATTAAATCCCAGAAACTGTTTTTTCTTGCAGCGCCCTAAAAGCTGGGGTTTTTTTTCCATCCCTGCCTTCTGAATTCTTACAAGGTCCAGGTGTTTTCCACCAAGTCCAAACGAGGAGGCAACTGATTAATCACAGATGACCTGTACTCCTCTTTAATCACACCTGACCTGAACTTTTACCACCTTAAAAAAAAATATTAAATCCTGCAGGATACTATGTAGCTTTATCTATGGTCTTGTAAAAACTGTAGGATAGCACATAAACACACATGAAATACAAAAAATTGACCTAGCTTGCTCTACTGCAGTGGTATGTATTTCTAGATTATGGGACTGTTAGAAGAAATCACTGCTTTCTGCAGTGCTTTTCTCAGAATGTGCAGTGACTCCTCACCCCAGCACTCCAGCCATGTACTTCGGGTTTTCTGGTAGGAGAAGGGGCAAATAAACTAGGTGCAGGCACGATTCCAGTACCCATGTGTTTTATACTGGTGTGACCCCCAGTACCCGCATATTTTGTAATGGTGTAGGAGGCTCACAGCCCCTTTGAGCCAGCACCTCTTTCAAGAATAGTGAGGAGTTCTACAGATCTTTAGATGTCTCAGTAATGTTTAGCCAAAAAATCAGCAGATGAAGGGTGGTTGTTGGATCTCATTTTTAAACCGAGTACTTAAATACTTCATAAATCCCACATTAGTGTCTAGGTCTTGCAGGGAGGACCCAGTGATGGAGTTTATAAAGTTATAATTACTGCAATAACACAAAGCTCTGAAGAAAATGACAGATATTTTCAGGCTCACCAGGAGTGGGGCTACTACAGGAAAAAAAAAAAAAACAACACCCAAAAAGAAGTGGGAATTCCATTAATACATGGTTTTAAAATAAAAACTATTCTAAGTTCAGGTAAACTTCCAGTACTGTTACTTAACGCACTGCCTTTCTGGCCTTGTTTTTCATACTACAAGAACATTTCTAAATAACCTCTCAAAGCTACACATCATCAGGATGGGGTATCACAGTTCTGAAAATTTGAAAAGCAGGTTGCTGGAACCCCAGGTTAAAGACTGGTCTTCCCGGATCACTTCTGACATCACTTTTTCCATCTGTCTATTACTATTTCCAACAAAGTACTTTTACACCACAGTCTGTGGGATGCATAGAGACCAGAGATGGACATCTCAAACTAAAAGTTGGCAACACTGTTTTCTTCTTTTTGTATTTTTTATGGGGTTCTTTTACACATGCTATTTCTGTGCCAGCTGCACTTATTCTGACCATATCCTGTGCAGTTTACTTAAAATTTCCAAATTTTAATTCCAAATTTAAAATTTTACCTAAGTTAGCATTTATCTGAGTATTTTGAGTTTCACACTTATTGAGAAGTTTACAAATGAATACAAATATCATAACAATATATGTAGGTTGTATTGCTGCAGCAAAATATACCGTTACTTTTAAAAATTATTCTATGTAATTATAATGCAAAACAGTACAACAGAGTAAATCAAACAAAAGCACAAATTTGAGTGTCAATACGGTAATAACCTAAGTCATTCCAAGGACACTACTGATACATTTCAGTTGTCTACGAAGGACATGGCTCCCATTCATTTTTTCATTGACCAACACCCCCAAGTCCTTCTCCACAGGGCTGCTCTGAATGTCTTCTCTGCCCAACCTACAGGTGTGCCTGGGATTGATTCGACCCAGCTGTAAGATCTTGCACTTGTCATGGTTAAACTTCCCCAGGCTGGCATCAGTCCACCTCACAAGCATGTCAAGGTTCCTCTGCATGGCATTCCTTCCCTCCAACGTATCAACCAAAACACACAGCTTGGTGTCATCGGCAAACTTGCTGAGGGCACACTCAATCCCACTGTCCATGTCACCGACAAAGATGTTGAACAAGACCAGTCCCAACACCGATCCCTGAGGAACACCACTCATTACTGGTCTCCAGCTGGACATTGAGCCATTGAGCACTACTCTTTTGATCAGGGGACTGGATCACCTCTCGTATGAAGATAGGATGAGAAAGTTGGGGCTGTTCAGCCTGGAGAAGAGAAGGCTGCGTGGAGACCTCATAGCAGCCTTCTGGTATCTGAAGGGGGCCTATAAGGATGCTGGGGAGGGACTCTTCATTAGGGACTGTAGTGATAGGACAAGGGGTAATGGGTTCAAACTTAAACAGGGGAAGTTTAGATTGGATATGAGGAGGAAATTCTTTACTGTGAGGGTGGTGAGGCACTGGAATGGGTTGCCCAGGGAAGCTGTGAATACTCCATCGATGGCGGTGTTCAAGGCCGGGCTGGACAGAGCCTTGGACGGCATGGTTCAGTGGGAGGTGTCCCTGCCCATGGCAGTGAAGTTGGAACGAGACGATCTTAAGGTCCTTTCCAACCCTAACTATTCTATGATTCTATGATTCTATGACACCTGCCTGTGGCTGACCCAGAGATCTAATTCTTTTTTCCAGTATTCATTTTTCCTTCTGCGCCTTTCTTTTGCCATGGTTATGGTGAACAATGATTTGGGTCATTGTTATTTTTTTTTTCCATGTACTTTGTATTTTTCCAGAAGAACAGCTAATATCATACATAAAGTAGAATATAGTGAATAGGACTATAATGTGACATCATAATTTTGTACTGTATTTGCATATTAATGGCACTGATGGGAAGAACAAATTGAAAGCAGTTATTAGAACATGTAAGCTGAATTTTCTTGCATAAGCCATTTTCATATCATGTCACTATAAAAAAAAAAATTGTGATGAATGTTCCCCCTGAAGCTGACAAGTTACAAGGGCTTGTACTGAGGGAATAATAACTCCAAGATTCATAAAAACGGTAATTATTTTATCAACCTTCTAGTCACATTGCAGACACATATACTGAATCACTCCAAAATAACAATGGCATAACAATTAGACTATATGTTGATATTACACTTCTTACCTGAGGTTTCCTTTTAAAAACCAACACGTCAAATATATTACTAATTACCTCAAAACCAAAAAATCAGGTTATGTATCTTTAAACACCAGGGTAAGGCTGGATGGAATAGTGAGAAAAAGGAGTTGACACCACGAGAAAAGGATTCAAGTTTAAAGATGACATTACCAAGGAGTAAGTTACTATATATTTGGTCTAGGAATAGCAAAGCTTAAGAAGTTGACAGCTCATAAACCACCATCTTCTTGGACAGCCTCCCAGGAAGGACATTAAAGACAAAAGTACACCACGAACCAAATCACCTTAAAATGGAGTTTTATAAAATAGTATGAAAGATTATGTGCCCATGCTCCAATCCAGGAAGACCTCCCCTGTCCCATACCCCTCTTGGCTTCATCTATTCCACACCAGCTGTGACTGAAAACTGGTCCAAACAAATCCTAAACCCATGTTTTATTTGTCATATGAAATGGCCCAAAATACAACCACGCAGGTATAGAAATTACCAGAAATAGCTACATACATTGATATGTATGTAACTAGTATCCAAGTATTGATACGTATCAAAAAAATTATATTCTTGTTTCCTGAATGTCTCCGGAACCTACGGAGAAGGCAGCTGAGAATAGCACTATCTCAGTAAAGAAGACAAAATACTAATTGTGATCACAGTTTATTACTGAGCCAGATGAGGATCTCTGCACTCTGTCACTGAGCCCCGTTTAGCTGTAAAACATCTGCAAAGTGGCAGTCCTGCTGGCACCTTTGCTTTTACATGACAATTTACTACTCGGACAAGAGAGCAGCGCGGCCACTCACTGCAGGCAGCAGTGCCGCCAACTCCATTTCCAGCACTTAACTCTCCCTGAGCGATCAATAAGGACAGCAAGCATTTCCATGGGACTGTGGATACTAAAAGATGGTGGGGTGCTTTGCTAACACCGTGCTGAGTTGTACAGCACTCAGGTCCTTTCCAAAGACCTAATAGTTAGAGCTTTGCAGTGTTCAATGTCCTCATCGGCATCCCTGTGAGATAAACAATATTACCATTGAGGACAGGTGGTAAAAGCACTTAATTTGCTTTCTTAAGAGTCAAGTGGATAAGTAGCATTTGTGCTGTACTTCATTAGCAGGGTGCAACTGTAAAAAAGAGATACTTGTTATTTCTTACTCATTACCTGTTGTTTACTACAGGCTGTTGTAGCGAGCTGGAGGGTTAATAGCGTCACTAGGCTGGAAATGAAGGGATGGTTTTCTCCCCCCTTTTTTAAGTATATATATATTTTTTATTTTATTTTAACATGCAACTTTTCTCATCCAGAAAACCAGAGTTTACCTTTTTCTAAATCATTAGGTTTGTGTTTGTCATGGGTTCAGCAGTAGCAGTCGTTTTTTCTCCTTCTTGGTAGCTGGTGCAGCACTGTGTTTTTGATTTTGGGCCTGGGAACAGCACTGATAACACCAGTATTTTCAGTTACTGCTTGGTAGTGTTTTCTCTGGCCAAGGACTTTCTGATCTCATGCTCTGCCAGGGAGGAGAGAGCCGGGAGGAAGCAGAGACAGGAAACCTGACCCAAACTGACCAAAGAGGTTATCCCATACCACAGCACGTCATGTCCAGGATGTGAAATGGGAGGGCAGAGACCCGGAAGGGTGTGGTGGTGGACTGGGGGTGCATAGCATAGTCAGGTTTTGGGTAGTAGGGGGTTCGCTGCTGGGGGGTGCACTGGCTGTGTCGGGCTTGGTGAGCAATTGTATTCTCTTTCTTTGGACTTCTCCTGTCTTTATTATTACTGGTGGTAGCAGTAGTGATTTGTGCTATACCTTAGTTACTAAACTGTTCTTATCTCAACCTGTGCAAGTTGAATTCTTTTGATTCTCCTCCCCATCCCCCCGGGACTGGGGGAAGAAAGAGGGAGAGTGAGTGAGTGAGCGACTTTCGTGAGTTTTAGAGACTTAAACCACAACAGTGTTCTAATAAAATACCGCTTTAGAGATTGGAAGATTCATGGTTCTCAAAGCATTGGTCAATTCTTCCTCAGAATCAATGGGCCCTGAAGCCCCCTATCTGGGGAGGAGAGAGTGGTATTAAATGCATTTCAGTGCATAATGTCCATTAAAATGCATGGGATTACAAATGTATAGGATTAGAAATGTACAAAATTAGAAATGTAAATAAAATTACAATTTTTTAAAGGCAACTTATAAGACTGAGGCAGAAAAACATCCTCAAAATACAGCTGCGATTTTTATGTCTTAGATGTAAAGTTCCATTGCTTGTTCTTGCTGTGTGAGCTTGAATTACTTTTTTTTAAAAACATTCCTCACATTATATTAATTTCTAATCACTCCTTATATCAGGGCATAAGTATGGATGGGCATTTCAGCCCTTTAAGAAGAGCGTCTTGTAGATGGAAATCTCACTACAAAGTGACTGTATCCTCACTGTGAGCTTCCAGGCCCAACCTAGTCTGAAAAGAAGCAATAGCTCAGTCTTTGTTCTAGTCCAGTCCTTGACCTCCCTGTTTACAGCACTAATGGGAACAGCAGTTACTCAAACAGCATTTTTGAGATGTGAATAATCATGCAAGAAAATAGACTGAAACAGTCAGTATATTCACATCGCCTGCCTAATTCAGCTATTAGCTAGTTATGATCTTTAGCCACTACTTCTGATCTATATAGGAATAGAGACAGTGACATATAGGAAATAGAATCCATACCCCATTACGAACTCCAAGACATATTTTTTCCTTCTAAAGCCCAAGTTTTTCAATGACATCCTTCTAAAAAGACCCCCTTTCATGTCGCTTTTATCATTCTGACCTTGTTCCAGTGGAAATTTCAATTCTGCCCTTTCAGACATGCAAATGATGCAAAATTTCACTCTTCTCTTGCTGCACAAAGACCCAAAGAGTAAAACTCCAGCTCGTGATGTGAACTGTCTCCCCGGGCACAATGTGTGCTCCTGGTCACAATGCCCAGGCGGCCCATTCACTGCTGCAGTGCCCCTGCAGCACCAGCTGTACTGCCCAGAAACTGCATTATAGGAAGGTTTGATATATTAAGTAGATATCATATACAAACTTTAGAGAACTGGTTTTGCAGAATGCAACATTCAAGACATTAACTGTCTCTGTTCTGTTTGGCAATCAAAGTCATAGATTACAATCCTGGAGATTTTAATACACCTCTCCAACATTTCCCTGTAATGCTACTTGAGTGGGCACAAAATGCTCTACGCTGAACCACTGTGGCCTAGATTTCCTTAATTATACTGGAATAAGATGAAGATTTCCCCAAAGCATGTCTGTGACTCAAATGTACTTAGGTTTTCCCAGCTAATGGGGTCACAACCTCTGCAAACACCAGGTTCACAGGTACCATGCCCCAAGGGCTGTGCCCTTTAGCACAGTGTACTCAACAGAGTTGTAATTATAACACTTAAAACTATTAAGATAACCAAAACCATTCATTAAGGAAAACCTGCAAGTATAAAATACTGTATGGACTGAAGATTGTCCACCGGAGCTCATGGTTTTAACCTTCCTGATTTATAGCATACATCTTTTATCCCTATAAGGGTCGTGGAAGGCAAACGCAGGGAGTGTGAGAATGAAGACCCTGGGCCCACTGTAGGAGAGGATCTGCTTCAAGACCATCTTAAGGACCTGAACTTACACAACTCCATGGGACCTCATGAAATCCATGCATGGGTCCTGAAGGAGCTGGCAAATGAAGTTGCTAAGCCACTCTCCATCATATTTGAAAAATCATGGCAGCCAGGTGAAGTTCCCGACAACTGGAAAAAGGGAAATATAACCCCCATTTTCAAGAAGGGGAAAATGGATGAGCCGGGGAACTACAGACCAGTCAGCCTCACCTCTGTGCCTGATAAAATGTTGGAGCGGATTCTCCTGGAAGGCATGCTAAGGGGCATGAAAAACAACAAGGTGGTTGGTGACAGCCAGCATGGCTTCACTAAAGGGGAATCTTGTCTGACCAATTTTGATGTAGGTAGCTATAATGGTGTCATAAATGATCTCCAAGTCTCCAACACAAAGTTTCCCAGCAATGTATGAAGGAGAGGAGCTTTGGCATTCAGCATATCTAGTAGATATAACCTGCTCTGGTGGAATCAATATCTTTAGTTGCTAAAAATAAGTGGGAAAGATTGAAATACGCATTGAAAATACATTAGAAACTCCCTTAAAAGCCATTTCTCATCAGAGGAGGTAGAAATAAAATATTTCAAACTGTCAAGTAATTTTCAATGATTCACCTATTTTTCCTTCACTTAATAGTATTATGACAGCTGCTACAGAAAAGCTAATTTAAGCAAGAAATAGTGATTACACCACTAATTTGGAGGGGCCTGATCAAATAAATTCTTGCACCTATTTGGGTGAGCCAGATCAAGGAGTGACATGTGATCTGGCCAGCCCATTCTGCTCAGAAGTCAAAGCTAATAAACATAGATTGTTTGTTGCAGAATACACTTGGGGAAGCCCATCAGCACATTGTACTCTGCATACCTCAGCATGTACAATTTCAGATAACTGTTTTAAATCAGCTATCTGTAAACTAAATGGGCGATCTTAACATTTTGTCCTCTGTGTCTATTGGCTCCTCTTGTAAGATTTCTGGATATCAGCATACAATTAGCATAATCAGACTTTTTCCAGAGAAATAAAACTATTTTTCTTTGTCTCCTTCTGGTTAGAATGTGAGTATCAGACCAGGTATTCAGTGTTATTTTATTGACTGGCTGCTTTAAAATAGAATTGAGATATTACATATCTGTTTTCTTGATAGCCCTTGCAAAAATTTGTCTTTGAGGGTGTACAAAGCTGCATTTCCCTTGGATCTCACACCATGGAGTGCTCTGACCTTTCCCTGCACCAGCGTCTCTGCTCAATGCCTTGAAAGGAGGCTGTGGTGCAGCATCCCACAGATCAGCCTGCACAGTGCTCAAGGCCAAACCTGCAGGGAAAAATACTTTGTAGGTTTAGGACCCTCCCCACAGAACTGGAGCTGGAATGCTAAAATAGACAGCCGAGAAATGGGCTAGGAAAAAATTTAAACAGCAGGATATTTCTGGGTGAAGTGAACTGGAAAGAGCTTTGGTTTCTGTAACAGTTGGCAGAGTCACAGCTTGCTGGCAGAAAAACCCCAGACCAGGAGATGAGATTTCAGATGGAGGCAAAGCACACATAGAACTCTTGTTTTCTACAGAAGAAAGAGGGGCAAAAGGAATCATCCTCCAAAGAGACCCTAGCATACCCACTCCTACAGTTTTGCCATGCACTGTTTCCTCTGAAATAATACTGTCTCTTTTTCTCTATTATGTTAGGAAGGCGTAAAAATTAGTCAAGAACACGGAGTACTTACTTCTGGACAACACCTCAGTTGCTATCATAGAATCGCAGAATCACAGAATAGTTAGGGTTGGAAAGGACCTTAAGATCATTTAGTTCCAACCCCCCTGACATGGGCAGGGACAACTCACACTAAATCATGTCACCCAAGGCACTCTCCAACCTGGTCTTGAACACCACCAGTGATGGAGGATTCACAACTTCCCTGGGCAACCCATTCCAGTGTCTCACCACCCTTACAGGAAAAAATTTCTCCCTTATAGCCAATCTGAACTTCCCCTGTTTAAGTTTGAACCTGTCACCCCTTGTCCTATCACTACAGTCCCTAATGAAGAGTCCCTCCCCAGCATCCCTATAGCCCCCCTTCAGATACCGGAAGGCTGCTATGAGGTCTCCATGCAGCCTTCTCTTCTCCAGGCTGAACAGCCTCAACTTTCTCAGCCTGTCTTCATACAGGAGGTGCTCCAGTCCCCTCATCATCCTCGTGGCCCTCCTCGGGACTTGTTCCAACAGTTCCATGTCCTTTTCATGTTGAGGACACCAGAACTGCACACAATACTCCAAGTGAGGTCTCACGAGAGCAGAGTAGAGGGGCAGGATCACCTCCTTTGACCTGCTGGTCACGCTCCTTTTAATGCAGCCCAGGAGACAGTTGGCTTTCTGGGCTGCAAGCACACACTGCTGCCTCATGTTCATTTTTATATCAACAAACCCCCCTAAGTCCTTCTCCTCAGGGCTGCCCTCAATCTCTTCTCTGCCCAACCTGTATGTGTGCCTGCAATTGCTCTGACCCAACTGTAGGACCCTGCACTTGGCATGGTTAAACTTCATCAGGTTGGCATCAGCCCACCTCACAAGTGTGTCAAGGTCCCTCTGCATGGCATTCCTTCCCTCCAACATATCAACCAAACCACACAGCTTGGTGTCATTGGCAAACTTGCTGAGGGCACACTCAATCCCACTGTCCATGTCACGCACAAAGATGTTGAACAAGACCAGTCCCAACACCGACTCCTGAGGGACACCACTCGTTAATGGTCTCCAGCTGGAAACTGAGCCCTTGAGCACTACTCTTTGCATGCGGCCATCCAGCCAGTTCTCTATCCACGGAGTGATCCACCTATCAAATTGGTGTCTCTCCAATTTAGAGGCAAGGATGTTGTGTGGGACAGTGTCGAATGCTTCACATAAGTCCCGGTAGATGACATCAACTGCTCTACCCCTGTCCATCAGTTCCTTCGCCCCATCATAGAAGGCCACCAGATTGGTCAGGCAGGATTTCCCCTTAGTGAAGCCATGCTGGCTGTCACCAACCACCTTGTTGTTTTTCATGTGCCTCAGCATGCCTGCCAGGAGAATCCGCTCCAACATTTTATCAGGCACAGAGGTGAGGCTGACTGGTCTGTAGTTCCCCGGCTCATCCATTTTCCCCTTCTTGAAAATGGGGTTATATTTCCCTTTTTCCAGTTGTCAGGAGCTTCACCTGACTGCCATGATTTTTCAAATATGATGGACAGTGGCTTAGCAACTTCATTTGCCAGCTCCTTCAGGACCCACGCATGGATTTCATCAGGTCCCATGGACTTGTATATGTTCAGGTTCTTAACATGGTCTTGAAGCAGATCCTCTCCTACAGTGGGCCCAGGGCCTTCATTCTCACAGTACCTGCATCTGCCTTCCACAACTTGGGTGGTGTGGCCAGAGCATTTGCAGGTGAAAACTGTGGCAAAGAAGTCGTTAAGAACCTCAGCCTTCTCCAAATCCAGTTCTCCCGATAGCTTCTGGAGAGGGCCCACATTGTCCCTAGCCTGCCTTTTCTTTCAATGTACCTATAGAATCCCTTGCTATTATCCTTAACACCCCTAGACAAGTTTAATTCTAAGTGGGCCTTAGCTTTCTTAACCTGGTCCCTAGCTTCCTGGACAACATCCCTGTATTCTTCCCAGGCCGCCTCTCCTTGCTTCCCCCTTTTATAAGCCTCTTTTTTCCTTTGAATTTTCCTCAGCAGCTCTTATCCATCCAAGGAGGTCTCCTGGCCCTCCTGCAGCACTTCCTTCTAGTAGGGATGTATCACTCCTGGGCTTCCAGCATCTCCTCTGCTTTACATAATAGCTGAAGTCCAGAGCATACATCGTGTCACTACACTACAGCTCCATGCACACACTGTGCAACGGCATGTGAGAGGCAAAGCCCCTCAATTTCAAACACAGTGTAATGTTAACAGTATAATTTTCCTCTGATGGGCTACCAAAGGACAAAGCAGTTTTAAATAAATCTTTCATGCCATCAAAGGAATCCTCGTATTGTTAGTCATTTGCTGGGACAAAAAATATCTATATATTTCTCGAGGGGAGCTTTTCTGCTCTTTTACCATATCTGTAATAGCAATTACTTCCAAAAGTTCAGAGAAATGAAAACTTAGGAGATCTTCTGGCAGGTATGACATACACACCTTTTACAACAGGATCAGCACAGGTTCTCCATTGCTCTTTACCCCTAAAATTGTTTTAAACTGGCTTGCTAGAATCAAACTGATTTTCCCCAAACTGTGTCTCCAGTTCTGTTGTGGCTTTGGAGATGAGATACCTGGCAAACATTACAGAATACCTGCTGTGTCCCAGGCTTTCTGGAAGGCTTGAAGCCGACTTCATTGCTGGAAACCCCACCTCTCAAGGGCTTAGGTATCATATTTTGATTACTGAAAAATCATTCCCACACTGTTCATACATACTCCGTGTAAGAAATCGCTGGTGCAGGAGGCACATTAGGGTAGTCAGGCAGATAGAAACGTGCGCACACCTCCTATGCCTCCCTGTGCCCAACTACTCCTAAGAGGGGGAGTCTTTCAGGGAGGAGGCTGGGATAATTGGGAAATTGTGGCTTCCCATCCCTGGCAGTGCTCAAGGCCAGGCTGGATGGGGCTTGGATCAACGTGGTCTACTGGAAGGTGTCCCTGCCTGTAGCAGGGGGGCTGGAATTAGATGAACTTTAAATTCCCTTCCAACCTAAACCATTTTATGATTCTGTGATATTTGTCACACCTTCATCGTTCCCCAAGGTACCCAGGGAAGGGAAGCTCAAATGCAAAGACCACCAATACAATATGTGGTCTTAGCCTTAAACTGCCTGTCACGCTGCATACATACTGTTACAATTACTGGCATCTCTTGACCTGAAACTGTCGCATGATGATGCTCATTGCTGCAGAAGGATTTCCTTAACTTCCGCTTAAGTTTTTCTTTAAGGAAGAGTATTACACCTTCCTTTTAAATACCCGGATTCTAGATGCAGCTTATACAAGTTTGTTTGTTTGGTTGGTTTTTTAAACTACCTCCACTTCCTCTTTACATTTCAGTTATACAACCACTCCCAAGCCCTCTCATTTTTGGCACTGAGACACACCAATAACAGGTACAAAATGAGCTCTGTACTGATACAATCTGCAACAAATCTGCAAAGGAAGATTTTCTTATTAAGCAGCAGCTTTATTTTCTGACTTAGAGGGTATGCCGGCATGCAAATAATTTCCCTACCAAACACACCTACTAGCACACAGGATAAAGGCAATGGTTCTCCTCACAGAAAATTCACTAACGGCCAGGAAAGTATGAGAAGTACAAGTAATTGGACCAGTAAGAAACTAAATTACTTATACAATGTCACCAACATCTCATTTAAAAATGAGAAAACTTGAATCAATAATAAACTAACACCAGAAGAAATAGTAAGAGAATAACGATGCTACACCTGAGTGAAGCTGGTCATTAGCAGCATCACAGAAATGTTAGCAGAAAATGTGCATGCACAGATACAGGAAGTATGAGACATCTTAGTGTGGATAAGCAGATGATGGATGATATAAGCTTGGAAAAAAGAACTTATCAACAAGTAGAAGTAATAAGTAATATTAAAAAAAAAAAAACGGATACTGGATCAGTCTTCTAAGCTTTGATGTAAGGTGCAAAAAACTTAACTGTCATATGCATCATTAAATAGAAAGTTGAAATTCTTTTTAAATACAAACTTTTAAAGTTGTGGCTTCAATATAGTTTCAATTTTTATTTATTATACTGTCAGTAGCTAATGACAATGTACAAGACTCTCTAAACATAATCCCCCCATTGCAATATAGGGAATGATTAAGGAGAATTTCTGATTTAGATGTTCTGCTGGTTTGGTTTTATTTCCAAGTAAGAGCACAGAAACACACAAGAAATGGACCTGGTTGGAAGCACAGGGCACCTGAACAGATTATTGTGAATGTCGACCATGATTTCATCTAGCACTGAGATATCCTGTAATGAAAGGAAGCTTCACTAAACAAGAGGCAACACATTTGGATACTTTTTTGTTAAAAGTTGGCAAAGCAAAAGCTTCACTATCATCTGTAGTGAAAAGCTCTATCCTGTGATGATATGATCTCTGTCTAGATAAACCATGATCCAACAGGACATTCAGCTGTTGCTCCTCAAGCAAGCGGTAAAAATGGCAGCAAGGCATTTCAAACAGAGGGACTTCACCTGATGAAGCTGCTTTTCTATTCTGCTGGAACCAAATGTGACTTTGGGATGCAGGGCAGGTACATTTGTTCTGGCAGCCTTTTAATTGAATCTCTTCTCTGGCAAAGAGGCAGTTCTTGTGTGTGACAGCGTCGTGGTTTAACCCAGCAGGCAGCTAAACACCACACAGCTGCTCACACACTCCCCTCTGAAGTGGTATGTGGGAGATATTTGGGAAAAAATACAGTAAAATACAGAAAACAAGGGATGCACGATGCAATTCTCATCCGCTGCTGACCGATGTCCAACCATCTCCTAGGCAGTGGCCCCTGGTCAGCTTTGCCCCCAGTTTCTATACCAAGCATGAGGCTATGGTCTGGAACTTTGGTTAGTTGGGACCAGCTGATGGGATGGGGTGAGAAGCTGGAAAGCCTCACTTAGTGTAAGCACTGCTCAGCAGTAAATAAAACATCAGTGTATCATCAACATTATTCTCATCCTAAATCCAAAGCATGGCACTGTACCAGCTAATAGGAAGAAAATTAACTCTATCCCAGCCAAAATTGGGACAGAGAGTAATGCAGATTTGTGGCAAATAATAAGGTGATCAGTTGCTCTGCAGAGTTATTATTTTTATTCAAAAAAATAAGGCATTAAGGCTAAACTGATGGGTTAATGTATGCAATAACATGAGGTGCCTGTTTCATAGTCCAATGAAATCGATGGAAAACCTCACACTGCCTTCACTTACAGATCAATCAGCAAGTTTGAAAACAAGGCAAAACTAAAACTGGAAAGAAAAAAACCTACTGCTAGAGAAGTACCAGAACAGTAACTGTTTTATAAATATCAAGATTGCTAAAAGAATGTCTTTTGACTGCATACTTGTCCCTTTGTGTTGCCTGGGTTTCAGTAGCCAAGGAAATTTTATATTTATAATCATGTTTATGCAAAAACAACTATTTTTTTCACTCATCTACTTCTTGATAATAATAAACTCTGTTAGATCAATAGAAGTTCTTTCTCTGACTTCACTGGGCACGGGAGCAGGCACTTAATCAAAGAATACAACATACTACATGATCCCATGTGTCCAAGTAAAGCTGCTCATGTTTCAAGTATCAATCTACCAAAACACTCTTCTATGCTGTCCTTTGCAAAAAATTCCCTGGGAAAGGACTATAGAGTAATGAATAATAATGAGAAAACTTGTACAGCAGAAATTAAAGATGATGCAGTTACACATATAGATTCTCATATTTTCTGTTAGTGTATAAGGAAATATCCAAGTTAGTAACAGAAAAATCCAGCCTGCTTCACAAATATAAAACTGTGGTTTTCTCGAGTATCAGCTAAAAGATATCCTTCATTTAGCCACAAGCAAAATATCACGGTCACAAATGTGAAGCTGAGAAGAATATCTTTTTCCACCAGGATACAGACTAGCCAGTATTAACATGAAACAAGACCTCTCAGCTAAGCCCTTTTCCATTTGAGTGTCATTTTGCAACCAGAGTTCCTTAGAAGAAGCATTTCCATCGCTCCTTTTTAAACACAATAGCTCAATCCTGAGCTGTTCCATCACTGCATGATCTAATAATAGGCATCAGCTTTTAAATGGAGACTGTGTAACTGCGAACTATCTGAGACAATTGCTTAGGAGTAGAGAACGTATGCTGAGGTTTCAGATTTCACTCTAATAGGGCTCACCTGCATCCTTGCAAAAACTCTGTCTCACCATCAGAGCTCCAATGCAGATCTGCTGCACATACTTGAACCAGCGCAACAAATACCCAAAGCAATCTCTGGTGAAGTAGATGCTACAGTAGCTGCTTTTTCTACTGAACTGTTTTTTCTGTACAGAATGACAATGTCAAGTCCTTCAGAACCAAAAAGCCTACACTGCGCACCACCCTCTGAGCCTTTTCATAGATGGAAGTTTCTAACTCAAGCGAAAGTAATCTTATCTGTTCTCCATCTGATATTTCAGCTTGATTGCAAAGCTTCTGGTGGGTTTCTTTCTTGGTTTTTTGTTTTGTTTTCTTTTTTTCCCTTAGAAAACACAAACAGCACGTTTACTGTGAGTTCCCGCACCGTTATTTTACCAAGAATTTGGTTAATCTTTGTAGACTTAACTGGGGTAAAGATAGGAAAGTAAATGAAATAGAAAGGTACGGCTAATGGTGCTCATGATCCCACTGTTCAAGTTTCACCAATTTACCTCTTGAGGTTTTGTTCCACGTCCTTTCCAACAGCTGTATTTGATGAATGGGGAGGGCAACACCAGACAAGAACACAACTGCAGCACTGCAAGACCGCAAGAGTGCTGGCTACATTAGAATGGCAGAGCCATCCTTTTTTGAGTCACCTTTCCCCTCAACATCAGTGCATAACTTTGTCATTGAAAAATCCAGCTGAGAACACCTAAAATTGCTACCTGCTCCTTTAAACTGACTGTGCAGCTGAAATCTTACGAGGATACTGATGGATAGTTACCAACAGGGATGAGCAATTCCCCCAAGCACACTGTGACATGAAATATTTTCCTCCTTTTCTTTGCAAATGTAAATGGAAGCAAATATTTGGGATTAAATTGTGCCACTTTAACTTATTCCACGAAACCTTCGCATAGTCTTTAGCATCAGTGAAACTCAGTTGTTGACACTTAAATACTTTCCTTCACTCAGCAAATCATAGGACACAAATGTAAAGTTTCTCATATTCCTCATGGCAACAATATTTGGAGTGGCAGAATATTTTTTGTCCCTTTTCATTAAGCTTTTGACTCCAATCCTGCCATTGATTAGCTCACCAATCTCTGAGTGACTTCAATGCCAGTTCATATATAGCTCACTGGAAAAGTGGGATTTATTAACACACTGCTGAAGCTCACTGACTGCTTCTGCTACCTTATTGATCAGACCCTGTGAAATGGCATGCCTACCAAGGGACATTATGGATATAAACAAGAAAGCAGCATCAGACCAACTTTGTAAAGATACCAGACTGATACCTTTACAAATTTCATATTGCTTGTTATTTTCCTGGTGCTGTGTGTGGGGAAACAGAGGTACTAACAATACAGGAGGGAAATCATCTCTAAGAAGTGAATATAAAATGAATTTACAGAAACTAAGTGGCGCTTACCCTAGGCAAGGGAAGATTTTATGCGCCTTAGCAACAGTGCCTTTCAAGATAAGAATTCTTCACAGTAGAATTTCTTGGGTTTGTTTGTGTTTTTTTCCTCACTTATTTAACCTTTTCAGCCAATCTAGCCCTGCAAATTTTTTTTCTGCTACAAAATCCCAACCAACGTAGGCCTGGGGTCTACCTAACCATTCTAGGATTTAGAAACCAAGTTTGTTTTCCCATTCAACAAGAAGTTCTTTACTGTGGGGATGGTGAGGCACTGGAACAGTTTGCCCAAAGAAGTGGTAAATGCTCCATCCCTGGTAGTGTTCAAGGCCAGGTTGGCCAGAGCCTTGGGCAACATGGTCTAGGGTGAGGCATCCCTGCCCATGGCAGGGGGGTTGGAACTGGATGATCTTAAGGCCCTTGGTTGGAACCCAAACAATTCTTTGATTCTATGATTCTGTGATTCTAAGCCTGGGCTCAAGACTTCAGGTGGACTTTAATCAAAGCCACATTGTCTTTTGCTTAATCCAAACAATCAGCTCAGAAAATTTCTCATTATGGCTTTTGCAAGAAGAAATAACAGCCTGTCTTCTTGCGAGCAAAAACAATTTGAGTGAACAAAATTAATGGCCATTTCTCTTAAATTTTTCCTCCTACTGATGTGATCGGTTATAGATGAGGTGTAATTAAAATAATGTCAAAGTTGCTGTTGAGTTAATCCACTAGGAACAATTCCCATTGGAAAAAACTAAAAATTATCTATGGTATGCAGATGAACTGTTTGCTTGGTAGCTCTTCTGTGATCAAAATGAAACAAAGCTGAACTGCTGAAACAATAAAAGTGAATTGTTACTAGGGGTTTGCAAACCTCAATTAAATACTGTGCAGTAAATAACATTCTGGATTTTAATTAGGATAAAACAACAGAAAAAGGAGTTACCAACCATTTGTATTTATCTCATAGTAACCTTCAAATACTTCTTACAAGATAATATATAACAAAGAGGTTTAGTTTAAAAAAAACACACACAAGAAAACTCAAGTTTTACTTTCATCAGCATCAAAAAGTCATCTTAATACATATCTCTCCTCCTGAAAAGTTTATTTAAAACTTTAAATTAGATAAATGTGGGTATTGATGGTGGGTTTCTGGTCCCAGTGTTTCAACTACTTTTAAGAAAGCAAAGTATTTTGAAAATAATGTGATCAATTTGGTGCACTTGCTTTAATAAGGCGGAATAGCCATCTAATTATCCAGCCAAACAAAAATGAATGCTAACTGGGGGGTAACTAATTTTAAAAGGCAGGAACCAGGATGGAAAATCATGCCTTGTTTTGCATTGTTTCTGGTAGGTATAACAGTGCAATGCAATACAATACAGTACTTTCATTATCCATTTGGGATTTTTTGTGATGCTGTTCTTTGTATAATGGAGTTGAATTCCTTGCTGAGTTACCAGATTCCAGTATGTCTTTTGCAATGGAGGTAAAGCAGATTTCTAAAGAAAATGAAGACACAATCCACACGTCTATCTCCGACCAGCCTGTCCCAGCTCTGCACTGGGTTCCTACAACAAACCGCAGCTCTCGTTTCATCACAGAGTGCAGTATGTAAGAAGAGCGCAAACTATAACATGCATTATTATTGCTTAAAGGAGAGTAAAATGCCTTGGGTCACCTAATTACTTCTACAAGAATGGCGACACATATATCACATGCGCATCCACAGGGCCACAGAAGGGCAGCCTGACTGGCAGCACTGGGGTGCTTAAGAGCACTAAGTGCTGCATTACTCATGGATGCCACCAGATGCGTGCTCCCCCACCCCGATCATTATTTTTAAAGGGACTGTCTGAGAACAGCTAAAGGAAAAAGAATATTGCTTGTGTCTAACAAAAGGGTGAACCCCTGTCACCTCGGGGAATATGCCGTGTGCGAGCTCTCTGAAAAAAGGCCACGGCTGCAAGCTGTCTTGCTCCAGAAGCAGCCCCAGAAGTGGTTGATAGCTGATGGCTGAAGGCCTATCAACAAGGTGCCAGTCACATCTATGAGGACAGCTGAAGCATCGAAGACTGCGGGATCTTTTGTTTCATGAGGGAGCTATGGCAGTAGGAGATGGTATGCAAACCTCTCCCCTACATCCAGCAGGCTGAAGAACATCACCTTCACAAAAAAAAACCTGTTTATAATCAGGGACTGTTTAAATGTCAATTAACATCAACAAGACTGTCTTCAAAATGCTGAAATTTTATCCTTCTTATAAATTTAGTTCCATTATTTAGCAGCAAGACATTAAATTAGATATTAGGAAGAAATTCTTGCCTGTGAGGGTGCTGACACACTGGCACAGGTTGTCCAGAGAAGCTGTGGATGCCCCATTCCTAGAAGTGTTCACAGCCAGGTTGTAATGGGCTTTGAGCAACCTGGTCTAGTAGAAGGTGTCCCTGCCCATAGCAGGGGTTTGTAACTTAGGTGACCTTTAATGCCCCTTCCAACCCAAACCATTCTGTGATTCTGAGATTCTACGAAGACAGCACCTTTTCACTGGACACAAAATTACTGGTCTAAAAAAGAGAAATTAAGCTAGTAAAGAAATAGCAATGACATTTCTAGGGGCTGACATTTCTGTACAACTTAGTGATCTATTAATTTTCGAATAGTCATGTAACACTATTTCAAGCAACAAATTGAACTGAATCTAAACATTAAAAAACTTGGCATCTTTTTTTAGAGATTTTACACTACAATCTCTAAAGTAAATCAGCAGGCTCCATTTTCGTGTGGCTTGCTCAAAAGCAGAGGTGAGAATCCCAGTGGTCTGAACCTGCACTGCCTTGGAGCAATAGTCACAACTGCCATACAGTCCCCTCTATGCTAGCAGAATTCATATATTTTTACTAACTTTTGTATTTCCAAAAATGTGTCCAGAAACACTTCTTCCCCCCCCCCCCCCCCCCCCATTTCTCTCTCCCTACTTTTTGGTATGCTGTTGAAAAACCTGCATTCACACCTGGAATAAGACACTTGCAAGGGTGCTCTAAGACCTCTGCCATAGGAGGAGCTTGGGAAGGGATCACACTTGCAGGTGTCAATACCATCTGCTGCAGCTTCTTTCAGTGATGATTCCTTAAATCAGTTTTTAATTCCCCTTTATTAAAGAGCCAATGCCATAAGACATGTCATTACAGAAGACCTCTGCTGTCAGGTAATTTTCATCGACCCAACATCCTGATAGGCAGAATTTGAGTAGAAAAATCATTATTTTTTTTATTTTCCCTAACAGTCTGGAAGTGAAGAAATTCTTTTCCCTCAAGAAAATGATCAAATGGCCTGTACACAGCAGGCCAAAATGCCAGGTCAGATTTCAAGTGTGATTTCCAGCCTCTCCTCAGCCAAAATTCATATAACCATCTCCAATGAGTCAAGTCAAGCCCTCAGCTGTCAGCAGTCCTCTTGGCTCTCTTTTCATTCCCCACCTCTTCCCTGCTCCCTTTCCTCCTACTTCCCAGTCTCCTTGCTACCTTTTTTCCCCTGCTAAGAGAAAGCAAGGTCCCTAAAATAAGGTTCTTATCCATCTTTCAGAGATCTCAGCAGAGACAAAGACCTTGTCCATCCCCAAGATCTCAGCAGTTTTGTTCTGCGCTACCAAGAGGAGAACTGCTGAAGGTCAAAAGGAAAAATTTCCTCTGGCTTTACATACATATGGCCTTCACTTCCATATGATCAACAGCTTCCAGATTCACAGAAGAAAGATTAACAGTTCTGTGATGTGGAACATCAAGCTAAATTCAGCCTAATTCATTTAGAAGAAAATCCATTTCTTAACGCTTCAGTTGGTTTATTTTTTTTATCAGCATTACACAATGCCATAGCCTAGCTAAATTCATAAGTGACACTGGGGCTATTTCTTTCTCTCCTCTCATTCCCAGTTTCTCTATGGGTTTTTTTTTTTTTGGCTAATGTGTATAGAAAAGAAATGAAGAAAACAGCAAGGAGAAATTATGCAGCTCAAAGGTACCTGGCAGTACACTACATTGCACACGCTCTGGAAATCAGCTCTTCTCAAGTTCTCCAACAGTACTGAGCATTAGAAGACGAAAATCCAAGTCTGGATGATTTAGAGCTCTTTAATTATTAAATTCCTATTTCTGTATATCACTTGAGGAATACCATTTCCTGTGTAAATTATTTTTCTCCACCTGCAGCCACCTCCCATGCCCTAGGGAGCCCCACACCAGGCTTCAGCCATCTACAGGCTTCTCCAAGTCTCCTGCAAACAGAGGCACAGGTATCCCTGTGCCAACATGCAAGCAGAAAGCAATCAGTCATCTTCAAAAGAACAGGTTAAAGGGCCATATTTGACCAATATCCCTAGTTATATTCCTTAATGGAAAGCTTATCTAAGTGTATATAGACACATATATGTGTGAGTGCATACTCTACTTATGTAACATCCACACAAAGAAGCTTAAGAAGCTTTCTTATACTTATCCCCAGCCTCATTGCCTACATTTTCTTTCTATAGATAGATGTTTAGGGTACATTGGAGAACAGGATGCATGTAACTAAAACCGCCTCTGTACAAGCTATATTCATATGGTCTACGATGCCTCCAGTGCTGTAGATTCTAGTCTAAACAGAATTATTTCATAAGGCACCAGAAAGCTGTGATGCAGCAAGCTGCTATTAGCTGGTTGATGTCTTTTCCCCAGACTTCTTTGTTGCAGCCAAGCAGAAGCTCACAAAAAGACACGTCAGCCAAAACCTCCCTGTTCAGAGTCCTGGAAGGCTGCAAGTAATACAGCATCCTCTGCAGAGCAGGATGTACAAACCTTGCTTGTGGAGATGAAGAGGCAAGTTTCACATGAAATGCATATAAACAGACTGCTAGATCAAACAATGTGTTTACAAAATCTAACGTACGAAAAATTAAAGTTTAAGACAAACATTGTGACCTCATATGTGAATCAGGAAGGCTGGGTGCCTATGGCCATTGAGAAACAGGAATGATGAGTTTGAATCTGGGAGAGTGCCAGTACAAATTTATAGGAAATCACTGAAAGCTCACAAGGCTGCAAGTAAAAATTGACTTTCCTCCCTCAGTCTCTCAGTAGATCTTGCAGTGACATCTTACAGCTGCCAAGTGAACAAAGAAGCCCTGAATATATGGTTAAATCACACACAATAGCAAACATTAATTAGTTGATATTTGAATAGTGTAGTGAGAGTGTAACAATGGTACAAGTGGAATTTGGGGAGCATTCACTCAAATTTGATATCTCTGCTATTCTCAGTTCTCTTTTCAGCTCCCTGGTGAACTGAGAGCTGGGATTTACCAATACACAATTCCTGATGTACTGGTTCCTGTGGCTAGCAGGTTGAGGTGGGGGTGGCAGTAGCTTTCTTTTCCTTGTCACTGCTAGAAGTACTCATGCTCTCTGTGCACAATACACAGAGGATACACCTGTGAGGATGAAGGTGATATTTTACTGTTAAAAGTCTCAAGATATGTATATTTTTATTCATTTTTTTCTGAAAGGTCAGTACCATTCAGATCACTTATCAACAATACCTCCTTGCCTATGGACCATTTTTATGCTGTGGCATCGGTTTTCCTGGTTCCACAGTCAGCTCCTAATAAAAGAGGACGACATGTATTAGAGGTAAAGAAAAACAGCTGTCGTAATAGCACTCCAGTCCTACTTACTTCTCTCTCTTAACCACTTTCTTTCAAAGGCTCCCACTCTGCAGTGCTCAGAAGAAAGTTACTATCGAATCATCTACCTGAAATCTATTCACATCTATTACTGCTTTGGTGCAGCAGTGTATGAGCAACAATAACAGGCAAGTATTCTCAGATCCCTGCACCTCTTCCACCTCAAAGTATGGGTGTAGAATCAGAACCCGTTGCAGACACTGAATATTTTTTAAATTAAACTCACCGTTTCAGACAGATATCAGCTCTGACTGACAGCTGGGCCCCTAGGACCTCGGCGCTCGCCCACTGCCTCCCTACTCAAGACAACAGGCGTTGTTCTGGGGGAGCAGTTCTACAACATTCTCACTGATCATGAAAGGCAAATAAACTAAATCCCAGAAGCAAAGGCAAAAGCATCAATACAGTTTTCTCTAGCAGCCCACTGCTATTTATACAGGTGACTGTGAACAATGGCACATCAAAAAAGTGTTATTTTGGCATATCTTCCAGAAGCAATTCTCTCCCTAATGGATAGCGCAATAAATATGCTGTCCCTGATGAGGAAAAGATGCTCAAATCATTACAGCAATAGTCTGTAATGAAAAGGATGCAGGTTCAGTTCCCTGTCAGATGTAAGATTTTTTAGAAATCTCATAGGTACCTTTGGATTTCCGTACAAGGATCTAGGTGGCTTTTAATGGCACAATTAAAATTTCTGTGCTTTTCTTAACTTCACAGAGGAATTATCAAGATTGATACATTAAAGAATGAGGGGTTCATTAGGGAGCTGGCAGCACACAGCTTTGCTATCTGAAGTGTATGGAAATTGGGACTGGATGAACAAAGCCTCTGACCTAAACCTGAACCAGTTCCACAAATGATTTGTTCAAGAGGGCAGAGGAATAGCTGTGGACTGCTCCCTTCCTAAAGCACAGCAGCTACGTAATTGTGGAGTTATACCTCTGCCCCCAAACGCCCTTTGAGAGTGGCCCAGAAAACTTCCCAGCAGATGACAGTTGGGTCTCTCTCTCAGCATGGCATGATGGCAGGGCTTCCCTCATTCTCGCTGTCTTTGCAACAGAGCTGGGACAAATACATTCATTCAGAGTTTTTCATGGGCAGGCAAGACAATTTCACAAAGGTATTTTTTAGAAGTACGTCTCATGCTGATCTTGCATCTGGGGCATTTGCACTGCAATCTGTGCTATCTCATTTCCAAAATTAAGCAGTTAAATAGTCTTGGCCTGGATCTTCTTAATCACACTAACACCATTTTTACAATGATCTGGTCTGAAAGGTTGAGTACTAAGGACAATTGCCCTCTTCCTTTATTACCAGTCAATGCTCAGCCAGTTCATTTAATAGGAAAATCATCACAGGCTTCAGAAAGAACAAGATCAAGGTTAGACTCCTATTGAAATAGAAATACTCAGAAAAGTCTATCAAGAAGTGTCCCAAGCACTAAAGCTCTCTGCATTACTCACTCATGTCTTAATGAAGACACCGCCACAAGTCAGAATTTGGAGCTTGTCTTCCTGTTGAATTACAGTGCAGAGAATAAATAAGAATTAAGATTAATCAGAGTCATTTTGGCACTAAAAAAGCTAGTGTACTACATGTCCTTGATAGTGCTCCCCAGTGTATCTGACAGGAATAGCTGCAAGGATTGGAGAAGCAGTAACTTTTGGAAAGTACTATATATGCTATGCAGAAGCATCACATTAAGTAGACCATTTCCAATGAATCCCAAATGCTCATGTTCATTAGGTTTTTGTGAAAGCAGAATACCATGCAAAATGTACACTGCACAGCATGACTTGTACTAGTGCCCTGAATGGGGAAAGAAGGCAAATCACATCCCCAGAGTAAACATTCACAGGAAAAAAAAAAAAACCACTATCTTAGCAAAAGAAGCATTGTCCTGTGGAATTGCAATCAAAGAGAACGGGGCAGACTACGATTTCTTTACACAAGAGCATGAAGCACATGTATTTTAAAATCAGCTAATGTCTGCTTCATAGACCTTTAAAACAGAAAATAATGTATTTTCCTATTACTTTAGATAAACAGCGCATGATGAGTCTTTGTTCAGCATAGAATAAACAGCAAATGTATCAGTTATTGACTCAAAG
The DNA here is from genome assembly GCA_017639245.1 of Myiopsitta monachus. Classification (NCBI taxonomy): domain Eukaryota; kingdom Metazoa; phylum Chordata; class Aves; order Psittaciformes; family Psittacidae; genus Myiopsitta; species Myiopsitta monachus. The sequence continues at coordinate 53,020,595 of CM029921.1, forward strand.
TCACAACCTTTATATATTAGCTTTTTTTTTTGTAATTAACATGAAAGATAGCACTTTATATAAACAACATTCTCCATAAGGGGCTATAGGAGCTGATTCTGACAGAAACAGATGGAATCTCAAAGGCTTTGCTTAGATGCAAGAACCTGGTAACCATTCCCAGTTTCTGCAGTGGATGTGGCAGGAAGAGGTCAAAAGGCAGCCTCCCTATTTCCCCCTCCATGCATCTTCTGAGTTGCAGCTAAAGAAACACACAGTGTGGCCCAAGAGACCTCCAACTTGGAAACCTGCTGGGAAAACTTGTTCTTTGGTAAATGTTAGGCATTTCTGCTTTTTACACAGACAAATCAATGTGTCAGACATCAAGGACTTCACAAACAACACTTCAAACCAGTAGAGAAATTGAGTTCACTAAACAGGGTATGACAAATGTCATTGACTGGAACAATTACTGGCTTTCCTCATACCTGTATAAAAAGTGCCATCTATCTCATAGCTAGGAGATGCATTTTTTGCCGTGTAGGTGAGCTGGACCAAAGTAAGGAGTGAGTTTAAACTGGAATATTCAATTGTTTTTACTACTGTGATCACTGTATAAATTTTTCACGTGGTGAGCATCAGGATTCTCTTGACTATCATGTGCTTATTGCTAGGGTTTTTTTGTCCATTTATATAAAAGTAAAAAATGAACAAAAATATTATCTAACTCACCAGAGAGTTATGAACTGTCACTGTTATTGATAACAACAGGAAATGAGATCTGCACCCATTCCCCTTGCTCAGCACTGACGTGGTAAAACCATAAAGCAACTGAAAAATGCAGAGCCTGAGTTTTTAAATGCAAGGCAAGGGACCAGTTTCAGCACCATGCCACCCCAGTGTTACACCTCTGTGACTCCAATAATTCCAACTGAATCATAGTTCAGCTGTGAATCAGACCCCTGTGGCAACTCCTTCATTTTCCAGATCACCAAAGAACTTTGCCTATGGCAGTTCAGCAATATGTTTTTACATGTCTCTGACTTCCACAAAATGCTTCAGTGTCTGCTGAGCTGTGGACCAGATGCATCACTATATAGTAAAGAAGATGTAAATGATCTACTTAATCAACTCTGAGGCCACAACCAGGATGCTACATTTGATGTACAGGGGAAATGCTTCATAAGAAAATTCACTTTGCAAAAGCACATCTAGATTTGATTTTAGATAAGAATATATGCTTTTGTCATGGAAATCTTTGAGAAATTTACCTACAAAGATATTTTTATTAGCATTTTCAAAGGAGTTATGAATCTTTCCTAGCAGAAGCCCAGCAATGCAATTCTTTGTAGAGGGGAGATAGTGCTACCAGCATGGCTCATTGGCTTCTCCCACCTGGACACCTCAAAGTAAAAAGACAGCCCCCTGTCCTACCAGTAGCCACCAGCATAACAGACCTGGAGCACATCCTGCATATTCCTGCTATGGTCCTCCAGGCATCTCTTCGCAACATCTCCTTGGACCCTGGAAAGCACTGCAGACTCATCCTGAACTCCACTGGGTTCACACCCTGGTACATACCAGGGACAGAGCAAGAAGAGCAAGACAGGAAAAGGACAGTGAGAAAAAAGTACAATTTTCAGGAGAGAAGGAAGCCAGCACAGATGAGAGAAGATACCTGTTGAGTCATCAGGTGACAAAACTTAACATGAAGACCAAACATCAGCAGCTGCTTCCCAGGTCTAGACACTCCACCTACACAGGGGTATTGGCCAAAGAAAAGTCCTCAAAACAGCTTTTAAAAGCAGCAATTCCAGGGCCTCAATGCCCTCTTGTCCTTCAGAATTTACAGAAACCAAAGAGCTGAAGCAACTCTATCAACTTGTCCTGGACTGCTGGAAATACCTGAGAAACAGCAAGGACTATGTCACCAGGACCCAGAGAAAGATGCTTAACAAGAGATGCTACAAGCTTAAGACAGCATTTAACGTTTAGTCCCTTTAAGCCCTCCATGCTCTTGCAGCAAACGCTCTTGCATGGGAACACTTTAGAGAATAGCACATTCCCTTGATTCTTCAAGGCTGATCACCTAAGGATTTATGTCAAGCTATGAAGTCAGCGTGACCAAATTGTCCTGTTCCAGAAGAAAATGCTACAGGTTAATCCACGGCAACCTAGGGCAAAAAGTCTAAGGACAAAGCAGTGCCCAGCAAAACCTTCCCTAACCTGCCAGCCCTTTCCCTCATTACTTCCTTGACTCATTTGCCCCATGACCCTCCATCAAGCTTCAGGCCCACGATGGCAAAAGACACTTTACTTCCAGGCAGAGCTCCAATTGTTCCTATCAAGCTTATACATTGACCATGAAAAAAAAAACACAATTATCCCAAATCCTGCCAGAGGACTCCAGCCTGCAGCTTCCATTTGAGAAGGTTCCTCATGAATCTCTCAAACTGTTCTGAAGACCACCACCTGGATACCTCTATAAGGATGATACAACGATGGCACAAGCCTGGATGTGTGCTTCAAGGAACATTAAGATCAAAACAAAACTTGGAAAGCTGTGCTGCCAGATAGCCCTGTGAGCACAGCTTTTATGCTTCATGCAAGTACAGAAACTTCTGCTGCTGAAGAAATGAATCAAGAAAAATGGATTAAATGGAACAAGCAATAGCGCTTGAGGATGTTCTCAAATGCCATCTGGTTCTTAAGCACAGCCACTCCAGCAAGCACACAGGTACTGAGTTGGGCTGTTTTCAATTAGCAAGGTCCTCACATCATAACTACCAGCATCATCTCAAACTAATTGCTGAAAATGGCTTAATGTGGCCTAAATGTAGCTGTTTCACCCTTTGTAAACCTTCTGGCATCTGCAAATTGCTTCATATTCAAAAGGGAAAGAGGAAAAGGTAAGGGGAAAGCTGCACGTGCAGCAAGTGCTAGTGCTGCCCTGGTGCCCTGTCCCTCTGCTGCGGCGGCAGCACGTCCACATCCTCCACATCACATGAGCAGGTTTTGTGGCCAAGCTGTTGTGTCCTCCGACTACTTCAGCAGCACAAGGCTCTCAGAGGATGACATCCTGGAACTTAATGGCTTGCTGTTCTACAAACAAATAACCATGTCATTGGCCTGAAAGAAAAGCACTGGTACTGCTTCTATCTGTACTTCAGCCTTTTGAAATAAAATATTGGCTTTTTTCTTTCAAATCCACATCCCATCAATGAGCCCGCAGGTTTTCATTTCCCAACAAAACCACAACATGCACAGTGACTCAAGCATAAAAGATTGGTAGCAAACTCATGCAACGCTTGTGCAGGTAGACTTGATGAATGAGGCTAGGGATTTCCAATTTGTAAAGTTATTATTCCGTTAGTGTAGTTTGCCACGCAGCAACAGTAAAATTCAGAAATATTTATTCAGATAAGATCTGGTACCGATCTTCATCTCATTTCCATTTTGGCAGAGATTTTTAAGGACCTTACCCGTTATCTTCTCCCAATTACACTACCAGACCTCCACCTGTAATGAAGCAAATCCATACTAACTCTGCAAAAGCACAACATATGAATCCAACTTTCACATGAATCCTTGAAAAAATGGATACAGCCTATGCAGCACCAATAAGGCAATTATCAGGCACGCTGAGCATTTTTTCTGTGATTTCCTAATTAACATGACTATCAACTGCTCATTAATAAAGCAGTTTCCTATGCTTTGACTTGCAGCATACTGTAAACAAATTTAAGATGCCACTTCCTGTTCTGTCATTTATATCACACTGTTAATTCACACTTGTATTTGTTTTTCCTATTTGTTAGTGCATTTCAGAGAAAACTGCACATCACGATGGGGAAGAAAAGCATTAGAAACAAAGCCACAAAAAGCAGATTGGTGATTATTTGCTATTAAATTATGCACCCCAGAATTTTACTCACAGTACGTGAAACTACAAGCCGGTATTCTGGCCGAATTACCTCCTTCCGCGTCACTTTTTATTTACCTTTCTCCGACAGATGCTAGCAACAGTTTACTAAATAGCACACTGCTTAATAATGTATTAGAGGAAAAAGAACATTTGTTTTCATACAAATTAGGTCATGCATGAACCTACATTAACTGCCATGTTTAAGGCTTGGGTCCAGTAAATTAGTAGGAAAACAGGATTCCTACTCTTTCTGATGTTAACACCAAGCAACTTCCAGCATGACACATTCTTCTGATTTGCTGTTTCCTGTAAATGCCATCCCACAGTAAATTTTCCAGAGCCAGCAATTTAAATATCCAGCCCTTTGAAATAACATCTCTTCAGATGTGCAGCTGTCTGTGACTATGCACAATATGACTCTGATATACTCAGTGTTATAATAAGTGGTGGTTTTTAAAGAAAAACAACACACCTTTGCACGTTCCTTTCTGACTGTTTAATGCAACAAAACATTTCCTACTGAACTTGTGTTGACGGTTGTATAAGCATTTAAGGGCTGGGGAAATAGTTAACTGTAGTATATAACCTGCACCAGCACAGGCTGACTAATGAGTCAGAGAGTGCTGAAACCCTCAGGTCCCATAAACATCTACTAATGAGATGAAACAAGATCTAAAGTGCTCAAATGTTGGTAAGTACAGAATGTAGCTCACAATGTACTCTTCACAAATTAGTCAAGGGTTGCTATGGCTCCTTAATGAAATGTTATTACGTTTTAAAACTGAAATCAGACATCTGGGGGGTTGGGGGGGAGGAAATGGCAGCAAGTGTTTGAACACCATTGTCTAGGATTCCTTTCATCAGCCAGCTGAATTTGCTTACTTGTCCTGAATGAGTGGATCCATTTCTTCAGCTGCTGCAGGGCCTCGCAATAAAGCCAAGCAGTGTGTGCTGTCTTCCGTTCCCTGGGAAGGAGAAACCTCTGGTATGGGAGATGAGGCTTCTGTAGGAAATACTACACAAGCTGCTCTTTCCTGGCTGTAAAAGTCTCCTGCCCTCCCGCAACAATAAAAGAGCATCCAAAGGATTTGACGATCAACAATGAGTCAGTATATTCAGCATATTCTCAAAACGACCAGTCAGATCTTAGAATATTTAAGCACTAAAGTGTTGGGAACCACTTGTGCTATACTAAACATGGATGGAAAATATTTATTTTAAAGTTCTTTATATGACACCATATACAACAGTCAGGCAGGCAGAGAAGTAGATAGGTAGGTAGATAAACAAGATTGACAACACAGGCATACATAGATATACATACGTATATACATGTGTATATATGCACACAAACATACATACAAAATTTGAGTGAAAGACAAGGATGGGTCTAGCTCCAACTACAGAAAGCCGTAAGTTTTCCCACCTCCTGGTAAACACTGACTTTTTAAACAGTGCCCAGCATACACAGCTATTTCCCTGCACGAGTTACAGAGCAATCACTGTATTACCAGCTTCAATAAGAACTAAATATTCTATCTCTGGCATTAGGAGTGACTCTGAAATCATTTGTCTGAAGAGTAACAGGTTAAGCTAAAGCCAGGAGATACCAAGAAGCACACTTCCTTGAGCGAGTCTTGGAAACACTTCTCTAAATGCATCCTTTTATACTTCCTTTTCAGAGGACAAAGTGAGGGAGGATCACACTGACAAAGATTAAATGAGCTGACATTCACTCTCCGGCACTCTGGGATGCAGAAGCCTGCTGCTGGCACTGCGTATCAACACCACACGTGGGCAGCAGGTGCAGCCCCCAAGGATGGTTTTGAGAACAGATCCCATCTTTCTTAACAAACAAGCACAAAAATACATACAAATTTTACATTTGATACAACTTAAATCAGATCCACTGAATCAATTTATTTCTCCTGCTCATCTCCTCTGCCTTACCTGTGGCAACACCTCCAGCCTGAGCCCCCACTCCCTCAGGGGGACATGACTTCAGATCTTGCATCACTATTTCCTTTTGAGGGTTCCTGTTTTTCAAACTGGGGATAGTTTTAATATTTCACACTACCTTCTGCTGGTAACTCTGGCAACAGTTCTCAAGGGGAATAATTTTAAAATGGAGAATAGAGCCATACAGTTCATATGCCCGACAGCCACTCCCAGGCTTGCCAAGCCTACAAATGGCACATTGGGGCCTGTGCAAGCAGCTAATGACCATCAGCCCGAACTGCAGGATGGGGCTTGAATACCTTCATATCAATCTTTCTGGCTGCTGAATCAATTGAACCAATTCATCAAAGCAGAGGCCCAACCCACTTTTTATTAGAGTCAGTGAGATATTTCTTATGTTAATGACTAAACTTCCCCTAAAAATACTTGAGCTGGACATAAAACAAGCAGATGACTTACTGTGGCCCACATTTTCCTGGACATCATTTTAGGGTACACTGGTGACTTCTTCCAACCTTAAAAACTTGCGTATAACTTCAGCATTTAAATGTAAATGTGAAACTGTAAAACATATTCATCCTATTCAGCAGGACCCAGCTCTCAAGTCATGAGCAGCAAACCACTATCTTCTGCAAATGTGATAATGCAACATTTGCAAGAAGAATAACACACCAGCATCTGATTAGACTTGAACATACAGCTTCCTGGGAGAAACGTTCTGCATGAAAACAAGCAATACAGTATGCAGAGTGAGGAAACAATTTTGCCACTCAAAACTCATGGTAAACAAAGTAGATTGGATTAAAATCAGCTTTACTTTATTAATATTACTATTTACTTCCTCTAATTACAGTGTTTACCTCATACAATGCTATGCATGGATTTGCAACTTTTTAACAGTATGAAGAAAATACGGTGTCTGTGTGTGCGCATATATATGCACGCTGTAATTATCTTTAAGTCATTCAAATATTGATCTCAACAACCTAGTATTAGAAAACTGAGGTTGATACTACAGTTCTGTAATCAATAGTTCCAGAGTAATTTACATTTCTATGAGAAAAAAAAATAAAAGGGGGGGCAGAGGGAGGGAAACCCACACTGAAAGACTCAAAATGATTTCGAAGTAAGTGACTCAGATATTATGTGATTTCTGTTTATTATTCCCTACTCTTTCTGATTTTTAATATCAACATAGTGGTCTCAGGACAAAGTTTCAAACCAATCTGGTCTTCTTCCATTTGGCAAACACTGTATCTAATGGTGCTTGAAATTAAACCAGCTTTTTTGGTTACTTCCTGCTTTGCAAAATCCCAGGAAAGATGATGGGCTTCCCCGTTCACGGGCTACAGCAAAGAATACCCAAAAGAAAAAAAGCATATTACTGTTGCTCTCATACACTGGATAAACTAGCCTATGAGGTTCAAGACCATTGCTGTGGTCTAAGCCTCTAAGCCACACAGTTTTTCTCACTCACTCACTCCCTTCTCTTTCTCACCCCAGTCCCAGGCGGATGGGGAGGAGAATCGAAAGAATGCAACTTCCACAGGCTGAGATAAGAACAGTTTAGTAACTAAAGTATAACACAAATCACTACTGCTACCACCAATAATAATACAAGAGAAATACAAGGAAAGAGAATACAACTGCCCACCAAGCCCGACCCAACCAGTGCACCCCCCAGCAGTGAACCCCCACCCTTCCAGGTCTCTGCCCTCCGTTTTTACATCCTGGACATGACGTGCTGTGGTATGGAATAACCTTTTTAGTCAGTTTGGGTCAGGGTCCTGTCTCTGCTTCCTCTTGGGGCTTCCCCTCCTCCCTGGCAGAGCATGAAACTCAAAGTCCTTGGCCAGGTCAAAACATTGTCAAGCAGAAACTATAAACACTGGTGTTATCAGCGCTGTTCCCAGGCCCAAAATCAAAAACACAGCACTGTACCAGCTACCAAGAAGGAGAAAAATGACTGCTGCTGCTGAACCCATGACAACCATGCATGAGGTAAGAGCTACAACTTTAAAAATGGATAAAACGCAATAGTATACAGTATTTTGATTTTTCCTGTAAGTAGAAATGATTGTGATTTTGACCACCTATGCTGGGACAAATGCAAGTGCTGATCAGTCACTACAAATGGCAAAGCAGATGATGCTGTCCCCACCTCACTTGGAATCTGACAATATCGTCTTGGAAAAATCCCTGTCTCACTAGATTAGGAGCGCGTGTAACTTAATTGAAGAGACTTCTTCAACTCTTATCGAGTGTTTCAGTGAGCCAAACAAATGCAATTACAGATGTGCTTAAGTTTGTTTTTTCCTTCTTGAGGGTACTTGAATCTTTTCCTGCATCCCAGAATCTGTTTGGACAATCTAATCTTCTCAGAGAAGAGCAGTTACACAAGCCATGTTTTGAAATGTCTAAGAAACACCTGACAGCCACAACCTGGATTTTTTCTTGTCCATTTGGTAAATCACATAGGCATTTAAATTGGAAGTTACTTATGATGAGCACTTAAAATATTAGCATTCATCCATTTTGGTTTCACCCCCAAAGTAATAGTAATATCTGCATATATGTTACAGCTACGAAGCATATTTTAATTTGATGTACAGTCTGGCACTACTAAAAATATTCTGCTAATTTTTCCATTTGTTTACTCTGTGCTGTCTGCTAATTCTGCATGAATATTTCATTCCACTGTTTCCTACACTGCAAATGTCTCCCCCTTTTCCAGTATACCCACAGTTTAGCATTCCAAAGGGGCTGGGTTTTGCCCAAGCCATCCCTCATGGAACACATTCAAAGTCACTGAATTGACCAGCTGTGCTCTTTCAAACCATACAAATCTGCTGTAGGGCAGGGACAGACTGACACTGTCCAAGATTTATGCTCTAGTTTCCAAACATTTCATGGGAGATCATGACCTTGTTGTGGATTTCTTGGGAGGGGAAACTTAGAATTATTAACTTCACATGGTACCTAAATACACAGATCAATGCTCCTCTCAGCAGAGGATTGCCAGTCTATACAACAACTGCTCTTTTTGTACAAAAGAGGCCATCAACTCTCTCCTTTCTTGAAAATCTCCTCATAAATGTCTCTGATGGCAGACTGCTAAATGCTGAGCTGTGGCATTTCCCTGAAGATATAATTACGAAGCAGTGCGAGGAAAAGAGACAACTCTTTAGACCACACTCTTCTTTCTTTTATGGTCATGTAGTTCAGTGGCTAAATTGTATACTGAATTTAATTTAATCTCTTCTGTTATTTCTACTAGTTAGACAGCAGTCATTTCAGTCAGGCATATTATTAAATTATTTATATGGGACCTTCTACTAGCTCAACTTCATTGAGATGGAGTTTAGAGTTTATAAGCTCAAAAATAATATGAATGTCTGAGATCATGGCAAGAAAGCTGCAGTAGAAAATTAAGTTTCCATGCCAGTATGCATATGCCTTTATATGAGCCAGATGCCTAAAATCCCATCGCCACTGCAGATCTAGAGCATGCAGGCAGAGGAATTTGCAGAGCAACACGATGGGGCGCCTGAGACCAGCCACTCCCCAGGGTTCATTGGCTTTATTGATCCAAGTCTCCCCTGGCACAACAGATAGACACACTGGTTGCATGTAGATATGGCATGTAAGTTAGTCTTGCACTGAATCTCACACAAACAGCCTGCAGTTGTGTCACTACTTAAGAGGCTTTTAAAAGTTGTGTTTTTTCTGGAAAAGAGTCTACTCTTTTCACTGAATCTTTCTGAACTTCTTTTTCCTTAACATTAAATTGAATTGTGTTTGAATGCAGGAGGAGTGTTTGAGTAATACCATTGTATCAATTTTTGCTAGGGGCATCACAGCTTGGTTTTAGAAGTTCGAAAACAAGATAGGGATGGTACCCCAGGGAGGCTATCTATCCCACTCACCTATACTACACAACTAATGTAACACAGGATTAATAATCTTACCCATTCAGCATTTAATGATGAATTTCCCACACTTTTCCTACATAATCTATGTTTTCCATAGAATAGAACGGTTTGGGTTGGAACAATCTTACAGATATAGTTCCAAACCCCTGCCACAGGCATGGACACCTTACTAGACCAAGTTGCTCAAAGCCTGGTCCAACCTGGCCTTGAGCACTGCGAGGGATGGAGCAACCACAGCCAGCAGTTCTCTGGGCAACCTGTGCCAGTGCCTGACCACCTTCACAGTAAAGAACTTCTTCCTAGTATCTAGTCTAAATCTCCCCTGTCAGTTTGAAGCCATTCCCCCTTGTCTTATCATTCCATGCCCTTGTCAAAAGCCCTTTTCCAGCTTTCTTGTCAGCCCCTTTAGGTACTGGAAGCTGCTCTAAGGTCTTCCTGGAGCTTTCTCTTCTCCAGGCTGAACAACAACTCTCTCAGCCTGTCTTCATAGGAGGGGTCCTTCCACCTTGATTACCTTTTGCCTGCTTTTATTCCACTGTTCCCAGACACAGTACGGTACCTATTCCAAACCCCTGCAACATGAGCCTAGCTGGCCGGCATCACAGCATGCTGCAGGCTGGACTGCTGTGCTGTGCTGTGATAGACAGACCCCACCCTTGGCACTTCTGGCTGTGCTAAATGAAAGCAAAGCAGGAAATGATCAGCTCTCTTCAGCACTGTTACCACTATATGCAACTACCTGGAGTTAAGACTTCTTCCAAAATTACCCTTTTTTGATATGCTCAACTAGAAATTGGCTAGGTTCTACTGACAATGATTTTGTAGCTTGCTATTTATTTTCACTATAAGAGCAGTTATTCAGTAATTATCTGCACCATAGCCACATTCTTCCAATTACACATGCACTGACTCAATAAAATAAAATACATGTGCTAATATCCTCAGAAACTTTGTGAACTTTTTATACCAAGTTTCCGTCCACAGAACGTGTGAGTTGTGCAGCAATATTAGGATGGAGCCAACCTTTCCTTCCCAAATGTGGTATTATTGAAGTCAATTGAGTAACACCCAGTTACCCAAGCAACAATGAAAGTTAGAGCAATGTGGTTTGGATTTCAAAGATTGAGGTGTTTCCTAGGCATTTAGCTGAAGGGCATGTGGTTAGTTTCCATGATCTTTAGGCACTATAGTAAGTACTATTTTTACAACAGCGAGCTGCAACTATCTTCTTTCAAAAACCTGCCCATCAGCTGCTGGGAAAAGAGCTCAAAAGTTCTTGTTGTTAAACGATATCAAACCGTGTTATAAGAGATTATAAGAACAAGGAACACGTGAAAAAGAAAGACCGGAAAATAATAAGGGCTTATCTACCCCAAGTTGTTCTTTGACTTAGCATGTTTTTAAATTAATCTAGCCAAACTAGTGCAAAAGCTTTGTAAACTTCATAAACCACTTTACCATAGTTTAAATCAATTTAAAAAACAGATTAAAGTCTTGGACACAGGAACTTGTTACCATGAGTAACAGATTTCTGCATCGCAGGCAACCTGCGGTGAAGTGGAATATGTCATATAAACTGAAATAACACTGTCTGTACAGACGCTTGTTTTAATTTATCTGAATCACCTAAGCTTGTATGAAATGAAGACCTCCTGTAAAAAAAGCCCAGGAAAGGTGAAGCGGCAAATGTTCAAGAAAAGCACATGGATAGTGTTCCCAATTTTACACCACATGCATAGAGGTCTGGTGATAAACATTCATGTAACGCAAATTTATAGCTCTGCTGAGGGCTCTTCATAACATCAGAACATCAGAAGAACAAAGCTAGAGTGTTTTCTTGCCAAAATGGGATTTTCTAGCACTTTGCAGATTGCTTGTTTTTATAGAACTATCAGTTTATTTGACTAGTTTGTCTTTTTCCCTTGCAGCTTGTGAACTTAACCTGCAGGAACAGCAGCATTCAAAAAGTTAGTTAAATACTGCAAACCACATCAAAGATCACTGCAGTCGGCTAAAAAATCACTGTTAACCTCAGTGATCTTTTGCATACGTGCATTCTGCGCTCCAATGTCTGACATGCAAAGATGACACTTTATGATGTGGGAGGTTACAGAAAAGAGGTGTGAGAACTGAGCTGCTATCCATTCCAAAGTCAGCATCTTCATGTTCAAGAAATATTTACCATTAGAGGTGGACAAAAGTAATCAGTAAGTCACATATTTAATGATCACGTCTTCTGCAATTCTTTGTGAAGTGTCACTAAGACTGCGTTAAAATCACACAATACACGTGAGTTTAATACAAAATATATATAATAGTCTTAACTGAGCAATTCAGTTCAGAAGAAACTCAACATACACTGCTTGAACAAACATATTAAGCTTCTGGCTATTTGCTGTTTATTTCCTCTGCTATTTATACTCGCAATTTATAAATAATATTGATTTAAAAAATTAATCAGCTCAGGTGGCAAGTGTTCCTTATGCTTTCTAATTGCTTAAGAGTTGGAAGAATTAGAAACAATTTCCATGACATAACAGAGCAAGGCCAACATGTGCCACTTAAGTTTTTCTAAGCAACCTCTTTCCCCATTTTGCCATGGAACTGCATACAAAAATTAATCACTAGAAATCCAATCAGAGTGGGTTATGCCATGAAAGTCTGCAAATATTTTTCCCAGCATCTCCCTAAGTATACTTCCAATCCTGACCCCAATTCTCCAGATAGTTCAGCTGGACTCCTTTGAAAAAAGCATTCCATACAATATTTTCAAAAGCAAGTGAAACGCTATGGTCTGGCTCCCCACCACAAAAGCAGGGACATTGAAAACTAGAAATTATATTCCTGGCTTTTATACTACCGGTTCCTTTCTCAGCCTTATGCAGCAGACTTGTTTTGTCACTGACCTTTGTGGTGCTGCAACAAGAAAGGTTTGACGCAATAAATCATAATGTCACACTTGGTGTAATTGTATAATACCAGAGGGTTTTTTTTTCTTTAATCAAGGTGAAATACAGGGCTACCCTCTCTTTAGTGGGTTCAAGTAAACCCTAAATCCCAGGAAAAATTAATTTTCTTGTCCTAATGGAATCCCCAGTTGGCCATGAACAATCTGGGCTAGTGTTATCTGCCAAATTGACTTTGGCACAATAACACACAGAAAATTGGGTGCAGGGCACATTAGAAAATGAGCTAAAAATTCGCATTACTCAAGCCCAGCTCATCATGTTTACCTGCAGTAAAATTCATCTTTAAATAAACCCCTTATGCACTTAGGGCTAAATTACAAGCAACTTCACACTCAGCATGCTCCAACCCATTTTGAAGCTCATTAACTTATTTCTGAGTCATAACATAAAGTTAACTCCCAGCAGAATTTCATCTTTATGGGGTTAAATGAACTGGTGGAAGGATTGAGACCAAGACTAAAAGTTTTATGTCCTTTAACACTTTTGCGCTTTATTCTATGAAAATTTTGTATTGAAGAAAAGCCTTATTTGTGCCTACCAGAAAATAAAGATCTCAAGGATCTGCCATCTAGCCAAGAAGTACATCTATCAGAACTGCTCACTACGGAGAAAAGAGGAAAATGCAGCCCCAGGAGCAAGAGTCAGACACTTTAAGCTGCTTCATCCTCCCCAAATTTATATCCTCACCCAGCAGAAGAGCATGTTGCTGCTGCTGTATCACCACCAAAGCCTGAGAAGATCAATACTTAATGTGTAATTAATAATAAAGTTGTGTTTAAGCAACTTTCATTGATTGTTTGCACACAAGTTTTCCAAATCACGTCTCTGTACTTAAATCTTGTGGTTTGTTGATTTATGCAAAGATGAGCATTTAGAGGTAAACTCCCCATATCAGGTGTAAAGGGAATTTCTATAAATACTGTGATCAAACTCTTGGAAACCAGGGCAAGAAGACGATCCTAAAGAAAACCAAAGACAGGAGCAGTTAGAAAGAGAAGCAGCCCTAACAGCTGACTTGCAACACAGTTACAGAGAGCTTTTGTCAAACCCACTCAAGAGGGTCCAGTTTATAACCCATTTTGAACAGATTATTTCTGGCTTTACTTTCTTCAGTTTATTGAAGTGAGTCGGTTTATTTTCCAACCTGTGAACAGATGGAAGATTGCACTGAAATTCAGACTCTGTCTTGTATGGTTTTACTCAAAGTCCATCTTTTGATGGTTTGTTTGAGGCAGACCAATTCTGAGTATTTACACTTCATTGTCATTTAACAAAATTTTAATTGATTAACTCTCATTTAAAGAATATTCCTGATGGCACCAAACACAAACAAAATTTCAAGGTCAATGGAGGTTTTGTTGGGTTGTATTTCAAAGAAGAAGTAAATAATAGTGAAAGGATATAGATGTCACGTTGCCTTGATCCTAGGTTCGAATTATATATTAATGAAAACTTCTTATACACCTTCTTCAGGACTGAAATCAGCTCTATGCATGGGAAAGAGTGTTTAGTACTGAATAGTGATTCCAGGTCTCCTTAATTTAATCCTGCTGCAATACTTAAATACTACCACAGTATTCTCACATCCCCTTCCTAATAAACATAAAATATATATATTTATACTCATTAGCAGGGGATGTGAACATATATTACACATTTTTGAAAGCTATTTATGTATTTGCAAACCAATAACCCCCATCTTTTTCTTTCTTTTTTTTTCAATTAATAATGCTGTGGAGAAGCCTTGATATTTATAGGTACAGGTTTTTCAAAAGAAGAGTTAATTATATTCACCAGCCATAAGCAGAATATATAAGAAACAATTTATAAACTAAACACAGGATTTTGTGCTTTGCAGAAATCAGAGCTAAAATAAAATTATGTCTACATTCACGTATCAGAAATAGGTATGGATTCACTACAGTATATCAAAACATAATCAACAGGTGGCAGAGCACTACTGTGGTTTGGATTTTTTTTCCTGTTGGGTTTTTTTTGTGTGTTTTTTTTTTCTTTTCTCAGCATGCATTTATCTACATTAGATTTATAAGACAACAGTGTTAGAGCTTAACAAGGCTTTGGGAATAAATGTGTGGTTTTGAAACGTGGCAATTAGAACACAGAAGAAAGAAGAAAGCGTTTAACCCATGCACCTGGTGCATGGAAGAAAACTCCTTATTTAGATATTGCAGTAACTCCATCCTAGAAGGCAGAAAGATTCAGAAGAGGGCAAACTGCAATATCAGACTGACTTCCAAACTAAAAAACTGGCATATGAGCAGGGAAAAACCTGAAGCCAAGCCTAATTATTGTCCATATTTCCCTATTCAGGGAAATATAGCAGAAGTGTACAACAGAAAGACCTTTTGAAGAAAACTCTACACTAGTGATTAAACTTGTAACTCTCCTAGGAGCAGCTGGGAGTACCTCTCCATGCTGGCCTGTGAAGCTACGTTTCTCACGTGACACTGCTCAATTAGCATCTAGCACATTTTCTGCCTTCAACACTGTCATGTTAGTAAGTTAGCTAAAATCTCACAAGTAAATACACATGCACATGCGCACACCCATATTTTTGTAAGTAGTGACAGAACAAGGGAGACTGGCTTTAAAATGAAAGAGGAAGATTTAGATCAGGTATTAGGAAGAAGCTCCTTATCTGGAGGGTGGTAAGGCACTGGCACAGGTTGCCCAGAGAAACTGGTTGCCCAACCCTGGCAGTGCTCAAGGCCAGGCTGGACGGGGCTTTTAGCAACCTGCTCTAGTGGAAGGCGCCCCTGCCCATGCAGGTGGGTTGCAACGGGATGAGCCCTAAGGAACCTTCCAACTCAAACTGTTGTATGATACTATGATTCTATGATATACACATCTGTGCTCTCAACCACCATATGAAATATACCACTGCCACCGCTGGAAATATCTTAAGACATAAAGTAAAGCAAGTTCTTGGATTGAACTGTGGCTGAATTGTTCTATGTTTAGGAATAAACATCTGTGAGATTCATAGCAAATACATGGCACTATAAAACAGAAATGCTTAACATGATGAAAACTGAACCTGAGTGCTGTTTGCTGCAGCAGCTCATACCAGGTTACTGTGGCTTTTTACTCATCTTCGAAGTCCTAAATTGAGACGTTTGAGCATGCCACAGGGATGCGTAACGGTGGCCCCGGTTGTGGGAGAATAAGGGAAATTAGAGACCACCTCCTCCCAGTCCCCCAAAGTCCTATTAAGCACAAAGGAAAACTTACTTAGGGTAAAATGCAGCTGTTACTTCCAGGGTGGGATGTGCTTGGCATGCACGGAAACTACACAGTAATCATTCCCCAAATAACCTTGCAACTTTGGCATATGCTAAGAGAAGATGAACAGAGGGTGGAGTGGAGTAAGGGCCCTGCAGACAGCCTCTGTTATACTCCTTGCAGGAGCAGGAACTTGAAGGCACCATGTACTGATAAACCATACAGCAGCTGCCAAACAAGCAAACTAGGTTTGTATTTTTAAAAGCAAAGCAAGAGGATTTTACACCCATCAGTAACAAAGTCTGTGTGAGCAGAGTCACTCAAGCTCCATAGGCACAGAGTTAAAAAATTGAAACCTGTTTTAATATGGAGAAGCCTGGACAGATCCAAGGGCCTGCTATAAGGTCAGGCTCAACAGCACTGACAAAGAAAGAACTGGCAGTGGGAGAGGAGGCTTTGTCCTTGTGTAGGCAGATTAAGAAACAGAGCTAACAAGTCTTTAATCAGGAAAGACTATCCTTGAAGCCTGGTACATCTTGGAAGCACCTGGACATTGTCAACATATGGCTTCACACATCAGCAGAACTTTAGGGTGTCCTTTCACTGAAAATGATGCAACCGTATGCAAATTAACTGACCACCCCGTACATGGTGGGAGGGTTACAGGAAGTTAATAACCTGAATCAAACTGTATAGATATGTGAAATTAGGAAAGGGAAATCAGGGAAGACTCTATTTTAACTTCTGGGGTCAGTTGATGGGCTGAACCTGTCTTCTCCCCCATAGGGACGCCTGTTGGGTAAGGACTTTATGTGTGGTAAATAACTCATGCTAGCTGTTATTAGTGATTATAGTGTGGTCATGCATCACTTCAAGCTTGATTCTGCAGACAGTCCCTATCACCGGCAATTACGAACATTATTTTGTCACGATTTTATATTAATAAAGAGTGTTAGTCTGTAAACTGTTAGTGTTGGTCCTTCGTGGGCGCTAGCAGCTGCCAGCAGCGGATAACATAACGGGGAAGACCTGATGAGGGGTCCCACTTACGCTGTTTGAGTGTTTCCCTCAACAAGTCAGTTGAATCACCCTCCAGACTGTTCAGTGAAGGGTTCCTATAACAGGATGCTGACAGACTTGTCAGGCACAAGGGTCTCAGCTTTCCTGGGGTGCTGGCAGATAGATCAGACACTAGGGCTTGAGAAAATCTCCTCCTCTTCACGTGACACTGGTGTAATCCCAGGCATTCTGGATGCCTGCTGCAGGACTCAGGGGCTGCAGGGCTCCCCTGCCTTGAGGAGACACATTGTTAGGGTCCTGGACCTTGCACAGATGATTTTCTGGTGTTTAGAAGATGGCAATTTCCATACTTCAGCAAAGTAAGCACAATTCCTCCCATTACATATGCACTGACTTTATAAAACTTATGTGCTAAAATCCTCAGAAACTTTGTGAACTTTTTATACCAAGTTTCCATCCACAGAATACACGAGTTGCACAGCAACATTAGGATGGAGCCAACCTACTTTCCTTCCCAAATGTAGTATTACTGAAGTTAATCGAGTTACACCCAGTTACTCAAGCAAGAATGAACTTAGAGCAATGTGGTTTGGATTTCAAAGTCTGAGGTGTTTCCTAGCCATTTAGCTGACAGGGCACATGGTTCATTTCCATAATCCTTAGGCACTATACTAAGAATTACTTTTACAACAGCAAGCTGCAGGTTTCAAAAACCTGGCCAAAAAGAAAATAATCTTCAGCTGCCCAAGTTCAGAATAGCATCATGAACCCACAGAAAACAAACCATGGTGCTTGAGAAAGCACTTGGAAGAGCTAAATCCCTCATCTTATAATATTTATTGGGTGGGGAGAGAGAGGGAGAAAGAGAGAGGGAGACCCACTTAGAACAAACTTGCTACCGAGAAAGAACTGCAGGTAAATTGACTTGCTCAGCAGGAATAAATCAGAGAGGTCAGTGAAGAAAAACACTTTTTGTCTCCATCTATTGGTCAAAAGTCAATTTAGCTGCTGCTTGGGTATATATTTTGCAATACTATTCCAGAAAGGACATCTGCGTACCAAATACCCTAATATCCCCATCTTTTCTACCTTGTGATGAGCCTTTCTGATGCCCTAGAGCACATTCTCCATCTGCCTAATAAAAGCCTTTTTGTACAGAATGCAGGTGTCCAACTTCATTATTTGCTTGTAGGGCTGCAATAATGTAGCAGTCTCTAACAAAATGTGTTCCTCACTCAAAAATAAAGTATGTTTCGTTGCAAAAGGAGAACATTACAAATAGTATCATAAACTGAAGAGGTAATGTGGGTTGTTAACTAAGCACAGGAGTTAGAATAGCATACCACAGGATGATCTTGATATCTGGTGACCTGGAAATTGGAATCATTGGGGTCTTTTGTATAATAAATGTAAATGTAAGAATCTGGACCAAAAAGAACTGGTTCAGGAATTCTTCAGTCAGGAAAGACCATCAGCACTTCAAGAAAGAAGGTGCAAAGGGAATAAGCAGCTATTTAAATGTCAGCAGCATCCCTTTTTTCCCCTTATTTTTAACATTAACATTCACAACAAAACAACCTGTATGTAAGTTAATATTGGCATACTGTCCCTGTTCAGAAAGCATTCCTGCTGCATTACAGAAGGCAGCTGGGTGGCACAGTAAATGTGTCATTTGCTATTTAACATCTCTGTGACCTGGATTTAAATTCAGAGTCTCACAAAATGAGACTTCAGTTTGCTCAGAAGGCTATTAAGACACACACAGAAACACTTGTGAGGCTTCCAAAGCCAGCGGGTACGCGCTCCCTGCGCTCGCCCCTGTGGATGCACACCCTCAGGGGCCGCAAGAGAAGGGGGAGCTGGATAATTTTTATTAAAAGGATGCCTTCAGTTTGGAAGAAAGGCACCCAACTACTGTGAATAAACCTTCTGTTTATTTAAAAGTTTACCCACAATGCTTTACCCTCCCCATGAGAAAAGGCATTTGATATGTTGCTGCCCATCTTAGTGCCTCATCACAGAGCTTTACAGGTCTAATTGTTTTCCTATCCACAAAGAGTAAAAAGGAGAGCTGTGAAAAATTCAACAATTCTATATTCTCTCCCTTAAAGCATTATTATCCACCATCCACTGCATAATATTCCCAGCCTTGCTGGTGCATCTGCATGTGGGAATGAATTGCCTGCCTTACCGTTAAGAGGAAGGACAAGTGCTTATGATGAGGCTTATCTTTATATTAAGCTCAAAACTCTCTTTTTTATTAGTTTTACATGCAACACCTCAAAAGTATTAAAAATTCAGCTTCAGCATGAATCAATCTTTCATTATTGGGCCCAATTATTACCATTTTGAGAACTGGCCCAGGAAGACCTGGGTATCAACAGACAGGTGTGCTGGCATCCCTTTACCATCACATACCACAAGTGATACGAACCTAGCCACTCTCCCCAAATTTCTGTGCCCTCTATCCCACTCCCAGTGTGAGGACATGCTTTAATCCTCATCAAATGCCAGCCTAGATCCCTGCAACTGCTGCAATGATCCTGCCTCCAGGGTCCCATCCTCTGCAACTAGCCGCATCCAGCAGCTATCCCAGGTGAACCTGAAATCTCCTTTTTCATACGTACTTTTTTCTTTCTTTTTGCCTAATGCATTCAGATTGATTCTTTGGTGGGAGCCCATAGTGGTGCAGGCACGGAGAAGTACGTACAAAAGTATCATCAATGTACAGACTTAAATTAATCCTGACCAAACCTTAGACAAGAACCCCAGAAACTCAGCTGAAAGCAGAGGTACTTGTAACTTCTCCAGGTAAATAAAGTTTACATAGAATTTGATTTTGCCATTATTTCCTTGAAAAATACAAATAATTCTGTTTCAGATAGGAGAAATTTAACCAAAGTATCTCACTTGTCAACCTGAATCAAATCATTAAATAGTAACAAACACCTGTCTGAACTGCCACGGGGTCTTTTCATTTTTATTTAAAAAACTTATCGTGAAGCATTTCTAAACATGACAAAGAGAATGAGTTGAGTTGTGAGTAATGCTGAGAGGTTCTTGAGAAAGCAGCAAGCAGAACCACAGCTATATTTTTCAGGACACTTTTATTAGTCTTTTTACTTTTCTATCTGGAAGGTAGGACCAAAATTAACTCTCAAAAACCCCTATGGACCCACTGATGTCTGAGTCTATATCTCACAAAGTAGCAGTGGCCCAGCCAGCTTTTGCTCCCTTCCTCACTGCTGCCCTGCCCTGCTGCAGAGGCCAGTACTTCGTCCATTTTCAGTCTGAACTTCCTTCCCCAAAGCATCTTATTACTATTTTTCTTATTATATGAAGCGTCTCCTTCAGCACAGACAGGTCCCAGAGCAATCTGAGGTCTGAGAGTACCAGACCAGGCTGCGCCGCAGTTGCCCCTGCTCCCCACATCCAGGTCTGAAGGTGCTACCTGTTCCCTCAGTCTCACTCACGTTCTCCTACCCTTTTCCTATTTTATTGCATTAACAATTCCAGTATGATATGCAAAAGAACAGCTCTCAGGAGGAGACCCAGTCTTCAAGATTTGGCTGGCAGCTAGCATAAGGAGATGCCACACCCTGTGGATCTCATGTTGACCCAACTGAGACTCCTTGCATCTCTCCACAGTTTGAGTGCATACACATATGGAGTTAAACCCACATACTTGTCTATTTACATCCTCAATTTTATCTGTATTTTGTCATTGTCACCAAGAGGTATATGTGCTAAAACACCTACAAGCCCCAGGTTTCATCATAGATCTCTTTCTTCTAGAGTTTATTTTATTTATTTTATTTTCCTGCAGAAAACTCTCATTGGGATGTTATCCACTGATTTATTCAATTCCAACAGGACTCTTTGGGACTGGGGAGAACTACAAATCATGTGCTTCAGAATAAATCAAAGCATAAAATTACATTGCCTCTGGCAACAAAAAGATTTTATTATCTGCATTTCCATACAAAGAAATTACAGGAGAATTTGCATTTGAGTTTAAAGGCCTGACTTGTTCACAGTTGAAATGTAGCAAGAAAAGATATGTTCCTCCAATCTTATCCTGATAGGAATCAGTTTGAACTGATTTGTCCCCTCTCTGGTGGCAGGGAGTGAATGCAGAGCGCCTGCAATTGTGGATGTAGGCTATTTCGTTCTGTGCGGCAAATCAGTGGAGATTTTATGTGTAGCAGGAATTGAATTGTGCATCTCTCCCAAATGATGGGAAAATTACTCCCCATGAAGGTAAGGCTGTAGAAGGAATCAAAGTACAGTACAAAGAACACTATAAATATAGGTCAGCCTCTCTATATCATTTTATCCAGAGAAAGAATAAACTTGGAGACATGTTGAAAACAGATAATTGCATTGTCTGATACACATTTGCAGTGTATAAAATCTTCTATTTCAAAAATATCATCGAAGCTAAAAATGGGCTATATACGGATTAGCTATAACAGTCAGTAGTTAATGATTCACCATAATTTAGCTGTAAGCTAGAAAAACATAAAAATAGCTCCAGAAACTAATTTCTTATGCTGTTTCAGGCATACAGATGATTTAAACTCAGGCATTTCCATATTTTTCAGATCCCTGAGCAATGGCATCTGATAAGAAACCGACCTGTTTAGACATTCTCTTTCTA
The DNA here is from genome assembly GCA_017639245.1 of Myiopsitta monachus. Classification (NCBI taxonomy): domain Eukaryota; kingdom Metazoa; phylum Chordata; class Aves; order Psittaciformes; family Psittacidae; genus Myiopsitta; species Myiopsitta monachus. Next base: position 53,042,282 of record CM029921.1, read on the forward strand.
GGGTAAATAACGACACTTTATGACATCCTGGAAAAGATTGTGTAGTTCTATAATTGGTAATTTTGTACAGCTTGCATGAGGTCTGTATCATTTCACAAGTTTCACAAAGCAACTGCTCTGACTAGGGTGCTATAATTGATTACACAAAATTGCCAGGGTAGAGAAACGAGCACACTATCATTTACATTGATTGAAAATTGGTGGGACCGAAGAGCGATTTATAGCAACCACAACTGAACTCCTAATGGCAGGGAGAGGTATACTACTCACGTCTTAGGCACACTGTGAAGTTACAAATCATGTAAGAAGTGATTCCGGATATACCGTCTGTGCCAGTGGATCAGCCTGGGGTAATTTCCAATGGGACAGCACAGCTTTCTAGTGCATATCACAGGGAAAAGCCAGAGCTCAGCGTTTAAATGCTGGTGTTTCGTTCCATGAAGCTGAATCCCGAGCTGTTTCCCTGGATCTCCGTAAGTGATGCCAGCCTGATACCAGCTTTATTATTGGCATCTTACTCACCTGCTCACCTCATTCGGGAGGCTCAGCCCTCAGTCATAGAGCAAACTCCTGCAAATGCAGCATCTGCTTTTGAATTCCCTAACATTTCTCTCTGTGAGTGAATGAGACTTTTAGCCATCGGGTTCAGCTCTTGTCAGATTTATCTCTAACTGAGCAGAGAGTTTGTGATCTCACAGGCTTCGGTGACGAGGCTCAAATGAGCTCAAATGATTTTCTGTATGCTACAGCGAAAGAGGGTCTATACTGCCCTTATTTCACCACAGCAGCTCAAGTCCTGCAAGGAGTCTTTCTGCTTCCCAGCTACTGGAAAGAGAAGACTGGATGGACAATATAGCAGCAAACATTCTGTCCTCCTCATGTATTTTGGATGAAGTCTGCATCTAGATCCACTATTTTCCTGGCATTGGCGCAGAAAAGAACAAGCTTGTTACATCATCTTCCAAAATTTCATCACCTATTACCATTAGTGGTACAAGAACCGAAGATTTCTTACCCAAATGAAAACATGTACAGCTAATTCAGGTTTAAACTTTCAGTGTTTCAGACAGAAACACTACTACTATGTCATACCACAGCCCCAGGTGCCTTTCCTCACCGCTGCTCGGAGCCCTAAATGTTAATGGAAACCTTGCTATTGCAGAAGCTGTGAGACAATTAATAAGCAGAACTCTGCTGATAAACTGGTGAAAAAAAAAATGAAGAATATTCTTACACTTAAGATATATATACAAAGTGCACATATATTATAAAATATATATACATGCACACTACACTTCTTCCATACATATGCATATACTTTATACTGCTGCATCTCAGACTGACATCAGCAGGAGCCATGCCAGTTCTTGAACTCAGACTCCAGTGTTTTTGTGAACACCACAAAATAACTGAAAGTGCTTATTATATCAAATTCCTACACCAAAATCTTTTATGTAGCTTCAGAGCTTCCCATAAAGACATTAAGCACAGCTATGAAAAACAACAGTCTTCCAGGAACTGCATTACAATGACTCTTTTCCAACAACAGTCATCAGAAAATCTCTTTAAGATGTTCGATGTGGTAGAATATGTAAACGACATAGAGTTGCTAGGAGATAAAAAACTATGTGAATTTGTGAAAATATTGCAATCTGCTGCCTTTGAATCTGCAAGGTCAGCTGTATTTTTCATGAGGATAACATTTATTTTGTGTCCATGCCAAAAATGAATTTCTGTGCAGGTTATTTCTTCACTTAATACTAGCTGACCAACTGTACCTATAAATTGGTATTTATTACAAGGTTGGTTAACTTCCTCAAAGTTACAGCCCTATAATTATGTTTTGCCAGACTAATTAATAAATACACTGCACACTATTCCTTTCTGCTGAAACATGCAAAGGATCTACAGTCAACACTTCTGTATCCATTTATTTTAGCATTTCATTAAATGTTAGATATGTCTCTTCTTAATGAAAAATGCTGGAACACGAGAATGAAAGTGTGGTTTACTGTCCAATTAACAAATCTAGTAGCTTACTCTGTCACTCAATAAATGATAACCCATTGCTCATAAATCAGGAAGAGAACTACTTAGGCATAGACCTTGTAATCAATGCTACAACTATTGGCTGCTCTCCACATAATCCAGTGCTATATGTGCAGCATGATTTTATTCCAGTAACACATTAACAGAATGTAAAACCATTTTAACTTTTGTAAATGGTCTAATGGCGTTGCAGCAAAAAGCATTTGACCATTTTTTAAAATAAATGCATCCTGATGACAAATGTGTTTAGCAATTTTAGTGATGATCCAGCAACATGAACTTAGTGCTTTTTCATCCCTATGTTTCAGATGGGCTTTCCACCAACTTAGGTGCACTAACTAGGATTCAATTTTCTTATGGATATTAATTTTCTGTCTTTTCATGGATATTCGCAGACTCACAGAATGGTTTGGGTTGGAAGGGGCCTCAAAGACCATCTAGTTCTTGCCCCCAAACCCTGGGCAGGGATAGCTTCCACTTGACCAGGTTACTCAAAGCCCTGTCTAAACTGGCCTTGAATACTTCCAGGATCGGGGCAGGCACAGCTTCTCTGGACTACCTGTGCCAGTGCCTCACCACCCTCACAGCCAAGAATATTCCTGGGATTCCTTTACTGTTGCATCTGCAGATGAAGACACTGCTTTTATGGGCAGCATCAGTTGCACTGTTTGAACATAAAAAGGGTGCCAGAAAGCTGCAGGTTGTTGGGGCAATGGTAAGAGGCTTTAGAATGTTATTGTGCCAGTAAGCTCAGAATAAAAGCAGCAGTTTTCCCACAAACATTGCCACTAATGACTTCCAGGCATTATCCCGGTGTGAGGATTTTCCACTCCACTGTGGAAAGACGGCAACATTTCACTTCTTGGCTTAGTTCTATAAACCTTTTCTGATGTAAAGTTTCTGTGCTCTGAATGCTCAGAGGGTATTAAACAGGGTAAGTGCTAAAAGCATCTCATGGGAAATAAAACAGAAACGTGATAAAAGACTACAGATATATTGACAGAAAGCAGAGAGCAAGATACACAGTTTATGTCACTTTTTGTTTGACAACCTATTTCTGCTGACGCTGATGCAGACGCCATGAGGAAGTGAAGGAAGTGGAGGCCGCAGTAAAATGATATGTGGTACTGATATGTCAAACATAAAAAGCCTGATGAATCCAGCAAGCTTTTTCTAAAGTGAGCTCACTCATTTGCTAAGCAGCTTTGCTTGAGCTTTCACGGCTAGAGCTGCGGAGGAACAGTAACTGAATTAAGAAAGATCCCCCTGGGATATATGAAAGGGTGAGAAGGTCCCAGAGTAGTGAAGAATAAATCCTAATTCTTACCCCAAAGAGAGAAAATGGGATAATCATGAAAATATTAGCAGAATAAGCGTGTTGAATTACAGCCAGAGGATCTTTATCAAAGTCATCCTAAGTAGGATTGAGGAAACACTTAAATTAATAATATGTGGATTAGCACAGTTTCAGGATAAAATGGTTTTTATGTACCAAATCTTCCTGATCACACAAAATGAAGAAATAGAGGGATTTTGCGTAACTTCTTTGCAGAAGTTTCTTAAAAGAAGTTTCATAAAAGAAATTATCTAGATGCACAATAAAAGAAAATTTTTGAAACAAGAGAAAACAGGCTTGACTGTTCTGCTGTACTGTCTACACATGTACTGAAGCAGATAATTTAGATTGGTTCAGAAATATAATGAAAATATGTTTTTTCTATTCCCTTCTCTTCCTGGAAGAAGCAATGCCTTTCCTAAGGGAAACAGTTGATGTACTGCCAGGGTGATGTCGGCACTACCAGTAAAGAAAAATCAACACATGTTATTGTGAGAGCTAATGGGAAATAGGAGGGTGGAGAAAAAGAGATGTCTCTGAAACTTATCTGAATGCAAGGAAATACTAACAAAGAAAATAGATATTCTGCTACCACAAGAAAAAAAAAAAAAAGATGAATGATGGGACATCCTGCCCATCTACTCTGCTCTTGTGAGACCTCCCTTGGGAGTACCGTGCACAGTTCTGGTGAGCTCAACATAAGGACATGGAGCTGTCAGAGGAAGTCCAGGAGGGCCACGAAGATGGTCAGGCAGCTGGAGCACCTCCCATATGAAGAGAGGCTGAGGAAGTTGGGGCTGTTCAGCCTGGAGAAGAGAAGGCTGCATGGAGACCTCATAGCAGCCTTCCAGTACCTGAAGGGGGCCTGCAAGGATGCTGGGGAGGGACTCTTCATCAGGGACTGTAGAAAAAGCACAAGGGGGAATGGGTTGTCCTGGGTTCAGCCATTCTATGAGTCTATGAAATGGAAGGCAAGAAATTTCTCAACAAAGTCTCTGCCACTTATTGACAAAGAGGGACTGAACCTTCCTTCTGCAGCAGTGGAGCTGACACTCAGACAGAAAAACTTACCGCACTACAGACAGACTGGAGCTTTCACATTTGTTCAGGCTATACCCAAACAAGATTTTAGTTAGTCATGAAGGCACAACTTAATTGAGATTTATCATGCCAGATGTGTCCTGTGAAAACTACCATCTCTTCCTAGCAGCAGGCAGTATAATAAGTAAACATAAACATAAAAGAATTATGCAAAGACCAATAGTTCAGTGAAGCAGGAGAATGATTACTTATCATCAGTGGCCAAACAGGCATGAGATGAAACACAAGTTTTCTGAAGTGTTTTAACAGCTTCAGTGTTGCCCGAGTGTTGGGGAATGATCTTAATGCCAACAGGCATGTATCTGGCCTCATCTAATTTCAGGCTCCATCACAAGCTCTGTTTGGGAGGACACTGTCATGAATTGCAATGGAATAGCCCAACCAGTATATTTTTCCAGAAAATTCAACAATTCTCAGGAATAAGATGAGCTTCCATTTGTCTTCTCCAGACTCCACCATTCTCCCTTCCCTTAACCCTGTGAAGGCATCATCTCACTGCCTTTTAAAGTGTTTTTGCTCTCTAGTTGCCATATTTAATGGATATACGTATTGGCTGAAGGTGTGGTGTTACCTTTCTTCCTCAAAAGTGCTTCTTAATCAAGATATGTGAGCAATATACCTCAAGGGTAGGTGATTCATTCAGGCACCGGTATTAACTGCCTGCAGTTTTCAGTTTTGTGGCTCTATCCCTGTGAAAGGAATATGCTGGAACTGAACGTGTTCGGAATCACTTGCTTTAACAGGATAGCCAAGACAAAAAAGACAAAACAAATAAGGCAAAATGGTAAAACTGGAACAACAAAAAAAAAAATCTGCAAAATCCATTTTAATGCTTTCCATTGATAATACGAACATCAAAACCAGAGATACCACATGGACACCATCTGTGTCAGTGGCTTGCAGCAAGTTCTAGTTGGAAGAGTCTTCTCCAGCAGACCTATAGGAAGTTCTAGTTGGAAGAGTCTTCTCCAGCAGACCTATAGGAAGTTCTAGCTGGAAGAGTCTTCTCCAGCAGACCATCTGAGGAAGCCAGTTCACGAATGCTGTAGCACCCAAAGCTCATAACTGATCGTACTAAGGCCTCTGGAATGCAGATGCAAGTTAGAAGAATAAACAAGAAAAGACTCCTTGGACTTTCTGGACTTGTCCACCTTAATGACCACTAAACTAACTGTAAGATTTGTGACCTCACCTGATTTTACAAGACCACCTCTATCTCAGTCTGCAAATTTCTGCAAAATACAAATGTGTAATTTTTGTTTCCCCCCATTTTTTCCACTTCATGATTTCACTTCTGAGGTTGAAATGGTCATTATGTTTGGAACTAAAAAGCCTGGCAAAGTTTTATACAATTATTGTACTTTCCTAATTGGGTTATTCACAGCAGTGAAGTTTTTTCCTCAGTGCACCTTACCTTTCAGAGCAATCCTGTTTTCCCTTTTCCTATTTTTAAGCAAAAGGCAGATTTAATACTTTACCTAAACAGACTAATTACTTGGTTAGATGCTTTTAGGCTGACTGCTGAAGGAATAAGTAGATTGCATTTCATTAATCAAAATCAGCTTTAAAACCCTATTACTCATAAAACATTTACATTTTACAAATCAGCTGGTATACTCACAAGACTATCCATTAGAGGTCTGCTTGTGCCTATCTAGGATTCAACTTCTTACCAAGGTTGCTATGTGTCTAATGAGTACAACGTGTTCCAGTGACCTCCACAATGTAAAAATGCTGCCCTTGTTTAGACACAAATTGCTTTTCTCCATTTTACTTGGTGAACATAAAAGTATTTAGCATGCTACTGTGCCATGCATAATTTAATGCTATATTTATTATTCTCCTGTTCTTCCAATATTTATGTACTGAACTCAAAGATAACACTAGAACAGAAGCCACAAACAATAACCCCCCCCCCAAAAAAAAAATACCAAAACAGATGAAGTGAACATTGCCTGCGAACAGTGGTCACAGGCTAATATATAAGGAACTTTTCAACCATGAGAAAAAAACGTCAAAGGACTTAAAACAGAATTTTTTCATTAGTTGAACTGTAACACCGAGTATTTCCAAAAAACAAAGGCAGAGAAGGTACAGCTTAAAAAAGCACAACAGTTAAATTGCAGCCAACAAAGTATTGACTGGATTTCTGTTTTGCTTACTAACAGCAGAGCAATGTTCTGCCTTAGACTTCCCAGGAGCCATTTCCCAAATTGCTCTATCTCTCTAAATCTCTAAAATAAGAATAGTAACAATTCTTATCTCCTACTTTAAAATGCTGTGAAGATCTCGTCAGGTGCTTGTACAAAGACTTTCATGGCGGTTCTGAGCAAAATTGAAATCTCTGGACACTGCTGAAATTTAAATAAAATTATTACTACTGACAATTACTGATGATCAGCATCTCGCAAAACTTAACCATCAGCTGCCATTTGAATGGCCGGTTTGAACATGGCAACTGCAATTCACCCTATTCCAGAAGTGATTTTTATCTCTAATTTATATAGCAATAAAATTTAAATGGCTCAGCCTTTCCTCCTCTGAATTTGCAATACCTGAATGAAGACATAGCATGCTCAACATTGAAAAGATGTTACAGACTTCTACAGATGTAAAAGACTTCCTTCTTTCTCTCCTTCCTTCCAGGGCACAGTTTCACAAGAATTTGATCGTACTCCCAAGGAGGTATGCCTCTGCTTTCAAAAGATGAAGGATGAAGCAGCATGAGCTTTATCCACAACAGCAGAGGCCAGACTAACTGGTTAAATGTTATATCCTACTGTTACCTGATATATGCACAACTTCTCCCTCAAAGCCAAGGAAACCCTGAATTCATTATAATATCACGAGCTTTAAATAAATTAACACCCAGCTTGTGTCGGGACTCGCTGCATGCTGAGCAGTTTGCATTCTGTACTTCCATGGATGTTTTTTCTTCCTTTGCAACTTTCCTGTTGGCAGAAATCAAATCAGGACATGAAGGATTTCACCTAATGCTAATTATCTACATCTTCTACTTCAAGGTTGCTTAAAACTGGCATGAAAATTGTAAATTGAAGTTTTAATAAAAGTTTATATTAAGTAAGGCAGAAATTAAAAAATCAAGTGTGACAGAACACCCGTCAGACTGGACTGAACTTGGCTGTCCTAATGGCCAGGGTTAATTATTGGTCTCTTCTCCCCAGGCAGGCTGCTTCATGCACTAAGAATTGCAAAGAGTTTGTGCCTCACCAACAGCATGAAAATCACAAAAATTCAACACAGTGATGAATGCTGGCGTATCAGCATAATTGCAGACTCCTGGACCCTTTCTGTAGCATACCTTGGCGCAGCCTCAATACGTGAAGTATATTATCCTCCTTCAACTGGTTATATTTTCTCACAAAGCAGCCCTGGCATTCTCCAGATGTAATTTAGAACTGAACATGTCTTATATTACTTGCTGCAGAGTTTTTATATTTATTACACTCAGGTTTTCCCCATTTCAAATGCTTTTTACTTGCCTCACTGCTCACTGCATTAACTTGGTGCACTGCTGCAGAGAGGAAGGACGAACACATGAAGGGTTTTTTTTCCTGCAGGTACCCCGCATGTACCCTCACGCACTGCACACATGCATGAGCACGCCAACCCTGTCTGCCTTTTGTGATTCTTAAACGAAGAACTTTACAGTTCTTACGAACTTTTTAAATTACTTTACTGAAAAAATTATTTCCTAATTATGTAGAATGAAAATTGACAGGGCAATAATACAAATAAAAGAAATTAATGGCTATTCTTTTAGTTAGTGTAGGGTATAGCCTGCATTTTGGTAATAAAATCTCAAAATAAATAAAATAATTCTTTCCTAACTTTAAAAATAAATACAATTCTCCTAACATATAACCAAATGTCCGAAGTACGAAGTCATACAGGTCATCTCAGTGTTCTTCTGATGGCTCATCTGGGAAAGCGTGCCCAGCACAATACCAATGAAAGAACCATAACTTTCCAAAAAGAAAGAGATGTCCTCAATTATTAACAATTTTAGGGATAAAAAAAGTGCAAACCTTCCTCACACATTGAAATAACAGAAGTATTTAGTGTGATGACTCGTTTCACAGCCAGCTCTGTTTCTTATTCCATCATGACCCCTGTGTGCAAAAAGCCTCCCGCCACTCTGGTTTCTACCTGTCAAAGGCAAATTAAGAAAGGTGGGAGTATGTGAGACCCCCTTCAAACAGTCACTGAATACAAGAACTGCCAGGTTTTACTAACATTCTGCTACTATTTTCCCATGGCACTAAGATGTCTTCATGACCATAAGTCTTGAGGTTTTGGGGAAATATTTTCTGACTTATCTTGGTTTAAATTTAATTGAATTCAGTTATTTATAAACTCTGTTAGCCTCAACCCTTCTCATACTACTGTACCACAGTTCTGTTGATTAAAGATCCATCTATTCCACAGGAAGGTCAACTCACCCATGAAAGCTATTTACGTATGGGATGCAAGCTCAGGACATACTGATCCATAGGATGGTGAGAGATCATAGGGCAAAATGCCCTGAACAATTTTTAATTGTGCTAATTGTTTTCCTCCCCTATCAGACAGAAGGAAATGACTGCTTTAACACACTGTGCTGGCTCCCTCACTTTTCAAAGGAAAAGCCATGTATGTCTGTATGTGCTGCAGTTTCACTGTCAGCTTTATTATACTACAGGTTTTACATTAGCGACATCAAGACAGGATCTGAATGCTGGCCATTAGGTCAGATTCATGGTCCATGCTCAGCATGCTCAAAGCAGCTCTGAAATCACCAGGGTACCAACGTGACTTCAGGATGGAGAATGCCAACATGCAAAATATCTGATCCATCTGGCACTACTTCTCTTGTGAGTCACTGGTATGGGGCTTTGTGGCTCTGAAGGCCAGTGCTGTGGTAAAACAGAGGCGAGCATTTCTAGCCCCTAACACTTTCAATCCTGGATGTTCAGAGTTGGCTCATGATGTTTAAATGCTATCTGAAAACTATTTGCAAAAGATGCTGAACCATAGGGTGAAGTCGTCTAATAGAAAAAATATATTTAGTAAAAAGCCTCAGTTCTCCCATTTACCTTCTGTTTGCAAATAAAAAACACTTCAATTTATTTGCTGAAGCATTTCCATAAAATATTAAAGCAAACACCAGCATCAATTTTCCTTCTATTGCATAAAAAAAATGCAGCTCTATACAACTCCAGTTAGAAGGCTTTTATTGCATTTATTTCCATAAGATAAAATCAGAATCTGCTCTCTTTTACAAATCTGATTGCTTTTGCCTTCTGGTTTGCTTTATCTCTCTAATGTTTATTCTTCCAGTCAGCACTTTGCAGCACTGATTGCTACAGCTTTTTTCACCATTAGACAAAACTTTTTCACAAGTCACAAGCTCAGAGCTGGGTTTGGTGCCACTGCTAATTCTTACCTGCATCATGCAGGGCTGCACCACCTTCCACTCACAAGCAATGCATTTCTTAAATAATTCATCATATTCGGCATTCATATTTATAACAACCTTCTTGCTTTTCTCTCTCATGCACCTAAATATCACTTAGTTTGGATAGACAACAGAGAGGCTGGTCCACAGCCACCCTGCAACAGGGGCAGGAGTGGACGGCTTCACAGGTCCCACATGCCAGGACACGAGGCACTGGCTTTGGGACAAGGTGGTTTAAGAAAAGGACTGTCAGACATAGCATGATTGAAGACTTTGGATGAGGAATATCATCTTGTGCCATCATCTCCTATTTCTCTCTGTCTGATTACCTGCCTGTTTGGGGTTAAGTCTTTGCTCCCTGAATGCCTGTGCTGTTTCTTATGAAACTGCCAGCTGACATGAGATGAAAATTAACCTGAAGAAGCAATCCTCAGGAGCAGCTCTGCCATGAACCAGTCAGAAGGAAGAGATACAGAGAAATTTGCAGGCAAGAGGAATGGAGAGAGATTGTATTGTTAGCCCCAGGGCCAACTTGTTTCCAGGCTTTCAGGCAGGTAACACTGAAGAATCTTGTTGCAGGTATTGTTTTATGCTCTGCAGAAAATGAAGCAGAGGTCTAGATTTCCTACAAGCACCTTGTTTTAGAGAAGCAGTAAAGACTGTTTGAACCTGCACACAGAAAGAAGTAAAAGAGAAACTATTATCAACAACGCTGCACCTCAGTATTTCAGTCTGGGGATGGGCGACACGTAACTGAAGATATTGCCTTCTTACTAGAAGCTGCATGCAGATGTTCCATGCCATGTAATAACAAAAATCCCACCACTTTTCCACAACTTACGCCCATCTACAGACCTGGGCACATGACTAAATATGACAACTGCATTCAGCACAGATAAGCACAATTTTTGGCCCAAAAGAGGTGAAGCAGATTTTTCTCTTCCTATTTATCCTGAACGTGATGTGTAGTGCAGCTGTTTAGGGAAACGCTTTTCATGATGGAAGGTTAATTGTTAATTGTCTTTTCTATCATTAGCCCAAAATAAATTAAAAATAGAAGTTCTTGAGATGTTAAGAACTAAGCCATATGTGCTCTTCATGCTTATGGCAACCCATTGTTCTCTCCGCTCCCAGGGAAGGTGCTGTCTGACCTCTGTAGAGCTCGTGGAAAAAAGCATCAAGATGGATGGCGTGGCTGATGCCCACTCAGCAGATGCAGAGGGTACTTATGGAACTTGACGCAAATCAGAGCAGTCCCCAAGTTGTGACAACCATGGTTCATCTAGGAATAAGCTAAGACAAAAGTAAGAAATATGAAACCTTCTGTCACACTGCATGCCTCTTAAACAATAAAGCAACACCTACTACAGAAGAGATCCTTTTGTGAGTATAAAAATGCCTGACATTAAGCAGCTGAGCATCCACAAAGGGAAAGCTAAAGAGCATTGCAAATGCTCTGCTATGTATAACAGAGCCTTCTACATTCATCACATGATACCTTTCCCTGTGTATCTGTTTTGCTTATTACTATAAACAATCATTAACTTATAAAAAGCACAGGACTATCAAAGTACATGGCTTCCTTCACACTTGCAGTTAAAATCACCATAGCCTGTGTACGTTTGGCATCAAAGCTCTAGTGCTTCTCTGTGAATATATTTCAGAAATCATTCCTTGCATCACACAGTCATCCTGCTGCAGAAGAAACACCGTCTTTGAAGGATGCTTTCATTTCCTCCTTTGTGTGTGAAAGAGCTACTGCTTATAGATGGCATACACCAAGTCATGTTTGACTTTCTGTACTGTTCACTTTAAAGCTCCCATTCATACAGCAGTGCCACAGAGGAAAAAACTCACTTTGAGAAAATTAAGCATAAGCAAATCAAAACAAATAAATGAATGCGGCAAATTATACCTCACAGCTCATGACTCCGTCAGAATCAAACTTACATATACCCTGTTGTTCAGAAATGCTCCACTAATATTATTCTCTTTATTTCTGCTTTCCAGAACAATTTTGAACTAGAAGGGATTAAATGGCTGCATCAGTCCCACTGCACAGTATTTCAGTCTGCAGCTGGATCAGGCTGCAGTATGTGTAGGAGGCAGGTGAGTTAAATATCAGAGGTGGAGAAGTGTCCACGATTTGTGAAAGAACTTGGGGTGAGCCACAGAAATGCTTTGAGCTACACGCTGCTGGTCCTTCTTGGTAGGGAAGGTCCTACTGTCACTGTGAATCTGGATGAGGCTGCTCACTGAGCACAGGGCTGCCACAACAAGAAGCATGTAAATGCATGTGATTTATAAAAACATTTAGGGATTAGCTTCTGAACAACTCGACCAAATTTCCCCAGCAAAATCTACAAAAATAGGAACTGCTGATATTTCTCATAATTGCAAAATGAAAAATAGACATGTTTTCTGCTACAGATTGTGCCAGAACTTGCAATCTGTTCATAGGAAGCATGAAGTCATAGGATGGAAAGTTCTTGTTATTGTATCTTCATTGTCCTCTTTCTGTCACAACATTTCCAAACCACTATGAATTTACAAAATTTTAAATTCTTGCTCCTCTATTACCAGCCACAAAGGTCTTAGATTCATTATGCAACTGCAATTTTGATTAATTTTTTGAGACTTCAACATAAATTTTCTTCATGTAGAAAAAGAAAAATTATTGAAAATGACAACTTTTAGTTCGGGTGAATGAGCATATCTCCATCGCTCTGCTAGAGCTATAATTTTTGCTGCCTAATATGGAAACCTACCTGGTTTTTGTCTAAATTCAAAAGGAAGGTACATTTACTTTTATTTTTGCACATATATTTTAGGTAAAACAACATGAAGTATTCTAGGAGCAGTCAGATCTTTTTGAAGTTAACTTGTATTTGAGCTCGTTTACTGTACAGCAAAAAAAGTATAAGCAAAAATAATTTGACAGACATCATCTAGCAACTTTTAAGAAAGGAAAACTTTTAAGAAAACCTTGGAGAAAAAAAATTTCCTATGTTTAAAAAAACAATTATCATAATAGGCTTTGTTATTTATGGGGACACATAAATTTCAGATAAGCCTGGGGCCTGCCCAGCTTGTTTAAGGAAGGTGGTCTGGGTACACAGGGCACAATGAGGCCTACAAAACTGTCTCAATCCGTCTTTTGGCTAGTTCTGCAGGAGCCACAATTCAGTATGCCTTGGTCTGCAGTATGCTTTTAAGGTCTTTTATGAATGCTCCATGCCACAGTTAGGAACAGCTCCTCTGTCACAGCACAAGGTGCAGATCTGGCCACAAAAATTACTGTGGTCTATATTTTGACTGAAACCTTGCCTTGAATCTTGAGCCTGCAGCTATTGTCAAGCTTCTCATAAAGATGAGCATGAGCTGATCAACACGGACACCTCTTCAGATGTCAACCAAGTGATTTTTATGGGTGAAAGCTTGCCATGAGCAATGCTGCACAAGCACCCTCCAAGCCTGTACATCTTCCCAAAGTCTTGGTGCAGTGTTATTAAACGCTCCCATTGCACAAGAGCAATCCAGCAGCAGAGGACATATGTCAGTGAGGGATCAGCTTCAGCCAAACAAGTCACCCTTCAAACTGGAAAACTTTTACTGAGCTATGCTGGGGACACTGCAGTTAACCCCTCAACAACTTGCAGTGTGTCCACAGGGACCACCTCAGCCTCCCACTGCTGGCACCCCAAAACCAAAGTGAGTCGTTTTAGTAACCAACCCACACAGTTATGGGGAACTGAAACCTAAGGGAAAAGTAAGGTTTTAATGTAATGCATTTTAATTATTAATTTCTCCTTTATTTTCCATTGCTAATAACATATGCAGGAATATGGAATTTTGTTTCTTAAAACCACAAAATTCATGATACTTTCCACCATGTCCTTTAGTTAGAAGCTATGGTTTTGCAATCTTTATAATTTCCACAGCACAGGGCTACAAGTAAATATAAGCTTTTTGGAACACACACATGTACAATGCCCTAACACTTCTCAGCGAATAAAAGGAAATGCTGGAAATGCATTTCATAAACAGAATAATCCCGAAAGACTTAATGGCTGCTGATTTAGTTTTAGCAGTTCTTGAACAGTTAAACACTCCTAAGGCTTCATATGCCAAAAAAAAGAACAACAAACCCACAAACAAACAAACCAACCCACCAAAAAAAACAAACCTGCAGACAATCCTCTATACACAAAAAGTCGAAACATTCTGAGCTGGGAAAAAGCCCGGAAGGCAAAAGAGACATGTTATAATGTGCCATCCTATCCTTCCCATTTCTGCATATTCACTTTGTTTACACATAGGTAAGATAACACATGTTCCAGGGTAAAAGGAAAGAGCAAGAAAGGATAAAGGTAGGCCGTGATGCACAAAGCAAGATAAACCACCTCAGTTTAATGAAGACTGTCAAAAAACTTGGAAACCATCTTACAAAAAGGAGAACAATGAAGCCAAGCTGTTGCTCTCACACACTCCCTGTGCTAGGCATGCCTTTCCCCACCTTGTCTCCCAACATTTTTCAATCTATTGAACTAGATAAACAAAGCTTCCCTGTCTTTAACATATCTTTCACTTTTTCTTCTGAAAAAGACAGACAAAATATTTTGAGTAGGTGAAATCTAAAACATTAACTCCATTTGTCTGCTCTGGTTTTCAAAAGAATATATTTTGTGTATCATCTATGACTACATTGGCAAATTGAGACAAATTACTTCAAAAGCCAGCAGAAGGGCTGGGATATTGGACCTTCTCTGTCTATACCCTCTGCATCTCTGCAGAGTTCCTCTGAAGATGTGGCAAGAGCTAATGTAAGTGTACACAACACTCTAGGTAAGCTGTATGTACATTTTTTACAATTATTTCATTATTACTACTAAATCAAAAGCATTTGTTGTTTTTTTGGGTTTAGATTTGATAGTGTATCATTTGTATGATCTTGTGTTTGCATTAATCATAGAATCATAGAATACTCAGAGTTGGAAAGGACCTTAAGATCATCTAGTTCCAAGCCCTTGCCATGGGAAGGGACACCTCACACTAAATCATGTCACCCAAGGCTCTCTCCAACCTGGCCTTCAACACCACCAGGGATGAAACATTCACAGCTTCCTTGGGCAACCCATTCCAGTGCCTCACCACCCTCACAGTAAAGAACTTCCTCCTTATATCTAACCTAAACTTCCCTTGTTTAAGTTTGAACCCATTACCCCTTGTCCTATCACTACAGTCCCTCATGAAGAATCCCTCCCCAGTATCCCTATAGGCCCCCTTCAGATACTGGAAGGCTGCTATGAGGTCTCCACGCAGCCTTCTCTTCTCCAGGCTGAACAGCCCCAACTTTCTCAGCCTGTCTTCATACAGGAGGTGCTCCAGCCCCTGATCATCCTCATGGCCCTCCTTGGGACTTGTTCAAACAGTTCCACGTCCTTTTTATGTTGAGGACACAACTGTACGCAAAGTCCAAGTGAGGTCTCAAATGTTACACAGGCTTTAATTTTAATAGAATAAAAATATTCTTAACATGAATCCTCTTACCCTCCAAAAAAAAAAAAAAAAACCTAAGACATGGGCTATACTGGAACTATTTTAAGTCATTGTATGAAAATAAGCATGAAAGGTCAGTTGTAGGTCTCAAAATAGCAAGCCAGTACTGTAACAGCTGGAGTCAGTTTTCCTTAGTGTATCCATCTGGCAAAAAGTATCTATCTTCTCCTTCACTTGAACTCTGGCAGGTGAGGATTTCAAATACTAAAACCTTCCCAAGAATTTAACACTTTTTTTACCCCACCACGTGCTGACATGGGAATTCACACTTTCAAAACCTGCACATGTAGGTGTTAATGACTGTCCAGTACCAAGCATGAGTGACGCCTGTTGTGCTGGTATTATGCCCTTGCACAGGTCCAAAAAATACCCGCTGCAAGGTGAGGACTAGGAGAAAATAAAGCCTTTGACCTTGTGCAGAACCAGCCATTTCTCCAGCTGCAAGTCTTCTGTTTCTGGTTTTCAAGACGACCAAAGAAATGACTGCCACACCTCTCCCACTCTTCTCTTTGCCCTTGGATGAAGGCTGCTCTTCCTGCAGATCTCCAAACCACAACAAGTGGGCAGAGACATTTAGATGGCCACTGCAATTATTCTGACTGCATTATAAAAAACTGCTACATTGCAGGAATGCAAGTTTGGCCTCTCAAGTCCATTATGCTTTGACTGTGTAAGAGTTGCCAGCAGTCAGCATTTGCAAGCAATTAATATAAAGCACTATGAGATTCAAGATACCATTACTCTTCCCTCATTAGCCTTATATACTTGCCTTTGACAAGTCTGTGGTTGGCAAAATCTGACTTTTAAGAGCTTCTACAGTACAGTTTTACCTTCTAGTATGTTGAAATTTCCAGAGTGCGTATTGAAAAAAACAATACATCAATAACAAGGAGCACCCTGTCCATCCTGAAAGGATTATTAAGCATGGAGGGGCTCACAGGCTGCATAGCAAAACCTGACACACACAATTAGGACAGTCCTGGAACACTATGCTGATAGGAAATACAAAAACGTTAACTCTCAGAGAGATGGATGGTTCTTAAGAGAGGAGATGAAACCTTTACAGGTAAAAACTCAAGATGCTCCTACCAGCATTTCCCACACATATTTCCTATATATACGCTCCTATATATAAAGCCAAGTTTCATAAGTGAACACGTATATGAGTCCACCATTAGTGACATGCAAAATGTCTTTGGGAAGAGGAAGAAAGAGACACACAGCAGGAAAGGTCAGAGAGTAAACACTTGTCCATTATTCTACCCCATCCCAAGTACTGGCCACAGAAGATTAAAAAGATGCAAATATTATCATGCCATGTTCATCCAAAGCTGGCAATTCTGGGAACATTATACTTGTAACATTCTTGATAATCTGCTAGAACCGGTATGTCATAATAATTTTTAATGAAAATTGGTTGAAATATGTCCTTCAGGTACTCAAAAAACTCGATTTTAATCAACACACCCATTCTTTGAAGTACACAATTATTTAAGATGAGAATTATGATACAATTTACAGGCCCCCTGCAAATGGATATAATAGATTTTATTAGTTTCTTTTTATTAAGTAATGAAGTCATTGGTTTCAGCAGATAACACAAGTAGCATTGCAGCAATGGGCAAGTCATTATTTCCATGTCGATATTTATCAACTGTCATGTTTCACAGGAAGGTGCTGCAGATCCACCAGGAAAACAAACTAATAACAGCTAGTTGAGGAATCTGAATTTATTCCCCAGTGCTTTACTTAACGGAAACTCTTTCTAAAAACAAAAGCATAACACTCAAAGATCTGCAAATCAAAAGAACGCAAAGTCCTATTTATGCTTTGAACCGCTAAATCCTTTAAGTAAAAGGCACTAAGAAGCTGATCCCTGTGCACAGGGATCCAGAATGGAGTGTCAGCCAGAGTGAGGAGGAATGAGCAAGCTGCTGATTCTTTGCTTGACAGCAGAGGAAACAGCGTTGTCTTGACCTTGAAATAACGTCCAGAACGCTCAAACTGCTGAAACAGTAAAGCGCAGCCATGGAATGTTAACAGTCTCTGCACTACTTCATACGCATTTATTGATATGTAAAAGCACTTTTACATACAAAGTTCTCTCTCCTGTTCTTCCTCAAAAGCTTGATGAGAATCGGTGCTACTGCTTAAAACTTCTCTGCATCCATCCTGCTACCATCTATCCCTGTAAGTGTTTCTGTCCCGTCTTTTTCTCTGCAATAAGCTTTTTCCTGAAAACACATCTTCATTTATTTGTTTAAATTAAACCAGAGATGGGGGCTTATCATTACTGAGTAACATCAGAATTCTTCATTTCATTTTTGAAAGCTGCTTAAGAGCTTCACAAATTTCACAAACAGGGATCACATCGCTGGAATACGGCCCCCACGGTGAGCTCCTTGGCAGCCTCTTCACCTGCACGGCAACAGCTCGCAACGCTGACAACAGCAACAACTGTCTGTGCACGCTCTTGATGGCTTTATGCAGGCATAACAACAGTAGGAGTTATTTTTGGCTTGCTCCTGCAAAATTATGTTTGTATTATTATGTTCTTCTTTGAGGCACAGATAGATTATGATCAAAGATAGTGTCGGATGATTTCTCCCCCTTTACAGCTTTCCGTTTCATCATTTATAATAGAGATGTCCATTTGTCCACAGTTGAACAGAGTTTTGTTGAATCCCACTAAGGCTGATCAAACTCAGTCTGAAGAAAAGTATCATGGATAAAGTATCAGTGCCTCTCTCCATCCCCACAGAAGTTGATGTTTGAGATAAGAGATTCTCCTCATCTCATCTTAATAATAATTAGCATTTTACAAGCTCTGCTTCAAAACGTTATACAGACACGAACTGCCAAAAAGCTGCAGCGAGATAGCAAGGTATTATCATTGTGTAAAAGATTTTATAAATAAATAAATAGACCTAGTGAGCTTCAGTGACATCTCATGACGGACAGAAACTCTGGGTCACAGCTGGAATTAGATCACGGAGGTTCTTTGCTGCCAGTTTAATCTCTAAATATCATTTTACCCTATCTGCCTCCTCTGGATATTAACTATTTATAGAAGTAATGTCTCCTCCTCCCTCCACCCAGATTCTTCATTTTCAATGGTACTAGCATGATAATTACACAAAATTGAACTATTAGCACCAATTTTTATTCAAATCTATAAACTGTGAGGCACAGCCTCAGTGTCACATTGTCTACACGAGATAAAGGGGCATGATTTAATTGAATATGACTTTTCATCTTTACCTAATTCATTTCTTAACACCTCATGGCACTTGTAATATTTCTGCTCTTTTAAGGGGTGGAAAAAGTGCCAATTCCTCTGATTCAGTCCCTGCTGCGCTCTCTTCTTACAGCAATAACTTGTACGCGACTGGGACTATCCAGCACACCCATACAGGCAGTCCCCAGAGAATGGCAAAAGACCAGAGGAGCTTGAGACAGCTCCCACGGTTGGCCCTGTTTGAAGTATCTTGCAGCTGGTGCCCTGCCTTGGCCACCAAATTTATTGGCAGTAGGGAAGAGAGCAACAGGATGGTACAATTCCCTCGCCATCTGGCTATGGTGCTGGTTTTCTTAACCTTGTATATGCTAAATAGTATAATAAATTTTGAAATAAGACTTTGAGATGGCTCAAGGGATCCTTTATTATGACAGGATGAGTCTGCTATGAACAAACATTGCCAGTGATATCTTATGTATCTCTGAGTGTAGCTGCACCCTGTTATTTCAGTTTTAGGTTTTCTAGGCAAGTATCTCTCTTTGTAAACTACTTTTTGTTGTGTAACCCTGCTCTGTGCACTCAGAGCTACGGCTGTGAAATAAATACATCAGTTGGGGAACTGTAACCACATGATATACAGAGAGCAGCCTTCTTGGGGAGTTGGGAAACCTGAAAGTAATTTTTGCTTTCCCCACTGATCTGACCCTATTACTTCAGCAGATGAGAAAGCAAGCAAAATGAATTCCCCTGCATGGTAAGACTCTTGTTTCAGGCCAAGGTAAGTAGGGAGGATGCGCCATGAATTGCTCGCGCTCATGTGGTGCCAGAGATGGCACACCACAGGCTCTGCAGCATACCCAGAGGTGTAACAGCGATACAGCAATCTTGGTTTTCAGGCTACCAGGTAGGGGCTTTCCACTGAACAGTGGTTCAAACGCTGTGATCATGGTAGACAAGAGGCAGAGAGATTGATGAAAGAGGGAACACCACACTAACACAAAGGGAGTGGGTTCTGCGTTTGTTTTTAATTCTGCCACTGACTTTGGCCTTGAAGAAATCACTTACTCGTCTACTAGCTCCATCCTCTACCTACTCATACTGATGAACTGCCTGGGTTAGAAACTGTCTCCTGACAGTTGCGCACAAGTTTTGGCTGGAGCTTCTTAGTGCCACCTTAAAGCTAATAAAACAAGTCTCTTCAGAGCACTGAACTGGAAAGAGAAGATGGGAAAAGTGATACCAGCCTCCTGCAGTGACTGTCCCAGTCCTGTTTCTGTACTCCACAACACACACTCTCCTGAGGAACCACCCAAACCAGCCAGTTAATTTTCCAAGAAGATTCTTTTTCTAGAGCAACTGAACGCATTAAAAAAAAAGAGCCTTTTATTCTTTTTACTACTGATTCAATATCTATTTTAATCTAAATAGAATTAGCCCAAAATCAGGGGACATACTCGTTTAAAGTCACCCTTCTTTTGTGAAGCGCATGGGTAAAGTCTTGCTTGTTGAGTCCTTTACAGAATTGCCAGTCTTAACTTTGCTAATGAAAACATTTTATTCTTTCCAAGACGCTGCACAGCACCTTAATTAATTCTCTGCTGTAATTATATTTGTAAATTGTCTGAGTTATATTTGCAAAGTGAACCTACCAAGAGGAAAGGAAAAAGCACATCTGCAAGTTCAGGATTGTTCCATAAGGGTTTTTCCTTGTTTCTTCCCATTTTTTTCAGGGTTTTTTGTTTTCGTTATCAAATTCAAAGCTACTGTTCATTGCTACAGTACTTCACAATTAATTGCAATTAATTAACCTTTGAGAAAACCTGTAAGTTGCTGTTACAAGCTCCTTTTTTCCTGGTCCGCTTTTCTCACAAGACTGTTCCGGGGAGATGTTAGGCTAAGGAAGGATTAAAAACTCCCTGATACCAAGACTGAATGCTAATTCATTTGAGGTTTCATCTGAATTGCCCAGCTTAAGCTGCTGTCCCTCCTCTTTCTGAACACTCAGCACAATCATGAAGAAAAATAAAGGAAATAATTTCTTTTTGTTGATTTCTTCACTTTATCTTTCTGTAACTAACTTATGCTGTAACTGCTCTTTTCTAGAGAAAGAGCTTAATCAGCAAATACAGACTTAATGGAAACCTGGCTAGGAGCAGAGATTTGAGGAAATTGGTGCCATTTACACATTACAGAGCCCATGGGGAGAAATCCTGCTCAACACAGAACCCTCTGAAAGTGGGACACGATGACCTTTCATCGCATATCCGTAATGCTGTGTACTAGGCTCCTCTTCAGCAGAATTGCCTGCAGATCCTCAAAAGCAACACCTTTCTAAAAAATATCTATTCTGCCCATAGGAGCTGTCTGATGAGCTCCCCAGAGCTAACCTGTGTGCACAGCCCCAGTGCAGCGCTCCCACCCGGACACACGCTGTGTGAAAACACATTGAGCTCAAGGTAGGCAGAGTCCTTCACAGCACAGAGAAGTGTGATTAATCCCATAACAGGTGTTCTTCTACAAATCCTAATAACAATTGGCATCAGCTGGCATCATTACTTACTTCTGCTATCTACAATATTCATCTGGGGAAAAAGTCACCGATGCTTTTCCCTAAGGGCTCAAACCTGGATGCGTGGTGCCCACCAGTGACTCCACACATCACAAGGTGACCAGGATTTTATATGGTACCAATGGGATGTATACAGTATATCTGGACTCAAATAAACCTAAGCATTCTCTGCAATGGTCTGTCAATAGACTAAACTTAGGAAAATAATTTAATTAGAATAGGAGATGAAGGAAAACAGTCAGTTTTCTATGTTAAAATTGCAAGCAGGGACACTTCTCATTTGTCTTTCTGAAAGAGACCTTGGCTTGCTGCAGAACAATGAGAGTTTAAGGGCTCCCAGACATGTTTTTATGTAAATCAGACTTCACGCATTATTTGACGACACATTTTGGGATGTAATTTATTAGTGGGTCATTTTTTTCCTAAAAGCTGAGATTTTATTTCATGGGAGACTGGCTTTTGTCAAAACCTTTCTTTGTATCTCAACTTCTGCTACTGTTTTACCTTCCTAATATGAACAGAATGAGATGAACACTCATTAGCAAGCATAAAGAAATTACATGAGACAATGCTATCAGTTTTAAATTTACCAGCCATTTCACCTAAGCTTTTCAATTATGGTAGCCTGCAAAGTATGCTTCAAAACCCTGGGGAAAACAGTTGCTAGGCACTCACAGACGGACAAAGGAAAAGGAGTCCTTTACCCATGACTGCTGGCATGAGGACCATCCGTCATC
This sequence comes from Myiopsitta monachus, assembly GCA_017639245.1. Classification (NCBI taxonomy): domain Eukaryota; kingdom Metazoa; phylum Chordata; class Aves; order Psittaciformes; family Psittacidae; genus Myiopsitta; species Myiopsitta monachus. Next base: position 53,064,329 of record CM029921.1, read on the forward strand.
ACAACTGTGCCTGTAGATGACATCTCCTTGGGGTCTGCCAAATGTGTGGAATAGGTAGGACAAGGACCCCAAAATAGTACCCAAGGAGTCTCCCAAACCATGTGGGAACCAACCCACATCTCAGCCGTGTTCCCTGGCTTGGAGACATCACCGAACAACATATGGCACCAGAAATAAACTAGAAGACTAACTTAAATAGGAGATAGAAGTGGGCAAAAGCCCACAGAACTGAAGACCTAGAGATACATGTTGGGGAAGTGAGGGCACATAAATAGTGTTTCTCTCTGTAAGTGAAGGACATTCACATAGAGAAATTCAGTCAAAAGGTAACTTTAGTTTTCAAACAGCAGGCCTGACCTTGTCAATGTATCTGTGTCACAGCAACAATTAAAAGCTTTGGATTGTGATCAGGACTGGAGCATTCTAAATGCTATATAATACCAATCCCAGACAGACAATCCCCACAACAATTTCATAACAAAGCATAAGGTGAGGTAGAAACAACAGATGGGTACAAAAAGAGGTTAAAGCCACACACCATGACAGTGAAATGGTGATCATCAGTACCACAGTTAACTTCTACAGCACACAAATGCACAGCTGTTATTCAGGATGCTGTAAACACCACACCAGGAGCAAGTGTAAGGAAAAGGAGCCAAGCGTGCATGTCTAATTGTGGCAGATCTTTACAGCCAAGAAAACAGCGGAGAATTGCTTTAAGAAAAATTGAGTAAACCTTGTGGACAATGATATATAATTAAAGACAAAGGTGGAAGCAAAAAAGAGACAATGACAGCATACAAGTAGTAGGAGAACATCTTAAAGATTAACAGTTGGTATTGGGTGACCCCATTTTCCTCCACTAGTGGGATGTCTTCTTCCACACACACCAGCCCCTGATATCTGATGTCTCCTATCCATGAAGTTTTCAATGGAAAATGCACACTTCTTAAAATACTCAGGATAAAGTTACAACTAATCACAGAAAAAAAAACCCTAACTGCTCTAGTATACTGGCTGTCATTCTCTGAGACTCACATAACACCTGACTAAAAAAATCCATCTAATAGCAGTGCATTTTAGTCCAAAGGAGAATATACTTCCATATAGTCAGTGTAACTCTGCTTAGAACACAGCCTGTCAATACGGTCTTTCAAAAAAAAAAAAAAAGTATTTCTGAAGGCTGCTTTCAGACTGAGGGCTTTGGTACTTAAGGCACATACGCTCTTCTGTAGATTTTTTCCAATTGTAATTTCACAATGAAGCCTTCAGATATATAAATCACACACTCAGCTACACACATCTGTGGGGAGTTGATTCCAGCTTGTCTTTTGAGAGGGACTACAGCTATGATGTTGGGGGGGGGGGGGGAATCTACATTTTACTGTTTTGAAATAAATTATATAATCTTTAATAGCCGTTCTGTTACCCTGCACACATAAAAATGTCACATACACTGTAGAAAAACAGAACCACTTATCAAGTGAATCAAGTTGGACAGCCTCTGGGGCTAGCTTGGGAGAAAGTGTTTCCATCTCTTTCATACCTCACCTTCATGTATGCGTTCTTACAGGAAACTTTCAAACTGCCTTTGCTCAACCAACACCTAATCCCCTGCATGTTTCTCTAACATACTTCTAACATCCATTTATAGCAAATGATATGACATCTAATGTCTTCAAATGTCACATTTTCTGCGTATTATGAAAAAGCAGGTATCTCTGCACAGGTAACTTCTCACAAACCCTGGGGAAGAAGTCCAGTGCGCCATTTCTGACATCCACAGACATCTCCAGCCGCCCATCATTAAAAGCACAAGGAACATACAAAGAACAGAACTTTTCTGTCAATAACCTGAGAGGTGGCAGAGAAAGTGCTATTTCCAATCTTAAAAATCCACCAGCTCTTTTCAGGTATGATTCCAACAAGGTGTGCATTCCCAAAACTGGCTTGATTATCCTAAACGAAATTCACACTTCTTAAATGTCTAGTTTGTGGATTTTTGAGGCATGTACTCCATGATTAACTCTATCAAAATAGAAATCCACTGGTTCAGAAAGTACCCTCACTTCTATCTTCTGGTCAGATAGTGAACTGTGATTTCATGATAAAGAATGGATTCAATTTCTTCATAACATCTACTACAAAAGAATTACAGTGAAGTGGCTGCTTTCAGATCATTTAAGACAAGAGTTAAAGCCGACTGAAATTAGTGAGCATCCTTCCACTGATGCTGGACACAGCAGAGAGGATGGGGAAGACTCAGCTCTCTGTAACAATGGTGTCATTCCAGGCAGAGAAAAAGCCTGGTTCGATGTTGAAAATGTCTCTGCTCTCAACAGCAGACAGATCAGGAGCGCAATCTATCGAGAAGCATTGGTCCAATATAGAATGCTAAAGGCTTAGATTTCATTTCTGACAAACATTTAACTTCTGATAACATAAATAAAATTTCACAAGTCTTTTCTATCTGCAAGAGTGGGAATGCAAAGGAGCATTTCACCTAGTGCCAGTCTCTAAGAAAAAGAAGAGCAATCTCAATTCATTCAGCACAATAATGCCATATTGTGGCATTATTCTGCCAGCAGAATAGTACTACCTTTTTACTCAGTCACCTACTGTCACCAGTTCATGGGTGACCTTGTGGCTGCCCACAGTCAGGTTTCCTCCATCCCTGTTTCCCCCCACAGCCTAGCACACATGGGCAGGCAATCATGCCTCGCCACAGCCAAGCCCAACCTGCCACAGACGAGGTACCAACTCACTCTTTTTACCTTAGAAGTCAGTCATTTGAGCCCTCATCTTAACCAGAATGGACACCAGGAAGATGCATGGACAGAGATTAAAGCACAAGGCTAGAAGTCTGAAGACACTTACCTATAGACCTGCCATGTGTCCTGAATAAATGTCACAAATTCTGTAGCTCTGCAACATGTTTCTGCAGAAACATAAAATTCTACATTTTCTCCGAGCCACTTACCACAATACCCTCACCTTCGTCACAAAGATCACCAAGGTCCAGGCAAAGGGACTGCAAGTTATCATCTCAGCTCTTCCCCTGACTGCCTGTAATATTTCCCTGATCTTTATAATTCCTAATAACCAAGAGCCCCAGTCCCTGCCAAAGGACAGATAGCTATACATTTGGTAAATGACAGTTATGGTGACAGAGATTGAGCAGGTCATGGCAGGCAGACCTGGGAACAGAGCCTACACTGCTGCTAGCCAGACTCACCTCTTACCCTTTTGGTATTTCAGAAGCAGAGAGAAAATTATAAGATCGCTGAATGGCCATCTAGCTGGCTGACAAGTCACCTAAGGATCACAAAATGAGATCACATAAGGAGATTTATGAGTCTGGTTTTTTGCATTTCTAATAGTATGCACTGTACTCGACACCTACAATTTTAATACTTATTCACAAATATTTGTATAATTTGGAACACCATAAATGACGAGTTTCATTGCACTGGATGATAAGCATAGAATCATAGAATAGTTAGGGTTGGAAAGGACCTTAAGATCATCTAGTTCCAACTCCCCTGCCATGGGAAGGGACACTTCACACTAAACCATGTCACCCAAGGCTCCGTCCAACCTGGCTTTGAACACCGCCAGGGATGGAGCATTCACAGCTTCCTTGAGCAACCCATTCCAATGCCTGAGCACCTTCACAGTAAAGAACTTTTTCCTTATATCTAATCTAAACTTACCCTGTTTAAGTTTGGACCTGCTACCCCTTGTCCTATCACTACAGTCCCTAATGAAGAGTCCCTCCCCAGTATCCTCATAATCCCAGAGGACAAAAGAAGGACTACAGTGAACTGTGGTTAACCACCCAATTGGCAAAAAAATTTATTTAAATTAATTTGATAAACCAGGTGAGGTGTCAAAAGGAGCGTAAACTGCAAAATGAGCAACATGTAGGTGAAACTGGAAGCTTACGGATCTCAGCACATGCTGAAGAACTTGTCTTACACCATGGCTGATGAAACTGGGAAGGACAGCACATGAGGTTTCATTCTGTTTATAGCAAGTGGAAGCCTGCTTAGGATGTCTTGAGGGTACTTATGATTCAACGTAAAAATGACATTGTTATGGTAGAAGTGCCTCTTTCTTGAGCAGACCACAATAAAAGTAGTTAGAGAAATCAGGGTCCTCAGAAATTTTTGCATGTTTCACTGCAAAGACTTGAGTCCAACCCAAGCAACTAGGCACTGACAGGCTTTGCCATCAAACAGATAATTCCTGACCCTGATAAGATGTAAGGATTTTTGAAACTAACTTGTGAGTACATTTTCTCATTTGCAGAATTAAGTAATAGATAACTCATGAAGGTAAGCCTTAAGCAGACACGACTGCCACATGAAGCATTAGCAGGATGTGATGCAGAATACTGCGAACCATTCTACATACCTTGGTTTGAAAAAGTACAACTAAGTCCTGGTAGGATGATTTAAGAAGAGGAAATTAAAAGGAGCTTGGTATGTTCAGGTTAGCAAAATGAAGTCTGAGAGGGGATACAATTATTCTTCATGGGTACATTTGGAAGTAAACAGCAGGGAGGGAGAAGAATCATAGAATAGTTAGGGTTGGAAGAATTATTTAACTTTAAAGGCTGATACTCATACAAGACCAAGGGGCTATAAATTGTTCATGAATAAATTTATACTGGAATTTAGGAGATTCCTGACAATTTGTAGACCTCCTAAAGAAATGGATATAGGCAAATTGATTTGAAAAGAAGCTTGATATGTTTTTGGAAAAAAATAAGAGCAGAGGAGGAGGCAGAAATTGGAGGCAGAAATCTTGGAGGCAGAAATTAAAGTTTTCGATACAGGATTCAGGAGTTTAATTTGCTATGATTGTTCAGATTTGACTAAAGCAGACTTGGTAGCCTTGTGTGACCTTTTCAGTGGAAGTCCCTGATAGTTTGATCTTGTTGACCATATAGGACACCTGGACTGAGTGTCAAATGCTGAAGATCAAAAAATAGCTTTAGAATCATAGAACAGTTAGGGTTGGAAAGGACTTTATTATTTATTATTTATATTCCCACATCACTTCTAAATCCAGCACATTTCACCAGAACACTTTTAAATATTCTTGCATGTCTCTGCACTAAAGCTGTTTTCTTTTCCAATGCATTTCCAAATAGGCCACTGCCACAGTGAGAATTTTAGTGCAATCCATCAATCTCACTACATTATGAACATCATTAATGACAGAAAAACCTTCCTGGGATTTTTCTTGCTTATTTAGGAAAAGGATCTGATGAATATCATGATATATTTGAGCACTGCATTCAAGAATTGGTTAAGGCAACTAGACAGCAAAGGCTGACTCAGGTTTGCAATACCCCACACTAACCTCTGGAAGGGCTTGAGGAATGATCCTCAGCTGGTGCAAATTCTTGTAGTGCTACTGAAGTTGATGGATTATTCTAATTTATGCAACACAAGATCCTTCCATGACTAGCCCTGAAAGGGGGGAAAAAACGTAAAAAACCTTAGGAAGAAGTGGAGCAACACACACTTTGTGCTGTTCTCCTTTCCTCCAGCAACAATGTGGGTCACACTGGTCTGAAGGAGCCCCCGGAATGAGGGTGTGGGACGTAACACCCATCCATCTTCCCAGGTTTACACAGTCGTCCTCTAGAAACTTATTCTTGCATTTCTTCCCTCTTTTCTTCCTTCAGTTTATATAAAAAACGCGGAGGCATGTAATGATAGCAGTAATTCTCCTGTAACCTCTACAGCAGATTTGGCAGCTATCAATGTCAGCCCGTGTGTTCAAGGTCTGCAGTGCAGCAATTGAATAATATGCCTGATAACATGATCTAAATATGAAATTATCTATCTATCTACCTAAAAAGTTAAGTGTTAACATGGTGACAGCAGAATCTGATTTTTGCACCTATTAATATGTGGTAACGTTATACATTGCAACTTAAAATGTCGGCATGCCTGCATGTTTTATTTACAGACATCTGGAAAACACAGACATATTATTTTTAGTACTGTAAATGAGATACTGTAGCCTATGAATTTAGAATAGATCAGAAGAAAAGGAAAAAAAAAGAGTTACACCTCTTTCACTTCAAACCAGGTACAGATGGATGTCAGTCTCTCATCTAGGATACAGAAAAAAATACATTCAACATAATTTACTATACTATCTCTGCAGAAAGAGAAGCAAACTAAATGCAGCACTAACAACATTAACACTGCAACAGTTTTAAGGACTTATTACAGAAAATGCATCCCTTTCAAGTGTTAGCCCTCCAGCACTCCAGGTCCTTATATCACAGTGTTATTACTAACCTCTATTATTATCCTGGATTCAGCTGCACAATAAAGAAAGCCAATTAAGTAACAAAAGATCCATACACCTTTTTCTGCCATCATGTTAACGATCTGACATCACGCCATCATTGTTTACGTATGTAAAATGAAGAGCCTGATCTCCTTTGCTAAATTTGCTAAAGGGAGAGTAAAGAGGCTCCTTCAAAGGCCCATAGCCACGCCTTCTCTAGGGAGAACAAGGGGGAGGTGGAAAACACAAACATTGTTCTGCCTGCCTAAGTAGGAGCAGACATACTGAGTTTTATTTTTCTACCCAATTCCATTTCACCTTTTTACTACCATTAATATTAAATACCTATTAAGCCAAAAGGAGGTAGGAGGTGAGACTCATTTACTTTAAAATAACAAACAGTTTTGCTCGTTCTCTATATTAATTATTCTCGCAGAGCTGTATTTGAAACTGTTGTGATTACCAAGCTTACACAAAGCCATAGACATGGAATAAAATGCATGGCCTTTATGCAGTCTGTAAGTTTAAGGCCTGCAGTCACTGTCCCTGATAACAGGAGGCTCTCGCCAGAACAATCATTGCCCGGGCATAGGCACTCATCAAGGAAAGGACACTGAAATGGAGGATGCAGGGAGTACTGGAAGATACCCAGCTGTCTCCCTCAGCTGCAGGAAAAAGTAAAGTACAAGTGTCATAAACATTGACTTGCTAAATTGTCACCCTTTATTTTGCAACTAACACCCTGGAAGGAAACGTACTGGGCAATGAACATCCAGCACCAGAATGCAAAGCCCTCCTCCTTGTGCTGATTTTATCCTTAAAGCGCATCCCTACGCACCACATAGGGATCATCTCTATGCCATCAGTAGAAAACATTAGCTGTGAAAAAATCTACTCAGAGCAAGCACATTTCACCACATTTTGAGAAATAAATAGGTAAAAATACCAGCTAAATACTTAAAGCAGGATCAGGATTCATCAATACAATACAGATGATGTTAGCCAAAGCTACACAGTTAACTGCTGCAAATTGCTGATGACATTTACCACATGGTGCTTCCAGAAATACTGAAATAAACTAATTGAACAAGAAAATTACTGGTTAAATGCACAGTTACCATACAGAAAAAACATCCACCTTTTTATAACGGGACCTCTTCTGAAGACTTAAGAGGAGAGGCCTGAGATGATGTTTCTTCCACAAAACTGAGAATTGATGGCCTCATTTACTTGCTAAAGAAGAAAACTTCTTTGTTTGTGGCATGTACAGGAAGTCCTGAATGTGGTCAGAAGGGAATAACTGTTTTGAAGAGGGCTCAGAAGCACAAACACAGCAACATGCTGCTGCAACACCCATCTGTGTCCTGTTCTGGCCAGCATTCACTCACCAAGTACAGGCAAAATGTTTCTGTCCCATGTTATTACGCACGTGTAACTATTCAGTAGCAGGTAATATGTGCTCAGAAGTTGGCTCTGTTCCCAGGATACCAGCTCTTGGGAGACTGCCTCTTGAAAAAGCGCTGGCTACCCAAATCAGAGCAATTAATCAGTTATTGCAATACTACAAACTCCCCTCCATCACTATACGCTGCCGTGACACACCACTAGAAACTGCATGCTTTTCAGCAGACTATTAATATCGTATCACAGGCAAAAAAGCATTAATCTAGAAATGGTTTCAAATGGGTAGGACTATAGGATCTGAACTAATGATTCATAAAATCATTTGCAGCTATTAGCCTACAAGGATAAGTGCTGCTAGTGCTTTTATTTCAGTGCTTGATGTGGTACCATCAATTTAAAATCTATCTCATACAGTGTGATGGATTTATGTATGCTGTGGAACTCATAGCAGCCTTGTCAGGATTTTGAAATCTAGATTGCTATATACAATTACAACTGTGACAAAACAAAATAACCAACAAAGACACTTGGATGAAAACTCTCAAAATTCATGTGTATACCATGCAGGAAAGCAGTTGGTTTAATATTCCTGTATCGTACTGTGATTATTTCACTTGTTGGAAGTGATGTATTTTTACAAAACTTAATCTAAGGTTACATTTCTCATGAAAATGATTTGCAGTCTTGAAATCCCCAAGGACAAGGAAAAGGAAGATTTTTAATGGGCAGATGTAATTTCTATGAATGTTTCTCCAGCCGTCAATACAAAATCTGCTGGCTGGACTCTACCTCGAAAAATCAGTAGAAAAGATCTTAGTTGGCATATATTTTCATTCTTAACCTTTTTCTTGAGCAGCAAAAAGGCAGAAATATGCACTGCCAGGCATATCTAGAAGCATTCATACTATGTAGGTGAAAACAGTCACCAAGCCAAACGGAGTGAGCTGGTTTAAGGATAAACCTCTCAGAGGATACACTGTGGTCCCTCCGCATAGAGGTTGGGTCTCCAAGACCTCACAGCACACAGGAGCACATTTGCTCCAACTCCCCAGTGCAATCTGACTGCAGTACTTCATTTCTATTTGTGTAATAAATTAGGTAAAATAGCTGAGGTGTTGGGGGACTCATGAGCCCAAGGGACTGCTACCTTGATGAAGACTTTATTTTTAAGTCACTAATCGACATCCAATCACGGGGAGAGTAATGAAGAAATCATAGTTGTCTGGAGACCACATGGGGCTCAACCAATCATTTTCTGTAGGACAGCCATTTGAAACGCAGCACAGTATTACAATATACACTGTTATACAGGGCAAGGGCAGTCTTTCCAGGAGGTGGATTGAACGGGCACAGAGACATGAATCATTTGAGCCTTTCAATGCAATGGCCATCTAGGGGAATCACCTGCCTTACAATAAGAGCATTTGACCCCCTTCTTACCAGTGCTATGGGTCCTCATGGGGTTTTGGGGTTTTTCTGTACTGTTCCTATTCCCTGCACTTCCTTGTGCTGACTACGCTGAAAAAATAATCTCTAGTGAAGGCCTATTCTGGCAGTGTAAAAATGGTAAAACTGCTTTCTGAGGACTTTAATTTACCAATGTTTAAACTTAATTAAATTATTTGTATTGTATAATTAATTATCCTAAGCTGCCTAAGCCTCCAATGTACTTTGCTTTTTAATCTAAATAAAACACACACATCGCAAACCAGCAACAATGAAGTCCACAGCTGGTGCCAAGATGAGCAGAATTTGAGACTCAACTGCCCTTTCACAAACAATGATGAAAAAACCCAAACAAAGTGGGGGTGGAGAGTGCGGTGGGGTGTGGAACAAACAAGCAAATAAACAAAAAACAAACAAAAACCAACAACCACCAAACCAAACCCAAAGTGCAAAGAAACCAGAAAATGCATGACATTTTCTCAGAACATAGAGCATCTTGTTATTTTTCACCAGAAGTAACTGGACTGTACTGGATATATCACACTGCCTGGAAAGTTCATTCCGCTGTTAACTTTTCTAGTTAAAGAAGCAGTAAGGAAACCAAAGCTGCTTTTGAGGTTCATCATCATTGCCCCTTACAGCTTACCTAGTGAAGGAAACCCAGAAGGACAGAGCTCTTAAGCTACCTACTTTAACCAGCTGGTTTGCTGGGAATGAGCCAACAGTGATTCAGTTTGGCTGCATTATATAAGAAAGGACTCAATGTTTACCTTGGGGCATATGAAAGATTTTGCAAGTCTCCTCTTTTTTTGAGTGGGAGGGATGAATCAGTATGTGCAGGTCTGTATCTGATTTTAAATTACAGAAGAGTTGTATACACATACAACCTCATTAGCCTTTTACAAGAGTAACTGTCATTTTTTTCTAATATTATGACTGTAATTCTGTGGCTGGTTAATGCTTCTGATAATCACAGAGTACAAACCATAATTGTTCAATGTCTAATACGTCTCTGACCTCTGTCCTCCAGATGATAAACTATCTCGTTTTCAAAATACATAAATGCCTGTAGATTTTCACATCCATTTACTTACAACAAATGCTTGAAAATATTAAAAATATTTTAAGATCTTACATTAAGCACTTCTATTAAGACAAATATTCTGCAAGATTTGAGCTACACATGAAGACATCACCTCAAGATTTTTAAGATTATTGGTTAAGAAATAAAAATACCATTTGCATACTGAATTGTCCATTTCTAGACAGGCAGTTAGGGCATGGTATTAAAAATGCCCTCCAGTTGCTCCAAAACAGATATAAGTAGGTTTAATCATAAATGTTAAGATCCAGTAAAGTCTTTTGTTTTCCTAGGCACACTTGGATCTTGCAACCAGTATTGATTGACTGAGTAAAAAACCTCTCTAACATCTCATTCATTTGATAGGTCCTTTGGGGCATAATATTGTTCCTTCTGCTATCATGGACCATTGCCCTCAAATACCAAAACATCTGTGGTACATGATTACCAACTTCTCGGGCCAAATTAATCCCTGGGGTAGCTTCACCAAAACTGATCAAATTATGCTAGGGTGAGGCTGATTCTTTGCCTTTTCCACATTGCTCTATTCACATTCATAGTCCAAATGGTAGAATCCTTCACCTAAACTTTTCTTCCTGAACAAATAAGCCAAGAAAATTTAAGTGTCCTGGAGAGCATAATACAGGTAAAATCAATAATAAAAACAATATGATTATTATCCTTTTTATATAATTCCAAGTTTTACATATGGCAGAGGTCATTATGAATTCTCCCTATCACAGAACGTGAAGCTGGAAAAAAAAAAAAAACATTAAGTTTAAGACTAATTGGAACTTGATATTTCTTTAACTCTTTGAAAAGAAGGCTAATATCCCAGCTGTGCTTTCACGTGTGGATTCTCTGGGAGACAAAATGAAGGACAGAAATCCAGATGGGGAAGAATCACAGAATCATAGAATAGTTAGGGTTGGAAAGGACCTTGAGATCATCTAGTTCCAACTCCCCTGCCATGGGCAGGGACACCTCCCACTAAACCATGCCACCCAAGGCTATGTCCAACCCAGCCTTGAACACCGCCAGGAAGATGAGATACTTCTTGCACCTTTAGGGAGTCTTACGTGTCTCTTTAAATATTTGGGTGTGGGTGTGTGTGTGTGAGAGAAGTGAGGAAAGAAAAGGCTGTAGTTGGAACCATACAATAATTTAGGTTGTAAGGACCTCAGGAGGTTCAACCCCCTGCCCAAACAAGGATTGATTTCATAATGTTAGGTCAGGCAGTAGATCTTAGTCCCACCATTCAATCCCATCCTGGGGTTAGCACTACAGACAGCCAAAGTAAAGAAGGAATCCACAATGGGGTCGTAATAGTAATTAATTGCAATGGCTGGCTCATCAAGAGGGGTATTTTCCACAGCTGGAAAGTGACAGAAATGTGAGTTACTGCAAAGCTGACTTGCAAAATCTGTGCCATGGCTGCAATGAGAACAGACCGTATCAGAGAGCAGAATAAAAGGAATAATGCCCAAGGTCAAGCACAGCCTTGGGTGGCACACGACCAGAGAAAATATGAGAGGCTGAAGAAGACAGCATTTATCCAGAGGAGGAAGGAAAAATGAGAGAAGTAAAACATAGCAGAGTGGATAAATTTGTTAGAAATGGCAAAGAAGCATCACAGAGGAAGCAGAAAAGAGGTGAGATACAGATTCTCTGCCACACAGCATGCACTGACTACAAGTTTCTCATCAGTCCTGTCTTCTAGATTTACAACATCAAGGAAGAAAACAGAAAGATACAAATCTAGAACATAATTCATGTGATTCATCTAAATATATATATGTGTAAGGCAAAGTATGCCAGACTAAAGTGATATCACAATCATAAATCCACCCAATACAAAAGAGATCCAACTGGATCTTTTTAAGACGTCACCAAAGACATACGCAACCAAAGATGTCAAAAGAAATATAAAAACTTTTGCAGAGGAAAAGTATGAAGGTGAGCAAACAGGATGCAGGGAAGTGGACTCAGATTGGTCATGACCTTGCACAAAAACCAGCAAGCTGCCACCAGAGCACTGAGACTCAGGGAGGAGATGTCTGTCTGCAGATAAATTGTCAATTGCCATGGGCACTGAAAAACTGTCCCTTCTCCTTTCACCAACCAATTTTGAATGGAGCTAGAAATGAGCTGCACTGATGAAAAAATCAGACTGATAATCAATACGACTTTCTTACTGGGCACATGAGAAAGGCTTATAAAATTCACTCATACTGAAGTTTATTGTACCATAAATTCTGATAATGATTTTTCTTTTTCAAGTAAATACATACTAAACATTGCAAACTATGCAATATTTGAGAAACACATTTTTCCAGCAAATATCCCCCACCTTATTTTCAGTAGATATAATTCAGAATCTCTATTATTGCTGTAAGAGTCAGAGGTCTCTCTTTCAGCCAACATATTTTAAGTGTTATTAACATAAATGATGGTTGCTTACAATCACTGACAGGACACCAGCTCCTTGTTGTTTCTCAAGTATGTTCCTAGTCTACCTGTACTATTTAATGCTGTCAGATACTTTCATAAAGGACAAATAATTATTGCATGCTTGTAATGATGGATAAAAGTAATCTATGATTTACTAGGAATTATACTGTTATTGATTAAACCAGGCTACCAAAATCCCATGATAATTTTTTTTCACAGTATGCAGAAAATAATCTGCCAGTCGCACAATCTTGTCTTTTTATCTCTCTACCGTAATTTAGCTTTCATTGCTAGGAAGAATCTTCAAGAGCAGTTTATGACCTTGGCTAGTTACATCTAGAAATAAAACCACTTAATAATTTGTTAGATTTACATACTTCTTCTAAAAATAGAATATGTGCTATATAATATGCAGATAATATACGCTGAACAAAATTAAGTAACTTTCAGACAAGAAAGGGGAATAAAAGAGACTTTCATTTAAATAATAAAGAAAATTTAACTTCTTAAAGATCTGGGATGCAGAACAGCAATTCACAACTTCCTCATAACTTTTTTAACTGATGCTTCCACTTAAAAGGCATATGAAAAGGAATAGGGATACAGAGGAAATGAGACAAAACTGGTTTGCTGAAAACCCAAGTCTTCCCAACAGCAACAAACTTCCACTTGCTTTAGCAGATGCTCTTGGTTTATTTTTTGTTGACTACTCTAAAATGATCAAACCTTTAGATATTGTTTTTTAAGCCTAATTTCATTGGCAGCAAGTGAGAGTTAACAGAACAATTTTTATAAAAACATTATGCATTTGCTTAAAATACAAAACTTTTTCATGACAAGTAGTTTGCCATATTTTTGGCAAGGTTATATATGACTGCCTTTTTATTTTTGGCTGTTAGAGAGGCTAATGGCATACTAAAATCTTTCACATACAAATTAATTGTGTCCTTTTGCAATTCACATTAGCCCGCGTTACTTTCCATTTCGTGCCTTTTAAAAGGCTTATATGGAACCAATGGATGTTCTCATTTATCGTGCACACCACTCCAATTACCCACTTTCCACAAGTTGAAAGCAGAAAGACAATAAATGCTAGATACAGCCCAATATCAACATGTGGTAATGTGGCAGCAAAATTTACAAAAAAAAAGTTCTCTTCAACATAGAGAGAGAAAAAAAAAAAAACAAAACACAACTCTCAGAAAGCTTTGAAGATTGTTGGCAAATTATTTGCATATTTAGCAACTACAAAGACATGTATGCTCCTGAATGATGAAATTGTGTGTAAGCAATTCACAAAGCCACAGGTTTCAGCCCTGTTTCTCAAAAATATGTATCATTTGCTCTTCTCTCACCATTAACTGAAGTTCAGTGTTCTCCTCTCTGCACACCATTTTTTGCAAAAGGCAAAAGATTTTCTCTTCCACATTAAAAAGCCTATGTCAAGCTGGTGCCTTGTTAAGCACAGCAGAACAGCACTTGTTGAACACACTCGCGATGGGTACAAATATCACACTGGCGGTACAGATGATCGTGGCTGCTCACAATGCTCAGCTGAGAGATCTCATGGACATTTTGAGCTCATATTGCTGTGTTCAGGCTTGGTATGCAGAGAAATTTGTTATGAGTTTGAGATTTATGGAAGAGCTTATGGTATTTCAATGAGTACACAGCAAACGGGATAGCATGAAATAGAACAATGACAGTTTTAAATTTTCTGAAAATTTATAATACACCTCAACTTGGCTCATTTAAACACCTCCAGAAACATGCAATCCTTAAACCTATCCCCAGAGTTGGAGTCTCTGCAGGCTCACCTCCAGCACTGCCTAGTACTAAGCTTTTACCAAGCAAAGTGAAACCACCCTTTAATTTATGCTGGTCACTGAAATACTGCACTGCTGTAAACACAACTAGGAAAACAAAGAATAAATCTATGCTTAAAAGGCATGTTTTTTTTTTGGACTCAAAATGCAAATTCTTCAGGCATATACAGACTACAGTAAAAAGAAACTGAAGTCTTTTTTTTTCCCCTCTCCCTTTTTCCTAAATAATACTTTACCTATTCTAAATAATATTATCAGTTTTGTCAGCACAGTTTTTCATATGTTCCATAGTGCCACGTAGATTAAGTTGCAGAGATGAAGAAGTTGCCTTCCACCCAGCTGTGACTGCTGCAGATGCATGAGCAGGAAATTTTGGAAACTGGATTCATATGGGTAGAAGGAGCCACTGCCCACCAACCTTGGTAATTATGTGCCAGGGTATGAGATCCTGAGTAACAGGTAAGTGTGATTTCGAGTACTGTTATGTTATTAGCAGCTAGCACTCTGTTGATCTCATTTGCTGTTCTCCAGGGATTTGAAAAAAGAAAAAAAAAAGTAATCCAAACGTATAGAGTTCCACATTTCACTTTCTTCTCATTTTTACCTTCATGAAAAAATTTTAAAAATGTACAAGAATGTTGACAGTTTTAAGGAAGAAAGAAAGAAAAAAAAATCTGTTTCTTTTCCTCTTAGCATTTCATGCTTTATGTCATTTGATAATATACATGACTAGGTTTAATACTCAATCGTTTCCCAAATCCAATTTGACTATCTAACAGGGTTTAATTTACATGATGATACAATTTTTCACACCAGAAAGCATAGTAACCCTTTTTCTTTGGAGGTTAATGGTGATCTAGCTTAAAGCCTGAAAGATAATTACAAGGAATGTGCTTCAGGTGACAAAGTACTTTTGACTGTTGATAGCTTTTTAATTATACTTCTTCCCACCATAGGAAACAGTATGCCTTCTCCTAAACAGTTTGAAGGGATGTCAGGTTTATTTATTTATTTTTCAGCAAACTGCTATGTACTGTAATCAATATTTTAACTGTTACCCCAGGCTCTGCTCTCCTTTTATTTGGAGGAGAGATTAAACTTTGGGTTAATTTTTTTTTTCATATCAAATGAAATACAGAAGAGCATCAAGAGAAGAATACAAACATTTATTGACTTGCTTCTTATCTTCTGCACCCATTTGATATTTTGTGACATTTAGAAATTGAAACTTTGCAGGATTTTTAGGTGCGAGCTTTGCTAACAGAGAAGGTCAGGTTCTTAAGCAACAAGGCAGTTTATGATTATAAAATATGACCAACTAAGAAGCAGAGAAAAGGAAAATCACATAGCTGCTTTTGCATATTACTGTGCTTTCGGAATATTTTTCTGCCCCTGCTTTACTCTGTTGATTAAAAAAAGACTGTTTTGGTCAAGAGGAGAAAGTAATTATTGTAAATGAATGCGGTACATTGCAGAGCTGTATCATGCAGAAGTACCCTTTTTCCATTTACTTCATATGAAAGAGTTGATTGGGTTGTATGCCACTGAAATTAGCTTACCACTAGTATTTATCTGTCTTTCAATAAACTGTTTGCTGCTTCCCCTGATTAAGTGTGCTGTTAATGACATCAAACTTCTAAAGTCTTTTCAATTTGGAGCCTACAGTTCAATCATGATGCCTGCCCCTCCCAGCACCTCTTACTTGCCCTTAAATAAACACCTCTATTATTTAAAAAGAACAGCAGAACAGTAAAAAATTAGACCTAGATGCAAGTGCTTCTAATAAAAAAAAAAAGTCTTAGAATAGAACCAAAAATGCAGGAAAATAATTTCTGTATAAATTAATTAAAAGAGTGACACCACCTGCTCCCTCAAACACTCACTGCATATTCTTAGTCTTCCTGCATGATATTGTTAATATGCACAGAGAAAATGAAGTCTTCTGTTGGGCTGATAGGAAGTGAATGAAACCAAGCACAAAACAAATCTTTGAATGGTCAGATTTAGGTCAAGCATTTTCTTTTGGTGTATGCTTTTCTTAGTCCCATCTCTTGTTTAGCTCACATTCAAAGGAATTTCCAAGCCCTTGAGGAAATACATAATTTTAAGGTAATGGCATGAATTCTTAAATCTGCAACAGTAAAGCTGAATGTAGTTTTGTCCCATTAATTTGCAGTCCGTGTACTTAATCCCTGGGGTACCACTGAGTATCTGACAGCAGCGGGTGGAAGGGACCTGTGGGCAAGTTTCTATGGCTTTACAAAGCAAGCACCCATGCCCTTGCTCCCATACTAGCTTCACACTGAGGACTCTTTTCAGCAGCAATTACAGCAGCACAGTTCTGCTAGCAAAGCCTCTAACCATGACTTTAAGTACCCTAGTTTTTCTGTTCATTTTTAATTTTTTTCCCCTCCAGATATAGCTTATATTGGCTGAACAGAATTAGTGTTCCTAAAAAAAATGCCAAAAAATTAAAATTAATAAACCTTAGCCTACCCCCAGAAAAACCATCTAGCTGGACCAGCTCCCCTTATGCTAGGGATTGAACAGGATCATCTTCTTAAAGAAGTCACGGTGTATTTTTTCCCCACTAAATTTATGAAGCATAGTATTTGTTGACAAATAGTTTAAGATACTCTACCCTTATGAAAGCTAGGCTGGAACGAACTCCCTCAAAAAACTTCTAGGCATATCTTTGCTGAGCATTTACCATGTATTTACATTCTTGTCATAAATGACCTTTATATTTTATTCTGCTATGTTTGCTCTTATCAAAGCCTGGTGATAGTGGAGGGTAGTATTCTAAAAGCATGTCACAATTCAAAATATTCAGTATGTCTATTTCTAAAAACAAAAGAAGCTCTGCATACAGCACTGATCGTACCTCAAAAAACATTTTACTGCCTAGAGTACAGGTACAAGGAAGTGCATTATCACTAATGCTACATTTTAATACGAAAATAATAAGAAACACCTCTGTAAATAAATTGCAATTACTGCACTGAGTGCTTTGATACTTACTCCCTGTGAAACCTTGCTGTGTGTGGTGCTTTTAGAAATCAGAGTGGTCTTATTCTGTCTGATTTATTAGAAGTTTCAAGGACAGACTGAAATAGCAGATGGCATCTTAGATTTCCACTCCTTTTCCAAGTATTGACATATATAGGCTAATAGATAGCAAAATTGGGACTGAAACACATTATATAAGTTTAAAATGTACTGAATATGGGATTTTTTCAGGGCCTCAACAAAAAGCACTGTACAGACAGACTATACTGGAGTTCATGTTTCCCTCCTGACTCTGTAGATAGAGTAGTATCTCTGCCGTAAGTAAGGATAAAATTAATTTCCACTAATTTGCAATTACTAGAGTAAATGAGATGAAGTTTAGGCCAGGACACTGTATCACTTTTTGGTTTGGTTTCTTTTTTCTCCTTCTCAGGTAGTCCTTGGTTCCTCTATCAAGCTTTTGTATCACTAGCGAATCTCAAAACACAGTAAATGCACTACATGAATTACAGGAGTCATGAGTTTGGATTTCATTTTACTTTTCCTTAATCAGTCTAACCTAAAAGCAAAACATCAGAATTGTACGTATTTTCTAAAATCCTTCCAGTTTTTCTTATCCTCTGCCCTTCCTCTAAATTTTGTTTCCTCTTCCTACATGAGATTGTCAAATGCTCTGATGCGGTCATCACAAGGCATTACATCTGATTTACTTCCCTTCAACAGTTTATTTGCCACACAGGTCAACGTTTGCACATTTATTTTTTCCGTCATATTATCATCATGTTTTCAAATAACTTAATGACAGTATATTCACGACAGATCTACAGTTAATAAGCTAAGAAGTTACATAAACAGTTTGGGTCAAAGTAGTATGTAGTGAAATTGTAAGAATAACAGATTTCCAAAGAAAATAGTGATTTTAATTTAAGATATTTGTATAGCTGCTCTGTATTATTTACGCAAAAAATAAAATTTGCTTTATCTGAGCTGTGCTTATGAAAAGATTCTTAAGTTTCAGATGTTTACTCAAGGTCCCGCTGCAAGCTCCAGCACAGATTTCCCTTTAGAGATGAACTCCTCCCAAGACCACCACCAACTTAAAGCTTTGCTTTCCAAAGGTTCAGACAGGCAACAGAATGCTCAGTAAAGTGTTCTCTAGTTGTCCTGGGTGCAGCAGTAGCACTCATTTTTCTCCTTCTTAGTAGCTGGTGCAGTGCTGTGGTTTTGACTTTTGGCCTGGGAACAGTGCTGATAACACCGATGTTTTTAGTTGCTGCTCAGTAATGTTTACTCTGACCAAGGACTTTCTGAGTCTCATGATCTGCCAGGGAGGAGGGGAAGGCGGGAGGAAGCAGAGACAGGACACCTGACCCAAACTGATCAAAGAGGTATTCCACACCACAGCACGTCATGCCCACTATATAAACTGGGGACAGTTAGCTGGAAAGGCTAGATCACTGCTTGGGTCGGGCTGGGTATCACTCAGCGGGTGGCGAGTGGTTGCATTCTCTTCCCTTGTTATTTCCCTTATTGTTATTATTATTGGTGGTAGCAGTAGTGGTTTTTTTGTCTTATATCTTTGTTACTGGACTGTTCTCATCTGAGCCTGTAGGAGTTACATTATTTTGATTCTCCTCCCCATCCCTCCAAGAGCGAGGGGGAGGAAGGAGGGGAGCGAGAAAGCGGCTGCCTGGTTCTGAGTTACGGCTGGGCTTAAACCACGAAATTAGGTACGCCTATTTAATTTGTAAAGGTTAGGACTAGGAGCTGCCTCGCTCTGAGATATAGATGTGGTCTTGTTAAAAATCACAGAATGATAGAATCGCACAATGGTTTGCGTTGGAAGGGATGTTAAAGGTCATCCAGTTCCAACCCCTCTGCCACGAGCAGGGACACCTGTCACTAGGCTAGGTTGCTCCAACCTGGCCTTGAACACTTCCAGGGATGGGGCAGACACAGCTTATCTGGGCAACCTGTGCCAGTGTCTCATCACCCTCACAGTGAACAATTTAGAAAGCCTGAAAATAAAGAAGCTTGTCTGGCAGGTGACCAAATAGCAAATGGCATCAGAAAGCGAGTGTTTTATGTAACAAAGCTGAAGAAACAGAATCCCGCTCACTTACACATCAGTAATAAGAGGCAGCCATACAAACTTTAATAAAGGCTGATTCGTATTTTCATTCCCATCTCAAACATAAGGATCACATCTGTTGAGTCATGATCCTTATGTCTGCACAAATCCATGTCTGAGTCAAATTGTATCTTTTCTTCTTTGGGTTTTTTTGTTTCTCAGCCATATGCATAATGAAACAGTGACTGCTAAAAAGAGGATGGGCTGACATGTTCATCACTGTGACGGATGGCCTCCTGTCATCTCAGCTGTGACAGAATGGTCACAGCCTGTAAGTGTCTAATGAATAAGGAAGGAAGTATTCTGTCCTTCCTTCGTGAAAAGTTGCAACAGTGCCTTTTTTCCACTTAATGCAGCTATGCAATATTACAACAAGCAATACTGCACAAATCTGTTTCCTTGAGATATTCGTCATCTCTTTTTATGAAACTGCAGAGTTTAGTAAAACGCAGGCAGCAAACGTCAGGCTGCTACTTATCACAAGAGAAACATACAGGATAAATATGGCAAATGTCAATTTTTACCCATGTTACCCAAAGAGGCCAAGGAAAACATGCAATACTCCCCTATTCAAATGGCAAATGTAAACACCAACTTGTTTTAAAGGATACCCTTCCTGGAGCTATTAAAGCCAGGAAAAGGTCATTTGTCAAGGTTCAATCCAATAATAAATCTTATCCTTCTAATATGAAGGATTTATTTTCTCCCATGACAGTGAAAGAGAAACAGGAGTACCGAGCTAAAATTTCTCAAATTGACAGTAACTATCACTTTTATGGGTGCTGTAAGAATATGATCTATACACTTGCAGTAGCTAGAAAAGATTTTGTAATTCACTTGGTACGACAGAAGGTCATCCTTTTCCAGATGGAGTGGATTCACTGTGTCCTTATGAATTACATGATTATAGCTGTGCATTTGTACACATACATATGCATTTTGGTTTGTGCTTTACATCTATAGTATATACATACTACACAGAATATTATGTCACTGTTTATGACTCACCATATGTAGTTCCCCATGTAAGTCATGATTAATTTGGGACAGTAGGAGTTGGAAGGATAGTAGAAATTAAAACTCTCTATTGCCTGATAAAGAAATTGATTCACTCTTCAAATACAGGAAGATTATGAAATGTTAGATATAGAATCACTTTTGCTTTTTCAATTATCAATTCAGTCCAAATGTTACAATAAGCATAGATGTAAGTCAGACATGATCAATGATTTTTCTTCTTCTTGATTACGAAAACTCAATTTACATAGCTTATTTAGTAAAATGCTACAAATATATGATGGTGAAAGCAGTTTATTAACTTGCTTGGTTCCGTATGCATTCAGCATAGTATAATTTTAGTCAAATCAGATATGAAGCTCAGAACTAGTATCCTTTAAGACATAGATACATCAAGTCTTATTTTTGTCCTAATACTGGACAAGGCCTAATCTTCAAAATGTGCACGAATGAACATTCTGGGAAGGGAAAAAAAAAATAGTAAGTGGGTCCAAATAATATTTTTAAATCAGGCCTGTCCTTCACGCACTTCTATCACCTTGCAGATGCAAAATAAACCACTTAATAAGTAAAACTTCAAACTGAAAACCTGAAATACTTAAAAAAAATAAAATCAAATAGGATATTTCAGCATTGTCTCTTCAGCAAAACTTTTTAGGATTCCCTTTGAAATAGTCTCCCAACACAGGACAAATTCAACACAGCCTAAGCCAGCAAAGACAGCAACACCTGGGAGCAATGAAAAGTCACTTGGTGGCTTCTCTGTGTGGTGCCCAGTGGAATCGGACACAGATATCCCCTTGGCATTTCTCATTCTCCCTGTGCAGTTTTGGCATCCCAGGAACTCGAGCCCTGTAATCCTCTCTCCTGGAGCTGCAGCCCCAGGTTCAGCATAGACACTCTGTTTATATTTTCTTGGGCACTGCAAAACCAGTTCAAGTTTAGAACTAGGCTAGAAGAAGGCCACATTCGCTCTTTATGTGGAACACATGACAACTCCTCTAGGCTGTCGAAGAGCCTCCTAAACCTCCCTCTGTGGCTTCCAGCATGTTGACAATGTGCAAGCATCTTTCCTAAAGTCTTGCTGAGGCAACCCAAGAGGACTGAACTGAGCACTGCAAGCCTCCACAAATCTAATAACACCTTGCACAGCTGTGTACCAAAAGCACCTATGAGTAACAGTTTTTTCAAAATTGACCTACTTAAAACACTGCTGTTGTGAAACTGAACTCCCAGTCTCTGCTTATGAAATTGTGAATGCTTGCAGATGTTCAAGATCAGATGAAGAGAGACTGAACCCAAACTGCTGTGCAGGTGGAAGATCCAGGATTGAGCCCAAATCGCAAGCCTCCAAATGTGAGCCTGAGCTGCTTCAGTGCAATAGTATAAGGGGAATTGTAGAAATTAATGCAATTGCTTCATTCCTACTATCCATTAAAACTGCTTTTGGATCCATAAAAACTGCTTTTGGAGTAGCTTTCAGCACTGGAGTGACATTAAATAGAACTAACTCTACCAATTAGTTGGGATACAACAAGTTTAACTTTTTTTTTTACAGTTCTTATGCATACTAGTTTTTCCTCATTTAACATATTTCAGCACATTAAGTGTAGAAGGCAACTTCTTTACCAAGCAAACAGCCCTACAAATGTACATTGTGCTTTAAAGTCAAAACCATTACCTGATGCTTTAAAGATCTGAAAATCCAGGCCCTGTGTCTTGCAGCTGTTTCTGGGGACAGAGACCTCTTTACCTGCACCAAAAGCATGGAATTTCCATAGGAACATGGGTGGATCACTAGGATGCACTATGCACTACAGTGCACATCACTGCTTTGAAAGCCTGAAAAAGCAGTAGTCAACTAAAGGGATGAAATAAAATTTTATTTTGCAACAAATCCTGGAAAACATAAGGATTTTGCCCATAAAGGAGTTACTTGCAGATGTTGTTTTTAAAAAGGGAATTAAAAACAGAGGATGTGGGCAATATACTGCTCAATGTGTAAATTACTTATGTGTACTTTAGTAACTTGCTATATATATAAAATGTGTAATTAAAGACTTACATAGGCTATTTATATATAAGCTTGGAAGCAACGTATTCACTGTCTTGAAAATGCCAGAGATTACACAAAATAGAAATGTGTTAATCTTAACTTACATCTGCACACTAATTCTACCTAGAAGGGCTGTATGGAGGAGCTAGGCTGGATGCTACTACAGCACAGCACTGCAGGCTTGCTCAAGTTCCGCAACTTGCAAGGAGCTGTTCTGCAAACCCCTAGTGTGACAATTAGAAAGGAGTTTTAGGAAAACTGACAGACAGGTTGGCAAGTCATTAATTTTTGCTGGAAGACAAACTATGATATTTAATCACTCTGTTGTCTAAATGTGAAGAGTTATTCCCTTCCCTACACATCTCCTACGTGGAGGAAACTGAAGTCAGAGAAAGAAGTTGAAGCCTAGGCTCCTGGTAGCCAGCAGCTCTTCTGCTGATCAACAAGGAACTCTGTAGCTGAGCAAACTGGCAGAAAACAATCCGTTCTGTCTCAGTTGCCTCTCTATTTTGTTGAAATCAAATTACTGCTGCTAAATGTTTCCATTCTGACAATTCAGTCATCTTTTGCTACTACAAAACACCTGAAGTGAGTAAATTTTCAGCTGCATTTTGCCACCACTTAGAAACCTGTATGATTTGGCAGCCGCCTTTTCGGATTACACTGCTGTTGTTTTAGCACAATAATTACTTTAAAATAAGGAACATGTTCGGCAACAGGTGTTAGGCATTAAGAATAACTACTGCTGGCCATCAGGCTTTTGATAGCAGAGATTCATTAGGTAGAACACTGTGAATGACCCAGAACAGCATTCTCAGGCTGAGACCCTCTGCACGTATATTGCAATATGGAATTTGTCCATACTACCTCAGTCAAATGACTTGGTAATTTTTCGAGTACCAATTAACAAGCTAATTGAAGTCCAAGACTCAGTTCAGTTCATAAATTCCTTTCTTAAAGGAGAATGCAATTTTGTCTCCATCATTGTTAATTTCTAGCTTCCCTAATCATTCTTGGTGGATGAAATGATTTTTTTTCCACCATTGTTTACCAATGGTTTGGAAATAATCTAACTGTACAGAAAAAAGACAAATTACTTTTAAACAGGACATGTGAACTGTCAAAAAAAAAAACAAAACACAAACTTACTTTGTATGAAAAATCATGCTGCAAACAGTATAATTTGGTACACAAAGTTCACACACAAGGGAAAGTTTGTAAAACAGCAAATTGGAACAATCTTAGTGTGCGCATTTCTGTGTACAACAGAAATTTATGTCTTGCATTTCACTTTTCACATCGTTCTAAAAATGAACAAGGGCAACAGATGACCATGATTTTCAGTGTACTTAAAATTTTAGAAAATTTTTTAAAACTTGGGTTTCATAAGATTATATCCCAAATTTCGACAATATTATGTGAGGTATGAAAGTCTGGTACACACCAGACTGAAATCTTCAGATTTAGAATGTCACAGATTTAACAGCGTTCAGAATTGGTGTTATTACATATACACCTGCAGGTGCCTGAAGCCATGAGCAGCTGAGATAAGGTAGTTTTTAAATTTGATTAAGAGCAATAAGTGTAGAAGTCAACAGCAAATACAATGGAGACACAGTAGTACAAAAGCAGCAATAACCATTACTTTTACGGGGTTTGTAGGAACAGTATGAAACTCTTGTCTTCCCACACTCCCTACAAAGGCTTGTGAAGAACCTTTGGCATACCACTGCAAATTAAGTCTGTTAACAAGTATGCATCTTAGCTTTTCTTTCTAATTAAATGGAAAAAGTTTTTCTCAGGAAGCAAAGAGCACAGAAATGCAAATGGAAAGACCTGACAAATAAAGCTAACACCCTGCTTCCACAAATATCAAAGAGTTTCCTAAGTGACATTTTGTACACTATTGCGATTTTGTACTAATTACACCAGTTTCACTACTGTTTCTTGCTCTGGGTTAGGTACAAATCTGACACTACCTAGAACGAAGAGCAGAAAGTCAACAGACCTAACGTGTAACCAGCACGGCTCAGCCATTTATCAGACCTTTGACAAAGGAAGTAAAAGTTTTCAATTAGTAGAATAATCTTGAGGTTCTATTACAGAGCATTTTATTCCCTATTTATAGTAATGCTCATTCTTACAGGTATTTAATTGGTGTTTTCTCACCAATGGAACAACAATTCTGTCCATTTCAGATTTATATTCTTAATTTGGCAGCTTCTGGTTTGTATCTGGAAAAAAAAAAAAAAAACAAACAAAAACAAACAACAACCCTTCCCTCCCCCCCCAAAAAAATACAACCAAAAACCCCAACCCTCTCTTAAAAGCTGACTACATCATGTCATTACCTAGTCTTCAAAACATGGGGAGGGGCGGTTATGGTTAAACATTAAAAAACAGAATTTTAAAACTATGACTACAAAGTACTATTTAAAATACACAGCGTGTTTTGAGGTGTTCTTCACCATCTTGTTAACAGCTAATGTCATATTTGATCTCCACCCTGCATACAAGCAAAATGGACTAAAGCATTTCAGCCTTCAGTGAATTCTGCTCTACATGCAGCATATCACAACCACTGCATACTAATAATCAGCTTTGATTGACAGTTCTTTATATTAAAGGCATTTGGACAGCAGTAGTAAAGATGATCAAGTTTAAAAACAACATAAAAATTAACTGGCAGAAAGTTCAGCCTGCTGTAAAAAACCCTAAGTAGCTCATAATGGCCAATATAAGCTTTGCTTCTGCTGGTGTTTGAGTTAACTAGCATGTTAATTTATAGACCATTTTGCAGCATGGTATTTTGGCCAAGATCTCTCCCTTTATGGCTTTCCTTCCATAGCTTCTCTTATTT
Source organism: Myiopsitta monachus (assembly GCA_017639245.1). Lineage (NCBI taxonomy): Eukaryota > Metazoa > Chordata > Aves > Psittaciformes > Psittacidae > Myiopsitta > Myiopsitta monachus. Next base: position 53,089,925 of record CM029921.1, read on the forward strand.
ACCATTTCATTTACCATTTACCATTATCAAGCATCTATAATGTTTGATGATATAAGAGGCCACTGATATCTTTTCTACTGCCACCAAAAATTCCCTTGGGAGAATCACCTTTGACACAAAGGTAGAGAAAAGGAAGGGGAGAACCAGACTTTTCTCACCACAGGAGACCACCACCACCAGTGATAACACAACAGCCCTATTACTACTAACAGCATAGCACCTGCAACATGCAGACAAGTAGGTTTAACATTACCTTAGCTCTGCTGGGAGAGCTGAGTTTGCAAGACTTAGCATCCAGCATCCCCCAATTTGTCTAGACTCAAATTCTATACAGAAAACAGCTAAACACCAATGAGCCCAAGCACCCAACTCTCTCCTATGCTCATAACAGGATGGATTCACTTCTGTAACCCAGTTTTAACCTACAGTTTGCAAGAAATGCTTCTGTTGCACAAGTGCCAGTTTACATCTGTCCTTGCCCGCTGGCACACTGCCAGTCCATCCTGCTGACAGCATCAATTGCTGTCATAGAAGATACTTAGTTCATCACTCCAAGCTGAGCTACTGTGTGAGTTGTTTGCTAAAGCTGCTGGGGTCTGATCATAAATAGGATAAGAAGCAAACTGGAATAAACAGCATCCACAGATAGTTCAGCGAGAAGTCAGGAGTTTCTTCAAGCCCTTTGGACAGACAGAGAGGAATAGCCTGTACTTTGTTTTTTACTTAGTTTTTATCTAGCTCATTGCTATTCCTAACTAATTCAGCCTTCAGAATTTCATAAGCAATTTAAGCTTTGCAAGGTCACTATTTCCTAAAGGGATTTTAATTTTTAAAATTTTACAGATGGTTATTCAATTCAGACCTGAGTTCATAAACAATTTTTGAAATACACGGTTTACAGTTGTATTCTAATTGTAGCAAGATGAAAGAGGAACAGGCCTGACTTCTTTTTTTACTAGCTTCAGGCAGAGTATTCTTCCTTTGAGCTATGCATTTCAGACTTTGTAAGCGCATCTGAAAGGTAGGAGAGCCAATACAAATAAGATTTTCTTCCTGCAACTCAATAGCAAGTCTTTCCACCTGACACCATGTGTCATATTAAAGTTTATAGGTATTTGGAAAATATCTCTCTCTCTTTTCCTTGACACCAACACATACCTGGATTCATTATTTACAGGTGCTTTCAGTTATAGTGTCAGTGCGTAAGTGTGAATGGTGATCAATGCACCTCTCCTAGGGAAGTGCACAACCACATTTATTCCAGTTAAATCTCACATCTTTTTATTGTATTTGAAAGTAATCCTGACCAGGAGAGAAATGATCAATCAAAGAATAATCCATTAAAACATACTAATTGTATCTACATTCGTTCCATTTTTTAATGTTTTTTATTATTTTTTTTGCTGAACTGGTAATATCTTAATTAACTGGCAACATTTACAAAATTCTCCTTGGGTTCAATATGCCCTAACCGGAATGCCATTACTCAGTTATTGCTCACCAGGGATGACATCCAACCAACTGAGGCACTATTCACCTCTGAAGTGATCTGATCACAGTAATTTATGGCATTTAATGACAAATAACCTTTTACTCCTACCCTTCTTGGCCAATTGCACCCAGGTTCTTATATATGACACCATTTAGTTTCCATTAAATGGAAACATTATCCTTTCACCAGCAGGCCTTACAGACCTACCGCCTGTTTTACATAGAGCCTCATAACACAGAATTTGGTATTTTCACTGTGAAATATGCACATTTATAAGCATAACCTTCTTTTCAGTAATAAACACTACAAAGTATCTCCTTATAGAGCACTTAAAAAAGGGCTTCCCCAAAAATTATCTTCCTCTACCCCAGCCCAGTAGCGTCCCTCAGTTCTGTACTCAAAATGACTAGTCTAGTACGTCCAAAATTTCTCTTTTTCTTCCCTTCCCCCCCCCCCCCTTTTTTGCAGCCATTTCCAACTCTACAATCTCCACAGCTTAAACAAGAATTAGTGGTGCAACCTACTTAATTTATCTTCTAGGACTTAAAAGAACTGGATTTTTTCCTAGAGAAATTCTGTGCTCCATAATTAGGGCACTTTCTTTTAACGGTTATCCAATATTCTGTATTTTAAATTTTATTTTATACATGTACTACTGTGCATTTTAAAACACATGCATAATAAGATACTGTAAGCACTTTTTGCAGTGAGTCACCAGCTTCGCAGTTGCTGTTCTGAAATAGTATTTTTAAGCTTCAGTTTCTCCAGCTGTGTCCAACAGACCACTGCTCCTATACTGAAAGTCCTTCACTTTAATGCACATATTCCCACTAGGGGCAGACTGCAAAATAAAGTCTCAGTCTGGCTGCCTTTTCTAAGTGTCAGGCTCTCACAGAGCTGTAGAGGTGAAAATTGAGAGAATTAGAAAAAATGACGTTGTTGACACCCTAGACACAGACATAACCTCTGAAAATATGTGTGGAGGATTGTAAAAATAATTAATTAATTGGATTGCAGGCTGATCATGTGTCCTATAATAGTCAGATCATCTCCTCCTCTACCAAGAGCAAGTGGCTGTCCTGATTTCCTTTCCAACAAACTCCCTTCCCTGCAATTAAGAACAAGTTGAATGCAAAGACTGTGTTTGCCCACTGCCTTCTTCCTGCAGAGGGTGAAATACATTAGACAATAAAAGTCAATGAGCCTGCGTAACACAAGGCTAATTCTGGTGCTGTCTCGGAGGGGTTACGACAGACTGCAGCAATCTGAGATGCTGATGGTATAAGCTTATACAGCCCACTAGGAATATTTACTCTCCATTTCATATCTGCCACAAAGCCTTAAAACCTGCTTGCTGAATGTCACTGTTTCAGTTCATCAACACTCAACACAATGATCAAATTCTATTCAGTGGGGACCTGATATTTCCTCTGTCTTTTCTCTGCTGAGCAGCATGGGTTAATAAACTGTGAAATGAGTAACGACATCCTTTCTATGAATAATAATCTCTCTGCCTTTTAAAATTTTTTGTTTCAAAATTGAGCACAATTATTTAAATAGATCAACATTCACTTGGAGGCACAGTATTTCCAGCCAGGTTTAATTATTCCTTATTTTTCAGCTCCCTTCTAAGTCATCAAGCTTATTAGAAACTATCTAAAGCAGAATGTTTCACTAGCTGCTGCCTTAAAAATAAATATTCTCTCTCCATTTCTACAATAAAAAATAAAAAAATATATATAAAAAAAGATTTAGACTACAAATAAGCTAAATAGAACTGTCAAAGTATCTTTATCGCCTTTAGGAAGTTTCATGATATCAATGATTAAAAGTTCAAGAGAATTTAGAAGATCAGGTATTGCTGGTTTATTTACAGTTTTCTTTATTATCTGCAGTGATTTGATAGGGAAATCTGAAATAAGAAGTAAGTATACTTGAATGTCTACTGAAAATACAGTGACATGGCCAAGAGGGATTGTTGCACCAGGTGAAAGCTGCCCTTGTGGGTGCTTTGGCTGTGTTTTATCCACCCAAACCCCTTTGTCACTCCTTCTCATGCTTTAGCAAAACGATATTAATAACGTCTCACTTGTGCTGCTGCTGCATTTGTTTTTAATTTGGGATTGGGCAGCTACCAGCACATGCTGCTGTCAACATTCCTTGTTCTCTGATGCTACCTCTGCATTCAGGTGCCAGTTCAGTATCTTAATGCCAGAAGAAAAGCATGGGGTTCACTGCCCATTATGTGCTTTTCTGCTTTGTGCTGTCCTGGACTGGAAGGATTCCTACAAATAACCATATGGAGGCAGATAAATGAGAATTAAAAAAAAAAAAAAAAAAAAAAAAACCACACCACACAAACTTATTTATCTCAGTGTAACAAGCATATATGGACTGCTTTGTAAATCTGGGCCAACTTAGGCATAGTCACCAGCACAAAAAATGCTGGAGGCTTCAAGAGAAACTCCTGAAAGAATATATATGCCTGCTTCCAAACAGGCCCAGAGAGAGGCCCAGCAAACAGCTTAGAAGCTCTTGGGTGCTTCTATTCCAAGGAGAACCAGACCTGGAATCACCACAGATGGCCCTGAGCGTGCTGAACTGGTAGCAAATGAGAGATGTGCACAGAGCCCCCATCTCTGCACGTATGCTGTGCTATTCCAGCACAAACCTCACCAGTACATAAAGGACATCCATCTCTTAGCAAAAGGAGAAGGGGGGGGAGGTTGATGTCAGGGAACACACACCACATAAAAAACAGTTACAAGTGCTCATACAGCTCAGGCTGGAACTAAGCCTTTTTTGAGCTACCCAAATAGAACAATGATGTTTCCCTTTCCATTATCTTCTCCCTCAGTACCTGAGGCAGGTAATTATTAATGCTAGTCTTAAATCCCTTAAGTCTTATTCCCCAACCCTTACCCTGCTCTGACACACTGACTTGGCACCTGCCTGTACCATGGGAGCCCCTGCGCACCACAGTGGGTGCCAAAATCACACTCTGTCAGTACCTCTCTCCTGATGAGAATCCATGAAGACAGGCAAGGAAACCCCAGAAGCCTCACTAACTAATTTTCCATATAAACAAGTAAGTTATTAAATAAGCAACTCAGTGGTTTTACTTGCATGAAACTAACAGCTAAAGGCTCAAAAGGAAGCACACCAAAGATCTGGTTAATTCTTAAATCTATATATGCTGCAAACTAACATATGCAAGCCAGGAATAACTACAGCAAATAAAAATATTTCCTGTATTTATGTGAAACAATAACAAATGGAGCTATTTGTCATACCAAAACTAGATGTTTCGGAATAAACAAAGCCAACTGCTTATATTTTAGAGTTGTTGGGGGAGGCATTTCAATAAAAGACACACTGATTTTATATACACTACATTTTTACATGGGCAGAAATTTACAAATTAAGTGAAATGTAGTCTACCAGAAAGGAGCTAAGTGCCTGCCTGAGCCAAGGGTCTCTAACACCCAAGAGATTTCTGGAGTGCTGAGGTATTAATTTTACTCTCAGGCAAACCTCAAGCACTGGGGAGCCTTCACCAATGCACTACCTTAATCTATTCACTGCAAACACAGTAACATCAGACCACTTCTCCTCCCAATCCCTCCTTTCAGTCTTTTTCATCCCAATAATTTTCTAGACTCTCAGTATCCACAATTCTAATTTTCTATGTTCTCAGCATCCAAGTTTCTCTTGGATCAACTACCAACTCACAAGCTACTAAATCCATTGCTCAGCACAGTGTTTTCCTACTAAATGCTTTTCTTCTCCAGGTCTTTGGCTTGCTTTCAGTTACTTATTTCAGTTTGCAGTGCCATCTATTTTAGTTTGCAACAGCCCTTTCTATCCACCAACTAGTCCCTTTCTACAGCAGCAGCTCCTGCTCTTACCACTATAAACATCCTCTTCTAGACCAGCTTTACCATGTTAATTTCACCAGCAGTATTTTCTTTAAGTCCACATCATCCCAACATTTTGTTTCTGCAAAGATCTCAGACTCTTTCGAACGAGCAACAGTTCTGCTCTTTAGCTGTAGCTTATGGTAGCCAATGTTATATGTAGTTTTGGAAGTGAGTCTTGTAACTCCCACCAGCAAGAAAGGAAACAAAACCACAGAGTATAAAAGCTCACAAACATACCTATTTATTTAATACATATGAAATTTTATGGAATAGCTACAACCTTCTGATATATGTCATAGTTTAAAGCTTGGTCTGCGCCCATACTGGGAAGTGGTATGATGCCATAGGGTAAGTGCCTCTGCGGACCTGAACTAACACCTACCACAGGCACATCCCATCCCTGCTCTCAAACACTGGAAAAATACTGCCTTTTTCACTTATATTAGAAAAACAATAAAGGAACAAACATGTCAAATATGCAAATATTAATAATTCATATAGGTAACTTTGCTGAGATGCCATATTCCACCACCTCCCCCGTACCACTAAAATTCCACAATTTGTTCCCACATCATCACAATTTGTAAGACAAACGTATTTCAAAATTGCAAGACATATGCACAAAAAATACAAAAAGTAAAATGCTTCTTCATTTCAATGTTAATAATATTTCCAATTTCATTCTAAGTATCTTGAAATAGTAACTTTCTTACAAAACTCATTAATTTTATAAATTATACATTAATGCAGTAACTTCCAAACAACTACCTCTGCTAATTTCTACTGCATTAGCAATTCTGCACTATTTGAATAAATTTTTTCATTGACTGCAACAGCAACAGGCTAGGATTATAAATTTTCTAAGTACTGGGGCATTGGGTTTTGAAGAATTAAAACTAAATGAGGTATCTTGGGAATACTGACAAGACTTCGGCACTTCGTAAAGATACTGTTTTCACAGCAGGCAGACAAAGGATGCTTTTCAATTTATTTGAGTCACTAAAATGTACGGTCAAACAGAACTAAAACATATCTGTTTTCAAAATTCAATGCAAATTCTTGCAACTCCAAAGACAGAGCGGAACTCCTTCTAGCTTGGCATGGATTAGTTTGGTCCTCAAACATAACTCAGCCTAAAAGATGACAACCCATTGTCAGTAGTCAAAAGCCAAAAGGTAATAGATACAGAAGGTGTTAAAAAATAAGTTGCATCTTAGCCCTAGAAGACTTCCCTCTGCTGTGAAAATCTGCCAGGACTGGCCTGGCAGCAGAGTACCAACTGTTCCCAGGACGGAACAATCCCAGATCCCAACAACCCGCATCAGAGGTGATCCTCAAGGGCATCTGGCTGAGAATTTCAGAAGACAGCTGCTTACTGCAAGATTTCTTAGAGGTTTGCTAGCCTGGAGCCATTTTCAATAGAATAAATACATTCATATAAGAACAGTTATTTAAGCAGAATATTAATCTGTGGTACCTATAGAGGTTAACCGACCACTGATCAACACTTTTCAAGGATGATACTCTTGAGCAATCATTCTTTAATTTGACATTTGTTACTAAATGCTGTAATTTAAAGGTCTTCATATTCCTAGAAAAAAAATGTTGCACAAACCCCAAACAGACCTTTTCCTTTTTTAGTCAGTGAAAAAAAAATGGGGCAAACACATATTTTCTACTTGAAAACTTGTATTACAGGACCAGCACTAAAGCAAGAATGGTGATAATACATCAACTATAGTATGTCAACAATAAAGTCCAAATTCTGTTCTCCTTCAAAGTCCTGCAGTGCCTAATTGACTTGAACAGCAGATGAAGATCCATGAAGAGAAGTATTAAAAATAGGGGTTTAAATTACAGTTTAATTTATTAGAAATTCTGTTTTATTTAACAGTCTATAAACTCTGGCAAAAATTCTACAACTTTGGTTTTATTCATTTTTTTAATTAGTTTTTAGAAAGATTACATTACATAGAAATTCTAATGAAATATTTCTTGGCTGATGTCCTCCTCTGTTACCTATCCCAGATTTTCTGGTCATTAGGTATTTCTCATGCATGTCGGGCCTTTCATTTTTAATGCTCAGAATAATCAAGAAGCCTGATGTTTTGTCATTTATTTTAAAATTAAGATGACCCTGAAAACTAGCTCCGTTAGTCATTTCTGTATGGTAGTCCCTTATCATTAAAGCAGCAACATTTTCCCAACCTCCATAATTAACCTTTTTGTACAGCTGAAAGCAATAGTTATCTATCCTTCGAAAGCCCTTCTGGGTCTACTTAGCACATTCTCTAACAACTAAACAGAAATAAGCCAGCAAAGAAGGATAAGGGGGGGAGGGAATGCAGAACCACTCTGCCTAGAATAAAATTAGTTACTTTGTTACACTGTTCTATATCAGTCATAAAAATATCACAAATCAGAATTAAAACTTCTTTTTTTTTTTGTCCACCTTCCGCCCCCGGTCATAAATACCCTGCTTTATTTTTTATCCCTATACACCCATCAGATACTGGTTAAATTTGTATTATCAAATTGCTTTTAGCATAAAATTATTTCCTTTTACGTGATCGTTTGCTTCTATTCACTATTTAGAAATCAATTTCTATTGATCCAGACAGTGGCTTGCATATTGTTTCCAACAAAAAGGAAAACTATGTCATGCAAATTCAAGACACTACAGAGGAGCAAGGTCCACAACGGTATCTGCCCTTCTTTTTCAGAGAAGATTCTTGTAGGTTTTCTGCTTCAGACAGGGAAAGAAGATGATAATAAACAGAGGCTTACTTCATAAAACTGGATGCAGTATTAAAGGGAAAAATAACAGCAAGAGAACTTTGGCTTATGTTGACAGGCATTAAAGTAACAGTGCTGATTTACCCCAAGAGCTTGCCTCTCACATATAGAGACAGGACAATAATGCTGGCAAAGTTCTATTTATCATTTTTGAGCTACTTGGCATTTGGGATTGCAGAGGCACTCATAAATGACAAAGCTGAGATTCACACCAGGCAGCCTATGAACACATTGATTAGCCATTCCAGTACCACATACACCATGGAAAGCCTCTCCTGTGAGAGACTGCAATATTATTTAAATTATCAGAATAATTTAAAGTTTTCCAACTGCACATAAAATACAGGAAATTATACTTATCTGTTACATTAGAAAAACACTATTTTAAATTTAGTATTTGAAGACCTACCCGTTTCTGTTTGGCTTAAATCCTCGCTTTTGTAGTTACAGAGAAAAGGAACATCAGCTATAAAAATCTGCTACAGTAGCAGAGATGCAACTCAAGTTTGTAGGAGTTAAAGGAATCAAGGTCTTGGCAGATGGGGTTTTGTTTGTTTGTTGTTTGCTGTTTTCATTTTTTCTGGCAGCTATCTGAAGCAGTTGAAGAGTTTCGAATGACAGCACAAATCTCAGTAGAGATATAGTGAGCAAAAGCAGGTGAAATGAACAAAGCTGAAATTTAATCACATTTCTATTATAATTAAATATGTATTCACAGTTGTGTACAACATATTATAAAAACACACAATGAGCTAAACTGCTATTTCAGCACTGTAAACAGCTGAGAAAACGCACTGATCTCAGGAGAGTACTTCTGGCTTCTCACTGGTGTAACCGAGAAGAATTTTGAACAACATATGCTAATTATATACAATATAATCTGGCAATCTGTACAGCCAGCGCTGAAATTCAACTTTGATCACCCTGCCAGAAGACTCATTGTTCTGAAACTTTGCTGCAAAAAGAAATATAACCTTGGTTTTGTCAGGCGGCAAGTCAAACTTTCAGTCAGATTAAAATACAAGACATCAACACCCACGTAGCAAAATACCTACATACTAGTTTGCCTTCCCAACTCAGTTTGTGGATAAAGTATGATTTTGTAATGTAACGACTCACCGCAACCACAAACAAAAATACCCTGCAAATATATATTTCCATTTTTAATTTTACATAATTTGTCATTTGATTAGTAGAAGCATATAATTAAAAACAAAGCCCCGGTAATTAAATTAGGAACTGATTTATTCCTAAGTTGTATTCCTTATGGTCAGGAAGCGAGCAACAAAACTCAGCCTACATTTAGAGAGACTGCCCATAAGAAAACACACCCATTAAAAAACCCTGGAGAAAACGCAGGTTAGTGAAGGAAGGCAACACAGACAGCATCCTTTTTTTTAAAAGAAAACAAAAAAAAAAAAAAAAAAAAAAAGAAAAAACCAGAAAAAAAACAACTTTTTCGATATAAGTTGCAGGGTTTATCTTAGCTATAATATTCATGCAGCCATAGTTTATCAACTGCTTTTCTTTAACAGACAGAAATAGTCCCTAAAGATTAATGCTGTACCCACTGTCTTTATCTCCTTGGCCCCAAACTGGCTTTTATCAGGCTTAGTAAAATTGAGTATCTTGTCTCATTTTCATCTACTCTAACTGGACTCACTGTAGTTTCATTGACACATGAAGTACTTTAAAACCTAATTACTCTTACGTCTAGCAAGAAGCAGAGATGTCTTTCCCTCATCACAGGGACTGCTCTTCAAGCCCATGGAAATTCCCTCACGGGCACGTGCCTGCAGCTTGGCTAAGAGCCCAGCAAACAACATGGAAAACTGTCCCACTGCTTTCCAAGTGCACTGGACTGGGTTCTTCCTGTTTTATTGACATATGAATATTGACCACAATTTTCATGTTCCTGGATGCTATCCAAGAACAGCATGGAAAACTGGCTTGCAAACATTTTGATTTAATACTTGTAGACTTTGAAGAGCATGAGTATTTCCCCTACAGGTAGGCATGCAACAAGTACTTTCCCTGTATGCATTTTAACATCTACCCAATGAACTCTTCTTTCAAGTCATCTGGCTTGAACCTGAGGTTACAAGTAAACCACAGTACATGTGATCATTTGTTGCTCCTGACACCATCCCTTTTTTCCTCACTTGAAAAACTGGTCATCTTAGTACCAAAGAAAGTTTGTATTAACATAAATCTATTCCACTTAAGCACTGGCTTGGAAAACAAATTATTAAATCTTGACAAAAAGAATATTTATGAGATACAGAACAGCCTTTTGACATGGAGAAATCAATATTGTTCCCCTCAGAATTCTCATACTCATCAAAAAGATAGTATTTATATAGAGAAAAGAACTCTAAAGGCAATGACAAGCATGGTAGTCAGTGCAATAAAATAAACAAGAGAATAAGTTAAATCTAATGAAAGATCCTAAAATATGTCACAAGGACATATTATTTTATATACTAGGGAAAAAGTAAAGATTTCTCACAGCTCCAGGGGACATGCTGCCACCAGCATGTGGAGTTGCACCCACACCCACTATTTAAAAACTATATTGTAAAGGGGCACATGAAGCTTCTCTTTCAGTATTTATATTACCATGTATTCACACTGAACACCAGCATAAATACATGCTGTTAACACGTATACAAAATAACCTAAAACCCCCATCTCGTTACCAGCAAAACCTCCATTAAAATGCATTGCCTGAAATACAGCCCACTAACTAAGAGCTGGTCTTCCACCAAACATGGTTAAGTCAAGGTGCTGCTTCAGCACTCATCTACAACTCACACCACTGTTGTGCTAGGTGTGGGTGGAAGAGCCAGCTGCCTTTAGAGATGATTCAAGATTTCCTGGAGAGGACTTACACACAAACTTGCACCCCAGGATTTGAGGACTTGCCCTTCCTTCAACTGGATCCTTGCAATTTCTTAAAACCCCAGCCATACTTACCCTTCTATATTCTAGTTATCACAAGCTCTGAAACAGGAACAGTATTACTTTTTTCATACTTATTTTTAAAGGTTAATTAATGTTTTGTATACTACCTTGTTACATGCTTTAATGGCTAAATTCCATTATTATTGATTTTCTCATACATGAGTGCACAAGACAGCATGATTGGCATTTTTTGCTTCAAACTGATGCACTACTGCAATGGTATTGATGGTCATGGTTGAGATGCTGTACAAGACTCTGTTGAGACCTGCACATATTAGTTTCCTAAAGTAAAGCTTATCCTACCCAGCACTACTGATCCTTTATTAAATTCACTTGTAAAAAATCAGAGGTAAAAAAACTAGTTTCCCCACTTCTAATTCATGTTGCACTCATTTTCTTCTGCTTATTATATGGCTTAATGATTTAAAAAGGTACAAGTACTCATATGGCCATTTTTCAAACTCACTGATTTATATATTCAGGTGGATTTACATATAACTTTTCTCTGGGAGCATTAGGCCTCTGAAAAATGCAGACCACCCCCCAGGCAGGAAAGGGCTGGAGAGCAGCCCACTGCAAGCACACACCTACAAGGAAAGAAGCACCCATGTTAGGAAATTATAAGATGAAACTAAGATCAGACAGCCTGCGATATTTGTAGTGTTTGAACTTCGAAGGGAAAAATTAATTTCTCCTGTTTTCACATACCAGAGTTAAAACGTTCAATTCCTCTACTTATGACACTGATTTTATTCCTAGGTTTACCATCTACTGTATTTCTAATCTGGGATAAATGAGGACAGAACCCTGTTTCTAGCACTTATAAAGGGACATAATCAAGCCTCCCTTAGTGGGATATTAAAATTAGTTACAACACATAATTGTTAAAGAAAAACACCTGGAGATCTTCCAGTGAAAGGCATTAAATACCAGAAAGCATTATTATTTTTACAGCATTTGAGTGCATTCATGTGCCATTGCCTTTCCTTTCAGAAAAGAAAGGCTCAGAGGAGCTCAGCTGACCTAAGTGTTATATATTTCCCTTTTATGCTCTGTGGTTCTGCTCAGGTCCATTATGTAATTTAAATGATAGTTCTTATTGTTCAAAAGAAACTGTACTTCTGAGATGCTTCTGATAGAACATTATTTTCATTTCATTTTGTGGTAGTTTGAATTCTGGTCAATCTTTTGTGTCTTTTCTGTTCAGTGCCAGCAGCTTTGTACATTAGCTGGTAGCGAGTTTTACATTCCAGTGTTATGGGAAGAGACTGTAGGAAAAGATCATCTTCCTTTTGTACTGCAAAAGGAACAGTATTTCATTTGAGACAAAAGGAGCACATGTTAAAGTCAAATATCAGTTGATCCTGTAGCGTAACACCCACTTTTTTTAGACATGTACAAGCCAAACCTCTGGGAACATGCAGTACTTGGCACAAGAGGGCAGTAAATAAGTTGGCACTGGTTTATGTTAGGCCAACTTAATGCCATGCTATTAATATAAAAAAAATATTGTGACTGCATTCATCAAGAGAGTGAGAAAAGTAACAAAAGCATGGTCTAAAAGCCATTCTTTAAAAAAAAAAAAAAAAAGAAAAATAAAGAAACAGTTAACATAGATGCCTTTTAACTGGGTGTGGAGCTGGAAATAGAACAGCACCACGACAATGCACATGCATGGGATGTTAGAGAAAAGAAGAGTTTTTTTTTTCTTTAATCTGTGCCTGCTCTCTCTTTGAAGAAGGTGGATTTATGTGTCTATGACACAGGTAAAGGTTTACAATCACCATGTGTTTGTAATTCAAATATGCTTACCAACTTCAAAAGTATTATTCTGGCCATGACATTAAAAAACACACTAGCTGACAAGCCAGGCTCCTACCCAGGGTAGCAGGTTACCTGAGCAGAGTCTTCTCTAATCCCTTCATAAACTTTAGGAAAGTTGATAAAGGGTACGCCTGTCCCGTGTCTGTTTGGGTCTTTAAAAGTCTTCCCCTTGAAACTATTCACAGTTGCTACATACTGAACAGTTTTCAAAATCCAGCCATCTATGAATGACAGGGAAAAAAACAAACAAACAAAAAAAAACCCTCAACGCACAGAAGACGTCTATGGAGAGGAATGTCTATGAAATCTTGATCTTCTGATTTCATCTGCGAACCTAGATTTGTATGATAAGAACTCCAAAATAAGAACTTCACTTATAATATCCCAAAAGCCAGATTTATGTTCTTTAAACTGTTTGATGGAGCCACAAAACAAGTCCCTTTGCCTCCTCTTCCAGAATTTCCTACAACACCTTGAGAAAAAATTCTGGGTTTATCATAATTTTATGCAAGGAGGAAAAAAAAACAACAACAACAACAAAAAAAAAAACAAACATTTTTTTTTGGGCCTGTGATTTTGAAGCTATGATTAAATAGTAAGATGTATCTTCTGGAGTCTGTAAAATGCTGCCTTTCATACATCACAGTCCTTATTGTTTAGATGTCAATACTTTCAAACATTATTCACGCACAGCTTGACATTAAAGCACAGCTCTGAGGAAGAAGTAAGAGGACCTTTGTGGCCCTAGCAAATTCAAAGATGCTTCATGTCATACAAACCAACCATGACCCCCTTCTCTGCCTTCTGTCCCATGGGTGAGAAGAGGTTCAGTTTACTTGGAAAGACCATTTTAATCAGTATAGCAAACTCTAAATGCGTAAGGGTGTGAAAAACATGTATTTAGAAATTGCCTTTTCCCATCTAATTTGCTTTGCCTTAAGGCACTGTTGTTTTGGTAATGGGGTTTAACCATACTAGCCACTAAACTCAACACATGGGAGGCAGCATTAGTGTGTTCAGACGTTTTTATTGTCAAACATTTTTTGCTTGGGCCATAGATGCTGTAGATGAAACCAGTACCCAAAGAATAAAATCCCACCATTCCTCTACATACACTTGACCATAGCTGTCTTATTTAGGCAAAAAGACATGATGAAAGTACAAAAGTAGAAAGCTGTGTACCGAGTTTACTTTGCATTAGAAATCATGCTTCTGCAGCACAGATTCTGACTGGCAGGGTGGAGGTCCATGTATTTCAGACACAGAAGCCTCCCAGATGTTCAAAGTGTGCAGCTACTCTTGGTATCACCCAGCACTCCTTCTTGGATCCATCTGACATTGAACAACAACCAAGATTACACAGCACAGGCACTTGAAATGAAGAAGCCTTTCTTGAAAGGCTTTCTAAAAATGGTAAGAAAAAATGTTTTGTGTTCTCTCATGAAATGCATCCTTTCTGTGGTGATTAACATAACTACTCCAAGCACGGTCAGCAGAGCTGGTCTAAGGGCACCAGACTGTGATCACTTCTATTTCAGGAATCTGAAGGAGTGAATATTGCTACATGAAAAATTTTACTAAAACTGTGAACCTTGAAGATTTCAGAAAAAGAAGCACTCGCTTTGCATCAGTGAAACCCTGCAGCTTCCTTTCTAATTTACGCATAGGGAACTGAAGGAAGAAGCGGTATTCACTCTGCAGAAACTGTCTTGGCTCTCAGATCTGAAGCAGAAGAACGTGCAAAATTCATACTACCCCTGGCCCTAACATCCCCAACCACACAGGTCAAACCTTGAACCCTCAAGCTGCCTGCTTCTGCTCTCCAGACTGAAAGTCTGACTTTTATTCAATGCCTGGAAATTACAGTTAAATGAGAGCTTTCATTTACATCAGGCCCACACAATGCAACTGCCTGAAAGCAAAAACATCTCAATACTAGTCACGAAGTACTGACAGATGTTTGTCACATAATAGTCATCACATCTTTATAGCCATTCTGGAAGTCATATGTTAATAGGTAGATATATATATCATGTGTCTGATCTGAAAGTAAAAATAACATTTCAATAACATGCAGTAAGCATTCTACATTCACATCAAACTGACCACGGGAAAATTTTAAGACTTCCTAACACTGAGCCACTCTTCCTCATTAATGCTTCTAAAGGATTGGCAAAATGATAATAAAATAAGATATAGAAGTATTCCTCATTCATTCCACAACAAGCCTGCAGGAACGGCAGTTTTTGATTATTCTAGTTACAACACATCACACAAATCCTCATCTGTTAGTTGTTTTATTACAATACTGAGTACGGCTGCAATGACACAGCATCCCATTTTCTCCCAACCCCTCCTGAACGCTGATGGCAAGGCTGTATTTTATAAACACTTCCAATTATTTCCCTCAGCCTGGATAAGACACACACTGATGAGCACTTAAAAGTTCAGCATCTTCTCCGAGATCTGAAACGAGTGCCTACTTGAAAGATCTCTCTGTGAGAGATCAGTGGATTTGAAACACAGATTCCTCAGCTCCCTGCAGGATCTCACACATATATCTCCCCAAGGAACTTGGCTCTCCACAAATAGACAAGGTTTAAGTTTGCCTACGAGGTCCTTCAAGTGCCCAAGCACTGGTGGTAGGTCACATAAAGAAGAAACCTTCGACTACCTAATTACTTACACTGAAGCGTACATTTGCCTAAGAACTCTATGCAAATACTCTACTCCTTGTATTTTAGTAACAATCACCTGGTGTAATTAATAATACTATCATGTTATGCGGACAATGATGTTTAAGAGCTAACAGTCCTTTGAATTTCCATGACACCCTTTATTCACTCCATCCATACTAAAGGAAATACAAGCACACCCCATGTAGGTATTTCAGCAATACCACTCCATCTAAGCCTGACATATCTGAAAGAAAATCTGGATCTGGAAAAACACTGCATACCACAGAGCAAAAAAGAAATGCTGAGACGAGTCTCATTTTGCACCAGTAATTTGCATTCTGGTTCTGCACTGCGAGGTGATTTGATGAGCCAAAATTAAGTACTTCAGTAAGTCTTCTAATGGAAGTTGAAGCCAGTGAAATCCATTTCTTTCCTTCACAACCCATGTACTCCAAGAGCAGTCACAGACCCATCTGAGAGTTAAGTGTCCTTGATGCTCCATTCAGACATCTCTGATTAATCGAAAGAAGTGCTAAAACTATATACTGTCAAGACTTAATAAGAAAATCTCAGGGAACTAGGAAATCCTCACAAGTATCCAGATAGGTCACACGGCTATTTTGAAAGGTTCCATACATCTTGCTAAAAGAACTGATTTGCAACAAAACAGACTATTTTTTCAGATAAAAAAAAAAAGTCATAGAAAAAACCTTGAAAAATACTTCCAAATTGTAATATGTACCCTTATCTCCAGAAAAATCATGTGCCAGATGGAGGATCTAAACATGGAGATCTCTGTTAGAGCAACTGAGTTTGCTACAGTAAAGAGATCAGAGGTATTCACAGAATCATAGAATAATTAGGGTTGGAAAGGACTTTAAGATCATCTAGTTCCAACCCCCATTCCATGGGCAGGGACACCTCACACTAAACCATGCCAATCAAGGTTCTGTCCAACCCGGCCTTGAACACCACCAGCGATAGAGCATTCACAACTTCCCTGGGCAACCCATTCCAATGCCTCACCACCCTTACACTAAAGAATTTCTTCCTCATACCCAATCTAAACTTCCCCCGTTTAGGTTTGAACCCATTATCTCTTGTCCTATCACTACAGTCCCTCATGAAGAGTCCCTCCCCAGCATCCTTGTAGGCCCCTTTCAGATACTGGAAGGTTTCTATGAGGTCTCCACGCAGCCTTCTCTTCTCCAGGCTGAACAGCCCCAACTTTCTCAGCCTATCTTCATATGGGAGGTGCTCCAGTCCCCTGATCATCCTTGTGGCCCTCCTCTGGACTTGGTCCAACAGTTCCATGTCCTTTAGATGTTGAGGACACCAGAACTGCACACAATACTCCAAGTGAGGTCTCAGGAGAGCAGAGCAGACGGGCAGGATCACCTCCCTCGACCTGCTGGTCATGCTCCTTTTGATGCGGCCCAGCATATGACTGGCTTTCTGGGCTGCAAGCATACACTTCCACCTCATGTTCATTTTCTCATTGACCAACACCCACAAGTCCTTCTCTGCAGGGCTGCTCTCAATTTCTTCTCTTCCCAACCTGTATGTGTGCCTGCGATTGCTCTGACCCAGGTGTAGGACCTTGCACTTGGCATGGTTAAACTTCATCAGGTGGGCATCAGCCCACCTCACAAGCATGTCAAGGTCCCAATGGATGGCATTCCTTCCCTCCAGCGTATCAACTGAACCATACAGCTTGGTGTCATTGGCAAACTTGCTGAGGGTGCACTCAATCCCACTGTCCATGTCACTGGCAAAGTTGCTGAACAAGACCAGTCCCAACACCAATCCCTGAGGGACACCACTCGTTAATGGTCTCCAACTGGACATTGAGTCACTGAGCACAACTCTCTGCATGCGGCCATCCAGCCAGGTCTTTATCCACCGAGTGGTCCACCTATCAAACTGACGTATATCCAACTTAGAGACAAGGATGTTGTGTGGGGCAGTGTCGAAAGCTTTGTACAAGTCCAGGTAGATGACATCAACTGTATTGCTATATCCCATTTCAGGATTCGTGTTTGGTCTTGCTAATTATCCTGAAGCATTCAGTAGTCAAGGGTTCAACCACTGCTTTTGATTCTTGCAGAAATGAGTTGCAATTGTACATTCAGAACAAGTACAACATATGCACAAATCTATCTTCATTATCAGTCTGTTTTCAATGACAAGAACAGTTGAAACACGCCAGTTTGGTCTTATTTATGATACTCGTGAGAGTCCAGATATGCATCTAAATATTCACATCCATATCACTAAGACATTGCTAACTTCATTTCTTCAAATGTAAAATGGGAATAATAATGCTTAACAGTCCACATTGCTCATTTAATGAAATAATTAACTAGAGACAATTTATGTTCCAATTTAGATACCCCTTACAAGTACAGAATAATAAGAGATTTTCACAACAAGTAAGTCATGGCACAGTGCCTTCAAGGCAATTAAGTGCCACCAGCACCTGCTGAGGCACAGTGCCACAATGGAGGGGCCACTGCTCAGGTTGCGACTTGGAATCTGTGCATTAAAAAAAAATAAAAATAAAATGCAAAGCCACATGAGTTAGCAGAGAAAACTTTTTCCATCAGTGTGAGCACTTCAGTGTATTCAAATCAGTAGAGGCTAAAAATTGACTAGTCAACCTTCACGCAGATTAGAAAGCTTCACTTAGCCTCACCTTATTTAGCAAGCTCTACAAAGCTCAGCCTAAATACCTAAGTTATTGGGCGTAGAAATGTTTCACATTAATCAACAATGTTATCAGTAATTGATTACCTTTCCATAGGTCTCTATGGAGTTACACACCAATACAAAAGTAGCCTCTGCCTGGAGAGACTTTTTTTTTTTCTTTTAACATCTAGCTTGGTAAGGAGAGGAACATCAGAGGCAGAGGAGGCTGCAGACCCCAGGAAGAGCTTTGTGTGACTGCAGGTGGGCTACCACAAGAGTCAGGGTACGTTTACCCTAATACCAACCTATGAAAACACAGTACTGACTGGATGGTTACCGTTCAATGTTACTTCTGCTTTAGCTTTCAAGATCACCATAACATACATTAAAGAACGTTTCCATGCACATTTTCTTTGTGCTGTCAGTAGAGTACTTTGCCAAGGGTAAAGCAGAATTCAGCAGAACTCCATCATTTAATGATTTATGCTTCAGATTCTTTGTGAGCCATTTACAGATATGAACTTTAACACAGGAGTTTAGGGATATCTTCAGGAACTATTAGCATAACGATTCCTTGTTAAAGATCCTCAAATGCTAGAATTCTCAAATGACCTTTTTCAATCATAAGGTCAGAACAAACATGCAATCAAATTTCTAGATCTGTCATGCACAGTAGCCAAACATCTGTGTTCCTATGGAAACCGCTTCAATTATGTTTGGGGTTGACATTTATTAATCTTTCTATTATTTTACCATCTCTCAAAACTCACCTGTTTACCAAAAATTTCAGCCTCTGAAGGCTGATCTCAGTACTGGGAACACTTTCTTTGACGCAAGCTTCAGAATAAAATGGCTCTTCGTTCATTAATATTGAATGAACGGTGGTTTTGTTGGGATTAGTATGTATGTCACAATCTGAAAAGAAACTGAATGCCTGAAGTTTACTATTTATAAAATCTCAGCTGAGCCACTCTTGTCCTTCACACTTCCTCTCCACACCTTCAAAAACGATATTATGCTATTTCTGCAAATAGTTTACACAGACTTGACTTTTCTTACTTTTATTGCCAGTTGACTGCTTAGCCAGGATTTTTCCCCTGGATGTACCCATCTTATCTGATTTTCCTTGCTGCATTTATAAAAAAGTCCATAGACATGTTCTGCTTCACAAAACTTTTTTATACGTGCAGAAATCTGTATTAGTGTAGCTTGGGAAGACTGAACCAATTTAGCTAAGAATAGAAATTGACCCAAAATAATGTCAAAAATTTAAAACCTGAGTTGCTTTTATCTTTTAGATGAACACACCAATTTAATAAAAAGTGACATTCTTCCAAACTTCCATATTATATTCACAGCTAAAAAGCAAATAAAAAAAAAAACTTACTCATAGGAAATTACAGACCTAAAGTGAGGAAACCAGAGAAACAGTAGTTCCCATGCAGGTGGGGTAAGGCCATCGCTCCTTAAACAGCAAAATTTTATACAATTATTTTTGGTTAATTGGAGACATTACCAAGGTACATTTTTACTGGGTTTATTTATTATTATAATAGCCATGAAAAAAAAAAAAAAAAAAAACAGAAAAAATACAATAGGGAGTTCTAAACGAGAGACCATTTTCAAATAGGCAAACTGTGTAATAAGACATTATATTCATTATGAGATAAATTAATATCCAACTTCTTTTCAACGTAAGAAGAAAGCAAGAAACCAAAACAAGGCCACTGCTAAAGCCAGACTATTCCAGAAGAACATAAAAGCTGATATTTCTTAACCTCTACAGGCTTTCAGAGAAACATCTATTAAAATTTGCCCCTCTTACTAGCTCTCTTGCCCTGGGATGAGTGTTACTATTTACAGACATTGTTCCACATTACTGTCCATTCCCCAGAGAAGCATTTCTGCTCTTGCACCCTGTGGTGCCTAACACAACAGCTGCAACTATGCAGAATTGTATCAACTTTTGAGCATGTTACAGGCATTTGTTAAACTTACCAAGCACTACGTCAAAAGACTCTGGGATTTTTCTTAAATTCCTCTTTTTATTTCCACACATACCACCACCCATTACATGTCAAGTTAATGAATGCCACTGCTCCAACTAGAAACCTGGCAAGAACACCTTTATTTTTAACTTCTACTTCTGCCTTCTCAATACACAATTCACTTTTTCTACTTTCTTTGAAGTTACTCCTGTACTCTGCCAGCAATACAGACTGGGTGTACTTGTACAGCTCTAGACACTTCTTTGCTTGGTCGTTTTTTTACCAATTTCCGATTATTGCTATAATAACCAAAACAGCCTTGTCCTTCACGCACGAAACATATTTCCTCCCGAACAGGCAGAACTTCCCATGGGTAGGGAGGGACACCTCGCACTAAATGTCACACAAGACTCTGTCCAACCTAGCCCTGAATACTGCCAGGGATGGAGCATTCACAACTTCCTTGGCCAACTCATTCCAGTGCCTCACCACCCTCACAGTAAAGAACTTCTTCCTTAAATCCAACCTAAACTTCCCCTATTTAAGTTTAAACCCATTCCCCCTTGTCCTATCACTACAGCCCTTGATGAAGAGCCCTGGTCAGCATCCTTGCAGGCTGCCTTCAAATACTGGAAAGCTGCTATGAGGTCTCCAAGCAGCCTTTTCTTCTCCAAGCTGAACAGCCCCAACTTTCTTTGCATTCATGGTCTTGACAAGTCAATGTCAAGGCCACATTTACTTGACAATCAACACCACTGTTGACTACCCCAGACTGAATCTTACTGTTTAGCAGCTTTGATTTTCCCAGCTGTTTTGCATCAGCAAAGCTCAGAGTTCTTTGTAACATTCCCAAGTGTGATCAATGCCACTGTGCAAAGCAAACCCTCTATTTCTCCACTTTATCAAGCTGCTCACTGTGTGTACCTTCACCTGTTTTTCAACCCAAAAGTTGGTTTTCAGTGAAAACCCACTTCTGAGGTTGACATCACATTACAGTGTCATCACTGTATTATCAGCTACCCTCCATATGTCCTGTGGCAGTTACTGCACCGGTTAGAAACACTTTCACAGACTAAAAGGCTTTTCTAAAGAAAAAGCCTTTTCTAAAGAAAAGCCTTTTATATTCTGAAATTTTCCTTTGCAGATTTACATAGTGGCTCCTTCTTGAACTTTTGATATTTTGTGTTATCTAACAATAATGGTTTGCTCAAATACCATCACTTCCACAAATCTTTTTGAAATAAACCCTCATTTAAGCTAACTGGAAATACGTGCATATCTGGCCTCAACTTCGGGACTGCCTCTTCAAGGAGCCTACTATTTTGGTACAATTTTCAGGTAAGTTTCAAAGGCTTCTCAGACCCTGCCTTTCTCAGTGGTGGAAAAATGTACCTTTTCTTTTTTAAGTACTTCACTGGGAAAGCAGTTCAAATTCTTTTAAGGTTATAATATTGTTTAAATCTACCCGTTTTGGAAATCATACACTACTGTAAGTCAGAATAGACCTCCAAAGGTCCCTGTCCAACTCCATTACTCAGAGAGGAATTAAATACAGAATTAAATCAGCTTGTCATTGTGTCAGCTGGGATTGAGTTAATTTTCTTCCTAGTAACGTACAGTGCTGTGGTTTGGATTTAGTATGAGAATAATGCTAGTAACACAGCAATGTTTTCTTTGTTGCCAAGTAGCACTTACCCTGAGCAAGGACTTTTCAGCCTCTCACACTCTGCAAGTGAGGAGGGGCACAAGAAGCCAGGAGAGAGCACAGACAGGACACCTGACCCAAACTAGCCAAAGCGGTATTCCATACCAGAGAACATCATGATCAGTATATAAACCAGGGTGACTTGGCCAAGAGCCACCAATCCCTGCTCCGGGACAGACCTGCATTATTTGGGTTTCTTGGAGTTTATTTCTCTCTTTTTGTTATCTATCTTTTCATTACAATTATCATTATATAATTATTACTACACTTTACTTCAATTATCTCAACCAGTGAAGTTAACCTTTTTTTCCGATTCTCCTCCCCACCCCACTGTGGGATGGCGGGAGTGAGTGAGTGGCTGCATGGTATTTAGTTGCCAGCTGTGGTTAAACCACAACAATACTGTTGAATATTTCTAAGGATGGAGATATCACAGTCCATCTGGACATGAGTGCCATCACTAAGCAGCCTCACACAGTGAAAATTTTTTCTCTCTGGTTGGAGTTTCCCTTGCCGCAATTCATGACCATTTCCTAATGCTGGTTCACTGCGCACTGCTAAAACCAGAGAAAGTCTTCCCCCACACACACTAGGTAGAACCACCAGGCTCAAACCACAACAAACCACTACTCCTCTCTACCCAGCCCCTAACTGCTCAGGAGCAGTGTTCAAGCCACTGTATTTAATTTTTCAGACACACATGCGCATTACCTATAGGGAGATTAACACATGCTTACTGCCTTTTGTTAGAGTTGGGGATTTCTTGGTTGGCTGGTCTTACTAAAGTAGCCAGGCACCAAATACCAACCACACTGGTGATACCAGCTCTGGGATGAACCATCTGCACTTTGCTGCTATCTTTGAGAAGACTCAGAAAGCCCTTTGCACAATTAATAGTTCCCCCCTTCCCCTCCCCCCCACATGAGGATTTTGCTGATTATTACACTGATACTCAGAACTTTTAAAGACAACTGGGGGAGTGTTGGCATGCACTGTTAGAGTGACTCTTAATACTGCCAACATAAAATAATAGACTTTGCAAGTTTTCTAGTATGTAGTGCCAGCAGTGTGTTCTATGGTACATTGAAAGCTCACCATCAAGCACTGAAACATCTGATACTGCGGACACCTTCTGAGACAGGCAGGCAGACAGACTACCTAACTCTATTGGCAAGGCAAAAGCAAGAACCTGGACCAGCATTTCAAAACCAGACACACATACACACATCCAGCCTGATAAATTCAAGCCCCCTGAATAACAATGCCTGACTTTGTAGAAAGCATAGGAAACTTGCAATTCTGACAATCAAATTACTTATTCTGGTACATAAGCATGAATTCTTATACTTAGGGTCAGAGTAGATTTCTGAAAATCCAGGCTCCAGATACAGGCAAATCTGGTAGCACATCAAGTAACCTACATTATTGCTGGAATAGTCACCCTGGCTTGGGGTATAAAGACAGAACACTGTTTTGGTTTTATTCCCTAAACAGCATGAAGTAAAAAAAAATAAAAATAAAAAAATAAAAAAAGATATGTCAAACTCCATAAAATGAATGATAGAACAGCAAAGAGGATAACTTAGTAATTAGCATAAGATAATAATGACTCTGAAAGCTATTTGACATGAAAACAGACGCACAAGCAACATTAAAAATACACCTAATTATGCTCAAAGCAACCTAACAACTTTCCAGAGTAACATACATATGGATATGTGCTTCCTTAGGATTTAAAATTAACTACTTGATATATTGAGCAGAATAACAATCTGTCATAAAGAGATCTTTTAAACAAGGTACGTATCCACCATAATACGTTAATTGTATATCTCTATACTTCAGAAACATGACTGACCTTCTGCACACTAAGAATTCATTGATTTTCAATAATTCTTAGTGCTCAGCAGGATCCTTGATTCTCAGAGCAAGCCAACAGTGACTATTTGTAAATCTGCCTGCTAAACTGTAGAGCACCTTAACAAAAGGTGTCTGAGCTATTTTTTAGCAAACTGATCTTCTGAAAGTTTGAAGAAGTTACATGCACATCTGTCACTGTGGTGCTCGATCCTTGTGATTATAGTTTTATGAAAATAACAGCTAGGTTGTCACTCAATTTCTTTAAATAGTAAAAAATATTTTTATGATTTTACGATCAAGAAATGGCTTTACCACAAGGGTTATGAAGTTTCTTGAGTTATACTGAAATAGTTCTCAGTGTCTTTGGGCCTGGGCATCACATCACCATGCACATGACAAAGGAAAAATAACATGTAAAAAGTTCTCCTTTTTGTCCTTGTCAGCTGTGACAAGGACATGTGTCAGCAGGATCAGCTTTTGCCTACAAGTTCTTGTTTTTCCAACCCTGGGTCTCCCTTAAGTTAAAGAGGCAATGCACTACAACTGCAGGACCACTCTTACAGATGCTAGGATGACTGGAAAGAGATTTCTTCAAGATCAAGATGTCAAAATACTCCCCTTATTTTTCTCATTTTGCTTACTGTTCCCTTGACTGCTTTTGTCAATCTATTGCCTGTCTTCCCCTTGACTTGATTTGCTTCCCATCACATTCCCCTTAGTTTCCAGCCTTCTAAAGAAAGTCTTATAAAGAATGTCAGAGAT
Source organism: Myiopsitta monachus (assembly GCA_017639245.1). Lineage (NCBI taxonomy): Eukaryota > Metazoa > Chordata > Aves > Psittaciformes > Psittacidae > Myiopsitta > Myiopsitta monachus. Next base: position 53,114,602 of record CM029921.1, read on the forward strand.
GTTATTTTTACACAAAATTTTTGTTGGATTTAAGGACTGGCTATTTTGACTTTTGAATAATGCTCAGCTCAACTTTACCTATTCTCTTTGAATAGTTACATCAATTTCTGGGGTTTGTAGGGGATGTTTGGGGTTTGTTTTTTTGGTTGGGGAAGGAGAGGAAGAAAGAGGGTATCAGGGATGGTCTTTTTTTAGTTTTAATAACTTGCAGGTTTTATTAAAAGTTACCCAACAGTCTTTTCCTGTAATCATAGATTCACAATGCTGCAGCAAGTACTCCACAGTGAACATCACAGACTGTATGCCTTCCAAACAAAATTAAATGAGGTAAGAAATGCCAGGACTGGGGTAGAAGCTAAATAGCAGGTACATGCTTCAACATATAAATTTCTAGTGAGCTACAGCACAGACTGCTGTCTCCTCAGTAAACACAACCTGGCAGTCACTTTTACTTAATTAGTAAAATACCACACTTTCCCATGGCATTGTTATGCATTTCTTTTTTAAACAGCATTTATCTAGTGGGGCAAAGAAAAAGCATGAACATTCTCATACTGAAAAATGTTATTTTAAAAAAAATGAGGAATAGAAGCAAGATGTGCTAGTATAAAAGGACGTTACCCCCCCATGGCTAAAATGACCTTTTTAAAACCAAGGGAAAACTTTTAATTAAATCTGAGTTGCTTCAACGACTGTGTTAAAACTAGGAACTTCTCATTAAATTGAGGTAACTATGAAGTACTAAATGCATCACAGTTAAAAGTAGGTTACATATAGCACATTGATTCATATATGATATATAAATTTTTTTATAACAAGCAGATAGATGTAAGAATAGTTATTAAAACAAAATAAGACATTAAATCTATGCCTGTGTTACAGATTGGTTTACAAATACATGTTGTAGCATGTCTATTTTACTTGTATACAAAATAGTGGTTCATTTATAACAAACTGATTAATCTACATTGGCTTGCAGTTGCAAAATATTAAATATAGCAGAATGGCATTTTTTTTTTTAATTTGTTGACAGCCACACAAGTTGGAATTTAACACATTAAGTATTTGCCTTTGTTTAACTTTGAGTAACAACCACTGGAGTTGACAGGACTTACGTAGCTGGACTCTCAATACATTAAAAAAATACTCTTATGATTATATGAATTAAAGGCAGGGGTATGGTCCTGGGTTCAGCAGTAGCAGTCATTTTTTTCCTCCTCCTTAGTAGCTGGTGAAGTGTTGTAGTTTTGACTTTTGGCCTGGGAACAGCACTGATAACACTGATGTTTTTAGTTACTGCTCAAATAGAAAGTCCTTGGTCAGACTAAACGAGTCTCATGCTCTCCCACAGAGGAGGGGAAGCCGGGAGGAAACAGAGAACACCTGACCCAAACTGACCAAAGAGGCATTCCATACCACAGCATGTCATGCCCAGGATGTAAAAACTGGGGCAGGGACCTGGAAGAGTTAGTTCACTGCTTGGCCCAGCTGGGTATCGGTCAGCAGGTGGTGAGTGAATGCATTCTCTTCCCTTGTTATCTCCCTTTTCATTATTATTACTGGTGGTAGCAATAGTGGTTTGTGTTATACCTTAGTTACTGGACTGTTCTTATCTCAACCTGTGGGAGTTATATTCTTTTGACTCTCCTCCCCATCCCTCCGGGAGCTGGGGGAGGAAAGGGGCAGGAAGCTAACGAACTGTGTGGTTGATTTACAGCCGGGCTTATGATTTACAGCTGGGCTTAAACCACGACAGTTCTTTTTGGTGCCCAACGTGAGGCATGAAGGGTTGAGATAACAACAGGATTAATAGTCACTTGTCACAATGCTGATTTATTGGCTCTCAAGGTTGTTGCTCTTGATCTCGCAGGTTCAGCATGTGGTTCCAGAACTGGAATATCAACCTACTACTTACATGAGATTTGAGACAGCTGAGCAGCCAAACGTGGGAAAAAATAGTTCTCTTTGCAAGATATGCATAAGTAAAACAACATTTATGTAACAGGTATGTGTTGCACATCTTATTCACAGGTATCAGATGTGTACATACAGAGAGAGAGGAGAGACAGAGACACATCTGCTTTCATAAATGTGGTGGTTGGCTTAAGGACAATTTTAAGCAATCTTTGAACCTCGTATCATTTTCCTTATACTCTGGATGCAGATTTACTGCAAGACGGGTACTAGGTAGGAAGAAAGGAGCAAAAGGACAGCTTCTTTGCCCTCCTCAACATGGCCAAACAGCAGAGACTGCAGCAGTTCACAGCCACATCACAGACTGCTCTTTTAAAGAAGTAATGGCTGACAAAGCCATTTCTACCATAACCTGCTTGCTCCATCTGTGTTATAGCTCACCACAACCATTGTGGAAAAGACCACTACAAAAAATACAAGTAATGCATTTTACATCTGAACCCAGGACCAGACTGCCAGGAGCCAAGCAATAACTGTGCTGCCCAGCCAGTGAAGCAGTTTCGGCTTTGGCAACAGAGTGGTGGTCCATTGGAGCTCCATCTGCTGCAGACAACAAACTTGGCCAGAGCTCATTGGAATCATCACATAATTTCCACAGATCTTTCTTCTCTGGAAGAAACCTGTCAAAAATCTGAGCTAGTGACTAAATCATGGAGAAGGGAGCAAGACCAGCTTTTCTCAGTTGGTGATAACTGGTGGAGAATTACAAGGGGGACGGGAATCCAAAACAAGGTGAGGGAAGACACTCCCCACAAAACAAATACAGACTTCCTCTGCCAAAACCTTTTCCATGGACTTCAATGCAGGAAGTGAAAGCAAAGGTCTATGTATGTGGATTTATTTTCGTAACATATCTATGTATTATATATATATTAAAATATATATATGTGCTAAGGACCACAGCAAAGGGTTCACATAATAAGCTGTACGCAAGGAACAGCAATTTGATGAAAAAAAAAAAAAAAAAAAAAACAAAAAACTAGAGTCACTGGTTTGAGCCTCAGTACTGGGTCTTAATCCTGGTTCAAATGTGGTAGTTTCTTACGCAAGGGGTACTTGTTTCCAGTGAACTTCACTCTATATTAATGACAAAGTTTCAGACTCTTGATAGCACCACAAGGCTCTGCAAGTTCATAATGCTTTTCAAACATTATAATTTATTCTTTGCCATCTGAGACGGAAAGTATTTCCATTTTAAATGCAGAAAAGGAGACACAGAGAAAACAATAACTTTAGACTAGCAGAGACTCCAAAAAGGGGTCACAGCACACTTGGCAGAAGTGGTGGAAATCAGTGTCAAATCAATAGGTACAACTGATTACCTGCTATCATGGATAATGTTGATAGCACTGCTTCAGACCAGAAACTTGAAGGCTCTTGTTTGATGATAGGTTAAAGACATTGCATTCACATCTCACTTCAATTACATTGCAGAGGTAAGAGAAATTAAATAGGCATTAGTCAGCCAACCTTATCTCAAATGAAGACAGACACAGAAATCACTAATATAAACACATTTCAGCAAGGCAAACACCACATTACACAAAACATTTACAATTACATACATCAAAACAGGATTAATAGAGTAAGATCAGAAAGCATTCTTTCAAGCACCAATGTTTTACATGTTAGACAGAATGGCATGCTTGAAAATATGATGCCTGCTTGTCTATTTAATCTTCTCAAATGTTACATATGCTTTTAAATGGAAATGTATTCGCTAAAACACAAGAGCTCTACTGACTCCAGTGCCCTCCTAACCAGAACAAATGCATCCACCCAGAAGGCTGAACATTTCAGCCACAAAAATCAATGCATTATAACAGCCAATAAAATTACATTTGAGATGAAACACTTATTAAAACCAATACATTTCCCCTGGAATGTATGTAACATTACAGAAACCATCCTGGCGTCACTGGAACTCTAAGTAAAAACTGGTTAAAAGGCTAAAGAGAGGGGGGAAAAAAAAGACAAAAAAATAAACAAACAAAAAAAACACTATTACCAGTGCTCCAAACCTTGTTAAGTATCAGAAAACATGGAATATTCCAATTTCTTCATCACCACTCTAACCTCATTCATCTTGCACAATTGAATGCAGTGTCAACAACTACTGGAAAAACATATATTTTAGACACAGCAATCTCAGGCAATAGCTTTCCTTAATAATACAGTAACTGTACAGAACATCATAGTACTTCCTCTCCCTCCCTTCCTGGGCCTTTATACTTACCTATGTGTTTTAGAAATTTCCTTTAAAAATCTCCCAATTCATATGTGTATTGCATGGATGCTATGGTTTTTTGGGGGTTTCCTGTGATGGGACAAAGAAAACGCCAAGACCCACGGGAAACAATGGCTCAGCAGAAGAGAAGGGAAAAGTTGGTAGTACCTCCCTTTCACATCTAACCATGCAGCAGTGTTGATTGAAAAGCAGTATATGCTTAAAATCTGCCTATACTGCCTTGTCACTTGGTGCCTCATTTGTATTTTAAACTATGCTCGAGAGAACACGGTGCCACTTTTGCATCCTAGAAGAGAGAAATTATTTCTTAGGGAAGGTTTTTGCAAATACTGTTCTGTCTTTGCACGTCTTCCTCTTGAAAAGTGACCCAAGTATACGGACTTTAGTAGTAATATCATATATATGTATAGCTATATATTGTTGCTTGATTAATTATCCTAGTTTGACAAGACTAAAATTTCCAAGTTCTTGAAACAATAGGTACTCCCTCTAGCGTCCAAAAAAATCCACTCCAAATGGCAAATGCACAGAATCAGAGGTAAGTCATATTCAGTCTTAAAATAAAGTCATATAAAAAGTAATACATGGCTTGAGAATTAATAGACACCAAATTAAATCTCAGCAACTCACATTTCAAACAGGGGCTAGAATTTTATTGAAGAGAGTTAAGGATGAATACCAACCTGGTCAGGAAAAGACCCCTGTAATTGTGAAGAGAGGAGCTATTTCACTGTTTGGCTAAAAATATACCTGCTAAATTCCTATTTGGTCACAAATCAGTACATTTAAACAGAGACACCAGTCAAGCAATTTGTCTCCAAGAAAATAGCTAACACTATAAATTCACAATAAGATTAAAATCAATTATTTAAATTGAAGTTTTCTGCTTGCTGGTTTAAATCAGAGCTAAATCACTTCAATTTAATTCAATTCACCTCATTGAACCCTGTAATCTTTAAGTCAATGACAAAACTGCCACTGACATCAAGAGGATGGTTTAGGATTCCCCTCGGTTATGCAAACCAAACTCTCACCTCTTTTTGCCAGAATCACCTTTAAGCAACTACTAGCCACATTTGATAAATCTGCTTTATAGACTGACATAGGAAAGCATGAAGAACTACACAATCTCATGCTGTAAGACTAAGGAAATACAAAGTCAGAAAGCTTTCCCCATGTTGTACCCCACATGTTTATCTTATAACTGGCTCTGGCTGAAAGTTAACTTTATTTCTTCTCTAGGAGCATTAAAACCTGGATCCAGCAGCATGTAGATAGAGCTGTCCGAACCAGTGCAAAACTCTGTTTACATCAAATCAGGCAACATCTGTCCACTCACACAGGGTATGTTGGCAAATCAGGGTCTAACAGTCTTTGGCACTTAAATTGTTCTTTTCTGGGGCATATTACAAGTCCAGCATTTTTAATAAAAAGCTAGCTAATGTTTTACTGTCATTGCCGCACAAGACAAAGATCCTGCATTCATTATTCACAACTCTCTCCGAAGTCATGGCTGGACTTTGCCAACACATTAATTCTTACTATTTTTCTGAGGAGAAAGATCTTTGGAGGAAAACCAACATAGTGAGCATACACGACAAGCACACACATGAATCCAAATCAGAAAATGTTTTCAGCTAAAAAATGGCTGCATATATAAACAGAAAGGCAATTAAAACAATCAAACTAAATAAACTAATTTACATATTCCCATGGGTGTCTTTATGAGCTCTAACTGTAGAGCTAAGTTAACTTAAATAGGACTATTAATGTAGCACAACAACATAATGATCTTGTGTCCCCCCTGCCCCAAAATGGCTGTATTCCTAGATCTCCCATCTTTGTATTTGAAGTATTCCTTTCTTAAAAGCTATTTCTGAGCATTCAAAGGGCTTTTGTGACTGGTTAATTTTTTTTCTGGAAACCGCATGTAATAAAATCAGAATCTACCGCCCATTATGAAGCAATTATCTTTCAAGCTAAGAATAAATATGAAAAATCCAATTAAACTACTTTATTCTCACTAATACTGATCAGTTGTTTTTTTCCTGAAACTCTTCCTCTGAAAATATACACGAGTTATTATGTATTGGCACCCAGAAACATGCTTGCGCTGCTGTATAAATATATTTGGAACCTAATTTCACACCTTATGGAGAGACCTTTAAGAAAAATAGAACCCTAATTCAATAATTTTTACACTTTCTTCAACTCTTCTGGGAAGCATCATCAACAGCAGCATTACCATATCACCAAGACAGTCAAGAAATTGCTAGCTTATTACCCATGATGATATCAAACTGCAGATGACTTGTGTAACTTGTCTTTACAGGTCCATTATGGTGACTACACTTGCATTGTTCTCCATAGTCACATCTGGATCAATTCCTGCATTATTTGTAGAACTTTAGCACAAGCAGCTGCTGGGCAGAAACCCCATGTAAACAACATACCCTACTTACCTGGGATATCCTATTGAATTATCTTTTATTGTACCACCAGAAGGCTATTAATAGTGACATTCTCAATAAAATGGATTTTTCAAAGTATACTAGAAATCAACACAGTAGGAAGACATTTAGAAGTTATTGCTATACCACTGAAGAAATACAAACAGTTATTAAATGTATTTTTAACGGGAGAATTTTTTACTATATGATTTTCTACAACTGCACTCACAGTTTTAGCTCTTAAGTTGTTGCCTGATAAAAACAAGGTTGGTTGCTAACTTTGCAAGGAAATTCTAAATTGATGACAACAAGCACAGCGTATTCAATACATACTAGTAGGCCTTTAAAGATTAACAGGAAACAAATGTCAAACCACAGAGAACCACATGGGGTAGAAGAGGGGCATCAGCTCAGTGTGATGGCAGACCAGGAGCAAATGCGCAGCAATAAAGAAAGAATGAGGCTGTGTTCACACAGTTTTCCAATCATAAAACTATGGCTGTTGCATTGGAAAGGGAAACTTTTTTTAAGCCGGTTTAAGATGTAAAGGTAGCGCTCACAAGCGACACCAATACTGTCTCAGGAAGTTCTGGTGCACCCAAACCACATAAAAGACAATTTAGGGGAAAGGGAGAGGGAGGGAGGGCAGGCAGAGACAAACTAAGTAAATTAAAATAAACAGAGTAAATCTGGTGGATGCCCTTCTAGATTTTCAGATTTTGCCCTGCATCTATGCAGAATCAGACACATGGATTTGGGCCAAGAAACACACAGTTATGATTTTATTGAACAATATTTATTGGAGGAAAGGGGTTGTGAAACTTTCATTTAGAGCTTTTTTTAAAGGTAGTTTAGTAAAAAGGTTGAAGCTCTGGGGATGGTTATTCTAAGATAAGCATGTGAGTTTTACAAAACCCAGAGTATGCCTGCTTTATGCAGAATAAGGGAAGAAAAAGAAAACAAATATTCTCGAAAAATTAAGGCCATCCCATTTTTCACTTGTCCATTTCTTCTCCAAAGAAATCTTTTTCTACATCAAAAACTAAGAACTCTTCTGGCACTTTACCCCTGCAAAGCACTGAGTGAGACCTTCCCACCCTTCCCTTTCTCATGCTAACAGAATGAATTTCCTTTTGTTTAATTTTTTTAAACACCTACTCAAGCTGTTTTCCAGTGGGTTCACCTTTGCATCACCCTTCCCACTAAGTGACCACTTAATAGCTGACATTTGAAGCCTGGAAATTACTTACATTCACAGAGGGGGTGTCCTGACTGACCTCTTTTGAAGAGAAACTTTATCTGCATTCTCTCTTCCTAAATGCACCTTTTTCCCCTACACAAAACAACCCGACTCACTATACATCCAATATGAAACTCATAATTTTTTGGTAACTGATCCTTTACTTCAGAAGGAACTCAGCTTTGCAGGTTCAAGAAAAATCAACTTCCAGAAACAAATGAAGTGAAAACCATATTATTCTTGAGAATGCAATTGGTGTATAAATCCCCCATTTATAAGATTATTCACTGAATAACGACTTTGGGAAGATCAGTTTTACGTATCTATTAGTTGCCAGTTCTGAGCCTTATCACTTAGTCTGTTCTCTTAAAGATGAGTGCCATGATACCAGGTCTGTCTTTTGGTTTTGTTAGTCCAAGCCTACAGTACATGAGAAAAAGGAAAACCGTTCTTAATCTGCTCTATCTAGCTAAGAACAAAAGGAAATAATACACTTGAAGCACAAGTGAACTTCCTGTAGAGCCCCAGCTACCCACCTGTGGTAAGTAGACCAGACATTAGGAGACCATGGAGAAGACCAGTTTTCAGCACGTTGCAGGGGGGGAAGTATTCTAGGTGGTAAGACAGCATGTTTTCATCAGATAGCAGAACTTCACATTTATTACTAAACAGTTTAAAGACTTACAAGAGAAAGACAAGAGCTCCCCCAGGAGCCTGGATGGATCAGCTGGCACAGGCTATTCTTGAGAGGGCTCTGCCTGGCCAAGTAACACAGCTCAAAAACACCACCTCACCTTGAAAAAGTGGTGGAGCTTGGACATTTTTTAGATTTATTCTGGTCTTGTAAGAAACTAAACTGAATACAATTTTTATGCAGGCAGCCAGGCAGGCAGGCAGACTGCCTCTCCTGGTGGCAGTGGCCAGTTTTCTTGCCTGAAAACAAGTTATAAATAGCAGTATTATTCATGCATCAATAGCAGATACTCAAACACGTCTCAAAGACAGAGTGACTGTAAACCAAGCCAAAGCAATACATACAAATCCATACCATTCCCAAAATAACCTTTTTTTTTGTAGCTCTCAGCCAAGGAGCAGCTGCATCCTCCCAGTACAGCAAAAAAGTCAAAGGCATCTTCCTCTTTATCCATTTGGATGAACTTGCTAAGAGAAGCTGCGCCGCTGGAGCAAATCAGGTACAGTTTCAAACAGAGATTAAGTGACTCTCACAAGCTAGAAAGAGCACTAGAAGGGGAATGAAAGGGAAGAAAGATTAAGAGAAAGGTGAAGAGGTGACCTTCTTTGATGAAAAAATGAACAGGCAAAAAAAAAAAAACCAAAATATTTAAAAAGCACATCAAAACCCAAAATCTCAAGCCTTTCCAATGGTATTCACACACACCCCAAATAGGAGCAGATTGCTAAGACTTCTGAAATCAAGAGACATTTCGTTAAATAGTGGTTGGTAATAGTTAATAGTTTACATATATTTGGGGAAAGTTTTCTTCCTTTCAGATTTCAGGAAAGGAAAACAGGTTATTTTTAAAAGCCTATTTATTAGTATATACTTTGTACAAAGTGAGACATTAATGATTATTTTCTAATAAAAAAAATTAACAGATGGCACTCTATAGGCAAGTCTCTATTTTCCCCCATTTAATATGAGCTTCGACTAAAGCATGGTGTACTATCCAAAGAGTTTGTGATTGAACATGACTACCCAAAAGAAGTTGTGTGAAACATGTTTAAATTACACTAACAATTTCTCATCTGCCATTAATGAGATAAGATATGTATAAGCCAAAAGATCTGAATGAACCAATTTCAGAGGCACAAAGTACTGTATGTTATTCCAGTCAGCAATTAAGCATTCCCTAACATTTTATGTAACAAGTTTTCAGCCACTTCGATTGCATTATCTTCTTCGACTTCAACTGATCACTGAATTCAAGTCCCCCACCCCCGAAGACTTACTGGTTGCAGTTACATGTGCAACTTTGCAGAAGGAATCATAGGATTATTACTTCACAGGTGTGAAACGCTGTAACTCCACTTGCTTAATTCTCTGTACAGTGTATGAAAAAGGAAACAGTAAACTAACTGAACTGCACAGACTGTATCTCAATGACAAAAAGCAAAAGGGAGTTTTCCTCTCCACACTCCTAATGCACTTCTTACATGACAAGGACAACCTTCATCTAGCTAACTTTACCTTCGACAACCCTTGGCTGGAAAACAAGATTGACAGGGTCTGACTTGTGAAATATACTGCTCAGACACAGAGGGATTTTTGTTCTGTACTACATAGTAGACATGATTTCAGCAGTGTTTTCCAGCTGAGGACAGAGAGAGCAGCTTCAGCCACCACAGCACTAGCATAACCCTTCTGTGCAACCCTTTCTGGTTGATACCCTTGGGAAAAAAAAAAAATTAAATAAATTAAAAAAAAAAAAAAATCAGGCCTTACTTTGACCCAAGTGGGAATTTTTAACTAGCACTAAACTAACTCCCCACATACACACCTTCTCTCCTACTTGGGGGGGTAAACAATTTGTACAGTAACACAGCAATAGCTATTTAGTTGGTTATCACAGATTAACGATGACTACACTGCAATTCAGGAGAACAGACTGCCATCTACTTGCACATTTTTTGCCCTCGTGCAAATAAGGCACAATTTCCTGAAGGCTGATTTTATGTGCAATATCTGGATTAGCAATTAACATTTTAATTAAAGATGGATTAACCATCTTTAATGGAAAATTATGTCTGGAACAGTTCAATTTAAAATCCACCATACATACACAGATAAACATATCTGAGTGCAAGTCATTTTCTGGTCTGTGTAAAAATGACACAATTTATAACAGAGAGCATAATAATTATTATACATGGAGATAGCTACTGTACAAATATAACACACAGGGAAAATTTTTTTTAGAAGCTGTATAATTACCATTAAATTGTTAGATGTTCATTTAGTGAAAGTTCTGACAGCAGTTCAATAAACTCTGCCTATAGACTAGTTCCATTATGCTCTGCTTAAGCAGAGCATAATGGCAAAGGAGGACACACTGTTCTAAATGTAACTTGTATTAGCAGCAACGTATGGAGATTTTTGTACTTCTTGTTCCATTTGCGGTTTTTTTGCCACAAGAATAAATCAGTGTTTTCTGTTCTTGTAGCAATCTTTGCAGGAAGAAGCCAGAGTCCATACCATGTGCCTTTTACTCAACATCTGGTCTCCTTTTGTCAACGCACCCTGGGTGCTGGGTTTAATTTCCCTGTTTTGTTTTGGGGTTTTTTGGGGGTCTTTTTTTTTTTCCTTTTTGGGTGGGGGGAAGGGGAAGGGACACAGGCGCTAATCCCCATCTCACCTTCTTTCCAAACATGACAAAATTATGATCAGGGAATAAGTGACACTAATGGCCAAGCAAGTCAAACAGAAGGAAAAAGAATATAATGTGTGGAATATTTGAACCTATTTACTGCTCATTAAAATTATACAATTGAACGTTCAGTTCAGTCATAGAAAGAAAGTGGGACAAGCACACTTACAGCAAACAGTATTACCAGAACCTGCAGACCTTAAATGTTCTTATCAGCATCTTTTGAACCAATTTGGATATAGCTGAATGATTCCACATTTATAAAAATTTAGTATACTTGGAGGCCTAGTAAATAGCACAATAAGTACAATGAAGCATTGATTTATACAGACAGCCTTTCTACTTTTCAGTACCGAGGAATTTTTGCTTACAATAAAATACTCAAAAAAATAAATCCAGACTTTTATAGTGCACTGTTTCTAAAGCAACGGGGGGGGGGGGGGGGGGGGGGGGGAAGGTTCTTATAAGCCAATTAATTTCGAAGAGGCAAAGCTTTCTGGGCTGAATACATAGTTCCTGAACATCTATCTCCCTAGACTTAATTTCACTGATGTGAGCAGTGATAAAAGAGTTTGTTTCCAAAATGTAGTGAGGTGGCCGAGCACCCACTGGTGGGTGAGGCACATATCAGATGAGAAGTGACTGCAGCAATTCACAACTAAGCAGACAAGAAAACTGAACACCTTATGGAATGGGAACAAGCCTTTTCATCCAACCCTAAATTTAAGGCAGTATTTATATAGGTCATGTCAAATTTGAGTACGATTCCTTTCTGTACATCAAAATGATATATTTAAAACTGACTTTTAAAGCTTGGAAGGAAAAGGAGACTGAACAAGGAAGTTACCCATGTCTACAGAGCAACTGGAAAACACTGAGACAGCAGAAATACATTTTAGGGCAGCTTATTTAAGTTTGAACACGACATTAATGAGTGGTGTTCCTCAGGGGTTGGTATTGGGACCAGCACTTCTCAACATATTCTGTCAGCGACATGGACAGCGGTGTTGAGTGCGCCCTCAGCAAGTCTGCTGACACCACCAAGCTATTTGGTGCAGTCGACACACTGGAGGGAAGGGATGCAATCCAGAGGAACCTGGACAAGCTGGAGAGATGGGCCTGTGCCAACCTCATAAAGTTCAACAAGGCCAAGTGCAAGGTCCTGCATCTGGGTCAGGGCAGCCCCAAGCACAACTGCAGGCTGGCTAGAGACTGGACTGAAAGCAGTTCTGAGAAGGATTTGGGGGTATTGGCTGATGACAAGCTCAACATGACTGAGCAATGCGTGCTCACAGCCCAGAACACCAACCACATGCTGGGGTGCATCAAAAGAAGGTGATCCTGCCCCTCCACCCTGCTCTCTCAAGAACCCACCCTGAGTACTGTGTTCAACTCTGAGGCCCCCAACATAAGAAGGGCAGAGCTGTTGGACTGAGTCCAGAGGAGGGCTACAAAGATGCTCAGAGGGCTTGAGTACCTCTCCTATGGAGACAGGCTGAGATAATTGGGGCTGTTCAGGCTGGGGAAGAGAAGGCTCCCGGCAGACTATAGAGCACCTTCCAGTACCTAAAGGGGCCAATAAGAAAGCTGGAGAGGGACTTTTTACAATGGTGTGTAGGGATAGGACAAGGGGGCATGGCTTTAAACTAATGGGGTAGATTTAGGTATTAGGAAGAAGATCCTTACTGTGAAGATGGTGAGCCACATTGTTAAATTCAGTTATTTGCTACTTTTTTTTTCTTTTTTTTTTTTTTTAAAGTATTAGTATCAACATTATTCTGGACTATATTGAGGTTCAGCACCTTGGGCTTGTATCTACCTTAGTCACATTTAACCATGCAAACACTGACATTACACAAGAACAGAGTCAGTAGAGAAAAACAGGGATGGAATGAATTGGTTTCTGAGAGGAGAGGCTCCTTTCTCTTCCAGCCAGGGAATCTACATGACATGGACAGGGAACAACGGTAAAGCAAATACAGCCTCAGTGCCTGTTTAGGCATCCCAACGGCTGGCACCTTTTGCACTGCAGGCAGCAGAAGTAGCCGTACTGCTGGTTTCTATACCGGGATTTGTTTCCATATTAACCTCTCAGACCCAATGAAGGCCTTTCTGAAAGATATAATTGCACAATTTAACGTTTCTGAGATACCAATATACATAATACACAGCACGGCCGCAGACCACAGGCAGCTGCTCTGAAAAGGCAAATCACTGTGCCCACCTACATGGGTGCATTGTAATGTGAATGCCAGTATTCCTATGAGTTTCCTTAGTAATTTCCACCTGTTGAGAAGTTCTCCAACATGAACTTATGAGGAAAAAAAATAAAATAAAAAGGGCCTCAAACATCTCCCCTGTAAATGAAAAAAGACTGCAGTGTATGTGCCTGTTCTTTCTGTAAATCTTCTTAATCCGTAGAGCATCATTCAAAATCACCACTGAGTTAACACCTTGTTGTTTCTTTAACTTGTCAAACCATGAATTGCTACTAACATTTCAGAAATAAACAGTGTAGACTGACAAAGCCTCAGCTGCATTACTGGGAGAATAGAAATACAAAAGGCTGGACATAAATTCTACTAAAAGGAAAGTTTTAAAAATGCACTCATGAAAGTTGCTGTAATATGAGAGGTGACAGAAGGTATTTCGAAGTGGCATGTGTGCTGCCTGAAGCTGAGCTGTCATAGCAACAACCTCATTAAAGCACCCCTCTTGGGAGTGTTAACCTGTATTCTGACTGTTGGAAAGATATCATTTATAATAGAACTTAATTCAGTTAAGAGTCAAAGTACAGTAGACTTGCAGAAAAGTGAAGCTGTTAATTTAAGGAAATTACAAAGGAGCACAAACACTGCACCAAACACCTGTGAAAAATTTGGTCTTGACCATTGTAATCTTTCACTCCCTGAAACCATCACCAAAATTTCAGTCTTTCGGGCCTGTGATTTGCAAGTTACTGGCAATTCCTTTTCTCCTCATAATCCCCCCCTAACTAGTGCTCAGGATGTGGCTCTTGTCTTCTATTATCCCTACAAACAAGGGGTCACCATGTCACATGCTCACCCTGATTTTCTCCAGCTCTCACACTGAGCTCCTACTGCAGCAATTCACAACCCACAGCCAATACTGCAGCTGGATCTGCTCCATTCCCCTACTCCACCATTCTTAAGGCTCTTCCTTTGGTGCTCATCTTTCCCCTAGAATCCCCACAAAATGGTTATTCATGCAAACATTTTGATCTTTAGAAAGAAATATCTCTCAGTGTTCAGAGCTGCCTTGATACAACTTGTCACTTCTATAATAGAGTGGCTAAGCAGCAACCAAATATATTAATACATATTTGGATTGCACTTTTTAAAGGTCTGTGATTTAATAGGTATTATTGCTGTCAATTAAAGTTAAGTACAATACATTTTGGAAGGCCCTTTCAGTTTTTAAAGGAGTACAGAAAACAGTAAATGAAAAATGAAAGAAAACCACACCGCTTAGTAAATGAGTCATTAACCTTTCAATCCGAGTCCTATTGCTGGAAGCCTGAACAGAGGGACTGCAAGAGCTCCAGCAGTTGTGAGAGATATGGAAGTTAATTCAGTAGGTTTAGGTTTCTTTTAGTTGCCGTTTAAACTCTTCTAAACTTGGTCTCAATCTCCCAAAAACACCGGATGTTCTGATGTGCATCTGATGATGATGCATGTGACCTGTCATTGATGTGTCACCAGACAGGTTTAGATTTTTTTGGCAGATCTTACCAAAAACATGAGCTTTATATAATCTGTGCCCATAAAATGCTGGTGGCAGCACAATAACCTAAAACCTGAGCTATTCATTTGATGTCAGCAATGTGACCTTGAGTGACAAATACTGAATTTCTCTTCTATGCTAGCAGCTCCCAAACAGCTGCAGCAGCCTGGGAACACATGGATCAGCACTCCCAAGGTAAGCAGGGTGAGGTACCACCTCCAGTAAAGCACAGAAACTTCTAGTTTAAACTTCTAGGCATCCCTGAAAGAGTCAGGGCTCACAGTTCACACTGTTCTAACTCAAGATTGCTTGACAAATTACATGAAGGTCTAAATTTAAATTAGCTCTCCAAAAAGACAGTGCACTTTTTTTTTCCTTCATTAAATCCTGTAAGGCTTTAACCCACAAACTTAATTCAAACTCTTGTAAAAATTTTAAGACTTGAAGCTCCTGTATTTTGATCACAGCTTACAGTGTCACTTCAAATAACAATAGAGGGAATAAGTAATAAAAGTGTCTGTGCAGTGCGACTTGCATAAAATAAGTTACTTACATTGGGCTGGCAGTATGTCTTAATTTTAAAAGAAAACAACTGCTCGTATTTTCACTAATCTCATAGCTGTCCCACACAGACACACTTACCAGAAGATATTCCTGCTATGCTTATAAAATAAGTACTAATTTTCTTCTAATCATTTCCTTTTAATTACAAAATGCAGTTATTATATTCTGGTTTGTTACAAGAAACCACTTCCACAGTTCAAGGTATGATTTTATCAGGTATATGTGAAGCTGTACAGGCTTTCTGTATTTTAATGTGCTTATTTGCTGTTGGCAGAATTATACAAGAGTGTGCTTGAAGCCACTTGCAACTTACAGATTTTTCAATTAAAAGGGAGAAATGTTGGCCAGACAGTTAATTAAATGGCACAGGGACATTTGTTTTTCCCCTTTCACAAATTTCAGTTAGTATTCCAAAGCTGTATTAGGCGCCTCAATGACATCAAAAACAATAAGTCTTCATTTATTGCCAGCAAATTTCTAACCTGGTTGTTTTAAACAGCATGATGAACATATTTTAGCACAATATATTAGCTGTGTCAGTTTAATAAGAAGGATGTTGATGGAGCTTTTCCTTTTGTTCCTTCATACAGGGCAGAACTCAGCTTCGAGCACTCAGGGAAGGAAATCCCTTGGGTTTTCCTTTTTCAGCAATATTTTTGCTTTTTCTGAGGCACACTTTTTCCTGCCTGTACTATTACTAGCCAGTCTTCTTCAAATCTCTGCCACAAAAACTTAAGGGTGATCTCAAGATTTAGCATTACCCACCTGATGGGAGCATGGAGAAAAGAGTAACCTCGGCTCCAAGGGCTACATTACCATGCCCAAGGTCTGCTCACCTTTCCCCTCCCTGAGCCAAATGAAGAGTAAAACAAAGTCAACATAAAGACAGTCACCTGGCAAGTGACAAGGAAAAAGGTCTGAAGAGTGGGCACCTGCCCCAGGCAAGAGCCAGAATATGGCACAGCTGGGCAGATCAGAGGTGCACCCTGACTGCAGGAACAGCATCACTAGCATGCCACTCTGGCACAGAATGCATTTCTGTGCCTCAGATCAGATTATTTGTCAATCATAGGGCTGCTAAGGACCAAGAAAGAAAGGGAAAAAAGAGGAGATACTTTCTTCCCCCCTCTATAACTCTTAAAATTGGCCTAAAACATGCCTTTTTTTTTTCTTAAGAACACATTTAAACACACTTATTTTTGTTCAAAGAACTAACCCTGTTCCTGATGCCTACCTCACTCGTGCAATAAACTTAAAGAATAGGCCCATGAGCAACCCTGTTCTACCACCAGCATAGGCAGAAGCCCAACTCTAATGTTTCCTGCCATGCTTTACTTAATTCCAGCTGTTCATGTATTTTCCTTTAAAAATTATGTTGCCCCAGCCACTTCCACAGAAAAGCCTGCAACAGGAAGGCAGAAGGCCTAAACTTGGAAAGTATATGACCCCTGCTGATCTAGTGGCAAGTACATGTTTTAAGTGGTGGGTTTTCTCCCAGGTATGGGTATGCATATTGTTACCACGTAATGAAATTCATATACATACCTCCTACTCACTGGTTTTGAAGGATATCCTTTTGGACGATTTGTGTCCCATCAGACTTTGCCATCCAAGAACATATTAGTCTGCTTTCAATTCCCTCTTCTACTTAGAACCAATATTCATGTTATTGAGAGAATTAAGATCAGTATCAATGAGCTTTTGGACTAAGTTATTATACAATCTCAGCCCACAGCCGTAAAGTTCTCTGGCTTAGTTTGCCAGGGTTTTGGTTTTGTCTGTTGGTTTTAAACACTAACAGATTTCTCTTTAAAAATGCTAGGTCTCACTATGCATTCAAACCGACCAATTTTGAAAACTCAATTTGTACCAGTAGTTAGACACACCTGCCCCTAAAAAACAAGAGCCAAAAAGATTAGAGTACTCTACAAAATATAGTTTTGAGGGATGTGCTTATGGTAAATATAACCAATTGCTTTAAAGGGCAATGATTTCCAAAGCACAAAGTTCATAGATTTACCCACAAGTCCCAAATGCAAACAGTATCTGCAAAGTCCATATGCTTTGTATTTCACAAAAGCTTTGCAGAATATGTTTAACATAAGAGAAAACAGACTGAGGTTTTATTCTTCATCTTTTTGACAGAAAGGTGTCAATAGAAAGATGGCAACAAGAAAGCTAACTGCAACTCATACAACTTTATCACTGAAGTACAAGGGGATTACTTTGTGCTATTAAAACATCACTACACTACTACTTTTTTTTTTCCCTTACAGTGGCAGCAATTCCTAGTGGGATGATCTGCTTTAAACCTTCAGTTATCGGGGGGGGGGGGGGGCAAAATAAATTTGAAGTCAAGAATAACACAGGTGAATGTAAAATTCATCTGTGCAGACCTGAAGTCCCAAAGTGTGTTACCTTTCATTTCTATAAAAATTAGATCTTTGTCACCCATGAATTCTTCACTAATACATTCACCCCCAAAAGCAAGTGCTTCAAGGAGAGGAAAGGAGGTTGATTTCCCCATGGCTTATAAAAGGCAGTACTTGCACAAGCCAAATGTTACTGTTTATCTCTTCACCTATTCAGCAATACAAGTTCTTTCTGGTTCAGAAGCATTGTGGAAAACATTAGGGGCTTTTTTTGTACTGGACATGGTTTTTCTTGCTCACTACTAAATAAAATAACCTGGCAATTTAACCAGTAATCCTCCCCACCATCCACTTCTGGTCTGTTTGTTCCCCTGAGACTGCACTCCCAAAGGAAAGCAGCATTCATGAGGCACCTGTATCCTCAAATGCTGCTACTCTGATAAACTCTGCAGCACCTGGTCACCTGAAGCTATTTTGAAGAATCTTCCCCAGACATGACCTTTTGTAAATTTGACAGAAGAAAAAAATATTCCTATTCAAAGTGCCAATGTGAAATCAGAAGCAAACAAGTAAAATTCCATCTCCGCTTGCCCACAGTAGGAGCACTAAGCCCACAGCCAGGGTATGCTTCTCAGGTGTCACATGAAAGACAAACATTCAAAGACTTTCACTTAGGTGGGGCAACTTCCCCACTCAGCACAAAACAGAACAGCAAACAGAATGATACGTAAAGGGATTATTTTTCTTTTTTTTTTTAATAAAAATGTATACACAATCAGGCAGTGGTTACCACTCCAGGATGATCACCCTTAGCAGAGAGGCATTTCTGCCCCAAAAATCAGAAAAAGAGTCATTGGCTGGCTTCAAGAGCAAGCACTCCGCAGTGTTAATTTACTCCTAGGGCTACCTAGGATATGCTAACTTTAGAAAACAAAAAAGTAGTAAAACTGGCTACTGTGGGGCTAAGCGGATTGTTGATCCATTAAGTTCTGACATTATTCATCAAGATATATAAACTTGCAGAAGACGCTCTCAAATTTACGTATTTGTATCATGCTTTTCATAGACACGGCCTTTTATAATGCACTTAAGTTACTTTGAGTGGCTGAATTAGTAAATGCGATGCAGAATCCAAGTTTTGCCATACCCACTAGCTCCTTAGCGCTTACTTCATTCAAATGCTTTTAGTTACATTCCTCAGATTCACAGCCACTTAAGTTCGCCTGAATTCCAGTCTTTTACTGGTTATCTTCCGAGCACCAGTCAACAAAAGAATGGCAATCACCAAGTTTAACTGTATTACAACTTCCTTGCAAGGCATTTTTGACACAGCATGATACTACTGCGAGAAGACAAGCCATTGTAAATCAGTGCAGCTTCACTGAGAAGCATTTAACAATTCTGACAAAATCATAACATGGTTCATAGTGTTTTACTCATACTGAATACTGCTAGCTGGTTAGAGGCTCTGCTGTTTTCGGTAAAAGAAACAAATGCTATCACAGAAAGTATGAATTGTACCAAGAATATTCCACAGCAAAGGCAGCAATGGCATTAGAAATTTAAGCAGGTTTTATATGCTCAAATTTGCTTTAAATACTAAGCCTCACAGTTTGTACTGGAGCAGTATTTCAGAATTTTGTCATCATTTGTTGACAACCATCTGCTTTAAACTTCTTACCACTCTAAGAGTGTCCAAAATTGGGCATTGACAGGCAGCACTTCTAAGCAGAAAGGAAACTATTCACAAGACAAAGAAAGTGACAAAGGCTGGACACATGGGCATACATGCCTACAAATCTGGGAGAAATAAGAAAATTACAGAAACCTAGATCTGACACTCTCCTGCGATATTACTGGAGATGCAGTTTGCAGGCCTCTGAAAAACATGTAAGTGGCAGATTAGCTGACACCAATTCTCTGGAGAGGTATAATCTACAGAGTAAGTAGGTAATATTGTGTACTGTCAACTCTGTTCAAGTCACAGCCATGTGAAACCCAGGGAAAGAAATGTAATGTAGCGAGTACAAGGTGAGGAATTCATTCAGATGGATCTGGACATACACGCTGACCTGAATAGCTTGCTCCAATTTGAAGAAATGTGATAATGGGCCACCTGAGTCAGGGCATAAGATTTTGTACTTATTTGCTGTACTTAGCAATAGTACCTTTCACAGATCTAAATATATACCCAAAGTTTTATATACACATATATATACACCTGCCGCCCATTCTCATAGAAGTGGCTGACACCAGCCCCATACCATTAACTGCTGCAGCTCACGTTAGACCCCAAGACACTGCCTGCAAAACACCTTCTTGCTCCAACATGGTCATGCTCTGATTCTATCAAAGGCATAAAGGTAATTCAATCAAGATGTGATCTGGGGACAGTGCTTTAGTTTTCATACTTCTATAGTCTCAACTTGCTCCATCTCCCTGTATATGGTTTAATATTGCAGCTTCGAGTGTTTTACCTAAGACTACTATATTAAGACACTACCATGAAGACAATATTCACTGTTCACCATTCTTTCTATAATCTGAATGTAAGAATAAACCACTTGCTTATAACATGGGACCTAAAAGGAATTAATTCAGTTTTGCAGCCTCTTTCCCTTGCTTCCAGTCCCTAACTCCACTGTCCACAAACACCTCTAAAAAAATAACTTTGATACAGTTAATATGTGCATTTTAAACCAAATGTTTCTGATGAACCTGGAAGACAGGCCAGTACCCCTCCAGGCAGTACTTGATTATCACTACTTGAGAAGCACACAGGTTTGACCGATCCCTAGTTATGCTTTATGAAATACTGCTGGAAAAAGAAAGCTACTTTAAGATAGGACTCAAAAGGAAGTCAAGTGTTCTCATCCCTGAGTAAGTCTGCAAAGGTTCATAGGGAACTGATGTGCTGCATGAAAAAGTATCACCTTGTCATTCTTTCCACATCACCATAACCAAGACAAATGTGTAAGCGTAGCACTTCACCTAGTAGCTCTGTCTGTATCACACAGAACTAGGTTTAACTAACCTAATGACTTCCAAGGAGTAGACCATACACACCTTTGCATATTGATCTGTCTAGAATTTCCTCTGGTTTTCAGACCTCCCAGTCTCTTTGCAAAAAGTTTTTTTACATAAGAAATTATCAGAGCTATAATTTATTAAAAATAAATAGCTTATGTAGTAACATCTTCTAGAGGATTATTACAAACTGAGAAAGGAAAAGTAATAACAACTTTGATCCACATATATTAAAATTAGATGGGGAAAAAATAAAAGTGAGTTCAGTTTAAGGAACCCAGGCAAAACTGAAACAAAAACATTGCAAGAAATATGTACTTCTTGTGGGCAAATCATAGGACAATGCAGACAATATGATTTAATTAAAGGTCCTCTAAGACTTTAATATTTTTAGACCACTTTAATCAAATTGTCCAAAGTTCCCACACACTTACATGTAGCCTGATCCTACCACCACCAAGGACACAAAGAATCCACTGACTTCAGTGGTGTTGATTCAGGTTTGTAATCTGTTTGTTAGCACAGTAAAATATAAATAAAAACTGTTCTTCTCCAGAGAAGAAAAGAGTCTCACTGGCAAATGACATACTTTCATTCCATAAGCACACAGTTTTACACA
Source organism: Myiopsitta monachus (assembly GCA_017639245.1). NCBI lineage: Eukaryota > Metazoa > Chordata > Aves > Psittaciformes > Psittacidae > Myiopsitta > Myiopsitta monachus. The sequence continues at coordinate 53,136,226 of CM029921.1, forward strand.
AATACCAATATACTTTGGGTAAATCAGTGTGTGTTTGCATATGCAAAAGAGCATCCAACTAACTGTGATCTTGCTTTGCTCTCTCCTCTTATCATCACAGTATTTTCAAGCAGAAAGAGGCAGGTGTTTTGGGGAAACCTATCTTCCACCTAGAAAATTACTGCAACTTTTCATTATCTTTTTGTACTAGTGTAACTTCTTTTTACTTGTATTTTTATAACTAAAAAACACTACAGTGTTTCCCCAAAAAGGTTCATTGGACAAGGATGTATCGGAACTTGTAGCACTGTGGCACTTCCAGTGCCTTATAATTATTCAGAAGAACTATGAGGAAAAATACTTCCCTACATGTAAAGGGAGGTGGAAACCCATGTGTTCTTCATCATATTACAGCCTCTGAGAATAGAGTGTTATCAGAATCATTAGCTAATAAAATAATTAGTGCTAATAGAATAATTAGCAGCCCAAACTATTTGACAATATCAGAATCGTATTTTTAAAATTGCTGATGAGTATTTTTTGCTAGTTTGCACGTAAATAAATTAAAATCATAAAGCATTATATGAAAGTCACATGGGCATTTTTGTGGGAGTATGTGTGTTAACAGAACAGCGTCTCCTTCACAGGACACTTCCTCTTATTTCCTCAGTGAAGCAGAGTTTCAACAGTTTGGCTCCTCTGGAAGGCCACATCACTCCGTGGGATGCAGCACATGAGGTGTTCAGGAATATCCAGCAGGTGTTGAAAGCACATTTTGCATTCAACGTACCATATCTAGAACTTGTAATACTGTAATCTATTTTTCCACCTCAGAGAATTAGACTGCATTTCTTACTGAATAGAAATAAAAATCTCAAGCTTTACCTTACTTCCAGACTGGCATTACATCATCTTTAAAAAGACCTATTATTTATCAGTAGATTATATGTACTGCAGTGTTCTGTTTGTAATACACCAATGCGCTTTATTGCAAAACGGCCGATAAAAACGTGGTTGCTAATGACATACAACCTTCTTTCTAGCATCCAACTCTATCCTTGGATTGGTAGGGTTCATAAACACTACATAGAGCCTAATTCTAATCCCATATTTACATACTGCTTGGGATGCAAAGACATTTATGATAGCAAAACATAATACACCCACATAACACTTTCCAGGTACATACAAAGATGTTACTCCTGCTGTGAGGATCTGACAAATTCAATCAGATTAATAATACAGTGAACATATTATCGGCAAAAGCATGTGTTTGCCTCTCTAATGATCCTCCCCAGTTCCCATTAAATCTAATTAAAATGCACTGAATGAGTTTTATTGGAATTCCATTACTGAGGTCCAACCCTGCTTGTACACAGCCTTTCACCTACGGGAAAAGGCCCTGGCCCAGCCCACAGAGGCTCTGGAGTATCCTCACATGCACAAAGGAAAGGCACCCTTGTCAGCAGGATCTCAGCTGCATTGGATAGCTGATTTTACAGTAACAAGTTCTGGTTAATTCATTTTACCAACTACCTAAAAATGAAGATTCTGCTTCGCAGCACTAGGAAGTTCTGATGCTTCTTAGAAATTTTCTGCATTATGGGCAACTGACTAGCTAGCTGGAATACAGCTAAATTTACAAGCATTTTACAAACCTCTTTTCAATAGATGTGTCTTTTTCCTTAAATTCCAAATAATTTAATTGAAAACCATGCTAGTGGGTTGGACAGAAGGCACACAGTCATTTGACTAATTTTTTAAATCCAATTAGACCTTAATTGACTTACAAATTTAGAACCTGGTTCTACAATATGTACACTTAGCCCAAACTCACACTAAATACAGACTCAATAGTCTGTATGGCTTGCATAAAAATAGCTAAGTTCTGATATTTTCTTCTTCATCATTAGAATGTTTTGGCTAAGTGCAATTAAAAAGAATTCTCAAAACAATTTTTTTTAATTGCATTTGAAGGAACAAGACTATTAAAGAAAAGATTAACGCATAGGAACCAGGCAAAAGCAACAACATCCTGGGATTCAAAGTACGCTATTCCAACAAAACCAATGTCCTACTATCTAAATTACTAGCATTTCTACAGATAGCCAGAATTCTAAATTCACAAATTAAAATCACATACATCCTTCTGAGTCAATACAATAAAGAGAAACCTATTTTCTTTCACTACAAACAACAGATAAAAGGACTTGTAATGAGGCACTGGAGGAACAGCGCTTCCAAGCTGCAGACTGAAGTCAGTGTGAGTTTTGCCACTTTCTTTAAATGCAGAACGATTTGGGTCCATATGAACCTCAAAGGTATGACATATGCTCGAATTTACGTAGCAGCAGTCATATAACACTTCAATAGAACCACTGTGTGAAGCAAGAGCTTTTGTCCAAGTCTTTGGAGGACAAGTACTGCAACCTGCAGGAATATCAGCAGAAACTCTAGGAGAGCTTAGCAAAAACGTTTGCTACAAAACAAGTCTACAAATTTTTTTACATCAAACACCTAGTTTTGAAAATGCTTGTTACCCTTTAAAATAGTTTGTATGTTTCTTCACTACTTTTCATTATACTAAAGCTCTCCAAAACCACTGAACTTAAAGTAACAATCCAGGTAAGAAAGAATGTACAAGTCAGTTCACAGAAAACCACACATACATTTTGGTCAAATTCCAGAAGCATCAGGATTTTGTGCATGCAATCACATACTCAGAGGACATCTATGCATCACCAATTGCCTGTAAAACCAGTCACTGAAATTGCACCTATGGACATCTCCCCACAATTTCTGCCTTTAATTATTTCTTATCAGACATCCCTTCTAAGTATGGTCTTCAATTCATCATTACATTTTCACTCTCCTCTGCAGTCTTACCCCTCCAATGATACCTTAAGTAATATTATTCTTCTGAATAAATAAATGGCAATGTCACTGTGACCTTGGAAGCATCTTTGCACGTAAGATACTAATACTTATTATGTAGGTTGAAGACATAACTTAAATACAAGAACATATACTTCAGAAGTATGGCACTGAAGCAGCTTTTTTTTTTTTCTTTTGAGATTACTTTCCAACAGATGGCCAAGCTGGAGCTCAGCCTGGTGAAGCAGAGCAGTGCTTGGTACACCCAGTTTCAAGCACTATATTACAATAACAAGAGAGTTGTAAAGCCTTATAGTGGAGTCACTGTTTGCCTGCTGTGACACCTTCCCAGGGACTGAAGGCTATCATCACAAAGATACATGTATTTCACCTGGTTTGTGTTTCTGCTACCAGGGTGAGTAACCCAAACTCACATTAGCTGAACCTTAAACCTGAAAATCCCTTTAAAAGTAATTTGTTTCCAGCCTTCACTTAAATATGGTCAAGGGACATGGTGAAAACAATAAATGCCCTGCTAAGTAGAAAAAAAGACAGTAGTTTTGGAAGCATTCATGATTCTAGAGAGGAGTAATGTTCATGAAAATATATATTTCCTTCTTTACAATAGCTTAAAAATAAAAAAAAAAGATTAAAAAAAATAAATATGTGATACCATTGTTCAGGGAACTGGAGTTTTGTGTTATCTGACATTTCCCATTCAGTATAAAGGCTACCTTACAGGAGGATGTCTTGCAACACTTTGCTGGCTAGCTGCTTCACCACACCAGCACCTAAAGAACAGATCCAGAACACTAAAAACACACATTAGCAAGTTAGCACTTCAGTGCTGTCAACACCAGTGATCTGCCACCAAACACAAACAAACCCACAGCTTCACCACAGACCATAAGTCAATTCATAATAAGCAATGCACTCATCAAGAGTGCTGTGGTACATATTTCACTGACAACACCACACATTTGTAAAGGTTATCTAAACCAAGTTCTGTTATCTGGGGTACTGTGCAATTTGGACAGTCTCTAGGCAATCATGACAGCCAGTACAGTGGATTCATGTAATGCTGTTCTGCAGCAGCACAGACACAAAACACCAAACAAGTACAACAACAACCAAAAAAAAAAAAAAAAGAGAAAAAAAACAAGAGAGGAAAAAAAAAAAGGGGGGAAGGAACCTAGGCATGAAGCCATGATGAAGCTCCAAGGGTGGAGAGAGCTGTGGGAAGGAAATTTCACCCACCAGAGCTACAAAGCACCTTCAGCTCAAGAGCACCCAGGAGGCGGAGATGGGACCTGTGAAGTTCCCTGCATGCCTTTAGGGAGAGCAGGTAACAAGTGCAGTCTTCTCAGCTTCGTAAGCTGTCAGCAAGGTTTTTCTCAGGCTTCTAAAATTCATTTATTCCAACAGTTGCAACTCCTTCACAGGATAACTGCAAGAGAATCTGGGTCCATGAGACGGAGAGAAGCATAAGGAAATCATACTTCTCTATGGGTTAAACTGTAGAATCTCAACTGTAGAACATCTCCCTTACCTATCAACCTCCTGTCTGGATTCCCTTCTCCTCACTTCTTTTTTCCATTCATTTCCAACATCCTAGCTCCATTTCATTTTCTCCTCCCAATTATATATATATATATATAATATATATATAATAAAATTAAAAGCTCTAACCTGGCTCAGGACAGACCTGAGGGACTGGAGGATTCTCTCTGTATTTAAAACCTAGAAAAAAGGTTTAGGTAAGAGATGCCTCCAACCTTTTTTTTTTTTTCCTCTGATGTTATCCACTGGTCTAGCAGAAGGTGTTACCTCTCTCTACAGCATCTCACTAATATTTTATATTACCATGGCTACCACAACACTGCTATTAACACAACCCATGACATTTTCCCCATTCTCTTATTACCAATGGTGAGCCTCAGTGAATTCCAAATTTCAGTGCCTTTCACATACATTAAGCCGAGCATGCTCCAGTGACTCAGAATTTCCTCCTGTACAGGCAAATCAGCTTGGTATGGTCAAAAATTTCTGAAGTGTATCATAAAGTTTATCTGATGTCCAAATGTAATTCTCTTGTTGGCTGCCTCATCCTGAATCCCTTTCAGGTTGAAACCACTTGACATTTTTTAAACAAAATGCCTTTTAAGTCCTAATTTGTACTCCACTCGGTTTTGATAAGACATGACATTATGATATGATGAGTTAGTTGATTCTAAGTAAATCTGATTTATCCCACTTTTTGGTCTGGTATGATTTACAAGGATGTTGCCTTTTAAGATGGGATTGATTTTAATGTAAGCTGACAGCTCTTTTTTTTTTTTTGTGAAACACTAAATCAGAGCAAGGTAACTATGAAAACAAAACAAAGGGAAAATGAAGCGAAATTTAAACACCAGAAATTAATACTCATGAATAACTGGCACCTACTTATCTCCATCAAGAAAGACTGAGTGACAAATCAGTTTCCAGAACAATTTCACAAATCGTTTGAAAGTTTGATTTTTATTCATAAGATCAGACGCATGCTACAGCAACTGTAATGTAATCTATTTCGTGAACACCATGGAAAGTTCTTGAAATATTTTCCATCAAACAAGCACTAGCACAAACACGAATCTTCATGTACCAAAGTAAAAGCATACGTACCCTTCATAAAACTAAAAGGGTTTTCTAAGACCCTTTCCTATCTGGCTGTTCAGTTGCTATTATATGGAATACAACCCTCATTTCTTTGCAATATCCTTCTACCTTACAATGCAGCGTTTCAAACGTGCAAATTTGTGATGCTGCAGCTATACTTCTCTTTGCTAAGCAGTTATTTCTCATTTTAAAGCATAGATCTCTTATGTGATTTTGACAGCTAGGTGGGAAAGGGACCGAAGAGGTTTGGTAGTCGGCTGAAGCAAAGATCTATACCCAAGACTGACTGACTATCTAGAGGCATCCGCACTCGCCCAAACGAGTTGGAGGCAGTTAGTAAACAATTTAGTAGGTACTGTGTACATGATGGAGAGGAGCTAGGTGTGTAAAGGTGAGAAATCAATGCTTTACAGAGTTCTATTTCTACTTAAACCTATCTAAATCCTCTCAGACTGGGTATAACAATATTCAGAGCAGACTCATTCATGAGACCAGGCAGTTTTAAAACTGAAGGGCTGCAAACAAGGCGACAGACTATTTTCTTGTTAGCAGTGTTTTTCTACAGCGGTAGGAGAGCCTGAGTCAGAGCGGCATGCTGTCATGCCTGCACCTGAGCAGAGCAGGAGCAGAGCTCAGTCTGTACTTAGAAAATCTTCGATTTAAACACTTCCAAGGAAAATGAGAAAGGCCTGGGAAGCGTACAAAATGCGACAAGAAACCTTGAGACTCGGTCCGGCAGGAGGACCACTAGTTACCCTCGGATCACAGACGACGTCCAAGACAAGAAGTAAAAGAAAAAAAAAAAAGAAGAAAAAGTTGCAACTTCGGAAATTTCCCGCTCTCGGGAGGGCTGCGGGCGCCGGCCGTGCCCGCGGTACCCAGCCCTGGGAGCTGACACTGCTCCCGCTAGCAACAGGGATCCCACGGACGGACCGGACCCCGCAGCTAATTAACTCGGCGCAGCGAAGCTTCAAGCCGATCACCGCGGGGCACACCCCTCCGCCAAAACCGTACCCCCCATTCACTTGCCGCCGCTTTGGGGCTCCCCACGTCCTCGTTCTACCTGGAGTCTCACCCTAGCGCGGGGCTGCCGGCACCGAACTTTGCATGGAGCGCTCTGCGGCCGCGCAGCGCGGAGGGGCAGGGAAGCGCGCAAGACGCCGCGGGGAAAAAACTTCCCAGGGAGAAACCGACACCGGCCTAAAGTTCAGCGGGCGGCGCGCAATGGTGAGCCCCGGTGCCCTGCTACGCGCCTTACCTCCGCTGGCTCCCGCTGCAAGCGCCTCGGTGACAGGCGGTAATCCCCAGAGCATAGCCAGGGCCAACAGCAGAGCGGACATCGCGGCAGCGACCGCTGCGCGGCAAGAGCAAACCTGCCTGCCCTTCGACCGGCCGCGGGCGCGGAGCCTCTGCGGGAGCCGCCGCTGCGCTGTCGCTTTTCAACGCTGAACTCGGCTACGCTCGCCTCACGCAGCGAGCGGGCAGCGCAGGGCGCCGACGGCCCGCAGCGCCGCGCTCCGCCGCGCTCCGCCCCGCCCCGCCCCGCGGCCCGCCCCCGGCCCGCCCCCCATACCGCGCCCGCGGAGCGCCAGGCGCGAAGTCGGCGGGTGCGGGCTGGCGCTGAGGGCGTGTGGCCGTGCCGACTGTCCCCCCTCGCTGGGGTTGTTTTTTAGCAGTTTTTGAGGTAATTTTTATAAATTCCCAAAGACAAACGGCCGGAAGGTGTGGGTGGCACGGCTGTGAGTCAGCAGAAATTAAAATAGCATTAAAAAGCACCACTGCAAATCATAGTGCTTCATTAAATTGCAGGGATTAAAGTGCCATGAGGCTGCTATGGACATCTGTAAACCCAAACTTGACATCCAAAGCAGTTCAGGAACACTTGGCTTCAGTTAACGGTGCTTCCTGAGGTACATCTGCGCAGGCCATGAGCTCGCGCCTCATGTTTGGTCCCTGGTTCGTGCTGCCGAATTGTAAGTTTAATTTCATGTAACGGTATTACCTTGTATGTGTTACAGAAGACAGGGTTTACTTATCACATTTTCACATACATGGGGATTTTTAAAGCTAGACCCTTTAACAGATGAAAGGTGATACAGCTTTTACATCATCCTCAGATATGAGTTTCCTCCAAAGACAGCAAGGTGCTAAAATCAGCTGCTGACACCTTTACTTTTCAAGGGTAAAGCCTCAGTCCTTCTAACTTCATGTTTATATTCCCTGACACAAAACCTAAATACCTTTTATATGAAGCAGTACAGCCAAGAGACTTCGGGGCAGAAAGACCAGGCAATGCTGGAGGGCAGAGTAACACACAACCTAGGAGAAATATGAAATATTTAACTATTTCTGCTGAAAAACAGGAAGAACCCCGGGAGATACTTTTCCAAGACCTCAATAGTCCATTCCTGATCCCAGGGCCTGGCAGAACTTAGGGGGTTGCTGTTAGCTTTATTACTGCATACAATTTACAGCTGAGGATTAAAAGCCAGTTGGATCCAATTCTGCATTTATCTACTCTCTTTAAAGGCCATGTAATTCCCCTACACTAAATTAGTATTTATGCAGCTGTAACTGAGCAGAATTATAGATCCCAGTATAGAAAACGTTTACTGATACAGAAATGAGCAGGTCTGAATTCAGGTGAAAAAATCTGTCAGTGACCAGAGTCTTGGAAATCAGTTGCTTTCGTAACCAAAATGAAGTCATGCAGGTGTCACACTGAGATGTTATTCCACTGCATATACCAATGAAATTGCTTTCCTTCCTTCTGTAAACCACCAGAGCCACCTATATGGCTCTTACATATTAATTATGATTTTATTTGAACAACCTTTTACATTTCAGATATGAAAGTATGTAGATGCCAGAGCCAAATGAGATCATGTGGGAAGGAAAACCAGGGAATATCAAGTTATGAGGAGCTCCAGCTCAAATCAGTGATATTTCCCACATGCCAGTACTGTCACATGGTATAAAGAAACGCATATTTGCAAGTGAACATGCTGTCCCTGTATTCTTGGGATATGTAACTGTCTTTACAGAATAGCCTTCTTTCATCTTGACTTCTTGCATCTCCTGCAAAAGCTGCAAGGTCTGCAAGGTTACAGGTGGTTATGCCTTTCCCCCAAACATTATCTCTTAATTGGCATGCTGCCCTTTCGTGCCTTCTCACAAAAGCACCTCAACTAAAATCCTCCTTTTCAACCATCTGATGCTTTATTTCCAATTTGCTCCCTTTTCTCATTCCATACTTATTTAACAACAGTCCTTCTATTCTTCTTGATTAATTGCCTTTAATGATATGGTGCAATTTACTGCCCATTTTAAACATTAACATTTATGAGAGTCTTTGAAGAACTAATTGATCTTGCTTTCAATACTGCAGATGACATATGCACATACACTTATTAAAATATTTAAATAATATTTATAATGAAAGTCAATCGCCTCCTTGTTTACGGGACAGAAAGTGTCAATACACAGTATGCAGTCACAATTATGACTAAAAGTGCAATTACCTGTAAGTATTCATTTGTCAAATTGCTGCCTAAAAATGTAGCTTGCTTTAAGATAGTGCTATGAGGCAATAATTATCCTAGAAGCCTGGTTTTAAAACACAGGCTGTTGAACAAATAGAAATTGACCTTTGATAAATCACGCTCAGCTTCATTTCCATTAAACATCACTCACTATCAAGTGATGGGATGGTAGGACATCTCTATATGATGGGATGGAGCGACTTCAACAGTACAGTAAAAATACATAGGAGTAACTGGCATTCTCACATTTAAGAGAATATAAAAAATATATTTTTATATATTTATGCCTCAAAATAAAACAAAGCGGCATGGAGAGCTGTATGAAAGTTTTAATGTGTATCTTCTATGAAAAAACCTAAAAACATTTGCTGAAGGGACCAAAGAGAAAATTCAAGCCAGTATCTATGCATATTATTCAAACACTTTAACCAATCACCTGCTGTATAACATGCCCTTCCTATACCTCAGACCTGAGAAAAACATAAAGGAAATGGAGATTTTAGCTGGATACAGTTTCTGTGATTCCAGCCCCCTTGCTGTTGTTTGTCTGCACACAACTTCATTCAGATTTCTGTGTGATAGGTGAACATACAGACTAATGCAGGACTAGTGGCAGATACACAGATCGGGAACCAGATCAGTTTTCAAATATTTATTGAAGTCTCCAGCCACTTCCATTTGGAAAAAAAAAAAAAAAAAAAATAACCAGAAACACCAGGGAGTTCAACTGAGAAAAAATACAGAGGAGAGAGACAGAAAGGAATTGAGTGTGTAGAAATGTCTTTCCCTTGCTACAGCCAAAAAAGTTAATTATATAGGAGACTAGGGTGAAGAACTTGCTGGACAGAAAAATCAAAATTAAAACTGATGTTAGAGATCTGTTGCTCCTACAGTGCTTTATAACTTCTTCCTCCTAATCAGAGTTATTAACACTGACAGGTTAAATAAATGAATTCATCAAGCTATAGAATATTATGAAATCTCTTATTGAGATAAATTAAACAAAGTAGAACCAATCATTTGTACTTGCTGGTGTAGCACAACACAGGAATGTTAATTATCAGCCAAAGGTAATTCTGACTTTAGTCACTATGAAACTACTTCCATTGGCTCACTGAAAATTGAGTTATGCCATTACGTATTTATTGTATAGCAGCTATGTCCTTTGAGAAGGTGTATGGGCAGGTAGGAACGGTGGCATCAAGAATTCTGATGCTGCAGATGCGGGGCGGTAGGTATGGATGTTGTTGGCGATGTGTGTAGCCCTTTGGAGAGCATCACGGGCGCGTAGCCGAGTTGCTAGGGGATAGTGCTGGCAGCCAGTCTGAAGGCAGTCAGGGTGCCCTGCCCTGTCCCACCAGACAGAGAAAAGTTGCCAGGCAGCAGCTGACACAGGGCAGAAAGAAGGAATAAAGTGTTCAAAAGGAGCAAGAAGGGAAGAAATACTTAAGATTAAAAAAGAACCCATCCTACCACAATTCAGGGTTTTGCATTACAAACTGTCCCTACTGGAGAAAACATCCCTAAAGGAGTTTTTCATTACTGCAGTGCAGCAGTGCCCTCATTATTAAAGACTTTCTGAATGTGCATCTTCAACAGCTGCTGGAAAAGTTCTTCATGTGTGAGCTGTAATGTGTATATTTGCATACCAAGTGCCATGGGTGGAAATTGTTGCCTGGCATTTGAGATGTTTTGGCATGGTTTTAATATATAAATTGGGAGGAATTAGAAAACATGAAAAAAAATCAGTGGGAAGACCTGCCGCACAAGTGCAACAATAAATGGAACAAGAAAAACCCAAAGTCCTAAACCTGGAAAGCATCATCTTGATCTGTTCCTAATCTCAATCTTCTGATTGTTGTAAAGAAATTCCATTATATCATTTTGCTTGCAAATGCTTGAGAGATGGTACTGGACCATATGCCAGATCAAGTGAAATGCAATGAACTGATGTGAGTCTGTTAAAGACAAGGCAGCCGAACACCAGCTTCTGGTACCCAGACATCTGCTTGGGAGAAGTGACATTTCACAGTTAACTGAATATGCTTTAGCAAAGACATAAATGGGAGATCTTAATGCTGATTGCAAGGTTTGTTTCTCATGAAAATAGGCTCATAAAAGTTATTAGAACAGAAAAGAACTCATTACCTTTCGAAGTCTGTTTAAAGGACAATTTTGAGGAAAAAGTTAAAAAAAAAGAATCCCTTTTAAAAGAAACTTTCAAATAATTTTATTACCCAATAAATTAAGTTGCTTACATAAAACAGGCCAACTTCCTTACCTGGCATCCTTCTGTGCTCAGAGGTACTGTGACATTGTGCAGCAACAGATTAAATTTATTTCCAGTAAGTGAAGTAGAAACTCCTTGTCCAAAAAAATGTTTATGGCCAATGCTAAGAAAAAGTAGAAAACAAGAGAGAAAAATATCTGTTTAAATCTATTTCAATCTCCCATGGTAAAATTTGTGTCCAGACCATGTGACATATTAACCAGTTTGAAGTACTTCTTCCTTCAGTTTATCCCAAAATAAATATACTCTGTAGCTGCACATACCATTAAAAAAATTACCTTTGTTTAATAAAAAGTCATTTTCTAAGACAATGGATACCTTGAGTTCATCATACAAATACCTGTGAGCATGTCCTTAAAGGCAAATACAAATCTGTTCTACATCATTACTCCTGAAGGTTCAATTACTGAAATGATTGGGACTTGGACACATGAGTACCTCTACAGTACTACCAAGGGCTGAGAGAAGTAACCAGTCCTACCAGTAATAACTTTTTGTTAATTCCGTAGATTATAACATTCACACAGCACCTATTCAGAAATCTACAGGAAAATTGCGTTAAGAAGATAACTCACCCTTTTTTTGGTTTGTGGGTTGTTGGGTTATTTTGATCCCAATGCAAATAATTTATGAAATTTTCAATTTCATTATGCAAGTGTTAGGAAGTAAAGCATGCAGATTCATCTACCTCTTTGTTGTGTTTTTTGGTTTTTTTTTTTTTTTCCTAAATATGGCATCAGGAAAACCTAGTGAGATCTTTCTCAGTGACAGCAAATTATTAAAATAATAATGCATAATGCATAATGTAGTTTGACAGAAGTCATTATCTGTTTTCACAATCTCCTGTTAGGTTTACGTATTTGACTGCTCTCAAGGACCATATATTTGCCATTGGCCAGAAGCTCAGAAACTAGAAGAAATACTTAAAAGACATATTTTTAAATTTTTTTTTTAAGGCCTACATCTGGCATTACTGAAATCGTAGAGAATTTGTGCCAAGTATTGTAATAGATCTTGCTACGGCATATATCAATCATGTGTTCACAATCATAAAACACATCATGAAGAAAAAGAGGGTATACTGCATGAATAGGTGTGACAATCCTGAGAAGCTTGTGGTGATCTAACATGCCCTGGAAATTATGTAAATCACTTTTCCTTATGACAATAAAACAACTTAAATGCTAATAAACTTACTTATTATAAAAAGAAGTAAAGTTGCTAGTATAAAGTTGCTAGTATCTCTTATATATCAGCTCCACCTGCAAAAAAAACTCATTTTGGAACAAAGCAGGGATATCACTTTACATTTCTTGATATGGTGTTACATTATAGATGCTTTTCCCAAGGGAAGTGCTTCATTTCCGTCCCAAAGATGCCTCTACAATGCTTGATCCATCAGTGTTATAAACTTACAAAATTTACCCTTCTTGATAAATGTTGGAAACATGCATTATAGAAGTCTGTATGAATGCTTTCATTCTGGAACAACCTTTTCTTCTCCAGAGAAGCTGAATTTTAGTACTTAGATGGGGTTTAGCCCTACAGCTACCTGTGGATCATACCAACCTCTCTCCCAGCCCTATTGCATTGCTGCGGCATCAGTGCTGCCGGCCCAGCGCAAGAGCTCCTGCTTACTATTCATACTTCCTTTAACATTTCCTTTAGGAGAAATTAGTAGTATTTACCAGTTTGAGATGTTTGGAAAATTATCCTGCCAACAGCTATTATATTCAATTTTTCAGTCTCTTCCTCCAAAATCTATCAGAATGAAAACTTACGGTTCTGCACAACAGCACTTTAAAGATTAAATGAGCCTTCCCCCCCACTTCAAAGCAAATTATTGTGTTCTGGCAGCCAGGTGCTATAGCAGGATTTTCATTCTGGTTTTCTGTTAAATCTGATTAATCACAAAAACCAGATCAAATAAGGGAACACCTGTTATAGGGGTTTTGCCATCAGATAAAGGCTTTACGGTAGCAGTCCCAATGATTGCTGTGGCAAACGGCCATGACTACAACAGTAGGCAACACTTGCCTTCATGGCGTGAGGAGTTGGGGGTGTGGAATTGAAACAATTTGAATAAATAATTGATTCACTCCATAAAATCAGAAACAGAACATGTGAATGTCATTAAGTTTAAAATAATCCCAAAAACTCAGTAGGCGAATAATAATTTTGTCTACCATTGAAACATAATGGACAAGGTGCCTTGTTTAGGATTTTAAAAATGCAGACAAGCTCCACTGTCTGTGCAGTGCTTTCACGCTTTTAGCATAATCAGGCTCTGAATGTCACTTAAATTCACCTTTTAATATTACTTTGTCTTTCATCGGGGAATAAGGCTTGGACAAAAAAATATTTTAGTTTATTTTACCCACTTTTGTTCTTTGTGTAAAAGGTAATGTGAAAACGTGCCCCAGGGTCTGCCCCATTCCGTCGCAGCAAAATCCTACTAGTTCGGAAGAGTAGGTTCTGTTTGCAGTACTTGAGTGCCCCCCATAGGCTACTGCTCAAATAATTTTTTTAAACTAAGCATAAACTAAAAAAAGAAAATTTCAGTCTTGGAGAAAAGGGGCCTAAAACCTTAAAAACAAACAGCTGACCCCAGTCAAGATACAGCTCACAAAGGAAAACTACACTCGTTGACATAATTCTAATGCCAATCACTATTACCATCATATTTTATTTTTTGAAAGCTATGTGTGTTTAGTAGAGTTAAATTGATGCATTGCCTTCCCTCATAGGTACAAATATTTTAAAAAGTGAAATAGCTGCTTTTCCAAGAGAATTAACAAGGAATTCACGGATTATAGGCATAGAAACTGCAAAAGGATAATGTAACTTGAAATTATGTAGTTCCCAAAATAAAAAAAAAAAAAAAAATTGACACAAATTCATGAATTTTATTTGAAAAAAAAAAAAAAAAAAACCCTTGAGTTAATTATGGTGCATACTTTAAAAGTGGGAATTTTAAAGTTAGATTAATGTCTCTTTTTATAACTGCCTTCCACTTATCTTTGGCAGGACATTAAAATATATTGTCCTTTTATCTGCTGGTTGATGTTAAACATTGTGCTTTGGAGCTAATGAAACTTCCTGGGTATGACCTTGGGGGTGTCAAATACCTCCTTTTTGAATTCTTGCATATCTTTGGAGCATCTTATGTCTGCATAAATCCCCTTATGGATCATGAAGAAGGAAGGTGGTAGAAGCGTCAAAGGAAAATACTGGGGGAAAAAAATCAACTGTGATACGAGAAAATAGTTCAAGAGGTGCAGTGTGAAACGTGTTACTGTGTGCTTCCCAATGGAACAGAAACCCTCCAAGGAGTTAATTCCCCCAGGCTGATTCCGCTAATGCTGTTAGGGAAACACAGCGTTTTGCCCTTTCATGTCAGTAGATGGAATAACAATGAAACTCTGAAGTTGCTACATGAAGGAGAAGAGCTAGAAATGAGAAAACACAGTGCGTAAAACAACAAGGTATCAAAAAACTAAATCTTCTAAACAAAGATCACATTCATCTTTATATAACTACTTCCTTATAGCTGGAGTGGGTAGATCTGTTCTCTGTGCAAGTCCACAAATGAAGATAGCATGGGTACATTAAATTTAATCCCTGTCTTAACACTGCAGAATGACTCTTCCCATAGAATGACTTTGCCTCTCCTCAGTCTGAAGTCCAGCTCATCTGCTGTTGGCCTTCCCACTCAGGGAGGACTTTTGCTAACTTGGGTACAGCTGATCTAGTGGGACACTGAGAAACCTGTTCCTCTTTCCAAGCTCTGCAGTATACACTGAGTAGAGGTGGAAGATGTTTCCTTAAGCAATTTGCTAGATAGGTCTTCACTGATAATAGTTTTACAATCACTGTCTGGGGCTTTAGATAGATTCTTCTTGAAAAATGTGATTCTAAATCAAAATGCTGATTTGCTCCTTTTCCCCTCTCCCTCTCTCCTCTCTTCCTCTGGGCAGTACAAATTCTGCCTTGTTCTTTACCTGAGATGAGGATATAGGCAGTGGAGGAAAAGAACAAGAGTAGAGAGACGAAAGACCTTTATGACAAACCAATCCCTTGTTCTGGTGATCCTGGCTCATATAAGTACTAACTTCAATAACCTAAGAAACTCTTTCATGGCTGTGTGCTACATGCCCATCTAAAGAGAAAGCAGCAGCAGGCTGTGCGCTCATACTGAAATAAAAGGATACTCAATATTAGGTGATATCAAATACTAGTTACATGTGCAAAATAATTTTAAGGGCCTTAAAATTTTTGTTCAATACTGGAACTGCAGCAAAAGAGGGCAAATGATATCAAAACGCATGTGATGTCTATGGCTGTGAGAGACCTGGCCTGAGATACTGAGACTTCACTTCTGGGTCTGATCACAAGGATATGAATATGGACCTGTGGTTCTCCAGCCTTTTTTCCTTGATGACAGCATGACAGCTGCTCTCCCCACACATAATAAAATAGAGCTCAGATGCTCTTCTCCATGCAAGGGGGACACAGTTCAACATCTGTGTGTACAAAGGGCTTTCAAGGATTCCTGTCAAAAAAGTCTTAAAATTGCAGCAGGATGAGAGAGGAAAGTCTTTCATGAGTAAATAACTAACAGATAAGAAACAAAGAGTAGCAGTAAATTATTATTATTTCCTCAGTGGAGAAAGTGGAACTCACTGCTGGAGTCCCCAAGGAGTCCGAGTATTTCTGCAACATCACATGCAAGCCAAGAAGATATCCACTTAGTGGTTTATACTTTGTCTATCTTAATGCATGCAGAAGCCTTGTGTAAGCCAGTAACTCAGTGCCCTTCCTCTGAATAAGAATGCAGGAGATAGATCGAAGAAGAGTGAGGAAGTGGTACAGGGACTGAGAAAAGACAGAAAGAGTAACCCAAGAAATTAACTTGCTGGCAGCTGGACCAGGTGGGAATAGTGGTCTTGGTGGAAGCCTTTTCCATCTGATCTTAAAAGCTTATTGGAATAATGAAAAAAAGGGAAGGAGAAGCAGTGATGGGAATGACTTATCTGACCAAAAGAGGTGTTAGATAGCCAGTGACCCACAGGAAGATTGTTGAATGGAGGAGTCCTGCAGCTTTCAAAATCAGAACTGACATATTTCTTTATCAGTAAGGCTTTTTCTTTCTAGCGATGTACATCCTGAAGCTGGCATTTGGCCAATGCTTTCAGGTGATGAAAATAAATTTACAATAACAGATTCCCCCCATCGACTTGTAGTGTGCACCATTTCTTTGGGGTACATGTATATGCAAAAAAATCAAAACCAAAATGACCAAAACAAATCAACACCCCCAACCCCCCAAAAAAAGAAAAAAAAAAGAAAAAAACAAACAAAAAAAAACCCCACAAAACAAAAAACTACTGAAACCCCCAGATTCTGGGGACTGTATTTGTCTATTCTCAAAGTGAACAAAAGTATCTCTCCAAGCTCATAAACAAGGAAGGAGGCAAAACCATTAAATAAATATTCATATTAAGTGCATTTTGATAGAAAGCTTTATTTCTTTTTTCTGAAATAAATCTATAAGGATAATATTATATATATTTATATATATATAATATAACATTATAGCAGGGCAAGTGGCTGGGATTATTTGAAATGAAGGCAGGAAGATCTTGTGGCGCCCTATGGCAATCCATCTGGGGAAGATTTCAGAAATATCCAACACTTACTTTAATATAGCATGTCCCAAAGGCAAAACTATTTGCTTTTCACAAGCATTTTTATGAGCTACATCTTAAAAGTAATCACTGGCAGAGATAATTTATTGTTACCCAGAGAGGATATTGAAAGGCAGGGGAGTTATTAATCATCTATGCAGATATGGGTGAGATCCTGGCCCTATGGAAGTCAATAGCAAAATTCCCATTGACATCTGTGAAGCCAGGCTGTTACTCTGTATGCTGAAGGTTTAAGTATTTGCTCTATCTATTAGGTCAAGTTTCTCACTTGTACAATGTTGCCTATCTACAAAGAGTTACATCACAGTTTGTCTGGGGAAATATCTCCAGTATACTGAAATAAATGCTTTTCTGCAATAGTCGATACTTCTAACATTAATAATAGGGGTTGTTTCTATATTACAAGTAAGATGCAGGTATGCTGTAAAAGGCTACATGTAGAGATATGGTTGCACTTTGTAAAGAATTGCAAGGAGGCTATGGTTCAGATCTTGATGAGACACTGTCACACTGTCTATCTGACAAGTCCATCTCTATTTAATTCTGCTTCCCTTGATAGAAGTTCACAATAGAGCTGTCAACCATCACAACCCAGCAGCAAGGTCAATACAATTTAACCAATTTCAGAAATACCCACTCTTGAAATGCTTACATACAAGTACATGTGTCCTTTAGAATAATCTATGCCTTTTATGTAAAGTGGTTATGTGAGTCCCAAAAGTTAACTGCAGCAAAAAAAGTAAGCCAGAAAAGAATATACAGTGTTAATCAAGCTTTCTGAATATACAGTGTTAATCAAGCATATCACTGTTCTGTTGGAGATGATATGTTTCAAAGCAGATCACTTGGTGATACTACACCACTTAGATATCATGATCAACACACTCTCGCTTCTACTCAGTATTTAGTTCATCTGTGAAATGTGTTGCCGATATGTCATACAGCTCCATCTCCTCTGCAGCCATAAAGGATGTGATCAAATTTTTGCTACCTGCTTGTAGACAAAGTAGTCTGGAGATGTCATTCTTAGTCTCAGCCTAGGGGAACAGAAGTGATTAAACAATTGCTGTTTAACATCACACATCACCAACAGTCCATCTAGGAGTCCGCTGCAAACTACCAGCAGCAAAGATGTTTGGTTTTACCCTCTTCCAGGCTGCCGTGGTGGCCAAAATGTTCTCTTTCTTTGAACTGATTTGTTTTGAATGCCCAAGTATATTTGTTTTCCTGAGCAAATCTTCATGATTAATAATAGTAGGTGAGAGTTATTTTGTGTCTTTTATTTTGATGAGTAGAACCCAAAGCATAGGAAAGTTTGTGTTCAAACAAAACTTGAACAACATTCAGTGAAGTGTTTTAGTTTTTGTTTTGTTTTGTGTTCAGGATTCAAACCTGTAGTACCACAGTGAAAATCCCTATATGGGAAAAGACAGGTCTGATCCCAGTAGTGAATTAAATCACACTGTCTAGAATATTTGGAACTGCTATATTTTGTTCAGAAGCACAGGGCAGATATGAGGAATGATAGCCTTATTTATATATTTGGTTTTATGTATGTTCAAAACAGGCTGGAAAGCCTGAGCTTAATTAAATCATGGATAAATATGAGATTTCCTTCCTTTAAAGCCCAACCTGCTGCCTGAGCTCAGACTTTGCATACCAGGCAGGGTTTTATCCTGTAGATTCAGCTTGCTGAACCCTGTTGTCAGCATCTTGAGTGATACATTCAAAGTGCAAGATCTGGTCCGGTGCATAGAGAATGAGATTTAGCAAAATACTGGCAGCCTAAAGCCTTAAATTCAGATTCAAGAGACACACTGGCTTCCTTCCCAGGGCTGTGGGATGTCAGTCCTGGCACTCAGCACTGTGATCCCGCTTCCTGGGACCTGCATTCCTTATTACTGTCTCAGGAAGAATCGTATGCTCCTCTCCAAGGAGGTGGCAGCACAAGGTGAAACCCCCAGCTTCATGCTTGTCTGAGTTTCCTAAAGATGCAGCCCCATCACATTTTTCCCTGTGGGAGTAAGTGCATTGAGCAGTAAAGAAGCTGGGTCAGCAAGTCTGGCCCAGCATCAAGACCCGCTAGGAGCATGCCCAGACATCAGAGGTTTTGGCATCCATTGTCTTCCTTACCCTTAGGTCCTACGCATGAGATGCATTCTGTCTGTTGCCTGTCATACTGCAGCTTGCCATCCATCCATCCCAGATTTTGGATGGGAGATGCTCCTGATTATGGAGCATATGTTGCCCTTCCCTTCACAGGTGCAGAAGGCAGCCAGCACAAGCAGAGGTGGGTGGGGGATGGCATGGGAAGAAGCAGAGGGATGATCCAGGAAATGGGATCTATGTTCGGTATGCAGAAAGGCATCACATGCAAAAAGCATCTTAATTATGGCAATTCAACACAGAAGTATAACTGCTTTCCTAAATTTGCAGAGCACTGATAGGAAATACACAGCTCAGTGAGGCTGTAGCACAGATGGAGCCAGACTGCCAGTGATAAGGCCATTCAAGGGGGAATGTGGACAGGATAATACCTACAGGGCAGGGTCCTGCTCTTCTACCTGTTGCTGGCTTTGTGCTAAATTTGTCGGGCATTGCCTTTGGTTGCCCCACTTGTTTACTGGTTCTCCATGAGAGGAATTTGTGAAAATCATGTATCACAAGATCAAATATTCTCTATTTCGTGTTTTTTAAAGAGCAGCTGATTTCAGTGCCTGCATGGGTCTGTAAAATAGCTGTGGAAGGAGAGTGTGTTCCTGTGGCATTTCCATGCAATGCAGAAACACCTTTTCCACTTTACCAAATATCTCTAGAAAGGTATCAGAAGCCAATATTCATATGGACTTCCAGTGCACGGCAGTTTCCTCTGCGGGGATTGGGTTTTCCTAAGGGAAGTGACTAACCATGATTTTCTAATCAAACAGCAGAGTTGTAAAGCAAACAGAGTCAAATGCCAGCTTTACATCTTGCTCCCTGGTGTGTTAACTCTCAGTAGCACCTCACCCATCCATGGGCTGCAGAAAGAAGGGCAAAAAGAGCCATGATCTTTCTTGCTTGTTTTCCTGCTTGCTTGCTTGCCTGTCTGCCTTGCCCTCAGCTGTTGAAGACAATGCTCATCCTGCTGGGTGGAAGAAAGATGATTTGTGAACTTGCCAGGAATCTATAAATGCCAGTACCTGAGCAAGTACACCAGAACAGATTGAAGAAGACATGATGACAACCTGAAGAAAAGGGCTGAATAAGGATAGTAGCTCCCTTTTCGAAGTGAGTTAATGCAGAGTGCATGAAGAATAGGTAAGATTTTGAAGCTGGACCATTAAACCCATGCTCTGCCACATGCTAGACCAATTCCAGGCACCTAAAAAGATGTTGTGGAATAAGTGTACCTATGATGAAGTGTGAGCATGCATCTGTACAAATGCAATGTTTGGTAGAAATGAAGTCAGGGTATAAGGAATTAGCTAAACAGTTTTATGCTGCACTGAAATACCCAAAACAGAGAAATGGAGGTCACTTTTTTGTGTGCATTCTTCAAGTCCGGGCTACATTTAAGAGCTGAATTTTGGCTTATTTTCTCCCTCATGGTTCCTGGTTAGAAACCTCACAGACTTCTTGTAACAGATTATGTAATGGCTGTATTTTCATGTAGACAGAATCACCTCAGTACTTGGAACACCGCTCCAAAACCCTGTCTTACTGTCAAGGGTTTGATACAGTGTGTATCACTTTACATGCTGTCGCAGTATTTTTACGTTAATTAGGCCAATTCAGGACACTCACTGTCAGCAACACAGTACAAATTTCAAATAAGCTTTCTAAGTAATCCATTTATCATTTATTTATGCATCCTTTTTATATCTAGCTTAACATTTAAGCATTAATGTAAAAAAGTCTTTGAGTTTACTTTCGCATTTTACTCTGTAAAATTGAAAGTATGAATCCTTTTTGTTTGATATATAAAACTCTTGTGATGGGTATAATTCAGCTAACATGTCTGCTTTTAGTACATCTTTATTCCAGTATTTCGCTAAAGGGAGTGGAAAAAAACGTAGATGTGTTTTTAAATTTTGGAATTCATAATCCCCATAGGACTATAGCATAAATGATGCATCATCAAGTTATGCATCATCTGTGGCACATACCTGACACTGATGGAAAAGCAGCTTTCTTGAGTAGTACTTTCACAGGGTCAGACTGGAGGAGTTCTGCTGCCCTAGGCAAAACTACCAGTCGCCCATACAAACAGGTACTGCATGTTTTGCAAGAGCAACTCTCAAGACTTTTAAGTTCACCCTTCTCCTGTGACCCTCATTACATCCACTTTTCAGAAACAAGGCTGCCACCATGGCTATTTTGTCCGAAAATGGAAAATAACATTGGTTCTGTGCTTTGCCACATTTTTTTATTATTTTATTTCATTTATTTATGTATTTTAATCTCTCCCTGCCTCCCCCCACTTTCCATTCCTAGTCTCATCCTGGTCCCACTGGCCCAGCAGAGGCTAACAGCATCCCTCCTGCTATGGGAGAAAGATGCAAAGACTTACCATCTGGCATTAATTAATCCACCTGAAAATGTCAGGCAACCAAAGCTGGTCCTTGTCATCTACACCAGGAACCATGAACTACCTAGCAGTCACCTAAAATGCAGTCTTCACAACAGAGTAACAGCAAAACAAGAGAGGTTTGCTGTATATATTGGTGGCTGCAGCTTGACAATGGAGGAATTACATTAAATTCAGAAATTTTGATGTTAGAAAGTGTCTGTAGAGAAAAGAAAACCTGGAACCTTTTATAGGTTAAAAAATGAAAAAAAGAGAACATGGAGAACAGTATCCAAACCAAACACCTAGGAATACTGGGTATTAGAGAGTTATTTGGTGATGGAGAGGAAAACTTATTAGAGTTTCAGTAATAGCTTTCTATAGCAACCACAGAAATATGAGATCTGGACAAAAGCAAATGGAGAAAAAAATTCTTTTGCCTCTGCTGATGAAGACAACAATTTTTCCTTGAATAAGGCTGGAGAAATCTGTCAAAAGACATTATTCATAATATGCTCAACAGGGGAATATGAAAATATCTTACAACGCAATAAGCAGGTGCATTCTTGCCCAGTATTCTTTCCCACCTAATGATGGTGAGGAAAAAATGAGTTTAATTATTAGTTTTACTTCTTTGCTGAATGAAAAATGGCTTACTGAGAGGGATTTGCATTTTGGATCATGTTAAGAAGCCAGTACACACTTGTACAATCAGATACTGAAGTTCTTAGATAGGATTAAACTGTGCAGCAATTTCAAGATAGAATTTGCATGTTCCTATCCTTAAGTTGCAAAGATACATCCATAGCTATGGGAATTATATACTTATTATTTCCCAAACTGAAAAATGGAGGATGCAAAAAAGTGGATACAAAAGAATAAAACCTGATCTCATGCCTCACCCAGATTAAACGGGAAAGTGTTTTTTTTTAATGCCTACATCTAAAGACACTTAAATACTAGGTCTGTTTTGAAATATCTTTTATGCGGTGTTCAAGGCCGGGTCGGACGTAGCCTTGGGTGCATGATTTAGTGGGAGGAGTCCCTGTCCATGGCAGTGGGGTTGGAACTAGATGATCTTAAGGTCCTTTCCAACCCTAACTATTCTATGATTCTATGATTCAGAGGCACACTTGGTTTATTTTTGTGCTTCTTACAGACAACACTTATTTAGTTTGGTTCTAATAATTATTAGTTAACCTATAGTTCCCCCCTTCAACCATGTTTTGAATTTCAATGATATTTATATAAGGGATGAACAGAAAAATGAGAAAAATTAAATCCTTAGTTCCAAACTTGAACCTGACACTTGTTAAATTCTTTGACCTAGTTGCTTATAGGTCAGAGACACAAAATTTCTGTTCATCCTCTCCTGCAATGGAAGGATCCTGCCAGCTTCTTTCATCTTCTTCATCTTAGCACCTATTTTCATACTTTCTCATCACTGCCTTAGCCTGTCCCCATCACTCACTTAGTTCAACCCTTACTCAAGCCTGGAGAAAGCAGATTGCAGTCCTAGCAGATTTGCTGTTACCATCCTCAGTCCTGTCTGACATGACCTTGTGTAAATTCTTGTTCTCCCTATTTATGCCATGGTTCGTATCTTGTTCAGGTCTTGAGATGCCAGTAATGATCGATATGAATACTGACAGTAATAAAAAACAACACTCTACAGGAAAGAACAAAAGTTCTTCTTGTTTTCCTAACCATTTGAATCTCTGCTTTAGCCAGAAGCACCAACAGCTTCAGTTTCCCATTACAAATGTCCTTGTCTCAGCTGAAAGGTAGCATTATGTAAGATTTATATGTTGCAATTATAAAGTATTATTTTAGACATTTCTCCAGCATTACAACATTTGAGCCGAAATCTAAAGTTGTGTAAAAAAGCACTCAAAATGTAAACCTTAAAATGCAATTTTAATAGTGTCCTTAGCTTGGCAGCAACCCGGCGTAGTATTGCTCCACTCCCATACCAGTAAAAGCAATAAACTATGTAAAGGCTGTGGATGGGGAACATAGTCAGGAGGCACCCATACATAAATACTGGTTTCTGCTCTGCCCATCAGAAATGCCAAGAACACCCCGTTCACAGCTTCTACAGTCAGAGCTTCGATCCTGTGAATAAGGCTTTAATCCATACCCCAGTATTGGGGTGCATGTGTGTATATGTCAAAACTGCACTTGTCTCTCACCTGAGAAATGCCAGAAACTAGAGTCACCACATCCCTGTCTCTTCTCCCCTAGACACTCCCTGTCCTCACAAAGAAGTTACTGAGAGAGAAAAAGGAAAAAAAATATCTCTTAGTTTAAATCTGAATTCCTTACAATTTTATCCAGTTTATTCTGTGCTGCACAGTGTGCTCAGCTATCAATTATCCCATTCATGCAGAAGTAATAGACTTACCTTGCAGTACCCAAGTATTCATGAAGAGAAACAGACTTACATGTCTCAACACAATCTTTCTTCCTTCCTTCCTTCCTTCCTTCCTTCCTTCCTTCCTTCCTTCCTTCCTTCCTTCCTTCCTTCCTTCCTTCCTTCCTTCCTTCCTTCCTTCCTTCCTTCCTTCCTTCCTTCCTTCCTTCCTTCTTTTCTCTTTCTTTCTTTCTCTTTCTTTCTTCTTTCTTTCTTCCTTTCTTTCTTCCTTTCTTCCTTCCTTCCTTCCTTCCTTCCTTCCTTCCTTCCTTCCTTCCTTCCTTCCTTCCTTCTTTCTTTTCTTTTCTTTTCTTTTCTTTTCTTTTCTTTTCTTTTCTTTTCTTTTCTTTTCTTTTCTTTTCTTTTCTTTTCTTCTCTTCTCTTCTCTTCTCTTCTCTTCTCTTCTCTTCTCTTCTCTTCTCTTCTCTTTTCTTCTCTTTTCTTTTTCTTTTTCTTTTTCTTTTTCTTTTTCTTTTTCTTTTCTTTTTCTTTTCTTTTTCTTTTCTTTTCTTTTTCTTTTCTTTCTTTTTCTTTCTTCCTTGTCTCATGGTTGTGCTCTTTCTTGTTATGTCTGATAATGCTCTGTTAATCAGTTATTTCCATGTATATCTGATAACTATTTATAGTATGGAGAATTAGGTGTACAGGAGCAAGACATGGAACCAGAGCTGCTTTCTAACAACTGAAAGCCCTATATGTTAAACCCAGAAAGTCATGTTATACCCCACTTCTGGTCCTCTGGCAAGTTAAGATAGGAGACCTGGTGTATCTCACTGTGTCTCTCTGGCCAGAAACCCCCAAGCACAAAGGAAGAAGAGTTCACATCTCCTGAGGGTGGGTCTAGAAATGGGTCTTTTCTTCAGAAGCTCTTACACTGTGTATGGTCAGTAGTAGCTCATCATCTACCTGAGTTTTAAAAGAAAACAGCCTTACCTGGAAGGGTAGTGATGGGCCTTTGAAAAATCCCTCTGGGGTTCCTTCCAGACAACATAGGTAGTATGGTGTCAGCCTCAGCTCTGGCAGCTGAGCTCAGGACAGCAATCGAGTTTTAAGCTTACTTCTCTCATTGGTATTGGTATTTCTTGTTGCAAATCTGAGTGTGTCATGGGTTCAGCAGTAGCAGTCATTTTTCTCCTTCTTGGTAGCTGGTCCAGTGCTGTGGTTTTGATTTTGGGCCTGGGAACAGCGCTGATAACACCAGTGTTTTCAGTTACTGCTTGGTAATGTTTTGGTCTGACCAAGGACTTTCTGAGCCTCATGCTCTGCCAGGGAGGAGGGGAAGCTGGGAGGAAGCAGAGACAGGACACCTGACCCAAAGTGACCAAAGAGGTATTCCATACCACAGCACGTCATGCCGAGGATGTAAAAACAGAGGGCAGAGACCCGGAAGGGTGGGAGTGCACGGCATGGTCGGGCTTTTGGTATCCAGGGGTGAGCAGTTTTATTCTCTTTCCTTGTATTTCTCTTGTATTATTACTGGTGGTAGCAGTAGTGGTTTGTGTTATACGTTAGTTGCTAAATTGTTCTTATCTCAACCTGTGGGAGTTGCATTCTTTTGATTCTCCTCCCCATCCCCCCAGGACTGGGGGAAGAGAGAGGGAGGAGTGAGTGAGCGAACTGGCTTAAGCCATGACAGCTCTTTTTGGCGCCCAGTGTGGGGCACAAAGGGTTGAGATAATGGCAGGATTAATAGCCACTCGTCACAATGCTGATTTATTGGCTCTCAATTCTCTTGAGTTCATGGTCTCAGCCTGTTGTACCTTACTTACAGCCGGTATTTGTTATCTTAGCTTTCGGATATGGGTTTTGGGTTAAGGTTCTTTTTTCGTTGTACTTCATTGGAATGGCTTGTAATATGGGCGGGATCCAGAAACCGGGGGGCCAGATGTGGATGTGGATCTGTACCTAGCCATCGGCTGCTCTTCACCGTCCTGGCCCTTGTCCGTCTTCATGAGGCTGTGGGGAGTCGAGGGGGTCGGCCCCGTGAGCCACCGGTGGCCGAAACAGCCTGGGAGAACGACCTGGGGGATCAAGAGGCCGGGAAAGGGGTGGCAGAGGAGCTGAGCCCCCCCCCCCTCCCCAAAAAAAATTGCTGTCATAGTTTAAGCCAGTTCGCTCACTCACTTCTCCCTCTCTCTTCCCCCAGTCCCAGGGGGATGGGGAGGAGAATCGAAAGAATGCAACTCCCATAGGTTGAGATAAGAACAGTTTAGTAACTAAGGTATAACACGAACCACTGCTGCTACCACCGGTAGGTGAGAAAGTGCTTTGCAGCAGACACCAAGATCAATGAGGAAGGAGGTGATGAGGTGCTCAAGCCTGTGCTGCGGACTATGGTGAGGCAGGCTGTGCCCCTGCAGCCCATGGAGGTTTATAGTGGAGCAGATCTCCACCTGCAGCCTAGGGATGACCCTCTGCTGGAGCAGGGGGATGCCTGAAGCAGGCTGTGACCCTGTGGGAAGCCTGCACTGGAGCAGGCTCCTGGCAGCACCTGTGGCCCCATGGAAAGAGGAGCCCCTCTGGAGAAGGTTTGCTGCAGGACTTGTGACCCCGAGGGGTACCCACACTGGAGCAGTTAATGAAAAACTGCAGCTTGTGGGAAGTCCCTGGAGGACTGTCTTCTGTGGGAGGGACTTCACGCTGGAGCAGGGGAAGAGTGGAGGAGTACTCCCCTGAGGAGGGAGGAGCGGCAGGGAGAAGCCATGATGAACTGACATGGGGGGAAAGTGTTTTTGACATACGGATTTATTTCTCGTCCTACTCTGATTCGATTGCTAATAAATTTAACTAATTTCCTCAAGTCTGTTTTGCCCATGATGGTAATTGGTGAGTGCTCTCTCCCTGTTCTTATTTTAACCCACAAGCCTTTTGTTACATTCTTTCTCCCCTTTGCAGTTGAGGAGTGGAGTGATAGAGAAGCTTTAGTGGGCACCTGGCGCCAAACCACCACAGTGCCTTGGTGATTTTAGTTCATACTTCTTAGGCATTCAACTTTTAGTTCAAGTTCCTAATAACTAGAGCTTTGGGTCCTGCTATTTCTCACCATTTTTAATTCTAGACTTCAGTGACTTGTGGCTGTTTAGCAAGATGCATTTGCATTTCTGCAGAAGAAGTGTCCTCCTGCTGAGCCGTCCTCTCTCACCATCTCAGGAAGACAGGCCTTTGCATTGTAGCAGCACTCACAGATTCCATGCGTTTCCATATGAAACCAGTTTCTCTAAATTTCATTCTGCTCCTACATAATGGCTGCTCTGCCTACTGCAGTATAAAATTAACTCCAAGGTGAGAGCTTAAAATGAAACTGTGTGCATTGGCACAAAAAGAACCCACCACAAAGTTATCAGCAAGAATATGTTGTAAGAGATTATGCTGCAGAAAAATAGCTGCTGCTGCTCCTTCCGTCCTATTTCTGGTGCAATCTCATCTTGACTCATGTAGCTCAAATTTGTTTAAAGGAATAAGATGAACTTATATTACAATAGCAATATGCAGTCATGATTCAAGTTGCACCTTTATCTTCTGCTCATAATGAGAACCTGAAAATGTTAGAAAATTATTACTTCATTAGCATGGGTTCAATTTTATTGACATTTTTTAATTTATGCAAGGTCTTGCTACTATCTACCTTATAGATGTCATCCATTAATAGTAACATTAAATTTATCTAAATGTGAATCTCAGACTAAAACTATGGGATTCTCTTGGTAAAACAATGTTAAATTTAGAAGTAGGAAAAAAGGACTCATGGTGGTTGCACATATTTTTAGTGATTTCCTGGATGAGTATGCATGAATGAGGAAAGTCGTTTTGGTAACAGTGATTTTGAAAAAACACAACTGTAGTTTTATAGAATTATAAAACTGTACTGAGTGATGTCTCATATAGCTCCCTACATAAAAGGCTGGTTTGTCTTGTCCGTCTGCAGATGCATGTACACTACCCCATTTGGCATGTGAGGAAAGCTGTGAGTGTCTTGCTGGAATAATAGGGCCACAGATGAACATGCTAGCAATTTTAAAATGATTGGGTTTATTCCTTTTCTCTTTAAAGCTATCTATAAAAGTTTTATGTTTCTTTGAACTTTTTCAAAGTTGACTGTTAGGGCAATAGAGGTTTTAATCTACCATCAGCTCCATCCTTCTCTCTCTCTCCGTTCCTCTCTTTTTTTTTTTTTTTCCTGTCTATTAAGCAGGGATTTCAGGATATTTTCTTTTACTGTTCCCTTCTGTTTGTAGTGATTTTAGAACAAACTCCAAATCTGAATAATCTTACCAGCTAGGCTAATAACTTTGTGTTCACACTGCAATGGGCATCAAATTTGTTTGCAATTACCAGTGATCTCCTGTAAAACTCACCAGATTTGAAAGAGAATACCAGGTTATTTTACAATGGAGGTAATAAAAACCCAAATGCAAAACAATCATTTGATTTTAGAGCTATTATGAATATATAGAGATTGATTCCTTAGTTTTTATTTTAAAAGCCTTTCTATTTTTACCTCAAAATATAATTCACATAGTTTAGGAGTTACTATAAAATAAATGGTTAATAGTGTTTTATTTTCCTTTCATTTAGTGTGAATTAGACAGCTGTGGGCTTACTCCATTAAGCCATAATATCTACTACATGAAAACTACACATATTCTGAAGTTTCCAAAACAAACAAACCCAAACCTAAAAGTTACCCAAACTCAGAAATCAGCCTGAGGGAAGCTCAAGGAAATGAATAAAAATATCCAGAAGGAATTAGAATCAGCACTGAAGAGACAGTAATTGGGTTGACTTTAGGCTAACTAATTCACACACTGAAAGTCTCATGATCTGAGGGGTTGGGGGTTTTCTTTAGTGTGCTTAGACTTGTCTTCAGCCTTGTTGTTGGCCTTACTAGAGAAGTGCCACGTATGCATATTTCCTACACTGCTTTTTTCTTATTGCCTTAATAAATACACATGCATATATGTGTGTATATGTACATGATATGTGAATATATCATCATATATCAATATATGTATATTTCCGGATTTATATGGAAAAGTATTTCTTTTAAATGAACTACACCACAAGCAAGATACTGCAAGCCAGGAAAGTAATTATTGCGGGATGCAATCCTGTGCTCATATGTGACATTTCCCTGGCAATCGTGTGACACAAGAGCTTAAACTTCCAGTTCAAATATAGTGCTAATGCCTCCTTCTTCACCATTACAATGTAAGTTACAATATTCTTCCTTTTTAGTAGGGAAAAATGCATACCAGTGCAGTGTGGCTAAATTTTGAGCCTTTAGCCCAAGGTAACACAAAAATAAATTAACTTACTTCAATGAAGTGATTTCAAATCTACACCAGAGTAACTGTAAATAAGCATTTTTCACTTGAACTCAAAGTTTCTTCGTAACTAAACTGTTAAAGGAGAACCCATATTTTCATCCAACACCATGTAGAGAGAGCTTTTTTCTCCCCCTTTGAAAAAAGTGAAACCTTCCCTTTCTGTATTAACTACCTAGATATTCATACGGTCAGCACAAATTACTGGGATGACTCTGCCGAGGAGAGATGTATTTGCAGTCAGCAATCTCTTCTCCTCAGATGTCAGTGGTCATATCAAGGAAGCAAACAAAATTAGAAATCAGACTAAGAAAAATAACAGCAAGAAACTTTAGTTTGCTACTTCCAGTAAAGTAAAAGCTCCCCTTCCTGGGAAACTTTCTGGGCTATTTGTGTAGCTTCTACATGACCCCAGAACCTGATACCATAATATATATGTATATGCAGCTCCTCATGCAGCCAGTGCTTTGCAGAAAAAAGCATATTAGCATAACCTTAAATAAGAAACAAGCCTTAAATAAGAAACAAGCTGGAAATTTTGGCCAGCTTGGCCAAACTAATGTAAAAAGTTGGAGGCAGAAAAAGGATCAGTACCTCAATTTTCTTTGTGTTGCACTGCTCTTCCAGAAGGGAGTGATGAAGGGGCACTTTGTAGGACATCTGGAAACCTGTGAAGAGAAAAGGAAAAGACAATGTGTATAAAACCAAGCTGGAATTCATCCTTTGCAATTAGAGAGGGTGTTTGTCCCTCAGAGTGGCTCATAGAGCTACAACTTCCAGTTTACACTCTTGGATTTTCTGGAGAAAATAGATTCAATGAAAGCCTTCATCTTAACTCCTGTCCATTCAAATCACTACATTTCTTCAGGTTCTTCTGTGGAGCAATATTGTACCAATGCAGAGTAATACAGTTTGGCCTCTGGAGTGCTCCAAGAGTTTTCAGAATGATTATGAACCACTGTTTCTACTTCTAAGGTCTGTGAGAGTCAGGATACTTATCAGCTTAGGTGATTCTGTGATTGCAAAAGAACAAAAAAAACCACTAAGTTTTGCACCTTTTAACCAGAAAGTACCTTTTAAAAGCATTGCAGTTGCTGGTGAAAATAAATATGTCTATTTTAATCTATTCTCTCAGATTTTTTGAGTTATGTAGTAGAATGTATAATACTGTATCTGGCCATAATGGTAGAATGAAAAGCAAGCAAAGTACTAGGATATTTTTCTGCTGCATTTTTTACTACTGGAGAGGTTACAGTATTAATAAACCATCTCAATGGCATGGTCTCACCTGTAATTGGGTCTTCAGTTTTGTTTATTTCTTCAAATGTGTGACACTAATAAAGGGATATACTGAGCAAAGAGGCAAACTGTAAAAATATAAACCTTTAGATAATTTTGGTCTTAAATGTGGATAGATGGGAAAGAATAAGATGGTTTAACTTGTGCAGCAATGACAGAAAAGAAAGCAGTAAATAAAATCCTAAGTGCTGTATATTACTTACCAAAAGGTAAACTCTGAGGTCATATAAACTTTCCTAATGTAAAAGGGATAAAACATTCAATAAAACTGAAAGCGCTCTCCTTTCAAACACATAAGTAAACATAAAATTATACATCCTACCTTCCACCTCCTTCTCACACTATTAACCCCTGGAACTCTGTTAGTCACTGTTGGGACTCTAAAGAATAAAGGTTTGTATAGATAGTAAGAGCATCTACTGTCAAGTGTATAGTGACAGCTTCATGTGATGCTCACATTTCATGGAATTAGCTAGCCACATACTGGACTTACTTAGAAAAAAACTCTGTGCACATTGTCTCTTCTGAGATGTTTTTGTGTCTTTCTTGGAAGTGCTTGAGACAAGAAAATTCCTGGTTTTTTTGATCATGCCAAGGTCTGTAGTGAGGTTACAACATCTGAAACATAATAAAATTGTTTTTTTTCTGCATTCAAAGGAATTAGCAACATTGCACAGGATCCCTGCACCCCTAGGAATATGAATAATCTCATGGAATTCAGGTCTTCTGTTAAAAAATTAATTTTTCCCAGCATTTTACTCTCTAGCAGTGCCTTTTGCTGGAGGTTATATTTGCAGATGGAAAGAAATCCATAAATGAAGAGATGAGAGGCAATGTTTGTTTAAGTTTAGTCTTGCCACTCTCTTAATACAGTCTCTCTGGTTTGCACATAAGTAGATGGGTTCTTAAGTACTCTCCAAAATACATCATGCTATATTCCCAGCAAATAATCTCATATGAAATCATGATCAGGTGAAATTATTCTCCTTCTCCCTGATGGTTTTGCTGTCAAATTTAGTGTGAGCTGCAAGCAGGGGCCTGAGGAATGAACATCCTATAAACACTTCCAAAAGTCATGGCAGGGAGGAGGAGGATAATTCTTGTAGTTAAACAGCACTTGCTATTGAATCATTTAAAGGTTTCCCAGTTTTCAGAAGCTTTTAGTTACCGTGGTTCAATATGACATGATATATACATACTTGTATACCAGGTCATGTCAGCCAAAGAAATGTCGTGTCTGTACTTGCAATATCTGAATGGAGACTGATTTGCTAATGTCATGTAATGAGGTGTTAGGTCACTGATGCAGCATAAGGAGGCCTGTGCCACGATGACATTGACTTTACCTTTTCCTGCCATTGACTGAAGAGGAGCAGTGGCAGCCGTTGGGTTGCAGGTTTCCCCTCCATCCTCCTGCCAGCCCTGAGGGACTCATACTTGGCAGGAGTGGCTGCCAAAGCAGCTGCCTGTTTCACACGAGGGAGAGGGCAGACGCAGGAATGTCTGCAGAAATGCATAAATGTCCTGGAGTGAGCGCCAAGGGGTAGTCCTCTTTGCTGGAGAGGGCTGCTTATCATTTATTTTCATTCACACTCTTTTCACTTCATGCCAGCAGGTAAGTATTTTCCTCTTCTCAACTACATCCTTAATTATAGTAGACAGAAGATTATTTACCACATTTCTATTTCTTTTAGAAATTCAGTTTGCTCAATGTACAGCTAACAATGGCATTCCTTTCCTTTGACAGTGTTATTGTGAAAGGGTTTGCTAATACACAAAAGCACCATGTCAGGGTAATAATGCCCAAACCGCAGCATCTACACTAGCCATGTTTTAAAGGGTTTGGTAGATGTAATAACAATATACCTTGAATTTCAGCTATCCACCCCATAGGACCATCAGAAGACTTTAATGAGAATAATTGATACAGTAATCTTGGAAAGCACTTTTGAAATGGAACTATATTAAGTTTAGTATCATATAACAGAACCATATAACAGGTCAAGTCATTAATTGGAATATTGTTATAGATTGAAGAGAGAACCTGATTAAAAAAATATTCCATTATTTTTACTTTTATTATTATTTCAATAGTCAAATGTGTGTTATAAAATGTGCCTTGAAATATTTGACGATGGATTTTATAATCCATTCAAAGTAGACACCTTCAGCACCAATAAGCTGGTTACTTTAATATATTTCTATGCTCTTATCTATAGCCTTGATGGTTAAAAATATATGTTTTGCTCTCTTTTTTCATTTCTAAAGGAATGCTTTCCACATGATTTCTGAAAGTGGGGCTTTTAAGTCAGCAACATTAGAGTTCACATCACTCCATATCAAGCAAGAAAAGATGTATATAGTGAAAAAGGAGTACCCAGGTAGTGCTCAGAGGTAAACAAACTGTTTCAAAGGACCAGAGCAGAGCAGAGCAAAGCAGAGGGAGAGGAGGAGGAGGAGGAAGAGGAGGAGGGGGGAAGGGGAGGAGGAGGAGGAGGAGGAGGAGGAGGAGGAAGAGGAGGAGGAGGAAGAGTTGAGCAGTCAGCCATGTTATATGGTGAATAAAAGAAGTGAGAAAGACAGTGGCTCCTTAGGTTCTGCTTTTGCCATACCATGCTGCCAACCAATCAGACCATTGTTTTGTGACCTGGTTGCTTGTATCCCATTTATATTTTCAAGACATCTTATAAATGTGTTAAAAAATAAAAAACATCCTGCTAAAAGCTCAAATAAGCCCCCAAAACGTACCAGTAAGATTCCCTCATCTTACACTCTTTAAAATGACAAAAAGGCAGCTGAAACCATATTTTGCAACTGCAGGAGCCTGTTTTCCAGGCAGGGATCCTTTCTGGTGCCCCCAGACATCTCACAAGATTCTTCCCTGGCTTTGGAAGAGGATTAAGCTTTTTTCACATAATTGTGCACTAGTGTTGAGTTCTTCCCTTAGGAGAAACAGTACATGCCATTAATCTCTTTCACCTCCCAGCTGAACTGTGGGAACACTCTCCTGTATTTCTCCACCTCACAGCAATCCCCTCCATCCTATTTCCTTACTATCAGCAGAGGACTTGCTGCCTGTGAAAGGGTTTTTTTTTTGTCTCTGGGAAGCACATTCAGGCATTCTTAGAAAGCGAGCATATCCCTGTGATGTGTTACGATGTGCTACAATGCAAGGCACATCCTGAGGCTTTTCCTAATATCAGTTCACTCTCCCTCATGACTTGTTTGGTTTTTTTTCCTTCACAACACTGAAAGAAATATTTGCACAAATTGCAATTTTCTTTCTTTCCTTCCTTTCTTTTTTATAGACCTAGTAGTAAGCACCTATTTTTAAACACTGTTTTTGGTCTTGTTTGTGGCAGTAGTTCAGGTTTTAGACTAGTTACTGGGGTAGTGAAATTAATGAAATCTCTGCTGCTTAGACTGATAATAATAGGAATATGGCCAAAGGGGAAGTGAAGTTTGAATGGAAAAAAAAGACCAACATTCAGTTGCAGAAACAATTGTGTTTTATATTTTTGCATTGATTTGAAATTCGCTCTTTCTTTAGCTCCCCACTCACTTATGACTACTGTTATCCCAGGGTCTGGGATTTAACAAGCCTTTCAGATGAATTCTGCATTCCTGCTTTTCGCAAACATTATTTCAGACTTGGAAAACTCAGGGATATGTTCTTACAGTTTTACCATCAGCTACCTTTTTCAAGCTCTTCTTTGTAACCAGCATGACTAGCAGCGGAGCATTTAAAAACCATAACCTGCTACTCCAGAAGATGTTTTCTTGGTAAATAACAGGTTTCCATGCAAATTCTGGTGTAGAATACAGTCAGGTTTTGCAATATTCTTTTCAATGTTTTTATTTGCAGCTTGGTAGAGTCAATATGGTGACTTTAGGTGACTTCTGCAGACTGTGTCTCAAGCCCATATATGTTAGCTATCTGTATGAGAGGCCAGCTTGTTACTCATGTTAGTCCTAGATCCCCTGATCATATGCAGTATTTTATACTTGCTAATTCATTGGTTAAGTTAAATCTAAGTTTAAACTTAGTTTTTCTAACATCTCAATTGAAAAAGTAAAAAACTGTTTGAAGCAACAGCTGCTATTGTTACTTTGAGGGTAACTTTCAGACGGGGCTTTAAAAAAATATACCCTTGTGTGATATGTGACTTCTGATTTTTCTTTCTTTTTCAAAATATAGCTGACTTTTCAAACATGTCTTTCTCTGATAAGCCTTAGAGCACTACTGTTAGCAGACATTCTGAATCAACAGATCTCTCTTTTTGTGTGTGGTTTTTTTTTTCTTGTTTGTTTGTTTTTTAAATGGAGCAAATAAATTAAAGATCAAAATGAGTATTAGAATAATGCAACACATTCCTTCACACGAGGGAGTGACCTCGTTTGCCACTGTTTTACAGGAGCAATGTGCCAGCAATGTTAATGAAGTGCTGTCAATTCATGTGCTTTCTCAGTTAAATACTTTTGACTTCAAGAAGGGACACATCTTAAATTCTGTAGTACTGTTTGATACACAATACATGCACACACAAAAGCACATGTGATGTAGTGCTTGCCTACTCAACACAGTATTGACCTAGGAGTGGGATAGAACATGGTGCTGGGACTATGGCTCTTAGCTGAGGAGTGCTTCAGCTTTGAGTTCCTATATGCAGAAATGCAAGGATTGAGATATTGTATTATGACTCATGAAAGGAGAGCTCATTCCCATCATATTCAGCCTCCTATCACCTAGACAAAATAATACAAGGCTACAAAACATGCATGGATGCAAATCTCCCTTGGTTTTTGTCTGACACATGAACCTGGAGCAGGGGAGCTGGGCACAAATGACAGCATGTGTTTTGGCGTGAGCTGGGAGTTTCAGGCTCCCAGTTACTAATCCATGCTAGATTGTCTTTGCTCCCAGTGTTACCAGTGACTGCTAAATTAGAGTTAACCTGGGTACACCTTCTTTGCTGAAATCCTAACTCAGTTTTTCTATGTAAACACCCACTTAGTATCTATATCTCACTCCCACCTTGTAAAGTAAAATAATAATATTCCCTTGCTTCATACAGTCTAATGAAGTTTAATACATTAAAGATAGTGAGGCACTAGTTGCTATAGTAATGTACTATTTAAATAACTAAGGGGAAAAAAACTCCAACCAGAGAAGTATTTCAACAAATGCAGTTTATTGAAGGCTACTTGCTTTTGCACGAAACATCTTTAGGATAGTGAATGCACCATGTGGAAAGTCTCTAAGAGGCTATTCTGCAAAGGAGCCTGGCAAGGGTGGTGAGGTGTCCAGCAGTAGTAAACACTGAGCATGTAGAATGCTTTCCCATCCTGTTCACATCCAGGCTTAGCTGTCTGTTGGTGAGGTGACAGCCATGGAGGGTGAATTGTCCACCTGATACCCTCAGCCTGGGAGAGGTACCTCTGACCATCCCTTCACAGACCAAATGAGGTTCATGGTTTGTTTTAGGAAGGGTCAGAAGTCACATCTAGTTCTTGTGAAGCAGCCAACTGGCTTGATCATTTATACAGACACACAAGCCTGGAGTGCAGCTCCCTTCCTGATTGGAAGCAATTAAAATCCCTGCTGCAAGATTAAACTTTCTTTAGAAAATACCTCTGATCCTGAAACCAGAAACCCACCAGTAGCTTATAGTGCAATGGTTTAGGAACTATGCTGTGGGACTGGAAATGTGGGCTTGAACTTTCCTGTCAGAAGGTGAAATTAAATATATATTCTCCATTTCTTGGGAGAACTCTGTAAGAAATAGCTAGCATATATAACATACCAGCACTGCTACTAATCATGCTCTGAAGGGCCAAGTTTTAAAAATAAAGTGACTTCATCTGTATTCTTCACGTTTGTTGGCTGTGATTTCTGAATGACTATTAGACCTAATTTCTCAAGAGGTATAGAGAAAAGAATGCTGATTTCCAAGAGTCCTGATTAGCCTGATGGGTGGAGTAGGCACTGCCTTACTGAGAGCGGCGAAGCTGTGGACAGCAGAGGAAGATAAACCCTAGATGCCCAGTGAGGTACCTAGCAGCCAGGACATTTTGAGCAACACCTTTGACTTAGATGCTTCAGTTTCACCTACATCACACTTTAGGCACTTGCATTGATTTTAGATCTTGTCCACATTAACACGGAATAATTTCCTAAGTCAGGCCATAGGTGGAAGAAGAAAATTAGAAACCTACCCCATTCTGTAAAGGTGCTTCTCCATTATGAAAGCAAGGATAATTATTTTAATTCTATTTCTGATCATGATACAAAAAGGATGAATACAACAAAGAAAATTACAGGGTTTTAGGAACATTTTAAAGGTTTTATATTCTCTAATTTGCTTTTAAAAAGAAGGATTTTTTTTTATATAATTAGAAGCTCTATTCCTTCGTAAGATTTTGTTTGGATTAAAATGCATGGGTAGAAATGGAGAAAATTGGTAAAAATATATATTGGCAACAAGTCAAATGCAAAGTCTATAACTTACAAACTAAACCTTAAAGCAAATGAGTCTCTGTTGAAATCAATAGGAGCTGAGATAGCTGATTGAGCAGAAAGTGGAAAAAATAATAGTTTGTTGTTTCTCTGCAGAGAAGGTAAGTCAAGTCAGTCCACCATGACCTGCGTATATAGCAGACTTTGTACTTAAACGGGTTATTTTACATATAAACAATGGTCTTCTAACCTTGACTCCAGCATGCACCAGATTCCACTAACAGCATTACTGATGGAAGATAAAAATAGTAAGTTTTTTAAGCAGAATATTTTAATCAGAAAATTCTGACTCACTGTAGTAGAGTGAAGTGCTTTATGGGAAAATATCAGTTCTGAGAAAACTTTTGCCTCAAATGGTTTATAAATTGAGGGTGAAAATCCTGATTAAAATAATATAAAGAAAAACCTGTCTCTAAAAATATGTGATGGTTTTTAACTGGTGCAAATAATCCCAGCCTTCCCCAAATATATGAGCATGTGTCCCCACTGGGCTATAGTCTCATTCTTTTTCCTACTCAGTAGCATTTATACAAAGAGAAACTGCTGTAATAAAGACTTTTGAACAATTTGTTATGGTCCCCACCTGGGAAAAGGATCATGCCATTATTTTGAGACAGCGTCCTTTCCTCATCCTTACACCTCTGCTTGCTCCAGACTATTTATCTGTGAAAAGTAGACTCAGCCAAGAGAAGCACAGGAATATGTAAAAGGCTGGCAGGCACCAGTCTCCAGGAGGAGCCCCAGACTGGAGTCCGTGAATGAGACAGGTGGAGAGCTAAACGTGGCTCAGCACACCTCAGGTGAATGTTTCCAACAATGAGTTTTTGTAATTTTGCTTTGTGCTGAAAACTTTTGAAACCTCTTGGTTATACCTCCCCTCAGAACAGGACTTTTGTAATCTGAAAATGTTTTATGGGATGAGGAAATTGCTTCCTGTCTTGGGCTACTTTTCAAATTGGACCCAAAGTACCATTATTGAATAGTTTTTAGGCTGTTCTGGCTGGAAACTGCATTGACTCCATCGTGATAAAGCTTTTATATCTTAAAAAAAAAAAAAATAAGAAAAAAATTGGCAGTAATTGCCTGAATAAACTGAAGGGAATTTCAGGCCTTGAATGCTCTTATATTTAGTGAATTATAAGACTTTTTTTAGCCTTCTGCTGTTATTAATTAGTTAGGAAAGAACATTAACACTTTATTCACACTCTCAAATATCTGCTTATGCTAATCAATATCTGCTCACGTAAATCATCATATTGATCTCCTTTTTAGCATCTTAAATAAACAGTTAACAAAACAGCTTTAATGATTTCATGCCAAGCAAGTGTTCTCCCTGTTTCAGAGGAAAGTGTTTGAAACATCATGGGGTAAGATTAAATTATTTGACCAAGACCACAGAAAGGCACTTTCAAAAGTGAAGTCATAAAGCAGACCTTACTTAAATCACCTCCACAGAGGTTTAAGATTAAGTGTTATGGTTGTCATTGTAAAAAGAAGCCCAAACTATGTACAAAGTCAGCAGCAGTCACTCAGCTAATAAGTGTAATCTGTTAAACTGCTGTAACTCAGACGTATTTGATCATGTGCACAGCAGCAGTGGCTCTAATGCTTTTCAGCTGGTGGGCTTCTCAGCAAACCTTGCAGTTGACGTGTGCCTGTGCATGTGTGTGCATGCAGAAGAGGTTTGAAAGATGGCTATTGTACAAAACAAAACCAGGATTAATTTTCAAGATAATTTGAGCAGGGCAAGAATATTTAGCTCTATTTGGGAGAACAGGATACATTTCTTCGTAAATGTCATTACAATCTCTTTCTCTGCAGCACTTCTTGTAGGTAGTTGGAGTTGCCACATGCCCACCTTTGCAAGGTTGGGGCAGAAATCACTTCTGAGAACTGGTGCTTGGTTTCACCAGAATCCACTAATACATTCACTGAACTTGTTTTCCAAAACAAAACTTCAACATAAAAAATAGAGTTAAAGAGCACAATTACACAATTAATTTGTACATCTGACCCCACAAATAAATGCAGGAAGTGGAGGGGAGGACCCCTCTCTCTCCTCCTGAGAGAGCTCAGGCTGCTGCACAGCACCTGAATTGAATGCCCCCCTCTCTAACTCATGCCCTCAGAAATCCCATCAAGCTATGTTTTTTCATGAAGCAAGGAAAACAGCAGTAGATAGTAAGCTGCTTGGGTCTGCCCCAGTTTTACCAGGGGTGAAATGACTCAGGTAATGTACTTGCAGAAAATGAAGGTGTGTAAGGTCAGATTTTTAAAAATTCAGAAACTTTTGAGAGCTAATTTTAGGTGCAATTGGTAACTTTGAGCTATAACAATCACTATACATAGAAGAAGATGGAAAATTTTTAAGAATTAGGCTCATAATTGACCTTTCTAGGGTGCATATGTCAAAGGCAAGAAATTGCAAATGCCAGTTCATGGGCTTGGCGAAAAGCTATGTGAATGGCAGCCTGTCTGGCTACAAACTAAAAAAACCCATACAGACCTTCAAAATTTCATGATATATAATTATTATTTAAAAAACCCCATGTAATGAGAATGTATGAGATTCCTTTTTATTTTAGGTAATGCACTTCAAAGAAATGGGACCTATACATCTACTGTCATCGCTCATGCCTCCCACCTGCAAGGAGAGGAAGGTAGGAGCTGGCATGATAACGCAGAAGAGACTAACAGTTATTTTTCTCCTTCCTAGTAGCTGGTGCAGTGCTGTGTTTCAGCTTTAGTATGAGAGCAATGCTGATAACACAACAATGTTTTAGTTGTTGCTAGGTAATGCTTACCCTGATCAAGAACTTTTCAGTCTCTCATGCTCTGCCAGCGAGGAAGGGCACAAGAAGCTGGGAAGGAGCAGAGACAGGACATCTGTCCCAAACTAGCCAAAGTGGTATTCCATACCACAGCACATCATGCCCAGTATGTAAACTGGGGGGAAGGCACTGATCGCTGCTTAGGTTGGGCTGGGTATCAATCGGTAGGCAGTGAGCAATTGTATTGTGCATCACTTGTGTGTATTGGGTTTTGTGTTTTCTTTTTCCCTTTCCCTTTTTAGTTTTATATTCTCTCCCCTTGTTATTTTCTTTATAATTGTTATTATTATTAGCAGTTTAATACTTTTCTTTAGTAGTTGGACTGTACTTAGCTCAACCGGTGGGGTTTACATATCTTCAATTCTCCTCCCCATCCTACCTGGAGGTGGGGGAGAAGGGAGAATTGAAGAATGAGCAAATGGCTGCGTGGTTCTGAATTACCATCTGGACTTAAATCAGGACACTAGTCTGCATACTTTTGTGGCCAAAATGCAATCTTCTTCCTTCTGGAATACTGTGGATCAATTTTATGCTGAATTTAAATATCTGCAGAATCATAGTTTTAATATAGATAATGTATTTTGTGAGTTTTTCTGATTTTATTTCTTGGCACTCTTTCTGTGTACACTATAGGTTTTGTTATGTAACAGCCTCTAGATGAT
This sequence comes from Myiopsitta monachus, assembly GCA_017639245.1. NCBI lineage: Eukaryota > Metazoa > Chordata > Aves > Psittaciformes > Psittacidae > Myiopsitta > Myiopsitta monachus. The sequence goes on from CM029921.1 coordinate 53,176,869, forward strand.
AGATAAAAATATTATAATGAAATGTGAATTAACACTAATTCAATTTGTTGGATTTTGGAGATGATATCAATATATGGATTTTCCTGTTCTAAAGGAATATACAGTCAATAGCATTAAAATTGGGATTGTCAAATGAATTTTCTTATTGATGTAACTGCTTTCACAACTCATAATATTCTTAAAGATTCATAAAATTTTAAGGATAGCAGTTATCATAATAAGTTAATGTCAGTCTACATTATTATGGCTGTACTAGAGTCAGCAGTTTATCTCAGAACTTATCGTGGTTTCCAGTGGGCACCAAAAGTTATCTGAGGAAGTGTAGAAGTGCGCAGATGGGGATGGAGAAGTACATGAAAAACAGTGAATTTAGGGAGCAACAAACAATTATTCGCAGCTACTGTGGCTACCCACTGCCAGCCACTGAGCTGGTTGGCTCAGTCCTGTGTTATGTTGTTTGCAACCTTGCCAGTCTGTAAAATGTGATTTCCTGCACAATGTGGACCGAAGATCAAATAAACATGGAAGATCAAACACATGCGATAGCATGAGTCTAGCTCTTTTGTTGAATTTCTTTGATATGCATGGTTACAAATTTCTCTAATATATAAGAAATAGTAGCCAAGCCAATGCAAAACAATACCCCAACCAACCAAAACCACTAAACCAAACAAAACCACCAACTTTCAGTGGCTAATTTGTAAATAGCTTTACCATATTTGGTATCACTGACACTGGAAAATAAACATAATACTCAGGTTAGTGTGCACATGAAAGGAAAACTTACAAAAAGAAAAAAAGAAATCAGGTCTAATTAACTAGTTGTCACAACATACTGTATGTTACTTTCATACCATTAAAAGGTTCAAAGCCATTTAAAGAATGTGTTTGTTTATGAAGATAGATCTAACTGTATCAGCTTGTCATGGTTTAAGCCAGTCAGCCACGCAGTTTCCTCACTCACTCACTCCCCCCATTTTTCCCCCAGTCCCAGGGGGATGGGGAGGAGAATCGAAAGAATGCAACTCCCACAGGTTGAGATAAGAACAGTTTAGTAACTAAGGTATAACACAAATCACTACTGCTACCACCAGTAATAATACAAGAGAAATACAAAGAAACAGAATACAACTGCTCACCCCCTGATACCAACCCGATCACACAGTGCACCCCCACCCTTCCAGGTCTCTGCCCTCTGTTTTTACATCCTGGACATGACATGCTGTGGCATGGAATACTTCTTTGGCTAGTTTGTGTCAGGTGCCCTGTCTCTGCTTCCTCCCGGCTTCCCCTCCTCCCTGGCAGAGCATGAGGCTCAGAAAGTCCTTGGTCAGACCAAAACATTACCAAGCAGTAACTAAAAAACACTGGTGTTACTAGCGCAGTTCTCAGGCCCAAAATCAAAAACACAGCACTGGACCAGCTACCAAGAAAAATGACTGCTGCTGCTGAACCCAGGACACAGCTGCAACAATAGATTGTGAATAACAGATCATATATGCTGGTTATGATATCTTCAAACAGGGAGTGCCACAATGTGCTTCCAAGATGGCAGAAGGATGTATTTCAAATTCAGGATCCTTTCCAAGGTCCTCTAAAGTCAGATTTAAAATAATTCCTCTAGAATCTGACTGTTCCTCAAGTCACTGTGGTAAATAGCATTAAAAAAAAAAAAGATATATTAGCACTTAGTGGTCCAGTTAAGAACAACAACACTCAAAGCAAAAGAAGCATGTTATCATCAAGAGAACTGAAACATTTCCATTAGGTAGACTATCCCTCTAGCATCTTCTGGCATGGAGAATGAAGGCAGCAAATGAAGAGAAAGCCCTACCTGGTTTATTTGATTTTGTTTCAGTGGGTCTCAAATAACTTTTACAGCACAGTGTCACAACAAAAAAGCTTTATTTTCTCACAGCTCCAGATGGTGAGATTCCAGAAAAGGAGAAGCTTTCCAGGCCTATCAGGAGGCTGTGTGAACCATGTTATTTACATGAACTTTTGTCTCCAGATAATTCTGGCAATTATTTAGGCTTCCTTAAAAATGTAAGAAAACTCCACATTGATTGAATGATGACATTAAAGGCATCTGTGAAATTATTAATATGGTTCAATCAATGCACCATATTGCATTCAGCTCCCAAGGTTCAGTGATGCGCTGTCAGTAACAGTGCTGGCCTTGTTCAGGGCTCTCAGTCTGTGTCCCCCCCCCGGCTTGCCCTTTTTGACTGACAGGAGTCAGGGAATGGCTCCTGGGAAAAGAAAACGAACTGATCTCAGCTCCCCATGCCCACTGTGGCTCATCACTCAGCAGTAAGCTGCAGATGTTGCAACATCTGTCCCAGGAGTGGGTGTGTGTGGCAGCAGAGCCACAATGCTGAAGTGTGGGAACTGCTGGCTCTGGGCAGAAAGTCTACACAAGTGACAGCCTTCATTTAACTCTATTTCTTCAGTTTTCCCAATGGATGGGGCCAGATTGCTAACTGTCTTCTGAAAATGAGGCAGTTCTGCTTCTGGCTTACCAGCATAAGGTTGAAAAAGAGGGGGAAGATGGAGCTTACACACGCTTTTCATGTTTAAAGATGCACTTTTTCATGTCTCTCCTTCTCCAAATAATTTTCTGGTTTCTGGATTATTTCCTCAGGTTTTCATGGCAGAGGAAGGGCTTTAAAGGGGATTTAAATTAGGAGGTTTTTTTACCAGGTCAATACAGGGCTGTCATTCAGTATGTAGGGGGAAAAGAGGAAGTATGAAACACTTGTGAGGGAACTGGGCAGGCAGTTAATAGCTGAGGGGATAGGTAACAGGTTAAAGAATTATTTGATCTTGTAACATATGTTCTCATATTTTTTCTTTTTACAATGGACTATATCCTAATATGTAAGAAATCTGCTAAATTAATAGCTAAGAGAAAAACTTTAGGTAATTTCAACTTGAGTGACTCTCAAGAGGAAAGGCAAAACTCTGGCTCCTCCAACACCTGTCTTCTTTTTTTTGTTTATTTATTTTTTTCTTTCATTAATGTAAATTAATAGCAGCCCAGAATGGATATCCACATTCAATCCTATACAGGTACAATTCACTTGAGATCTTCTTTAAATCCAGTCACCTCTGTTGCTGAGAGGAGACTGTTATTACCCTATCTCCATTGATCTGCCATGCTCTCTGCTGGTGTCCACAGCCTGTGTTATGATGAAGCGGTGTTAGCACTGGATAATCACTGGTGGCCAGCCTTGCAGAAAGGGAAAAGGCAAGAATTTCATAGCTAAAATTACTTTCTCTCTCTTTGAGATGGATCCCATCAAATCAATATTGTGAAAGGTAAAAGAGTTTGGGTGGCCTTTCAGTGTCACTGAACAAATTGTTGCTATTCTTTGTGGTAAAATGACAACGCCATTTCCATAGCTCTCAGTCAAGACAACATTGTTCCCAGTTACTGAATCCTAATTGTTAGATTTCTTTATTTTATTTTGAGGTAGGTTGACAGTGAATAGAAAAGAGACAAAATATGGTAAATTGAACTTGGCTAGTAAAGAATGTGTGTTAAAACTGTAACATTTCCACAAGTGGGGAAAAAAAATACATCTTGAATTTATCAGACTATCATGATAATTTTTATGATCTGGCTATAGGAAAAGACCATCAAGTTCCTCCTACTCTCTCCAAATGAAAAGGAACAGGCTACATACCTGATGTTAACACAGAACTCATTGTAAATGCAAACAGTGTGCTGTATTGGTGGCTATAGTGGCTGCATCTGCCTGCTGTGATGACCATGAGCAGATCTCCATAATAGAACATTTGATGCAGAAGTAAGTCAGTCTCGAAGGGGAGGGTTTAGTGCAGAATGAGGCTGGACTAGAGGAGGTTGATTCTTAGTGCCTGTTGAAGGCTCTGCAGCCAGCCCTGGCCAGGCAGCGCACACAGTCCCAAGTGTGCTCATTCATTCTGGGCCCCACTTGAACATATAGCTAGAGACACTCTTGAGATAAAATTTTAAATTAGCTGAATACTTGCTTAATGAAACTGATTATGAGTAGAGGCTGATTATAGTAATTTCTACATCTCTGAGCAAGTTTTAGATGTCTCTGATGAGTGCATATCCCTTATCCTGCATAATGGAGGCACTAGAAATCAGTGAACACTTAGCAATATTGAAGATCTTCTCTTCTGTAGTGAGTTTTTTAAACAAAGGCTTTAATGCACTTTTGTTTCACACAGATGTTGAAAGGATTAAGTACAAACAAGGCCTGGACTGAAGCAACTCACCAAATGTGGTTAGAAAGACGCCTTTGATGTGACTCAATAGCACATTATCAACTCGGGGTAGGTGGTCGATCAAGATCATGTACAGCCACTGAGATTTTAGGAGAATGTTCATGATTCAGAAGGTCTTCAGCTCCCTAAATAGCTGTAATCTGTGTCTCCCAGAAAAATGTAATTAATGTAATTAGTGTAATGTAATGTAATTAATGTAATTAAGTATTGATTGTTTGTTATAGAAAAAGAAATATTTGACAAAAAAAAAAAAAAACCACCACAACAGAACACCATTTTAAGTCTTAATCCAGATCCATCACAATCCTAAATTTACCAAAATAATATGACATTAGAAGAATAATTGACATTGTTTCATTATTGACTTTTATGTCCAATAGACTTTGACCAGGAAGGTAAATCATAGTATCATTTACATGGTGCAAAATATTCTATAGGGAAATAAATAACATATTCGTACCCTGGAAACATCAATGCAAGTTACTATACATCAAAACCTGTTTCAGTCAAGCAGACCTTGCCTCCTGCCTCCTCATAGGTACGAAAAATTCTCCAAAAACTTCCCGTCTGCAATCTGTTATGGCATTTTGTTGAAAAAAACAAACAGTTGTTCAGGTGAGAATAAGATGTGTATCCACTACTTAAATCAAGGGTTTCCTAAATAGATTTAGGAAATCCTGTAAAAGTTCAAGATCTAGAATTCCATTAAAATTATGAAGTGGTTATATGTTTTGTGCTGGATTATTGAAGCAAGTTATGGTGCAGCATGACAGGTTTCAGAAAGCGAAGAGATATCCTTTTTTATTAATCTAGGTATATCTAAGTCCAAATATTGACTGCTGATTTGCCAGGTTCCCTGAAAAGATCTCTAGAGGCTGAAAATATAAGAATGGACTATAAAATTTGTAATCATCTAGGACTGGTGTGGTGGTTTAAGCCGTAAATTTCCCTTCTCCCTCCTTTTCCGCCCCCCCCCCCCCCCTCCGATGGGGGGGAAAATGGGGAGAAGAACCGAAGAAAATGTAACTCCCACGGGCTGACATAAGAACAGTCCAGTAACTAAGGTACAATACAAATCACTACTGCCACCACCACCAACAATAATAATGACAAAGTAAATACAAAGGGAGAGGATACAACCGTTTCGCCGCCCGACCAAACCGAGAGACCGCGCGCTGCTCCAGAGACCGCGTGCCGCGAGAGCCCCACCCCCAAATCCTACCTCCTGGGCATGACGTGCTGTGGTATGGAATAACCTCATTGGTCAGCCTGGGTCAGGCGCCCTGTCTCCCCTCCCCCAGCTTTTCTCTCTTTCCCGGCATAACATGAGACTCTGGGGGGGGGGGGGGGGGGGGGGTAAGCCGAACCCATAACAATCCACCCCTTATTCCATACCATTCACATCATGCTCAGATCCCACATTTTCAAAAAACCATCCCATATATATATATATATATATATATATATATACACATACACACACACACACAGATGGAGAGATATAATCCCTTAGTGCCTGGACCAATCCCTATAAAGCTGCTGAGTCCATCCAGTCCGTGATGTCAGGCTCCACCTTTTGTAACAGTCTTTCAGAGCAGGAGAGGCTGTGTGCAGTGTTGGATTGTTGCCTGTTGATGCTGATTGTTCCTTTACTGCAGAACTCGTCTGGCTTCATCGAAGTTCGTTCTTTGTTGGGATGATGGTCTGAGGGTCAGTTGCAGATGACTTGAAGGCATCCAGTTGATGGGCTATAAAAGAAACAAATTACATAACAAGCAACAGCATGCACTTGAGTTCATTGGCTGTTTTCTCCTAAAATCAAATCTCCTTGAGGTACACACTGGACTTCCCCATCTTCCCGCATTACCCACCAAGTACATCCAGGTCCCTGAGCAAAAGCAATCCCACAAGTGGGTTTGCCTTTACCTGAAGCAGGAATAACCCAGACTGTCTTCCCCAGCAAATTCTTTATGTGCACCAAAGGAACGTTGTCCCCCTCTACAGTATGTAGAAGTTCTGACTGGGCTGGACCAGCTCTGTTGGCAGATCCTCTGGTGTTGACCAACCAGGTGGTCTTTCGTAAATGTGTATCCCAGTGTTTGAAAGTCCCACCACCCATTGCTCTCAGTGTAGTTTTTAACAGCCCATTGTACCGTTCAATTTCTCCCGAGGCTGGTGCATGGTAGGGCATGTGATGTACCCATTCAGTGACATGCTCTTTGGCCCAAGTATCTATCAGGATGTTCCAGAAATGAGTCCCATTGTCTGACTCAATTCTCTCTGTTTCTCAAGGCCCAGGATAGTATTTCGGGCAGTGGTGTGGGGCACAGCGTATGTTTCCAACTATCCGGTGGTTGCTTCCACCATGGTAAGCACATGGTGCTTGCCTTGGCGGGTTGGTGGGAGTGTGATATAATCAATCTGCCAGGCCTCCCCATATTTGTACTCCCCATATTTGTACTTCAGCCATCGTCCTCCATACCAAAGAGGCTTTAACCGTTTAGCCTGCTTAATTGCAGCACATGTTTCACAGTCATGAATAACCTGGGCAATAGTATCCCTTGTTAAGTCCACCCCTCGATCACGAGTCCATCTGTATGCTGCATCTCTGCCCTGATGGCCTGAAGTGTCGTGGGCCCACCGGGCCAAAAATAATTCACCCTTATGTTGCCAATCTAAGTCCATCTGAGCCACTTCAATCTTAGCAGCTTTGTGCACTTGTTGGTTGTTCTGGTGTTCCTCAATGGCCCGACTCTTGGGTACATGAGCATCTACGTGGCATACTTTGACCACCAGGTTTTGCACTCAGGCAGCAATGTCTTGCCACAGTGCAGCAGCCCAGATGGGTTTACCTCTGCATTGCCAGTTGCTCTGCTTCCATTACTGCAGCCGCCCCCACAGGCCATTCGCCACCATCCATGAGTCAGTATAGAGATAAAGTACTGGCCACTTTTCTCATTCAGCAATGTCCAAGGCCAGTTGGATGGCTTTCACTTCTGCAAACTGACTCGATTCACCCTCCCCTTCAGCAGTTTCTGCAACTTGTCGTTGAGGACTCCATCTGCTGCCTTCCATCTACGGTGCTTTCCCACAATGCGACAAGACCCATCAGTAAATAAGGCATATTGCTTTTCACTTTCTGACAGTTCATTATATGGTGGGGCCTCTTCAGCACGCATCACTCCTTCCTCCTCTGGTGACCTTCCAGAATCTTTACCCTCTGGCCAGTCCATGATGACTTCTAGAATTCCCGGACGACTGGGATTTCCTGTTTGAGCTCATTGTGTAATTAATGCGGCCCACTTACTCCATGTAGCATCAGTTGCATGATGTGTAGAGGAGACCCTGCCTTTGAACATCCAGCCCAGCACAGGCAACCGGGGTGCCAGGAGGAGCTGTGCTTCAGTGCCAATCACTTCCGAAGCAGCTCGAACCCCTTCATAGGCTGCCAATATCTCTTTTTCAGTTGGGGTATAGCTGGCCTCAGATCCTTTGTATCCCCGACTCCAAAAGCCGAGGGGTCGACCTCGAGTCTCCCCTGGAATTTCTGCCAGAGGCTCCAGGTAGGACCGTTCTCCCCAGCTGCGGTGTACAGTACATTTTTAACATCTGGCCCAGTCCGGACTGGTCCGAGGGCTACTGCACGAACTATCTCACGTTTACTTTGCTCAAAGGCTTGTTGTTGCTCAGGGCCCCATTATAATCATTTTTCTTCCGGGTCACATAATAGAGAGGGCTTACAATCAAACTGTAATTCAGGATGTGCATCCTCCAGAACCCCACAGCACCCAAGAAAGCTTGTGTTGCTTTCTTAATAGTTGGGGGTGACATTGCTGTTGTCTTGTTGATCACATCTGTGGGGATCTGGCGGCATCCATCTTGCCATTTTATTCCCAAAAATTGAATCTCCTGTGCAGGTCCCTTGACCTTACTCCGTTTTACGGCAAAACCGGCTGTCAGCAGGATTTGGATTATTTTCTTCCCTTTCTCAAAGACTTCTTCTGCTGTATCACCCCACACAATGATGTCGTCAATATATTGCAGGTGTTCTGGAGCTTGCCCCTGTTCCAGTGCAGTCTGGATCAGTCCATGGCAGATGGTAGGGCTGTGTTTCCACCCCTGGGGCAGGCGGTTCCAAGTGTACTGGACACCCCTCCAAGTAAAAGCGAACTGTGGCCTGCACTCTGCTGACAGAGGAATTGAGAAAAAAAGCATTGGCAATGTCAATCGTGGCATACCACTTGGCTGTCTTTGACTCCAGTTCATCCTGAAGCTCTAGCATGTCCAGTATGGCAGCACTCAAAGATGGGGTAACTTCGTTCAGGCCACGATAGTCTCCTGTTAGTCTCCACTCTCCATTAGACTTTCGCACTGGCCATATGGGGCTATTAAAGGGTGAGTGGGTCCTACTGATCACTCCTTGACTCTCCAATCTACGGATCAGCTTATGGATGGGAATCAGGGAGTCTCGGTTGGTGCGATATTGCCGCCGGTGCACTGTTGCGGTCGCGACTGGCACTTGTTGTTCTTCGACCTTCAGCAACCCCACAGCAGAAGGATCCTCTGAGAGATCAAGCAACGCGGACAGCTGCTCCACTTCCTCTGTCTCCAAGGCAGCAATACCGAAAGCCTATCGGTACCCTTTTGGGTCTTTGAAGTACCCTCTCCTGAGGTAATCTATGCCAAGGACACATGGAGCCTCTGGACCAGTCACAATGGGGTGTTTCTGCCATTCCCTCCCAGTCAGGCTGATTTCAGCCTCCAGTACAGTCAATTCTTGGGATCCTCCTGTCACTCCAGAAACAGAAATAGGTTCCACCCCTTGACAGCTTGATGGCATCAGAGTACACTGTGCACTGGTATCTACTAGAGCCTTATACTTCTGTGGGACTGATGTGCCAGGCCATCTGATCCATACAGTCCAATAAGTTCGATTGTCCCCTACCTCCACCTGGCTGGAGGCGGGGCCCCTCTAGTAGTCATCACATTGGTCACTCATGTCTTGTAGAGATGGATTCTTCTTCTTTATCACAGGAACTGAAGCAAAATCTGCTCTTCCACTCCATTTGGGAACCTGCTCACCAGAGACTGAAGCCGCAGCCTTCATGGGGTGATCAGGCTTGACCTTTGCTCTCTTTTTCAGTTCTCGCACCCGCTCCTCCAAAACTGAAGTAGGCTTTCCATCCCACTCCATCATATCTTCTCCATGATCCTGCAGGTAAAACCATAGGGTGGCCTGTGGTGTGTAACTTCTATATCTTCTCTCTCGAAGAGTGGGACGCCTTCTGTTAATAGCTGAGATGTGTGTTGGTACACGTGAGGAGCTGGATAGATCGTCTCTCAGTTGTTGGAGGTTCTGGGACAGTTTTTCCACAGCTGAGATGATGGAAGGGGTGATATTATCTTCAAACTCTCGGAGTTTATAAATCATTTCATCCACTGTTGGTGGTCTTATGTCACTCCAGGTTATTGTTGCCAATGAATGGGCATATGATTGGGGTGCATTTCGTGTAAATTTCCGCCACATGGGTCGTGTACATTCGACTTCATCTGGATCTATGGGTATATCCCCAGCATTCGGCTTGGTGATATAGATCATCTCTACAATGGCTGATTCTCTCAGAGACTGGATGCCTTTCTCTAGAGTAGTCCACTTGGCTGAATGACTCATAACATCATCCTTGTATGGAAACCTATCTTTCACAGTTGCCAAGAGCCGCTTCCAAAGGCTGAGGGACTTTTTCTCTCTTGCAATTGCTTTGTCAATTCCCCCTTCCCTGGCAAGTGATCCCAGCTGTTTGGCTTCACTACCTTCTAGTTCATGACCGTCAGCCCCATTGTCCCAGCATCAGAGCAGCCAGGTGATGATGTGCTCCGCTGACTGATGGGTAAAGTCTTTTCGCATATTCCGTAGCTCGGTTGAGGTCCGAGATCGAGAAGTCACCTCTTCCTTTTCTTCTTCTTCTTCATCATGTGGTAATAACTCCTGGTCAGATGCTGTCCCAGGTGGTGACGTTTCTTCGTCTTGTTTCATCTTTCCTGCCTCTTCTTTGTTTTTCCTCTTGCGTACAGGGGCAACCGATATTGGTATGAGTTGGTCCTCTGGTTTAGCTGCAGTGATTATTACTGTGGTTTGGGTAGCTGCCGTACTTGTCACTGGGGTTTGAGTCTTGGCTATACCTGTCACTGGTGGTGATGTAGCTGCTGTACTTGGAGCTGGATTAACTGCCCTGTCCATTACTCCGCCCTCAGACCCAGAGACATTTTTTTCCTTTTGAAGATGCTGGACAGTGTTAAACAAGGCTCTGTAAGCATAAGCCAAGCCCCAGCACGTTGCCATGATTTGTCCATCTCTGGTGTGACCAGAATGATCACACACCTCCTTTAAATGTTTCACTAATTTTCCTGGATTTTGCATTTGTTCATTGGTGAAGTTCCAAAGCACTGGAGGGGCCCACTGGCCTAGATACTTGCCCATACTATCCCATACACCCTGCCACTCACGACTGCCCAGCCTTGGGGAAAATCTCTCGGCCATCCTGGATTGTGGTCTAACCCCAGAAATGGCCCACACCCCATTCTGCTTAACTCTCCAGACCAGACTAAATAGTTGTGAGTACAACATATTCAGTATGTGTGCCAACATGATAATTCGCGTCACCACCAGCAGGCAGATCTCAAGGGTATCTAAAGGCCATTCAAAACCTTCAGAATTCTCAAATAGTGTTGTAAACGGCCTGGTGGGGGCGCTGGGAGCACAAAAGAATGTCTCCTTCACAGGCTGACCACCCGAGGAGGTGAAAAGAGACGTGTAATTGCTAAGAACTTCCATTATATACCTCCCAAAGTATAGAGTTGGTGGCCACACTGGAAACACAAACCGGGTCAGTTTCATGAACACCGAGTCTATTGTATTAACAATCCGTGCAATACAGTATAATGTAACAAGAATCTTAACCCAAAACCCAGATCTGAAAAATGTTAAGATAAGAAGAACCGGCTGTAAGTAAAGTATCATACACTGAACCTGTGAGAACCAGAGCAACAACTTTGAGAGCCAATAAATCAGCATTGTGACGAGTGGCTATTTTGTCTTTATCTCAACCCTTAACGGCCCCATGTTGGGCACCATAACTGTCCTGGTTTAAGCCGTAAATTTCACTTCTCCCTCCTTTTCTGCACACCCCCCCCCCCTCCGATGGGGGGGAAAATGGGGAGAAGAACCGAAGAAAATGTAACTCCCATGGGTTGACATAAGAACAGTCCAGTAACTAAGATACAATACAAATCACTACTGCCACCACCAATAACAATAATAATGGCAAAGTAAATACAAAGGGAGAGGATACAACCGTTTCGCCGCCCGACCGAGCCGAGAGACCGCGCGCCACTCCAGAGACCGCGTGCCGCGAGAGCCCCGCCCCCAAATCCTACCTCCTGGGCATGACGTGCTGTGGTATGGAATAACCTCATTGGTCAGCCTGGGTCAGGCGCCCTGTCTCCCCTCCCCCAGCTTTTCTCTCTTTCCCGGCATAACATGAGACTCTGGGGGGGGGGGGGGGGGGGTAAGCCGAACCCATAACAACTGGTCATATCCCTGATTAATGAGAAGACAACACAATGACTTCTAAGCACAGGAAATCAGTGGTCTGTATTTTCCCTCTCCCTTGCCCCAAAACAAAAGAAAAATTATGTACATGACAATACTCAGCTCTAACGAGTTTTGTAGACATATAATATATGCCCAATGTAAATGAATGTCCAGAGATCCCAAATACATCCACCTATAAACTTAGTCAACTTCACCAAAAAAACAGAAAGTGGTTTTCATGCACAGTTTGGAAATGTTTTCTATAGTTTCTTTTATTTTGTTTTTTTCTTTTTTGTCTGTATAGCTTTTGAGAATCATAGAATCATAGAATAGTTAGGGTTGGAAAGTACCTTAAGATCATCTAGTTCCAACCCCCCTTCCATGGGCAGGGACACCTCACACTAAACCATGGCATCCAAGGCTCTCTCCAACCTGGCCTTGAACACTGCCAGCGATGGAGCATTCACATCTTCCCTGGGCAACACATTCCAGTGCCTCACCACCCTCACAGTAAAGAATTTCTTCCTCATATCCAATCTAAACTTCCCCTGTTCCAGTTTGAACCTGTTTCCCCTTGTCCTATCACTACAGTCCCTAATGAAGAGTCCCTCCTCAGCGTCCCTATAGGCCCCCATCAGATACTGGAAGGCTGCTATGAGGTCTCCACACAGCCTTCTCTTCTCCAGGCTGAATAGCCACAACTTTCTCATCCTATCTTCATACGGGAGGTGCTCCAGTCCCCTCATCATCCTTCTGGCTCTCCTCTGGACTTGTTCCAACAGTTCTGTGTCCTTTTTCTGTTGAGGGCACCAGAACTTCATGCAGTACGCCGAGTGGCATCTCACGAGCGCAGAGTAGAGGGGCAGGATCACCTCCTTCGACCTGCTGGTCACTCTCCTTTTGATGCAGCCCAGGATACGGTCGGCTTTCTGGGCTGCAAACGCACACTGCCAGCTCATGTTAATTTTCTCATCAAGCAACACCCCCAAGTCCTTCTCCGCAGGGCTACTCTGTATGTCTTCTCTGCCCAACCTGTATGTGTGCCAGGGATAGCTCCGACCCAGGTGTAGGACCTTGCACTTGGCATGGTTAAACTACATACCTTATTAAACTGTATTTAGACCAGATGTAAAATTAGGTGTATTATATGTGGTAATTAAACTTACTCTTTTAATAGTTTGGGTATAAGAAGTAAACATTAATTTCAGCAATACAAAACCAACTTTTTTATCCCTTGTACTTCTGCCTTTCTTTTAGGTCATGTAATTATACCTACAGAATTGATGAAAATAGGCTCTTTACCTTCCCTTTTTCCAATTACATCTGTTCATACAGAATCATGAAGCACATTTTGCAGAATTATCACAACATTTCAAACAGCTGATTTTGCTTTTTTCACCTAAATTACATTTTCTATATTTATTTAGTTATTTCCTATTCTTGCACTGTGTTCTACTCTGGAGATTATAACAGTTTATCTTGCTTATCAAAAGCTCACTGACATTTATTGAGCTGGAAATACTGTTTGCTATTCACTGTCAATCAAAATCTTGACTCCTACTTCTAGCTATCCATTCTGCCTTATGGTTTTGATTGATATTGGAAAAATATAATTTCTGGAGGAAACTTAACGCAGAAGTAACTAGTGGACATGGCACTGTGTTGAAGAGGCAGCATCTGTACACTCACCTACTGTCAGTGTTTAGAAAAGTCACCCAAAAGAAAAACCGGCTGTGTTACTTAAACCTTTCTGCTTTCAATTAAGAAGATTTAATGAAAAGTTAATGCTAGGAGAGAGTCAAGGAAAAAAAAAAAAAAAAGAAAAAACACAAACAAAAAAAACCCCAACCAAACAACCAAACAGTACAAATAATTGGACGAATTCACCTGCTCAGGATGAGACTTCTGTGGTCTCAGTGAAGCATCCTTTGGCTTAAGTATGAAAAGCATCCATCTTTTTGTTTGTTGACATTTCAGGTATGAGAATAGCAGAGTAGGTAAGGAATAGTTCAGAAGTGTTGCAAAGGGACAACTGTGACAAAGTGAGGGAAAAGCACAGTCCTTTCCAAAGTTAGAGAAATTGGGTGCAATGAGTAGCCTATACTGTTGACATCCTATGGATCTAACAGGGTATATCATATGAATGCCCACATCACTGACAACATGGTCAGTTTCTCAGAGATGTTAGATTTATCTATATGAAAATGTTTTCATGTTTTTATGTGGTCTAGGAACACACTGAGGAAAGCAACTTTAGAGCGAAGGTGTTGCAAACATGCTGAAGAGAAGGCTGACAGTGCCCATGACCCTAGGGAAACAGGACTCACCATCCCAGCACCCCATTCCTCTCCATTTAGGCACTTAGGATAACCAGTTAAATTACTTTGTTTACTTCAGCTTCACTGGACAGAAGCAGGGACCTTAGAAGAAGATGTCTGTGCTTGGACACAGTCTTCACTGTAACTCCTCTGCTAGATGTGGTCTCAGGCTTTGCAATGAGGTGGCTTTAATCTTCACTTAGTTGATCAGATATTGAACCAAAATCATTTCCTTAGTGAGTTCTTCCTTTCACGTCATCTTAGTCCCACACTCCTCTACTTAGTATACAGGTTGGTTCCTATAGAAGTTTTTTTCTGGGTTGTACTCAAGGGTTCCTTCTTTGGGAACTCTGAGCTCTCTCCAGTTATGAAAAGATTATTCCACGTAGACTCACTAAGTGTCTGAACTGAGCTGCATATTTTGTCGCTCCCATGCCTCGTGGGAACAGATTGGAATGACCTAGGTGATACTTCCATGTTTTTTCACAACAGGTAGAATTAAAAAGGAGCACTGACAATGCCCCTGCAAGAATATAGCCACCTTCCTATCACCATCACTCTGCATAAATCTTAAGTCCAGCATTGCTAGATCAATGGGGCACATTTCAGAGAGCAGGCAAAATAGATAAACCGAATTGTGTCGTGCACATACATGGTAGATTCAAATCTTAGCTCCTCCTTTAAGTCTCATGGACAGAGGGAGCAGGAACTTCACCACAATAATCAATGTATAGGACGAGCCCTGACTTGCCTGGCTTGGAGGAGACAGCATACATTAGGTTCACCAAACATGGTAGATCAAGTGGTTTTTCTCTTTTCTATAACCACAAATCAAGAAAACAGTAGTGCTTTCTGTGACATGTATTTTATGGCATATATTCAGTTGGAGATGGTCAATTTAAATTTAACAAAATTTTAAATTTAACAAATCATCAGCCTGTGAAGTGCTCCTTTGCTGTGTAAAACTAGGACCTCAATTTTTTCTTCAAATCAGACAGCTTTTTTATGCAGCTCAATTTCATTACCACTGAGGTGACTTTCAGGGTTACTGTGAGGAAAAAAATAGCAATTATATTAAATAGGATAATAAAATAAAAACCTGACTGTTCTGTTTACTTGAATCCTACCATTCTGTCATTCCAACATGAAAACTGTCCTTGAAGTCTAGTACAACCTACAAAGGCAAACGGTGGTGCTAGTTTATATAAATCAAATTGGTGTCATATGATCCCCAAGTCCTGATGTGTTTCTATAAAGTTAGAAGCAAACTCTATTTTAAGCACCAGTGGACTCTGTGCCATCTCTTCTTTTTGTTTTGTCATTTGCCAGGGCATGCATCTAAATAAAAAAATATCTTTATCAATAAAGTCACTTTCCCTATGGTGATGTACAGCCCAAGCTAAACTCCAACAAATGACCTGCTCATAAGTCGTAAGCAAGCGCAAAGCCTTAGTCATTCAGTTGTCACACCTGTCTCTTACATTGAGTGATACTTCCAACCCAGAGAAAAACAACCCATGCATACAGTCTGCCAAAATATGAATCCTAAAAACTCAGCAGTGAAACTCGTAATGTCATTATGGGAAATGGGCTTGGATCAGGGCTTGTATTGCTTCTGCTTTGTACGCAGAAAAAATCCCCACAAACAATCAACCTAAAATGGGTACACTTTTTTATCCAGGGGAAAAGCACATAGTGAGAACAAAGCAGCAAAAGGTTGTTTTGAAAGGGCAAAGAGACATCTATTCTGAGGTGAATATTCTTCCAATATTTTAGGAACATAAGCTTAAGGTGGAAGAATTAATAATAGCAAAAATAAAAGAATAAGACAAAAAAAATATTTTTATGGTAAGCCTCGATTTTTTATCACCCTCTCCTTCTCTCTTTCATTCTTCCTCCTTCCCTCTAAACCTTTTTTTAGACATAAAAATATTATTTTTAGGTTGCAATTAAAAAAGAGCATTAAGAAATCAAAGTGACTGCTACTTCTGAATCAAGTTATGTCTTTAGATATAGATTGAGAAGAAAGCCTTCCTACGGAAAAATAAATACGTCTTTTTCTGTCATGATGTGTCAAATAAAATATCCAGTTTCCTGGCAAAAGTGAAACCACTATAATTTAAATTTTTCTGAAAAACAAACATTCTGAGCCTATTATCTGCTCGGCACCAGTTTCATTATCTATAAAATTATGTGACCTTAGCTATAAAAACCTCTATATTCTGGACTACATAAAAAAATCCCCTTCCCTTAAACAGGTTTTGTGTGTTGTTTCTGTATCTCATACATTTGAACTTTCTATTTCAACATCTCTCTAATAACTCCTTTGAGATGACACTCTCTGGTACACTGAGTACACTGGTTAAAATTCACATTAGTTTCAAAAATACTTAGAATTAAATACATGCACACATTTCTAATTTTTTTAAATTACTTTTTTCTTTCCTTCAGGTAGCATCAGGTTCTGTCTCAGCTGTAGTATAAATAGTCTTTGCTGGTAACCTTTCAGTAACAAAGAATTCAGCATTCAGACCTATCAATCTTTCAAGGCAGAGCTGCCAAATCCTGTAACAAAGGAGGGTTTTGTTTGAAGGGCAGACCAAACTGACTTGTGTTGCTAACAACTGCAATGTCCAGCTTCTTATCAGTATTAATAAGAAAATGCAAATTGCATTCCCATAAAAAAAAATGAAAAAAGTTGAAATGAGCAGTACAAGCAGTAAATTGCTTGCAATATGCTATTATATTCAAATTCTTACATTCAGCCATACAGCAGTTTACTTTAGGTGAAAAAAAGAGCAACTAATGAAAAGAAGGCCAAAGTGCTCCAAATCCAAATTCTAAATATGAGCAAAAAGAAGAACATAATGAATTATTGTACCAGAAACAATAATATATATCAATACATAAAGCATAAACAAGTTAACTGTTATTGTGTTTACTGAGACTTTTATTTAAAATAAAAACAAAGCTACTATTAAATATGCAAGAGTTTAGAAATTCTGAACTACTCTTGGATAGTTATCAACATTTAGTGAGTCAATTTTCTGTCTGCTTGTGAAAACGACTTCTGCTTTATTGCTTTATGAAAACAAAATTAAAGTGAAGGCTTATAAAAGCTATTAAAAAAGAGCACTTTCTGCCCCCTCTGACTAAATTATATCATTCTGTTTCTCATTTGATTACCTAATATTATTCAGAAAGTGATGGGCTTAGTAATTTTTTGCTTGTTCAAATTAAATATCTGGTAGATTAAAATTCAGCTTTTTCTCTAGTGTGTTTGAGACGACAAGAAATCACGATGCATCAAGATTGTGTCTAAGGGTCAAATACGGTCAAAATGTAACTTTCACTAATGTGTGTCAGGAACCTGGGGATTTGTAATCAAAGGACAGGTTAGAGGTTAGCTTTAAAAAGCTTATTCTTTCAGAGAATAGATGATGTTAAATAAAATGTTCAATCTATTAGTTGTTTACCTTCTTTTCAGGGTAACCTGAAATATAATTTCCATTAGGCGCAACTACCCTGGTTTGCAAAGTAAGGGTAGAATGAAACAAAACTGAAATATCATTCTGGTATTAACATTACTTACCTTGGCAAATATAAACCAATTAAGGGGATCAGTGTTAGACCATACTTTCTGTTACCTGTGAAGTATAATATGGGTATGTTAAATGGTCATAAACGTGGAAATCATTAGAAAGTTCTTATTTGAATGGAGTACTTATGACGGCTTTTGAAGGAGTTATTGTGCTCAAGATGATACTGCTCAGGAAGTGATGCATTCCTTCCAAGAGGCAGATCAGGCGGCATTCAGGAATTAAGAGATGACAAATTTCCACCCCAGATCCAAACCAGAAGACATTAGAAAAACTTATACAACGCTGGTATCTACTTACCAAGTAGACTGAAAGCACATTTGCATTAGGAGCCCTTTGCCAAGAATCTAATCTCAAAACGACCAAGGCAGAGAAGTTGGAAACCTTAATTGTACTATTAGTGAGATGCATATGTGAAAAACCAAATTCAGACCACAGAGACCACCTGATAATGCAAGGGCAATTTAAATAATGAATTAGACAAATTCACTATTTAAATTCTTCTCAAGCTATGGTATAAACTATTCAAATTGCCTGTGTATTGCAAACACTTCAAAGGAGACTTGACGCGTGCTGTCATCCTTTGCCATGAGTAGAAGAACAGAATGAAAGGAATTTTTGGCCAGATCACAGACTGTGTCTGATTTTGCTGATCTTCATTTATTAGAACTCTTGCATTCTTCTCTGCCTTTGTTTATTCATTCAGGTTTTGCAGGTACCATGGATCTGTGCAGTGACACAACATTATGGTATGTGTTTTGTCTCAGAGGGGTAGAGAGCTCATCCCTCCATCTGAAACATCTGACATACATTTGAACTCAGAAGTTCAAAAGGACCTTGGCTTTGTATGAGTAAATTAAAAGTGCTTGTAACAAACTCATATTTTGCTTAATTGAATAAAATGATATGTGTTGTCAAAAATACGTCTTTGAAACTGGAATCTCCAATCACACTTGAATTAGATTATTTTTACTATGCTGTTTTGGTTTGGGTTTTTTGTTTGTTTGTTTCTGAATTACATCTGTAACGAATAAACTCTAAAAATTCATGCTGATCCAAAGTAGAAGTAAACAGTTTAATTCTTGCCCTAATTCCATCTCTAAGCGCAGGTAAGAAATGTTGTCAGACTTTTGTAAATATGTGAGCCCCCACCCTTATCCCATTCATCTACTGGCCAGTTTTTATGACCATTTAATTCACTTCAGTGAATTAAACCTCTAAAATTCACCCTGATGGAGCCCGGCCTCATCTCAGAAAATGAATGCAGATGTACAGCTTGCGGAACGCTCTGAAAATAAAAATGTATTTGTGAAATTGAATAGCTGAATTTGAATTAATTTGTCTTTCACTCAGTTTTAATTCCTAGAATTTATAAGAATATAGTTGAATTCTTTGAAGTCAGTGAACTTAAGTGTGTTGAGGATTTTATTTATGTCAAAATAGCCTAATGTTAGCTAAAGTGATTGAAAGAGTATCAGATAATTATAAATAGTTTATCTAGACCAGCTTTTTAATTCCCTATGTCCTTTGCTTTAAAGCTGATTTTAATGAAGAAGATAGTCACATTTCCTCATCTCTTGTATATTGACTTTTAAATGTTCAGATAATTCATTTCTCAGTAATCAAAGCCCATGAAAATATCAATAGAATTATTCAAATCTCCTGTAAAATTTCAAAAGACTTTCCATAGTAAATGCCAAAACTAATGGCAGCACTTCATAGGAAGAGGTTAATCACAGTTCATTGTTTTGCTATTCACTGCAATGACGATCCTCATTATAAATGCATTTGGTATATATGTAGATGTAATGTGCAATTTTCATAGATCCACTACTCAAGTATTACAGCAAGAGATTTACAATTCTTTCTGTTGACTGCTGTTTGCAGAAGAACCAGGTACTTAATGAGTCTGCTCAAAATCATAGCTACAATGCATCTCTGCACTGACTGAAATAATTTTTGAAGGCTAATTCCTGCAAAGCCAGGCAGTGTAAAGTGTTAAGCATGACTGAGGAAAGGACAAAAATTCTCAATTCCATTTGAGAACTGTACTTAATTCTTTGGAGGACTGGAGATGGCTTTTGAGAAGTATGTGGTCTGTTGTGGAATCTTATGTTTGTGAACTTGTCAATATACTGACTGCTTTGGATGGTTACACATAGATGAATGTCTGGGATTAAAAGGAAATTTGTCTTATTCTTTAAAGGTAGAATTCTCTTTATTATGGCCCCCACAAAAATATTTACATTAATTTGCATCACTTGTCATGTGACTAATAAGCCCTGTGTTGTCTCAACATTGCAAAAAAAGTTATCCTTAGCAAACCTAACAGAATTCATTGCTCTCTTAATTCAAATACATAAAAATCCTCACCTCATAGTGATTAAATCTGTTCACAATACATTAAACAGTGCTGTCCATCAGGACTATTTACTGTGCTTGTTCACACCTCAGAAATCTAGTTCTCTACAGCATTGAGAATAAATTGAATTTTAATTTCAGATTTCATGTCTGGTGCCCTAGTTCTTGTTTATAAGAATCATAGATTATATTGGCCAAAATATTTTCTGCATGCCATTAATTGCATAGATGGTATCTCATGATATACACTGCAGTCACTGCATCCATGCTCAGAAAGAAGAGATACTGCTTATCTTACAAAATGCTAACATACAACCTGCAGCTTTATGTCAAATTTTCTAGAAGAACTCATTGTCACAGGGCACATAATTTAGCACAAGTTTGTGAGTCAGGCTGTGTGAGATTGCCATGTATCACAGTTACAGAGTGATTCTTTTATCCAGTCTTTCTCATGAAAATAGTGGGTAGACTGCAGCTGAGCATTGCTTTGACAGTTGGTGATCTTTGTAAAGGAGACTCAATGTCTTACAAGGAAACAGCACTGACGCTTGTTAAGAAAAACCTAAATAATTCTGGTACAGCTCTCCAGAGGTTTCATTCTGCTCATGTGCTGTGCAGTTCAAAAGGACGTCACCTTCTTTTAGTGTCTTTCCTACTTCTTCCAAAATTCCCCTATCAGCATAAACAGCAGTATCGTCAGCATAAAGAGATATGACTATCCTGGTGACCAAGGGGAAGTGATTGATCATCCAGAGAGAGAACAACATTAGGGACTGGCCACAAATATCTGTTTCCCTATATATTGCATGGTAAAGGAGAGAGAAGGTGCTCTTGACAGAAGGGAGCTTCTCTGCAAAAACTCTAAAGAAATAAGGCTCCTTGGTACTGATAAATTTTTTACACAGTTGTCTTCCAGAAAAAGTCTCAGTTGTCCTCAAGTATTAATACCTGTAATGAAATTCTCAGATTAGTAATTGCATAAATCCTTTCCTCAAAAGGAAGTTTCAGTCTGTGGGACCAAGCCTATTAAAAAGATTGTGTCAGCCACAGTCACCTTTACTTAAGCGGATGTCAGGTGCTATCATTCAAGTTAGAAGTCAACACAGTATGCAAAATATGCTTCTCTGAGGGACAAAATCTGACTCATTCTTTGCATGCCATTGTGCTGGGTGTGAAATAAGACACTGTGGGACTAGAGAATAAGGGCAAATTGTGGCAGGGAGGATAAAAGGGCTTCATGAAACCTTTTAATATGTTTTAACTAAGAGACTTCAGTCTGTACCTTGTTCTCAGTTTTGTAGTAACCTTTACGTGGTTTTAAAAGAGAGCAGATTTTCCATGTTCTTAATTTATATCATTTACCAAAGATCCCTGGGTTCAAATCTGTGCTAATTTACACAATACAAATCCTGTAAAGTCAATGGGCTGCATTGTAAATCAGACCATAAATCAGGTCAGAATTTGGTCCCTGACAAAGAGCCAATGAAAAGATGTTGCTTTAAATGATTCAAAACAAGCAGCTAAGCCTGTTGATTTTTATTTAATTATTTGGGTTTGATCTCAAAATGTTATTAAAAATTGAAACAGAATTATCTTTATTCTAGAAGATGAAAGTATTTAGCATAGCTACTTGCTTAGGACTTAAGAGAGAACCTGTAGTACTGATAGCTAGAAGTGATTCCTAAACAGTCCCCGAATATTAAAATATTCCATGAATGACAGAATCAAAATTTGGTACTAAATATCCAGATAAATTTGTAATACCTAAGCATAGGAGGGATAAAGAAAAACTTTTTTTTTGTTTTTTTAATTCTAGGATCTTCATGATTTCCTACAGTATTTGTTCCAAGGCCCTGGATATCTTTGCTATCTCCACATATTCATAATATATCATTTTGGATCAAATTAATGGCTACTTTTCATAGGTACAGTCACATCGATTTCACACTTCTGAATTTTGCTCTTTGCTGTGTATCTGGAGACCACTGATCAATATTTTCTGAAAACTGGCTTGCTCCCTTCTTAACAAATAACCATACCAGCCTCTGATATTTTCAGCTAGAACAAATTCCAGTTCGTAACTTCCATTTCTATATGTATATTATTCTAAATACAGGTAATATTCTCCAGATGGAAAGCAGGGTGTATATGAGGTTCTATAAATTGGTTTTGTGAGAAGTCCTTCTCAGCTAGTTATTACATCAATAAATCAAGAAGTATCAAATCTGTGAGCATTAATCAGATTTTGATAACATCTTCTAGAGTAATTTAGAACAGCTGACATAAAATAGCTATAATTTCACATTGTGGTGTTGTATTATGTGTTTCATGTTTCATAACATTTATTCTTAGTGAATGTCTCAACAGTCTCCTATTACTGTAATACCATTATCCTTTGACAGCGGCCTACTTTTTTATTCTACTGACATTAACTCTTAATTATCTTTTCTTTTTTTTTTCTTTTTTTTTTTTTTTAACAATAATAAATTAAAGTCAATGAGGATTATGGAAATCTCTCTGACTAATACCCTGTGACTGTTACCTTAAATGCTTAGGGGTATAAAATGAAATTTAGTGTGTATGAGCTCAAAGAAGCTATTTACTACTTTAACATTTTACAAGTCATACATTAACATTTAGCAAGTCATAAAAAATGTACATCTTTAAGTGATTTGTACTTAATAGGTTAGTGATATGCATTTTATTCAGGATGCTGGGGAAGGAATCTATAAAATAAAGGCATTTTGCATTGTCTGCAAATGGTTTATACTGCTGGTGGATGTACCATCAAACCCCAGAAAGAGACTGTTTTTCTCCTGTTTACTTAGCAGCTATTCTCCAAGGGAATGATAATATCCCCCATTAGCAAACTGATATGAACTATCTTAAAATTTTTCACCTGCTAGTAAACCAGTTGCAATTTAAGGAAAAAACTTAGATTAACAAGTGATAGACTCGGGTTATTGTGATTACATTGGACTAAATATTGCTATATAATGGCTGTGATTATCTGTCCTATTTCTTTTCAGAAGGTGACTGCAGTCATTTTTGGTTACTTTCTATATACACTGAAAAGATCTGTTATTAAGGACATAAATTTCATGTCGTAATCATGGTAACCAAACTCTGGACTGCTCTGTAATTAAATTCATTGTTAAACAAGTTGGTGCCACTAGGTGGTACCCAAGAGTATGATGCATAGGCAGCCGCTTTCAAAATATTTCTCATGTTTTGCAAGGGAAGAGGCTTCCATTGTGTTTCTGAAAAAGACTGTGAAATTCCCATAATCTTTCAGGTGGATATTAGAGACACGGAGAAATTAAAGCCAAATCTCTCACAGATGTAATCCTGTTCTTGCAGTTCCCATGCAGCAGCACTGAGCATGAACGCAGCTTTCTTTTCAAACTTAGATTATTAAATCCTAACAAAGAGGCATTCAAGGTAAAAAAGAAAGCTAAAAATTCTCCCTACAAAACCAGAATATGAATTAATTCATGTAAATTCTGAATTATTTTCAAATGTACTTTTGATAGAAAAAAAATGAAGATAGGTTTTCCAAATACATGGTTCCTATTAAATTATTTCCTCTGCTCTACTCATTATCATACAAGCTAATTTGGACATTCCACTATTTTGCTATTCGCATGTCTTTGGCACTGAAACCTGAAAAATTAATATGATGACAGAACAGAACAGAATGTTTAGACAGCAAAATACTGCAACAATAACTGATAAGGTGGTTCATTGAAAATGCTCATATAAAATATTGCAGTTTGTTTTAAAATAATTAATTTCAGACATGGCTCCTAATTCCATGACATTTCTCTCTTTTCTGATACAATTGTGTATTACTTTATACTTTAAATGGAACACATTTTAAACTCATGAAAAGTCTTGAATTGAAATCCACAGGATAGTTTGGCTTTTCCTTTGGGCGATCTCCCAGGAACCAGGTTGGTGTCGCAATATCTCTTCAGTGGAGTTTCTGTCGCATTGCACTGCTGCAGAGTGATCTGCATGGCATATGTGGCATTTAAAAAGTGTAAAGTTACTGTGATAACAGGGAATATGTGCTTCAATCCTGATGCTGTCTCAGGAGGGGCATTAAGAAGAGTTCCTGGAAGAATTAATATCTTCATGTGACTAAGAAGAATTTTGTCATTGTGTGGTATTTAATAGTAATGCTTTTGAAAAGTTGGGTTTTTTTTTTCCAGTTAATCTTTAAAACAAAAATATTGGTTAGATAATCCCATATTTCCTCCAAAATAAGGCACTTTTTAATTCACTTTGATAAAATCTGTCCTTGTCCCTCATAACTTGCTTTTTAGCTGAGTCATTCCCTTCTGTCTAGCTTATATTTGGAGAGGAAAGGAAAAAAGGTATTATAAACACTGTCAGATTTTTCTTGTACCTTTGCATTCTAGATTAAGAAGTACCCAGTTCCATGAACATACAAACACAGAAGTATTTCTCAGGTCTTGAATGCAAACAGTACTGTAGATGCTTCTGCATCAACTTTGTGTCCCTCCTATCTCCTCTCCAATCTTGCCCTCCTTCCATGGAATAAAATCATAGAACTCTTTAGGTTGTAAAAGACCTTTAAGATCATAGAGTCCAACCGTAAATCCAGTGCTGCCAAGTCCACCACAAAACTGTGTCCCTAAGCACCACATCTATACTCTTTTAAATCCCTCGAGAGATGGTGACTCTGCCACTTCTGGGGGCAGCCTGTTCTAACGCTTGGCAACTATTTTGGTGAAGGATTTTTTTCTAATATAAAAAACTGTTTCCTCTTGTCCTATCTCTTGTTATCTGGGAGAAGAGTTCAGTCTCAACCCCACCTCACTACAATCTCCTTTCAGATAGTTGTAGAGAGTGATAAGGCCTCCCCTCAGCCTCCTTTTCTCCAGGCTGACCAAACCCAGTTCCCTCAGCTGCTCCTCACAGAACTTGTGCTCCAGACCCTTCACCCTTCATTGCCCTGCTTTGGACATGCATGTCAGGAGCACAAAATACAGCATTTTAAAAACTATTCCTTTTATTACATGGACAGTACTGCTATTTCAATGCACAATATAACATAAATACTGTTCTAAAATCTTGGAAAAGAAACTTTTTTCCCCTACCAGTTACAGAACAAGTAAACATTTGCATGTTTTGATCCTGAGCTAGCTTTCCAAATCTTGATTCAATATATATAACTATATATACACATATATATAATAGCTGCAATTTCCTTTGGGGTTAGAAACATTTTTTTCTCAATTGATAATTTTGAGCATGTCCTAAAGCTAACAAAACCCCAGGAAGAAAATAATGCAACATCCTATTGTGACTAGTGCTGCTGGTAGCACACAGTGACATCTGTCATGCTGTTGCTTCTCAGGTTTACTTTTTTCCCCAGGGTGCTATACTCTCTGCCTCCCGAGACGATGACAGAGTTAAGACCTATCACTCTTTCATCTTCCATAGGTAATTCAGCACCTGTAACTTCCAGGTTAAAAGACCGTGGGGAATTTGAGCAGCCCACTGAGGAAGGAGAAGTATCATAGTTAACATTCCAGCTGATTTCAAAGCACAGTAGGTTAAACCTGTTCATATGGGTAATGAAGCTAAAGACAGGTCAAGGGAAGCTTATAAAATTGAGAGCTGTACTGTTTGCTGGATTTTTTACTACAGAAACTCTTGTCACGGAGACCTTAGACACCCTTCGTTCATCCCTTCTGGCACAGTGGGTTTTCTAATTAAATGCTCAGCACATGTGTTCTATTTTCACTTAAAATCCAAGAAAAGCAGAAGACAAATTAATATGAAATTGTCATGCTACAATTCATAGTTTTGTTGAATTTTTTTTTTTCTTTTAGTAAATTGAATATAATATGAAATATCAGAATAGTTCCTCTGACACTGGGTCCTAACAATATTTCTCATGTCGTTGTACAATGTACTAAACGAAAAGAGAGCACAATGACATTGTACTTTGCTTATTTTTACTAGTATGTTTTCGGGTATCCTGACTATATAGTTTGAAAAGATCTTAGCTGGGTGAGGTTGTATAAAAACTCAGGCCTGAGGAGAAAGCTATAACTACCCTGCATATCTATCTCAATTTAATGACTGTAGTTGAAGAGAGAAAAGAGACAAAATTATTTTCAATAGATTTTACACATAACTTGACATCCAATCGAGTGCATCAACATTAGCAATCAATTAGTAACTGAGTGCATAGTTTTGAATAGCTGTAAATTACTATATACGCTCACAGGTCTTAAGCAAACCTCCAGAGGAGGTTCACTTTTTTCACTAATAAAGCAGCTAAAACCATAAAGCTACAACTGGGAAAAATGTTCAAATTAACTTAATCTATTTTAATTTTAAAATGCACAAATCTTACTTTGAGTGAAAACAGCAACAAAAGCAACACAATTCTTTCCAAATCTCTCTAGACCATTTAAAATAGTTCCCACTTATAGAGCAGAAAATCCTTTTCTCCATCTCTTTCTCTCTTTTCATCTGAAATGTCTGCTGCTCCAGTTGCACTTGAAGACTTTATGGATTTTTTTTCTGTTTGACTCTGATTTCCCTTTGCACTGCAACTATAGCATGTTTAAGTGATAATAACTCCCTTATTTCTCCATCCCCATAAACTTGCCTCAATCTGATTGAATTCCCTAAGAAAATATACTACGAAAAAAAATGACCTTAGGCAGTTTTCTTTATTGCCTTTCAGCAACTCTGAGGCACATATGTTTTTTGAGTTAAGTATATATCTGACAGATTCCTGGTCATCATCAGGAACAGATCTGCTAAGTAAGAGAATGCGATTTTAAGCATATTCTCTTAACTTTATGTCATTAATGGTACATACTTCACTAGAATTTTCTTTAGAAGCATTATGTCAAATGCTGACTTCATTGCATATATGTCACGCACTGATATCATTATTATTACTCAAGTTTTACTGGAAAGAAGTTGGGGCAAAGTATTTAATTTACTTAATTAATTGCTAACAGTTTGACCAAGTATATCTTCCACAGAGAAGATGAGAGTACAATGAAGTGAGTAAAATTTCAGAGGGCTTTAGATCAGGCATTAAGTAAAGCAGTTATACCTTTTGGAAAAATGAATGTCATCTAATACAAAACTTCTTTCTTTTAGCCAGAAAATTTGTTAATATATTTACTTATGCTGAAATACAAGCAAAAGAGAGACACAAGGGCACCCAGCATTCCTTTTCCCTCCATTTTGAGTATGCATAATTCACCTTTAAAATCAGGTTGTTTAGAAAAACATCATTATATTGATGAAAATTCTACTACACTGGGATAGTGAAATCAGAATGAGTGTCCCTTGCTATGGTCCTGAAGAAATATCAGATGGCTGGTATCTCTCTTCTGCAGGTATTTACAGAGAAAGTAATTCTACTCAGAAGAGAAGTCTCATTAAATACTTGCATTTATTCAGGCAGTTTTACCAAAGAATTTACTAAAGAAGGAGCTGATTATGAACAGGGCCTTAGTAAATATACATGTTTATGTCTATTTCTCTCTCTTATCTCTCTAAGTAGCCATTATATCTGTCTATCAGAGTCAATATTGGTTTTCTCATTTCTTCCTTAGTTAAAATTTGGAAGTGGAAGAGAATGTTAGTTTTCATTATTGTAATTTACAACACTTACTTAAAAATATAAAACTGTAGAAAGACAGAACATCCTCTTTGTCTGACTACACATCCTACCTTTTCTTACAGATAAAGAGCACAATGATGTGCACCCACTTAGACTTCATTCCAAAAATTCAACTGCTAAGACATATTGGTTTACTTATTTAGGAGCTTGTGGAGGATCACAAGGACAGCATGGGTTCATGTAGGTAATTTACACATCTAAAATGCATTGGGAGCCAGTTCTACTTCTTGAGGCAGCAACAAAACTTCTTCTGCCCTTTAGCACATATCAATATGCAAAAATCTGGAGTTGAGCCATTGAGTTTATCCTGGGAATTTCTTTTGGCTTCTCTAGTGGCTGCTTGTCTCTTTGCTGCCTGGGAAGCCTAAGACATTGGTGGTTTGGGGTGCTCCTTGACCACCTGCTAGCCTCTCCATGTTGTTTCTCACTACTTGCTTACAGTTATTCTGCAGGAGGTAAAGCTGTATGAAAGCTGTATTTACCAAAAATCTCCCATTCCTTTGTAGTTAAAGGATAGGAAGTTCACTCATATCTTACAGGCCATTTTAACTCCTCCAACCTGAACTATGAAAAGGAAATTTAATTAAGACCTGAGTCAGTCAGAATTATACATTTCATTCACAAAATGTCTAATGAAATTTATAACTCTATGTTACATTAAAACAAATAATAATAATGTTAAGTTAGCAAAATCAAGCACTTAGAAGCTTGGAAATGCCATAAAAAACATTGCTACTTCATGCCACATCTAACTAAGCCTTCTTCTGCATATGAAATATAATAATGTATTTAATAATAATTAGCTTTTCATAATAATAATAATAAGCTTTTCATGCCTTTTTCCACAAAACTTCTCCCTCGCTCCTTCCCAGTCTCCATTTGCTTTATCTCACCTGTCCTTAAATCTTACTTCTTCATTCACCCTTACTTTCCTCTTGATTTTTTTTACATCTCTGAAGCCATTGAAATCTCCTCTTTGGTCATTCCTCAGAGGAAGTAATTCTTGTTAAGTATCAGGCAATATGGAGTATGTGATGAAGGGCAGGCTTGAAGCCACTGGTACTCAGAGAGGATGCAACGTCAGGCAAGGGATGCAATAATGAATTTAACTCTGCCTCTTGCAGGTTTTTTTAACTACCACTACTAAAAGTTTGTGCTATGGTTTACCCTGTATTTGAACTAAGGGCAGATTATCACCTCGATAGGTATTCACTTTGGGAAAAAAAATCTATTTAAAGCTAGAGCAGTTACACTGCAGCTTGAGTCCCACTTGGTGACGTCAGTGCATCTCATTGCGGGATCTGGCCTAGGTGAGTTAGGAAGAAAACCAGTAAAATGGATGATACCCAAAATACTGTCAAAGGAGATTATTTTTTTGCGAATGCCTGTCAAGTATACAACCTTAGGGCTTGCTCCTAACAACAGAAGGTAAAAGATTTTTAAACAGATGTGCAGTTTTAAAATTGACAGTGTCCCTTTAACAGCTTCCACAGTTGGAGAGTTTTATGTAGGCGGGTGAATCTGATGCTAAATAGTTAAACTTGTTTTAACTAAGAACTTGTGATTTCCAAAAAAAAAATATTGCCTATAGAAGAAAGTAACGGCAATTGGGAGCAAAGCGCAAAGGAATAGGACTGGTATAATTTATTCACTTTCAAGAATGCTTCTCTATAGGCTTGATTTTTCTTCTTTTTTAAAAATGTAAAGCATTAAGTCAAGTTTCTGGTATGTGTCTCTGTCAAAACAAAATGTTCCCACTACGGCTACACAGTGAGTTCAGAGATGTTGGGAAACATGCACTGAGAACATAGTGTTTAGGAAATACATAGCAAGTGTATAGGAAAACTTATATTATAGCAGTATATGTAATTTTAATATCAAATTCATGCCACCTCTCCTACCATCTTATTCTCATTCATGATTTTTAAGGCTGAACAGGTGTTGTAACTGATCATTGAGCTGTTCTTGTATGCTGTCTGTGCAGGGTATTTCAGCCTTCTCCATTGTACGAATCCTCTTCTTCACCTTCCAAGACTGCAACTTCTATCCACTAATCATAGACTCATAGAAACATAAAATGGTTTGGGTTGGAAGGGACCTTAAAGATCATCTAGTTCTAACCCACCTACCAAAAACCACTAAACCAGGTTGCTCAAAGCCCTGTCCATCCTAGCCTTAAACACTTACAGGGACGGGTGTTGTGGGACCTCATCATGAATATGGTGAACAGCACTGCACCAGCTACTAAGAAGGGGAAAAATTATTACTACAGCTGAACTCAGGACAATGGGGCAGCCACAGCTTCTTTGGGCAGCCTGTGCCAGGGTCTTACAGGGAAGAACGTCTTCCTAACATTTCATCTAAATCACCCCTCTTCCAGTTTAAAGCCATTTCCTCCTTGTGCTATCTCTCCTGCCTCGGTAAAAAGACCCTCTCCAGCTTTCTTGTAGGCCTCATCTGCTACTAGAAGGCTGCTCATGTGTTTGACACCTTTATGTTCTCCAGATGACAAAAGTGCAATGCATTTCAATAATGCTTGTCCTTACAGTACCTAAGACATGGAACTGATCTTCAATCAGTGTGAGGAGGTATGGGGCCTCCAGTATTAGGTGCTTAATGATTTTGTGCATTGACCAGTATGTACTGTGCTTTACTGGCACATCTGTGTGCAGTGTGTAAAGCCACTGTGGGCTGTTTCTGGGCTTGCAAAAGCTTATAGATAG
Source organism: Myiopsitta monachus (assembly GCA_017639245.1). Classification (NCBI taxonomy): domain Eukaryota; kingdom Metazoa; phylum Chordata; class Aves; order Psittaciformes; family Psittacidae; genus Myiopsitta; species Myiopsitta monachus. Next base: position 53,207,426 of record CM029921.1, read on the forward strand.
CACATGCAAATATATTCCCATTAATTAGAATAAATGACTGCATGGTTGAATGGTTAACTAGTTCCTTAACTCCCAGAGAAGAAAGATCTTGCACTGTCAAACATTGCAGAATTTGCATCTAAGGGAAAAATTTTAGGTGTCTGTATTTTACCAACAATTAAATAATGGAGCTGGTGCTTTCCTTGCACATTTGCAATTTGAATCTGAAATTTTGGACCACCACAACATACGTTGGTTCCCATCATGTAGAGTGATTCACAGGGATGGAGAAAGTGACCTTGGGTGTGATGATGGCAGAATTTAGAACAAGAATTAACTACATCACCTCCCAGAAATTGTTGGCTAGTGAGAATAATTTTTTGGGCAGCCTTTGCCACTGTACAGCATAAGGCAATATTAGATGTGACTCTGTGTGTAACCAGAGGGGAGTGAAGCAAAGGAGCCAGGCCAACAAAACCGGGTGAGAAAGCCATGAGGCTTGGATTCAACAGTTCACAGTCATCTCCTCAAAAGGAGAGTGCAATTAAAACTTGGACTGCATTTTCACATATCACGCTGTAGTTGTCAGCCAAGGAAAGCGGGTAGCACAAGCAGCCTTCTCTGCAGGGCAGCACTGCCAGAGAGACACTGTTCCTTCTGGGTCAAAACCAAACCACTGCCTAAAATAATAATAATAGAAAAAATCAACAATCACGATAATCCAGACTTAACACATCCAATTCCACTTCTTCTTCTCTGTCCGGAAAGTAGACTCTGCTATTGTTCAGCCCTGCTGTGAGTTCTTGAAGAACAATCACTGGCCATGGGGGAAAGCCAAGAGAATACACAGAGACAGAATACACTTACATTCATAAAACTGAAGAACAATCATCCCAGGAATGGATTTGGAAAAAAAGTTCAACTAAAGGGAACTTCTGCAAGTCATCCTCTCCTCACAAGCCTCTGTGCTGAAGGAGGGTTGGTCTCTTGCACACAGGCTGCCTTGTGCTCCTGTCGTAGGGATGCTGTCTGACAAAGAAATAAGCCCTTTAAAATAAACTGTTTAATATATTTAATAGACTGACTATATATTTATGACCAGCGTTTTAATCTGCTTCACCTCTGTGAAAGCAGTGTATCAAGTGCTCTCACACCCATGCTGTTGTGGGTATACCTGTAGTACCCTGTTATTGCATGATTTAAAACTTTTTTGACTAGACTACATAGAAGAATATATTTTAGAAACAGTTTATACCTAAGAACTTTAAGGATAATTGTAAGATTTGTGTTTTGATGAAGACTATTTGTTGTGATTTGTGCTGTCTCTTGGTAAAGCACATGGACAGTAGGTGGCATATCTGTGAAAATACCTAATTAAAAATAAGAAAGAAATAAATTATGTAAATTGAAATACTAAGGGTTTCACCATGACTGTTTTGAATCTACAGCACACCAGCAGTTTCTATGTCAGTGGGATGGTATGACTTTGAGCTTTTCACTCAGACCAAATTTAATTTCTGCATTTCTCAAGCTTCTTTCAAGTCAGGCTGGCCACCAAATCACCCCCTTTTCTTGGAAGTCTCATAGCGACAAAAGTCACTATGACCAGATATGTAGACTCAGGAGTGGAAAAAGCTATGCTCCCCATTAATCATATTTTGGAATACTGCATTACTCTTTCAGTGTACTGAAATTTTTGTTACTCATTGCATTGTCTGCTGCGTAAAATTTTGGTGAGAAGTGGTACGAGATAGCCATCTGAAGAAGAGGAATGCTGCTGTTGATTTAGCTTTCTGGTTATTAGAATAATTTAATACCAACATGAATAACCAACAACACCCTTTTGTGGATACCTTTATGGATATAATGAAAATGATATCCCCTCAAAAGTAATGAAAGCTAGTAGCCCTAAACCTGCTGACTGCTTCAGAGGAACAGGATGAGTACTCTACCTTTTTCATGGAGATACTCCACTCCAGTCAAGGACAAATCTGCTCAGAGCAGCTTGGCAGAATCAGACTTAAAGTTTTCAAAAACAATTCCATGACAGATAATAAAAAACTCAGTTATAAGTCACATAACAATAAAAAATATGACAGGAAGAGAAAACAACTCATGAGACACCTATTATCCAAAGTTATTTCCAATTACAAATTGCAGCACAGCTTGAGCACCTGGGCTATTCACGTACAGTATCCCACAAGCCGATTACAACATCATGATATGAGTGATACAATGACTAACACAGTATCAGTACCACCATCTCTCACTCTATTCTTTCAGTATCATGTAAGTGGGAAGTGTTTAATTAGAAAGCTTTCAGTATTCATGTTATAGCTTAATAGGCTTTTCTAGTTTATAACAACCTTATTATATGTTGAGAATAGATGCTTAGCCAACCAAAAAATATCCTTTTTCCCCTTCTTGTCTTTTAAGAAAAACAAGCAAATATATTTCACATCCCTTTAAATGCTGTTATTAGATTGTATGCATTTCAATAGAGCTGTGTCAATTCAGTTAGTGTAAGGGCAAGAGATCTTAAATTATATTCCAATTTTGTGAATGTAATATCATGGGTAAAACAGGGTAATTACAGGTTACAAATGCAATTTTTGCTGGTGCTTTCGTGTCACTCTGGGCAAATGTGAGAGCAGCAAAACTCCTTGTGTACAGCAATGCTTAATCAAATTATTAGCATTTCATCCAAATGAAGTTCTTGCATTAATATTCAACATATGTACTCATTTCTTGCAGCTCCAGCAAAGTCACTGGCTCCCTACCTGTTACCTCTTGAATAAGTTAAAAGTATTACAGGAAGTTTCATGCCAGAATTCCTCTTTTTTCCTTCTTTGACATGAGAGTTGAAGGGAATTACACTGCATGGAAAGTGAAATGCTCATTAAACATAAAGCTTTCATTTTTGTTTCAAGGAAACTTGGAGTGTAGGTGATGGTGTTTTGCATCCTTTATGTTCCAAAAATCTTTCCCTTGCCTTTCTTAATAGCTATTGGGAAGCAAGAGAATTTACCTAAAAGAGACTCCTTGACTCCCTAAAGTATTAATCAACTTTTTCCTCAGACTATCTATTCAAGATATGAGCTTATTTTTGAAAATTAAAATCTGGAGCTTGCTTTGGGTTATCATTGTAGGCAAGGACAGACAAAAATATTATAAATACTCTCACCCTTGTTTTAGAGGAAAATTTTACGTAGTAGGTTTTTTAATATATTATGAGGGGTTACAGTATTAGGAAGGGTTTTTTTACGTAATACCTGAATAAGTTTCATTTGATTTAGTTTTGTAAGGTTCTAACATGCTCTGGGAAGTGTAACTTTAGCGGGAAATCTGATCCCTGCCAAGTATTATCACTGCTATGCTGAACTTTTACTGTGTAATGTGCTTAGGATGGCCATCCTCCAGCTATGATCCCACAGTTGATACCTAGGAGTATATGGTAAGTTTCAAAACGTAGCAGCTTTGAATTTCACCTCTCCTTTGAGGATAATTAGCCTCAAATTCTCACTGAAATGGTAAAAGATAAAAAGCAAAATTAAAAAAACATAAAGCCCTTTCATTTTCCCAAAGCAGCATAGGGCCTTAAAAGTGTCAGGAACAGATGGGTGCTGCGTGGAATTTTTTTTCAACTTTTTCACATTAAAATTATCCTGGGTTCAGCAGCGACAGTCTTTTTTTTTGTTTTTTTTTGTGTCCTTCTTGGTAGCTGGAACAGCACTGATAACACCAGTGTTTTCAGTTACTGCTTGGTAATGTTTTGGTCTGACCAAGGACTTTTTGAGTCTCATGCTCTGCTGGGGAGGAGGGGAAACCAGGAGGAAGCAGAGACAGGACACCTGACCCAAACTGACCAAAGAGGTATTCCATACCACAGCACGTCATGCCCCGGATGTAAAAAATTGGGGGCAGAAATCCGGAAGTCTCTCTCTCTCTCTCGGCTCAGTCGGGTGGTGAGCGGTTGTATCCTTTTCCCTTGTATTTCCCTGGTCATTATTATTACTGGTGGTAGCAGTAGTGATTTGTGTTATACCTTAGTTACTAAACTGTTCTTATCTCAACTCGTGGGAGTTACATTCTTTCGATTCTTCTCCCCATTCCCCCCCCCCCCCCCATAGGAGTGGGGGGAAGAAAGAGGGAGAAGTGAATGAATGGGCTGCGTGATTTACAGCTTAAGCCATGACAAAAATAAAAATTATTATCCTTTTATCCACAGGGCTCTGCAGGAGCATGCGTATTGGAGGAGAGTCAGTTCTTGTTTGTACTCCTGCATCGCTTCCCCTTTCTCATCCACAGACATTACCTTTCCTCCCACTTTCGGTTCTGCCAACCGCAGTTATTAATGCCAGTACCTTTGAGACCCCTCTTTTGGAGCTGCTAGTGCCTATTTTCTTCATTATCAGCTTCCACTCTGTGTTTTCCAGGGAAGTTTTTCGTAGCTGCCAAGTCCAAAAAGGAGTTTTTTGGTTGTGGTTAAAATGTTAAAACGTAACTTTACGTTGCAATTCGGTATGTTCAGCCATAACTCCGGAGGGTAAAAAAGTTCTTTACAAAAGCTTAAAGCATTCCTGCCAGTGCGGTGAAAGCAAATACAGTCATTAGGTTTTTGTGTGCAGGTTAACTCATAGGAGTGCTTTGCTTATAAGAAATCAAGAGCAGGATTGATGAGATGTTTAATATGTTATCTACATTCATAAAAATAGAATGCATAATGATACTTCTTAGAGTTTGTTTCTGGAACTACTTTTATGTTCTGTTTTCATCATCATTGTAAAGAAGGTAAAAATAGAAATAAGAACCTGCATTTTTAATGTTGCTGTTACCTGACATGAGGAAAACTGGTCTTTAAATGTTTAGAGAGTTACTTGATCCTTTAATTTCAGTATTAATTTCCAGTAGGTCAAAATCCTACTGTCTTTCCTAATAAACAGATTTATATTTTTATATCATCTGAAGCATGCGGTAGTAAATATAGTTAATTGTGTATTAAGGTGTTCTGTTTATGATGCACACTGACTTGTTAAACATGAGGTACTCCATATACGCAAAGCCTGAAATTGTCTTGCTTCTGCTGGTTTGGTTGTCAAGCAAATAATCTTTGTGAACAAGACATAATACGACTAGACAGATATGGCTTCTTCAGTATGAAGTTCACTTTGTACTAATGTGCAAAGATATAATATTGCTATTTGTGTATCTCCTTAAGACCATACTTGATAAATGAAGAGATGTCTTGCAAACTCCATGTTGGTGATTCTTGCCTGTTTATTGTAAATCAGTTTCTATTCTCCTTTATGAGCTATGGTTACTTATGAAAATTGAGTTTTTCAAAAGGGAAGAGAATAAGAAAGGAAAAAAGTTCTGATTTTAAGTTTTGGTGGAGAAAACTTGTGAAAGATATCTCTGTGATCCTGAAGGTTTAACATCAGAAGTAATTTGTGAGAACGCTCATTTTTTTCAGGAGGCTAATCTAATGATCAGGTCTGGCTTACCATTTTAACAGCTGCACCTTTCCTGACACCCATAGAATTATTCATAAGGCTGATGTCAGGCTATTCCAATATAAGTAACATTGGTGGGATTAGGCCATTATGAGCCAATCTCACGCCTACTGGAAACACGATTTTGTTATTAGCAGGAAAAGTATACAGATAGGCCTTTTGATTGCATTTAAAATATTCTGGTTTATATTTATAATTTGGTTTGTGTATATTCTACTCTGCGTAAATCAGATAATTTTGTAGTGTCTGTTCCTGTGACTGTGAATATGCCTGTATAAATGAAACATAATATGTTGCTTTGAGCGCATGATGGAAGCTTGCACATTTTTCTATAAGTTACAGATTTATGCAAGTCACACTGACTTTTCTTATGAATTCTTTTGAATATATTTAACATATATTATTTTGTATAAAAATCCTACTTTTCCCAAATGCTTTTGTTTGTTTGCTTGTTTCTTCTTGTTTTCATCTGCATTGCTCGCTACTTCTCTGCTATTTGGCTGATATCTGCAGGCTCTCTCTAAAAGCAAACAAACAGCCCTGATGCACTGCACTGTAAGGTTACAGATGAATAGCAAGAGACATATATAAGACATAGGTAGCATTACAATAGAGAAAAAAATCTGATGCATTACTATTGTCTGCATGACCTCCCTCTGAAGCAATGAGAGCACCAACTTTGATATAATTATTCCTGAATGTGCCAAAGCAGTACTTTCTGAAATAGCCCGTGTCAAACATGATGAATGACCAATTCTGTAATGTCAGTCCCAGTGGTAATTCCAACAATGGCACAACCTACCCAACCCCGGGTTGTCTGTAAATCTAGCTGAGGAGAGGGGCTGAGAGGGACTATGGGCACCAGCTCTTGTCTGCGTAACACAGGACTTCGATTTTGTCGGCCTTTGTCCTGCTTCAGTTCAAAGCAGAGGCACTTGGAGCAAGTAATCCAAAGTAAGTAATTAATGAAGTAGTTTATACATATATATTTTCAAACTAACCGCCAAAATACAAACAGGCTTTAACACCATTACAGCATTTCCTTTTCTGTTAGTTATAGCTTTTTGTGGTATTTTTAAGGGAAGTATACGAGTATTTTACACTAAATTCACTTTTGTGAACAAGTTTGCACAAAGTTAAAAATTCTTCATGCCTGGGGGTGGTATTCAGTAATCTATCTGGGCTGTAAAGTCACTTTCCTTAAACAGTAACAATTTCTATTTCTGCCACTGAACACCTACTTCGGCAGGGTCCCAACACCAGACTTGCTGCATTCCAGGAGCTAAATCATGCAAAAATACCACCTCAGTGCTACAAAGGGAATTCCTGATGGAGCGAAGTAGTGCAATGCAGTACTTTGCCTCTCAATATGCATCTATCTGGACTGACTATGCTACTGCTCATCAAAGAGGAGTCCCATAGGGTTTAAAACATAAGGTATTCATCTTATGTTGATGACTCACCTTTATCATTTCAGTGTCTACGGTATCACAATATTCCTTTGTTAAATCTATTCTGAGCTTCTGTTTACAGGTTTCCATTCCAGTAATACCGCTTTTCCCTTTTAGTTCACCTAAAAAAATCTTTGCTTATTCCAGAAAAACACAAAGAATATGTGGAATGTAAGAAGCCTAGCAGGTGTTAAATAAAATAATAATTTCTCAGACTTATCTTGGTATTTAGAATCATAGAATAGTTAGGGTTGGAAAGGACCTTAAGATCATATAGTTCCAACCCCCCTACCATGGGCAGGGATACCTCACACTAAACCATGTCATCCAAGGCTATGTCCAACCCGGCCTTGAACACTGCCAGCGATGGAGCATTCACAACTTCCCTGGGCAACCCATTCCAGTGCCTCACCACCCCTACAGGAAAGAATTTCTTCCACATATCCAATCTAAACTTCCCCTGTTCCAGTTTGAACACGTTACCCCTTGTCCTCTCACTACAGCCCCTCATGAAGAGTCCCTCCCCAGCATCCCTATAGCCCCCCTTCAGATACTGGAAGGCTGCTATGAGGTGTCCACGCAGCCTTCTCTTCTCCAGGCTGAACAGCCCCAACTTTCTCATCCTATCATCATACGGGAGATGTTCCAGTCCCCTGATCATCCTCATGGCCCTCCTTTGGACTTGTTCCAGCAATTCCATGTCCTTTTGATGCTGAGGACACCAGAACTGCACACAGTACTCCAAGTGAGGTCTCACAAGAGCGGAGCAGAGGGGCAGGACCACCTCCCTCGACCTGCTGGTCATGCTCCTTTTGATGCAGCCCAGGGTACGGTTGGCTTTCTGGGCTGCCAGCACACACTGCCGGCTCATGTTCATTTTTTCATCAACCAACACCCCCAAGTCCTTCTCCTCAGGCCTACTCTGAATGTCTTCTCTACCCAACCTGTATGTGTGCCAGGGATAGCTCCGACCCAGCTGTAGGACCTTCCACTTGTCACTTTGTAAATGTTCACATTTGGTTATTTTTATAACAAAAATCAAGCCCAGTCATAAAAATCATTATTCTTCTTATGCTGGCTTATGCAAATTCTCGTAGCTTCAGATTTCATATGAATTGCGATATAAAACATGCAATCAATAATAAATGACATTTAATACAGATACGTTTTTTGGAAAGTTGTTTTTCCATCACTAATTAACTCTTCCAAAGTCCAGCTGAAGATGTAATAAAAAAGGTACTAGCATTGGAGATCAATTATTATAATAAAGCTTTATTTGGGATTTAAAAATTAAATTTTTTTGTTCTTTAGATTTAAATGAGGAATTATTCCTCTTCCTTTGCTTGCAGGTCCTGTTTGCAAATCTCAGACTGAAAAATGGCTGTTCTCGTTCCACACTAACCAATGTTTGAGGAGCATTTTTAAGCTTCTAGGTTCTTATGTAGAGATTTTATTCAAAGAGTGAAAGCATTTCTGTCATGGGTTCAGCAGCAGCAGTCATTTTTCTCCTTCTTGGTAGCTGGTGCAGCACTGTGTTTTTAATTTTGGGCCTGGGAACAGTGCTGATAGTACCAGTGTTTTCAGTTACTGCTTGGTAGTGTTTTGGTCTGACCAAGGACTTTCTGAGTCTCATGCTATGCCAGGGAGGAGGGGAGCCGGGAGGAAGCAGAGACAGGACACCTGACCCAAACTGACCAAAGAGGTTATTCCATACCACAGCACGTCATGCCCAGGATGTGAAACTGAAGGGCAGAGACCCGGAAGGGTGTGGTGGTGGTGCAGTGGGGGTTCGCTGCTGGGGGGTGCACTGGCTGGGTCGGGCTTGGTGAGCAGTTGTATTCTCTTTCCTTGTGTTTCCCTCGTATTATTACTGGTGGTAGCAGTAGTGATTTGTGTTGTACCTTAGTTACTAAACTGTTCTTATCTCAACCTGTGTGAGTTGCATTCTTTTAATTCTCCTTCCCACCCCCCCGGGACTGGGGGAAGAAAGAGAGGGGAGTGAGTGAGAAAACGGGGAGGGGGGGGGGGGTAGTGACTTAAACCACGACAATTTCAAAGAGTACTTTTTCCATAGCCAGTTGTAAATATAAAATTTGAAGCATGCCAGTCAGATTTAAGATCTAATATAATATTTCAATCTTAAGCCATCATTGTTTCAAAGAACAATGTCATTGATTAGAGTAACAAACCAGGCTATAATGGACTCAAATCAATATAATGCAATTAAACCACATAAAATATGCAGAGCACAATGGCATTTTGGCTCTTCTAACTACTTTATTCTTATACTCATATTCAGTGCTGTCTCAAAGCATGGGCCCAGGGGGACCATCTCACAGTCCCCTGATTTGAAAGGGATCCTGCAAAGCACTGCTCACTACCTAATGCTCATGCATTGATACCCATCTCAGTTCTCTTGGTACTCAGCGAATAAGGTGTGGAGTCTGCACAAGAGTTCAAGATGCTCAAGATAGTTATGTTTGTTCATATAAACAGGAGACCTTAATACATTGTTCTTTAGAATAAATTAATTAAAAGTAGTTTGGTTGGAAGAGAAATTACAAAAAAAAAAAAAAAAAGACAAAACCCTTTGCAAATGATACAAAAGCAGTTTTAAAGGCTTAAAAATAAAGCTAATTATTTAAAATAATTCATAACACTTCCCACTATCAAAATCCTGCATAAAGCAAATGGTTCATACACAGTAGTGAAAAGTAGAATACCCTTATCTGAATACAAAAGGCCTTTGAAGCATTTAATGCTTTTAGGCTGCAGTTTGGCAAGGTGTGTGGCCTCCGTGTTTGCTAATAACATATCAACATTGAGGATTGGTCTTTTAATGAGTTTTTCCTCAAACATTTTTCTTTAATTCCCTTCTGATCATACAAATTCTTTCATTATGCATATTAGCCCTGGAGTAGATAACTACACTGTGGGTTTTTACGTATGAATAGCTTTAATTCTGTCAGTTTAGCTTTATTCTGATGATATGCTAAAGCCAAAGATACAGTATTCTGTTATAAACCTGTTTAAAGTATCTGACAGATTTCAGCTTTTGGAAATTCTTTAAAGTTTCTGGGAATAAAACAACCTCCCACCAACTTAATTTTGCAATAGATAGTTGCTATCAATTTTAAGTACTTCACAAATGTATTGTTTTCTATATCAATACAAAGCATGTCTGGACATTTTAAAATGAGAGGCTACAAAAAAGTTGTGCCTGAGCCTTCTCTGGGAATCTAGACTGTCATATAAATTTTTCGTGGTGACTTCTAGTGGTGGCCCAAAGGTCAGAAGACTGTGTTATGTTTAATGTCAGCTGTACAATGGAAGTATTGTGGCCATTAAATACGAAGGACCAGAAAGTATGTGCTACCCAAATAACTTCTATAGACTCAAAAAGAAAGAGCTGGTTTAGAGATGAGTGTCTCAATCCAAGTATCATGTTTCCATGAGTTTCTAAAAGAAAAAAATAAATATCTCTTGAACTGAACCTTATCTTCAGCTGGTGTAAAGACCCACCCACTCTGTGCAACACGGCTGACTCACTGTGGCTGAACTTATAGTTGTGAATACAAATTGCCAACATATCTAATACCACAACTGAGCATAGAACACGGCCCCCAAAGCATTATATTGTGGGATTGGTTGGTTTTATTTTTTGATAGGATTGAAATGTTTTTCGGAAATTGTACCCCTTTCTTCAAAATATGCGATTCTCAGAACTGTGAAGAATGCATTGGTCTCCTTGGGTTTTGTTTGTGTATTTGATTTACTTGCAACAGAGCTTTCTTATTTATTTTACTTGAAAGAGAACTTTGTTATTTCACCTTTTCATTAATTTGAGACAGTAGATGTGGTCTGGCTTTATTTCAGAGACGTCTTGACAGGCTCAGACAGTGGAAAAATTAGAAAATATGCTATTGAGGAGAAATCTTTAAAAGTAAATTAAAAATCACAAAATTGTGAACTGAAATGAATATATACTCCTGTCCTAGCTCCTTATATGTCAGTGCCTCACTAAGATAACCCCCATCCAATGGTTCAGGCAGTCAAAATAGGCTTTTACCCCAAACTCTGATGCTTTTTCTCAGCACATGGTGGGGATTTGGTGCTAGGCAGTTTGGAGCCCTTATGCCAGTATGCCTGATTTTTATATTTGCTGTAGTGTTCGATTTGCTGGAAGGCACCTTTGAATAGGTCAGTTCTACACTGCATAAACTCAGTACCATAATGCTTGGGCCACAAAAGGGCCTCTGTCAGGGAATTTCTTGATGTATTGACAATCCAGCTAGGCCTTTTGTGACCTTGTTTTGTCATGGGGTTGAACAGTAGTCTCTGTAGGTGCTTAGCCACTTATGAGCATTATTTTCCAGTGCCAAAATACCTTTTAAACTGGGACAGGGAAAGGTGACTTAGCCTTGAATCTCTCCTTTTCTCTAAATGTTTTTGCAACAGCAAGTTGCTTCAGAACAACTTCTACAGAGCTGAGGGCTTTTTCAGTCTATAGATGTAATTTATTTATTCATTGGATTTCTGTCACGCATGTATGCAAAGTCCCTTTTACTACAGGCTCAAATATTTGTTTCCTTCCAGTGGCTGCTTTTGTGAAATCTCTCATTACTTTGAGACCTCTGGCTAAAATGTCTTTGTCGGGGGTGGAGCTAACTAAGCCCTCACAGACACCTGCTTTTTGTTGCTGAACTGAGTCATGGAATTTGTGCTTTGCTTCAACTGTATAAGATAAATTTCAATCCCTTGAGTTATTTCTTTCATCTGTGCTATTTGCTTTCGGCGTTGGGGGCGGGAGGGCTGCACGTGTTGGTCTTTTGTCAGCTTTCTTGATGGGGAGGGAAACACAGGTAAAAAGAAAAGGATTTAGGGATCTTTCAAGAAATCTGCAAAACAAGACCTTTCCAAGAAGTTCTCCACTTTAAAAAGTCTTATTTTTGTGGCACTAGGTATAGGATACCTGATTTTTAATCTCCTCATGTTTTTGTTTGTTTACATCTGTTTATTATTATATTATGTGGTGTCTATCTGCTGTCAAGAACCTTTGCATCTTGTTAACACTTTTCTGTCTTAATCCAGACCACATCCACCATCCTGATGGTTATCCTAACTGATCAGCCGATTGTTCATGATCTCATTAACATTTCCGGAATTACTTGATTTCACATTATACCTTAAATTCTAAGAAAGAAACTAACAAACCCAATATAATATATTTTACTTTACCAAGTTAACAATTAGAATTACATTCTGCTTATGATAGAATAACATGTTAGCTAATATATAAAACCAAATATTTTTCCCTGGCCTGGATCTGATTGTCACAGTCTTTTAAAGCAGTGGAGGGTTTTCACACTCCACAGCCTTGCTGCCATTAGGCCACTAGAAGTGGTCAGCTGCTGCTCACTTTGTGCAGAAGCTCACACTACTGGGTCTCAGATTAACTTCTGGGTAGACTTGCTGAACAGTCTGACTGTATGTGATTCCTATGGAAATGAAAAAAATCAATAGTGAGTGACGAAACAGTATCAGCTAGGCAGAGAAGGTTTCTGCTGATAGTACTCATCTCTGTGTACCCTGAGTACTCAGTGAAAATTAATTAGACTGAATAGATAGATACACAAGGCAGCTAAGGCAGATTATTCCTAGTTTATAGATATGGAATTTGAGATAAAGTAAAAATTAAAAAATCTGCAACAGGGCACAACAATAAATCTGGGAAATGATAGTCAAGAAAATGTGGCCTTGGCCTTTTGCTTTACCAACATTGACTTTACTCCTTCAAGCACTTGAATTATGCTTGCGCCATAGCAGATGCTGCTTGAGACAGCCCTTCCCTTCAGTTTTGTAAGAAAGATCAGTTCTCAGAGACAAAGTATTGGTGAACTGTGTTGGCTTTGCTTTAAGCACTGTTGTAATCACAGTATTCTTAAGGGTGATGTGACAATATTTTTCCTCATTTCTCTTAGATAAAAAAAATAAAATAATAACATTATTGATGAAGCTTTATAAAATAATTATTTGCATTTGTCTTTTTCTAGTTTCCAGTGTTTCAAGACATTTCTTCTTTGAGTAGGGAATTTCAAATCTCACTTCTCTTTCCATAGAGAAAACTAAATGCTGTTGAGATAGCAGTATTGAGGTTAACATCAGAGGTTTCTTATAGTGCTGAAGCCAAGTAGCACTAATGCTTCATTAAGCAGTCTCTCCTGGGTTTAACTTACAATTTTTGGACAGTACAGAAACTTGCCCAATCTGTCCCATTACATATTATTAGATTTGGAGATATGACATGCTCAGAAAAAGATTTCCTTTTTTCTTTCTCTTTTCCTACATCAAAATGACCTGCTGAAATATGCGATCAGCTGGACTCTGGCCAAAAGCACTTTGAGGCCATATATTTATAATGGTTTTGTTATGAAGAAAAGCATTTGGCTAATGGACCCATACAACTGCTAGAAGAATATTGATATACATTCAAACCACAGGTCATATACAAGGGGATAAAGCCATTAAAATCTTACAGAGGTTAGCTTGCTGTGCTTAGGAATTTTCTTGCAATATTTCTGTTTATTATGTTTGCTGTTTTAAACTGAGTTCAGTGACATACCAGATATGTACTATATTTTCTGAGATCTTTTCTGTTCAATCTTTCGGTACAAGATATACTTCTTAGAGTTCTGTTATCCAATTCAGGCTTTCATTAAAATGTATTAAACCTTTTCAACAAACTCACTTATTCTGCCAAGGATGCTTCTGTGAAGTACACTTTTCACGCTTTTTCCACTATGGCTTTTCACAAAGATTAGGTCATTTGTGTCAGCTTGTAAACAGCCATTTGGCTTATGATTCTTTTTTGGTATTATTATAGATTAAAGTGGTTTTAGTAGCACAGTACTGTAATGTTGAAAGATAATTAGAATGTCCCAGTTTCAGGAAGATAGAAATTATTATAAGCTAAAGCAATACTTAAAGTAGAATTTTGACAATAACCCATACCAGATGCTTCAGAGAAAGGTGGAAAACTCTATACAGTACAACAATATAACAGCTAAATGGGAAGTTTCTTGTTATACCTAATGGCTAGGAGCTTGAATGCCCTAAAATATAATGCATGACATGTTTGAATTCCTATTTTACCTACAGATGTTCTTATACAAATTTAAAACCAGTTATGAATATTTACCTTGTCTGTGTATTACAGTAAGCCAGCTTTTCCTGAAAGACTCTTAGTGCTCTCCCATGATTAGAAAGACCTCTGAAATACTAACTACTCACAAATCTCCTTTGATTTTTCAAAAGATCCTTGCTTCTGTGTGATTGGGAGCTATTACTTACTTTTGGCTTGCACACAGAGGATACAGGATATAACACCAATGTGTATTTTGGAAAAGTATCCTCCAATGTAAGTTTAGTGTGGTTAGAGATGAAACTTTAATGCTATATTCTGAAATCCCAATATGTGTCATGAGTCTGTTTTGCCAAAGCACCTTGTTTATGTACATTAAAGTGCTGCTTATCATTAGTTCAGGAGATACACCACATAACTAACTACAGATGCGAATAAAAATTGTCATCTGAATAAACTACTTCAAATTCTTACAGCTTTATCTGCTTTATTAGGACATGTACTCTTCCTGGATACCTAACTAAAGCCCCAACAGTCTGATACAAATGTCTCCAATCACAGGTTGTTTTTTTTTTGTCCAAGTGCATTTGCTCCATTTTCCTGATAGATTGCTTCCAGTTCTTTCTAATTTTTTATAAGTGCTACTTCAAGAGAAAATAAGAAAGGGAATATCTGGAAAATATTTCAGCAAGTTGGTTTCTGTGCTCATGGATAGAATATTTGGTGAAGAGGTAAACACACAGGCAAATACTTATGACTAGTATATGCATTACATAAAGCCACATGAAAGGCAAAAAATGTGCAATGACTGACCAAAACAATGCACAAGTGATATTTGTAATAAGTACAATGTACGAAAAAAGGTCGCTAGACATTTGAAAGCAGTATTTGCAATTATTCTCAAATCATTTAATTCCAGTTATACTGGGCAGCAAGAATCAATATAATTCCAGAAGCAACAGGAAGAAATACGGCCACATAGTACTGATGTATAGTAAAATATTCTGAGACTAGTGGGAAAGCTGAGGCTACCTGGAGAAATCCAACAAGTGTAATATGCACTGCTTACCTGAACTCATGTTTGCCTGAAGTAGAGGCACGAGACTAGAGGCTGCTCAAAAGTAGAGCAATAGATCAATGTAAGCTGTGGGTTTACTGAATACACCATGCAGTGCTCAGTGTGAGAGAAAAGTCACCCTTTGCTGAGCCTACTGAAAGCACACACTGGTTTCAGGGACTCCTGGAGAGCAAGCAGGACTTACTTAGAAACAACAAACTTCCCTCCACAGTCACCTTCCCAAGAGTGACTTGAAATACAACTGAAATATGGACTTTAACCAATTCTAGTAAAATACAGCAGGAGTGAAGGTGGAAACATGCAAGAAAAGGCAAAATATATCGACTGAAGGTATTGCAAACCAGATTGTTTTCTGGGTAGGCTGGTTTTCAATTCATCCATTATCATTGAACAAAGAGCAAACAGAGATAACTGTTAATTATCATCAGTTTTGGTGTTCAGACTGTCTGATCTATGCAGAACAAACATATTTGTTCTTGTAACTTCTGACCCATTGATCTTCTGGAGTCATGGAACCACTTGACAGCATCTCCTGAGATGCCTCTTTCAGCATGTGTGCTTATGAAGTCAGGGAGCTCTTGCAGAAGCTCTGTGCTTGGAAGACTTCTACTTCCCTTGTAGTTCAAGCTAGAGTTAGTGTTATTTTGACTGCAAGAAGAACAGAGTGTAATACAGGAATATAATAAAAAATTCCTTTGATTCTTAAAGAGGTCTCCTATGCAGGACATTTGCTAACTTCTGAAGGGCTGTGCTGAATGCCGAGAAAACAGAAACAAAAAGATGAGAGGAGTCCGGTTCCAGTTCCTTCCTTCAGATGGATGTGATGCAAACACAATTTTATGCACATAATGATGCAACCTGAAAAATGTCAGAGATACAAAAATAAATTTTCAAGAGTGAATAAACTAATAATTTTAGACACAAGTGTCCCTTCTGTCACTTGGGAGGTCAGTGACTTTGAAAAAATGAATCTTCATTGGGTTATGAAAATTCTGTTCCCAGCAAACATTTGTGTGAAATAGGAATAACAAATCTTAGAAATGAACTTGCATCATCCAACGAGGAGCTTAAGCAAGAGTATATGTTAGCAGAGGTTCAGGGGTAATCAGAAAGTCAGTGTATAGTATGTGGAGCACACAGCTTTTCTGTAAGTAGTCGCAATAATTAAAAAACTCCACAACAATTCAGTTTTCGAAACTAAGTCCTTTCAGGTTACTATTCAATGCGTGTATTATGTGAAGGAGAATCTTCAGAGTGAATTATAGCATAATATTTGAATTTGGTTTTGAAATCCCATTCATATGGATATATCCTTACCTCCAAAATGCAGTGAATCTGTTCAAACTCATCTGAAATGTGACATCTTCTTGTTCTTGCTGAGATTAGGGAAGTATGCTAAAAAAAAAAGAATAAAGATGGAAATGCTTTTTTTTTTTCCTACATATGGCTTTCACAAGAAAACAAACTATAAATAATAAAAAAGTGCCTCAGCAGCAGTATAAATCTGGGTTTGCTGTGAAACTTAGCTCGAAAAGTCATTGACGGGCTTGAAAAGATAGCTCAATGATTTCTAAATATGAAGGTTTGTGGTTATACCACTTCCAGCAAGTTTCTGATTCATAATCCTTTCTTCTTGATTCTTTTTCTCTTCTCAAATTTTTAAGAACATAAGAAAATCCATTGGTAGTTTAGTTTTGTAATTGACCAGTCCCCCAACTAATTAGGCATGCAATATAAATGAGTACAACACAAAAGTAAACGTGTGGGAGGCTGATGAGGTCATAGTTCTAATGCAGCTGGTTTATTTAATTCTCAGTGAATCTGAAGTTTGTGGAGCTGTCAAACATTTTTTTTTAATCAGGTCAAGGAGAAAAAATAAATTACTGGGATTCATACAGGAGAAACTGTGTAATCGAAGTTTGTCTGCTTCTGCTATACACTATTTACAGCATCCAAACTGATACTAAAGTGATAGGACAATGGGTAATGGGTTTAAACCAAAACAGGGGAACTTCAGCTTAGATATAAGGAAGAAGTTCTTTAGTGTGAGGGTGGTGAGGCACTGGAACATGCTGCCCAAAGAAGTGGCAAATGCTCCATCCCTGGCAGTATTCAAGGCCAGGTTGAACAGAGCCTTGGGTGACGTGTTCTAGGGTGAGGTGTCCCTTCCCATGGCAGGGGGGTTGGAACTAAATGATCTTCAGGTGCTTTCCAACACTAACCGTTCTATGATTCTATGATTCCAAGGCACACAAGCTGTCAGTGTGCGCTCGCAGCCCAGAAAGCCAACCACATTCTGGGCTGCATCAAAAAGAGCGTGACCAGCAAGTTGAGGGAGGTGATTTTGCCCCTCTGCTCTGCTCTCCTGAGACCTCACTTGGAGTATTCTGTGCATTTCTGGTGTCCTCAACATCAAAAGGACATGGAACTGTTGGACCAAGTCCAGAGGAGGGCCACGAGGATGATGAGGGGACTGGAGCACCTCCCATATGAAGATAGGATGAGAAAGTTGAGGCTGTTCAGCCTGGAGAAGAGAAGGCTGCGTGGAGACCTCATAGCAGCCTTTCAGTATCTGAAGGGGGGCTATAGGGATGCTGGGGAGGGACTCTTCATGAGGGACTGTAGTGATAGGACAAGGGGTAATGGGTTCAAACTGGAACAGGGGAAGTTTAGATTGGATATGTGGAAGAAATTCTCTACTGTGAGGGTGGTGAGGCACTGGAACATGCTGCCCAAAGAAGTAGCAAATTCTCCATCACTGGCAGTGTTCAAGGCCATGTCGAACAGGGTCTTGGGTGACATGGTTTAGTGTGAGGGGGATTGGAACTAGATGATCTTAAGGTCCTTTCCAACCCTAACTATTCTATGATTCTATGATCCTATGACACTATGGGCATTGTAGGTTCATCTTCTGGAGAAGAAATGGATCATGGCCACTGGATGTGAGAAGAAATCTTCTCTCTTACCTGGAGATAGCCAGCTGCCAGGCTCTCTCCAGGTAAGAAGGAAACAAAATGACTGGTGCAGATGCTACTGCTC
Organism: Myiopsitta monachus; assembly: GCA_017639245.1. NCBI lineage: Eukaryota > Metazoa > Chordata > Aves > Psittaciformes > Psittacidae > Myiopsitta > Myiopsitta monachus. Next base: position 53,225,627 of record CM029921.1, read on the forward strand.
ATTCTGATCTGTCTAATTTCTGCTGTAGAATAAACACTGATGGCCCAGGATAGGGAATGAAGTCCGTCAGCCTAAGATGCTAGAAAGACCCTAAGAAAGGAAACACCTTTGCCTCATATCAGTGCTAAAGTGAAGTTCTGCTCTGCCATTTACTTGTGTGGTACCTAATGTGAACCTCAACAGTAATCTCAACAAAATCAATAGACTAATTGCAGAAAAAAGTGTTACCCCATGGGATTAATGATTGGCAGAATTTTACCTTTAGAATTCAATTAGAGTTATTTACCAGATTGCTGTTTTCAGCACCTTTCTTGTGAACTAATTTCAAGAAACAATAGCAATTACATATCTGTCAAGAAGTGTGATTTTCAGAACAGTAAATAGCAACAGTTCATGTGCTCTCCTTTACACACCTTTACACATGCCCCTGCTATGACTGCTAGATGTGTAATGCTCACCTGTGTGCTCCTTAATACTTAGCAAAATTTTTATAATTTATAAGCTGCCTTGTAGAAGCTGCCTTTATTTGCCCTGGCTGAATAATGCCTACATCTGCACCAAAAGCCTCTCCTAGCCAATTAAACCAGTTTCTTTGGAAAGATTTCCTAGTCGTTTGGTCACATCCATTTGATACAACACGCAAGTGGAAAACTCATTTAAGTAACACATGATTCATGGAATCTGGATGAAATCATTGAAAATGAATATGTGTTTAAAGAAGTGATTAAATACCGAAATTGTTTAATGAAAATTCCATATACCAAATGGTAAGATATAATAGCTATCTGATCTGTTAAAAGGAAAAACCTTTTAAACTAATCTATCTTCTGCACAACAATTTATGTCAGTCCCTTTTAAGATGATTCGTTCTTAAATGGGTAGCTGACAAAGAAATATCTCTGATACAACTGCTAAATTAATAGATTTGCAATGTGCTAAGACAATACATTTAAGAGGTCTTTCATGTATTTTAAGAAGAGGTTAGAAATCCTGGCAGCTCTTGTAAAGCAGTTTCTTAAGTGGTGTATCTTTTGTGCAATAATAATATGACTGAACATGATAACGCCATTACAGCAAAACATGGTTTCTCTCCTTCTTATGCTCAAGACCTTATTTTCAAATGAACTAAGTAAAAATGTTGGGCTTTATTTTTACTCTGGAAAAAAAAATTTCTAAGCACATTTTAAAAAGGGACAGACTGTGTACCGCAGTTTTGCAAAGCCTGGAAGCAGTATCTCATTCCCACTCATTCATCCACCCATCACGGCCTTGTCCACTTTATCTAGTCTCTGGCTGGCCTCCAGGACAGGCTGATAAAGGTTTTGTTTGCATGATTTTCTTTGGCATTCCATCATTTGTACATGTAAAGAAGTATTTAAAAATATTGGAACTTACTGCTTTTTTGTCATTAAGAGGGAAAAGAGGCTTTATCATCACCATCTCAACAAACACATTTTAGTCAAGAATATATTATAAAGTTTTGTCTCTAAAAAGTATTACTGTGATGCATCCTGTGTCTTCTGTCATACCTCTCCTATGTTAATTATTATGAAGAACAGCGTAAGACGGGAAAAACAACTACAATTTTTCATTATAACGGTTGCAGACAGTGACTGATGAAATGTGGGGAGTCTTGTATTACTTATTTCTGCATATTCAAGTACATATGCTACATTGTATGTGGTAATGAACCAGGAAACATCTGTGCTGAGGAAGAGGATAAACAAGCATTGCCAGAATTTCCTTCCTTATCTGTTTTCAGAAATAGGTGCAAAATTATGACCCCTTTTTGAGAGTGGAATGTGAAACCCTGGTCTCATGGAGACTGGCAGGCATATTTACGTAGAGGTAAATCCTAGCAAGGATCAATACTTTTCTCCTGTAAAACTGAGCTAAGGCATGGCTATAACTCAAAGTATATCTTCGTACTTAATGAGAAACCACATGCTGCTCACCAGTAGGTCTTCATCCAAGTCTAGGTGCATCATCTTTTTAAAATCGAAGAACAGTTGAGATTTAATGTTCACCAGTAAATTTCCACTCTCCTCCCTTAAGGAGAATGCTTCCGATTCACAGACATCTTTATATGCCTATAACTCTTTATTTTTAGTGTCAATATATTACCTATGAGGCTTCATTGTAGGGGTGGGCAGCTATCTAAATAAGGTGAACATGCAGGAATAAAAGATGATTTTCTAATCTCAGAGTAAGACAGGCAAGAATGTAGAAATAAATAAAACAGAATGGGTGAATATGAGAAAGCAATGAGGTAATATTGGTCAACATGGTATGCAGTACATCTCAGCGTGTCCATAGCAGATGAAAAACAGTAATTTCAAGAAAAGCGAGGTTTGAGGGACATTCTGGAGGAGGAGTAGCTATTTTTTCTTATGTTTATAGGGAGCTCCTGCAAAGAGGGAGTGATCATGTAGAAGAAAGCATTAAAGTGCCAACCTGAAAAATGAACATTTTAAAAATGGAGTTTAGTGCTATGATCTGGTTGGAGATGGGGATGCATCCAACATGGCTTGGAGGAGTGAACAAGAAGTTTGTTTGACAGCAGAGGAGGCAGGAGGAGTAATAGGAACAAGATAGAGGATCAAGAACAGTATTTTGCTTGAGGCAGGCGTGAATTGATAATGGCTGAAATTCATGATGAAAGGGTCCTGGGTTAATTTCTAGTTGTTTTGATATTTATAAAAGTTATACATACTAGGTGTGCTAAGTAGAAAATATCTGCAAGGTTCCATCAAAGGAAAACCTCAAAACTGATCAAACAACTGTGTGATGGTTTTGTCCACAGTACTCTCAGAGAAGAAAGCTTTTTATTCAAATGCAGCATCATCTGAGGCCAGAAAATGTTATGTCCTAACAGAAGTGATGGGACACTCTGTGTGGCTAATGTCGTTTATGCCAAAAGGAATTGTCAGCAACCAACATGAGAAGAGCATCTTTTTTCTGAAGTGTACCCTAACAAATGGATGATGCATTTGTCAGCTGCTGAGTGGGCTAGCATGTAAAGTGACATTTAGAGGCTCAGGTTTTGCTGCTTATCTTATGATTTGTCATAAGATCACTGCAGAGGTTGTTACTTGACCAAACCTGGTCCCAGTGACACAGGCAGAGGAAGAGGCACCTGCCCCACGCAAACAGCCGGAGGGGATGAACCAGGGAGGCAGGTGCTTATCTCTCTCCTGCCTTGCAGTTGTCCCCAGGAGTCTGGTTGTGACTGTGGCCCAGCAACACCACCCCCGTGCCTTGTCCTCTGCACTGTTATGTTTTTGCCAAAAGTAGCAATGCAGGTGATTTTATTTAAGTCTATGGATAGGAAAGATGATACAACACTTTGAAGAGCTAGAAGGACCTGGCCAAAGTTACAGGACTTAGACGCTTGGGGAAGGTGCATAGATATTCCAGAAAATGTAGAGCACACATGAAATTCAGATGACCTGAAGGACACAGTTGTGAGTGCAAAGACAATACTTTTCAGGAGCAAATTAATAGAGAGGTTAAAGATAGCTTCTCTGGTTACTCTACGTACTGCCAATATGCTAGAGAGAGGCATTATAGAAATCGAGATACAAGATAGACTGCCCTCAAGTGAAGAGCAAATAATATTCTTCAAAGTAAAAATGGGTGATAAAATTTCTAACTTTATGCTACACATCCCATTTTCTAATAGATTTGTGTGCACAGGATACCTGTATGAAAGATTTTCCAAGTAAAGAACATGAAATAGGATCCTTCCTTAGCGGAAACCCAAATTTAATTAATTATTTGTATTTATCACTTTTTTACAGATGAAAAGTGTTCCAAGACCTTAGTCAATACTTAAAGCCCAGTTTTGGCACTGGAACAGGTTGTCCAGAGAAGCTGTGCCTGCCCCATCCCTGGAAGTGTTAATGACCAGGTTGAATGAGGCTTTAAGCAACCAGCTCTAGTAAAAAGTGTCCCTGTGTATAGCAAGGGGATTGCACTAGATGGCCTTTAAGGTCCCCTCCAACCCAGATTGGTCAGTGATTCTGATACTTTTTGAAAGGTACAGAAGAAAATAATCTGCCATTTAGTTTAATCTGTGACAAATCATGTAATCATAGAATCATAGAATAGTTAGGGCTGGAAAGGACCTTAAGATCATCTAGTTCCAATCCCCCTGACATGGGCAGGGACACCTCACACTAAATCATGTCACCCAAGGCTCTCTCCAACCTGGCCTTGAACACCGCCAGCGATGGAGCATTCACAGCTTCCCTGGGCAACACATTCCAGTGCCTCACCACCCTTACAGGAAAGAATTTCTTCCTCATATCCAATTTAAACTTCCCCTGTTCCAGTTTGAACCCATTACCCCTTGTCCTATCACTACAGTCCCTCATGAAGAGTCCCTCCCCAGCATCCCTATAGCCCCCCTTCAGATACTGGAAGGCTGCTATGAGGTGTCCACGCAGCCTTCTCTTCTCCAGGCTGAACAGCCTCAACTTTCTCAGCCTATCTTCATATGGGAGGTGCTCCAGTCCCCTGATCATCCTCGTGGCCCTCCTCTGGACTTGGTCCAACAGTTCCATGTCCTTTTGATGTTGAGGACACCAGAACTGCACACAATACTCCAAGTGAGGTCTCATGAGAGCAGAGTAGAGGGGCAGGATCACCTCTCTCGACCTGCTGGTCACGCTCCTTTTGATGCAGCCCAGGGTACGATTGGCTTTCTGGGCTGCGAGTGCACACTGCCTGCTCAGGTTCATTTTCTCATCAACCAACACCCCCAAGTCCTTCTCCACAGGGCTGCTCTCAATCTCTTCTCTACCCAACCTGTAGCTGTGCCCACGATTGCTCCGACCCAACTGCAGGACCCTGCACTTGGCATGGTTAAACCTCATCAGGTGGGCATCAGCCCACCTCACAAGCGTGTCAAGGTCCCTCTGCATGGCATTCCTTCCCTCCAATGAATCAACCGAACCACACAGCTTGGTGTCATCGGCAAACTTGCTGAGGGTGTACTCAATCCCACTGTCCATGTCACCAACAAAGATGTTGAACAAGACCGGTCCCAACACCGATCCCTGAGGGACACCATTCGTTGCCGCTCTCCAGCTGGACTTTGAGCCATTGACCACAACTCTTTACCTGCGGCCATCCAGCCAGTTCTTTATCCACCGAGTGGTCCACCTATCAAATTGATGTCTCTCCAACTTAGAGACGAGGATGAGACAGTGTCATACGCTTTGCACAAGTCCAGGTAGATGACATCAACTGCTCTACCCCTGTCCATCAGTTCCGTAGCCCCATCCTAGAAGGCCACCAGATTGGTCAGGCAGGATTTCTCCTTAGTGAAGCCATGCTGGCTGTCACCAACCACCTTGTTGTTTTTCATGTGCCTCAGCATGCCTTCCAGGAGAGTCCCCTCCAAGATTTTGCCAGGCACAGAGGTGAGGCTGACTGGTCTGTAGTTCCCCGGCTCATCCACTTTCCCCTTCTTGAAAATGGGGGTTATATTTCCTCTTTTCCAGTCATTGAGAAGTTCACCTGACTGCCATGATTTTTCAAATACGATGGACAGTGGCTTAACAACTTCATTTGCCAGCTCCTTCAGGACCCGCAGATGGATTTCATCAGGTCCCATGGACTTGTGTACATCCAGGTTCCTAATATGGTCTCAAACCAGATCCTCTCCTACAGTGTGCCCAGGATCTTCATTCCCACAGTCCCTGCGTCTGCCTTCCAAGACTTGGGTGGTGTGGTCAGAGCATTTGCTGGTGAAGACCGAGGCAAAGAAGTCATTTAGATCCTCAGCCGTCTCCGAATCCAGGGTAGCCAGTTCTGATAGCTTCTGGAGAGGGCCCACGTTGTCCCTAGCCTGCCTTTTCTTTGCAATGTATCTATAGAATCCTTTCCTGTTATCTTTCACATCCCTAGCCAAGTTTAATTCTAAGTGGACCTTAGCTTTCCTAACCTGGTCCCTAGCTTCCTGGACAACATCCCTGTATTCTTCCCAGGATGCCTGCCCTTGCTTCCACCTTTTGTAAGCCTCTTTCTTCCCTCTAATTTTCCTCAGCAGCTCTTTATCCATCCACGGAGCTCTCCTGGCCCTCCTGCAGCACTTCCTTCTAGTAGGGAAGTATCGCTCCTGAGCTTGCAGCAAGTGATCCTTGAATATCAACCAACAGTGTTGGCTCCACCTGCCCTCTAGGGCTATATCCCATGGAATCTTACTGAGCAGGTTCCTGAAGAGGCCAAAGTCTTCCCTCTTGCAGTCCAGGGCAGTGAGCTTGCTGCACGCTCTTCCCACTGTCCTGAGGATCAAGAATTCAACCATCTCATGATCGTTGCAATCAAGACTGCCCTGGAGCTTCACATTTCCAACCATCCCTTCCCTGTTGGTGAGCACGAGGTCAAGCATGGCAGCTCTCCTTGTTGGCTCCTCTATTACTTGCAGAAGGAAGTTGTCTTCCACACAATCAAGGAACTTCCAGGATTGCTTGTGCCGGGCCGTACAGTCCCTCTAATAGATATCAGGGTGGTTGAAGTCCCTCATGAGAACAAGGGCCTGTGAGCATGAGGCTATTCCTATTTGTCTATAGAGTGGTTCATCCACAGAGTCCTCTTGATCAGGCAGTCTGTAAGAGATCCCCACATTAATGTCTCTCATTGCTGTTCTCCCTTTAACCCTGACTCACAAACTCTCTGTTGACTGCTCACCTGTCCCCAGATACAGTTCCATACTCTCCAGCCTATCCCTAACATAAATAGCAACTCCCCCTCCCCACCTACCAGGCCTGTCTTTCCTAAAGAGCCTGTAACATTCCGTTCCAACACTCCAGTCATAGGAGCCATGCCACCATGTTTCTGTGATGCTAATGATATCACACCCCCGTAGACGTGCACGCATCTCTAATTCCTCTTATTTGCTCCCGATGCTGCGGGCATTTGTATAGAGGCATCTGAACCTAGCTCCAATTGAAGCTCATTGTCTGGAGCCACTGGAATATCTCTACATTGCTCCGAACATTTACTATAGGTGCTGGGAAGCGACTGGGTGTTTTGGGATGGAATGATGCCCCCTCCCACAACATCTAGTTTAAAGCTTCCTTGACCAGTCTGGCAAGCCTCCTGCCAAAGCCACTCTTCCCTTTCTTTGTCAGACCAGCTCCACCAGCCCCCAGTAGACCTGGCCCACTAAATTGAGTCCCGTGTTCAAGGTACCCAAAGCCCTGACTATAGCACCACCTTTCTAACCATTTATTAACCTGGCCAATCCTCCTAGCCTTGTTAAGGTCCTGCCCTGTTTCCTGGATTATTGATGAAAAGACAATCCGAGCTCCAGAGCCCCTGACCACCTCTCCCAGAGCTTTGTAGTCTTTATGTTCTCCATTCTACTGCTATCGCTATCAGGAGCACCCACATGGATCACTAGAAGTGGGTAATAGTCAGTGGGTTTGACTAGAGCAGGCATCTTCTCTGCAGCATCCTTGATCCGAGCCCCTGGTAGGCAACACACCTCCCTTGAGCCTGGGTCAGGCCGACAGATGGGTGCCTCTGTTCCTTTCAGAGTAGAGTCCCCTACTACTACAGCCCGCCGTTTTTCCTGGCAGCACCAGTAGTGATCTTCTTTACCAGTGCATCAGCCGTTGTTCCTGGTGGGAGTGTGGTTCCTCATCAGGCCCCTGCAGGACAGCAAAGCTGTTCTGGGTGGGAACAACAGATTTAGGAGGAAGCCCCTTGCTTTTAATTGTCCTATTCCTCCCTTTTTTGTTGTTTTTTTTCTGTCACTGTTTCCCAGCTTCCTGGGTTAGCGGCCTCCTTTCCTGCATGAGTGACAGTGGACGCTTGAGGCCCCTGCACAGTCTGGTCCTGGAGCAGCAGTGCTGCTTCCTCTCAGCTTCCCTGACACCTTTCAGCCTATTGACAGCGTCCCGCAGCTCAGTCCCTGCTGCAGCAGAACCTCCACCAGGGAGCACCGAGTGCAGCCCTGCCCACTGCGCACCCTCCCCTCAGGAGAGCAGTGCAGGTGCGCTGCATCCTCCCTTCTCATCGGCTCAGTCTGGGTGCCTACACTGGCCACTGCCATGGCAGCCAGAGCAGAGCTCCCAAACCAAACCCTCGTCATATGGTGAGTGCTCACCATTCCACTCACCATCCTGCTCTCCTGCCCGCGTGAACTGCCACACAAACTTCCTTGAACCTGCCCTGTTTGCCCACCCTGTTCTCTGCTCCCCTGGTAGCTCGCGCTCCCTGGGGCAGGTTTTTCATGCACAGGATAAAATGATTTCATTATTGTAGTTTTTATCATGTAATTTTCATACTCATATGCCATGGGCTAGCCTCCTAAGTAGCCTACAGGTATACATGTATGTGTGTTCTGATGTGGAGCACTCACCATTGCCTGATGGGAAGGAAGGCAGCATATTCACCTGTGGCTGTCACCTCATTGAGCCATGGATTGCATCTCTGAGCAGATTGAGCAGATTCTCCCAGGCTCCATCTCTTTTCAAAGCATTCAGGCTCAAAAACCCACGTATGAATATTTAAACAGAAGGCATTAACAATCCTGCTTGGGAAATGCAATAAGAGTGTCTCTTTGAAGAAAATATGCTACCAAAATGACAGATAGCCACATTTTTCACCTCTTGAGTTCCAAGTGGTCTTAGTGCTAATTTGTGAATTATGGTTTCTAATGAAAATAGTACTTTCTGCAGTAAGGATGGTATTATATATTCTTAATCTATTTTACAGAAGCAATTTTGTTGTTCAGGATGTACTTATTTAAATGCTAAGGCTTGTTTTGTATTTCACTGCCTGTCGCCAGCTTGCTGACAAAAATAAAGGCTATGAATTTGTTAGACCCTACTTTATAATATATTCTGTTTATCATAATTTGTTTTTCATTATGGTGGTGTTATTTTCACCGTTGTACTGATGGTACTGTCAAAATTTCCATTATAAAACTGTTTTTGAGGAGTTTGTAAGTCTAAGAGTTCCATATTAAAATTCTCTCTGACTGAAATTTGTCGTGCAAGTCTCAGTAAAGAAACATTTTCTTTACATGCAGCTTAAATTGGCTCAGTCATCTTTTTAGAAGAAATTTGCATGTAAGTATCAGGAGCCACACATATAGTACAGTCTCATATATTTAAATAACAACAAAATAAACATTTATTTATACAAAATGTTTCTGAATTTCAGTGGGTATCAGTCTACTACCACTAAAAGACACAATAGAAAAAGCCCTGATAAAATGCACCTACTCCATAAATACATATTGACAATTTTATGATTTCTAGGTTGCTACAGTAGACTTACACAGTAATGAGTAATGATGCTCTGTTCAGTGTTTGACAGAAATGCAATGCAAAAATGTAGAAGTTAGTAATGGAGGAATACATACATCACCATAGCATCACCATAGCATCACCATAGTAGAAGATAGCTGTTTGTTTTTGAAGGGATTCTGTTGACACAAGCTAGAGCAACTTTTTAGTGACCTCTTATTTCATGAGACATACAAGATGCTTAGTCAGAGTTTCTCTACATTTTAATTTATAAAACCTAATTTGTCCTGTCATTACTCTGCTTTCCCTGACTTCTCAGGGGTGATACACCTGTCTGATGCACATCCTTGTTGTAATACCTTGTTACAATCTCTTTCCATGGCTCAGTTAACCTGCTCACCTCCAGACCTCATGGTTATTGCTTTTCTTCCTCTAAATTTTAACAACCTAAAAATGGCTCTAAAAATAAGCAGCACTCTAAAAGTAAATGGTAGAAGAAATATTTCTAATTTTAAAAGTGCAAAATATATCAATAAAATATGTGTAGGATTTGCATAAGCACAATACTCATAGGATAATTCTTCTGCAAAAATGAGGAAAAAGATGTTTCTCATGCCTTGATTTCTGGCAGTGTGCAGTTTTCTTAAAATAAAATAAAGGCATGATGAGAAAATGTAAAAGGGGTGATTTTTTTCCAGTTTGTTCTATGCTTCTCCTGCTCCCCACTGAGCCCCAAGATGAAGCACTATGGACATCTACCTGCAGTACAAAGCTCTGACTTCTTTCAGTCTTGTATACTAAACACAGACTAGAGAGGATCCATCCGGAGCTGCACTGTGCTGTAACCTTCTTAGAAAAGACGGTGGAAAAACTTTAGAAATGTATGCTTACAGTGTTTGTTTCAAAGCAAAAGAGCAGTTGAAATCCAGCAGAATAATGGCTATGCAGCCGGCTATTGTTCCTCAGTGCCATTCACTGCCATGTGAGTGTGACACAGGTTAACCTTCCCTGCAAGACATAGTGTGCTCTGTGTTTCCTTTGATGACCATGCTGAGGAAGCAGTGCTCCCTGCTGCCTTTCAGAGACCTCCAGAAATCTTCATAAGTTTCTTTCAGAAGGTTTGACAGTTTAAGGTTCCTGTTTTGGGTTTTGTTTGTTTGCTTGTATTTTTCTTTAATAATGATTACAACATAGAATCATAGAATCATAGAATAGTTAGGGTTGGAAAGGACCTTAAGATCACCTAGTTCCAATCCCCCTGACATGGGCAGGGACACCTCACACTAAATCATGTCACCCAAGGCTCTCTCCAACCTGGCCTTGAACACCACCAGTGATAGAGAATTTGCTACTTCTTTGGGCAGCATGTTCCAGTGCCTCACCACCCTCACAGTAGAGAATTTCTTCCACATATCCAATCTAAACTTCCCCTGTTCCAGTTTGAACCCATTACCCCTTGTCCTATCACTACAGTCCCTCATGAAGAGTCCCTCCCAGCATCCCTATAGCCCCCCTTCAGGTACTGGAAGGCTGCAAGGAGGTCTCCACGCAGCCTTCTCTTCTCCAGGCTGAACAGCCTCAACTTTCTCATCCTATCTTCATATGGGAGGTGCTCCAGTCCCCTCATCATCCTCGTGGCCCTCCTCTGGACTTGGTCCAACAGTTCCATGTCCTTTTGATGTTGAGGACACCAGAACTGCACACAATACTCCAAGTGAGGTCTCATGAGAGCAGAGTAGAGGGGCAGGATCACCTCTCTCGACCTGCTGGTCACGCTCCTTTTGATGCAGCCCAGGGTACGATTGGCTTTCTGGGCTGCGAGTGCACACTGCCTGCTCATGTTCATTTTCTCATCAACCAACACCCCCAAGTCCTTCTCCACAGGGCTGCTCTCAATCTCTTCTCTACCCAACCTGTAGCTGTGCCCACGATTGCTCCGACCCAACTGCAGGACCCTGCACTTGGCATGGTTAAACCTCATCAGGTGGGCATCAGCCCACCTCACAAGCGTGTCAAGGTCCCTCTGCATGGCATTCCTTCCCTCCAATGAATCAACCGAACCACACAGCTTGGTGTCATCGGCAAACTTGCTGAGGGTGTACTCAATCCCACTGTCCATGTCACCAACAAAGATGTTGAACAAGACCGGTCCCAACACCGATCCCTGAGGGACACCAATCGTTACCGCTCTCCAGCTGGACATTGAGCCATTGACCACAACTCTTTACCTGCGGCCATCCAGCCAGTTCTTTATCCACCGAGTGGTCCACCTATCAAATTGATGTCTCTCCAACTTAGAGACAAGGATGTTGTGTGGGACAGTGTCATACGCTTTGCACAAGTCCAGGTAGATGACATCAACTGCTCTACCACTGTCCATTAGTTCCATAGCCCCATCATAGAAGGCCACCAGATTGGTCGGGCAGGATTTCTCCTTAGTGAACTTCTGTCTGTTTTTTTTGTTTGTTTGTTTGGTGGGGTTTTTTTTCTGTTTGTTTGTTTTCTTTAATAATGATTACAACTTCTGTAACTGCCTTTCTTTGGAGACTAAGAATATTCCATTGCTTGGAGCATATACAATGTCTTGCCTATTTAATATCAGTATATATATACGTGTCTGTGAGTCTAATTTTTTTTTAAAGAGATCGTTCATTAAAGAAGAAGTTCCCAGAGATTAAAGTATGCAAGAGATGCTACGTATGTTTGTTGTCAGAGTTAGAGGAAAATATAGTAGCAATATACGGGAGGGCTGAGACTACTATCCCTCTCTGTGGCCCATCTCCCTTGTATTTCTCTAGCCCCAGAGATGCCCAGCAGCTAGAGGCATACAGCTCTAATGAACCCAGAGGCATGCACTGGGGAGGCAGATCCTGCTCTGGGCTTGTGTGCTCACTGAAGCAGACACAGAAATCTGCATAGCAATGGCAATGCAGTGGCAAGATATTGAACTCCTTTTTAACATCTCTAGCTGAAACACCTATACAAGTTCCCATGTCCTTCATTCAAGCAGTGATTTACAGACTAGGAAGAAGAGTAACCTATATAATCCTTCAAGCCAAAAAAAACAGCAAAGTTGCAAAAATGCTATTTATTTAGGGGGAAATAATGTTATTTGTTTAGGGGGAAACAGTTTTATAGATTGACCCAATATCATAAATATGAATTTCGCTTCATGTACATACACAAATGACTGTACTTCAGGGACATTCACAGGGGAAGCTTAATCTTTCCTAGAAGTCACTATGTGAAATGAGTGATAGTTTAATTAATTCCCTCTTATATTTCCTAAAGTCCAAAAAATTAAGTAGTCATATGCACTGTCAGCAAGGTAAATTATTGTGGTGCCCTTTTCATATACTAGATAATGATAGAGCACTGCAGGTTCAAGTTCTCTCTCTTTCAAAATCCTTTCTATATTGACATATTTTACAAAAAAGCAAATTTGTTCACTTTTAGAAACTACACTGTAGCACTGCGATTCAGTGAAGAGCCTGGGAGTATAAATAGCATGGTAATGTTGCCTTTTGAGAAACAATTTATTTATTTTTTGAAAGATATTGCATACAGAAATATAAGTAAAGGAAAGAAAAAAAAAAGACAACAAATGTGCAAATCTAACAGTAAAATCCAGGTGGGTAAGTGGGGCTACACTTAGTTCTCTGCAGGCACATGGGACTGACACCATGTCAATACTGCATTTCTATGAGTCATTTTTTCATTTTCTGTTTCAAGAAAGGAATGAAAGAACTTGGGTAAATACTACAGGGTCTTCTCTGGGAATAAGATTCTGCTGATATGTGGACCTATATCTAGAGATGTTTCTATAACTTGACTCCTGTAATGGTTGAAAACCTTCCAATTTCCAGTTCTATTTAATTACAAATGTTTTATTCTTTTTGTTTTACTCTTTTGCCAATATTGCCTTTAAGTTAAGCAGCTCTTCCTCCTTCCCAGTGTGGATCTCCATGGTGTGTTCAGAAAGGAGATCATGTCCTTTCACAGCCTTTCAGCAGTGCAAAATTGCTCCAGTCATCTGTGGGCATGCTTTGAACTGGAATACACTGAACTCGTCCCGTCTCTCCAAAGACCAGCATAAAGGTTGGCTTCCTGTCACTTGTCACTCAAAAAAAAAAATACAAAAGTCGTTGAAATTGCACAAATGTCTCTATTATGGCTCAGCTTGTTTTACCTATACTTCTGGTGACCACAGCTAAGCAATAATTCCTGATGCAGCTGGCAAAGACCTGCAGTACACAGGAAAAAACTGACCAGACCTAGCATTCGGGTACACTTGTGTCAACCTTAGCAACCCCAGGGATTTTTATAAAAAATAGTTTCACTATTTCTACTATTAATCAAGGTAGAATTGTGCCCAAAGACTAATCCTTTTTTATTACTCTTATTACCTACAGTTTCCTGTAGAAAGCCAGGATTCCCATTTGGATGTTTCTTCAAGACTGATGTTCAACATGCTCCAGTATTGGAGGACCCTGTGGAAGATGCAGCAATAATTGTTCTAGATTGCTACAGGACAGGCATCAACAACTTTGTTTCTTTGTCCAGATTGCTATTTCCTTCATATGGCACTTTGTGTAGGCTGCATTACTCATTCCAACAAAGACATGGGTGCAGTGGGGTCAGTGCCAGTGAGCTTAATGCGGTGCGATAAAGTCAAGGCAAAGCAACTAATCAATTTTGGATGAAACACACAAACCTATCCAAGAAAAATAAAATGTACAGTTAATTTACTCAGTCATCATCATCATCAATTATATATACAGCATGTTTAATATTAATTGCTGCTGCAAATATACTAGGCTCATCTTTCTTTATAAAATAATTTATACTACCTAAATACATAAAAAAGGTGCAATCCAAACTTGTTCTGCTCTGCGTACAGACACTGCATGTCTTTAGTGGACCAAAAATCAAGGATCTAGATCTTTCAGCTGGAATTTTGAAATTCAAATCCAAAAGAAACTTCTTCCATGTTTCAGTGTTCTTGCTTGCTAGAGGGATGCTTTGATAGCACAAGCCTGGATTGAAAGCTTGAGTTTAGGCCCAGGCTTTTGGCTTGAGACCATCCCTTAACAGTAAAAATCAAACAACCTCTAAATATACAACCTCTCCTTCTGTCACATGAGTTAGAGCAAGAGAGAATCCTTTCTTAATGACCCAGAATAGCTGTGAGCCTGCTTAAAACACTGCTTTACCATTTAGGAAAATTTATGCCACTGTAAGTGCTGAACAGTTGGTCACAGCACTTTCACTATAGGTCTTCCTAATGAGTCTGCAATCATCATCTTTTTGTTGAGGATTTTTATCCCAACAGGGTTAGTCTGACATTCACTGAGGCACTCACATTTGTTAGGAAGAAGAACCCAGCAGCGAAGAGGCACTGGCAACAGCAATTAGGAGAGGATGGCAGGAGTGATGGTCAGAGGGAGGGCAGCCACTGCACAGGGGGACTGCAGTTGGGTCTCCACACAGAGCTGGGACCCTCTGGAAGGGGAAAGCAGGCTGGTGTAAAATACCCCTATGCCACTACCACTCGTATTGCTCACACTGTGCATGGTGAACCTGGGTTTAATGTCTAATTTGAAAACTGTAGAAGTTTAGTGATAAATATATCCCATTTAAAGTGCATGTACATATTCAGTTGGGCAGAAAAAAGAATATTTAATCTGCAATGTTCAAAAACATTATAGGTGTCTCACTTGTTTTTTCAGAGTCCTGACTCCCCTGAACTGCTACAGATATGTTTCAAATACTTTGAAAACAGCATAAAGTTGTTGAAAGTACATTTTTTAGAAAGGTGACCTCAAAAGTAAACCATTGCCACAGGCAAAAGCATGTTACTAGGAACTCCTCAGAGACAGGGGTCTAATTCTTCCCTTCCTTAGGCGGTTTTTACACGCAAGCATCTCTTTGTATCCTGCTGGAGCTACGATTTACACCAGAGAATGAGGGCAGAGCCAGTATCCATCAGTAAGAAGGATGTTTATAAAATACCCAGAACAAATAGTATAAATGGGTATACCTGCCTTCAAGCATTGGGTGCCATTTCCAACAGTGGGCAGGAAGCATGGACAATGAAGCAAGCACTCCTGCCCTGTAGGGTGGAGGCCCTAGAAAGGCTGCAGTGTGCTCATGAGGTAGGGAGAAATGATGCCACTGACATCTCCTCTCACACTAATTTTTAAAGACAAACAATTGTCTTCAGCCAGAGCTGCAGCTCACTCTAACCCTTAATGACAAATATTTTAACACTAAAATATTGTCAAAAAAGCATTCTTATTCAAGGAGATGACTGCTGTAGGAAACAAAGGCTTTTTTAGATCTAGGTTTAGTGTCTTTAAAGTGTCTTTTCATTCAATATCTTTTGGCCACATGCACTTCCATTGCACAATAGCAGTGTTTGCAAAGATGTCATGATATTATTTTCACATTGCAAAGTACAGCACAAATCAAGTCATTTTTAATGAAATTTGTTCAGCACAAGCTCCTCAGAGAGACCAAAGCAAATTTGCTAAATGTTTCATAGTTGCCAAATTTCATTCTTCTCCCCCCCCAAAATACCCCTTCCTGTCAAGGAATTATCACCCAGCTGTCATCAGATATCACATTTCTTGTAGGAAAGTAAGAACCCAACCTGCAAAAAAGCCCACCACAGATTCACATCAGCTTGAATCTTAGAGGAAGTAGATGAAAAAACACAGTGACAACTTTGCCCTTTTTTCTTCTGTTTTGGCTCTTGGCTGTGGGATGGTAGCAACAGATGCACTCTGTCTCTGGGTGCACTTATGGACATGGGAGATTGTTGGAGTGCAAATATGCCACAAGGAGAATGCTATTACCAGTTCTCATAGGTTATATAAACTTTACTGTAGAGGTAGCATGGAAAAAAATAAATCTAATTAAAGACTTCTATCCCACACGAATTTTGATTGTACTCAGTTAAACCTGAAAGCAAGTACTTGTGTTTGACACAGACTTAAATATTCCTGAATGCATACATAAACTTATGGACTTTGAGACAGTATTTCTTTTCATATTGGTGTGTGCATCTGGAAAATAAAGGCTGAATAAATTGACTTCAAGGTTGGATGACTTGACTATGCTATTTAGGTACCTTGGGGATGGCAAAGAAACATTAAAAGGTTCCTTTAAAATAAAGCATCCATTCCTTTTGGGTGTGTGGGACGCGGCTATGATGCTATGTGTCACACAAAGATGTAACAAGCAGAGTTGGAGGCGCATGATACCGAAAGAAGTTGGTTTTGCTGCATTTCTGGACAGAAGCCAGTTCTTTGCTGTTTTGGAAGCTCTTTCTTTAAATGCATATGAGCTACATTGGAGCTCGATGAAATTCACAGCTGTGCAGATAGCAAACATAAGAGATACTTATGTTTGACTTAAGACCTACTTGAAATTACAGGAATAGAAATAAACCTTCTTAAAGTGCTGCTAACAGCATTGCATAACTCAATTGTCAGCTGGTACAAGACCCATGTGTATTATGTCCTCTGCCTCAGGGTTTATAACATCTCCCTTAAACATAACTTATGGTAATGTATGCTCAATTGTTAAACTTCTTGTTCATACTCTCATTCTCTGTTTACCTATCAATCAGCCATGTACCACCAGCGCAGCAGTCTGGTGCAAAGGCAGAGTGTACTGGAAAATATCTCATCACTCTGAAGAAAATATGAAAGCAGATTTAGAAAACACATTCTAATTTGTCATAAAAGCAGCATTATCACTGTTGGCATGGTTACTAATATTTGGATAATAATTAGTTAAAATTCCTTCTGACTACATTGGCATTGAAATACTGTGTCTTTAATAGCAACCTTATCTGTGGAAAGCTGCCAAGCCTTTGAAAGAAAATCCAAACAAGGCAAATAAGGAGGCTCAGGGAATGGCAAATCCATCTTAAAATAGGTCCATAACAATGGCAGAAGGAACAGGAAGGGCAATTTAACAGACACAGATAGAAGTAAGTATTCATGCAAAAGGTCATGAAGCTTGCATTAGGTATAGATTGAAGAGGCAGGCAACTGTTTTAGGATGCATTTGTATCCAAGCTCAAGCACAATATCCCAGCAATACCACATCATGCAGATGATTGAGCAAAAACTGCAGAGAATCATTTAGTCTCTAACTTTGCAAGCTCCTACTGAGCTAATTAACCACACCAAAGGCAAACTTTTTCGACTGTTCCTGCCCAACAAATATGTTGATATGTTGAATTGCATTGTTCCTGGTTTTATTAAAGTGATGAGCAATATAACAATTCTTTTGTTCTTGTATAAACAAGAGAACAACTCCCTCAATCAGTCACCATACCATTAATTTAATGCCAAACAAGGTCAAAACCAAACATAGTTTCAAATATGTCCTTGCTACTGAAGTCATATCATCAAAGTGAAAAAAAATAAAACATTTCTGCCCTTATTTCATCAAGATATTTTCCAGAGGCAGCTTTGCTAGCTGGTTGTGATGTGTCACATCATCTGGCTGCCCTTCTTGTCTGGGCATCACTTTCTCCCTTGATCTTTATGAAATGTAGGCTATAATATTACTTATTGTACAACACAGAATGATAAGAGCTTTTAAGCTTTTCCCTTAACTATGCATTCAGATCTGAAGCAACCCTCAGTTGTTGTGTGTGTTGGGTCTAAGGGGAAAAGACCTATTTCACAATGTGCAAATGCTCACTAAAGAGTGCTCATTTTGCCTTGGATAGAATTAATTTTATTCACTGTACATTGTATGGGGTGATGTTTTAGATTTTGCTGAAAATAGTGTTGATAACACACTGATGTTTTAGTTACTGCTGAGCAGTGCTTACAAACAGTCAAGGCTTTTTCTGCTCCTCACCACACTCCACCAGTGGGTAAGCTGGGGTGCACAAGAAGTTGGGAGGGGACACAGCCAGGACAGCTGACCCCAACTGACCAAAGTGATATTTCATACCATAGGACATCATGCTCAGCAATGAAAAGCTGGAGCAAGAAGGAAGGGGGCGTGTTTGGAGTGATGTTGCTTATCTTCCCAAGTAACTGCTGTGCATGATGGAGGCTCTGCTTTCTTGGACATGGCTGAACATCTGCCTGCAGGTTGGAAGTGGTGAATGAATTCCTTGTTTTGTTTTGCTTTGCTTTGCTTTGCTTTGCGTTTGTGTGCACGGCTTTTGCTTTACCTATTAAGCTGTCTTTGTCTCACCTTTCGGTACACTTTTTAATAAACTTTTTTTACACTTTTTTCCTACTTTTTCTCACTTTTGCACTTCCAATTCTCTCTCCCCATCCCACTTTGGGGAGAGTGAGTGGGCAGCCATGTGGTCTTAGTTGCCATCTGGGATTACACCATGACAGAAGCAAAACAGAGAAGAGAAGCAAAGACCAAGCTGAATGTCTCAGAGTAGAAATCAGAAGGAAGTCTGAGAAGCAAAAATACCCTTGCTGAAAACAGCCTTCTGTTGATAAAGACCTTGCCAATATGGGTCTTTTTTTTCAATATAGAGTAGTCAGAGACAGCCCATTCCTATTGATAAACCTTTCTCTTTATCTGCTTTGTAATACAGGGAATGCATATATTATCTACAGTTTGACACCTTTACAGGTGTAAGATTCTCA
The DNA here is from genome assembly GCA_017639245.1 of Myiopsitta monachus. Taxonomy (NCBI): domain Eukaryota; kingdom Metazoa; phylum Chordata; class Aves; order Psittaciformes; family Psittacidae; genus Myiopsitta; species Myiopsitta monachus. The sequence continues at coordinate 53,244,534 of CM029921.1, forward strand.
ATATTGCTGCACACTGCCAATCTTTTTATAACCTGGCACTGTGGGCTCACAAATGTCCATAGCAACAGTCCATACAGTTGATCTGCCAACACTAAATTAACTGTGCAGTATCAGCCATAGGAAGTGATAGACTTTAATTAAAGGTCTAGTAATGATAGCAAGTCGGTAACTGGCCACAGGCTTCTCCATGTTTTGGCCAGGTAGGTAGATTGTCTATAAAATTAACTGAGCAATCTTCTGCTGAGTGATTCCTCTGCTCAAATCTTCTGTTGAGATTGGCACAACAGCACACTACCACATTCTGGTATCATCAGCTCTGCTTTATCATTGCAAGTCCTGAATTGCAATCCAAACATTTTCTCTTTGTGGTATAGGAAACTGCTGTAAACCACTTGTTCCAGGTGCTAAGATCAATGCACATGAGGCATTTGGCAAGGGATGCTTGTGATCTGAATTTTTCAGCCAGTAAGCATAGCAATACAGTGATACTTCTGAATAAAGACATTTTAATTACAATTGAAAAGTTGAGATAATAGGCAACCTGGATCTGTCAGACTATGGAAAAAAAAACAGTCAGTTTACAGGACTACTGAAGTTCCCACAGCATTACACATCTGATACCAATTCAGTCCTCTCTTTCTTGTCATTAGTTTTCCCCTGCTTAAGAAAAAGAAGAGAAAGGAATGCATCATTTTTACAATTCTGCCTTTTTGTACCACTGCGTATGACAGGAAATGGATTCTAAAAAGCTGCCAAGAAAACTGTAAAGATGACATTCAGAAGTACTTCTGTAAAATTCTGATTACATTTCACATCTGGTGAAAAGACTTGAAGGCTTCACTGCTATAAGAACGATCCATCAGATTTCACTCTGCATAATTGTTCTTGTGAAAGTGGTACTCAGGGAAGAGGGCTGGAAAATGCCCTTAAATTTGCCTGACCTCCAGATGTGGCAAGAGTTACTATCAGTGTTAATATTGCTAGCAACTACTTGTATGAAATCCTGGTTATAATGGAATTTAATTGCAATGCCTTATGGACTTCATTAAGGGCAAGATTTCCCCTGATATATTTGTTTTTAAATGAGATTTAGGTTGCACTTTCTCTTACCCTTATAATGTGCTGTTTGCTAAAGATGAAGTCAGGCATCACTGGTTAATTTAATACGTAACATTTGTGATATTCATCTTTGATTATATCATGGGTATATCGTACCCATCTTTGAGTTCACCATCATTTGTTAGGATGTGCTGTCTGAGGGGGGGAATAAAATCTTTCCAGAAACTGCATATTCAGAATGAGCTCATTACTCGCCTGATTACCAACAGCTCATGTCCTGGACATCATAGTGGCTACTGAAATGTGAAGCCGATACCTTCCATGTTGGCTGCAGCTCTACTCCAGACAGAAAGAGAAGCTGTCTGAAAACAGCAGCATCATGCTCCATGGATACTGTCGGAGGCTAGACTGTGCAGTCCAGCAGCTCCCTCTGCTTTTGCTTCATGTTGGCTAGGTATACATCAGCTCAATCCATAGCACAGGGTGCATCTTGGCTCAGCACATAGGCAAAGGCAGTGCTTCTCTCTCTGGGGTGAGTGCAGATCCTGGTGGCATCTCTGTGCAGTCCTACCTAGACATGCATGGCCAGTTGAGTATAGGAAGCACCTGAATGCAAGCATGCTCTTTCCAAACTTCAGGTCCGTAAACTCAACTGTAAGACAGATTCTTTTTGTGTTTTAATAACATTTTTCAGTGTTTTCAGACCACCGTGGACTTCATTTCATATTCTAGAAGTCTTGATTTTGTTTCAGTTTGATCAAGTGACATTCAACACATCATCCCACTGAGGGGTCCAGCCCACTATATAGCTCCTACTTTTCCCTGCTCTGATTGTGGAGTTTCTGCTAAGAAATAAGATGTCCTGCAGTCATAATTTTGGAGCCTACTTGAATGCAATAAAGAGAGGTGGTGAGAAAGAAGTTTCCTTTCAGAGAAGTTTCCACGTTCAAGCTATATGCACCCACCTATATTTTACATGCACATGGACATACATGTGTTTATATACACATAACTACAGCACTTAGTACCCTTCGCCAGTCATCATCCAACACTGCTTCACAGATTAAAGATGGCTCATGGCAGCAATGATGGAATCCTTTAACAAACTCAATATAAAGAGAATACATGTATATGTTAGAAAAGACCTACCAGATTGTGGAGGCCATTTCATGTTGACTGGTGGAAGAACTGTGCTTTTTAGATTTTCTGGGAAACTGTAAGTTTCTAGGTTTTTATTCAGTGTATTAAAAAAATAATCTTTTATTACATTTCTAGTGTTCATTTTTTGAAAAATAAATAAATATGAAACCTTGCAAATATAAAGTCTTATTGTACTGTTCATTTTATGTATTTTATAATGTGATTTAACTACACTTTATATGTAAGCTACTGCTCATGAATCAGCACATCCCAGGTTCTGACACTTTTCACAATGTTCTTTTAACTTGATCAGTTTGTCCATACCCGGTTGGTAACACAACACTGTACATTGAGGATCTATTTGAAAGCTATTTTGAAGCTCAGAGCATTTTACAAGTAGGGGCACATTCCATAAGCAATAGATCTTTCTTCAGTTTATTCTTTCTACTTTATTTATTGCTACCTTAAGAAGGTGATCTTCCCTTTAAGTCAGGAGCTTTTTCCCTTCCAAGATGTCTCTGACACTTACTAGGTATTTCAAGTATCAGGTGTAGTATCCATCCACATTCTATTATTATTTTTTTTTGCTTTGTGAGAGGAGACATCTATTTGTAAGTATCATCCCTACACACTTACAATGTATAGGATAGGGAAGGAATCCATGTGATTTAGACCAAACTACAATGTTTTTGACGATTCTAAATCTGCACTATTGCTGAAACTGTTGCTATGTTACATAAAGAAATTTTGTGGCTCCAGAAATTATTGAAGAGATTGAAGATCCATGCCAGGTGAAATGCAATGCAATGCAATTCTAGTATGTCCTTTTCATTCTTTTTTTTTTTTTTTTCCCCCAAAATTGGAAAGGTTACTACAGAATTTTCCTCCAAAGTAGAGAAAAATCCTTTGCTTGGAGCTTAATTGTGAGAAATATAAATTCCAGCATATTCTCCAAGGGTTATTTTTCAGTTGTTCAGGGATTTTATTTTTTAAAAAAAACCTTGAAATACTCTTCTTTTAAATATTTCTGTTTAAAGCCATGTTAACACAATTTACTACATACTTAATAATGCTATAAAGCTCACAGAGTGATTATACTTACATGGATTTTCAGTTTCCCATTTCATTTGCTTTGTATGTCAAAGCCTGTAAGATAGGTTCCTGCTTTGTTTCTTGAGTCAGGACATCTCAGGAAGCAGACAATACTATTAAATTCATAGATTTTTGTACTGAAGAATACAAATCTTGAAGACTTGAAAGGTACATTTCCATAATAGAAATAGTTACACCAACTCAAACCATACAAAATAATGGTGACCTTCTATTATTCTGTGTCTGCTGATGGAAGTGCTTGCAAAGTCCGTTTGAACATGATGCTGTCTTTAGGGTGAACAGAACAAACACTTTTCACTTCTTTCTTGCAGAGACTGAATAGAAAGTTCCTACTCTGTAAGGTCTCTCAGAAGTGACAGCGTTATCTAAGTGATAATTCCTTTATTTGCTGGTGTTTGGGTTTGTTTCATGTGAAAACCAGCATAGGACAAAGTTGCTATTGCACAGAGGAAAAGCAGAAAAGCTTTTCTACTTAGCAAAAGTAAGCCTATTGTCTAAAAAGTCATGTAATGAGAACAGCAATGCAGGGAGTGATTTCCCTATAGATTTTATCAGTGGGCTCCAGTAAGCCTGTCAAAAGTGCACTGTATAATAGCTTTTAGATTTTCAGCAAGACTGCAGTTTTGCTACTGTAACAGATTATTTATAAAATAATCTTAGTAAGGATTGGGATTAGGCTGTTATTTATAAACCATGCTAATTAAAGAGTAGCCTGCAATGCATGACCTGAAAATGGGGTAAAAGTCAAAATGAAAAAGTAGAAAAATCACAGTTCCTGGTTCACTCTGTTTGGAGGCACCAGTGCATGAGTTCACATATTCTCACAGGGTGCTATGATGGGTACCCTGAGCTCAGTTAATTTTTCTGAGTTGTTGCCTTGAGCCTTCTCTCCTCATTCTCCTCCCTCAACATTGCTCACCTCTCCTTTCCTGTCTTTTTGTCTCATTCTTACTACCTAAGCACAATCTCCTAGACGTAAGAGGTTAAATAAGAGCTGTGACAGTGACTAGGAGAAAAATACTCAGCAATTAAACGGAAAAGGATGTACATCACAGGGCCTGATATAAAACTTATCACAGTATTAACAATTTGGTGCTATGCCAGTCACCAAATGCTCAAGGCACCAAAGTCGTTAAGCTTCTTCCTGTTCATCCCTGAGATGGCTGCTGCATTCCCCGGTAGCAAACTGGTTGCAGGTAAATACAATAGGGAGTTAAAATGCTAAATATAAGGAAATGCAACTTCTGCCAAACCCCCAGTGTAAGAAACTATCTTACAGAACATTTCAATTTCCATATGAATTTCAAATGATGTGAGGGAGGGATGAAATTCTAACAATTCAGACTGTCAAATAATTGGGACAGATCTACATAATTGTTCTAATCTCCAGAAGATATCCATAAATTATATATCTTGATTTAGAAGGAACATGTGAGTGTCCCAGCAGTACTGATGAAGTGCTATGAGCCTCATATTAATATCAGTAAGTTTTGGAACTGCCCAAGAAAACAAAGTTTCACTCATGGCTTCTTGGACGTGAGAGAGCACTGTGGTAACGAGCAGCACAACACACCTGTAAGCAAGGACCTGTAAACTTTCTCTCTTTTACTGCCATCACCAATGATAGATTGTTTCCAAACATAGAGTAAGCATCTTTGGTTGTTGGTTTTGGTTAATATCTGGTGTTTGTTTTTTTGTTTTGGTTTGGGGGTTTGTTTTTTTTTTTTGGGGGGGGGTGTCTTTTGTTTGTTTTGGTTTTTTTTTTCTAGCTCCACAGGGACATTCAGTATTCAATTCATGTTCCTGTGTCAGTAGCAATAAAGACTTTTTTCCTCACAGGAAACAAATAGCTGCAATTCTCAGACAACAGAGATAGCGTGAGGAGAAGAGTGATGTCAGTCTGTATAGATTCTTATAACGTCTCAAGAGGTGCAGAAAGTGTAAAACAAAATTTGCATGTATGTATAAACAAAAAAACTTTTGTGAGCCAGCAGTTTTGGATTTGATGTTGTTTAAATTTACAGGGCTTCTGAGCTTTTTTTGTGTGCTGTATTTCTTAATGATCAACTTGATGCAGTAAATAATTCAGGAAATCATCCTGTAGTCCATTGTTCTTCAGGCATATGGATTTTTTTCCTCTTCAAATCTTGAGTTTCTACTGCATGTTGAAAATTTCAAAACTCTCTGAGGAACTGAATACAGGTTTTGTAATTATAATGATTTCTAGCCTAGCACCTGTACATCTGCTGTACCCTTTATGGAATAGAACAAAACAAAGTGTATCAATTCCCTCTGGATAAAATGTGCCAGGATTTCCATTTTCTGTTTTTCCAGACCACCTAAGCTTATTATTTTTAGAACATTATGGATTGTTATTAACAATAATAGTGGATTATTGTAAAAACACAGACAAGATGCATAACACAGCACTTCTAAGCAAGATTGCACAAGTACAACTCCTTCTGCAGCTGTGCAACAGGATTTTCATAGACCATGACAGAAAAGATATACAGGACTTTACAGTACCAGCCTTTTATAAAAAGATAGCTTGAGGTCTTCAACAAGAAAGTGCAATTAACTGCTTTTGGTAGCATGGAAACACATTTCAAACCTTTTAAAAGTGTTTTAGTCTTATAAGTGTAACAAATTCTGCAAATTTACACTTTTCTTTCCCTTAAATAAAACTTACACTATGTATGCGCCTTTGCATAGGCAATATAAGCCATTATGTGCAATTGGACTTTGTGAAATATATTTTATAATACTTTTCTGTATCACTGGGTGGCATACGTATTATTTCATGTAGCAGGTAATTCTGAAATAGTGCGCTGAGCTATCAAACACATATTAAGCTCTAAAATGAAGATATTATTTTTCTAGGGGCAACATTCTATTTCATTTTTTTAAAAAATATTACACAATGAAAATAATCTCCCTGATTCACCTGTGCAGCTCCTAATAACTACAAAAATTAGGTTGGACACCCCGGAAGGTGTTAGGTTTTGGGGGGAAGCCTAGCCCTAGTTAAGTTAATGCCAAAAATCCCATTTCACCTTGGTGTTTTCCCAAATCAACTTTGAGGACTGGTTAACATTCTGCCCCTGTTATCATTTTAATTATGCTGCTACTGCTTTTTAATTATAAGCGCACATTGAGTTGTGTATCTTGTGCAGCTTCTACATATTTCCCCATTCAGGATTTGAAAGCTAGATAGTAACACCTGAGAGGAAACAATATCTGAGTATTGCCTTCACTGATCCTACCCTGTTTTCTTGAACATTTCAGTGTGAGGGTGCACCAGGAGCATCACATCTTGCTCTAGTTTGTGCTGCACTGGTGCTTTGCTGTTGGTTGAGCAAGAAAAGCAAGAAAATAAGCACCACTATAGCCCTGCTCCCCTGTTTCATCTGTGGCAAACGGACCACTCTTCAATCTAAGTCAGCCCAAGATGAGGTGAGGCCAAATCAAGCTTGATACAGTCATGATATTTTGTGGGGGAAAAATTATATGGCTTTATAATTATTATTGTCATTATTGTGTATTATTGCTGCAGAATAAATGAGTAGGTCGCCAACGTGCTGAAGTGTGTACATGCTTGGGATGTGATCAACAAAACAGAGAGGACCCAGCCTAACCTGCACAGCTGCTATGAGCACAGAGTTGTGTGGACCAGGAGATTAAGCCCTTGTATAATCCTCCGCAGTGATAACTAGGAATTCTGTGTGATTTGCAGTGAAATATTTTGAAAGAGCTTATGATTCATGGAAAACTGATTAAGGGTATATGGGGTTATAGTCAGATTTAAGATGGAACTCAGAATCTGAATTTCAGGCTGAATATATGCGAAATATTAAGCTTAGACGCACAATGTTGTAGACCTTTCTTAAAGAAAATATGATTGTGGCTGAACTCATAAAAATATGAGCCAGAAGTCAGAGAGAAAAGTGTCAATCTAACCCTTACAAATGTTACCGAGACAGCTGTTAATAATTTTCACCATAACACCAGACTATTCATGGCTGCTGTCCTTCTCCAGAAGCTACTCTCTCTATCTTGGAAAAAACAGATGGCATGCTTCAACACTGAATCAGGCTCAGGCACCACCTGCCCATATACACTGCAGCTCTGGAGAATGGTCCTACGTGGAGACTCGAGGTCGACCCCTCGGCTTTTGGAGTCGGGGATACAGAGGATCTGAGGCCAGCTATACCCCAACTGAAAAAGAGATACTGGCAGCCTATGAAGGGGTTCGAGCTGCTTCGGAAGTGATTGTCACTGAAGCACAGCTCCTCCTGGCACCCCGGTTGCCCGTGCTGGGCTGGATGTTCAAAGGCAGGGTCTCCTCTACACATCATGCAACTGATGCTGCATGGAGTAAGTGGGCCGCATTAATTACACAATGAGCTCAAATAGGAAATCCCAGTCGTCGGGGAATTCTAGAAGTCATCATGGACTGGCCAGAGGGCAAAGATTCTGGAAGGTCACCAGAGGAGGAAGGAGTGATGCGTGCTGAAGAGGCCCGACCATATAATGAACTGTCAGAAAGTGAAAAGCAATATGCCTTATTTACTGATGGGTCCTGCCGTGTTGTGGTAAAGCATTGGAGATGGAAGGCAGCAATATGGAGTCCTTGACAACAAGTAGCAGAAACTGCTGAAGGGGAGGGTGAATCGAATCAGTTTGCTGAGGACAAAGCCACCCAGCTGGCGCTGGACATTGCGGAACGAGAAAAGTGGCCAGTACTTTATCTCTATACTGACTCATGGATGGTGGCGAATGCCCTGTGGGGGTGGTTGCAGCAATGGAAGCAGAGCAACTGGCAATGCAGAGGTAAACCCATCTGAACTGCTGCACTGTGGCAAGACATCGCTGCCCGGGTGTAGAACCTGGCGGTGAAGGTACGCCACGTAGATGCTCATGTACCCAAGAGTCGGGCTACTGAGGAACACCAGAACAACCAACAAGTGCACAAAGCTGCTAAGATTGATGTGGCTCAGATGGACTTAGATTGGCAACATAAGGGTGAATTATTTTTGGGCCAGTGGGCCCATGACACTTCAGGGCAGAGATGCAACATACAGATGGGCTCGTGATCGAGGGGTGGACTTAACAATGGACACTATTGCCCAGGTTATTCATGACTGTGAAACATGTGCTGCAGTTCAGCAAGCTAAATGGTTAAGGCCTCTTTGGTATGAAGGATGATGGCTGAAGTACAAATATGGGGAGGCCTGGCAGATTGATTATATCACACTCCCACCAACCCACCAAGGCAAGCGCCATGTGCTTACCATGGTGGAAGCAACCACCAGATGGTTGGAAACATACGCTGTGCCCCACGCCACTGCCCGAAACACTATCCTGGGCCTTGAGAAACAGATTTTGTGGCGACAAGGCACACCAGAGAGAATTGAGTCAGACAATGGGACTCATTTCTGGAACATCCTGATAGACATTTGGGCCAAAGAGCATGGCATTGAATGGGTATATCACATGCCCTACCATGCACCAGCCTCGGGAGAAATTGAACGGTACAATGGGCTGTTAAAAACTACACTGTGAGCAATGGGTGGTGGGACTTTCAAACATTGGGATACACATTTATTAAAGGCCACCTGGTTGGTCAACACCAGAGGATCTGCCAACAGAACTGGTCCAGCCCAGTCAGAACTTCTACATACTGTAGAGGGGAATAAAGTTCCTGTGGTGCAAATAAAGAATTTCCTGGGGAAGACAGTGTGGGTTATTCCTGCTTCAGGTAAAGGCAAACCCACTCGTGGGATTGCTTTTCCTCAGGGACCTGGATATACTTGGTGGGTAATGCGGGAAGATGGGGAAGTCCAATGTGTACCTCAAGGGGATTTGATTTTAGGAGAAAACAGCCAATGAACTCAATTGTATGCTGTTGCCTGCTATGTAGCACTTTTATAGCCCACCAACTAGATGTCTTCAGGTCACCAGTGACTGGCTCTGACTTCGCTCCAACCATCATCCCAACAAAGAATGAACTTGATGAAATCAGACAAGTTCTGCAGTAAAGGCAATGATCCAACACTGCACACAGCCTCCCCTGCTCTGAAAGACTGTTACAAGAGATGGAACCCAACATCATGGACCAAATGGACTCAACAGCTTTGTAGGGATTGGTCCATGCAGAAATGATCTCTATGTGTGTGTGTGTGCATGTGGATGTATATACATGCATATGTATAAGAGTGATGGTATATTAAAAATGTGGGATCTGAGCATGATGTGAAAGGTGTGGAATAAGGGGTGGATACTGTCCTGGGTTCAGCAGTAGCAGTCATTTTTCTCCTTCTTAGTAGCTGGTGCAGTGTTGTGTTTTTGACTTTTGGCCTGGGAACAGCGCTGATAACACCAATGTTTTTAGTTACTGCTCAAATGTTTAGCCTGACCAAGCACTTTCTGAGTCTCATGCTCTGCCAGGGAGGAGGGGAAGCTGGGAGGAAGCAGAGACAGGACACCTGACCCAAACTGAAGAGGTATTCCACACCACAGCACGTCATGCTCAGGATGTAAAAACTGGGGGCAGGGACCTGGAAGGGTTGGATCACTGCTCGGTTGGGCTGGGTATCTCTCTGTGTTTGGTGAGCGGTTGTATCCTCTTCCCTTGTGTTTCCCTGGTCATTATTATTATTGGTGGTAGTAGTAGTGGTCTGTGTTATACCTGAGTTACTGGACTGCTCTTACCTTGAATTGCTGAGGTGAGTAGCTTGCTTGGGGGGAAGCTCAGCGTCCACGAGCTTCAACTCACAGCAGTAAGAACCACTGAGGGAGCCTCAAGTCCTCAACAGGACTTGGCCAGGACCGGCAGCTCAGCTGACATGAAGAACTGACTCAGAGGGGGCGGTGCCAGGAGAGGTGGCAGCAGCCCTGGCTGGTTAAAAACTGCCCCAGGGAATGCAAGCGACCAGGGAGGGCAAACAGGGCGGGTTCAAGGCAGTTCACGTGGGCAGGCAAGCAGGGTGATGAGCACTCGCCATATGACCAGGGTCTGGTCTGGGAGCTCTGCTCTGGCTGCCCCGGCAGTGGCCAGTGTAGGCACCCAGACTGAGCCGATGAGAGGGGAGGCTGCAGTGCAGAGCTCGGGGTGTAGAGAGCGCCTGCACTGCTCTCCTGAGGGGAGGGTGCACAATGGGCAGGGCTGCACTCGGTGCTCCCTGGTGGAGGTCCTCCTGCAGCAGGGACTGAGCTGCGGGACGCTGTCAATAGGCTGAAAGGTGTCAGGGAAGCTGAGAGGAAGCAGCACTGCTGCTCCAGGACCAGACTGTGCAGGGGCCTCAAGCGTCCACTGTCACTCATGCAGGAAAGGAGGCCGCTAACCCAGGAAGCTGGGAAACAGTGACAGAAAAAAAACAACAAAAAAGGGAGGAATAGGACAATTAAAAGCAAGGGGCTTCCTCCTAAATCTGTTGTTCCCACCCAGAACAGCTTTGCTGTCCTGCAGGGGCCTGATGAGGAACCACACTCCCACCAGGAACAACGGCTGATGCACTGGTAAAGAAGATCACTACTGGTGCTGCCAGGAAAAACGGCGGGCTGTAGTAGTAGGGGACTCTACTCTGAAAGGAACAGAGGCACCCATCTGTCGGCCTGACCCAGGCTCAAGGGAGGTGTGTTGCCTACCAGGGGCTCGGATCAAGGATGCTGCAGAGAAGATGCCTGCTCTAGTCAAACCCACTGACTATTACCCACTTCTAGTGATCCATGTGGGTGCTCCTGATAGCGATAGCAGTAGAATGGAGAACATAAAGACTACAAAGCTCTGGGAGAGGTGGTCAGGGGCTCTGGAGCTCGGATTGTCTTTTCATCAATAATCCAGGAAACAGGGCAGGACCTTAACAAGGCTAGGAGGATTGGCCAGGTTAATAAATGGTTAGAAAGGTGGTGCTATAGTCAGGGCTTTGGGTACCTTGAACACGGGACTCAATTTAGTGAGCCAGGTCTACTGGGGGCTGGTGGAGCTGGTCTGACAAAGAAAGGGAAGAGTGGCTTTGGCAGGAGGCTTGCCAGACTGGTCAAGGAAGCTTTAAACTAGATGTTGTGGGAGGGGGCATCATTCCATCCCAAAACACCCAGTCGCTTCCCAGCACCTATAGTAAATGTTCGGAGCAATGTAGAGATATTCCAGTGGCTCCAGAAAATGAGCTTCAATTGGAGCTAGGTTCAGGTGCCTCTATGCAAATGCCCGCAGCATGGGGAGCAAATAAGAGGAATTAGAGATGCGTGCACGTCTACGGGGGTGTGATATCATTAGCATCACAGAAACATGGTGGCATGGCTCCTATGACTGGAGTGTTGGAATGGAAGGTTACAGGCTCTTTAGGAAAGACAGGCCTGGTAGGTGGGGAGGGGGAGTTGCTATTTATGTTAAGGATAGGCTGGAGAGTATGGAACTGTGTCTGGGGGCAGATGAGCAGTCGACAGAGAGTTTGTGAGTCAGGGTTAAAGGGAGAACAGCAATGAGAGACATTATTCTGGGGATCTGTTACAGACTGCCTGATCAAGAGGACTCGGTGGATGAACCACTCTATAGACAAATAGGAATAGCCTCATGCTCACAGGCCCTTGTTCTCATGGGGGACTTCAACCACCCTGATATCTGTTAGAGGGACTGTACGGCCCGGCACAAGCAATCCTGGAAGTTCCTTGATTGTGTGGAAGACAACTTCCTTCTGCAAGTAATAGAGGAGCCAACAAGGAGAGCTGCCATGCTTGACCTCGTGCTCACCAACAGGGAAGGGATGGTTGGAAATGTGAAGCTCCAGGGCAGTGTTGATTGCAATGATCATGAGATGGTTGAATTTGTGATCCTCAGGACAGTGAGAAGAGCGTGCAGCAAGCTCACTGCCCTGGACTGCAAGAGGGAAGACTTTGGCCTCTTCAGGAACCTGCTCAGTAAGATTCCATGGGATATAGCCCTAGAGGGCAGGTGGAGCCAACACTGTTGGTTGATATTCAAGGATCACTTGCTGCAAGCTCAGGAGCGATACTTCCCTACTAGAAGGAAGTGCTGCAGGAGGGCCAGGAGACCTCCTTGGATGGATAAGGAGCTGCTGAGGAAAATTAGAGGGAAGAAAGAGGCTTACAAAAGGTGGAAGCAAGGGCAGGCATCCTGGGAAGAATACAGGGATGTTGTCCGGGAAGCTAGGGACCAGGTTAGGAAAGCTAAGGTCCACTTAGAATTAAACTTGGCTAGCGATGTGAAAGATAACAGGAAAGTATTCTATAGATATATTGCAAAGAAAAGGCAGGCTAGGGACAACGTGGGCCCTCTCCAGAAGCTATCAGGAGAACTGGCTACCCTGGATTTGGAGACGGCTGAGGTTCTAAATGACTTCTTTGCCTCGGTCTTCACCAGCAAATGCTCTGACCACACCACCCAAGTCATGGAAGGCAGACGCAGGGACTGTGAGAATGAAGATCCTGGGCCCCCTGTAGGAGAGAATCTGGTTTGAGACCATCTTAGGAACCTGGATGTACACAAGTCCATGGGACCTGATGAAATCCATCTGCGGGTCCTGAAGGAGCTGGCAAATGAAGTTGTTAAGCCACTGTCCATCGTATTTGAAAAATCATGGCAGTCAGGTGAACTTCTCAGTGACTGGAAAAGAGGAAATATAACCCCCATTTTCAAGAAGGGGAAAGTGGATGAGCTGGGGAACAACAGACCAGTCAGCCTCATCTCTGTGCCTGGCAAAATCTTGGAGGGGGCTCTCCTGGAAGACATGCTGAGGCACATGAAAAACAACAAGGTGGTTGGTGACAGCCAGCATGGCTTCACTAAGGGGAAATCCTGCCTGACCAATTTGGTGGCCTTCTATGATGGGTCTACGGAACTGATGGACAGGGATAGAGCAGTTGATGTCATCTACCTGGACTTGTGCAAAGCGTCTGACACTGTCCCACACGACATCCTTGTCTCTAAGTTGGAGAGACACCAATTTGATAGGTGGACCACTCAGTGGATAAAGAACTGGCTGGATGGCTGAACACAAAGAGTTGTGCTCAACAGCTCAATGTCCAGCTGGAGAGCGGTAACAAATGGTGTCCCTCAATGATCGGTGTTGGGACCGGTCTTGTTCAACATCTTTGTTGGTGACATGGACAGTGGGATTGAGTGCTCTCTCAGCAAGTTTGCCGATGACACCAAGCTGTGTGGTTCAGTTGATTCGTTGGAGAAAAGGAATGCCATGCAGAGGGACCTTGACACGCTTGTGAGGTGGGCTGATGCCCACCTGATGAGGTTTAACCATGCCAAGTGCAGGGTCCTGCAGTTGGGTCGGAGCAATCGCAGGCACAGCTACAGGTTGGGCAGAGAAGATATTGAGAGCAGCCCTATGGAGAAGGACTTGGGGGTGTTGGTTGATGAGAAAATGAACATGAGCCAGCAGTGTGTGCTTGCAGCCCAGAAAGCCAATCGTACCCTGGGCTGCATCAAAAGGAACATGACCAGCAGGTCGAGGGAGGTGATCCTGCTCCTCTACTCTGCTCTTGTGAGACCTCACTTGGAGTATTGTGTGCAGTTCTGGTGTCCTCAACATCAAAAGAACATGGAACTGTTGGACCAAGTCCAGAGGAGGGCCATGAGGATGATGAGGGGACTGGAGCACCTCCTGTATGAAGATAGGCTGAGAAAGTTGAGGCTGTTCAGCCTGGAGAAGAGAAGGCTGCGTGGACACCTCATAGCAGCCTTCCCGTATCTGATGGGGGACTTACAAGGATGCTGGAGAGGGACTCTTCATGAGGGACTGTAGTGATAGGACAAGGGGTAATGGGTTCAAACTGGAACAGGGGAAGTTTAGATTGGATATGAGGAAGAAATTCTCTACTGTGAGGGTGGTGAAGCACTGGAATGTGTTGCCCAGGGAAGCTGTGAATGCTCCATCACTGGCGGTGTTCAAGGCCTGTTTGGACATTGCCTTGGGTGGCATGGTTTAGTGTGAGGTGTCCCTGCCCTTGGCAGGGGGTTGGAACTAAATGATCTTAAGGTCCTTTCCAACACTAACTTTTCTATGATTCTATGATTCTATGATGTCAATCCATGGGAGTTACATTCTTTCGATTCTCCTCCCCATCCCTCTGGGAGTGGGTGGGGGGGAAGCAGGGGGAGTGCTATTGCTACTGTGTGAATTGCTGCTGGACTTAAACCACAACTGAGGGACAGGAGGATGAAGAGCGACTACAGTTATGTCCTGCTGTACTTTCACTTTTTCAAGGTCCTGCTCCTCCCTTGCTGCCTAGTGCCCTGGTCCTGCTCTCTGACACTCAGATTTCCTGAGGAAGATACAGCTTGGATGGTCAGTTGAATGACAGAGTCATAAAGAAACAAGAAGATAAGATCAACTAAAAGCTGAGAAGTGTCAAGGACAGCTTTTTAAATCTCTCCTTGGCTGTGGATGTTATGATGGTGGAAGGCTATGCATGGTTCAATCCTGTTTAGTTTAAATGACTTCTGGTGAATGGCTTAAACTGCTCTGCTCACCTTTGAATTCAGCTGGACTAATATCACTTACACAGCCAATCACTGAGTTGACGCCAGAAACATTGGGAGTTCAGGACACAGCCCAAACTGAGACTGCTCTAGAGCTGCCATAGTCTTTCCATGCAAAAACATACAGAGCAGCTGGATTCCCACCTCCTGATAATCCAGTCCAATGTCTTTATTTTCACACAAGCCGTATTTTAGGAATTGTTTGCTTCCTAATCCACTGCAAAGCCTTGGACTCTTGACTGACCACCCTGCATGTATGCTGCTTTTCTCCTATTATGTCATTCAAGCTTAGATTGTCGGGCTGTGCTGACATGCACACAGTGAGCTCAAGTACTGACCTGAACACAGTACAACCCGGTAGTTACACTTGTATGGACGTGCCTTGGCTAAATTTACTCTATGAATGCAAACTCTTTGGTTACTTTAATCATTCCCTTCAGTGAACAAGTGCTATAGAAACTACGTCCTCCTGTAACACATGAACTCCTTTTGAATTTCAGTGAAAGCCATTTGTAACAAAGTGTTGCCAAGCAGCTCCTCTAGAAGAGAAGCAATCAGTATTGTTTGATGTTCCCAAATTACTAGGACTCTGAGGGTAGGATTGCTGCAAAATCTTGTACTGAGAAAATACTGTAAAGAACTGGTTGGTGTTTTTATATGCATATAAAATTCATCATATAGCTATGCAAAATATAATTTTTAATGCTTTCTCCAAAACAGTTCCACCAATTTGTAAAAGGTCTTTCTTTTTTTTTTTTTCCCTCCAATGTATTATCAAACATTGCACATCAATGCCCATTTCCTTGCATAAATAACGGTCCCAGATACCAGATCAAGTTTTACACAGACCCATAGTGTAAAGGAAGGCTTATGCAAATAGCCATTTGCCCTCCTTCAAAGAGGATTGAAGCTGGCACTGTCTTGCTTCGCACTTTGCTTCAAAGCCCTGCTCTCCGGACAGTCCATGTTCCGTGCATCCTAGTTTCTTCCCCTAATCCCTGCTTAGCCATGAGATATATGCAAACCATGGGAATACAAGCCAAATATTCTGCAGTTTAGACCTGGCCACTCTGCTCCAAGGAACACACACTAAGGGAGTGATGTTACATGCCTCCATTGGCCTTGAAGGTCCTTGACATGGTCTGCCAAGACAGAAGCAGTTTTTACTTCCCTCCATTGAAGGGAACTCCAGGAACTAGTACAGTTGCCATAGTATAGGCAGCAATTGCTGATTAATGCAAGTAGAAATTTAGGGAGATGTGGGGAATGCTGCACAAGAAGCTTCACCAGCAGACCTGGATGACAGCACGAGCATCCTGACCCTCATCAGCAGCAAACCATGGGAGTCAAGAGGAATCAAAGTTAAAGCACCGAGATTATCTCCAAGAACTGTAGATATTGAAACAAAGAAGTTACTGAAGACAAAGATGAAATGTTGTACTCCGGACTTTCCCAGGAGCTAATGAAAGTCTCCAATGTGGACTGAGGTGACAAAAGCATGTGTGTTCAAGGAAAATGGAAAGTAATAATGTAGCAGAAAGCGGTAACAGAAAAACGTGCTTATACATCTGGGTACAAATAAGTTATTCAAGCAAAGGTGTGTGGACAATAATGTGATTGATTGAAAAGGCACATGATCAGTAATGTCATTGGCTGGGAAAAGCATATGATGTTGTGAAAAGTACTGAAAAGAAACTAAACGATACTAACAATTACTAACCGCTAGGCAGGGGTCTATAAAAGCCTGTATGCTTGCTCAATAGATGATTTTGGTTGCTCCACAGCTAGAGCTGGTGCCTCAGTTGCCACAGGGAGATCCTGGGTTTTAACAATACTGCTGTAGTAAGCTGGCTTGCAATCTGGAGTATGACAGGACTGTTACATTCCTTCCATTCACAGCTTCATAATGCAACCCTCTACCTCAGATGACATTGTGCTTTCTAACCTGTGTTTTCCATATCATTCCTGTCACTTTGCCATTTGCAATACAAGCCCAGGATGGTGTAAACAGACCTTTTAGCTAAAAGGGATGGCTAAAAGGGATTGATAGTATCAAAAATGGATCCTGCAACAATGCTCTTTATCTTTTCCCTTCTTGGCCTTATAGCCCTTTATCTCTTCCTTAAATGGAGCACAGAACTTCTTAGTTTCTGCTCTCTACATTAAAGGTCTTTTAGCAGTTAGTTAAACATAAGGAAACATGGATCTTTTCGCGATTCAGTAAAGCTTTCATTTTGTTAACTACAAATACAGCACTCACAATACACTGTTATTTAGGGTTTTCTCATATGAAATTACAATGTCTGAAGGCATTGCCTTAGCACAACCACAGCACCAGAGGAAGAATGAAAAACATGACCTCAGAAAGCCAGTTTGCGAAAATACTGAATGTTTGAACATACACTTGAAGGAGATGTTTTTAACCTTTTCATTCATTTTGAAAAGTTTATCATAGATATGTGGCCTTTGGCAATAAACAGAAAAGCAGTGCTTTGAAGAAATGCATCAGATCAAAAACAGGGCTAATTGCATTGACAAGTTAGTGATGAAAGCTTGTGTTCTTTTCAGAAATGAAAGATGCCTTAGACAGCATTTGCTATGTTCTACAAATTGAAAATATTGAATGTCTTCTAAAAATAAAAGTGGAAAATAATATTGTTATTTTCTATCTTAACAGTCAAGCCTAAAAAAAAAAAAAAGTTTAAAAGGAGGAGGAAAGAGCCATCAGAAATTTAATTTAATGTAGGATATCGAGGGTTAGGTAGCAGCACTCTGGACAGAGATGATCTGCAGATTAAGTGTTGACATATTTTTAAGGTTTTCCTACCTCAATTTTTATTCCTCTTCCTGTCTTGCCAGTGGACACAAAGTAAACATTTAGAGTAATATAAGAGAAGAGCCTCAGGATCTTCACCAAGAAAAAAATTAAAATTGCATGGTATTTCTATGTCCATAAAGAAGAGAGGGCAAATGATTCCTTTCCTGAATTGTATTGGCAGCAAGTTGATGGCAATTGCTCTCCCTTTCTGTACAGGATGATGAATCTTAATCTGCAGTTCAGAAGTTCTTGGATAGTTTTAAACTAATTTTCTCATTCTGAATGCTCACAATGTTCTGAGTATAAAGCACATCTTGCACAGACCAGCTTAGTGGTTGAGCATGCACATTAATGTTTAATCAGTGCTGGTGCTCCATTTCTTATTAATAATTTTCTCTATATGTTTTCAAAATTATACCCTTTTTAAGAAATAAAGGAGTCTATAATTCTCCGACAGGGGTTTTAAAATGAAAAGGACTACATGGACAGTTTTTTTAACTGGTAATAGAGAAAAGAAAAAGCAGGGTATTATGATGAACTCCTATTTCTTTGGGTTTAAGACTGAATAGGAAAAAATATCACAGCCAGTCAGGAAATAACAGGAAAAATCTGTTTTAACTCTATACAAGACAGAAAAAAAAAAAAAAGATTTTGGTTTAATAATAATCTCAATTTTAGTTTGAGCGTGGTAAATGTGATTCCAATTATTTTTACTTACCAAGTGCAGATGGAGCTAAAATCAGATTGATACATCATAAGATAAAACTTGCGGTTTATTCTAGGTGAAATAATAGTGAGATTGCCTTGCCATGTTTGATAAAGTCTGAGTGAACAATCTATAGTACAAATGCTAATTTCAGACTGCTTGGATTTGGGTGCTCAAACCTGAGGCCAAAAAGAACATTCAACATTACTATTATTACACACAAGATTATGAAGATGAACACTCAATAAATAAATTCTTAGCATTTCCAATTTCTTTTCAAAGCCCAGCAGAATATATCAATTGAAATTCTTAACACAAGACAAGCAACCGAGTTAGTTAAGCAATTATGTAAGTTCCATTAGTATTTATGTATATATTTTAGGCTGTTGAATAATTCCACAATCTGACCGCAGGTCATTTAAAAAACTTGAGCTGGAGCCAAGATTATGTGGAAATATCTAGGTGCTTTTAAAAATCCACTTGGATTCTTTTGTATATGTTTAGTCAGTTCAATAATTTAATAGATTTGATCACTAGGCACTTTTACAGAATTTAGCTTGGGTTTTTTCTGTAAATCAAATTAATTGTCTCATTCACATTGATGGTCTAAGCTGAGTTACAAATCCATTTGATCATATGTGAGTTTAAGGTTATTAAATCACACTTGGGATCACACTTGAAATTTCTTGTGCTTTCTGCTTTTTTCTCTGTTGCTCATTGGCTGTTTGCTGAACTGTGTAAATGTTTCTTCTCTAGTAATGAATACTTAGCCTTCACTGACTTCTTAGAGCAAATACTCCTGTGTGATTTTATCTTTTTTTCTTCTCCCTGCTCTTAACATATTTTTCTTACATAAACAACCAGTATTGCTCGGAATCCTTTGATCTGGAAATAAAAATTTCTACACCAATGACTTCTGATTTCCCTTCTGATTTTCAGGGGCACATTTCTCCCTTGATCTTAGGTATTAGTACATTTTTTTCCCTTCTGTAGTTTCTGTCTCTATGAACCAGAAATTTACGGTCTGCAAGAGGGCTTAACGTATCTTGTACAGGACATGCCAAGTCTCACTCACTTTGAAGAAGAGATGTGTTCATTCTGTTTTTAAAATTGCCTTAAAAATAAATGGCTCCACTTATGTGGCAGATGATTTTGCAGCGTGTTTCAATAAGACATTCAGAACAGTGCTCCTAATTTTCTGAAATTTCATATATTTAAATTTCCATATCTTGAGTCTTGCACCAGACTCCCCAGATTCTTAGCTCTTGCCAGTGAGAAATAACTGTCTTATCATTTCACTATCTTATTCTGTGTTTGCTGTTGTTTGTAAAGAAGAAATATGGAAAAAAACCTGCACTAATACTGTCTCATTGTGTTCTGCAGCATGGATAATTCTTGGTATTCCATATGTCATCCTTCATGGTTTAAGGTGTACTCAGAATTACACCGTAAAATCTGAAGTGAAAGCCATGTACTTTTCACTGTCCTCAATGTGGAAAGAAAAAAAAAGAAAAAAAGAAGGAAAAGAATAAAACCCCCCCTTGGAGCAGAAGTTGGCTCTATTTTGTTCCTTTTTATAAAGCAATAGCTATGTCATCATAATCTATATATTAATAATTTTTTTTTACTGTGAATTTCTAACAATGTAACTGAACTCAACACCTGGCGTTTTACTGCTAATTTATACTCTGCTCCTTCCATACTGTAGTGCATTCTCTGAAGAAGGAGCTACACTGTATTGCCAAGGTCTGAAAAAGATTAAGCAGGATCAAGAAAAATCCAAGCCTCATATATCGATCCCCAGCAAAGTTGTCATAACAAGAGCTCCCTTCTATCTACCTCACCAACTTCATATTTCAGCTAACTCCCAGACTGTCATCATTCTACTAACAAATCTAGGCGAAGCAAAATGCAGCTTTGGATTCAAGAGCAGTTGATCTAGATAAAAGGAAATTGAAGGCACAGAAGGCACCAGGCCAGCAGAGCATTTAAGATTTCTTGCCTTTCTTGTGGCAGACCAATGATAGTCATCACAGTTAACAGTTGATGTTACCAGCCTTTTTGTTTGTTTTTGAGGTTTAAACAATGAAAAATTCCCACAAGGCTCTCGATCAGAGGTCAATCTTTCAGCAGTGAATGCCTTTTTTTTTTTTTTTGCTATATCATAAGGATGTGTTGCACGAAGACACAAGGCAGATATGAATTTCCTGCCCTTTAAAAAAAAAATATAATTATATTGAGTAGCAAGTCTGATAACTTTGACTATCTCATGCTGCCAGAATAAGCTACCTCAATGCTAACTATAGGATTAAAACCTAGACATTATAAACCCAGAGAGATAGTTCTCTCTCTCACTTCCTGTCTTTTGTTTGTTTGGTTGATTTTTTTTGGTTGACTTTTTTTTCCCTCAAGGAAAGTAATTCAATTAAGTGCTAGCTGCTCTAGAATATTGTTGTGTACAGCTAGACAGTGATCTGCAGAGTTCCTGCTGGTTATCTATGGGCTTAAGTTATTTCAGGTCTTGAATTGTATTAAAAGCCACATGCCCAGTACCTTCCTTAGGTAGCTGTTATATTAATGAGATTAGCTTTCATCTCAGGGATGACAGTTCTCACATAATTAAAAAAAAATGTATATTTTGATTAGATGACATTCTGAAAAGTTTTTTGTTATTTTTTAAAAGTAGCTTTTTAGTGAAAGTCTAAATTTAAAAAAAAAAACCACGTACAAATGCAGAACAGCAGCAAATATATAGACATACGGATCTTGGATGAATTTTGTTCATGTCTGAAAGATCATGAAGGATACAAAAGAGAATGGTGACATATGGAGGAAGCAGATTAATTAATGTGAAAACAATCTTTGTACAAGGAACAGTTTTGGCTAAAGTAATTAAATTTAAAATGTTGTATAGTTGTCAAGGTTTATGTAAGGAGATGGACTCCAAACTATTATCAGGTTCTGAGAAAGCTCTGTAAAACCTCATAATCTAATAAAGTAAGAGGCATTGATGTACAATACTTAACAGCCCATTTTAATTGCAGAAATATTGCATGTAACCAAGAACAAACACATAATTCTGCCTGTAACATATGCACTGATTATTATTTACTGTTTCCTCTCTTCGTCCTGCTGCAAGTTCAGCTTTGGGAAACTTGCATCACTTTCTCTGTCATCATAGTCATTCTCCCTCTTCATGTCTGACAGGATTTCTCTGTTTCTGCTTTCTGCTGCTGACAGACTGAAACTATGTTCTTTCTACTAGGTACCACATCTGTCACAACTGATGTACTTGCCCAGCTGACTCTCGTCAGACACCTTGCTTGACAATGACGATGTTATAATCACCTCTTTGCATATTCTGCAGCTTCATGACTTAATCATGGATTTGTAAATAACTGTAGAGTAAAAAGCTATTATTTTAGATCTTCTTGACCATTATTTGTTTTGAGGACAATACCCTTAAGCCATCTAGTGAGGAGATAAAATATTAAGAACAATTTTGTCAATGTAAACTATGAAATATTGAAAGGGTTATGATGTGGTTTGGTTGTTGACTTTTTTTTTCCTTTGTGAATCTCAGATGCCAAGTAACCCTTGCCTTGAGCAAAGAAAGTTTGTTGCCTGAGCAGAAAGTTAGCCTGGTCACAGCTCTCACCATATTAATAGCACTTTATCTCAGCAAAGTGAGAGCTGATTTTTGCCTTAGGTTTTCAGGGAAATTCCAATGCCCCATTAAGAAAATATTGATAGATTCTCCTTGAACATATCTAGGAAAGAATTTTGAATTCCCTTAAACAGTAGCATAATTTAGTCTGCCTGGGAGGGAAGGTAAAAAAGAGAACAATTTGTATTGCCTACCTTGCTCAGCAAAAGCAATGTTTAAGATACAAGACTTATAAACCATTCAGATTCTGTGTTTGGCATGTATTTGGGACTTCCTGAGATTAGCTAAGCAATCCTAAATGAAAAAAGAATTCCAAAAAGCCAGTATCTGAATGCTTTAAGTATATCTCCTCTGAATTCCCTGCCAAAGACACTTCAGTTATCGAACTCACATAGAAACGATATATATATGCTCTTACAAGCAATTGCCTTTTTCTTTCAAATATTTCTGTAGAAAAAAAAAGTAAAGTTTAGTTGTGATGAGATAACCAGAGGTGTTACCCTGAGAATTTAATTATCATTTGATTAAATTTCAAAAAACACAACTAAGGTATGACAGGGGCAGAAAGTAAAGTAAAATGGTAATTATGAAATGGGAGATATGAATTAAGATAAGTTAGGAAACATTATTTAAGTGTATGCCTGTGGGAAGAGGAATAAAATAAGTGAGTATTCTCTCATTCTTATAAAACATTAACATTTTGAGTTAGAAGATGGATTAATTGATGCCATCTACTGAAAGGATATGGAAAACATGCTACGCTTTATCTTCTGGAATACCTTTCTGTGAAAGAAGTGGGGTGTTAAAGTTATAAGGTGGACTCAACAGTAAAAGCTGCATGCACTGTTTCTTTGGAGGGATATCCTACTAGCGAGAGACAGGAAAACTGTCTAGATTGTGTCAGTGCAGTGCAACCTCTCTGAAGACAGTAGCTTCTTCAGGAACTGGTCCTGTATTTTGAAATACACAAAGTTTGATAATAAAAATCAAACAATTATGGTGGCATGCACGGATCATGAACCAAAGATAAAAGACTGAGACCAAACTTTGCACCACAGAAGCTGGCTGATGTATAAATTAATGTGTCTTCTACAATTTACTCTTATAGCCCTGCAGTTGCAGTTAGTGCTAACATATTTTGAGCAGCTGGAATTTTTGTCTGCCGGTTTCCCGAAGACAACAAAATTAAACATGCTTTCAGGGCTTCATATTCATGATGGATAGTCTCATATGCTTATTTCAGTTGTCAAGCTGTTTCTTAGCATAGAGAACTGCCTGCTTGCAGTGGAGAGAGCAGTGAGCTGAGAACTGATATTAGTGCTTAGCCTTTCTGTTTCTGAGCACATCTGCCTAGGAGGCAGCTAAGTGGAGGACAGGCTGAACTGGAAGTAGTGCTGAGCTCTGGGCGCAGGATGCCTGTGCCCATGGCGGGGTGATCTTTAGGGTGACCTAAATGATCTTTAATGTCCCTTCCAACCCAAACTGTTCTACAGTTCTATGATGGAACAGCAGCCCAGCATCTGTGCTGGGGGTTTGCAGCACTCTCGATCCTCCTCGATCCCCCAGAAAGGGCAATCCAAACCTTCCTCTCAGTCCATCTGCCCATCCTACCATCCTAGTTACATAAATACCCACTGAGGGGTCTTCCAAAATGACACTAACTCAATATTTAGCTTCCAAGTCTTGATTCAAAGGTAGTGACCCAGGGATGTATGCTGGGAGGTCAATCTTGCAAATCTTTACAGAATTGTAAATATATGCAAATGTATGCATAATCTATGCAAAAATCCATACACACAGAATATTCCCTCTAAAACTGGGTTTAATTTCACATTAAGTCAAGTCTTGCTTCTCCAGATACAATTCATAGTAAAACTAATCAGTTTTGTTAGATTTTACTTCCTGAAGAGGTCAAGCCCCCTAGCTAATCACTTACCTTTGTTTCCCAAATCTTTAGCACCTGAACTGCTTTCTCACTTTGGCGTTTGCACTCTGATATTACATTAATTTTATTGCCAGATCGTGAAAACACATCTGAGGAATGCATCTAATCCTGAAGTTAGTTAATCATAGAATAATAGAATGGTTTGGATTGGAAAGGACTGTAAGATCACCTAGTTCCAACCCCCCTGCCATGGGCAAGGATGCCTCCTGCTAGACCATGTTGTCCACGGCTCTTTCCAACCTGGCCTTGTACACTGTCAGGGATATAGTATTTTTCACTTCTTTTGGCAACCTGTTCCAGTGCTTCACCACCCTCACAGTAAAGAACTTCTTCCTTATATGTAACCTGAATTTCCCCTGTTGAAGTTTAAACCCATTGTCCCTTGTTCTATCACTACAATCCCTGATGAAGAGTCTCTCTCCAGTATCCTTGTTGATCCTCTCCATCCCAACAACAGTCTTACTAGAACTGGAGAGAGGACAAATACCTTGCATGTGTGTCTGCTGAGATCCCTTTGTGCTGTCCTTTAACTAAGAATGTAACATCTTACAATTATCCAACTGTCTTTCCCCTGAGTTAACTAGTTTTCTTACTGCCCTTAGGATAATATCAGGTTTTTCCTCTTAGCACACCTGCTGGGAGGTTTGCTTGAGTCCAAAACCAAATCTGCCATTGAGGATCCATTTTTATTTTTCTGGAAGGATGCACAAGTGCTGCAGTATTTTGGTACAATTTTAATTCAAATCACAGATGATTTCTACTGATATTTTGCTTTTCAGTGGAAACATGTTGCTTTTTTGCTAATGACATTTTATTTTCTAGGCACTGTGCCTAATTTTTAAAGGAATAGGCTGGAAGGTAGAAGAAATAATGGAAATGGTACATTTATTCATTTGTGGTCTCATTTCAGTCTCACATATAAAAAATGTATAAGGACAACATTCTACTATCAAATTTTCTGATCATATCAGACAAGAACTCAAACATATATTTACATGTAGTTTCTGGAACAGTGGACATTAATTGCAAATACAGTTGTCCTATGTGCAGAAAAAAAAAAGAGTATTGCCTTACTTTTCTCACTCTCCTAATTTGTGCAATACCTAGAAAGGTACAGAATGTATACCAAAAATCTCTAAAATTTAACCCGGCATCCTTTAAGAAATATTTTAGCCAAGTAATTACTGCAAGTTTTAAATCCAATTGCTAGGATTTTAAGAAATTTCTTACTTTTCTTATTTTGATCATGTCTGCAAATGCTTTCTAATCCAGTGCCTTATCTCAGGAACATATACGTGAAAAGTGCCTGTATGTTATAGACCTATGTGCACATTCAGGAATGGGAAAGTAAGAATTCTAATACTTGATACCAAGCAAAAATGCAAAGATGCTTCTCCTATGGCAAAGTACTTGTGGTCTCCCTTTGTCTGTTGCTAGGAAACCTATTAAAGAATTAACCAGGCAAACATCACAAATGCTGATAAATCATGCGCCACAGTACAGATTGAGCTGCTCCAAAGAGATGAGAAAACTTGCTTTTTCTGTTAAGCCGGCACAGACTGGTATGCAGCACAATTTCCTGCAGTAAGTACACTGCTGTACAAGTGCAAAATATTTACACTGTGTCTCCAGCAAAGTTGACAGTTATGTCTAGCCAAGAACTACTTGTACAACAAGGACAAACATAGGCATATTAGAAACCGAAGATAGAAGAATATGCTCAGCCAGCTTCAGGGCATGGTTAAGTTCAAAGTTGGATTATTGATTACATTTATTCTAAAAAGACCTGGAGAGTATAACAAAGGACTGGTAGGCTTTGTCAGCCCTGCATTGAGACGCTGGCATGGGGACTGAAAGATGCTAAATGTGACAAAAGAAGAGGTTGAGTTGTCATGACAAGGGGTGATGCTACAGACTTGGAGAAAAGCACTGGGAGCCTGCACCACTTTACCTCTGCTGGCATAGATCCAATTATTCCAGTGTAGCCATGCTTTTTCAGACCATTCCAGTTCCTGGGTGGAAAGGCAAATAAGCCATTCCTGTATCAGGCACTTTCAAATCAGTCTGGCATGTTCCTGTAAAGGAATTGTGCAGAAAAGTATACACACACGCTTCAACCAGACGTTTAAACCGTTGCCAAAATCATATTTAGAACAGACATGAGATTGGGGCTGGCACAGAAAGGAGGTGAAAGCTAGCACTTTGTGCACAAACTGGGACCTGAGGGCTCAGAAAAGGATGCCAGGTAGCAGAAGGCTAAAAAATGCTGGAGTGGAGGGTCAGATACTCTGTGCTGCATTTTACAGCATATGTTTCATAGCTGCTCAGCCTCAAATTGTAGAAATCGCATCTAATATTCCTTCCATCAAAAAGCAAAGTTTTACAAAAGTAGCTTTTTTTGTGGGAATGTAAGCATGCCTTAACTGAGGAGTAGGTCCATTGTGATTTGGACCTAGCAGCAGGTTCGTGTTCTGATCCAAGGGATTTACGCTTCAGGCTTAGGTTCCGGTTTCAGGATATACTTAGCTGGGATTTCATTTTATTCAGAAACATTTAAATTTTATCCAGGTTGTAACTACGACGGGGGCTGAAATTTTTCCGAGTATCTTTTGGATAACAAAAATGAGGCCTTGGAGTAAGGCCTGTGCATCGACTCCATGGAAAGAAGAGCAGGCTATTTTGCTTTCAAAGGTTTGCACTGCATTCTGGGGCATTTCTTATGCCAAATGAAGGATAAAGAGCATTTTTTAGAAACAGATGGGAAATTTCAGAGCACTGGTAATGGAACTGAGAAAATCTCAACTTTTCATTTAGTCCTTGGGGGTTACTGGCTTGAAGTCAGCATGTGGGACTGCAACTGCTGCTCGGCTCATGGTCTTGGCCAAGTTGCCATTGGGAAGACGTCTCTCTTGCAAACCCACTACTGCAGCTGGTAACCTAGTTGTAGATTACTGATATTCATAAAGCTGGTTTTGTTGTTCTAATTAAAGGTGCTATTAAATACAAAGGAGAAGAATCAGTCTTAGTGAAGGAGCCAAAAAATGAAGTGGCGTGGAAAGCAAGCTACTTGCACTTCTCAGGATGTGGCCTCCCCCCTTCAGGATGGGGACATATTGGCAGAATGAACAAGCAGAGCTGCTGCTGCAGCTCATACTCTCAATCTGAGAAAAAAATATTGTTTCCTGGGTCTTGCAGCCTGACCTCTGAAGTCACTGAGTACATTTTCAACTGAATAAAACCAAATAGCTACTCCAAACCAATCTTTTTCTCAGCCCCCAAGTGCAGCACACCTTGTTAACTCCCTTCTATCAAAGTGTTCTTTTGGGGGGCATTTGATAATTAGAATGGAACAGGGTAGAGTAGAGTAGAATAGAACAGAATCATAGAATAGTATAATTGTAGAATCAGAGAATGGTTAAGATTGGAAAGGTCCTTATGATCATCTGGTTCCAACCTTCAGCCATGAGCAGGGACATCTTCCACTAGACCATATTGCCCCAGGCTCTATCCAACCTGGCCTTGAATACTGCCAGGAATGCTCCAGGGAGCATTTACCACTACTTTGGGCAGCCCATTCCAGTACCTCACCACCCTCACAGTAAAGAACTTCTTCCTTATATCTAGCCTGAACTTCCCCTGTTTAAGTTTTAACCCATTACCCCTTGTCCCTCTCCAGCATCCTTTTAGGCCCCTTTCAGACACTGGAAGGCTGCTACGAGGTCTCCACACAGCCTTCTCTTCCCCAGGCTGAACAGCCCCAACTTTCTCAGCCTGTTTTCATATGGGAGGTGCTTCAGTCCCCTGACCATTCTTGTGGCCGTCCTCTGGATGTGCTCCCACAGCTTCATGTCCTTCTTATATTGAAGACGCCAGAACTGCATGCAGTACTCCAAGTGGGGTCTCACAAGAGCAGAGTAGAGGGGCACATCAATCCCACTGTCCATGTCACCGACAAAGGTGTTGAACAGGATCAGCCCAAATACTGACCCCTGAGGGACACCACTCATTACCCTTCTTCAGTGGCACATTGAGCTGTTGACCTCAACTCTTGACATTCAGCCATCCAGCCAATTCTTTATCCACTGGGTAGTTCATCTGGCAAATTCATGTCCCTCCAGTATAGAGACAAGGATGTAACGCAGGACAGCTGTCAGTGACATACCTATAGAAGCCCTTCCTGTTATCTTTGATATCCCTGGACAGACTCAATTCTGACTGGGCCTTAGATTTCCTGACCTGATCCCTAGCTTCCTGGACACCGTCCCAGTATTCCTCCCAGGCCACCTGTCCTCCCTTCCATTTTCTATAAGCTTCTTTTTTTCCTTCTAAGTTTTCTCAACAGCTCCTTATCTATCCATGGAGGCCCTGTGGCCTTGACCCATTTCCTTCTTGTAGGGATGCAAATCTCCTGAGTTTGCGGATCATCCTTGAATATCAGTCAGCATTCTTGGGCTCCCCTGCCCTCTAGGGGTTTATCCCATGGAACCTTACTAAGCAGGTTCCTGAAGAGGCCAAAGTCTTCCCTCTTGCAGTCCAGGGCAGTGAGCTTGCTGCACGCTCTTCTCACTGTCCTGAGGATCTCGAACTCAACCATCTCATGATCACTACAGCCAAGCCTGCCCTGGAGCATCACATTTCCAACCAGCCCCTCTCTATTGGTGAGCATGAGGTCAAGCATGGCACCTCTCCTTGTCGGCTCCTCTATTACATGCAGAAGTAAATTGTCTTCCACACAATTGAGGAACCTCCTGGATTGCTTGTGCTGGGCTGTACCATTCCTCCAACAGATATCAAGATGGTTGAAGACCTCATGAGGACAAGGGCCTGTGGGTGTGGGGCTGCTCCTGTCTGTCTATAGAGCGCTTCCTGTTCAGGTGGCCTGTAGCAGACCCCCACAGTAATGTCCCCCATTGCTTTTCTTCTTGACCCTAACCCACAGACTCTTAATTGGCCCATCACTCATCCCCAGGTAGAGTTCTATACTCTCCAGCCTAACACTGACGTAATACTTGCACCCTGTCCATGTCTGCCTGACCTGTCTTTCCTAAAGAGCTTATAACCTTCCATTCCACACTCCAGTCATAGCAGCCATCCCACCATGTTTCTGTGATGCCAATGATATTGTATCCACACAGATACGTACACATGTCTAATTCCTCTTGTTTACTCCTCATACTATGGGCCTTTGTATTGAGGCATCTGAGCTGAATAGAATTGGGTCAAACAAATATGGAGAGAACAGAATATTCTATTTGCAGTTAGAAGGGACCTACATAATGTTTATTCTTATTTTGATGAAGGTACCAGAGGACAAGAAAATGAAGTCCTATTTTGCTTCCATGTGCTAGAGAAAGTCTTTTTCCCAGACGGTGCAGGGGGTCCCCTTGCTGCATCAGTTCTTTAACATCTTGAACTAGTGGGTAAGAGGGAAGACAAGCATGCTGCACCAAACATAAGTGGGTATGGGAAGCAAGCAGTTCTTTAAAGGATATTTGGAGCTACAGCAAACTCCTCACCTGTGCCCACTGTTCGTCAGCCTACTGCCTCGGAAAGGCTCCAGCAAGCACTCAGTTCTTGCTTGCAAGAGTTGCATACACCTCAGACTACACGGCTTTGATCACAACTTCATTGCACCTAGCATAAAGCCATAAAAATCCACACCTGCAGAAACATCTCTTCTTCCCACACACAACACCAGCAGCAGTTCCCCAATGTCAATGAGAGCAGGATAAGATGTCTGTGCTCCAGGTTTCCAGAGCAGTATGCCTGGTTTTGCAACATCTTTGTCAATGCATTCTTTAAAATAACATACTGAGCTACAGTGACACCAGTTCAGCCTTACAGGTAATAGTGGGGAAGCTTACTAAAATTAAAAAATGATTAGAAAAATATATTTGAAATAACACAAAAATATCCCATTACAATGTCTCCTATTACGTTGAAAGAATAGAAATATATGAGGGTCATAAGTCTTTGCACACCATGAGAGAAGTTATCTGGCTGCTTAGGGTCAGGTTGAGCAGTTGTTATAGACATGTCCAAGAGCTATTTGAGCAGCAACAGATTTTGATATTAGGCACTGTTGATAGATGGATCTTGCACTAGATTACTCTGATCTGGCAAGGTGAATCCAAGATTACTAATATGCATAAACTATATATTGGCTTTTCATGTACAAGGCCTACAAATCACCTAACTCCACCCGGTTTCAGTAACAAATCTATTCATTTCCATTTGTTAAACCCTAAATCGCTTCTGAAAACAGAATGCTAAAACTGGAAAAATGTCTCTGGTCATACGTGGCCAAGGAAATCTTCTTTCTTCCATCAGGAAATCCAGTCACTGCTCCATCAGCATCCCATCCCTCTCCAAGACATGCTCCATTGCTTGCAATGGGTTTTGCTGTGTGCCTTTGAGGAGGATTAGCTGGTATTTTTTGGTTGAAGCTCTTAATTTTCCTTTTTCTCTTTCATGCTGATCCAGGCAAACAGATATCTGAACACCTCAAAATATGCCCATTCTCACTTCTAGTCCTTCTTTCCGAGCAGTAATTGTTCCAGCATCAGAAGAGATTAAAGGCATTAAAAGTAATGACCCTTGTTCAGATTTCACGTAGGGCTGGGCCTTACCCAACAAAATCCTAATGCTTGTTTTACAGATAATTATGTATCAGAAGTGATAAATGTTCTGTGACAACAATGTATTACCCAGAGAATACTAAAATACTGTTTTATCTGTGTGTGTTTTTTGCATGTGGTGTTTTGACAAACACGCATCTAAGGCAATGTTTGTAGAAACACTTTGCTTTTTGGAAACTGGATAATAATTTTGTGCAACTTTCAACTGAAATTTTGAAGGCAATTCTGTGTGTATTCAGCACTATTGCATTTTTACAGTTAAATTTTATAATGGTAGATTAGCCTTGAATATCTATTAAAAGGAATTTGAAATCAGTTTGATGGCTACAAAGATGGTGCAATGCTGCTTTAAATTTATTGATTAGATCAGTAAAAAGATATTAAAAGCATGAATAACAAGCTTATTAAATAATATTGCCACGTCTCCTTCAGCAACATCTCCTAAAGTAACTTTAAGCAAAGTAAAACATATTAACACAATGCTAATTTAAAAGAAGAGAAGACAGTACACTAAATCCAGAATGAAAGCTGATCAAAATTAACAGGCTGGGGAGGTCAGGAGCCAAAGGATTTTAAATGTGAAAGCAGAGGAAAACAAAGGAAAACAAAGAGAAACGCGTCAGCTATTTAATTATTTTAGCTTTTAAAGCTCTTTAATAAAGCAGAGTTCAATCTGAGAAATTATTATTGTTCCAGAAAAAGTAATTGACAGCTATAACTTCAGCATATTTAAAGCAGTTTGAAACCAATTAGCTTCTCACCTAGACTTGAAGGAAAGCCAGTGCTACTTCTGTAGTATAATGTAATCAAATTCACCTTGAAGTATAATAGGAACCATCCTGATACAAGTTGGATTTTTTCAAGTTTAGAAATAAAATTAATTGGACAAATGCAGAGAGAGTCACCATACGCTCACCATAAATTCATCAGTGGAAAAATCTTTTGTGCAGCAATTCAATCTCCATCCTTCAGCCAACACAAAGCAACTTTTTAATAGATTTTACTTACTATTCAGTAATGCACAGATGTGGGAACAGAATGACAAGTATCCAAATAAACTTTAAGGGTTGGATTAAAACCCATTAAAAATTACTAAGATTTCATAAGTAATTCTATATTTGGGTATGTGACTGTTCGGCTTTGGGAAAAGTTGTGCACTCCAATTCTCTGGTTTTGTGTGCTGACAATGATTTCACCTCCATGATAGACCTGCACTTGTGCATTTATGCTCTGGTCCTCAGAGGATCCGTAGTTCTGAAAATCATGTCAGCTCTTGTTCTTGGGTTTTGGCCATTTGATCTCCCTAGTGCTTGGGCTTGCTATATCCAGGTCTAATACTGCCTCAATGCAGTTCCATTCTGATGTGAATGGGAATAATGTCTGAAGACTAAGAAAGGCTAAAACCATGAATATGACAGACCACAGAGTACCCAGGATTTCCATTCTGTCATCATCTGGCAGAGCTTCTGCTACCAGGTTCGAGCCACTGTGGCCATACGATACAGAGTACTAGCCTGGCCTGAATCCACTCAGCTGATTCAAATGTGTTCAGGAATTTTTTCATGGGTTAGCTTCGTATGAGAAAATGCTATGCACTTCATTATCATCATTATCATTGGATGCTGAGACTTTCAATATTTTCTTCCTTCAGTGTCATAGCCCTGACACAAAAGCCATGTTTTTTGTCTTAGTCACTTTGAAAGAAATGGAGACACCAGGTCAGATTTGTTGTAAAGATCTGGTATTAATAGTATATGGTCTATGTTTGACAGGACCCAGAGTCTTTCATCACTTGAAGGATGTAACTGGCCCATGACTTCCAGTGTCAAATCTTTAGGGCCATCTTAGGTTACCAGATTCTTCTAGATGCTGCACAGGCTGTAGTATTTAACATTCCTTTCTTCTTTTTTTTTTTTTTTTTTTTTTCTGAAACATTTGCAACTCTTTTTCACTTGATACAAACTTAGCTAGTTACACATGCATTTTCGCTCCAGCTCAGACTACCTTTCTGTGCACAATGACATATGTCTTGAGACTGCTGATGAGAACGCAAGACTGGAAGGGAACACCTGCTTCCTACAGGCCAGGCCCCACCGTTAAAATCATGTCGTGTCTTTCACATAGTGACAAAGAAAATCTTAAAGAAAGTTACACTTGTGAAAAATAAACTTTTTTGCCAAGTGAGCCCATTGAAGAGCAGTTCTTTGCAGAGAGCTCGCATTGCAGCTGCCAACCCACTTATGAAGTGAACTACATTTTACTGAAAAACTAGTGTGGACACGGTGGATTTGGGAGTGCTGGTGCAGCCAGGCAGGTAGCTTCTGTCCATTCCAAAGCAGCTTTAATCAATGTTACTCCAGATTTTGTGCCAGTGGGTGTGAGGACATGGGTGCTGCCACTGTGTTGTGAAATATTGCTCCTGCTGGGGCTGTGGACTTGTATCTTTACAGGCATTTGGGGAGGCAAGGAGATGAGCTAGAGATAGATCTGATGCAAAAACAAACCTGAAGACAATAACATATAGACAAAGAGCAGCTATAACACTTCCTAGATGGTGGGGATGCCCGTGAGAGATGAATAGAGCAGCTCCTGTACGCTGTAGGCTCCAGGCTCCAGTAGGCTCTGTGTGGAGCCTACTGCTCCAGTGCCATTTTGGGGTTGTTATGTTCTCTGCCCTGGGAGAAATGAGGCTTGGAAAGATTTTATTAATAGGAATAAAGTTGGTGGGAATGGACCTCATTATCCCCAAGGAAAGAGTTGACTTTGTTACAGACCATATTTAATTTGAATGCTGTTAGTAATGTATTACATATGTATACTATATCATAATTTGGTGCTATGTATAAACATGAAGACATAAACAACATCATTTACGTGAAGCCAAGAGCAATATTACTGCTGGATAAAGACACATGCAAAACCAGAAAATAGAACTTTTAAGTGTAGTGGCTAGAGGATGTTGCTAATGAAGAAATAAAACATATTTTCTTTTCCAGTATTGACACTGATGCTTTAATTTCTGATATCTTAAACATATCTTCCCCTGAATAATATTTTCACCTCCTGAAAACAATTCGTTATCCAGAAAACATTAAACACTAGCAAAATCAAGCTGTACTGACTTTGATGGGTTATCTACAGTTACAAGTAGTATGGATACTCAGTAAACAAAAAGATAAATGTTCATACAAAAAGACTAAAGCTACTTTTTTTAATAAATGTGACATTGGGTTGATAAAAATAGAAAAACAAAGAAGACCAACCAAAACGAGACACAAAGCTTCCTGCTAGGAGTTGTGTGCCAGTTTGACAATTAATTGATTCAGATTGATTGGTGACTTGGCAGGTAGCATCAACACAGTTTCCTGCAATCTGCCTGTCCAACCATCCAAAGGATGTTACTGGATTCTGCCCCACTTTGTTCTCTCTCCCATCTGCTGTGTTATGCAAGATGAGATACAGCAGTCCTGGAGAATTTATAAAGTATTACAGAGAAAAGAAAAAACACCTTCCACCTTCCACTCAACGTAACAGCATAGAATCACAATTCATTGATAATGAAGATACAGTAAGGAAAATTCCTGCCCATTTTCTGAAAACTTGAGAAGCTTTTCCTGCACAGAAATTGGAGGGGAACAGCTGCACTTTTTCAGTGCAATAATCATACAGTAATGCAATAATCAATTTTATCAGGTTCTCTACACATTCATTGTGGTTTCTTAGTGGAAACTGTACATTTTATTTTAAAGCTCACTAATACACCGGCTTTCCTAATATATATAAGTAATCTCTGCAGTTCTTAAGCAATCACACTCTTTTCTAAACCATTAAGATGAAGTACTTATCCTGACTTGTGAGAGTGTCCATGGTGTTGGTATAGATTATTCACTTTTTCCAGCAAGGGGAGCACCTCTGGAACAGACATAAAGGCATGCCAGTAGATGTACCTGTTGAATTCTCCTAAAATAGTCAATATGAAGTGCCTCAAGCCCACCAGAAAATTCAGTGGGAGACCTATGTCTTACTAGACCCATCTTTGTCAGCCACACAACTTCCCAGGAAATCTGAAAAGGTTCCAGCAAATGCCTGAATGCCTCTGCCAGATCCAGATGCTGAATGTGCAGAACATGTATGCATTAGCAGGACCTTTAAAAAATCATGCTGTGTGTGTGAATGAAAAAATGCCTGACAAAATGGATAAGTCAAGGTCCAGTAGGCTAGGGATAATCCTGCCCATTTGTGGTGTGGCTGCCCCAGCAGTCACTGAATCTGCAGTTTCAGATACATTCACTTGCCTTATGGAGAAGACACATGGGTTCTTGTGCAGTTTCTTTCTACAGTGCTATAGTGATATGTTGGTTCTGTGCACTCAGATTTCATTTAATGCTGAGACTCATAACAGAGAGGGAGTGAATGTCGTGTCTTTTCAGGAAAGGTGGTGATGCAGGTTGGAAGATCTTCATGGGTCAAAAAGATCCTGTGCAGTAGAAAGGCTAAAAAGATCTAAAGGAACCCGTAAGGAACTGTTGCATAATACCTGCAGCATTTCACAGTCTCAGTGCAGTGCAGAAGGGAATGGGGTGCTCCAGAATTGACCTTAGCCTATGATGTGTAGGAATGTTTGATATTGTATCCTATCCTGCTGAATGATGGATAGCACTTGGGGGTGCTCTGGGGGAGCAGAGTCACCTTAGGCAGTAAGACTTTCCATCAACTCTTATAGATTTGTACTGTTCAAACATTTTTAATATTTGCACTGGAAGACTTCTTAAGGGTCTAGAAAAGAGGCTGTAACCATGACTTGCAGACTGATATTCCACTTTTACAAATCATGGAGCTGAGGAAGGAAAAAATTAATTTGTCATTTTATTTTGGCTAAAATTTTATGCAGCATAAAATGAAGATCAGTTTATAACAAAATTCAGCCTACTGATTTTCATTATTTCTTGCCTGTCCTTGTCAGTATTTGTCTGGAAAGTATTTTCCCCAGACAATATGTCCAAATATTGTCTTTGCAAGAGTGAAGCACTGATGTTTTAAATTATCTATGAAAGAACTGAAAATATAAAAAGGGAGAAATTGTTCTTTACACAAGGGATGGATTGAATGGAAACAAAAAAACCCTACAGGCACTCACAGGAGATGTGTATGGATTGATGGGCAGAGCTTGTATCACCACTGGAAGACAGAACAGAGATCTTGGATGACTTCCACTGAAGGGAGGAAAGATGGCTTCTCTTAGAAGTCCTCTTTTTATTCACTCATTCATTCCTTGTTTTCAGTAGATTTTGTTGCATCTTCAAGAAATTTATTGAAGCAGAAAGGAACAAATGAGGCTACCGAAGTGCCACTTTCCCTGCCCTGTACTGAAGCAGCCCTTTCAGCTTCACAAGAGACACACCTCTTGAAACACAAATTTATCTATTATGCATAAGATGTAGGCAACTCTTAGCATAATTACTTAAACAATTACCCTCACAGACAAACACAGGATCACAGATGAACTTCAGAGAGCTCTTCTTCCTATAAAGATTTTTAGCTTGTAATTCTGTACTTACGGGTCTTCCTGTACAGTTTCATGCGCGTGACTCTCTTTAGTTATTCAGCTGCTGAACTTGTTTGTTGGTTTTGCTAAATATAGAATGAGGCACAATAATCTGCAGCAATCTTGCAGGATGGAATAGGATATAGAATTAAAGCTTGTTGTTCTATATTGTACATCCTAACAGGCAAAACCAACATTTAAATGACTATATTTTTAATTATTACATTTTTTTAATTTTGTACAGAATTTTCAATCACCATATGCACAAGCAGCAAACATTTCATCCTGTAAAGCCACTTCAGCCATGTAGGTCCAAAGCTTGATTAAATATTTTACTAGATAACGGGGTATGTTTTGAGCTTGTCCATTTATTCAAAGAGCTTCTGCGCCAATGACAAAGATGGAAAACAAGTATCTTAAAAGTTACAAAACTTTTATACTCACATTAATGACTGCAAGTTTACCAAGTCTTACCAGTTCTGAGAAATAGTAAATAAGAATAGAATTTTGTATCCTAGACCTGAAGATATGAGGTGCAGAGAAAATCATGGCTAACATCTGTAGTAGAAAAGAAGAAGGAGCAGGAGATTCAAGCAGAAACTAAAAGGAATATAAAAGAGTCTCACAGGGAGATTTTAAAGTTCCCCTGTGGTATTAGTGGAGCAGTGCTCTAAGAAAATTAAGAAATTATTTAATTGTTAATCTAAGAATTTTTTTTCTAAGAATGTTTCAGCCGTAAATGAGGTGCTCTTATATGTCTGTATGTCCAGTGTTCAATTATATGCAAGGATAAGCTTAAAGATTCAGTCTAATTGAACATTTTCTAAGTATTTCCTCCCTAGTCTGGGCATGAAGCTGTCTAGTGATGCTAATATTATTTCTGCAGAGTAATTTATTTCCCAATGGAAATCGACGTAATACTTAAATGCCATTAAAACTTTCTTTTTATTTATCATCTTTGTGCCATTCATTCATTCTGGTTGGAATTAGATAAAATTTCCAGTTTGCTTCATTGAGGAAGATTTTCTCACATAGATGAAATCTGTCATCTTTCTTCTTTTCAAGTAACTGAAAATCTACCAAGGGAGAGAGATCATCTTGCCAGAAATTAAATCAAGCGACACATTGCATAAAAAACTTCTATGCCAATTCCAAAAAGCCCAGAGAATTGTTCCTGGTGAAGTATTTCACTTTATCAGACAGGTGATGCCTAACAAGATCAGAGATTGGTTCACTGGAAGATATGGAAAATGTAGCTACATTTCCATTAAATTTCTCTTTTTGCAGCCTTAGAAAATTATTCTTAAAATGTTCTTTCTAATGGTGGTCTAGCACTGTACCATCCATTTCCAATTTATTGAAAACAGTGCCTTTGACTTGGGCAGCTCCAAGATCTGTCACAGGAATTGCAGCACATAGGATATACAGTACAGTAGAGGTACATTTCCTGTTTGAAAAATCTGTGTCACTGGTAACAGAAAGTACTTGAAAAATAGTTGTCTTGCAATCTTATCATGCTACCACTAGAAATTTGCCTTTAAATGGTCTGAATTTTAGGCTGTACTTAAGGAACATGAAGAAAAAAGCAACTTACATTAATATCCATAAAAACCCAGCTCTTCAAAGGTGTTTTTATCTCTAGCCTGTCACTGAATGGGAAACAAATAAAATTGTTACAAATACATTGAAATTGAACCATACTAAAAATATTGAGGGACTGCTGAAAACAAGCTTCTTGCTAAATCTTCAGTCTTCTGATAAATCTTCAAAGCTGCACAGATAAGTTCTGAGACTCTTCCCTTTCAAAAAAAATAACGAGTGCCATATAGTTAAATAAGACATACTAAACTAAAAAGCCAAACCAAACCAAACCAACAAAACCCAAAAAACCCAACATGATCTTATATATCATTTCCAGATTAAAATCCCTCACACACACACCTCCTTTTTTTTTCTTCCCTGTAGAATGAAGTGTAGTTTGAAAAGTTTGCATGTGCCAAGGAAAAAATTTGGTTTATTGGGAAAGGAGCTGTGACCCCAGGTGAGCTGCCAACCAAGACCCCATTGAGCCTGGCCCTATGGGACCTGCTGAGCACCAGTTGTCTTCCAGCCCCAGCATGGCCAGGGCACAGCTCGCCTGGGTACAACCTCTTCCTTAGCTACTACTGTCTAAACATGGGCTTCAGCTCAGGTTTCCTGCTCCTTGATAGGTAGACTATCCACTACAGCTTGAATTTCATATCCCACCTTGCTGATTCTAAGTCCTGAACTCCTGCATCGTGTGCCATACAGTGAGCCCACAGCTGTGGAAGTACTGTCTATCTGTAGTGAAAAATGCGTGTTTCATTTGGGGTGAAAAATGCATATTTTATATGCTTACCCAGAGGAGGGAATTAAGTCATGGTACTTATGCCAGGCTTTTTCACTGAAGTTGAGACTTTTGCAAAGTTAAACTTTTCAAGCTTTTGATTTAAACACTCGGGAATACCCTGCAGACTGTGCAGCCTAGAGGGAATGGGTGTGCTTTTTTTCCAACCTGATTCAGCCTCGCATTTAATCTCCAGAGAGGACTGAGACTTTCAATGCAGTTATATGTTTAGCATTTCCTAATAGCTATCTCCTAGTAATGCCCCACACAATACAAAAGTTTTCTAGATTACTCTTAGGGGCTTTAGATATCTAAACTCTAAGTTTTGATTCTGTTTTGAGTTTTAAATTCTGCTCTCAATTAATACTTTTTTTTACGTATGCCTTATGTTATCTAGCATATCTGAATGCTTGTTTGGAAATAGACCCTGGTCTGCCCTGGTGCAAAGTCAGATCTCCAAATGAAATAATGTTTTTTCAGAAAGGTTAACCTTTTACTTAGTCCAGGTCAATCTTGACTGATTACTCTTCCAACTTCTATTCTATATGTATTCGAAGAAAGAATTTTTGAACATTTCTGGGTAAAACCAGTGGTCCAGCTCAGTTGCCTTCCACTGATATCGCTTGTGCTCTTGAAAAGAAATATCTGCGTAAAAAGTACTTGGATTTCAGGTTGCCATACTTCTGGACACAGCATTTCCAGCTTGCACTGCTGGAATTCTGAATCTAAGGTCTGATTAAAAGAAAAAAAGTCAACTCCTTCCCCACAATCTGCACAGAGACAGCTGAAGAGATATTTCGTTGTTGTAACAAAGCTATTCTTCCAGTGTCTCAGAGGATCAGATATCACTGAGAGTACTATACTCCTAATTACTTAATGATAAGTTCATTTTTAGGGCTTAAACAGTGATTTACCACTTCAAATTACTGAACAGAAAACATATCAAGCAATCAAAGCTGGAGTTGTTAATAAAGTACCAGAATGCAACAGCTTTACAAAAACTGCTGCAGCCATTTCAAGATATTTGCCCCAGAACACCCTGTGGCAATGTACAACCTTTACAGCCTTTTCCCTTTCTCCTTTTACACCAGGACTGGCTGCAGAAAGTTCTTTAATCTCAGTTGAGCAATAACTTCCCTTGTGCCCATTATGCCCTTATATCATCAGCAATGCTCTGTGGAAAACTGAGCTTCATATGAAATACAACTATATTCTCTGTTGTCTTTTGGAATAGGTGGTATTATGTCCCCTCTCATTCATTCCTTGTCATGAGAGCACTTGCCTGAGGTGAAAGCAACATTCTGAATTCCCAAATTTGCCTGGCAAGACCTGAATCTGCCTCTTTGTGCAGTGTGTACCAGACACCAGCCTACAGACTATGCAGGCTGAAGGCATCCATCATCTCTCTTTCTCAAGCTGCCTCACGCTGCATCAAGTACTTTAAAGTATACTAGGAGAAAGATAAAAAACACAAAAGCAGCTTTTGTAGGCTTGTGGTTTGTGTGCTAAGGAGCAATGGACCTTGGAGTGTAGTCCTTGTCTCAAAGGCCAGCTACTTACGCAGTGGAGATTCATGTAAACTGCATAATCATTGTCCTGAAACAGAGATTCTTGTTCAGGACTAAAGTAGGACAGGGAGCTGTAACAACTAAGTGGGAGCCAGGCTGTATGCTGCCAAGCAGGTGATTAGAATGATTGAATGGTATCAGGACTGGGATGCTTTTTGCACATTTTGGGGAAGTGCTGTAGCTACAACTTTCTTTAGGAAGATGGGTCATTTTAGCTTCAGTCTGTGGTTTTAGCAAAAATAATTATGTGAGCTTTTGCTGCATTCCCCTAAGAATCCAGCTGAGGTGTCCGCAGAAGGGTATGTGATGTTAACAATAGCAAACTGGTGACTCTTGCTGAACACAGCCCTGAGTGGCTGCACTCAGGATATGCTGGTTCTCCCTCTTTGGCAGCTTCAGTCTAAGAGTATCAATTTTAGCTTACTCTCTTGTGCTGGCTGTTTTAGACCCTGACAAAACACTGCTTTAGAGAGGAGTAGACTGAAAGCTATTACAGCAATTAAATGCCTGTGGGTGCATTTCTACAAGCAGGTGAGCTGAC
This sequence comes from Myiopsitta monachus, assembly GCA_017639245.1. Taxonomy (NCBI): domain Eukaryota; kingdom Metazoa; phylum Chordata; class Aves; order Psittaciformes; family Psittacidae; genus Myiopsitta; species Myiopsitta monachus. The sequence goes on from CM029921.1 coordinate 53,285,157, forward strand.
ATAAGAACTTATTGCTGCTTGAAAGGGGGGACCTCACTCTTCCCGTCCTCCATTCCCTGTTACATCCTCCAACTGCATATTTTGCACCAGTTTTGCTGCCCATCAGGCCCTCCATGAGCTAATTCAATTACATAAGCTGGTGGAAAATGCATCTGGCAAAAAGATATGTTCCTGCTGGGTGATACAGACAACTGGGTTCACAGACAAGCCTGGCAAGGGCAGAGCTGGCAGGAGACAGCAGGGACTACCGGGGTGACCAAGGCAGAGGAAACAAGACCTCCAACCTAGGAGCAACAAAGCATCACGGCACATTAGCTTGTGAGTAGCCACAGTCCTTAATTTCTTTTTTAAATAACACAGGATCTCATAAACAGTCATTCAAAGCACTAAGCTAAAATACCAGTAAGTAGGAAAGAGAAAATCCTAATTGGCCAGCACCAGCTGGCCTTGATGTACACACAGCTGTGTAAAGACAGTGACATAAAGCAAAGGCAAGTGATAAAACAACTGCCAGGAGTCAAACAGACAATGTGTCTACTTCTATTAGGGATTGTACTGGATTTTACTAGAATGTTATGGTCAGGGAGGGCTCAGCTCAAGTCTGGGCAGCCTGGACTTGCTTGCCTAAATCAAAGTGGCACTTCTGAGCTCACAGGAATGCAAGTATCATCAAGGATTTTGTTAAGAAAGTGAATTATGCAATCATCTGGATGTTCAAGAAACTACTTTTAAAAGGTTTTTCATTTTTTACCTTTCTTTCAACGTTTAGTTATCTTCATCCGTTGTTGCCCTGAAGCTGCCTGGTTTATCCCGTGCTGAAATTTTATACCCTACACTTTGAAACTTGAAGTTCTTTCTGGGGGAAAAGCAAAGCTATTCTGCTGAGTTGAATGACTATCACCAAATTAGAAGACCTATTCTTGATAGGTTTTATTTAGAGAAGATCCTCTATAAGACTATCTTGAGACAAGTCATTGGCTCAGTTTTAGCTCATTTCTTCATTCAACAATTAGCAACCCAATGTGTGATTGCTCTCATATCACTTTCTGACTCTCAATAAACTTTTTCTGATGTCTGTAGTAGTGAATGGGAAGATGGACACTAGCAGTTGCTGGATCAGGCATTACAATGAAACAGTTGTGGCTTTACAAAATAATCCAAGAAACTGAACTCCAGTTTAGTGATTCTTTAACTATCCTATTGCTAAAGAAGCATCAAGACAAAACCAAGTCCATTCAGGACATGAGGCTGACTGGATTAAAACTGAGATACTGAACCTCATAAGCTGTAATTCCTTCCCTCCAGTACACTTCTAAGTATAGCCTAGAGGCAGATGGCTTGCAAGCAACTTCAAGGTTTAGTACAAATAAAAAAGATAAAGTTAGGGGGGTTGCAATCACTTTGTCACTGCATTGTATTAAACTATACTAATTTTCATATTGAAAATAATAATAGTAAAATTCCGATTTTATCTCAAGTTGAGCTCAGTTACAGGTATTCCAAATGGTATCTATGGCAAAATAGGAAATACTGACTTCTGTAAGACTGGCCAAAGAAGCTAAACTTCCTATGCGAGTCACACCAATATAGTAGGGTGCATGTAGCATTAAATTTACAGATGCATACACTTTTTTCTCCAAAGTGAATTCTACAGAGTCCTTCTCAGAAACTCTGCTTTCTCACTATTTTTGTTCTTTCTTTTCTGGAAGTATACCTAAAAGGTAGATTAGCTAGGAAACTGTTTGGAACTGAAGTGACTGATAAGTCTTGGATCCTGAATATACCAACACATTGTCAGAACTGAGGCATAGTATTTTATTTGCTGATTGCATGAATGCTATAAATGGCTTAGTGTGTCCTGCTAATTGCTAACAGTAGAGATAACAATTCCTTAGTTATCTATCCATGTAAATATAAAGCCCATATGAGTAAGCACCTCAACAGAAATGCTGTTTGTTCATAGAGATGCCATTGCCATATCACCAACACATCTGTAATCACAGAACTTAATAATATTTCTATAGTGTTTCCAGAGATGAGGAGGGGATAAGAAGACCTTTAATGAACATATATAAAACCACACTCATGAATCACCTACATAAGATTTTAAATAGCTCCTTCAGAGTTTGATCCTCTACCACTAAAGTCAATGGAATATTTTCTTTTATTTTCATTTAGGTAAGACCAGACTCAAAGCTTTAATGTCCCACTGTGGGGAAAATCTCTCCTTATTATAAGAGAGTCATGTAATTTGGTTTCCAGCTGCAGAAAATTACTTCTTTCATTTTTCCTTTGTTTGCATTTTATGACAGAAATGAAACACTGCACAATCACAGTGCAAAGCAGAAGCCCCAAGGGCATCTTACAGACAGTAGTGGCTCCTTAAGAAATCTATAAAATCTCCAAAGACACTGTGATTGCTTTGTACTACTTACTAAAGAACACAACTGCTAAATAATATGATATTCTGAAGTGTATTGAAAATGTTCACAGAAGATCAGCTTCATACACTCACTCAGAATCAGCCTTGCATACCGCATGAGATACAGTGGAAATATTACATCTTTAATAGCCAATACTTTATGGGGGGATGACAAATGTATGTTCTGTCCCAGTGTCTGGCTCAAAATTTATTATTTTTTTTTAATTTTTTTGTGTCTGTTTTCCTTTGTTTCGTTTTGTAGAAACCCATCTGGAGAGAAAAAATAAAAAATTCTGCTGCAAATATTCAGATCTATACAGAAAAGCTCAGGAAAAAGCTTAAAACAAAGCAGACCAAAACAGAGAGGCCTTATCCTCCCTTCTCTGGGGCAGCAAGGACCTATATATATGCTTCATGAAGCCCTGGCAGGGCTGCAGCTGCAGGGCACTGTGGCTTTCCAACCTGTGAGTTGGCAGCACTGGCACAAGAGCAGGAGCTGCGTCAAGTCAGGTAAATCATGCATAAAACTGACATCTGCAGGAACAGATTGGCTAAATCTTACGGATATCACAGAGCTTGCACAGAATCACCATGTCCTGACAATGGTTCCTCCCTCTTCTTAGTGCTGGCACCAGGGCTGGCACCACTGCTGTACATTTTCCTTTCCCGCTTTACCCCACCATGCAGGTCAGTAAAAAAAACAGGACAAAACCAACATTTTATAGACAAACTTGGCAGTCTCCACTGCTCATTTTCCTTCAGAAACTTCTTGTTACCCCTGTTCAGTCCTGATAACAGAATATGCCATGTAGTACTTTCATTTTTCTTCTTATAGATAAAGATTTCATATGCAAAGCTCATTCTCGGACTATTCCAGACTTTAAATATCAAATGTTTGTTGTACATTGTTCTAACAAGCAGTATACATAAAGCATATGTATTTGACAAGAAAAATAATCTATTCTTCCCAATCAGAGACAATTTGCACATCTTATGTTACATGACAACTCAGTAAAATGCATCTGTTTTTTTATCTTTTATTCCCTCCAGCAAGATGGGAGGCATGTATAGCATATGATATTATCAATTTAAGATAGGCTCTGTCTTGGGTTCAGCGGTAGCAGTCAACCCTTTGTGCCCCACATTGGGCGCCAAAAAGAACTGTTGTGGTTTAAGCCATAAATCACACAGTTTGCTCTCTCACTCCACCATCTTTCTTCCCCCCCAACTCCAAGGGGGGGAGAGGGAATGGGGAGAAAAATCGAAAGAATGTAACACCCATGGGTTGAGATAAGAACAGTTCAGTAACTGAGGTAGAATACAAAACACTACTGCTACCACCAATAATAATAATGACCAGGGAAATACACGGGAAGAGGATACAATTGCTCACCACCTGATGACTGAGCTGTGAACTAATTCTTCCGGGTTCCTACCCACAGTTTTTGCATCCTGGACATGACGTGCTGTGGTATGGAATACCTCTTTGGTCAGTTTGGGTCAGGTGTCCTGTTTCTGCTTTCTCCCAGCTTCCCTTCCTCCCTGGCAGGGCATGAGACTCAGAAAATCCTTGGTCAAACCAAACATTCTAAGCCGTAACTAAAAATATCGGTGTTATCAGCACTGTTCCCAGGCTGAAAGTCAAAAACATAGCACTGCACCAGCTACTAAGAAGGAGAAAATGACTGCTACTGCTGAACCTAGGACAGTATAAAAAGCCTATAGAACCTGAGATTCCCAGGCGGTCTCCCATCCAAGTACTAACCGAGCCCAACCCTGCTTAGCTTCTGAGATAGGCGAGATAAGGCGTTTTCTGGGTGGTATGGCCATAGGCACGTATACTGAGGTATATGCATATACTGAACTTTGAAACATGTCAAAATTAAGGCTCAGAACACAGAGAAATAGAAATAAGAAATTACAAAAAGGAGAAGGAAGAAAAAAAAATGCTGCAAGGGGTTTATTTATCATTCAGATAGTTCTGAAGATGCTCTTCACTTTGCAGGATGAAAATGCAGAGTCAAGGCATTCAAGCTGCTTCCAGTAAGATCACAATTCAAGTTTGGTCTGAAAACTTTGTACAAACTTTATTTGGAGCAGTAAAACATACTACAGTGCAACCATGAATATTTTTTCCCTGGGTATCATCTATAATAACTTGGGAGTTTCACTGAAGAAAGGAGAATAAAAAAGGGGATTAACTGATCAGTCAGTGGCCAAGAAATACTGATGTTGGTAGGAAACAGATTATATTGATATTTAGGTTCAACCTCTCTGGTGTTCACACTCATCAACTCTTTCTTTTTCTGGTCTTGTCTCTGCTTTTTGTCAAAACCTAGTCTATATATTTCTGCTCTGCAGAGTCAGGCATCCAGAAATCAGTCAGTGATGTACCCAGCTTCTGAAGACTGTCAGGCTGTCTGTCACTGGAAGCAGATGTGGGGACTTCCCATGACTATGACCTGCAAGATGCTCTCCCAGGTGACTGTTGGTAGAAAGCAAACTCTTACTTCATCTCCAAGAGCACATTGGATGTCCAAGAGTCACTCCAGACTCTTGCCAGGATTTGACAATGTAAATAGCATTGATGACTTGCAGCTCACTTCAAAATTGCCCCTGGTGAGCATAGAGGTGACAGGCTGCTCCTCCAGATCCCTATGAGATGCAGCTGTGACAGATGGCAGTGAAAATGATCCTGAGGACCTTCATCATTAGGAGCCTGAGCTCCTCTGACACACCACTTGCAGCACTGATGTTTCTCCTAGTGTGTGGATGCTGTTTTCAAAATCATCAGACTCAGACATTGCATAGCAAACAACAAGGAACTATGTGACTTGGCTGAATTCTCAGTCCACTGGATGGACACTACAGTGTGTCTGCTGGGGTAAATCTAGTTACTGCTCCATGGAACTAGCTCTCCTCAACTAATGAGGTGCTGGATCCATAAATATCCCAGGCTAGAAAGCGTGTCTTCTTCACCTGGATGGATTTACAAAATTAATGTAACACAGAAATGTCTAGTATTTGTTTTCTTTCTCCCATAAACTTTATTCTTAGAAGAGGTCCAAGACTCTAGCCAGTATTTGATACTTATGGTTGAAAATATTTAGGACTTTTATTTGGTCTGTCTCATCTTTCCAGTCTGTATTCAGTTTGCAAGCAGTAGTAGCCTGAAATAGATGCCATCCTTCTGCAGCATACCATATATTAGTGTTATGGGCCTTTAAAGAGGAGGGTGAGTAGGTTGCCTTGTAGCACAGGTAGGACAAATTACATGGAATCATAGAATAATCAGGGTTGGAAAAGACCTTAAGATCATCAAGTTCCAACACCCCTGCTATGGGCAGGGACACCTCACACTAAACCCATGTCACTGAAGGCTCTGTCCAACCTGGCCTTGGACGCCACCAGGGATCATGTCTAATTGCAAAAAAGAGCATTTTAAAGCAAGGGAGCAGGCTGAGATTGTTGTGAGGGAGGATGGCAGCAAGCAAGAGGCCAGCAGTGAGGCAGGTATGTGGCTGGGTTGGGGGTGTTTGGAGTCCCCTGCAGGAGCTGTACAGTTTTTGTTTTACCTGAGGAAAACTGGCAGTACAGTTCTGCTGGTGTTTTTTGCCCTTGCTGTAAGATAGGTACTCCTCCAATTTGTGGATGCCAAAGGGCATTATGGTCAAGGTTGTGTTCACCTTCATTCTGTCCTGGGGTGTAAATGGGGCTCAGTGGTCTGTTGCACACAGGGATTAGCTGTATATAGATCCTCGGTTGCTTGATTCTGCTCTGCCTTTATACTCTACCTTTTGCCAGAAGTGTTTTTAAGAAAGAGTCTTAAAAAGAAGCTCCATCAACTAAGTATGCTTAAATAAAAAATTCTGAAGGACAAAAATTTTCCTGAACAAAGTGTTCAGTTTGCCAAGTGATAATGAATTCACCCAAGCGAGCCCCTGCAGGTACTGTCTTACTGATGCTTTATGTTGCCTCCCACTGATCCTGATGTTATGTTTAAAGATGCTCTAATAAAAAAAAAGAAAACAGCTTTCAAACAGTTCACCTACATATTCTGTCATATTTTTATTTAGGATGGAAATGGTGGTGGCTTATATGTTATAAAAATTGGATTAGCTAAATCAATGTAATAAAAGCAGTTTGAATGAATGAATTAGTCCACAAGATATCCAGGCTTAAGAATTGCTTAGTTGATCTGTATATCTTAAAGTTAATTCCTCCAGAATGAATGCTTAATATTAGCAGAAATCTACAGTAACTTGCAGTCTGTCTAGCTGAACTTGAGCTTGGTTCACAGTGATAAGGGTAAGCTTTGCCTGCTCTGTGGAGGTAGATATATGGAATATACTTCATTATTTTCCAGAGATCAAAAGTACAAAGAAGAGCTAATCACTAATTTCCTGTGGTGCTGGAACAATGCTTAAGCCCTTTAAAAGCACTTTGAAATTCCTGATTAACCCCTAAAAAAAAAAAAACAAACAACCAAAAACCCCTGATTAATCCTAATTCCAGTTTTCTTGCCTTTGTATAGGCAAGAACTTGCTGATTGTAACATGAGTATTTCTAGTTGTCTTTCTTGCTGGTCCATTTTGTTACAGGTCCACCACCTAGAAAGACCTGCTGCATTTCAAGAGCATTTGGTGTAGAATTTAGTCTAAATTCTTGTAAATTGTGACACTTCACCTAAGACAAGGTTGAAGAAGAAGTGGAGTCTGTCTCTGTGAGGAGTCTTCCAGGATGTCCTTGGTCACACTGGCATGTCTTCTGTGGGTATTAGTGGCTTGCGGCTGCACGCATTATTTGTACTGGTTTCGTTTTAAATGCTGTAATAGTTAAACCATGAGACTTAAGAGACCACATTTCTGGAGTTCCATCACCTTCATCAAATGAAGCTATGAGGTATTAACTTTTGAAGATATGTTCCCCTTTTGTAGACACCTGGCTCAAGCTGGGGGGGAGAGCACCGTAGTAACCAGATGGACCACTCAGTGGATAAAGAACTGGCTGGATGGCTGAACACAAAGAGTTGTGCTCAACAGGTCAATGTCCAGCTGGAGAGCGGTAACGAATGGTGTCCCTCAGGGATCGGTGTTGGTCTTGTTCAACATCTTTGTCGGTGACATGGATAGTGGGATTGAGGTGCGCCCTCAGCAAGTTTGCTGATGACACCAAGCTGTGGGGTTCGGTTGATATGCTGGAGGGAAGGAATGCCATGCAGAGGGACCTTGACACACTTGTGAGGTGGGCTGATGCCAACCTGATGAAGTTTAATCTTGCCAAGTGCAGGGTCCTCCAGCTGGGTCAGAGCAATCGCAGGCACAGCTACAGGTTGGGCAGAGAAGAGATTGAGAGCAGCCCTGTGGAGAAGGACTTGGGGGTGTTGCTCAATGAGAAAATGAACATGAGCCAGCAGTGTGTGCTTGCAGCCCAGAAAGCCAACTGCATCCAGGGCTGCATCAAAAGGAGCATGACCAGCAGGTCGAAGGAGGTGATCCTGCTCCTCTACTCTGCTCTTGTGAGACCTCACTTGGAGTATTGTGTGCAGTTCTGGTGTCCTCAACATCAAAAGGACATGGAACTGTTGGACCAAGTCCAGAGGAGGGCCACGAGGATGATGAGGGGACTGGAGCACCTCCCGTATGAAGATAGGCTGAGAAAGTTGGGGCTGTTCAGCCTGGAGAAGAGAAGGCTGTGTGGAGACCTCATAGCAGCCTTCCAGTATCTGAAGGGGGGCTGTAGGGATGCTGGGAAGGAACTCTTCATGAGGGACTGTAGTGATAGGACAAGGGGTAACGGGTTAAAACTGGAACAGGGGAGGTTTAGATTGGATATAAGGAAGAAGTTTTTCACTGTGTGGGTGGTGAGGCACTGGAATATGCTGCCCAAAGAAGTAGCAAATGCTCTATCACTGGCGGTGTTCAAGGCCAGGTGGAACAGAGCCTTGGATGGCATGGGTTAGTGTGAGGTGTCCCTGCCCATGGAAGGGGGGTTGGAACTAGATGAACTTAATGTCCTTTCAAACCCTGACTATTCTATGATTCTATGATTCTAAAATATGAAACAACACAAGCATAATTACTGAGTAATATTTTCCAAGGGCACACTATAAAAAATACGATAAGCTTTCCCTGTTTTTCAGGAAGTTGTATTTTACTACGAATGTTACTGGCAGAACCGATGTCTGGTCACATTAAAAATGATATATGGAAATTTTATGTTGTGAAGTTTTAAAAATACCAGTAAGGATGGTATCCTGAGAGGTTTGGTACCTTTTTAGGATATGTGCCAGTTTCTCATGCTCTCCATGGGATGTTATTCTTGGTATTCTTTTTTTATTTAAAAATTGTTGGATAACTTGCATTACCAAACACTGTATTTACAGACTTAAAGCTTGAAGTTTTGTTGCCTTATAGTAATTCTGTGCCTATAAATAATAACGTTTTATTTATAGGTACAGAAATGCTGCTTAGTTTGGGACGTGTGAGAGGAGTCAGCTCCCTAAAGCACAAGGGGAAGCAGAGGCTGCTCCAAATTGTAAAGATTTTTGGGACAGAGTTGCAAACCACATTTTGCTCAGACCAATGTGTTCATATTTTCCTCATCACTTGTCAGATGAGTCAGAACACTGAGGCTTTCGTTTCCTTTCTATAAAGAAAAACTTGAATAAGGTGTAATAATTTAATTGGAGTGAAAACTTTCTTTTTGTAATTCTGCCTTTATTGTCACAATTCAATGTCAGCTATTGACACATATTTAGTTGTGGCATGTTTATGAACAGGCAGAAACTCTCGTCTCAACATTTGTGGCTTAGCACAGTGAAAATCTCACTCTAAATATGCACATGAATATGGCATGAACTAAGTAAGTGGAAAACCAGGTTGGTTACATGAGGAGTAAATTCTGCAGCTTTAAGAGAGTCAGGTTGTGTGTCTGTCTTGCAACATCATTGTAATGGCTGCTTGTGACTGAAAGTTAATTGATTAATTTCAGCTCCTCTGGTTACTCAATATCTTTCGAGATATAGAGTACGTTAGGGGGGCTAAAACTAGACACTTAAATTCTACTTTTCTTCATTCAGCCTAGGTGTCCCAGGTTCCTTGCACTTTTTAAAATGCATGTTATTTTTTTTCCTCCGTGATTTCCTTTCATTGTTTGTCCTGTTTAAAGTAGAGTTGCTCCCCTCCTCTCCCCTCCCCCATCCTCCCTCTTCTTGCATTGCTTTCCTTATTTCTAAGATTCTGGTGCTTTTGCTGATGACATCAAGTTGTGTGTCATGCTGTTAACATGCTGGAGGGAAGGGGTGTCACTCAGAGGGATGCTGAGACATGGGCCCATGCAGATCTCATGAAGATCAGCAAGGCCAAGTACAAGTGCCTGGGGCAAGTGCCCCAAACCCACCTGGACTGAGGCAACCCCAAGCACAAGTAAAAGAAGGGCAGAGAATAGATTGAGAGCAGTGCTGAGGAGAAAGACTTGGGGATGTTGATTGACAGGAACCTCAACATGATCAAACAATGTGTGCTTATAGACAGAAAGCCAACAGGATGCTGGGCTGCACTAAAATAAATGTGATGAGCAGGTTGAGGAAGGTGATTCTGCTCCTCCACTCCAAGCAAGATCCCACTTGGTGTATTGCATCTAGGTCTTCATACCCCAATATAAGAAAGACATAGAGCTTCTGGAGTAAGTCTGGAGAGGTCCACAAAGATGCTCAGAGGGTTGGAGCATCTCTTCTATAAAGTTGGCCTGAGAGACTTGGGTTTGTTCAGCCTGGAGAAGAGAAGGCGCCAGTGACATCTTAGAGCAGTCTTCCAGTATCTAAAGTGAGCCCACAGGAAAGCTGGAGAGGGGTGTTTTACCAGAGCATGTAGTGATAGGACAAGGGGCTTACAAGGGGCCATAGGCTTTAAACTGAAAGAGGGTAGATAGAGATTAGACATTAGAAAGAAGCTCTTCACTGTGAGGGTGGTGAGACAAATGGCACAGGTTGCCCAGAGAAGCTGTGGCTATGCCGTACCTGGCAGTGTATAAGGCCAGGTTGGACAGGGCTTTGAGCAACCTGGTCTAGTGAAAGGTGAAAACCCCATGGCAGGGCGTTTGGAACTGGATGATCTTTAAGGTCATTTCCAACCCAAACTATTCCAGGATTCTATGGCAGTGAATTACTACTTTTTATTACATTTGAATCACTGTAAACATAGCATAGTATTATACAGTTGCCAAAGAGCAACTTGATGTTAAAGCCAAAGTAGTTATCCTCAGTGTAAACACCTTTTATCTGAGAGGTAATCAACTCTTGGCTTAAGCAGAGTATCCAAGGTCTTCTCCCATGGCAATGTTGAGTCTAGTGTGTTTTCGTAGAATTGTTTGGGTTGGAAGGAACCTTAATGATTGTTTAGTTCCACTCCCCCTGCCATGGGCAGGGAAAATAGTTTCTTTGTTTCTTCAGGTTTGTTTTTAATCCATCTATTAAAAAGGCTGTGCAGGTTCACATTTAGATAGAGGAACAGTAAACACAAGAAACTAACCAAGATGTTAACCTGTTTTCAAGGAGTAAAAAAAAAAAAAAATGGTCGTGTTTTAACGAGTGTAATTCCAGACAGTGTAATGGTAGGAAGGATTGCGAAGATATAAAGTACACTTTTGCTGAGTCTCCAAATGTGTATTAGCCAAATGCTAGTTTCAATTTATCGGCATGTGAACTTGCAGGTTGCAAGAGGTGATACTTCCTGTCTTTGCTTTCAACTGGCTGATAACAAAAAATGCTCCTCTTTCACATCCAATTTGCAAAATCATTGTATCTGTTTTTTGTCAGAATATGGCTTATTGAGGAGCTGGAGTTAACTATAGCTGGTGTGTCCACAAAAAAGCTCAATAATACACAGCACAACATCCACCACATTTTTCATAGAATCATAGAATAGTTAAGGTTGGAAAGGACCTAAAGATCATATAATCATAGAATAGTAAGGGTTGGAAAGGACCTTAAGATCATCTAGTCCAACCCCCCTGCCATGGGCAGGGACACCTCCCACGAACCATGCTACCCAAGGCTCTGTCCGACCTGACCTTGCACTCCGCCAGGGATGGAGCATTCACACCTTCGCTGGGCAACCCATTCCAGCGCCTCACCACCCTTACAGTAAAGAATTTCTTCCTTATATCCAATCTAAACCTCCCCTGTTCCAGTTTGAACCCATTACCCCTTGTCCTATCACTACAGTTCCTAATGAAGAGTCCTCTCCTCTGGACATGGTCCAACAGTTCCATGTCCTTTTGATGTTGAGGACACCAGAACTGCACACAATACTCCAAGTGAGGTCTCACAAGAGCAGAGTAGAGGGGCAGGATCACCTCCCTCGACCTGCTGGTCATGCTCCTTTTGATGCAGCCCTGGATGCAGTTGGCTTTCTGGGCTGCAAGCACACACTGCTGGCTCATGTTCATTTTCTCATTGAGCAACACCCCCAAGTCCTTCTCCACAGGGCTGCTCTCAATCTCTTCTCTGCCCAACCTGTAGCTGTGCCCAGGATTGCTCTGACCCAGCTGGAGGACCCTGCACTTGGCAAGATTAAACTTCATCAGGTTGGCATCAGCCCACATCACAAGCATGTCAAGGTCCCTCTGCATGGCATCCCTTCCCTCCAACGAATCAACCGAACCCCACAGCTTGGTGTCATCAGCAAACTTGCTGAGGGCGCACTCAATCCCACTGTCCGTGTCACCGACAAAGATGTTGAACAAGACCAGTCCCAACACCAATCCCTGAGGGACACCATTAGTTACTGCTCTCCAGCTGGACTTTGAGCCATTGAGCACTACTCTTTACCTGCGGCCATCCAGCCAGTTCTTTATCCACGGAGTGGTCCACCTATCAAATTGATGTCTCTCCAACTTAGAGACAAGGATGTCATATGGGACAGGGTCAGACACTTTGCACAAGTCCAGGTAGATGACATCAACTGCTCTACCCCTGTCCATCAGTTCCGTAGACCCATCATAGAAGGCCACCAAATTGGTCAGGCAGGATTTCCCCTTAGTGAAGCCATGCTGGCTGTCACCAACCACCTTGTTGTTTTTCATGTGCCTCAGCATGCCTGCCAGGAGAATCCGCTCCAAGATTTTACCAGGCACAGAGGTGAGGCTGACTGGTCTGTAGTTCCCCGGCTCATCCATTTTCCCCTTCTTGAAAATGCGGGTTATATTTCCTCTTTTCCAGTCATTGAGAAGTTCACCTGACTGCCATGATTTTTCAAATATGATGGACAATGGCTTAGCAACTTCATTTGCAGCTCCTTCAGGACCTGCAGATGGATTTCATCAGGTCCCATGGACTTGTGTACATTCAGGTTCCTAAGATGGTCTCGAACCAGATCCTCTCCTACAGTGGGCCCAGGGTCTTCATTCTCACAGTCCCTGCGTCTGCCTTCCAAGACTTGGGTGGTGTGGTCAGAGCATTTGCTGGTGAAGACCGAGGCAAAGAAGTCATTAAGAACCTCAGCTTTCTCCAAATCCAGGGTAGCAAGTTCTCCTGATAGCTTCTGGAGAGGGCCCACATTTTCCCATCCTCCCTTTCATTTGCAATGTACCTATAGAATCCCTTCCTGTTATCTTTCACATCCCTAGCCAAGTTTAATTCTAAGTGGGCCTTAGCTTCCCGGACAACATTGCTATATTCTTCCCAGGCCGCCTGCCCTTGCTTCCACCTTTTATAAGCCTCTTTCTTCCCTCTAATTTTCCTCAGCAGCTCCTTATCCATCCATGGAGCTCTCCTGGCCCTCCTGCAGCACTTCCTTCTAGAAGGGATGCAACACTCCTGAGCTTGTAGCAGGTGATCCTTGAATATCAGCCAACAGTTTGGGGGCCCTTTGCCCTCCAGAGCTATATCCCATGGAACCTTACTGAGCAGGATCCTGAAGAGGCCAAAGTCTTCCCTCTTGCAGTCCAGGGCAGTGAGCTTGCTGCACGCTCTTCCCACTGTCCTGAGGATCTCGAAATCAACCATCTCTTGATCGCATTTTTTTCTATTGTACCTATTCCAGGCTAGCCTAGGTCACTGAAACAAAAAAATGCCACCTGATTATTTTGGGGTGATTTGTTTTGACTGATCTATCTTGTCAGGCTTACTGACTATATAGGAACTTGGAGTAATGAGTGCACTGAATCTATATGGCGAGAAGATCTGGACTGGCCTGCACAGCTGTGAAAGGGCATGGTCAGAAATGTATTCTTACATGTGCTGTTTTTTTCCTGGACTAGATTTCTGTCCACACAAGTCTAAACTTGAAAGATTCATAAGCTTCACTTGGTGAAAACACTCTGTTATGAGATATAAACAAAATGGATCAAGGAGTTGAATTCTTTTATCAGAGCATTTGGAGTAGTTTTATTTCTTATTTCTTTTACACTTAAGGAAGGGCCTCTTAAAGAAAAAAAAGAAATCAATGAATTATGAATCTTCCTTGGCAACATTTTATATGGACTACTCTTAATGTTACCAGAAAAGATAACTGATTGCAGCTGTCACTTCCTAAAATGTAAAAAAAAAAAGGCAAAAATATATGGGGTTAAGAGTTACTCCTTATATTTGAAAAGCTGCAGTACAATAATGTGGTGAGACAGTTTGAAAGCAGTGTTTACAAGGATGCTCTTAGGTCCGACAACACTTCACAATAATTGTGTATTGGGAGTTTAGTGCAGATCCCTTAATGCTAGCTCTCAGCTTCTTTTCCATGTAGGCTTTTAAATCTAAGGAATTTCTTTCGAACCAGAAACTATGCAATATTCACTGAAGTATAACGCATTACCTATTTGTAAATGCAAATAAAACCATGGAGGGAAGGAGTTGGACAAGAGATAACAATTCCTATTCAGTATCATTGGAACCCCCTAGAAGACCTAGAAAGGTCCACTAGAAGATAGGTGTTACCTCTGAAGTGTCAAAGAATTTATCAGGAGTAGTATTATCTAGTTTGAATTTAAGAAAACACAGTAAGAGCAAATTTGCAGGAGAGATACACAGACAAGCTGAGAGAGTACCTGTGAAACAACACAGGGAAAACCATTCACTTATAATCAGTCTCTAATAAAGGCATCACTTTTTCAGAGGAACATGCTGAGTAACAGAACTGACTGATAAGGGTCTATTAGCTTCTTATCAGCATAACTTTGTAAAATGTAGGTCCTTGTAAAAATGTATGTAGCATGGCAAATGAAAAAGAAAGCATTGACCTGACTTGGTGGCACAGATGTATATTTTCAATACTTGTTCTCTGTGGAGAAGAGTTTATTGTTTACGTCAAGTTAGGCTTGAAATGCCCCCATAAGGCAACAGTTGTATGCCACTAGTAAGCTCAGTGGACTAAGCCTGGACGTTTGACTAATAACCTGAATACAAGCATTAAGTGTTTGTCTTGAGAAAGTCTGGATAGTCAAACTAACTCTGTGATTCAGAAAATGCTGACTTGGAACAAATCTATTTGCATATTCCTAATTACTTAGTTGTGACAACTACAGTACATGAGCATAAAACCCAAATACGTTAGACCAGCCAGTTGATGAATTAACTCTTCTAGTAGAAATTCATGTCTAGGAAAGTGTGATCTGCATGTTTCACAATAACTGTCCTTTAGCCAGTGAAAATGCACATACTTTCCTTGACTTTATAAAGTGCACATTTAGCATTACAGCTAAACGGTGAAATGGTTTCCTTAAAATCTGAGCCACCTATTTATACGTTCATGATTACTGGAGTCTTTAGAAATTAGCTCAACTTCCTACATAAATCAATTTTGTATCAAGGATGGCTATCTTGTACACATACTTGAAGTCTGTACTACTCCATGATATATCTATACAAACATACAAATGCATAAAGTCAGGAATTCCTGGTTTGTATAAAATACCCTAATAACACTCCAGAGTTTGCTTAAGGTTTTCTTCCTTTTCTCCTCTGCAGCTTTATTCCTGATGTGTTTAGAGTGTTACTAGATTATGACCTGTATATGTACTTTTATCTGGAATTCTGTTTTGTTCTACTCCGAGTGCTATTAGCATTAAAAGATCCCTTGAGCCCATTAGTGTGGCTCATGGTATGTAAATTAGCAAACATTAAGTGTTTGCTAAAATAATTTTGACAGAATTCTTAATATCTTATCATTGTGAACATTATTACACATACCATGTTTCTTCAAACAATAAAATTCTTTGGTTTGGCAAAATTCAAAGACAAGGGTTATGCACCAGCCATTTTCCCCAAAGTGAGTAATCAAGAATTATTAAATAAATTGGTTTAAAGTTTATAAATTTCTAAAGTATAATTGTCTGTTTACATATAAATGTTCTATGCAACTGGCTGACCGGAAAAATTCAGCACTTAGGTTTGTGCATGGTGCGAACAGGTTAGAAAGCCTTTTATGGCTCAATGAGCTTACAGTCACCCAAATACAAAAAAGAGAAAATGAACTGCCGAAGTGAAATTTGTATTTCCAAATAGGTGAAGTTTCAAAGGAAAAAATATTTCTTTGAACAGATGAAGTATGAGCAAATCAGCAAATCTAGCTCAGGGTTTAGGGGCTCTCCCTATCTAAAACTTGTGCCTGTGAAAACAATTGTGGGGATAGGGATGTGAATTAAAACTTTAAAATTATAAACATTTAGTGTAACCCAAGTCTGCCAAGTTAAGTTAAATATGAGTCTAAAGCTTGGCTGTTAGATTCAGAACAAATAGGCCTTTTGTGCTTAACCTTGGAGTTAGAGGATTAAATGAGACTCGCTATTCCCTGCTTGCATCTTTCTAAGGCTTTGTTCTTGTTTGAACTTTGAAGAAGTGTCTTTCTTTATCCAAGCCTTGTTGAGGTAGAAACAGATTTTAGAATGTTCAAGTATTTTGAAAATAAGGAACAAAATATGAGGCCATAGCCTGCGTGTAGCTATAGGGCTTGTCAGAGGTACTCTTCAATGTGACAATGCTTTAGGAGCTGGTATCAAACATAGGAGTGGAAGAAACACTTCTCAGTGACTGGCATAAAGCCATTTACACTCAACAGCATCAGGGTAGTAGTGAAAATATTTGAGCTCTGAGCTTCCCAAGGGTCCTCAGAAAACCTTCTTCAGTTCCTGAGCTAATTGCTGGCAAACATGCCACACAGCCACTCTTCAAGAGTCATTAATAATTTAGAAAAAGCATTTTGAGCATTTTGCCAGGGTGACTGTAGAGTTTTGTTTTCAGCTACAACATGTTCAAAGTTGCTGCAGGCATTTCTGCTTGCAACAAAATTTTTAGATGAAATTTTTATGTGTCTTTTTAAGCTTAGGTAACATAACTGAGGTGCAACTTTAAGGCTGGACTTTAAATCATCTATTAAGCCACCCAAGAGATGCTTCTGCTAGAGCCTATCAATGTATTGTTGTAATACAGTATGCCTTGGCTGGTGTTATCTTGGTGTTCAGCATCTTGGAGTTAGGAGCAGAGGATACCAGTATGCTTTGGAGGGAAAAATTCTTGTTTACTTTAGTGGTACAATATGTTGGGGGATTGCAAATAAAAAGCATAAGTAACTTGGGCTTGAACCTTACAATGGCACCTTTCACTATATGACTAATCTTTTAGAATAAGCACAACTCACTATTCAGTCTGGAATTTGCTTTATAACCATTATTCTGCTTAAGGGAATTAATTATTATTTCTCCATGGTTTGCTGCCCAAAACTCACAGAATTGAGTTGATGTAACAGTGAACCATATCTGTAATTTGTATGTACCTTTCATGCAGGAGAAACACTGGACGTAGTATTAAGCAGGTGACTATAGCAGGACTGAAGAAAAATAAAATATCTTTGATAGCTGCTTGCTGAGCAGATGTATACCACCATACACTGAGTGCTGATGTCTGAACAATTTTGTGACTTAGGTACTGTGGAAAGGCTTATGATAGAAAGTTTTCATGTGTCCATCTTAAAATCTTTTTGACCTTTCTTTTCCTTGGTATAACTTTAAGAAAATACTCTGACAGCACATGGTACCTTTGAAGTATGACCGGCTAAACAATCAAAGAAAAAGATGCTAAATGAATTATTTGAAAAATGGTTCTGTAGACTTGCAATGTTCTCATTTTAATTGGGTCAGCCCATTATGACTAGCAAATTCAAAGCAACCCACAAGCTTTGATTTCTTAGGAAACAAAAACTTGAACAAATTATTCAGTGTGCATCCTATGCTTATCTTTATGTACATAATTCTCCTTGTCCAAATAACTTAACAATGTAAAGGCCATGCTTGTAATGCTGTTTTTAGGACTGCATCATATTTTTTCACTGGGTATACCAGTTAACCTGCTGTGCTTTTGATGAGTTTATCCCAATAATTTATATACATGTCTATAAAAATGGATTTAGCTATGTTTACTGCTGTGTGTTTTCCACTCAGGTAGCTATTATAAAATTTGAGTTAGTTCAGCATTTTTGTCAGCCTACCAAATATTACCATTGTTATAAATTTGTCTAT
The DNA here is from genome assembly GCA_017639245.1 of Myiopsitta monachus. Taxonomy (NCBI): domain Eukaryota; kingdom Metazoa; phylum Chordata; class Aves; order Psittaciformes; family Psittacidae; genus Myiopsitta; species Myiopsitta monachus. Next base: position 53,303,086 of record CM029921.1, read on the forward strand.
AGCTTCTATGGCCTTATAGAAGATGTTTTATAAACACAGGGCAAGATGCCCTCCAAAATCTGGCTACTGTTCCAAAGTGCTTCACAGTGGTTGAAATATAGAGTTTTGAAGGGGAATAATGAAGTATCTTTACAGGTACAGCAAGAAGGTGCTTGTTTGAAACACCTGAGTGATGAAAGTGATATTGTGAATGGGGAAAGGCTGAGCTTTTTGTATGGCAAGAAGGGTGTTAGAGCAGATGTTATTTTGCTAAAGGCTGTGAAAGCAGATAAACAACTTGCTTGACCCTTTTAGGGAGGGATGCATAAAGAGGAGCAGTGTAGTCAGCATGATGGGTTAATAAAATGCTCTTTACATTATCAGGGCTATGAATGTAGATCACTAAAGCAGAATTGCTTCTGTTGGGGCTTAAGGAGAGAGGTGGCATAACTGAGGCTTAACAGATGGGAGCATGGCCTTTAGGCAAGACGAAGAGCAGTATTGCTGAAATACCTTGTGGACAAGTTTTATATGACTTTGAACTCAAGGTTATTTATAGCCGCTTTGCAGTATTTTCCCAACCATCTTTTGAGAGTTAAAGTCTAAAAAGAGTCCTAACATACAGAGTGGGTTCTCTGCCTCTGTGTAGGTGTTGTGGTTTACCTACAATGTCATTGGTCACCAGTCAGTATTTCTGCCAATCACCCCTGCCGTCTGTAATGAACAGCAAAATAATTGGTTATGCTTCATAAATTACCTTTTTTTTCCTCTTTAAAACTGTTTTTAGCCATTTTTTTCTGATACTCCTAGTGAATGAAACTATAATCAGCAAAGTAAATTATACAAAGTGGTACCTTCGCACTTACCCTACGTTCTACTGAGGAACAACGCTATGAAGTAACCTCTTTATATGCATGATAAATAAGAATTCAGATATTCAGATTTATGACCTACCTTGGGTGCTTATAATAAATGTACCATTATTATTAATAGGTAATGGTTTATACTGTGTTTACACAGGATTTCTTAAGAAATCAGAAAACTGATGCAAGTAAAATGAGCTAAAAATGAGAAGTTAGAAGCAGCGCTGGTAGTTGGTATAGGAAAAAGGACTATGGCTATATCCCAACTTGAATAGTAGGGGCTTCGTTTTGTGTATGGTTTGGGTTTGGGATTATTTCTTTTTCGTGTGTGTGTGTGGTTTTTGTGTTTTGGGTTTTGTTTTTTTTTGTTTGTTTGGTTTTTTTTTGTTTGTTTTTTAAAGGACTTTCTGAATTAAAATACAAAGATCTTAGAGCAAGGACAGAGTTCTTAGGGTCATTCAATACTGGAGTTTTTAATAGTTGACAAACTTCAGAAAATACTCAATGTTGGTTCTGTAGGGGAGGAAAGTATGTTTTTCCAATAACTATAACAGGTTTTCTCCTTGTAATTCCTAAATGTGGTATCACTACAGGAATACTGTGGGTGTAGAAATTAAAGCATGACTCCTATTCCTCCTTGGCTTGTTATCTTAGCTAATTCTAGATATTTTCAAACAGTATTTAACTGCTAGTTATCAAAGTTTACTGATTCAGAATACATAAAAGGAAACACTTAACATCCAAATGAGATGCTTACAAAACAACAACAAAAAATAATTCCAGCAGTAAGTGAATCAAAGATGATATCTTTCTATTTTAGAGCAAGAGTAAGAAAATCAGCTTAATGGAATACTACAACTAGAGTGTGCAAAAGTACCCTTACTTAGAATCAATGTTTTCTGTCTACAGCCCCCACTGACACTTCAGTTGTAAACACTTTTCAAAGTGAGTAAGGAGCTGATTAACAGCACAGGTTTATAGAGACAAACTCGTGTCAGTTAAGCCCCATGAGGGACCATCAATTAGTGCCAGCCAGGAAACCCTTTTACCACTTAAATTAGAATAATGAAAAATGCTACTTAGTCATTCAAGGTTCAAGAAACTTTTGTCATCCAAAAATATGTTCTATTGCAATAAATATGGCGCAGCCACAAGAAATTATTACAAAATAATAATATGAAGAATTGCCTTTCCCTATTTTTTGAAAACTATTGTTTTAGTAAATTATTTCATTTTTATTAATGACTTAAGACTGTTCAAGAAACCTTGGCCATGTTTTTTTAGGTTTTTTTACTTGCTTCTACAATGTGTGATAATACAAACTATGATTCATGTTAAAGAGGAAATAGAGAAGTAAACATATAACGAGACAATATTAATAAAAGGTCCCCACCCACAGCTTCTTATATAAGGAAAAACAAGTGTCTGGAAAACATAGGGTTAAAATACTTTTAGCCTAGCTTAGAAAACAATGTTTATGGTGTAAGCCTGTGGTGTGACAACAGAATTTACTAGTCTTTCTTTTTATCAGTTAGCTTGGAAAGAGTGTCTCCCAAAAATCTGCTAGCTCTGGGACACTCCTTATCTACCTGCATTGTGCTGCTTATCTCTTGTACAAAAGTCACACTGCTCTTGTAGATACGGCTGGTTTCGACTAATTACAATTACTGGGGCATCCAATTGTGCCAAAGGTGAAAAGTGCACCCTGAGGAAGACTACTTACTTCATCTTGAAGACCCCTGCCCACGACTATTGGAGGGCAGTGCGCAAGTGCCAAAAGGGAGGGGACTTTTGATAATGAGTACCTAAACTAATTGTAATACCACCCCACCCCCACCCCGCTTCTCTCTCGGAAACCTACTGAATATGCATGTTTGTGTGTGATAAATATCTGCTTGCTTAACCCCTAGGGGAGCGACTTGGGCGGAATGATGACTCCCCTGGCACCCAGCGCTGCTTGCTTATCTCTCATCAACGAGCACAACAAAGGAATTGGCTACTAATGTTGGTGCTAGCTGGTTTTTTTGTGGCCGAATTGGCGTTTATAACAAATGTATAATTAGGTTGTGGAAGTCACTGTGGTGACAGGATTAAAGTAAATAACCTGGCAAGATGAAAACAGAACAATTAGACCAAGCCTTTAGGATCTGCATTAAACAATTTGTACTTTAAGGCTCCCCGGCATAAACAATAACAACTAAACAAAAAAAGACAGTGCTTCTGTACTTTGTCATCCTTTCAGTTTCTGGCTTTTGCCGGTTGGTTAGAATAATGAAGATTGGGCTTGGATAGGAAGATACTTGATAAGGAGTTGGTCTGTTCTGATGCAACAGGTCCAGCTAAGTATTTAAACTTTTTGAGGAGTCCATGATACATTTTTATGTGCAATAGTGAGACATGGCTGTCAAATTAAGATTCTCCCTACAACTTTTACTGGGAGATTGCTTTAAAAATCAGATGATTGCCAAATAGACAGAGAAGATTGATTTTTGTTTTATTTCTATACAGCAATCAGGTGAAACGTTGGCAGTGTTGCATGAAATTCATCCCATGGTGACAGTGAAGAGAGGTGAGAAGCGTGGGAGGAACAAGGAGCTTTCAGTTTTTGGAAATGGAAATTCTACTTTTTAAAGTGTTAATTTTTGCTGTACACTTGCACTGTTTACTCTTGGATGGTACTGTGCTATGAGGAAGGCATTGTTCTGCTCTGAAAGCTCAAGGCCACAATGCAGAAGCCTGTAGGACTCTGTTCAGATCTATCCTCTCCTCTCTGTGGCTTTTGGCTGTGGGAGGTTACAAAGATTTCTGGCTTATACAGCCCCCCATACCTCTCCATACAAGCATTACTGATCATCACTGCTTAGTGAGCAGCTCTGGGGCTCCTGGTCTATCTGTACGACTGTAATATAAGAAACTTCACTTTTATTCAAAAAGGCCTTTCATTACAAAGTTAAATTTGAAGGCATATCATTGTGTACCACTGAGGCTGCAAGGATGTTCTTTTTGTTTTAGGGCAGATTCTGTTTTCTGTATTTTTGAGAACACTGTTTTTAGAATATCTACCTTATTGAACCGTGTTGCATTGAAAATGTTTACATTATGTATATTGCAGTCCATGCTGCAACCTGTGGTTAAGGCACATTAGTAAGCATATTGCTATTGATTTTTTTGTCCCTTTTTCCATGCACATATGAATTTTAAATATTTGTGCGCAATCTGTCCCTTACAGTCATCTGTTTGACTTCTGTAGTTTGTGTTGTTGTGGCATGGTGTCCATTCATGACTTCAGTGAACTGCAGAGTCCCATTAACTATTGGGGGGTGGTGAGTTGGTACACCAGAAAATGGCTAAATCTGGGATAATGAGCTAGTTTGAATAAGAAAATGATCACTATATATGTTGTATTCTCTACCTCTTAGTTCCTGGCCCTAGAATGGAATCTAGAGATCATAAGCGTTGCACTGAGGTCCCCTATACCTTTTGTACCCAAGATGTCCAAGCCTAAGTTTACCATAAGGTAACCATATGTACATTGTTATATTGTTATATACAATATGTAAATATTCAGCCTGGAGAAGAGAAGGCTCTGGGGAGACCTTATAATACTATAGCAATATGTAAAGTGAGCCTGAAAGAGATCTGGAGAAGGACTTTTTACAAGCCCACGTAGTGACAGGACAAGTGGGAATGGCTTTATACTGACAGAGCGGAGATTTAGATTAGACATTTGGAAGAAGTTCTTCACTATGAAGGTGGTGAGGTGCTGGCACAGGTTGCCCAGAGAAGCTGTGGTTCCCCAGTCCATGGAAGTGTTTAAGGCCAGGTTGGATGGGGCTTTGAGCAACCTCATCTAGTGGAAGGTGTCCCTGCTCATGGTAGGGTGTTAGAGCTAGATATTCTTTAAGGTCACTTCTAATCCAACTGATTCTGTGATTGTGCATTTGAAATAGTGCTTCACCAGTGGTATCAACAGTTAGAGACGGCAGTGGTGCAGAGGAGTGTTTGCCTGTGTCCAGGTTCTGGGGATGGGTTAGGTAACACCTAGCTCCTGTGATTAGCCCAGAAGCCACCTAAGATAATGTCTGTCTCCCTTGGTCTTTTGTGCTTGCAGTCATGTAAACATAGTATTAATGTAACACTGCAAAAAATGATAACAAATTTGCTATTTTCTGCACAGCTGTTCCACTATGAAGATTACTAAGTATTATGCAGCCATCAAAAGATTTTTCTAATTAGCTTCAACAGTGTATTTAATTACAAGCACTTGGCCACAGGGAATGTTTGCATCTTGTAACCTTGGAAAGAGAGAGTGCACAAGCTATAACACGGCACAGGAATTTACATGTGTGAAAAGGCATGAAAGGTTAGAAGTTTTCTCACATAGAGAGCTGTGTTAATGTCATACATCATGAAGCAAGACCTGAAGAAGCATGACTGAAGAACTTCTGATGCAAGGTGCCCAAGCTCCATATATGATTGAATTTCAGCATACATTTGTCTCAAATTATTTTCAGGAAATCACAGGAAATAGTAGGCTAACTTTAGGATTCCTACTTATTGTAAGGTAACAATTATATTAATGATGGAGAATTAATTTTTATTATTTCTCTCACTATCTTAAACATTTTTTTTTGTCCTAATAGTATGATAGATCATAAGACTTCAACTTCTGTGGCACAAAAAATAAGCAGCTCTTCATCAACTTCATCATCTTTGAAGCTTCAATGGACAGTTAGTAACAAAACCTGGCAGGCATTATCTCAATAAACAAGCTGTGGATAATGTTCCATGTGTGGTACTAACCACACAATATAATATGACAATTCCTCTTTCCAAGCTATATAGGAGAATCTACTGTCTTTTAGAATGTGGGTCTCAGATCTCCCTGCTCCAGTGTGGCTTTGAGATTAGTGAATAAGAAATGTAAGTATATAGGTATGTGCACCAATGATTAACGTACGTAATGTTTTTTCCTCATATACGAGGGAGAATGTGAAAGTGACTTCCTACCTTTTCTTCTTTCACTAAGTGTTTCTTCCCCTGTACTTTTGCAAGTTTCCTGAACACTTAAGAGCAGTATTGGCCATAATTTGAGTCTATTTTCACCAAGATACTATCTGTTTAATGGTAGGAGGTAAATATGCTTAAAAAATATCATAAAAACCACGCTGATTATTTCTCAGTTTGAAACTTCCAATTTTAACTGGTGGTTGCAGAGGAGATTTCAGAAATGTATAGCTTTTGAGAGGGCTCCTGGGCAACAGCCAGGTATAGCACTGATTATGCAGGAGTCTGAAATATATTGGCTAGACAAGTAAAGCAAGAGTTTTCTCATTTTGTTCATGGCTTAAGATCTGCAGTATTATATTGGAGTCATTAGTCACAATTCAGTGAGCGCAGATGAAAAAGTGGAAATCGTTCACTTCAGGTTGCATTTCCCATAGCCAGCACTCAGGGGGCCACATGTGTCTTGCACTAGGGGGAGGGAGAGGTAGGGGTGGTGGGAGGAAAAGCACTTCAACAGAAGTGATTTCATATCCCCCGAAGGCATTTTCACCTACACTGACAGCTATTATTCAGGCTGTCTCTGAAGCTGCAGAAACAAGTAATCTCAGCCATCCTTTTTGTCTATAAAAAGGTGTGTGGTCTCTGCTTCTCCGAAGCCCTCAGCACCACGTCTGGAACCTATGCTGTGGAAGGACATGTTGTCCTTATTCTCCTACACCCTGTTTCAGGCTTTTTCAAAGCAAATATGAGGCCTTAACGCTTAGACTTCCTTTTCCAGGCAAAAAGCCTCAAATGGATTTCTGACATACATGTGGATCTTCAGAGATATTTGTGAAAGACTCTTGACCAGCATTCATAATGTGCTTTGCTCCCCAGATAAAGTAGTTTACTCTTGTTTGCATCCAAACCTAACAACAATGGACACAATTCAAGCACTTACCAAACCATTAGCCAAGTTCATTACGTTTGATTCGCTTGGTGTGTTTCAATACCACTTGAACTTGTCAGCTACTCAGAGGACCAGCTTCTTTTGTTGAGATGGAAAGTGTCCTTAGATGCAGCCATTTAACCTGTTACCATTGTTGGCCATACTAAACCACCTAAAAAAAACCCCAAAACACCCAAAAAATTGAGCTGTCTCCTTCCTCGGATGATGCTATTGCTCATTCTTCAGTGCTTGTACACAAATGAACATATTTTGCTCTCTTTCCTGCAATGAGTGGTCTATCCCACTCTAAGTTCTTTCCATCCTCTAATGAAGAGAGTTTTGGAGTCTGTTTTCCTTTGAACTGATGACAGCTTGTTTTTCTCTTAGTGTTCTCTAGTCAAAAAAATGTACTTATTTCTGTAGTATGCAGTAATTTTCAGAAGTTACTGATAGTTACTCTTGCTTAGCCGGCTTCCACTGAGATAATTTATTCAGTGACAAATTAAATACTTTTATTGAGTTAAACTGCTATCAGATGTGAGGTATCTTGGATGACATTACTGGTCTCTACTACCTATAATAAATGAAACACAACAAACTTCTGGCTCTTAGGTCAGGAAGTTGCCTTACTGTGTTGTTAACCATCTCCTGTCTTCCAAGGTGTGAATGGGCTTGTACATATTGTTTCATTATTTTGTGGCTTCTTCTAGCAAAACCATTGAAATCTGTTCATCATGAGTTCGGTTGGTTATTGTTCCTTCTGCACTGGACAATGTAACTGTTAAATATTTGCTACTAACCTATGTGTCATTTGCATGTTAGGATAGTTGTTACATATAAGTATATTGAAAGAATACCTGAAAGAAGCACTTTTTCAATCTTGTCCATTTTCCAGCAACATTCTTTTTCTTTCATTTTCCACTTTCTCCCTACCTTTTCTATCAGTTTTCATTTGCCTCTGAGCTCCACTGGAGAGCCTTTGGAATTGAGCAACACTGAGCATACAAAGCTGGCTCTGCTGGATGATTACATGTGTGTAAAGCAAGTTTGCAGTATGTGTAGCCTGTTTCTCTTAGCAGCTTTTTCGTATTTCACTGTTGGAAGTAGCCAGATGAGACCTAGAACAGATGAAAACTGATTTCTTTGTTTAGCCACCAAGGGGAGTGGATGCTGTACCTGACACAAAATGAAGTTTTCTTGTGCACCTCTGATTGGGGTGGAAACTCCGTATACTCAGTGTAGTTTCACTGACTTGTGCTAAAGGTGGCTGTCAGGGGAGTCTGACAGGCAGCAATACCAGTTTTAATTAAGGTAACTACTTGAGGCATAACAAGAGAGTCTGAATCAGTCTGGAAAAGTGGAATTATCGGAGAAGTCAGAGCAGATGTGGTTCATCTGAGTACAGGCACATAAACTTCAGCATTGGCCTTGAATGCTGCTGGAGAGTAGGGCTCAAAGTCCTTCAAATATAGCAAAAGCCGATGAAGTTGTTAAAAGCAGTAGTGTAGAGGTTTCTCCATTGAATCTTTGACAAAGTGTTAATTTGACAGCCTGGATGTTTTAATGTAATTATTTCATAATTCTTATGAATCAAACTTCAATAAAAATAGGAAAATAATATTTTCAGTTTTCAATTAAAATGTAAAAGCTTTTGACTTATAATTTTCTTTGGTTTTAAATCTCAGAAAACCCCAAGCCCTCAAATACATTTGTCAAAAGAGTATTTCAATGAAGCTGAAATTATTTTAAAAAACATTAACCTTTTATTTCAAATCAGAACTTAGAACTTTCAGTGACTAATCTTGTTTCTTTGCTTAGGAGACATTTAATATCCACGCTGTTTCAGTTCTTCACCAAACTTGCTGTGTAATCAATTTTCCATTAGAAGGATCACCTGCTTAGCCTGTTGCCATGGATTAATAGTTTAGAACAAAGTTCATCCTTAAACCACCAGTAACAATCAAAACGTTGAACCGCACTGCAGAAGAAAGGCGACTGGAAAGCTGAGTCTTCCTCTCTGGTGGATCAACCCAAGTAGAATTGCAAACAGTCTGCTGTTTCTACTAGGATTTGTTTCAGTAAATTCATCCTTTCTCTTTTGCAGTAATTGAGTGATTCTGAGGCTCCAGAACCCTTCCCCCCTCCCCACTGTCCCCTAAAAATCCATTTGTGATGCTGTGAGCCTGCAAATACATGAGACTCGTATGCCCTGACACACAGGTATGGTTTAACCTTCTCTGCAGGAGCCATAGGACAGGCGTTCCTTTTGAGTGAATAGGGGTGGTGGTAGAGGCCAGTACATTTGAGCAAAAAAGGAGGGTGAATTAAGTACAGTATAAACCACCTTATTTCACTTGTTTCTTCACTGTTTGCTTTCCTGTGCAGTGTTCTGCTCTACCCAGATGTGTAGGTGATATATTGAATTCTGATGAGAAAGTCTGAAACTCCAGGTGGGGCATTGCTGGTTTTGGAAGATGTATTTCAGTGGAAAACACCTGTCAATATTTGACTCGCTGGGTCTAGTCACCTGTGGTCACACTTTTTCCATTAGCAGTTGAGTACCGTGGGCTAATTTAGGATGAAATTTAAAACTACAGGGAACCAACACTGCAGCTGCTCTACCCATTGGTGGCAAGAGCAAGTCAGGTTCATTGGACTGGTAGGGGCTGCAGAAATTCAGGCAGGTCAGTTCTGCTGGTAGGGAGTGTACTTGGGATGTATTTGTAGCAAGGTGAAGCTGTTGCATTTATTGTTCTCTATTTCTGGAAAGAAGCATGTGCTCAGATGTGTGGTGAGTCGTGTAGTGTGTCCAATGCATCTGTGGTGTAAATGTGTAATAAATCCTCCGCTGTCAGGGCTTTTATATTTGCTGAGATATTAAAATAAATTTTAAAACAGGCAAACAGTAGCTTGGACACTCCTCAGTGTCAGTGAGCATGTGCTGAGGGGTTTATTTGTGTAAGGTGGAGAACAAGCAAAGGGTTTCTGGGCACCCATGTCCAGACATTTCAGATGAACCTGAAGAATCTATATTTCAAAAGGGCAGAAACCACCAACAGCCTCGTTTATGGCAGCTGTATAATGAATAGCTCCCTGTGGTCATTTCAATAACTCCCTGGACTGAGACAAACCTCTCTGGTTACTGCATGAGCATCATCACCACCTGGTGCGTTTTAAATAATCTTCTACTTATTAATGTGCATTGGGTTAAGTTTAGAAGTTATTTTTAAACAGCAGTGGTGTTGAAAATAATGAGTTACTGTGCATTAGGAATTTCTTGGGGCTTACTTGTTAGTCTAGATTGGGGGGAAGAAAAGGTTCCTAGCGATACAGTGGGAAGCTTCACTGATGGGCAATAGGTGATTAGTAGAAGACTGTCCTTATCATTTTGGAAATTCTTAGGCAGTTATGCATATGCAGGCTTTTAAGGCAACTTAATCTGGCAATACTCGAATTGGAAATTACCCTCTAGGTAAAGAAATCAGGTACCGAGACAAAACAATACAAACAGGTCAGTAGGTAAGTAACACAGGTAGAAAAGAATTGAGGTTTCTCTAGAGCTAGTCCAGGAAATTATTTTTTTCTTAAGTAGGACAAATTACAATAAACTCTGAATTTTCTTCAAATTGCACTTGTTCCAGTCTATGCAATGAAATTTTGCAGGAAGTGGCATTGGTAAGAATTAGTTCATTACATAAAATGCAATGAATTAATGGGGATCTAGTTTTGATAAAGCAATTCCCTCACACAGGAGCTCTGATGTAATCATGCACTTCTTCCCTATAAGATAACTCCAGTGCTTTTTTTTTCATATTACCTGTGAAGGACAAATTGTCATTCTGATTAAGTGCTCAGGCTGGTGCCTCAGTAGTGTTTGCCACCACTGGACCTTAAAGGTCTGTTAAAGGAGGATCAAAACCTGGCCTTGATGACATCTGTAGTTTTGGAGGCAAGAAAGGACACTTTAAAAAGTGTTTTTAAAAACAGCTTTGAATCTATGAAAAGCTACTAGTGAGAGTTCCTGGTCTGCTTCCTGGCCTGGTAGATGGGGGAAATAAGTAGCTGTTGGCTGATATTCGTTTTCCTGCATTCTAAGGTGTATTTAATTATGACTATTGATTCTAATGAAAGCAAGATAAAACTTTGGAGTAAAAGAAATACCAAAATAGCTTGGAAGCCTGCTGAAAATCTCTAGTCCTTGAATAAATGTCTAGATGACTCCCCTACACAAAGATGAGTACTGCAGAGAGATTTTCAGCCAAGTAAACATATACAGACGAGGAGGGAGACGCAGAAAGGGCTGATTTGGAATTGGATTTAAAATATCATTTGTACTTCTTAACTTTTAACATAGAGTATCTGCATAATGACAGAGCAGAGGTGAGCGTGGCACATTGCTGTAGCACTGCTGGAGTGAGAAAAGCAGATGCATGTCATTAGATTTTCAAGGCTTTCTTTTAGGTGTCAGACCTCTGTAGCTCTCCTTGGTTTGTAATTCAAGGCTATGCTCAGGAGGAAAGTGAATTCATCTCTTTCTTAATGGGTTTGCACAGCTCCCATAAGTGTTGGTGGGAATTATAAACAGACTTTGAAGGAAAATATACCTTTTAGTGCTGTATTGTAGTTTCAAGTCTCAGTGCACAGCAGGATCTGTGCATGTGTGTCTATATACAATGCCTTGGGGATATAGCTTTGAAACACTGTATTACTTGGACAAAAAAGGATGGTGACCTGTCTTGCTGCTTTGTATTAGAGTTGCAATATTTGTGCAGAAGTGGGAGAGAACTCTGTTTGTTTTGTGATAGAAGTCTGCTCTCACTGGGGTTGGATGATCAAATAGTGACCAAATCATTGGTGCAGGGAGTAATGCTGATCACATAAAAGTAGAGCATTTTAGGGAAATAACTTGATTGTTTTCTGTGGAGTCAGAAGTCCAATGAGTTCCTAGAAAAATTAGTTTATTAAAGTTTAACCTCTCAACCCACCAATCTTTTAAGAGCATTCATGCAAGTACCCTTGTGTCCCCAAACCTGGCTGATTGACTAACCTTAATTCCACACGGAGGGAAGAGCTTGCATAAAATACTTTCAGAGAAGAAAACCACAACCTTCACTTTTCCCTTGCTGTTTTCTTTCCACAATTTCATGTGTTTTTACTCTCATTGGCTTGCTGAGATATCTGCAGGTAGATAAGTAGCAGCCTTAATCTTATCCATTCTTTCTTTTGATTGTCTGTACTGTTGATTCTCTTCTGGTCATCAGGCCTTAGAGAGAGTGCATGAGGAAGAGCTCTTTTAACACAGTTCTTAATGTCCCTCTATGTGAAATTACTTTAACTCAACATGCAAGACCTCAGTGATATTTTTCTTATTAATATGTAACTATCACATCAACAATTTAAACTTACTTTATCATGCTTAGTTGTATCTTCAGGTGTGCTGTGAAGGCATGTATTCCTTGAATTAATATGCTTCTGGGTCAAGCCATATCATGCATAAAAATATCTGAGTTCCTTGGAAGGGGAAAGGGGTGTTCAGTCTGTTTATAACACTAGAGGCACAGGGAAAACTTTCTGTGGATCAAGTCTAATATTGAGCCATTCAAGTTCCTCAGTTTTTTTATTCCTTTTTTAAAAAAGAGACAGTCCCATAGAGGTGTTTTGCCCAAGACAGTACATCGTGTCTGCAGTACGTTTTTCCTCTTACTGTGACTAGATAGCCTTCAATTACTTGTGACTTTCTTCCGAACTTGTTTAAGAATTTAAAGAGGCACCTTGATTTCATGAGGGAGAGCATGTTCCTTACGTCTTTCTATAGGAAATAGTGAAGGAAATCTACCAAAATGGATAAAATATTTTCTGATTTCCATAGTCTTGAGCAAGATATGTTTTGAAATACCAAGAGCAATATTGCTGCACTGGACGAGCATACCACCTAGATAACGTGGCTGACTGAAAGAAAAGATGTTCCTGTATAGGTAGCATTGCACTGCTGGTCCAGTTATGGTGGGGACTATGAGCTTCTCTCATTCCTGAAGTCTCAAGTAAGGTTTGGATCAAACTACTGCTGTTTCTTTACGACCATTAACTTTTTTCCCTGAATGAGGTATGAATACAACCACATTGCTAGTGCTTAAATTGGAAGTGAACTGGAGCTGATAAATGCAGCATTCCCAGCAATTTGTAGCTAGCTTTTATTCCCTGGTCTAGAGGAGGTGGCTATGCAGTTGCTCAACCACAGTGACTGTAACTAATGAGGAGGCCAAAGCCACTTATCTCAGCTGATAAATCCTCATCTCCTTATATTTGTCTTCAGCACTGTCACTTGAGTGCTTGGCTCTGTTACATGACTTTCAGAAGCAGTAGGTAAGCTTAGACTTGCATGAAACACTGTAGGTAGTTACTGTGCTCAGCAAGACAACCTTTACAGGAATGTCTTCAACTTTAACTGTTCCCAGTCCCCCAGGAAAATGCTACTGTGTTACCTATATTTCTTAAGTTGGGAAGACACAAACAGTTGTATTTGTGAAAACATGCATCTTTTGCTAAAGAACTGTTGTGGTTAATCCCAGACAACAGCTAAGTCTCATACAGCTGTTCACTCACTCCCCTTCAGTTAGATGCGGAGAGAATTGGAAGGGTGGAAATTGAGAACTCCTGGTTTGAGGTAAAGACAAATTAATGGATAAAGCAAAAATGCACACACAAGCAAAGCAAATTAAGGAATTCATTCATCAGTTCTCACCATCCAACAGCTGCTCAGCCATATCCAGGAAAGCAAGGCTTTATCATGTGTAATGGTTACTTGGGAAAACAAAATGCCATAATGCCAAATATCCCCCCTTTCTTTTTTCCCCTCTCTCCTTCCTCTCCCCTCTCAGTTTTATATGCTGAGCATGACATCCTTTGGGTCAGTTAGGATCAGCTGTTCCATCTGTGTGTCCCCTCGCCCTCAAACTCCTTGTGTACCCCCAGGTTACTCATCGGTGGTGAGGTGTGAGGAGCAGAAAAGGCCTTGATTCGAAGCACTGCTCAGCAACAGCTAAAACATCAGTGTGTCAACACTGCAGCACAAATCCAAAATATCACCTCATACCAGCTGCTATGAAGAAAAGTAACTCTATTCCAGTTGAAATCAGCACAAGGACACACGATTTCTCAGACCTGTGAAATACAGTCAATTCCATGACCTCAGACAAAAATACAAAACAGAACGAAGTCCAGGGAAGACCTTCTCTGGTATGTCCCTGGAAGCATCTTCCCATTCTGTTGGATGATCAAAGCTAATAGTGTTAAGGGCTATTTTTTTAAACTGTCTGTAGACTTTGTAATAACTTAAGTTAGGCCATATTTCTTTAGTTTACTTATGATAGCTAATCTAGCTATCAAAAGGTTTACTGGAGTTATGTCTGCAACTTTCCATGTCAGAAATACCTCTTTTTGGTGTCTGGGTTAATTTGTTCCAAAGACATTCATACAGATTATGTTCACATTTTTGCCTCATCATTTTAAGCACTGTTCTAATGCACTTCCAAGTATAAACGCAAGGTTGACTGATCTTTAAATCTTTGGAACTTTCTTCTGTCTTCTCTTCTAAGAGTTGATGTTCTCTTTACCCTTATCTGGTCCCCCAGGATTTCCCTGTCCTCTGAGTTCTCAAAGATAATTGCTAATGGTTCTTAGATGGTTCAAGTTAATTCCTTGGGTACTTGAAAGCACATTTCATTTGTCCCTAGAACTTGACTGTGTATAACTTAAATATTCTTCAACCTCTCCTTTTCATATTCCTGTCCTACGCTTTTATCTCCCAGTTAAAATTAATTGTTCAAGTATCTGTCTGTAATTAATCTTAGTGAAAATGAAGAAAGGCAGAATTTGGACACTTGAGCTTTCTACATTTGCCATTGTTTGTTTGACTAAAATAAGTTAACAGGATGGTTCTTTACCTTTGATTAAAGATGATTAATTTCTAGAACTTTTTTCTTGTTTTCATTTTCATTAATAGCTGATAATAACTTGCTTTGTGACTCCGCCTTTTAAATTCTATGCCCACATACTTGTCCTTAATTCTACCTCTACTTTCAGCACAATTTCACCTTGAATACAGTTTGCTCTTTTCTGGATTGTTAAAGAGGTCCCGAGTCTCTTTATTTTTTTTATTTTTTCTTCATTGGGATTACTTTATATTGTGCCCTTAATAGGCTGTCCTTTAAAGCAGCTGTCCTGTACTTCATAGTGTTTTGTTTTAACCCCAGGGATTATCTTGACTATTCCTCCAAACTTGCTGATACTTGCAAATGTACATTTTCTTTTTTCTTCAGAGTTCTGAACATAATTGTTCTGTGAATGTTTATATCTTCTACCTTCAGATTTACAGCCAACAATTCTTATTCTCATTCCATCATTTTCTTGCTTCTCGGGATAGTTAAAGCAAAAAGACCTAGGGGTGGCAGTTCAAAGTGTGGAAGCTGAGAGTACTAATGGTGTCCTTTAAAGCCTGTTTTGATGGGCAAGTCCATCTACAGTTTGGTCATACCTCTCCATTGATATAAGCAAAGAAGCATCATTTTAGATGTTTAAACTGGCTGCATAAGAAGTAGAGTTGTCATGGATCATCATATACAAAGCATGTAAAGCTGTCCTATGAGTTCAGCAAGCATGACATCCTGTTCAGTATCGTGCTATGGTATGTAAGTGTTCCATGAAGTGGTTGTTTGCAAGATGTTATATGCAGGTAATACCCAGCTGATGTGGAGAAGACTGTGAATGCGTCAAACAGCAGGGTTGAACAGGGAGATAAACTTGTGTCAGTCTTGGCCCTGGTCTGAAGAAGACTTCTTAAGTCCTTAAAGTATCAAACAGGAACACAATGAAATAAAGTCTCTGCTGATGCACATCACCTCCCCTTTTCCTGGAGGCTTCTGCTGATCTGAAGACTCCTTGTCCTTCCCATGCCTTTCCTATGTCTGACCCCACCAGCTCCTCTGTGCTGCAGCTCTTCCTCTTCCCTTCCTTCCCCACCTTGGAGCCCATGACTAGCCAAGCAGAAGTTATTTCAATAACTGTAGCTTGCCACTAAGTTGTAACTTTGAGATTTTTATTGGAAAAGTAAATTGAGAAATGTCTTAATGATCCCTGGAGGAGGATCTCCCAGCACAGCATAATCTAACAAATTTAGAGTGGCAATCTAGTGGGGGCAGCAAATGAAGCAGTGCTGGAAATCCATGGTTGCAACAACAGCTCAAATTTAAAACATTTCTTGTTCCCTGTATGTGCATTTCACACTGCTATCAGTATCTGCTTTTTTTTTTTTTTTTTTTGTAAGCTTAGCTAGCTCTTATCTTTCTCTTTAAAAGTCTTCCCAGAAGCTCCTTGCTGCAGCCCCATTTGCCAATTAACCTCCTGTTCATGGTATGTGCAGTGACATTTTAGGAAAATTCAGTACTTTTTGCTCCATCTCTGGGAATGAGCCACCCTGCTTTTGTTATGCTTAAGCAGGGTCTTTGGCATGCCAGGACTACAGTTCTGCTGTCTCCCATCCACAACTGCACTGCAGGCAGTCCAGCAGAGGCAAAGCAGCCATTTCATCATGGGCCATTCAGTCCATTCTGTTACCCCACCAAAATAGGATTGCTGTGCCCCTGGAGATCTGGGAGAGATGTGTAGACATGTCTTCATCCGTACTGGCTATTTGATGGTGTCTCTGGTCCAAAACAATAATGCTGCCTCATTCCTTTTTCTGCCTCTAGGAAAACAAATAAAAAAGACCACTTACTTTCTAATTTGCACTGAGCTGCAGAAGATGTAAGGAGGAGCAGAGCCTCCTTCGAGATAGTGTCACAGGCTGCATGGCTGTTTGTCTTAGGAAAAACCATGGAGCTGGAAGTGGGAACTGAGTCACACCTTTCCCTTCTGTCTCATAGAAGAGAAATGTCTCTCTTCCATGAGACCAAAGGTGGTAAAGAGTTTCATTATCATATTTGGGGTTTCATAGAAGAGAAAGTGTTGCAGAGTGGAAGTGATTTCCCCACGTTTTTGTGCACAAATATTTTTCCCTTTCTTGTGCAATGCCACCTTCACGTGAGTGGACTGAGGGCTAACGTGGTCCAAATAACACATAGTCAATTCTACTGTCATGCAGGGAGGAAATCACTGTGCAAGGGTTGGATTTGTTCTTACAGATGAAATAAATGTAGTTATGCCTAGCTATAGCTTTATAGACTGACCAGAAGGACATAGTTTGACCAGATGGATGGGGAGAGTGAGTCATTTATAAATTGCAAGTGAAAATGTTTTAATCTCTATAAACTGACACAGAAATAAGAAAATAAGCAATTTCTTTCATCCTGTAGAAGTTGAAGAAGATTGTCCATTTCCAAAGTATATTAAATTATAGAGATAACCATATATTCTGTATTTTGCTATATAACTGTCCTGCTGCACCCAGGACAGTTCCTTTCTCTTATCTTTCCAATTCTTCAATCCAGTGCCCATTAGATCAGCTTCCCAACTGGGTTAGTGATAGGTAAATTTGTAGTTGTAATCAGCTGATGTTAATTATCTTTCTCTTGCACCTGAATGTCATAGAGCCACATCTTTCAGTAGGCTGCTACAAGTAGGATTGTATTTATAATTTGCATATTGGAGGA
Source organism: Myiopsitta monachus (assembly GCA_017639245.1). Classification (NCBI taxonomy): domain Eukaryota; kingdom Metazoa; phylum Chordata; class Aves; order Psittaciformes; family Psittacidae; genus Myiopsitta; species Myiopsitta monachus. The sequence continues at coordinate 53,320,509 of CM029921.1, forward strand.
TGAAATGGGAAGATGTTTAATGCTCCCTGTTAGTTTTTGAATTAGGAAATTAATGACAAGCCAAAAAAGATCTTGAATACTGCATCTGTGCTAAGTACAGATATGGATAGAAATTATTTTTGAGTTTTTTTACCTGCCATCCTTGTCTCTTTCCCACTGTTATCAACCAGGAAGTCCTGGAAACACTAATGCACCTGAATGATTTTACTTAGTTGAATGGATTATATTGATTGGGATTGGTGTTAGATTAATTTTGAGGCTGTGGGGCACTCAGGAGCTCTTAGGATATTAGGATTTTTTGCTTACACTGGGTTTGCTCTTTGGCAAGGCCTTTCTGAAACCCAGTGTTAACTTTTGTGGCTCGTGTTTTTTTCAAGCACAGTCACACAAGAACAGAGAGGATGGCTTGGTATTGCCTGTACCCTTTGAAGGGTTTTTATCATATGTTTGCATAGCAAAAATAACTTTTAAAATATAAATTAATTAATTTTTCTGCAGCCTTTGTGTAGTTGTAAACATGTAGGGGAAAATCTCATGAAACTGCACTCGGATTTGTCTGGAGGCTGATTTGGCTGGGCCATATCAAATGGATCAAAATAAATCTATTTAAAACAAACCTAAATCTTCTGATACCTGGTTATTGGTTTATGGTAGAAATCAAACTGCATGTGTTCACTATATTTGAGAAAAAAATCATTGGATTTAGTGTCTGCAAATGGAGCTATGACATGGATTTTTGGAGTATGAATACATAGGAGAATTACATGCATAGGCAGTAACTGATTTTTCTAAGGAGGCTTTCTATCATAGGCGGCAACTGTCATTATGGATGAGAAAGTGACAAACAGAACCACTTAAGCCTAGAAGCTGATATTTTTAGCATATTTAAATTATTAAAATCTAGTTACTTATAACATTAACCTGCTGCCATGGCAATACAGCTATATATTAATAGTCATCAGCATGTGGCTGACTAATCAGCTGTGAAGTCTGCCCACAGCCTGTGGGGTTTTTGTTCAGCCAGCTCCTTACATTTTGCAAGAAACAAGTGGTGTGGAGACATCCGGTCCGGTTTGGCCAAGCAGTCACAGAAGTGTTTCCCCAAATTTGTAGAAGATAATTTCAAAGCATAAATGTCTTAAATTTTCTGTATATATAAAAGATGGAAAATTCTCTACTATGTACGTAACGCAGTTACTAATGCTTCTCGCCTAAATGGGAGTAACTTATACTTGCTCATAAATTTGGTAGTATAAGAAGAGACATTACACTATTAGAAGAGCTGGAACTCTATCTATACAACTTTTCAGGCCTAGCTTCCTAGCAGAAAGGGAGATGTTGCTTTTTCCTCTGCTGAGTTACTCCTGGTAAAGCAGCAGCTTTTGCTTTAGCACAGTTAGTCCCTTTCTCTCAGATGGGCTCCAGCTCTTCCAAGGGCTGAGGGATTTGTCTCGGTCTGTAAACCTCAGCTTTGCTGTTGTACTCAGGCACTGCTGCTCCTTACTAAACAGGATTGCAAGTAAAGGGCATATGATAGAAAATCAGACCTTTTCCTGACAAAGTATATTTTTAATAGGCTTTATCTTTGAGTGTAATATTTTGATTAGTATATAGAGGTACAGACTTTATGATTAGACATTGCATGTTTAACACCATGTAAACTGCAGAATTGCGCATGCTGCAGTCTATGTTTGCATGACTGATGATAAAGAACTACTCAGAAATCAAAAATGCTTAAATCTGAAGCTGAACTGCCTATGCAGAACTGTAGAGAAGGAATTGGATACAAATAAGTCGTTTTCCTCTCCTAGATTTCGTATTACCCCCATCCTGTGTCAGGATTTCACTTGGTACTGTGTTTTAAATTGAGTGATGACTTGTGTATAATGGGTAACCTATATATTTGTGTGCCTTATTGCTGGGCTATGGGACTGTCATTTAAACAGTTCTTAGTACTTGGAAATGCAGTACCCTGTCCTTCATCCAGTAGCCTTGGAGGAATTTTCAATGGGTCTTGATTTTTACCAATAGGTGATTAAAAAAATATTTTTTTTCATTTTCTTCTCATGCAGTAGCCATATTTTTTCTTATGGTCATATAACTTTTAAACAACCACTGAGACTGCAGTCTGCATAGAGGAAATTAATCCCACCCCTGACCTTGCTTTGTTTTGGAGCAAAGATTCTGCTGCAGCCCTGGCACCCTACTACTAATTTACTTTCACAACTTTCTGAAATACTAATTTTTGCAAGTACAGTTAAATTTAATGTACCTGTCCACTAAATAAATATATGTCTTCTTGGCTATTTCTATTTCCATTATAATAATACCTGTAAGAATAATTGCCAGTGAAGCCCCAAGTAGTGTTAAGATCCCATCACCAGCTAAATAGCTCTGAAGTCCCATGCTTCATCAGAAGCATACAACATATTCAGGAAAATCATAGTCAAGACACTCATCAATGAAAACCCGAGAAAAAGCTAAGACTAATGTGCTTTTTTTTTTTTTTCCAAAAAAGAAAAAAACCTCTCAATTCCCTGAACAGTAAATCAGCTGAAGACAAAAGATAAAAAATAAACTTATAAAAGTCTTGACCCTGATGATTTAGGTCATTAGTTGAAAATTATTTATGCTGTACACCAACTTTTCTTTCCTTTTGTCAAAAACACAGATCTAAAAGTGTGAACTGTACTTCTTAAAACAATCTTCCAGCAGTTTACCTAGCCCTATGAAAGCTTTTTATTCACAATACTCAAAAACATTTGTTAAGTAGGTGGAACCAGGGACTCTTCTTCCCAAAATCTGTGAATAATAATTAGTGCAAAAGTGTCAGTTTAAAAGGATTTTGGAATATTTCCAGTAGTGATCAATATTTATGTACTCCTTACCAAAACTAAAGCACTAAGCAATCTCATCAGTTCAGATTGTCCAGCGTAGGTAAAAGGACAAAGTGAATGTGTATGAAGGAAAAGCATTTAGGGCTGTGTCGTGGTTTAAGCCACTATAATTCAACCAGTTTGCTCACTCACTCCACCCTCTTTCTTCCCCCCAGCTCCCGAGGGTATGGGGAGGAGAATTGAAAGAATGCAACTCCCACAGGTTGAGATAAGAACAGTTTAGTAACTAAGGTATAACACAAACCACTACTGCTACCACCAGTAATAATAATGACCAGGGAAATACAAGGAAAGAATACAGTCACTCACCACCCAGCCCGACCAAGCAGCGCACCCCCCCACCCTTCTGGGTCTCTGCTCTCCGTTTTCACATCCTGGGCATGACGTGCTGTGGAATGGACTAACCTCCTTGGTCAGTTTGGGTCACGTGTCCTGTCTCTCCTTCCCCCCGACTTCTTCTCTTCCCTGGCACAGCATGAGATCAGAAAGTCCTTGGTCAGACCAAAACACTATCAAGCAGTAACTGAAAACACTGGTGTTATCAGCGCTGTTCCCAGGCCCAAGATCAAAAACACAGCGCTGCACCAACTACTAAGAAGGAGAAAAATGACTGCTACTGCTGAACCCATGACAGGCTGGTTTCCTAATGACACCCCTGCCCTTGTCCCCAGGGAGCTTTCAAACAGGCTGCTTGACTTCTTGACCAGTCTGGTCCTGCAACTTGAGTATATGAGACTACAGCCCTATTTACTTTAACAGGACTTTCATACCAGCATGGATAAAAATTCATGAATCAAGGCATTAGCTGATATTTGTGTCTCCTCTGTGAGCTGATTTCTTACAAACGACAGCCAGATCTGGATATGCTAGGAAATGTCAAGACAGCTTGATATTAAGACATTTCTCCTCTCTTGTTTGTTCCAGTGAATAGCTGCATGATTTTCTGACAACTTCTGACTCCTAACTGCATATTCATATGTTCAAACAGTGAGCTCTACATCTCAGATGAAAATCTCAAAACAGTTATAAGGATTTTCCCCTCTGCCCAGCTAAGGGATGAGGTGACCTAAGTGTTCATAACACCTAGGTTAAGCAAACCGAAAAGCATTTAGAAATGAAAATACAGGTTCTGCCACCTGATGTTAAGGACCCCTTTGAGTATGTGACAGCAGTAGACTGCACGTCAGAATACAGTCATGATGCTGAGCCACAGACATAAACAAAGACCACTAGTCTGCCTTCACAGCCAGTACTTCCAATAACACCTGTAGGGACACATTTGTGGCACACATTTCAAAACTTCTGCATAACAGTTCCTCTTTTCTAGCATTTATTTTAGTTTTCAGATGAATGCATTGACGTTTCTCTTCCACCTGCCTCTGAACTTTCTGTAACATGTAGATTTATTGATGATAATATTAACTGGAATAAAACCTTCATAAATGCATAGCAATATGTGCATGTGTTTCTGTTCTGCATTTGGTATAGGAGCCCTAATTCTGAATGTCATCCCAGTAGAGCAAGTCAACAGGCATTACATGCTTTCTGCCTAAAGAAAAGGGCTGAACTCTGCAAGTGGGTCAAATCCTTGACTGCATGAAAAATAATTTAAGAAAATCTTTAAGGCTTTTTACTTGTACAGTATCAGTAATGCGTCATCTATGTCAGTGAGAGCAGTAGCCTTTGATTAAAAACTGCAAAGCATTTGAACATAAACAGCCCAAAGACATTGTCTGGTCTCTATGGTAAATACAGACCTATGGCTTGCATTCCTCACTGAGCATTTGCTCTGCTGTTCTACAAGTCTGAAGACCAATAAAATGACCTTTATTTTTTCTCTTCTATCCTTTTCTGTAGCTTTTTTTCTTTAATCTTCACCTTATGACACTGATGTTGAGTGCAGACAAGTCATCGCTTTGTTCTTGATTTATTTTTTTTGTCTTAGATAATTAACTAAAGTACCAAATAAATATTCTAAAATTTTGTGGATGTTTTGTGTGATGGGTCTATTCTTGCTTCAGTTCCTGACCAAAAAGAAACATAAAGAAGATGCTAGGCAGTTGATTCTGAACTGGTATTATTATTATTCTGAACTTGGCTTCTTTTGACTGGAAAAAAAATCCGCAGCTAAAGAATTGAGAGTCAGATTGTTCAAGCATCTGAATCTTGGTGCAGTACAAGTGTTTGGTGTAATTATTACTTGTAAAGTATAGTAGCAAGTATAGGAGCAGCAGCAAATTCTGTGGAGGGATGTTTGACTCTCTATACAAAACACAGGTGAAAAAATGTTGCTAATTAATGCCTATGAAGTATTTACCTATATCTGTCTCCAAAGGCTGCATTTTCATTTTGCTTCGCAGTGCTGGCTCTGACTCTAGAAAGGAAGGGAAAATGTGCTCTTTATGGCTAGAAGTGCTTTTCTAAAGTGGATATTTAGTGCTGTTCTTGATGGGAACTTACTCGTCTACAGAAAGTCAATAGGACAACCGCAACAGACCCAGCAGGTTTCTTACACTCTACTACTGGCAATGAAGCTTAGTTTGGAAAAGCAAAAGCACAGAGTAGCCTCTAATATTAGCGGTTACATTTTATTTCTGAATTTTGCCTTTTGTCTCTTCTATGTCCCACTGCACTGGATGTGATAAAAGGCAAAACCAAGGGGTGTGGAAGAGTAATGAATGTAGAAAAAGTAGAAGAGGGTCAAAATTGCTATTGCTGACAAGCACAGTGAGTAGTTAAAGAGGCCCTTTCACTAGGGAGTTGAGTATGTAGAATGTATTCCTTTTTCCCTAAAAAAATCTACAAAATAAAACTTGAGGTGCTATTCAAATGCTGTTTTGCCAACTCCGATTGAAGAAAGCACTCTACTTTTGTTGACTTTTTTCCTTACTGTTTCCCCTGAGGTTTTTGCAGGTAACAGCTTGGCTTACATTTTTGCCTTCTGCATCTGGACATACTGGAAGAACATGGCAAAAGCCAAATTTCCTGCTCTTTTTTTCTGTGCATATGTGGTCATGGAGCTGTACTCTGCATGCACTGCACACAGCTTTGAGAACATAACTCTAAATGTAAGCTGCTTCTGTGGTCTGCTTGTTGGCTGCATAATTTAAATATGACAAGACTGGAAGGAGGCAAAGGTTCAGAAATCAATTCTTCAGTCAAATGGCTCAAGGGACTTTATTTCCTTGAAAAAGGAAAGCATCTCTTCATGTAGTAGGGCTGGCATGGAGGGGAATGCTCAGCAGATGAGAGTGACAGGGCCTGGAGCTTTATTTCTTGGGAGAAAAAAATAGTCAAGCACTTGCAAGTCTAGCTCATCTTTGCTTTCTTCTATATATTTCTTCTTTCAGCTCCTGCAAGAAGAGCCTAGAGCTGGTTTTACCTTTTTTTGTAATGTATAAGAGCTCCTATTCACTCTTGCAGCTCATTGGGATCAGCTTTCTCTTGCTGTATTAAACATAATAGGCCTCTGCGAGGGTTGCCATACTTTAAATACCACACATTCTGGTTGCAGTGACTTTTTGCATGTTTTGAGTGAGTTTGCACCCCAAGGGAGGAGGGGGTAAGTAACTCAGCACTCATAATATGGTGCCAAAGTTTTCCTGTGGAGCCCAGTTAAAATGGGGAGAGGGAAAAGGAGGGGGAGATGAAGGGAAGGAGGCAGTGGAAACACGCACGAGGAAAACAGAAAAGTGGTTTCCTTAGCAACAACAGCACTTTGGATGGCTTCAGAGAAGAGTACAACTGGGTACAAAGTATCTGATTAAAATTTATTGCAGGGGATAGAAGCAGCGCAAGCCACAGCAGATCCAACATGTGTGCAGAAGAGCAGGTGTTGGAGATGTAATGATCTGAATGATTTCTGTATTGCCTGGGCCATCTTCTGCACACACAGAGAAAAAAATAGGTTTGTGAAGTGGCAGGTGGGTGAAGGTGGCATGACCAAATTCTGAAGGCACAAAAAATTGAAATGAAATGCATGCCCTGGGCTCACAATGTAGGGAAAACAAAGCTTTTTTTTTTCACATAGAAAAAGAAGTCTTGAAGAATTTACTGCTACAGAAAATTACAAAAGCTGTATTTAATAACGAGAGACATGTTTGCTTTCATCTATTGAGGTGGACCAATTTTTGGCAATAGTAGTTGCTAACTGTCCTACTGGGCTTCTATTTGTGAATTGAATTTTTTTCATTCACCACGGAGATAAGTAAATATCCCAACCACACACTCCTAAGCCAAAAATAATTGCTTCTCTTTACGGTTATACTAAGTCCAGTGGCAAAAGAACTGCAATTAATATTTAGACTTCTGCTTTCCACTTAGGGTTGCTGTTTGAAAATTTACCAGGTAGTTGTTTTCTATTTATAAGTCTTTTAATTAATCTAAGATGTTGACTAAGTTATTTTTAATATTTTATATATATTTTATATTTGATAACTCCTGTGTTTTAGTTGGAAAAAATGCTCATTTCTCATTGTGAATATTTAAGCCATTATTTAGATGCCTGAAAGTCTATTTTAGATCTTGAAAGTCAATTGATAGTCATGTACTTTGCTCTGTACTTAAGTTTCCTCGCCTGTAAAATGATGGTGCTACAATTCTATCTCACCGGGTTGTTGCAAGATTTAGTTTTATAGGAAAATATAAAATATCTTGAGTTTCTTTTATGGCTATGTAAGTGTATAATACTATTACAAGGAGAACTTCAAAACTTCAGATCGTTATCTGAACACTTAAGTTGTTGATACTGGACTCAGACTTACGACAGCACCCTTTCATACAGTATTCTCATTAGATTTGTCTTCTGTGAGTCTGATGTGGTGCATAGAAAATATCTGCAGTGAAATGCAACTTAGTCAAACATATCTTGGTTCCTTTTTGGTTTTAGATCTTTCAGGTGTTGCGGCTCAGAGCAGATATGATGGATAGATGGGGAGCTCAGCTGACCTGTGAAATATAGGCTATAAACCAAAGATCATATGAGTTCTCATTGGACCAAACATCCCAGGAACTGTAAAATCATAGGAACTGTAAAATCATAGGAAAACTAACTTGCTCTTTGTAAACACCTAACATTTGGCATGAAAGGAAGGGGGTCTTGTAAAGATGGCATTGTCCTAATGCAAAACTGTGTATGTGTAGATAAATACAAACCATTAGGAAAATCTCATGAGTTACTGAAAGTCAGTAGGTGTATGAGCCATGAGCAATTACTGTCCTGATGAACACATTAGAATGTCCAGCTGAAGGCAGTAAGGGTTAGGATGCACAGCCCAAAACACCTGGACACGGCCATCCATGTAGCCCTCATTCTGTTCCACTTCAGACATTGCCTTAGAAGAATTATCACTTTCCTTTGTGGTAGTGAAGTACATAAACAGTCCCAGATGATGAGGATCCAGTTTAATGACCAAAACCAATGCTGTATTTTACCAGTTGATGTCGAGGTAAGCTCCTAAATCCAGAAGTACCAGTAAGAAATAGATCAGGCAGAAATGTATGCTAGTAATGAAATATCCAGGTTCTGAACTAATCAGTGAATACAGACTGTGTCTGAATGTTTTCAACATGCATATTTCTTTGAACAGGCTGGTTTTGTTTAAAAACAGATAAAAAAGTTCCTTAAAGTTACTTTTACCATCTAATGCCAATAGTTTTGAAAACAGCTGTTACTTTGATTTTTTCATTGCTTAAAAAGTGTCCATTAACATGATCAAAAAAGTTAACAGAATTACGATTTCCTAAATTAATATGGTGATAATAAGATGGAGTTCAAAATAACTAGTATGTCGGCAGCAAACTAATAGAGCTCTGTGCTTTACAATTTTGCTAATAATAATAGAATGGGGATAGCTAACAACTAAATGTTCCCTAAATTTGAGGAAACATCCTGTTCCTTACACTCCTCAAAGCAACCGGAACGGGCTGATGCTATCTTTGTCACTGTCAGCCTCTGTACCATAATATGAATCTGATATTCTTCATTTGGCTTTGTTATACTCCTCCTAGACTGACTGGACTACCCTGTCTACTGCCGTGTATTTGGGTATTTCTCCTGGACTGCCCTTTGCAAGCACAGGGCTTAGAAATCTTCCCAGGGAGTGTGGAAGAGTATGAGAGAAGCTTTTGGCAAACACTGAAGGTATGCAAGCTGCGACAAATGCTGACATCTCTTTGTGTCACTTTTCACGATGCAATGCCTACATGAGTTCCCCCTTCCCGCTTGTGCAGAATTTGTGGCCCATAATTCCTCTACATTCTCCACTATAACTTCTCTCCCACTCCAAGCCACCGATCTCTGAATGAAGACAAGATGACTTTCATAAAGCTTTTAGTGTAACTACTCATTGCGTTGTGGTACCGTATATGATAGATTGATACGGAAGGAATAAGAAATAATTTATTATAATCTTCATCAATTTAAAGTCTCCATTTGATGTAATGAATTGAGAGTTTATCGGAAAAGCTTTTATCCATGGTCATTGACTGGAGCTCCCTTGGCCTGGCTTCTGGTGGAGATTCACTTTAACTGGTTTGAGATCAGGAGAAGTGGTACAGGTCAATTCTTGTTTGCATTTCTACCTAGGGGAAGTAGCAGGCAGGGCTGTTGTCTGACATGTCTACTATTTATCTTATGGGTATTTTTTTCTAAGTGGTGGGATAGGAGATAACATGATCTGTTGGGAAGGCACTGGTGTTAGAAGAGCTGTAAAATGCATATTCAGTCTCCGTCTTTACCTATGAGTTCCTAGATACTCATCTAGATAATCTCAGACAAATTAATTTTCTGTTAACCTCTTTCTTATCTATACAATGATGAAGAAAAAAGAGCATTTTGAAATCATTTCCTTGTCAAGGATGAGCTAATTTTTGAGGCTATGTCAGTAACGCAACCTCCTATGGGGGCCACATATCAGGAAGTGCTTTGTCTATATGTTTTATAGGTTATTTTAAATGAAAAAGTCTACTATACTGAAAATCTATTTTAAATAAGACTACCTCTAAAACTCAATGTAAACTAGACTTTTAAATTAAAATTCCATAACGTCAACATTTATAAAGTTGGTGCAAAGTATATGAGAAAATGTTAAAATGCAAAATTAATGTTTTATATTTAACTGTTCGTTATATGTAAATGCTTTTATTTTGGGTAACAACCTAAACAAAATAAAAAGAAAATGAAGAGCAGAAGTTGAAAACAATTAAGATATAACACAGAAGTTGATTCACTGTGTGTGTATACATGTACAAAATTCAGAAGTAGAAGCTTACGTGCTACATTATTGAAGTTTCATTTTGAATATAGATTTTGAGATACTGGATTAAAAAAAAAAAAAAAAAAAAAGGATGTTGTTAAAAATACACCTAAAGCTTTCCAATAGATTTTTATTAAATTTGATTCTTGGATGAGATCTGAGCTATAGTATGCTGTGTCCTGGGTTCAGAAGTAGCAGCCATTTTTCTCCTTCTTAGTAGCTGGTGCAATGCTGTGTTTTTGACTTTCAGCCTGGGAACAGTGCTGATAACACCAATGTTTTCAGTTGCTGCTCAGTAATGTTTACTCTGACCAAGGACTTTCGGAGTCTCATGCTGTGCCAGGGAGGAGGGGAAGCCAGGAGGAAACAGAGACAGAACACCTGATCCAAACTAGCCAAAGGTGTATTCCATACCACAGCACGTAGTGCCCAGTATATAAACTTGCGGCAGTCACCCGGAAGGGTTAGATCACTACTCGGTCAGGCTGGGTATCAGTCGGTGGGTGGTGAGCGGTTGTATTCTCTTCCCTTGTTATTTCCCTTATCATTATTCTTATTTGTGGTAGCAGTAGTGATTTGTGTTATACCTCAGTTACTGGACTGTTCTTATGTCAACAGGTGGGAGTTACATTCTTTCGATTCTCCTCCCCGTCCCTCCAGGACCTTGGGGAGGAAGTGGTGGGGAGTGAGCAAACGGCTGCATCTCTCAGTTACCGGCTGGGCTTAAACCACAACTGTTAAAAAGTAAACTAAAACTTAATGAATTCAACACCTCAAAAATTGTCGAGGTATTTCTCATAGGCAATGTCCCACACTTCTAGTTAACTATTAGAACTGATATTTGATTTTTTTTTAAATGATTTTACTTCATTATTGGATTTAATTTTTTGGGATAACAGCACTCTTCTTTCTGGAGGCATACCATGGAACTCTGTTTTCCTGCCGATGTGGTCCCAGGGGAATAGATGAGAGAAATGTATTTTCCTTTCATCAAAGCAGGAATAAACTTATATCCTCCAGTTTGCACAACAGGTCTGTGTTGCATATTTTATGCATCCCTCTACCACAAATCAGTAGAGAATAGCAGAAGTGCAGAATGTACAGCAGAGATCTAAACCATGCTTGAATGTGGATGATAGAGAAGATTTATCCTCATCTATAGTGCTGTTAGTGACACCAAATTTAACAATGATTTCAGGATGGGCAATACTGATTCCTCCCTCTCTCCAAGTACAAATGATATTTGGTATTAGCTTTCTTTGCCACTTCCAATTATATTGGGTTTTAACACACTAAGCAAATTTGGCTAGGTGGGTTTTTTTTATGTGTAGGACGGATGGTCCTATTTAAACTTTAACAAGGATTCTCATTTTTAATAGTTTGTGCAAAAATGTTGAACACCTGCCATGGAAGGACTCAATTTCAAACTAAAACATACCAGCACTGAGTGTGGAGCAGGGACAGGTCCCCTCTACTGTTGGGGCACCATGGTTATTCAGGTGGCTTGCACAGGAATTGCCCTATATGAGCATTATGGAGGTGAATTGAAGAAAAAGTTACTCAAGCAAGGTGTGTTTTGGCAGGTGAGGAGGAGGATCAGGGTGAAATTGAAGAGCTGGAAAGGAATGAAGCCTGCCAAAATAGCAAAAGGCAATGTTTTTCAGCAGAGCAGAAGAAATGCCTTGTTAGCAGAGGATATGCAGAACACCTGGCAGTGCAAATAGTGATCAGGGCTGGCAGGCAAAGGAAAAATCCTTGATCCAGAAAGCAGGAGATGCCTGGGGTGCAGGAGGAGGGTGACCTGGCAGGAAGACAGGGAAAGGCATAGGGTATCTTGCATGGTTTAACTCCTGCACAGTTCAGTGACTTTGAGGGACTGGTTATGCTGAAGGTCCTATTTGAATTTTTATCTTTATGTTTATTAATGTAATACAATCTTCATAATTTTTATATGTGTGCCTGTGTATTAGACATATGCATCTATATCTAATTTCTTAAGGAAAAAGTGTTTACTCAATTTACAGGAGGAATTTATAATTGTTCTTTAAAAGGTAACTTGAAAAGTAAGTGTGAAATCAATGTACCTTCAGACCCTCTCCCTTCTGAATAAAATAGAGCACATCTTTCCTATACAGCTCCTAGTCTTGTGCAACACTGCAAAATCACTGTCCAGTGGGGGAATTCAACTTTCAGGTTGTCACTTACCATCTATAGTTCTAAATATTGAGTGGTTTATTTATAATTCCAGCATTAATCCTTATATGAAGGCACCATTGTACTGGACATCAAAATCCTAAGGCATGGAAATAAAAAAAAAATTCATGGAACTAGGAAGCATTTTATACAACAAATACTTCATTAAATTAGAAAAGTCTTATCATTTAAAAGATGAATCATACTGAATTGTAACTGCCCTGCTATGCTTTGCATTCCGTCTGCTGATATCTAGTATTTCAAATGCATATATCATTGACCTCCCTGTTTATACTTTACAATCCTTTCTGGTTGGGTTTTTTTCGTGTGTGTGTGTGTTGTTACAAAAGTTTTGCTGATCGCTCATCTTTAAATTTAGTTTTGGAAGTGTTCAATGGTTAATTTAAAGTGTGCTTAAGGTAGCATTTAAGCTCAAATTGCTGTTCTGGGATTTCTAGTATGGGAGGAGGAAAACTTTATTTTATATACTGTCTTTTGCTTCAAGAGCACTAGGGAAAACAGATCTCTGCTACAATCCATACACATGACAAGAAAAGATACTGTTTTTTCTCAGTAATTTATCATCTTCTGTATGATGTAAAGCCTAGTTTTCCAAAAGAAATATAAGGTAAGGAAAAAACCAACCCTGAAATTTGTATTCCAATACAGGTGAGAAACTTGGTGAGTGAAAGACAAGCTTACTTTCTGTATTTCTGATGGACTTTGGCCTACTAGTTACAAATTCTAATGGGGTTACAAAGATATGACCCTGCTGCATAATGATTTTCTAGTATGTGGTAGATTTTTGGGAAAGATGTTATTCCATGAAAAATCTGTTTAGGCATTTCATAACACTTCTGAAATGAACACCATTTTCTAGTGTGTTTTCAACCAAGCAAAATGTGTATGTCATCGTGACTGTAACAAAGAACCATATTTTTAAACAGATGTCATTTTTCTTATGATTACTGTATTCTATTATGAATCACCTCTGTTGGTGGGGAAAAATTAATCTCTAAATGTACAAATCCTTATACCTGAAATACACTGTGTTCTGGAAACTGTAATAATAGGACCCAGTAGTCCTTCTGTGCCAGCCTCAAATACCATTCACTCTTCAAAGAAGAAATGCTGAGATCTTGAAAGATATCACTAGGTATTATAGACATGAATTTTTATATCAAAAGCAGCATGTTGTGATACCAATGAAGCCTTTCAGTATAAACAAACATAATTGACAGTGTTTGGTATCAAATGTTCTATAAAGAAATCTATTTCATACACAATGGCTGCAGAGATTTAATAGGCAGCAGAAAGTTGCTATAAAATGCCATGATGTTGCACATAAGAGAGCTGCTAATTAGAATTGTCAATCAGAGATTGATCTCTAACTCATAAACTGCATAAGATGCTGCTGCATCCAAGCAATTGTGTTGTCTTAAGGGTACAAGAAACGGCACTATTCAGCTCCTAGCTGTCAGCAGAATTTCACAGAGCGAAGGTCTGTTCTATCATCACAGTCTGTTCACCAGCCCTTCTGAGAACACCTAGAGCATTGTGAGCTTTGCAGGCTGCTGATAGAAAAGAATGCTGTGCTGTAATGTAACATATATATCAGACTTCTTTTTTAATTTACAAAAATAAATTGTAGTGTCATAAAATTATAGAATGGTTGGGTTGGGAGAGACATTAAAGATCATGTAATTCCAACCCCCTGCCATGGGCAGGGACATCTTCCATTAGGTTGCTCAAAACCCCCTTCAACCTGCCCTTGAACACTTCCAGGGATGGGGCAGCCAAAGCTTCTCTAGGCAACCTGTTCCCTCATAGTGAAGATTTTTTTTTCCTAATCTCTAATCTAAATATATTCCCTCTTCCATCTTAAAGCCATTTTCCCTTGTCCTGTCCCTATATGCCTTTGTAAAAAGCCCCTCTCTAGCTTTCTTGGAGGCTCCTTTATGTACTGGAAGGCTACTCTAAGGTCTCACAGGAGCCTTCTCTTCTCCAAGCTGAACCATCCCAATTCTCTCAGCCTGTCTTCATGGGAGAAGTGGTTCAGCCCTCTCACCATCTTGGTGGCCTTCCTCTGGACTTGCTTGAGCAGGTCCATGTCTCTCTTGTATGTGGGGCCCCAGAGCTGGATGCAATAGTCCAGGTGTGGTCTCATGAGAGCTGAGTACAGGGAGAGAATCACCTCCCTCAATCTGCTAGCCACACTCCTTTTGATGCATCCCAGCATCCAGTTGGCTTTGTGGGCTGTGAGCACACACTGCTAGCTCATGTTGATCTTCTTCTCAACCAGTACCCCCAAGCCCTTTGTCCTGGGTTCAGCAGTAGCAGCCAGTTTTCTCCTTAGTAGCTGGTGCAGCACTGTGACTTCGACTTTAGGCCTGGGAGCAGTGCTGATAACACCGATGTTTTTTGTTACAGCTTAGAATGTTTGGTTTGACCAAGGATTTTCTGAGTCTCATGCTCTGCCAGGGAGGAGGGGAAGCCAGGAGGAAACAGAGACAGGACACCTGACCCAAACTGACCAAAGAGGTATTCCATACCACAGTACATCATGCCGAGGATGTAAAAGCTGGGGGCAGGAACCCAGAAGAGTTCAGTTCATGGCTTGGTCATCGGGTGGTGAGCGATTGTATTCTTTCCTTGTATTTGCCTTGTCATTATTATTATTGGTGGTAGCAGTAGTGATTTGTGTTGTACCTTAGCTATCGGACTGTTCTTATCTCAAACCTGGGAGTTACATTCTTTCGATTCTTCTCCCTCCCCCCCACCTTGGAGTGGGGGGGAAGAAAGATGGTGGAGTGAGTGAGCAAAGTGCATGATTTACGGCTTAAACCACGACACCCTTCTTCTGTCCCAGCCTGTCATTGTGCTTAGCACTGCATAAACTGAGGTGCAGGACCTCGCACTTGGTCTTCTTGAACTTCATGAGGTTTTCACTTGTCCACCTCTCCAGCCTGCCAAGGACCCCCTCCACTGTGTCAACTGCATCACGCAGCTTGCTTTTGTCAGAAAGTTTGCTGAAGGTGTACTCAATCCCACTGTCCACATTGCTGAAAAAGATGTTTAACAGCACTCATCCCAATACTTACCTCTGAGGAATGCCACTTGTCACTGGTCTCCAATTAAACATTGATCTGTTGACCACAACTGAGTTGTGTGTTCCTTATTCACCAAGTGGTGCATCCAAGAAATCCATCTTTCTCCAGTTTAGGACAGGAATGTCAGGTGGGACAGTGCCATGCCTTGCACAAGTCCAGGTAGATTATGTCAGTTGTTCTTCCCTTGTGCACCGATGCTGTGGTCCCATCATATTTGTCAGGCAAATATGTCGCATTGAGTTTTCTTGTTTTGTATAGTGACGCATAAAAGGAAGACCTTAACGAAGAGGCTCTTTCTACTCCATGCAACTATTTCTTCCCTAAAGTTTACATACTGCTTTCTCTTCAGATTGCTTTGGCCCTCGTGTATTTTTCTTTTTCCTTTTTTTTTTTCCTTTGTTTGTGCAGCATGTTGGGAAGGAATTGCACCTTCTGCAGCTGCATGCCAATAGGTGAATGCTGTTGTTGACAGAGCATTCTAGTATCATGGAGGATAAAATATTGGACAGCATACACGTGTATTAAGTGTCTTAATAAAGATCTATAGGAAATACAGCATGAAGAGTGCTGGTGTCTGTTACTTTCAAAATAAATTGAAGAGTAATTTTACTGTAGATTAACAGGGGCCTGATGTTATAATGCTCTTTCCCCTTGAATTTTCACCATTTTCTGGTTCTCTCTCTGCAAATTGTATCCTCAGACTAGGAAAGTGTCTCCCCAGTCACTTGTAGATGTCCAAAAAGAGGCTGGTTACAGTTTGCTTAAGAGGTTCAGGATGGCAATGTTACATAGTTATTGAAGGGCACAAAATTTGGAAATAATTGTATCCAAAATATTAATTTTTTTTTCCATGTGGCACTCTGCTATCAATCAAAATATCTGTAAAGTGGAAGGAAGAATTTCTAGGGAAGCAATATTTTCTCTCTTTAGAAAAGCCTGGTCTGGTAAGTTACTGCCAGCGCTGCTGAAGAGGAAGGAGCAGAGATCAGGGTTGTAGTTAGTTTGGTGGGAACTAAAACAATATAATGATTCTGCCTTAAACTTGTCAAGGACTGTTGGGGTATCTGAGATAAGGCAGGATCAGCCTAATGTCTTGTCCTGGATTTAGCTGTAGCAGTCATTTTTATTCTTCTTAGTAGCTGGTGCAGTGCTTAAACCATGGCATGTCTATACATTGTAACTGTTGAATACTGAGTGTAAGTTGACTATTTTGGGATTCAGGTGTTGCAGAGTAATTTAGGTGGGAAGGGGCCCCAGCAGGTGTCCTTTCAGACCTCCTGTCCCAGCAGGATCAGCTTTGGGGTCTCACCTGCTTGCTTATGGCTTCATCTGTTTGGATCTTGCAAACCTATGTGGTTGGAGGTGGTGTGACATATCTGGGCAAGCTGTTCTTCTGCTTTACTGCCCTCATGGGGGAAAAAGGTTTTCCTCACAACTGCTCTGTCACTCACTCTCCTTTAGTTTTGAAAGGTTAGTGTAATA
Organism: Myiopsitta monachus; assembly: GCA_017639245.1. NCBI lineage: Eukaryota > Metazoa > Chordata > Aves > Psittaciformes > Psittacidae > Myiopsitta > Myiopsitta monachus. Next base: position 53,337,447 of record CM029921.1, read on the forward strand.
AATGCAAAGATAATGGTGAGTAATTTGTTACCAAAAATAGAATCACCTCAGAGTATTGTCTTAAAGAAAGACAATAAAACTCATCCAGATCCCAGCTTTATTTTATAGCAGCTGTAACTAGACATGGGAAACAACTCCTTGCACTCGAGGTTTGTTTGCAATGTTTTGCAAGGGAATTCTCAAACTGTAAGCAATGGGAAGGTTAATTTAATACAGCTTTAACGAAGAGTTTCATCCTCCCTAGTGTCAATAATTCAAAACAACTTTACTTGATAACTGACCGCTGTCAATTATCTTATCTAAGATGCTGAATATGTAATGTCTTGTATACTGATTCTTGTCAGTATTTTATAAAATAGTCAGCATCTTATTCATAAAGCTTGAATTTGGAAAGCACAAAAAACCCTTTTAGAACAGATGGTTTCTGTGATTGATGCCCTAATGTACAGTTTCAACTCTGTCTAGCCATTTTAACAAGAAAGTGTTTTAAGGATTCAACAGTTGGCTTGTCAAATTAATATCAAGGACCAGTTTGGGTGTAAAATTACAAGCATAAATCTTTTGGTGACCTGAGGGTAGGTGAGATATTTGCTAAAAGGAAACTTTTGAAGAAAAGCCTTTTCTGTGCTCTGACAAACATCAAGCAGAGACACTGACCAGTTGGACTTGACCTCTTTTGTGTGAGGCATGTGTCTTTCTACAGTGAAGTCATGGAAGTACTACTGCTCTACCATGAAATAGGGATAGGGCTGAGGAAGGCTATTTGTGAATCTTTGATGCCAGGGTCTGATGCCCCCATGATCTAACTACAGTTAAGATTCTGTCTCCAGACCATCCTTAGTAGAAGGCTGTTCAGAAAGTCATGTTAAACTGAACTGACATGAGTGGTGGAATAACATTTTATAATTAAGTTCATTAAGTCTAACATCAGATCCTTTTTATTGCTTTTATTACCTTGTACTTGGGAAAATTGACTTCCATGTATTAGAAAGGTTTGGCTTAGGTGATGTTCTGTTTAGGTCTTTTTGTTGTATAGAAACTCTTTAGTAGGGAGGGAGGTAGGGGAAGATGTGGCAAACCAACTATTTCAGTTCACTGAAAAAAGCCCCCAAAAGTTATTTATTCAATACAATTTTGCATTCTGAATAGTACCACAAGACTCTTTTGAAAAGAATAAGACCTGTAAGAAACCCTGCCTCTTAGGAGATGTGGTTTTCCAATTCCTGCTTAATTTTGCAGAGAATATTTCTATGCCAATAATACATGCCTGACTTAAGAAAGAGAGCTGGAGGGGAAAATAAAGGCAGGGGAGAAGAAGGAGGAAAGAGTAGGGATAAAGTGAAAAAAAAAAAACCCAAACAGTAAATAACAAGGGAAGGGGAAAAGGGGGGAAAAAAAAGTATTTCAAGTGGTTAAAGAGAGGGATGAGTAGGAGGTGGCAGGTTCAAAACAAACAAGCTATAAAGTGCAGGGGTAAGCTCTGAAACTCCTGCCACAGGATGTTGGGAAAATATGTACTCATTACTTCCATATGCTGTATATGTTTAGCTTAGATGTCTTTAGCAGAGAGGAGATACTAAAAAATGTATAGTAAAGAGATTTTAATTTCAGGTAAAATCTAGACTCATTAATTGAAGGAAAGTCCCCTACCTATTTGCAAAGCACATCTGATGGGTGGTGGGATGGTCAGGGGAAGGCTTTGACTTTTACTCACTGTTGGAGATGGGACATGGGATCTGGCACTGTTGCTCTGGCCCTCTGAGGCTGTTCCTATGTCAGGAAAGACAACAGTGCTAGCAGAAAACTGTGATCAGTGCATGCTGCGATGGAAAGTTTGTAAGCTCTAAAAAGAAGGGTGCAAACAGAGACAGAGAATTTCTGAAGGGTTAATATTTAATTCTCTTTGCTCTTTATGGCACTCCTCTTCCCTGGCTCTCATCCACTTTCCTTGCTCCTGGTAAGGTGGCTTCCACTTGCCATTGTCTTTATGACATTGCTGAAATCCATCATTCTCCTTAAGTACACTTTCGTCCTTATGGCTCCCGAGGCAGGTATTATCTCTCACCACTCAGTATTTAGACTTATGCTGTGCTCAAGTATAGTTTGTGATAATCTCCTCCCCTCTGAGGAATTCCTAATATTTATCTAGAGCATATGCAAGGCTTTCTTTGGAAAGATGAACATGAGGTACATTTCTTTGAATTAGATGTGTTATTCAAAGGTGTTTCTGTACAATTTAGCTGTGTGAAACAAACATTTGAAATGAGAGGACCTTGTAAAATTGCAGTTTGCTTGATGCTAAGGTGCCTTAAAGCTGTGGTGGTGGGACTTCCTACCAACACCTCAGTACAGGTCCTGTGCCGCTGTTAATAACACATCCTCAGCAGGACAAGCAGGAAACTAGATCCTGCTTAATTCCCTGTCAATTCTTGGTTAGTTAACACAATGCAGGGGTGTGAGGTGGAACAGGAGCAAGGGCGGTACAGCCCTGGGTTAGATTGAAAAGGAACCAGTCTGTGATTTTTTGTATCATGGCTTTTTCTTCTATGTTAGTAGACCAGTTCCCTTCATGTACCCTTTACAGAGGACAGCATTGTGCTCCAAGATGTTTTTAATCTATTTTTTTCTCTCTCTCATTTTCGTATTTCTCTGATATGCAATGTGTAGCCTTGCAAGTGATGGGCAGGCTTTCTTTTAAGTTGATTAATTTTTTCTGTGGTGAACTATGGACAATTAATGAACACATCACACTTGAAATTTAAAAGTACTGTTATGGTGTACAAATGTTTGCAAAATGTCATCTCTGCTTAGTCTGAGAACAATTATTTGACTTTTGCTTCTGTGTAGGAAATACAGTGCTCCAAATGCAATGAAATGTATTTCAAAGTGTCATGGGTTCAGCAGCAGCAGTCATTTTTCTCCTTCTTGGTAGCTGATGCAGCGCCGTGTTTTTGATTTTGGGCCTGGGAACAGCACTGATAACACCAGTGTTTTCAGTTACTGCTTGGTAGTGTTTTGGTCTGACCAAGGACTTTCTGAGTCTCATGCTCTGCTAGGGAGGAGAGGAAGCCGGGAAGAAGCAGAGACAGGACACCTGACCCAAACTGACCAAAGAGGTTAGTCCATACCACAGCACATCATGCCCAGGATGTAAAAATGGAGAGCAGAGACCCGGAAGGGTAGGAGGGCTCGCTGCTGGGGGGTGCACTGCGGGGATGCACTGTGTGGTCGGGTTTTTGGTATCGGGGGATGAGCAGTTGTATTCTCTTTCCTTGTATTTCTCTTGTATTATTATTGGTGGTAGCAGTACTGATTTGTGTTATACCTCAGTTACTAAACTGTTCTTATCTCAACCTGTGGGAGGTGCATCCTTTCAATTCTCCTCCCCATACCCCCAGGAGCTGAGAGGAAGAAAGAGGGAGGAGTGAGTGAGCAAACTGGTTGAATTATAGTGGCTTAAACCACAACACAAAGTTTTTTATCTAACATGCAATCAAAATGGAAAGATTAGATGTGCCTATAACACAGAAATACTTTTCTTTGCTCCTTTAAGATAATTTTACGTAATTTAACTTATATAGAATATAATTATAAGGTAGGCGTGTTTAATTTCAAATCTGAAGTGATAAAACCCCACACAGTTTGAAATGAATAATTTGTGTAAGTTTGCAGTTTGTAATTCTTTCTAACTACTTCTCTGTAACAGCATTGCATCACGGAGATTGCTTTATCATCTGTTGCATGAGGGAACTAAGTCACTCTTATTGAAAGAATGGGTGACTGTTTACCTCTGACAAAATTACAAGGTAATAACTACGAGTAATGTCAAAGTTTAACTACCGAAACCATTGTTAATTACCCATTTCTAGATGCCTATTAGGGGAAAAAAAATAAATAATAATAAAGCACTGTTTCCCTGCATGAAATACTTATAAAACTTCAAATGAGAATAGTATAAGAGTGCCTCCAAGTGGCACCTGTCTAAATTCCACTTCAAAGAAAAAGTTGAAACATGCTTAAAGAATTAGTTTGCAAAACCAAGCTAAACAAATCCTGCTTTTTTTTTTTTTCCCCGTAGTCCATTTCATTCCTTACACAATTATAGGCATTATTTTGTACTAGCTAATGGGACTTTCTATATGTTAAGAAACCACTAGAGAAGGGTATGTAATCTAAGTCACTGCTTTTAGAGAAACACTTTTGCTTCCTATGTTTGCAATGGTCATTCTTACGTTAATGGTTAAGATAAGCTTATTGACACTGCATGTCACTGTATCACTGTTTTCTGGGAGCTGTTGCTTTACAGAAATTGTATTTTCCTTTGCTTTTGTGGTGCTTCCCCACTAAGGGATCCCCAGTTGGCATCAGAGCAAGGGCAAAGTGACAACCTCTTTGTTGTGCCCTCAAAGTGACAACAATATGCACTATGCGTGGCTTTGTGGGTCTCTGCCATGTGTTCAGGCTTCACTGCTGCCATTGATGTCTGCACAAGGAGTAAGGGTAGACTACGCAACATGGAGACTTTTTGCCCTACAGCTGAAGGAGTGGAGTGACTGTCTGAAAGAGAAGATCTGTGGATTCAGTCAGCTGTGATGTGGTAGTGCTGAAAAGACTAGAAGAGCCCGTATGCTTGCTGACACAGGACAGTGAATCTTGCAGGTCTGGTTGCATGCCAGAAAACAGTGTGAAAAGACCAAAGTGTGTTCTCCTGTACTTTCTGAGGTCTGGGCTTTGAATAGACCAAAGGAGCATCTTACTATTAAATCCGTCTTGGTTTTGAAACATAGTAGAACTAAAAGAAAATCAGTTAGAAACACACCTGAGAAAAGTACTTTTTTTCCCCACTGTGGAAGTGAAGTTCTGGAATTGACTGTTTCAGGAGGTTGTGGAGACAGGCAGCATCAATCCACTCAAAATGTGATCGGACAAATTCGTGGATAATAAGTCCACACAAAACACTATACTGTTGCAAAGGGTCATATACACGTCTGCATGAAAATCCCTAATCCAAGAAATATGGATGTTGGAGTGTTGGAGAAAACTGTGGACCATGCAATGTCATGCAGGTTCTCCCAGCTGGACTAGGTGGATCAAGGGTCTCACCCAGCAGGCAATTTGTTTTGCCATTAACAAAGCTTATACCCCAAATATTGAAGAGAATTGATTACAGAGTGGTTTATTACACTGTGTCCTGTGTTCAGCAGCAGCAGTCAATTTTCTCCTTCTTAGTAGCTGGTGCAGTGCTGTGTTTTTGTCTGGGAACAATGCTGATAACACCAATGTTTTCAATTGCTGCTTAGTAATGTTTACTCTGACCAAGGACTTTCGGAGTCTCATGCTCTGCCAGGGAGGAGGGGAAGCCGGAAGGAAGGACAGAAAGGACACCTGACCCAAACTAGCCAAAGGGGTATTCCATACCACAGCATGTCATGCCCACTGTATAAACTGAGGGCAGTTACCTGGAAGGGTTAGATCACTTCTTGGTCAGGCTGGGTATCGGTTGGCAGGTGGTTAGTGGTTGTATTCTCTTCCCTTGCTATTTTCCTTATAATTATTATTATTTGTGGTAGCAGCAGTGGTTTGTGTTATACCTTAGTTACTGGACTGTTCTTATGTCAACAGGTGGGAGTTACATTCTTTCGATTCTCCTCCCCATCCCTACAGGAGCTGGGGGGGAAGTGAGAGAGAGAGAGAGACTGCTTGGTTTTCTGAGTTACGACTGGGTTTAAACCATGGCAGTTTGTTTCATTTGTTTGGTGTTTTTTTAGTTTGGCTTTTTGTTTGTTTGTTTGTGTTTTTGTTTGCTTGTTTTGTGGGTTTTGTTTATTTGTGGGGTTTTTTTGTGGCTAGGTTTGTTGGTTCTTTTGTGGGGTTTTTGGGTTTTTTTTTGTTGGTTTTTTTTTTTCATATAGGTGTCTGAAGTTGTAGTATCCTTTTTAAGAGGGAAATTACTAGCTATCTGGTAGAAAATAATTGTCTAAGAAACCTACTAATTTAAATTGTCTTCCATGATTGAGAGGTTATAACACCCCCAACTAATACGAGCTATTTGATGGCAGACTTCGCAGTATACAGATAGATCGAAAGAAAGCAGGAAACTAGTTTTTACTTGGGAGTGGAATAGTATAGTATTGTCATGGGTTCAGCAGTAGCAGTGTCGTGGTTAAGTAGTGTCCATTGCTAAGTCCACCCCTCGATCATAAGTCCATCTGTATGCTGCATCTCTACCCTGATGGCCTAAGGTGTCATAGGCCAACCAGGCTCAAAATAATTCACCCTTATGTTGCCAATCTAAGTCCATCTGAGCCACATCGATTTTAGCCGCTTGTCACTGGGGACTCCATACAGCTGCCTTCCATCTCCGATGCTTCCAAAGCACAGGAGGGATCCAGTGGACTAGATACTCGCACTCGCCCACACTGTCCCACACACTCTGCCACTCATGACTGTCCAGCCTTGGGGAAAATCTCTTGGTCATCCTACATTGCAGTCCAACCCCAGACATGGCCCACACCCCACTCTGCTTAACACTCGGGACCAGACAAAATGGTTGTGTGTAAAACACACTCTGTATGAGTGCCAACACTGTGACCCCCATCACAATCAGCAGGCAGGTCTCAAGGGTGCTTAAAGGCCATTCAAAACCGTCAGAACTCTCAAATGAGGCTGCTGTACTTGTCCCTGGGGCTGGTGTAGCTGCTGTGCTTGCCGGCTCTCTCACCACCAGCTGCTCTTTGTCTGAGTCCAGACCTTCCTCCTCTGCCTTGCTGGGAAGTGCTGCGCGATCTCCTGCATCCTCCTGGGGCTCGGGCTCGCGGGGCTCTGCGGGCGGCTGCCGGGGAATGCTCTCGGTCGCTGAGGGGCCGGACTCGGCCGCCGCCTGCCCCCCCCCCGCTCGGCAGCCGCGGAGCTCGGCTCGGGCTCGGGGCTCGGCTTCTCCGCCGTCTCCTCCGGCCGGTCGGCAGCCGCCTCCTCCCGCGGCTCGGCAGTCGCCGGGCTGGGCTCGGTGGTGGGGCTCACCCCCTCTGCCACCTCCTTCGTGGCGTCCCGGTCCCGGGGGCAGCTCTCCCGGGCCGTTTCGGCCGCCGGCGGCTCCCGGGGCCGCCCCCCACCGGCTTCCCCTCCTCTCTTTCGGAGCTCGCCCGTATTACAAGCCATTGCAATAGAGTACAATGTAACAAGAACCTTAACCCAAAACCCAGATGTAAAAAACGTTAAGATAAGAAATACCGGCTGTAAGTAAAGTATCATACGCTGAACCTGTGAGAACCAGAGCAACAACTTTGAGAGCCAATAAATCAGCATTGTGACGAGTGGCTATTTTGTCTTTATCTCAACCCTTCATGCCCCACGTTGGGCGGCAAAAGAACTGTGGCGGTTTAAGTCTCCAACCCCCCCACGCAGTTTTCTCACTCACTCACTACCCCTCTGTTTCTTCCCCCAGTCCAATGTTTTCAGTTTTCTTCCAATGTTTTCTTCCCCCAACACCAATGTTTTCAGTTACTGCTTGGTAGTGTGTTGGTCTGACCAAGGACTTTCTGAGTCTCATGCTCTACCAGGGAGGAGGGGAAGCTGGTAGGAAGCAGAGACAGGACACCTGACCCAAACTGACCAAAGAGGTATTCCATACCACAGCATGTCATACTCACAATGTAAAAATGGAAGGGCAGGGACAAGGAAGAGGGGGGTTTGCGGCTTGGTCAGGCTTTTGGTATCAGTGGTGAGTGGTTGTATTCTCTTTCCTTGTATTTCCCTTATAGTTATTATTGGTGGCAGCAGTAGTGGTTTGTGCTATACCTTAGTTACTAAACTGTTCTTATCTCAACCTGTGGGAGTTACATTCTTTCCATCCCTCTGGGAGCAGGGGGAAGAAAGAGGGTGGAGTGAGTGAGCAAACTGCGTGATTTACAGCTTATACCATGACAAGTATATATTCAGCATTCCTTTGAATAAGCAATCCATTTGTTAAGAGAGAGAATCAGCTGATATACATTAGAAAAAAACAGAAAATGCAAATAAATGTTGCACTTATACTAGTTTGTATTTTTGTAGAGGTTTTTATAAAGACAGTAGCATTTGACAGCTATTTTTACAAGTCTGCCTACACATTAAAGAGCTGAGATTTAAGTTTAGACACAAAATGAATAGCACCAACAGTATAGCCTGGGAAAACACAAGTGCATATATCTGGTGTTTGTAACCTGCGTCAAGATTTACTTTTCGTCTAAAGGAATGGTTGTACTTTTTACTGAATGTTTTCTTTGTCTATTGTAAAACTGTTGTTTTTTCATTTTTTAAAGATAAATCATGTTTTGCTTACTCCAAGTTTTATGTGAGAAACTTTAATTTCTCTTCAATAGTGAATTACAGCTTAGTAATCCTTGGAATGGCTTTCTCAGAGGGAAGATCTTTGTCAGAGATCAGTCTGCAGAAAAAAAGAAAGGAGATTTAAGAAACTAGCTAAATAGCGGGGAAATTGGGGGAAACATATCTGAGCAACCTATCTGAGAACAAAAGAATGGTAAATGAGAAAAAGTACTGACAGAATTTTCTTGGATTATAATATGTAGTTTATGCGCTTGCACATAATAGTACAGACCTTGATCCATAGGAAGCTCAAAGCAAGTTGAAGATTGATAGGAAGAACTGAGCTTTCTGAAGCTGAAGGTCCTCAGAAAGAATGTGTATTATTTACCACTGGTATGGAGAGTATTGTCCCAGATGGCAAGCATTTTAAAGTTATCTTAACAGAAATGTTGGTATGCTTTGGGTTTTGCCCATTAGCTCTCTCAGTTCTTTTAAACACTCCTCAAAAGTAGTTTTCCTGTATATAAAATTATTTTTTTTCCCTTCTTTTTCTAACATGGGGCTTTTTACTTCTCCAGGAGAGCTAGTGGCCTGTCAACAAATAAGAACTAATTATATCATATTATCAAAATATAACGTATTTTTCAGGAAAGTATAAGTATATATGTTACATGTTAACTGCATTTTCTGTAATAAAGTGCCAGCTTAACCAAGAAAAAGTTCCATAGCTGGTGAGCTAAACCACCTTTTCAGAATCCATCCATCGAAAGCATAGGAACCTGTCAGCAAATGAGCGCATAAAGGAGAACTCAGAAGCATGCATAGACATAAGCATTCACTCCCTGTTGAAGTATGAATGAGATAGCTGCATCACAGGTTTAGTGCAGTAGGTATTTTGCAAGGACAATACCATTTCACTTGCTAACTGTCAAATAATTTTTTTATGGTTTTTCTTTCTTCTTCAAGTCCTCCTCTAGAAGTGTCTGCTGGTGTCATTATGTGCTCATGACACAGTGGCTAGTCAGAGAATACACTGGAGCCAGAATGGTGATATAGCTGATGGCAGTGACCATGGCAATGGATTGACATTTTGGTAAAAACCTTTAAGCACAATGAATCAAAGAACTTTGGGACAGATTCAGCACAGCTGATTTGAGATTATATGATTTATGCTCCTTCCAGGCTCTTCTCTCAGTATGTCTTGGAGGACAAGAATCTTCTGCTGAAGTATTGGTTAATTAAACTTACCGCAGTAAGAGAGAGAATCTGTTACTCAGTGGTTAGAAAACAGAGGGCAAGCAGGCCACCCATGTTCAAGCATCTGGTTTGAAACAATCAGGTATTTGCTCTCCAGCCAGCTATTGTAGAAGAAGAAAGCTCCTACTGCTTTGCTGCCCACCAGTGCTGAACCTGTGAAGTAGCTACAGCCTCCTTGTTCTGCTTTCTGCCAGCATTTCTGTGTTGTATCAATCTGATTCTCAGTTTTGTTCCTCTTATCATCTTTCAAAGAAAAAAATTGAAGAGATTTTCGTGATGGTTACACTCCATCTGTAGGCACTGAGATTATTCCTCCGGCTTTTAAATCTCTTTATTTCAAAAGATTATCTGCTAACAACCTTTATCTCTATAATCTTATAAAAAGCAATTGTTCAGAAATTATTTAGAAGGCAATAATTTAGAGTTAGATAACTCTTTAGAGAACATATCAAACTCACAAGTATATAATGAGGTGGGTTTTTTATAGAAAATTAACCTTAGTTTGCAGCTTTGTGAAAGCAATGTTTGTAGCTCTTCCACTAGAAAATTATTAAATATCACTGCCAGCATGATTCAGCACTAGTCAGGAGCATCACCATTGCCAAAACAAATGTGAGTTGGGTTCTACCATGCATTACAGTTAGAGGAGATGGACCTATATACTAATCCTGAAGTACCATTTAAAAGTACAATAACTCAACATGCAATTGGGGTCAGAGCCACATTTTGTATCCAAGAAAAATAGAAATGTAAGGATTTAATCAAAGGCTGAAGAGATAGTTAGAAGTATACTTATAAACAAACAGTGGTCCCTTAATATTTCACATTTTTAGACACTAGTTTCACAGCCAGGCTAAAGGCTAACCTCCAAGTGTAGGAAATAGCAACAGGAGATTGCCTTTCTTCCTTGATTTTCTTTGGTTAGCTGTTCTTTAAATAGAAAGGAGATCAGTCTGGTGACCTGGCTATTTCTCTACCTGGATTATCCCCCTTATTTCATGAAGGTGAGTGGGAGTTTCAAGCATGATGTTTCTGTCCTGCAGCATCCTCAGTAAAGCTTGACTACATTTTTCCTTGGCTGTTCAGCCCTTCGGCATACTCTGTGCAATGGTTAGTGACTTGGAGGGTGCCCAGAAAACTGATGCTTTCACTGCTTTTGCTCTCTGGAACTTCAAAGGAAGAAGTGGGTGGATATTTCCCCTGCAATGCCAGAAAGGGGGCACTGGCAAGGTCAGCTGTCATTTGTGCAGAGTTTTGGAGATGGCCCTGAGAGCCAGACCAGTCAGCCACCTTCTCTCTTTTTGTAGGGATTACTGATATCTGAAGAAATGCTCAAACCGTCTTTCCAGCTTTTATCCTAGGTTCCCAGGTCTGTAAAAGACAAAAGATTCAGAAGGCATCTTCCCAATAAGGGAAAATCTACTGTGGCAGTTCAGTTAGAAAACAGAGAGCCACACACATTCCATGCCTTTCTATATTATCTCTGGTTCACCTTAGGGTTCATGACCATCTGCTCGTACTATTTGTCTATATTTACTTGTGTGCAAATATACTGGTGAATGTATCTCACATAACCACTTTTTCCTTAAGTGACATCCCCTGAAACATTGCAGCAGAAGCTTCACTTGTTAAGACAATTGTCACCTACCAGTGTAGAGGAAGATCTGGTCCTAGTCCGTTGCTATAGCAATTTTCAGAGGTGTGAATGTGGCTTAATAGTGTCATCTTGGAGCACAATAAATCTGAAGTAATGCCTGCCAAATTATTGCATTCTGAAAATTCTATACTAAGGGAGTTAATAAAATTGATATGTGTGCAAATGGCATTTATAATTTGCACATTATCAATAGTGTCCTCAGTCCCATTCCAATAAAAATCAGTTGCAAAACTCTCGTTGACTTTATGATGTTCAAGATGAGGCCCAACATCCAGCTGTGATTAAGTATGCAGTCTTGACAATTCGATGAAGAAAAGATAAAAAGCAATGTTCCTATGGAGAGCAAGGCTTCTTGTCTATTTATCAACAAATGCATTCAAAATCTTCCATCATTAAATTATACATCAATAACATTATAAAACTGAAAGGAAAAAGCAAGTGTCTAACTAAATCTTTGATGTAAAAACTTGTGCAAGATGATGAAAAGCAAAGCCTAATATCTAATAAAAATGTCTAATAAAATCTGCTGGGTGTATAAAATATAACATTTCTCTACCATATGATTTTATATCTAAAGCTAAATCATTTGTTCTTATAGTTAGCAATGGTTAAATAATTACCTTTTGCCAAATTGTGAAATATACACTTCCAACACTTTTGCAGTTTTTACATATTAGTGTTATGGACCAAAAGGTCAGTAAGGGTTTTAAAAAAGCATTCAGCCCATGTCAGTTGTATGGCAAACGCAGATTATTTTAATTGCTTATAAATCAATAATTTTACATGCTTCCCCTCCTCCCCCCTCCTTCTCTTTCTCCATTTCTTTCTCTTCCTCCTCTTCCTTCACTTCTTCCTCTTCCGCCTCCGTTCCTTTTCCTTTCTTTTTCTTTTTTCTCCTTTTTTTAATTTTTTTTTTTATTTAATACACTTTCTCATTTATTCTGTGCTCCACTGTTAGTTTTTCTTCTTTATGAAGTTGCTGATACTCACCAATCTGCTCCTCAATGCACTGTTGTCAAGGTGTATCAGTGCATGCTAAGGCACTGTAGCTTGATGGAATTACTGGCTAATTTCTAAACTGTAGCTTTGTGGTAGAAGAAGTTACATGTGTTAATTTGCAATGTGTTTAGTCACATGCTTCTGTACAGTAAATATTGGTATGTCACCAGCCAAATTTTACAAATACATGGGTAGTCATTTTTTTCAAGAATCCAAGCAAGTATAATTTTATCCCTTTCTGTAAAGCAGTCTATCCCACCCTGCAACTTACCTGCTAAGCTACCAGTCAACACATTTATTATGTATCAAGGTCATTCCTTATTGCAGTAATCAAAAGACTAAATAAAAACAACCAAAAAAAAATAAATTAGTGAGACTGAAATATTCTGAACAGATACTTTTTAATTATATGAACCTGGTCCTGTCTTTTAAAATTATACATCAATGCGTCATGCTTGCTTTGCAGTTTCTGCTTTTCAGTGGGTAGACATTCAGGATATGTTTCTTCTTGCAGTGGGAAAAGAATCCAGGAAAGAACAGGGGCAGAAATACTACAGCCACCAGTCCTTCACCAGGGAGGTCCAGGGTCACCAGAGAGATGGCATCTGCAGCAGAGTGACTAACTTAATCTCAGAAAACCTTAAAAGACTTTGCAACCATGTCAGCAGGAATTATGTGTCAGGTTGTACGGTTTATTTTATGCTATGAAGTTCATATAAACAGCCCGGATTGACTTTCATCTCGTTTTCCTTCTCATTTTTTTCCTCAGCTAAGCATGAACCTCACCCTCCCTTTGTTTTTTCAAGAAAAGGTTGGAGCTGGTTTCCAGCAATTGTTTAGAAATAAAGCAGATCAGCGTAGCAAAGTTAAAGTAATAAAAATAACAGTACAGACAGGAAAAATATTGCATGATGGATTCTGATCTTCTGTGTTTCATCATTAATCACTGTATTGATTTTAGCAGGGATGACTTCTCAGCATAGTGACTGTAGCTGCTTTTTGTCCTTTTTATTTTACTGCAGCTGATTAGTATCTGTCCTTCCCTGTCCAGTGCAGAACCATCTTCTGGAAAGAGTGCTTTAAGAGATACATTTTATTTTTTTTCCTTAGTAGAATAATTACTTGAACAGATTAGACCTAATAACTGCAGTTGAGTCATCTGGTGTTATTATTGGATCATTATGGAAAATCTAAAGATATATAGACACTGAATTTGCTAAGAAGCATGCTCATAAACTGTAGATTATTTCAGTTCAAAAGAGTTTGAAAAAATTCTTGCAGGAAAATATCAGGTTATGGCATAAGTACTCCACAAAAATGAGTAAGGTGAACAAGAAAAACAAGGTACCAATTAGTCTGAAGAAGAACAAATACCCAGAGCCAACGAACTGAATTAAAAAATTCTTTGTGATTAGCATGCTCCACAGTAAGAATAGTTGAGTTATTCTGTTGTACTGGGCATCTAATTTCTATTTCTGTGCAGTGAATTAAATTCTGTATTAGCAACATTGATATCCTTGTCTTCCTGTCACATATAAATATGCAAATGTACATGTACAGCATGAACATGAGTATTTCCCAGCATATCACAGCATTTCTTCTATTTGGTGTCCTGTTAAACTGCTCCTATACAAGTATATCTTTGCACAGGCTGTTTCCCATGAAAGAAATACTTTTCTTCCTCTCAATGCAATAGCAAAGTCACTTTTCTGCTCATTCATGACCCTTATTTTCTTTTTTTCTTTAATTTTCTTTTTATTTTGAAGCTCTTTCCAGGCAATGTCAGTCTCAATTATTACTGACTTCAGTGGTGCTACTCAGAAATTAGATTGCTCGAACATTTTATGGTTGAGCTGCAGTTGAATAATCAGATACTGCTATCTGAAGGTTTAGTTTCATCTTTACCTCATATACCTTGGTACTCATATATATTCTTGATTTCCTGTACATTCTTGATTTGGGACAGTACAGATGTTTTGCTGCCTAACTTCAATAGACCCTTTGGAGGTGGGTATCACAAACTGAATGCCAAAGGTGCAGGGGATACATGGCATAGTCCTTTCAATGGCAGCACAAGCCCAACAGCTGTGCAAAGCTATGGTATTGCAGGTATTTGTTTCTGTGAAAACATGGCTCACTGATGTGCGTGAGGTAAGTTTGCGTAAAAAAGCTCTTAAACCCCAAAAGGGGCTGCAGAGTCTGTGTACCGGCGGGAACTGGGAGAGCTGAGAGAGTATGTGCAGCTATGCTATGCCTAGCAGTGTAGTTCTGCTACAACTATCTCATCTTTTAATATTTACATCTCTATATTTAGCATAGAAGATGACTATGAAAGTTATAGTTCTTCATACATAAACTGCTACAATTTCATGTTCTTTACCATAAGAATGACTGCAACTGACTTCAGTGCAGTGTTTTTTATCATTATTAAGGCTGCCTATTTTTGTTAGTTCTTCTACTGCCTAATCACTGTCCTAAGTATTCCTACAAATGTGTCTTGGCTTCTCTGGACTGGTACTTTAACCTCTGGAAAACTATTTTTCTTAAACTAATGTGCAATTCTCATTCAATCAGGGGTGGCTGGGCTTGACTTTGTAACCTCCTGCATGCAGTAAAATCACTAGAGTAATACTTAATGCAACACAGGGCTGAAATTATATTTTAAGATTTGCTGGGCTGTTACTTTCTCAATTTCAAATTTATCAGACAATTAAAATAATTAAATATTCAGTCTTTAACTTAAGAGATGTTGGGCCTACTTAACAGACTTCATTAAGCTCATGGGTCAAAACTAATTTGTTAAAACTACTTAATGCAAGAGATACTATCCTGTATTACAACTATTTAATGCTAATCTACAAAGAAGCCACATACCAGATTTCTAATTCAACGCTTACCAGTCTTTAGAACATTGTTTCAATCCACTTTACTGAGTAAATTTGACTGTGGCAAAATCAAATAACAAAGACAAATTAAGTGCATCTTCTGTTAATCATTGATTATAAATTAGGCATGCTAGCTCAACTGAAATGTCTCTGAGGATGTGAATATTAGAGTTAATTTAATATTAGAGTTGTTTAATTTAGAAAAGAGCTAAAAAGTTTGTTTCCATTTGTACTGGTTGTAATGCTTTGAGATTAACATATTTGGGCTGTCTCCTTACTTAATAAGTGACAGTGTCTTTCAAATGGATGGATGTCTTTCAAAATTAGGTGGACCACTGATAGAGAGTAGCTGATACCTGAACATCCAATGTATTTCTTTCACTGTAACGCTGACTCTCATTTGTTGGTGTGTTTTCCATGATTGCACTTCTTGCATAAAAACTTTACACAGTTTATCAGTATTTGTAGAACTATTAAATAGGACCTGATTCAAGAAATAGGTATGAACATTAAGTCTAACCAAGTCAAATGTATTAAAATCAAGTTTTTTGCTTAAGAAGTTTCTTAGGAAAGCAGAATGAATAATTCTCAGCTGGCAGAAAAGTGAGGAAGATTTAGATAGCATTTAAAGACATTCTAATCATTTATTTCAACCACCTTAACAGTTCTGCATAGGAAAATTTTCCCGTAATTTTGTGCCAGTATAATGCCTAGCAGAATGGAAGTCAGGTTCTTAGCTCGGTAGAGCTGGGTGCTACTTGTATTATAAATAAGCAATATGAATCCCTTTTATGACATGGTTTCCTATAGTTCTGTCTTCAAAGCCTTAGAGTCCAACTTGCACCAATCTGTTTCTGTCTTCAAAGCCTTAGAGTTCAACTTGCTCCAATCTGCTCATTACTAATGGAAGGCAATGGGGCTCTTAGAAACACTGCTGGATGCATGCTGAGTGTTCATCCTTAATATTTTAATGACAGGAATGGTAGTCAACTGTGAAACAAAAAAATCCTAGTGAAGAGACTTTAATGCAAAGATATGGTAATGACTTTGTTGACTCAAGAGCTCAGTCACGGGAAGCCGATATGTGCATCAAAATGAGCACTACCACCAATTTGGTGGAGAACTCTTGGAGCTTTTCCTTAGCATTTTATATGAAAAAATTCTCTGAGGAATTTTATGAAGAGCATTTAGCTCTGTGGATCCCAGAGGAACAGTTTAAAAAAAAATAAAATTGTAGAGCTCTGAAATGAGAACAGGCAGCAGTGAAAATCAAGAATATTGTTTAAATGAACTTTACCCCTTGGTAAAAAGCAAAGTCTTCCCCTTTTCCTCTACTATTTATGGCAGTGTTTAGATGGGTGTATGCTGTAGATTGACAGATTGACAAGTCACCTGAGTGTGCTGGCCTGCCAAGAGGCTTAATTTCTAACTTTTAACAATCAGAAATGCCACATTTGTATAATTACAAATTATACAAATAAATAAAAATGAAAACATCTCTATAATTAGGAAAAAGAACATTTGGAGCATCATTTGTTCTAACGTATAGGTGGATGGACATGCCGTCCATTAACCTGGGGAATGGCCTCTGTTTTTTGTTGGTTTGGTTTGGTTTTGGTTTGGTTTGTGAAATGCAACAAACTAGTGGACTTCACTAAAGCAATAAATTCGGCTCATTTGATTGACATAGTGTTTAAAATTTGTCTAATTACTTTTCTGTTTTGCAAAACACAGCTTTGGTTTTACAGGTGTATCTTAGACTCAGACCTTAATATAAAGAAAGACATTGAAGCTAATGAAATACATTTTTGTGAAGTTATGAGTGTTTCCATAGTGCAAGGTGAACACAACCCTGGTGAGGGCAGGCTGTGTCAGGAAGCAGGCTATTCCAGCAGTACGAGGGAGTCAGGAGCTGCAGGTGACAGCAAGGCCAGCTACGATCAACAGCCTTCTACAAAAAATTAACTAACATTGAGTTTTCTATGCAGAAGGCATTTAAGTGCATCATTTAAATGCTTTCATGCTTTCAGTAGATGCTTAAAATCAAAGTAACTACATGTTTAACACTAGGCACAGATCATTTCTTGAGCTGGTGCCTAACTCTGAAGGGGGGGAAAAAAAACCAAAAAAATAATGCTTCTAATGGCAAAAAATACTGTCTTACTGAAGTCAATATAAACACTGGAATAATCTCCCCAGGGAAGTGGTGGATTCTTCAACACTGGACACTTTTAAGATTCAGCTGGACAGAGTGCTTGGCCATTTTGTCTAGACTGCGCTTTTGCCAAGGAAGGTTGGACCAGATGATCCTTGAGATTCCTTCCAGCCTCATATTCTGATTCCATGATTTATCTTGCCATTTCAAATTAGTATAATGATCAGAATGAACAAACAAGTTTAGAGAGTGTAACCTATCAGTGCAATGATAAATTGGACAGGCTTCAGAATACCTGGTCAGCCTTCCTGGTGATTTATGAATGTCAGAGGCCTAATAACCGAGAAAAAATTGATTGTGTCTTTGTACCTTGCTGTTCATCTTTGCTGTGATTTGTGTTTGAAAATAATCTCTGTGAGTATTTGTATCAGTATTATAAAGCATTAAACTAAATATAGAGATAAATCTAAATTGATGTAATCTACCTCCATTTCTGGCTACTTTCCCCATAAGCTTTTCCATCTCAAAACCTCATAAAACATTTCTACTAGAATACATATATTTTCTTTTGTATTGCATTAATTTTTTTTACACAATACTTCTTGAAACGTACATTTCACTCATACTCTATGCACTTCTAACAACAGAAGTATATCTATCAAATGAAGTCTACATAATGAAAAAATAATATGAAGGAGAAATGACATTGCAGTTAGCTGCATCTCCTCCATTATATCTGCTACCAGTCTCAAACACAAAATTGGATAAGCTGGATCTTACCCAAGCTATAAATGATACAAAATACAAAAAACAAGTGGAAGATCTCTCTGCATTTCTGATTGTGAATATTGCCAAGATATCAGTCAAGATATATTAGTCAAGATTTAGCCAAAGAACCAAAGGTTTGATATTGCTGTTTTCTTACATACAATTTTTCTCTTAACTTCTGGAGAAATCTTTCAATGGTAATTATGCACTCCATCTTAATATTTTCTGCATATATGATGATTAATATGATGCTAAACAATGTGTAAATTATATTCAAGCAACCACACCGTATATTGCAATAGAGTGCAAAATGTTAGACACAGCACTTCAATTAGATTATTTCCTTATAAACCTTGAAAAGGAGAATGTTTTTTAAATTATTTTAAATATAGCATCAGAGAAGGGCTAGTTGGGGCAATTTTCACCTGTTGTAAAATTGGACTAGTTAATAGTCATCTGTCTAAATAGGGAAATGCCAGTAGAACAGTGCTGAATTATGGAATGAAAACTTACATAAGCACAGCTGTGAGACATTTTAGTCTTTGCAATGTAGATGTTGCAAAATCCAGACCAAAATGGGAGTTAAATCTGGTGGTAGTGTATCTTCTTTCCTACTTCTTAAATGCTGAGGATTTTACAAAAAGTTTGTATTTCTTTTTAGATATTCCTAATAACCTGATATGCCCTGCCACACTTATCATGAACTGAGATTATTTCTGTAGCCTCACAAAGACTGGCCTCATATAGTCATGCCAAACAATAACAGGTCTGCATAAGATGTTTCACTCTCATTTTTCTGCACAAAGTTTAAGCTGATCCCTTCCCTCCTCAGTAAATTAGACACTAAAGCCTTCAGGAAATCAAACACTTAATACACTTAATACAAAATGCATCATGGTGCATCAGCCTATGTTATCCACTTAGAAAAAAAAGCAGTATAAAAATGCTCAGAAAATAATGATTTTCGTGAATATAAACATTAACGCTAACTTCAACGTCATTGTACTTCTGAGATGTCTAAACCCTCTACCAGATTAGATTTTCTTCAAATCATGTTGACAAATCGCGCTTCAGTAAAAAACCCACACAAGTTGATAAATGATTATAAATGAGCAGATTATGAATATGGAGTGAAATTAGGTCATGTCAAAGATATCTGCACTGTGCACATTTGTAAATATTTATCGCAGTCCCATCATTGTCACTGATAGGGCCCACTGAACAAGGTGGCTCCAGATCTTCCTGCTCCACTTGCAATTCTTTGTTTTAAACCAGATAAAACAGCAAAACATAATCTTGCAAAGACTTTAACCTTACTTTTCAGTAGAAGAGTCTTTCTGTATTTCTTCAGAAATGAAGAGGAGATAAAGTATTTAGAGTTTCAGGTGCTGACTTACGAGGCAAAAAAAAAAAAATATCCTTGTCTATGAAAAACGTAACTTAAGTAATTCAAATATGATATAGTGCTGTTTTCAACATAAGAAATTTCACAAATGTGAAATGTGAATAATTAATTTTTTTACATATATATTGAATGTATATATATATTCTCCTTAAACTGTCTTTAGTATCAGCTTAATATTTTTACTTCAGTTCCCATTATTTTGAGCTCTTTATGAAAAGACTGCAATCTTATCCAGTATGTAGCGTATACCTATACATATAATTTAGATATGTATGGCTTTTATAGCATTGAACTATATAGAACAATTGTATGAGCAATGACAAATTTATCTTTATATTTGCAAAGTAAATTTTGTGCTTTTATAATATTTGCTTTCTATGTAATACTTTATTGAAACACAAGCAGTTTATTGTCCTTATCAGGAAATGTCTAACAATATTTCTAACAAAAGAAACCATGGCGATGGTGCTTTGGGACAGTATGAGAAATTGCTAAGGAATTAATACTTTTTATATCCTGTATATGACATTTACATTCAGTCCATCCCACGGTGGGCCATGAAGATCCATGGATAAAGTCTGTAACAAGTAACAAAGCATTTTAATTTGTTTTTTATTAAAAAAAAAAAAAAAAAAGAGAGAAAAGGTAAACATTTATGACTCATATGCTGGAAGGTCATTTTCCTCCTTAATGTAAAGTTTCATTTTCCCATGTTTCGTCAAGCCGGTTTCTCAAAGGTGTCCATGGAAGCTTGCACCTAGTAAGGATCTAAGTTGCAGTGAATGTTGCATCCAAGTTAATATATGTAATATTTTCAGTCTTGCATTAACTTTTACGCAGTATTTTATTGTAAAGTTTTTTTTACAGTACATCATTTAGTTAATGAGGTAAGACATTAGATTAATACTCTGCTCTTCAAAATTTATTTTACAGATTTTTTTTTAATTATTTTTTTTTTAAAGAAAGAAAGGTAAATTTGCAGGGACGGGATCATATGAAACTTGAAGTGCCTAACTTGGCAAATACATTTAGGATGCCCAAGTATCAGTTGCCACCAAGTGACTGGTAGCAAATGTTGCTTTGAAAACACTAGTTTTACAAGGGAAAATAACAATACATGTGTAAAAAGTTATCTTATACGCAGTTTGTTGTACCTAGCAGCACTTTAAAATGTCTGTCAAACAACTAGTTGTAACAATAATAACGATGACACCTGAAGTGAATGGGTGCACTATAAAATTACTAATAAAGTTCCCCTGTATTCATTAATGTCCCTTGTAATAGACCAGTTAGAAGACAATTTGTTCTTTCTTTCATGCAAATAGTTCTATTAATGGAGCAAAGAGAACGATGAACATTTAAAAGTTACTAATACGCTCAGGTGAATATATGGGCTGAGCAGCATTTCTGTGGCTGGGATACTGAGGGAAAATAGAACATTAATGTGCATAGTATTACCTTTGCTATGAACCAGTTCAGCCCTTGGTTGGATTAGGTACTTTGGGAAAAAAAAAAAAAAAGAGGTTTACATGGCTAAAAAAGTTGTTTCCACTGTTATCATATAGCTAGACAAATGATTTCGAGATTAGTACAGAACCAAATGCATCCATAGTAAAAATGGGTATTAACTTCATTCAGTGCAATAAATCTGTACCAATGTGGAATAGTGTAGGGTTTGACATGATCTTTTGTTGTTGGCTGAGGATGGGTTCACCACATATTTCTGATACTTTAGACATATAACTTAGATATTAACCTACAAGGGTGCTCGAAAGAGACTATTCATCAGGTACTGTAGTGGTAGGACAAGGAGTAAAGAGTTCAAACTTAAACAGGGGAAGTTTAGATTGCATATAAGGAAGAAATTCTTCACTGTTAGGGTGATGTGGCATTGGAACAGGTTCCCAAAAGAAGTGGCAAATCATAGAATAGTTAGGGTTGGAAAGGACCTTAAGATCATCTAGTTCCAACCCCCCTGCCATGGACAAGGACACCTCCCACTAAACCATGCCACCCTAAGTGTCTGTCCAACCCAGCCCTGACCACTGCCAGTGATGGAGCATTCACAACTTCCCTGCGCAACACATTCCAGTGCCTCACCACCCTTACAGGAAAGAATTTCTTCCTCATATCCAATCTAAGCTTCCTCTGTTCCAGTTTGAACCCGTTACCCCTTGTCCTATCACTACAGTCCCTCATGAAGAGTCCCTCCCCAGCATCCCTATAGCCCCCTTTCAGATATTGGAAGGCTGCTCCAGGCTGAACAGCCCCAACTTTCTCATCCTATCTTCATACAGGAGGTGCTCCAGTCTGCTGATCATCCTCATGGCCCTCCTCTGGACATTGTCCAACAGTTCCATGTCCTTTTGATGTTGAGGACACCAGAACTGCACACAATACTCCAAGTGAGGTCTCACAAGAGCAGAGCAGAGGGGCAGGATCACCTCCTTCGATCTGCTGGTCATGCTCTTTTTGATGCAGGCCAGAACACGGTTGGCTTTCTAGGCTGCAAGCACACACTGCAAGCTCATGTTCATTTTTTCATCAACCAACACCCCCAAGTCCTTCTCCATAGGGCTGCTCTCAATCTCTTCTCTGCCCAACCTGTAGGTGTGCCTGTGATTGCTTCGACCCAGGTGTAGGACCCTGCACTTGGCATGGTGCAACTTCATCAGGTTGGTATCAGCCCACCTCACAAGCATGTCAATTTCCCTCTGCATGGCATTCCTTCCCTCCAGCATATCAAACGAACCACACAGCTTGGTGTCATCAGCAAACTTGCTGAGGTCGCACTCAATCCCACTGTCCGTGTCACGCACAAAGATGTTGAACAAGACCGGTCCCAACACTGATCCCTGAGGGACACCACTCATTACCGCTCTCCAGCTGGACATTGAACCATTCACCACAACTGTTTGTGTGCAGCCATCCAGCCAGATCTTTATCCACCGAGTGGTCCACCTATCAAATTGATGTCTCTCCAACTTGGAGACAAGGATGTCATGTGAGACAGTGTCGAACGCTTTGCGCAAGTCCAGGTAGATGACATCAACTGCTCTACCCCTGTCCATCCGTTCCATAGCCCCATCATAGAAGGCCACCAGATTGGTCAGGCAGGATTTCCCCTTAGTGAAGCCATGCTGGCTGTCACCAACCACCTTGTTGTTTTTCATGTGCCTTAGCATGCCTTCCAGGAGAATCTGCTCCAAGATTTTTCCAGGCACAGAGGTGAGGCTGACGGGTCTGTAGTTCCCTGGCTCATCCATTTTCTCTTTCTTGAAAATGGGGTTATATTTCCCTTTTTGCAGTCGTTGGGAACTTCACCTGACTGCCATGATTTTTCAGATATGATGGACGGTGGCTTAGCAGCTTCATTTGTGAGGTCCTTCAGGACCTGCAGATGGATTTCATCAGGTCCCATGGACTTGTGTACTTTCAGTTTCCGAAGACGGTCTCGAGCCAGATCCTCTCCTACAGTGGGCCCAGGGTCTTCAATCTCACAGTCCCTGCGTCTGCCTTCCAAGACTTGGGTGGTGTGGTCAGACCATTTGCTGGTGAAGAGTAAGGCAAAGAAGTCATTAAGAACCTCAGCCTTCTCCAAATCCAGGGTAGCCAGTTCTCCTGACAGCTTCTGGAGAGGGCTCACGTTGTCCCTAGCTTGCCTTTTATTTGTAATGTATCTATAGAATCCCTTGTGTTATCTTTCACATCCCTAGCTAAATTTAATTCTAAGTGGGCCTTAGCTTTCCTAACCTGGTCCCTAGTTTCCCGGACCACATCCCTGTATTCTTCCCAGGCCACCTGTCCTTGCTTCTACCTTTTATAGGCCTCTTTTTTCCTTTGCATTTTCCTCAGCAGCTCCTTACCCATCCAAGGAGGTCTCCTGGCCCTCCTGCAGCACTTCCTTCTAGTAGGGATGTATTGCTCCTGGGCTTGCAGCCGGTGATCTTTGAATATTAACTAGCAGCCTTGGGTCCCCCCTGCCCTCTAGGGCTATATCCCATGGAATCTTACTGATCAGGTTTCTGAAGAGGCCATAGTCTGCTCTCTTGAAGTCCAGGGTGGTGAGCTTGCTGCACGCTCTTCTCACTGTCCTGAGGATCTCGAATTCGGCCATCTCATGTCTGTTGCAAGCAAGGCTGCCCTGGAGCTTCACATTTCCAACCAGTCCTTCCCTGTTGGTAAGGACAAGGTCAAGCATGGCACCTCTCCTTGTCGGTTCCTTTATTACTTGCTCCATTCCTGGCAGTGTTCAAGGCCAGGTTGGACAGGGCATTGGATGACATGGTGTCATGGTTTAAGCCTCTCAGCCACGCAGTTCTCTCATTCACTCTCCCCTCTTTCTTCCCCCTGTCCCGGGGGATGGGGAGGAGAATTGAAAGAATGCATCTCCCACAGATTGAGAAAAGAACAGTTTAGTAACTAAAGTATAACACAAATCACTACTGCTACCACTAATAATAATACAAGAGAAATACAAAGAAAGAGAATACAACTGCTCACCCCCCAATACCAACACAACCACGCAGTGCACCCCTGTAGTGTACCCCCACTCTTCCGGGTCTCTGCCCTCCATTTTTACATCCTGGGCATGACGTGCTGTGGTATGGACTAACCTCTTTGGTCAGCTTGGGTCAGGTGTCCTGTCTCTGCTTTCTCCCAGCTTCCCCTCTTCCCTGGCACACCATGAGACTCAGAAAGTCCTTGGTGAGACCAAAACACTACCAAGCAGTAACTGAAAACACTGGTGTTATCAAGCGCTGTTCCCAGGCCCAAAATCAAAAACACAGTGCTGCATCAGCTACCAAGAAGGAGAAAAATGGCTGCTACTGCTGAACTCATGACACACGGTCTAGTGTGAGGTGTCCCTTCCCATGGCAGGAGGGCTGGAACTAGATGATCTTTAGGTCCTTTCCAACCCATTCCATGATTTCATATTTTTGCTATCTGATTCTAGGAGCCTGAGTAGGCTATACAGGCAAGATTGGTATCTGCAGTATTTATTCAAAATACATCCATGAATTAAGAGAAGTTTAATTGTATAAAAAAAAGCCTATGAGATACCAGAATTTAAACCATTTGAAGAAGAGCCTGTGGTTACAGATTTCTGAAGTATGATAACTGACATGAAATATTCCTGTCAGACTGTTGAAGCTTTTACTTATTTTTGAGTACAATTTTGAGGTACTCTTTCCGAGTCTTCCCATTGTGCAAAGGAAGCTTATTGGAGAAGTTGTATCTGTATTTTATAGATTAACATATACCTTAATCTGGGATGGGATTTGTATACATAATGTTAGACTCATCAGATTTAATAGAACTATTTGTACACTTAAAATTCAGCACTGGCTTTATTATCTAGCTAAACCAGGATTAAATGAGTCAAAATCTAAGTTCTTACTGACTGCAGGTAAGTCTGGATCAGGGCCTACACTGCTGACATCACTCAAACTTCTTGAAAGGTTTTAAGAATATCACTAAACAGAAATGAAATAAGAATAACTTTGTGGTGCTCCTAGCATTGTTACTGTTGCATATTTTGTGAGTCATCAGCTCATCGGAATATGCCATTACAGGAGGAAACCTTATACAAAACCTAACCTGCTTTGTTCTGGGATTTCCTTCCAAAAGATAGAGAAAAACTGGTGACTCCATGAAAGAGCTATATCATCTGCTTATTCTCTGAAAGGGCTTCATGCATCACGGTATCTCAGAAATCGCTTTGGAAAATTAAAACTCAGAGATCTCAAGCTATCTGGAGAAATAAACCCCTCAAGATTCTAATATTTCACATAATTTTTATATTTCCCCTTTTGAAGCATGATGCACACTCTGGAAGTGTGCTCTTCTATGAATCCTTCAGGAAGGAACTCCTCTGAGGGATGAGTTTTTCCTCTGCATTTACACTTCAAGGATACATTCAGAGCTAAAGTGACACCTTGTCTTCAGCCCTTGCAGGTTACAAGACAGTCTACAAGGAAAAAGAAAACAAGCTTTTTACCTTTTTTATAATTATTAGATTCATTGCCCTAGAAAGAAAAGCCCTATGGAGATATTATCACTTCCTTTTATATCTGATGGTTCTTGGAGTGATTTCTGTAGGCTGGTCTTACAATTTCATAGTGTCCTATTGATTTTATTTCTATTAAGGGCTTTCACATGAAAAGATTGTGTATAGTAAAAAGGACAATAAAAGAAATTGCTAAGTTCTAAGGATTATTATTCTCTGTGTTTACTATTGCACCAACTGTATAAAAAAAAAAAAAAAAAGAGAAAAGGCTGAGGCAGTGTACTTATGACTACTGGGATTTGTAGTTTGTCCTGTGTAAACATGCATATGCTCACCTCCAAGTGTCTGAGATGGTAAAATCAGTAATAAGAAATCTACCCACCATTATTACATTGAAATTGTTATGCGGGATATATATTAAGAGAGAAAGTTTCATTTACAGAATGTACTGCATCATGTTACATATCTGTACTTTTTTGAAAGCACCTATCACATCTGTGTGGATATTAAATTACTCTGGCATACTAACATTGCACTTGCAATCCAAATTTAGAATTTTTCTCCTTGCAAGCTGTATTTATGGCCAAAATAGCCACATTTTTCTTCACATAAAATATGAAGTGTAGTCTAATCTTTCTCTTCCTCACAGAAGAGTATTGTAATTCTATTCAGTATTCAGCTGTTCTTTAAAAAGACTGATGGAATTTTAAATGCAATAATTTATTTTAGAAATAAAGCTGATTGATATTTTCTCACTTATGACAGTAATTGTGCTATTGTAACAAATATTACTGCCACTCCTTTAAATTTCTTTTAGTCACATGACTAATTCTTACTCAAGTGAGGTACCTCACTGAATGTGGGTTTGCATCAGTCTTTGTTGTAATGAAGATTATTTTGTGTTTCTTCTGCAACAAAATCTGTTGGACCAGAACTTCTTGAAAACTCTTTCTGTTGTTGTATGGTGTTGATGATTGATGGTACTGATGAAACTTAAACTTTCCCAATGTCATGAGAATTTACAGACTTGAATGTGGTACCATTGATTCATCAGTAGAACTCAGGTTGACATCAGTGATGCCAAGAAAGAAGTCTTACAGGAGTCTGGGTTCTGAAAACTGATGAGCACCTGCAATTTTAAATAAGACCAGTGGTTGTCCTTTTCAGATCCAGCATCTGTAGTTGTCATGCAATGACCAAATAAACCAAAATATGTAGATATTTTTGAAAATATCATTCTTAGTATATAGCCAAAATTATGACAGTATTCCCTTCGGTATCATATGAAAAAACTCATTAAGTATTATTGTGAACCATATGGCTTTGCAACTTTATACAGCTAAGAAATTAAACATACAGTGCAACTAAATGCCAAAATGAAATGCTAGGATAAGCACAATACAGCCTTTTAACAATAAGTGCTACGTTTACTCACAAACTACAAAACTAAAACCCCTTTGGTTATTAACAACATGAAAGTTGCCTTTTCAGTTTCTCAGGAAAGGAAGTACAGATAACTTAGTTTCAAACTTCAGTATCCAGGAAAAGAAAGAAAAAGATCAGAGTGGAGTAATAACAAAATGACATCATTTTTGAGATAGAAATGCACAGTTTACCTTTTGATGTAAAGAATCCCCTCCTCCTTTCAAATGAGGACATATTTTTTAATTTCCAGGTTTGTGAAGATAAAGATGTAAGGAGTGGACAGAAAATTCAGGGATTTGGTAACAGAAAAGAGAAAAAAAAGTTTAATTCAGTTTAGGATAATTTCTCAAAAAAGATTGTTGTATTATTAGTTTTTGAGAGCCTCATTGTAGCTTATATGTAAGGTATAACTCAGTGCAAGAATTAGAGGCATCAAGATGGTATTGCTATTATACTTTTCTTCATCTCTGTTGGGTAATTGAATATGTGCTATAACCAAACTGGTATAAAAGGTCAGAGCATGAATTAGTCTCCTCTTGGGACATTTTACCATGTGTCCCTGCAGCTTTTAATGACATTTCCACTATGTTTAAAGAAATAGAGTGTAAACCTGGGCATTGACTATTTATTTTAGGCTGAATCTGCCTCCTTGGTTTGTCCTCCACAACACAACAGGAAACCCAGGCAGCCATGAGCCTACAAAGGAATTCTGATAAATAATGTTTGCTGAATTTGCTTATTGTAAGCAGGCAATGTATAATGAATCATAAATGGAAACCTTTAGAAAAGAAGATTAAAAATATAACCTAAGGTTAATGATACATTATCCAAAGCTTCTCTTCCTCACTAGGACATGTCTTGGCTTACATACTCTGCAGTTATTGAAATTACAATAGAAGAAAATATTTCGGTGAACGAATTATTGCCAATATTTAAATTCAGAGACATTGTGAAGTACAACATGCAATTTAAAACTCATTATAATTATCTTACTAGTTATTTCTTCTACAAAAGGATTTGGACTGGATTAATTATACCATGCCCAAAAGTAGAGAGACCAATGAAACATTTGCTGATACTGTTCTTTATAGTTATATTGTAACTTTTTACTTTTGCTGCTCTGTATTCTTCCTCTCTTCAAATTTTACTTTAAATCTTTGTCTTACTTTATGTATGTAAAAATGTCAGTAAGTAAGAACAGACTCCTGATTGCTACACTCTTTGTAGAAAAGAGTTGCCTGAAAAAGGCAACACTTTTTTATTTATTGATGTACTATTCACGACATTAATGAGTGCTTTTTCCCATATAAATAACTGCGTGTTTTAAGAAATTAGGCCCACAACTTGCATCTGAGCCCCTTTCTGTGGACTAGGGTAACATGGGAAATTCTGTATCAGAAGGACTTTGCATCCTTGATAATCATAGAATCATAGACTCATAGAATAGTTAGGGTTGGAAAGGACCTTAAGATCACCTAGTTCCAACCCCCCAGCAATCAGCAGGGACACCTCCCACTAAACCATGCCACCCAAGGCTCTGTCCAACCCAGCCTTGAACACCGCCAGCGATGGAGCATTCACAACTTCCCTGCGCAACACATTCCAGTGCCTCACCACCCTTACAGGAAAGAATTTCTTCCTCATATCCAATCTAAACATCCCCTGCTAAAGTTTGAACCCATTACCCCTTGTCCTATCACTGGAGTCCCTAATGAAGAGTCCCCCCCCAGCATCCCTGTAGGCCCCCTTCAGATACTGGAAGGCTGCTATGAGGTCTCCATGCAGCTTTCTCTTCTCCAGGCTGAACAGCCCCACTTACTGTATTGAATCAGTTAAAAAATAAATGCAAAAGAGGAGTACAAGCATACAGTTTTGTAGTGTTGCTGTAAATGTTGGTTCTTGGGTGTAAGAAATACAAATACAGCTTGAACTTGATGGCCAGCACAGTTTTCCAGAGAGGCTGGGGTCAAGGGTGAAGTCAGTATGTCTGCTGGTTCTTGCTGCACCAACTTAAAGCTGAAAAGTCTAAAAACTTCAATGTGTTAAAATCTTCTCATTCTGTTACCTATCTTGATATTCAAAAAGTATCCAAATCTATTTAAACCTAAGAATAAAACAGGTTAAAAACAGAACAGGGGAAAAAAGTCTGCTTTCATATACAACCCAGCCAACATATATGAGTCACTGTGTATGTTTTGCAATTTTCCGCTAAACAATAGATTATTACCTTAGCCTTCATTGGAAATGTGGAAAAAGTTAGCTAAGGGGTTTGAGAAAAATAATACTTCCTACTTTCTTGCTGCATAACAGTAGACATAGCTATCTTAAATAAGGCATGTTATGGTTAGTCGTGGCGGGAACTGAATGCTGAAGAGGCAGCATTGATTCAGTATTGAATTTAAAATAAAATGCTTCAATTATTCTAAATAAATATATATTTTCCCCTTTTTGGAATATTCTCAGATATTCTTTTAAAGGTAAGTATTTTACAAGGGATTCAAACTGCATGAATAAGTAATAAGTCATAATAACATATCATTAACTTTATATTTGACATGTGAATGAAAAAGAGAAAATAGCTCTGTTATTCAGACTTAAGTTTAGAAAAACAGAATTTAGAAAAATGAAATAATCTACCACTGTATGTGGTAATTTGTGTTTGGTTCAAAACCTCATGAAAACATTAAATACAAATAAATTATTTTTTTGCTGTAAAAATAAGTATTTTTATATCATCATATTATTATATGACAGGCAAGGCTTTCTTTGCTGCCATTTTAAAGTTTTGCAAAACTAATATTTTTTTTGTACAATTATACCATGATGGTTGAAGTCTTTCGATCAGTAATTTAATTTTCTTTTTTTCAGTTTCTCCTCTTCCCTTTCTGTCCCTCTTCCTTTTACACATCTATTAAAAAAAAGAAAAGAAAAAGGAAAAAGACTTACTACCAGCAAAACAGAAAATGGAAGAACCAATATCTGAAACTTCTCACTGTCACAAAGTAGTTTATTCTAGTTTTCTGTTAAATTTAAATATTTTAAGTTCAGTCAACCTCTTCAGAATTCCAGTTTCCCCTGGAAAGTGTAAAATTTTCCCAGCTCAAATCATGATACGTTTAGTAAATATGAATCTGCATCACCAATCTCAAGCATTCAAACTGGGGAGATACTATTTACATGAACAGTTATTCTGAAGTTCTTATTTGCTGCTTTGTTTTTCCAAGTGGATGGACTTTTAAACCGCTGGGCTAATTTAATTCAGTTTCAGTGAAGGCGTTGAGCCTCAAGGGTAATAAATATTTCCCGCAGGTTTTATGAAATAGGCAGGTGGATAAGAATGAAAGAGACAGTAAAACACCTTATGAGACACCCATGCCCACCATTCAGTTACAGTTTCTTCCCACCTGCATCCCCTGCTGACTTGCACTTATTTGTGTCTGTGAGTAAGGCAGCCTGATGTCTCTCCCATTGCAGACTCAGGCACAGAAAGAGGCGAACCACTGTTGTAATTCAGTTAAAAAGCCAGCGCCTTGCAAGACACTAATCAGCTTCTTCAGGCGCTCATGAACTTGGGTTACAGATGATCAACCAGAGGCAAAGGAAGCTTTAGGAGCCCCATGTTGTACAGGGGCTCTGTGGTATGGATGGAAGGACAGGGGAGAAGACGTTGACTAGCTCTGAAAGTAACTTTATCAGTTTCCAATTAATTCACTGGAAAAAAAAAATCAATATCTTTTAACATAGCTGAAGTCATCAACACTAAAGGTAATTAAAAAAAAAAAAAAGAAAGAAAGAAAAAAATCCCATTGACTCAATCATGGAAAAAATAAGCCTTTGGTCTTAACTTCTATGGTCTTGATTAAAATTGCCATCAGATGCTAGATGCAGAGTCCCATCTCAGCACTGAAAGCCTGTTCAGGATCTGGCCTAAAATTTTTCAACATTAAGGAAAAGGGCATTGGACTGTGACACTGAAAAAGTTTAAAAGTGTTTAAATAAGGTGCCAAAGGGTATACTGCAGGTCTTAAATAATTTTTCCATTCTAGGTACATGCAATTGACCAACAAAATTCATAGAAGCTCAAAAATATCTTGGTTTATAAATTTTTGAAGTTATATCGGAAAAAATGTGCTATCTTTTATTATTAAGGAACTGAAGATTATAAGGCACCTTAGTCTTTATACAATTTTTTGTACCACATGTAAGTTCAATTATTATTCAGCACATTGATCAATCATTAAAAAAAAAACAAAAACCCAAAACCCCAAGGAAACTGCACTGAACATCTGCCTCAAAAATGTTTAAATCAATAGCAAAAGGAAACTTCATTTGACTTGTAGTCACAGTCTAATTCCATTCCCAGGTTTTCCATAGGCTAAGTAATTACAATTAACCAGTGATTAATGCTTTAATTAATACGAATTTGATTGAGGAACTGAATATGTCATACTCTCAAAAAATTATGGAGAAAAGCAGGTTAAAGGGATATTTCATAGGTATAGCTGCAGACATACCTATAGCCTAAACAGATAAATAATCCTAAATGGATTATTTAATAGTTTCCGAAATTTCTCTTATGTTTGATTTATGACTTTATAGTTTACAATTTTATTTTATTAGGTTTTTTTGCTCATAGATAAAATTGAACACGTCCCAGCTTCAGTGTGCACTGGCAGCCCAGAAGGCCAACCGTATTCTGGGTTGCATCAAAAGAAGTGTGACCAGCAGGTTGGGGAAGCTGATCCTGCCCTTCTACTTTGCTCTTGTGAAACCTCACTTGAAGTACTATGCACAGGTCTGGTGTCCTCAACAAGAAAAGGACATGGAGTTGTCTGAGTTGACGTTGTTGAGTTGACTTTGGTCTTCCTGTCCTCTTCCCTGCCTGTTTTCCTTTGCAGTCTGGCTTTCCTCTGCCAGACCCAGGCTTGCAGGTGACCAAAAGGATCCATTACATATTCACAGACTCCGACACCCATGAGGATAAAGCAATGGAGTTGAGAGATTCTGATATTAATGACTAAAATCAATCTGCAGTAAGTCATAGAATCATAGAATCACCACTCGCTACTGGTCTCCAGCTGGACATTGAACCATTCACCACAACTTTTTGTGTGCGGCCGTCCAGCCAGATCTTTATTCACCAAGTGGTCCACCTATCAAATTGGTGTCTCTCCAATTTAGAGACAAGGATATCGTGTGGGACAGTGTCAAACTCTTTGCACAAGTCCAGGTAGGTGACATCAACTGCTCTACACCTGTCCATCAGTTTCGTAGCGCAATCATAGAAGGCCACCAAATCGTTCAAGCAGGATTTCCCCTTAGTGAAGCCATGCTGGCTGTCACCAAGCACCTTGTTGTTCTTCATGTGCCTTAGCATGCCTTCCAGAAGAATCTCAAAAAGAGTTGTGGTCAACGTCTCAATGTCCAGCTGGAGGCCAGTAATGAGTGGTGTCCCTCAGGGATTGGTGTTGGGACCAGTCTTGTTCAACACCTTTGTCGATGGCATGGACAGTGGGATTGAGTGTACCCCCAGCAAGGTTGCCAGTGATATCAAGCTGTGTGGTTCGGTTGATACGTTGGAGGGAAGGAATGCCGTCCAGAGGGACCCTGACATGCTTGTAAGCTGGGCTGATGCCAGCCTGATGAAGTTTAACCATGCCAAGTGCAGGGTCCTACACCTGGGTCAAAGCAATCACAGGCACACATACTGGTTGGGCAGAGAAGAGATAGAGAGCAGCCCTGTGGAGAAAGACTTGAGGGGTTTGGTCAATGGGAAACTTAACAAGGCGGCAGTGTGAGCTCACAGCCCAGAAAGCCAGTCATATGCTGGGCTGCATCAAAAGGAGCATGACCAGCAGATCGAAGGAGGTGATCCTGCCCCTCTACTCTGCTCTTGTGAGACCTCACTTGGAGTATTGTGTGCAGTTCTGGTGTCCTCAACATCAAAAGGGCATGGAACTGTTGGACCATGTCCAGAGGAGAGACATGAGAATGATGAGGGGACTGGAGCACCTCCCGTATGAAGATAGGCTGAGAAAGTAGGGGCTGTTCAGCCTGGAGAAGAGAAGGCTGCGTGGAGACCTCATAGCAGCCTTCCAATATCTGAAGGGGGCCTACAGGGATGCTGGGGGGGGACTCTTCATTAGGGTCTCCAGTGATAGGACATGGGGTAATGGGTTCAAACTTTAGCAGGGGATGTTTAGATTGGATATGAGGAAGAAATTCTTTCCTGTAAGGGTGGTGAGGCACTGGAATGTGTTGCGCAGGGAAGTTGTGAATGCTCCATCGCTGGCGGTGTTCAAGGCTGGGTTGGACAGAGCCTTGGGTGGCATGGTTTAGTGGGAGGTGTCCCTGCTGATTGCTGGGGGGTTGGAACTAGATGATCTTAAGGTCCTTTCCAACCCTAACTATTCTATGAGTCTATGATTCTATGATTCCTCTTTTGTGGAATAACTTGTGCTGAAAAACTTGAAAGGCATCTCTAATTTCTGTTACTGTCAAAGTCTGGGTAGGTCCAACATTTTACTTTGAGATTATGTTCATCTTATGAACTGCTTATTAGGCAATTATATGTGCTGCTTAAGCCAGAACTAGCTAAAAACTGAACTAAAATTATTTTTAAAAGACTCAGTGGTAGTTCTTGTTGAAAGGCAGTTATGACTGTGCGGCTGTCAGATAGGGTTTAGAATAATGAGACACGCAGGTAATCAGCATGAACTGGCAGGACCGTTTTTTCCATGATTTCATTCCAAGGGGACCTGATTAAAAAAATATTACTCTTTTTACTTATTACTAAATGAACATTTTAAGTATGCTTGGTTAGAAATAGAATTACATATGGCATTACTGTTTCAGGCAAAAATAAAATATAAGTAAAAAGAAGGAAATTATTATTTCAAGGACTGTCATTTTAGCAGGCCAGCTCACCAAACTTTTTTTACTACTTGCAACTTAAATGTGCTACTCTAAAATTATGAAAAATGTTCTTGGTGTGACAAAACTCCATTCTTTGAAAAAAGATTCATACAAATTAAATACAAGACAAGGTATACGGTTATAATTTCCATCTTGCCTGTACAGGCTGATGCTTTTTTGTTTGTTCTAAAATGTTCATTCTAATCTTAGGTTATCATTTCTTATTTACAAGGCTCCCTTCATTTAAGTGGACCTCAAAACACTCTACAACCTACTTTGTGTGATGAACTCTACTTCTCTGATGTATTAGGAAGTCCTTGTTAAGTTTGAAAACACATAAAACATAACATTAAATATAACATAAAACTGAATTAAATAGCAACAAAAGCATCTGAGTCTGTAATATTGTGAATAGACTACTTTAGCACAGGGTAAGGAAGATGGAGTAGCATGTCTCTTCTTCCCCTTAGCACCTGTGTTGTAGTAGAGCTCTGAAGTCCTAAAAGAAATCTGCAATAGAAGCAGAGGATGAGAGAGGAGCTAGCACAAAAATTTAGAACTGTTTCAGCAAGGAAAGACAGAAGATCGTTAGTAGAATTTAAGGAATAGCTGGCATCTCTTGATTCAGCATGCCCTGAGCACTGTGCCCAGCCCCTTTGGTCATGGATACTGTGATAATTGAACTTGTGCTGCTGCAGGAATGACGACCTTTTGGCTCTTTTGATACTGAATGATTCAGAAATTTCTTTCACTCTTACTTGTGTATGTGAAAATGAAGTAAAAAGGTAAACAAACCTGAAATATTTTGGCTAACTCTTAAGCCAATGATTAAAGTTGTTTTAGGAGATTAAATTTTTACATCTTCATAAAATTGAGTTTAGACTCTGTGTCACCCAGTTTACATTACTGAAACCTGATGAAGTTTTTGCAACTAGCTACCACATGCTACTTTATCATCATAATAGATTCAGTCCATAGTAAGTAAGAATAAAGTCTGATCACTCCCTTTTGACTTTTCAAAGAAAAAAAATCATGATGTAAGGAATCATCAGTGCTCCCACAGATTCTCTTGAATCTGATAAGTGACAACTTTGGAAACGTGAAGCTAAGCTACAAAGCCCTATCCTTTTCTAAATCTGTGGATGTAACTCAAGAATGCTTTTAAAACTGAAATTGTAATTATAAATTAAAACAGCTCACAAAGGGGAAAAAAAGGGCTGTTCAACATCAGCTATCTACCTGGAGTTGCAAAAAGAGTGCCATCATCCATTTTAAGACATAATGAGATGCCGAATTTAAAGAATATTTATTTGGTAGTCATCTCCTGTATGATTTCCTATTTGTTTTATCTGAATAAACTCAACAGACCAGCGTCAGTAACAAGCCAACAGAGGGCCAATTGCCTGGAGCATTATGGTAATGGGAGACAAAATTAGTCTCAATAGGTACATCTGTTGCCATTCCACATTTTAACCAAATAACTTAGTAATGCTGTTGGTAATCCCAAACTGTTGTTAGCACAAAGAAATAAAAAAAAAATTTTTAAATGCTGGCCCAGACCACCGGGGAAGGATAAAGGAAGGTATTGCTGGTATCCCCTCAGTATAGGTGTCTACTTATATACAGTCTACTTTACCCAGTGAACTGTATGTAAGAACATTTTCAGTCCCCAATTCCCTGACACACCAGCCAAACAAGTTTGTGCTCTGCTTGTGCAGACGAACGAGGTTGAAATCAAACACAAGAAGAAAACATCCTGTAATATCCAGACAGACACAGAAGTATGTGGGGATTTAAAAAATCAACCATGAAACGGTAACTGTGACCCCAGCCAAGAACCGCTGGATTAGTTTAAAACTACTGCTGTGGTCTCTGGCGAGAAGCACTCTTCAGAGAGAGAGGAGGACTGCTGACATCTAGTGTTTATTACTTAAACAAATGGTGTGCCTGAGATCTTAAGGAGCAAAAATGTCTTTTGGGTTACAGCCCCTGGGCTGCTCAGAGAGAACAGGGTGCAAGGCTCCATGACATTAATTTAGTGAGGGGGTTGCAGAGGATGCAGATTTGAAATTCCATGTCTCTGATGCCTGTCCACATTAGCTGTATTTCCAATATACCTATCCGTTTATACACCGAAGCAAAGAGGACTGCAGGGGGAGCTGCATTTGAATGTATACTTTCTTTTTCTCCCCTAATCTTCTTTGCTTGAGCCAAGAAGCAATTTCTAAAACCAAGATCACCAATCAACACAAGCAGAAGTCATAAGAAGACACTAGGAAAAGCTTTTGCCTCACTTCCTAAACCCAACAATCAAATTATACTGTATTTGATTTACATACAAAACAAAAAAGCTGGAAAAGAATGCTTCACAGATATTGTAGATTAAGTAAGAGCATATAAAGATTATATGTCCTCACTGTGATTGTCACTATGCTTTCTTTTAACCAACCATAATTCTTCTATAATAGTTTCATTGGAGAATATGTTTTGCTTCCATACACAAGTTCATTCTCTTTACTCTGTCTATTTACAGTTAGTGCATGCTGCCTGACTACGTTAGGACTGTCATTTTGTGCTGTCATTATTATCTGGATTGTTTTGTTAGCTCTGTCTCTGTTAGACTCATTATTTTCGGCCTGATAAATGTCCTGACCTAGATTTGATTGCCTACCAGGTGACTCATTATTAAAATTAACTGGTGTATTTATATCAGACATTACAATCTAATTCCTTGAATTAGATTGCCTGCTGATTCTTCCTCTCCAGATGATTGATAGTTTGAATGATTGCCATTTTGGAAAAAAAAAAAAAAAACAAAACAACAAAAACCTCCACAACCACCCTCCCCAAGTTTCTAAATGTGGATCAGTATTTAACTATTCCTTTACTTCTATACTTCAGCATCAAATTTGTTCTTGAGCCCTCAAAAAGATGTGGGGATGTGGACTATAATGATTCTACAGTGGAAAATACTGAGAATTTAATATTTTGCCTGTAATAACCTTTACTTAAATATTTTAGAAAGATATTGTCTAGCTACAATTGAAGCTCTCTTCACGTATATTGCAGATACTTTTATACACCAGTTGCAGGGAGACCTTTGTTCTAAATGTGGGAGGAGATAGTAACTTCCATGAACATCTCATGCAATCTAAAAGTTACATTGAGAATGTGTTGGGGTTTTTTTTTTTGCAGTGGTGGATGTCTGCTGGCATGAGCTGTATTATTATTTTGTGTGGGACAACTAGTGCAAGTGCTACTCATCAGCAAGAGTAAGTGGCTCATGATCTGTCTCTCAAAGATAAGATGTGAAAGGGACATAGACTTGGAAATTACTCCCAATCTATTACTTTAACCATAAGGCCATTATGATGAGGATATCACCTTTTCTTTATGTGTTTGTCTACAGAAGACACTATGCATAAAAAAAAAATGAGTCATTTAAAAAAACCTCATAATTGTTATCCTCTATAGGATGCTTTTTAAGTCATCATTCTTGTACCACTAAAATTGATATTTTTTCCAGCTGACTATTGTTTTTGACTCTGCAAGGTCCACTGTTAAATTGCTGCAGTCACACTAAGATCTAAGCCTGTTAGTGCTGCACAGGACAAGAGTTACTTCCATGAAGTTTCTGTGTTTACAGTAGAAGGGGTGAGATCTCCTTGTTGTTCTACTAAAGGTTGCTCTAGCTCTTCTTTTTCCCTAGAGTATTTATTCTCTTGGTTTTAGTTTGACAGCTTTGAGTGAGGTTAGAAGAGTTCATCTTTTCACAACTTCTCTGGAAAAAAAAGTAATTTATGTGTATATTCACATACTAAAGATGTAAAAGGTTTATGTTTTGTGGATAGTTTGCAAGTTTTCTTATTGAGAAAGCTTTGTTTCTGTACGTGGTCACAAGGCACTTATAAAAAGGAATTACGATGGTTTTATTTTTGTAGTTGACTGTGGAAAAAGAAAGGAATCCACCATTACTTCTTACAAGGGCATGTAGTGACAGAACAAGGGGGAATGGCCTTAAGATGAAAGAGGGGAGATTTAGATTAGATATTAGGAAAAAATTCTTTACTATGAGGGTAGTGAGACAGTGGCACAAGCTGCCCAGAGAAGCTCTGGGTGCCACATCCCTGGAAGTGGTCAAGGTCAGGTTGGACAGGGCTTTGAGCAACCTGCTCTAGTGGAAGGTGTCCCTGCCCATGGCAGGGGGTTTGGAACCAGATTATTTTTAAGGTTCTTCTCAACCCAAAGCATTCTATGATTCTATGATTATGGCAAGGCTAATAGAAACCCCTTAGCATTGCAGATGTAGCAATTTCTGTTACTCAAAATGAGTGTAGGAAGGGAGTAAGCAAGCAGTCAGGCTCATTGCTGAATTGTCTCAGCTCAGTGAATATGCAATCACAGGCCTAATTGTAATCAAATAAGTAATCCAAGCCTCAATCCATAAAACACGTAAGAGCATAATTAGCATTAAACAAGCGCCTAGTCCTATTAGTTTAATAGAAGGTAAGTATGGACTAATGTAACAAGTTGCACAGGGAAGTTGTAGCTGCTCCATCCCTGGAAGTGTCCAAGGCCAGGCTGGATGGGTCTTTGAGCAACCTGGTCTAGTGGAAGGTGTCCCGTGGCAAGGGGGTTGGAACCAGATGATCTTTAAGATCTCTTCCAACCCAAACCATTCTGTGATTCTATGATTTACTTTGTTGAATCAGGACCTACTTAGCTCCACATACTTCAGAGTAGCAGCCTTAAAACTCTTCTAGAGTAAAAAAGGATTTGCTTGGGTGTGGACTCTAGCAAATAGCAAAACCTGTAGTGTACAAGAAATGTATGTGCATAGGATGTATAAATGTAGACAGAGGATATGAAAAAAGGAAGAAAAGCAGTGTATTTAAGCTAACTTAAATTCCCCTGGGGAGCATGCATCAGTGCATAAGGCACCCCATGTTTTATTTTGTCTGATATGAAGTGTGAGAGAGGGTTAAGATATTGTTTGTGTTTGTTAAAACAAGAATAATTCTTG
The DNA here is from genome assembly GCA_017639245.1 of Myiopsitta monachus. NCBI lineage: Eukaryota > Metazoa > Chordata > Aves > Psittaciformes > Psittacidae > Myiopsitta > Myiopsitta monachus. Next base: position 53,376,253 of record CM029921.1, read on the forward strand.
TGTCACACTCTGCTCTGTGGAGAAAAAACTATTCATAACACCAAGGACTGATGTGATTAAAGCCCTTGGTGGCTAAGGGATAACCACAGAAGCAAATAGGCAGACCACTCCATGGGTGCTTGGACAATCTGATTCAAAAGCATCTCGTGAACCCCAGCATCCAAAGGGTGTACGGAGAGCCTGTGTACTTCAGCATTTTCATTACTGGCTTTCAAAATCACCTGTTATTGAAAAATTATGTGGGTATTAAATCAGGTAGAAATTACAAGGGGAAGAAACAGGGAAAATAGAGTGAAGAGATTGGCAACTTACTATCAAAAAAGTCCAGAATACAGGAATATTTGTTAGCTGCTAATTGCAAAAGACAGAACTATCAAACTGTTCTGCACAGCCAGGGTAAAGACTGCAGAATTAAACATTAATGCTAAGCTGCTTAAGATGAATGCTGTGACTCCAGACTCTGTACATTAGAAAGGTTGACAGAAGACTAATTTCTAAAGGAGAAAATGTTTTAAAAATTAAGCACAGCCATCAATAAATCAGCCAAGCTTAAAATAAAAATAGGGGTTTGGATACATATTCTGACATTTGACAATAATATAGCTATAAGAATAAAGGCTTTGGAGAACTCTGTTCTGAAATAGTCACTATTTCTTACACTTAATATCTTTATGCTGGAGATTGTGGTTAACGAATTGTAACCAATGGTATAGTTCATGGATTTGTATCAAACTTCATATGGTACTAGCACGAAAATAATCATTTCTCTTAGAACATACACAACAGTGCAGATCTTCAGATGAATAAATCTTTACCAGCATTATTTAATGACATGCATAATAGCCCTTTGAGGTAAGTGTTGTAGAGCAGGAAAAGCTGAGGCATGGCAAGATATTTCTTAAAGCTATTTTGTGAATAAGCTGAAGGGTAAGAATTAGGATTTAAGAGGACTTAGTTCCTCAAAATTACTAGGGAGCGCCTCTGTACAATGGTTTTCAAAAGTGATTAAACTATTAAAATGCTTTAATTCAAAATGCAAATAACACATATGGGCTCTAACCCACTCTCATGTCTTTGGCCTAAACTACTTCTTTTCATTGTTGAGGGCTAGATCTTCAAAGAGGCTTTGTAATCTGGACTGTTTTAGTGAAGTGCTTACATCAATAATACTATACACATACAAAGTTTAAATACATGCATTAATACCTCTGTGGATTAAATCCTTATGGTTCAGCACCTTAAAAGAGCTGCAAATTTATGTTTTAATGCTATAAACTGCTTAAGACAATTTTTAATAGCAAATGCATTGTTTTTGACACATTTCCTCCAGTATTAAAATTAAGATCTCACTGGTCCAATCCTTTTGCTTGGACCCATTCAGCACCACCAAGCCTCCCTGTGTTAGGCTGCTTGCTGGGTAATGCACAGATGTTTGGGGACATCATGCAAACAAGAGTCACCCTAGGGCCCTTTTTGGGCTGCGCTGAACTCTGTTCCTACTGGCTGGGGTACCTGAAGGTTCCTGTTCCTGGGGAATTACAGCCAAGTTGATGCAATTATTCACTCAAAGCCTTAACATGAATGTTGGGGCTCTTCACAAGAACAATAAAAGAAGAGGAAGGGTGGGCTGATCATTTTTGAGATAACGAATTTTGCCTTTTATCTGATTTATGGACCTTGACTCCAGGTCACACTTCACTGCAATAATGAAAATTGCGTGTATACGTATACACACATGCACACACACACAAATATAAATAAAATTGTCATTAACTTATTTGTTTTCAAAAGTAAAATGGTTTTGTTCCTACTTTACAGTTAGTCCACCAATATTTTAACTGTACACATTTTCAGTATTTCTTAAGCAGTTATCAATATGGTATCTAAGCTAGCATATGGATTCTAGCAGACAATGAGGACTGCTTCAAAGCCACTCTGTTCTATGTCTTAAGTTTTAATTACAGCAAGCAGACATTACTTGTCATGTTTTGGTTTAATTGTTTTTTATCATGATCTGTTGCATTTGATTATTATTTTTGTTTTTCTTCTCTCTGGAAATGAAGCAGCAAAGAAGCCTGCCTTTCCATCTGACTTGAGACTTAAGGAACGACCTTCTGATTTCCTTTTCTGGTAAGATGTTTTCAGATCTTGTATCTTGGTTTTGAGAGAACTGTACTTAAAGATTGCAATACTCATAGGTTTCCAATGCAAGATGTTGCAAGCGCGACTGACTTGGCAGACAAGATGACAGTAGCTGTTTTTAGCTCTCCATGGAGATAAAACAAAGATAACACAGAGTCATTCTGCTTTTCAATCACAGATGAAAAATGTGATTCAACAGTACATGAATTTGAACACTTCAGGGATTATTTTATTCACTGGCTCATCTAGAGGATGATCAGCTGTGTTGGAATCTGCAGTATCTGGAATATTCAACAATCTTAATGTCCAGTAAACTCCAGTCTAATTCATGGTTATCAGCATAGCTGCTTTTGTGAACAGATCGTGAGTTCAATGAGCTCCTTGAGCACTCATGTATGTGGCATTTACAGTGATCCTTACAGTAATCACTAATATTTGATTTTGAAAAACAATTGTTTCTCTTTTGATCAGGGATTCATGCTGCTCTAAGGAGCTAGCTATCTTTTCATGTCAAATGCAAAGTGTTTGCTTTTGACTGAAGGACAACATTGTTTTTCCTTTTTTTTTTTTTTTTTTTTTTTGGTGTGTGTGTTTATTTATTTGTATTTGAAATAAGTTCCAAATCAAAGTGAGAAAACAAAACGTAAAAGTTGAAATGAAACAAAATGAGAATATTCAATTGAAGATCATTGAACAGTAGTACTGTTGTATTTCAAAATACATTGATAATATTATTCCAGTGCGTTCTATTTTTATTCATATTTCAGTATTGTACAAAATTTGCTAAGTACAGAACATGTTAGTTCTTTTATATATTTATAGATCTCTATATAGGTCTCTATATATGAGCCTGATGTTGTCCTCTGCATTTTGCCTGTTTCAATCTGGAGGAGAGTGATTAGCAGCAATATTCTGAAGGTAGAAACTCCTCTCCTTCACCTGGCACATATGACCTGCCATATGGTCATGTGTCCAGATGGTCACTGTGATGTTCTTGGATATAGTCAGATTTCAGGGTATGAGTTCCCCAGTACAAAATGCTCTCCCATGTCTTTTCCAGTGCAGGAACGTAAGATGACAAAGTGACTCACAACTCTTCCAGTAAGTCTCCCACTTTTCTTGTCCATTAAACACATTTATACTAAGGCCCGTACCACAAATGCTTGTGTAGCTGAGGCTCCCTCTTAAAGGATTCTCTGGCTGTTCCCAGGCACAGTTTCTAATTATGTGAAGTATAGGTATAGCTGTGCCTACTTCTAGTTACATACAAATTGGTGGAATTGGTTTCCAGGTTTCCAGGTCCTAACTGTGTCTTGAAAAAGACAGGACAAGGTTTAGACACTCAGAGCTTTTCTCCCCCTGATCTACTTTCTGTGAAGGAAAACCTGCACACAGTTTGGAATGGAGTATCCCCTTCTGTAGTTTAGATTATGAGAAAAGCGAATGCCCAGGTACAGCAGCACTATAAGCTTGGTAGCAACCTTTAATGAGTTCCAGTGTCCTGCAACACAATTCTAAAGCTATCTGTCCTCTGAAAAGGGATGACATCTGCAGGGACCATCCTCTGAAAGCAGCATAGACGGCTACATCCTAGTTCAGATCCAAAATAAAGGCTTACGTTACACCGGTATGCTAAGGATGCAACAAAACCTGAAGGTTGGTGTCCTGGGTTCAGCAGTTTCAGTCATTTTTCTCCTTCTTAGTAGCTAGTGCAGTGCTGTGGTTTTGACTTCCAGCATGGAAACAGTGCTGATAATACACTGATGTTTTTAGTTGTTGCTCAGTAACATTTACTCCGACCAAGGACTTTCTCAGTCTCGTGCTCTACCACGGAGGAGGAGAAGCCAGGAGGAAGGAGAAACAGGACTCCTGACCCAAACTAGCCAAAGTGGTATTCCATACCACAGCACATCATGCCCAGTATATAAACTGAGGGCAGTTACCTGGCAGGGGAGATCACTGCTCGGGTCGGGCTGGGTATCGGTCAGCAGGGGGTGAGAGGTTGCATTCTCTTCCCCTGTAATTTCCCTTATCATTATTATTATTGGTGGTAGCAGCAGTGGTTTGTGTTCTACCTTAGCTACTGGACTGTTCTTATGTCAACCCATGGGAGTTACATTCTTTTGATTCTCCTCCCCATCTCTCCAGGAGCACTGGGAGGAAGAAGGTGGTGAGTGAGCAAGCGGCTGTGTGGTTCTGGGTTGCCGGCTGGGCTTAAACCACGAGAGTTAGCCATTATCTTCTTGGCTGTATTTGGCCAGTTCCTGGTTTCTTAATCATCTCAGAAATGATGGGTGTGCTGGCAGACCTGAATCCAGCAAAAGAATGTTGTCCCAGAATGTCGCCATCACAAAGCAGAAGCAGTTTTACAACATATGTGGAATACAGAGAATTTATTAGGAAAAGGAATTTCTCTATGTAGGAATATTTCAAAGACATTTTCAGCATTTTCGTATGTATTTTTTCTCACGTCTAAATCTTTCTGTAGGATCTGCATTTGGTAGTATAGTTAGCCAAAGCCTGCAGCAGTAGCCAGTTAAGATACCAGGTTTCAGAAGGACTGAATATTTTTCAGCTTCCTCAATCCATTTCTGGAAATGTGCAAAAATGGGATTACAGGGAGGCTTTGTATGAGTTGCTTTAGCTGTAATTCCCAGGGAGTTTTTAGAGCTGCTAATCTAAGAGCTTGTCTCCAGAGGCTGATGACTCTTAAATCTATTTTACAGATTTAAATACCTCACCCTTAATATCCAGGGTCAGGGTTAGAAATGCCACTTACCTTTTCCACCCCCTCTCTGCTCCCTGAGAAGGATGATAAAATTACCAGGAGAGACAGAAAAAGATGAGCAGAAGGGTTAGAGAGAAGGAGAGAAGCATTTTTCCTTGCTTAGATCAGCTTGCACTCTAACAGGTATTTACAGTCTCTGGCTTGTTGTGCTTGTACTCAGCTGTGTCAATCTGCTTCTATCCACAGGCTGACTGTAGCTAGGAGCAAGATAATTTATCTTTCTTGCTCTTACCCTTGTCCATGTTCCCACGCATTAAGGATATTTCTGCAGGCAGCACAAATGTGTGAAATCTCTTGATTGCCTTTGCTCCTTGTGAGCATTGTACGCTCTGTCCTTGACCAACTGTAGTTATGCCTTTATAGCCGGTGATGAATTCTCAGAGCACAAGCACAAATTTTGATGGAGTGAAAAAAAAGAAAAAGAAAAAAAGAAAAATATATATGGTCTGTACTGGAAGGGCGCAGCTCTTGGTGACACTGCCTCCCAGAGAGGTTCTCTGCATTGGATTTTTGTATTTATGGGCTACCTTCTTAGCAACTCGTCCCAGATGCTTGTGGACTCTGTGCATCTATCCTCTGTCTTTGTAGATTAGTGGTTTTGGGTAGGGAAGGAAGGTGCAGTATGCTGCTGCTTTCCATAAAGATCACTGTTCCCAAAAGGATCAGCAGCATCACTGCCACCATTACCCTTGCACAAGGTATTCCCAGTTCTCCAAAGCATAACGGCTGATTTATTTATATATATATATATAGTATATATATACACACCTTTTAAATGTGCAGAATTTCTGTGAGCATTTTTCACAATAGCTAAATATTTCTTAGGAAAAGACTAAGTGGAAGCTGGGGGGGGAGATACAAATTATTTTCAAGAGGTCATGTTCCTCATTGCCTGTTTGATCTCCAAAACAAAAGGAGCCTTCTACAGATATTTTTCTTGCTAAAGAGAGGTTTTGGTGTGCTGGTAAACTATTTATAAGGCAGAATCATGCATGTGGCAATTTTATATTCAACATCTCTCAAGTGATAAAACACAACATCTTCAATTTTAGAGAACGAAACCAATAATAAAGTAATATCTAGAGATTACAGAGGAATAATCTGTAAACAAAAGTATAACTGTAAGTCACCTTTGGGAGACTAATACATCATTCTGGCATTACCTCGAAATGTTTAGTCGTAAGCTTAGTGGGACAGTCTGTACAATGGAGACTCCCCTTCTTCTGGCTCATAACGAGTGGAACTGGCAAAAAATGTTAGGTTCCTGATTAATCAAAAAAAATGTACTGAAAATCAGCTTCAATATAGGATGATTTAAGCTCTTAAAAGCAGTTATTTAAACCAAAATGGTTCAAGCACAACCAAAGATAAGAGACAGAAAGCCTTTTGGTTTTTCTACATCAATGCCTGTGGAACAGCATAATTTTACATCAGGGGAACATCTGTTTATCAGTGATTACAGATTCAATATCCAAGATTTGACCAAATTAATAATTTTTAATTTGGGGAAAACCATCTGTGAAGTATCACATAGCACAGACATTAGTATGTGCTATGTCTCTGAAATTCTCAATTCTATCTTTTTCAAATGTACTGGGAAGAGCATTACAGATTTAGTCCTAATGCTGTCTTCAAGAGAATTGTGAGCTAATTTGTATTTTACAACTATAATCAACAGAGGCTTACAAAGATATGTAGAAATACTGGATAAATGTTGGGAAATAGTAAAGAAATACCCTTGCAGATTGACAAATGTACAAGAAAACAATATTCCAAGGCTGCATAGATTCACCTCATATTTCAAAATCTTAATACAAGTAATAAAGTTTTAATTGGGAGAAAGTCCTGTAAATTCTGGGCAACTCTTTCAAATTTTGCTTTTTTTTTTTTTCTGGCATAAGAGCCTTCTTCAGTAGGTATATTTTGAGAACAGTTGCTGGCAATATATGCTGCATGCATTCCCAGCAAAGCTTTTTTGCAAATGTACAGCCATAATCCAACTTAAAGATGAAAACAAGACATAATTGATTCCAAAGTGAAAGCAGAGGCAGCCGGAATATTTGAAGTGCTGTTTCTAGTTAAGCAGGGGGATAATCAAATATATGGCAGCTGGAGCCAAGAAGAAAAATACAAGAAGATTCCCATGTGCATTCAGCAAATGTAGCAAAAAGCTAGTAGATGGGTGATTCGGAGAAAACTCCAGGAACTCGCCAACAAAGTTGCAAGTTGACAAGCAGGTATTCTTTATTGCGGCGCCGGGAGACATGGGGCATAGTTCCTCTAAGCTGTCTCTCCGTATTGCCACACAGGAAATCCTTTTACAGTCACTGGGAATACATCCATATTCATGAGGTTACACAAGTTTCCCTTAGGTATACAAAAGGTGGTGGTGGTCTTTGGAGCTCCAGCTTAATTAACATTAGATTTAGCAATCATCCTGTCCTTTTATTGAGCAGATAGTTTCACTGCTCCCTCCCTGGACATCTGCTGGTCCCGGATACTCCCCAGTAGATGCTTGCACCAACTTAATGGGTTCATTGACTTAGCAATCATCCTGTCCCTTCACCCATCAGCCAGTTTAACTGCGCCCATCCCCAGGTCCTCTTTTTATATTTTACTTTTTTCTTACAATTTTTGTACTAAGGTCCTATGGACCTAAAACTATCTTCAAGCAACCCCATTACAAAGCCATAACCTTACTTAGAACTGATTATATTTTGTGCCAAAATGTAACAAATGCTGTGATTTGTTACAGTACTGATTCATTGCAGTTAGATGGATAATGGAGAGAACTGACCCACAGGATACTGAATTTGAACTCAAACTCTCTATGAATACTATATATATTGATTCGGAGAAAACTCCAGGAGCTCACCAACAGTTTAAAGTCGACAAGCAGGAATTCTTTACTGTGGCACCGGGAGACACGGAGGATAGCTCCTCCAAGTGCGTGCGTCTCTCCCAAGCATCAATCGGCCTGTGATTATATTGTCGTTAAACATACATATTCATTAGATTACATACTTTTAGATAATGCCTCCCCTATACACACAAAAATGTGGTAATGGGATTTCGAACCCCTGGTAATTATTTCTTCATCACTTTGTTTTAGGATCGTTATTACGTCAGTAACCACCAGGGGTTCTTGCAAAGCTTATTTTAGTAATTTCCTTTTCTCTATAGTTGCTAACAAAGCCTAACATCCTAAAGGTTACTCATTTACAACCCTATTCTTCAATATGAATATTCACACATTCTTCAATCTGAGTGGTAGAGAGCAACGGAAAATTTAAGGCAGACCCACATAACTAAAACTCCCCCATTTCACCTCTGGTGAAGTAGCCCACTGCTTTCCACACCAGACCTGAGGGAAAGGAAACTTTATTTATGAAGCAATAGTGTGAATCATATATTTCCACCCAAGCTTTTCATTACCTTTGGAAAAGTTTTGACATATTAAAAATATTTGAGCCTCAATTTGTATTTTCAATTTTTATTGTAAACTAATATTTTTTGTTTGTTTCTCAAAATTGTGCTGCTCTCCCATCACCTTATCTGATGTCTGTCAAAAGCCTGTGTTGGCTTTAGATGTATGTGCAGCTCCTGGTGAATTCAGTGTCACTCCTTAACTACAAGGATTCAATTATCTGCTGTTAATGGCCCATCCGTTTAGAAAATGCCTATTGCTTTCTCTAAGTATTCTCTTAACACATCCTAGTATTGACTAGGTTTATCTGGAGAAGATATCTGCTGAGCATGCTGTCAGGATATCACTTACCAGTGTATCTTTTTTTATCATTTGATGTTCTCTAATTCTTATTTTAATAAATTCTTATTTTTTAGTACAGTAGTGCCCTGTGACCCTGTCTATGCACGTATCTTAGAAAAACGTACAAAACTTCAACTTCAGTGATTTGCCTTAGAAAATATTGTCAGAATTTGAAGTAATACCTCTGGGAGAAGCCAGGAAGACTATTGTGAACTACAGCTTGTAACCAAAATGCAACCAGCTCTTAAATGCCCAGGTAAGAACAGACATGATTCACCATTTTAACATCACTCAAATGAATGTCAGCAACCTTTAGTAGACAGCTTTAAAGTAATTTGTGATGCAAAAAGATTAAAAAATGAGTCAATGATGCTGAGTTTGTTAACTTCAGTACAGGGAGTGTGATTTTATCAGAGTGGGTGCCTGGGCCACAGGTAAAGAAACAACCTTGGTTCTTCCCTTTACACAACAAATTAAACCATGATTTTTTTCCCATGTCTTGTCGTAGCAGCACTCCCTCCATGTGGGCACCTGACAGCTGAATCCTCAAGCTATACATACGAAGTTGAAAATGTTATATATTCAAGCACCATTGAGCGCAGCTGAAAGCTTACTGACTCCCCGATGGCAGCAGCTTAGCATGGATAGCACATAATTTTCCTCCTCCAACCAGCCTATGAAAAATTGAAGTCTTTCAAATGTTCACCTTGACAGATCTAGGTTAGCGGAATCCCTGTCAGCCCAGCTGTGTCCTTGTGTCCCTATGTCTCTATTTGGACATAGTAAGCGTATTTTAGGAGGGGCAGAAAGGAGAACAAGAAGAGCTAATTTGCCCTTCTGAAAGAGCTGTGGTTTTACGAAATCCTGCTAAAAGAGCCGTGCCATGCTTGCTGCTGCTGTCTTGTCACTATCAAACAGGTTTGTACTCCCGACCTGTGGCTGCCAGCCTGAGATGCAGAAACAGGAGATGTCCCTTTTTCTTGGTTTACATGTTTTATGTACTTGCTAATTACTTCAGAAGATAGTTACATTTTACTTTGCAAGTCATATTATGCAAGGTATTGGTTTTGTCTTTGTTCCTGGCAAATGCGATGTGTTTTTTCTTTCGGCACATAACATCAGCAGCTCTCTCTGCTAGCTGCTATTATTTATTTATCAGTTCAGTCACTCCACTCTGCTAATGCAAATAAAGGGTGTTGTCTTTGGCCATAAGGGACAACACTGTGTTTGAATGCTTTTGTTTGCTGATTTATCCTCATTAATAAAAATTTCTAGGTTTAGTCAGGACATTTCCGCATTCATTAAAAATGCATGGCAAAAAATCCCAATTGCACATGGTACTTCAAATAAGGGTCTTTCCAGATATTGGGGAGATAGAAGTTTTTATGGGATATTTGTTTGGTTTGCGGGTACCAAGCAGCTCCAGACCTCAAGCCATGGTATCTCTGTGCAACACACAAAAGTTTGCTTCTGAGTATGTATAACCAAACATGCACACATGCACACTACTATTTCAGTTGTTTATCAGTTCAAACAATAGAAGCACAACATTCTTCATCCCATTCCAGTGTTATGCACTGGCACACTCTGTGAGCAGTGAACAATGTTAAAAAATCTAATTTTGGCCTGCACAAACTTTTCATAGTCGGATTAACCAAGGGTGTGAAATTCTCCTTTGGCACTGCTGGCACAATCCCAAGGTGTTAACACACACAGATATAAAAGTTCTTTCCCGCACAGTAGCACTTCCCACACAGGAACAAATTCCTCTAGAACACAAATGTGCCAGTTTCTGTTTGCTCACACTTTCTCCACAATTGTTTGATGTTCCTTTAAGAAGATGTGGCAGAGCTCAGTGAAACCTGAAGAGAGGGGAGGCTGGCTTATGTCAGCAGCAATGACGAAGGCACAGGGATGGGCGCGAGGGCCTCTGTAAGGTTTTGGGGTAAAGAAAGACATGCACACTAAGGGTTGATAGAGATGTACCTTCAGTTTAGCTTCCATGGAAATATTGCAGTCTGCTTTTTTTTTTTTTTTTTTTAATAATTGCTGTAGTATATGGAACTAACTCTACTTTGTTATTCTACCATGAAGTATCTTTCTCATTAATCATTTTGTCTCTGTGGCCCACTAATGCCCTTATGCTAATTTGAATTAATCACTCTGTTCTAGGTAGGTATCTCATGGTATAGTCTTTCATTATTCCTACAATTTGTTTTGTTTTGTTGTCTGGGTTTTTTATTCTTCAGATGTATGGGAGATCGCAAACATAAGCTGAGGGTAAACAGACAGCCATAGATCACACATGCATTGTTGAATAAATTGCTGAATAATGTAGAGGATGCAGTGGTTGCACCTTTAGTGCAGCAAGCATCATGCAAGTGAGATGGTGCACAGGTGTTTGAACCCTAACAAGGGGATGTATTTCTTTTTGTTGTTCCAGCAGGATGTTTGATCTCTGAATCCATTGGAGGAAGAGGAATGGGTTAAAATAAACCTGTTATTTATATTCTTGACAGCACTGATCTGATGTAACTTAACTTGGTGATGCAAAACGGTTGAGCTCACTGGTAAGAAAAGAATGATGACACAAACTGCTCACCGGTGGCTGAAATTAGGTTTAAGAAGGTCTGTTTTCTTAAAGACCTTTGATGAGCTCATCTGTGTTTTGTAGCAGCAAAACAGGGATCTAAGACTTCACCTCAGCATAAAGCAGTGAGTTGCTCTTGTCATGGTTTTTGGTTGTTTGAGTAGGAAAACTCCTGTGTTTAGAGATCCCAAGTAGGCATAATTAGACAGAAAACTGGGTTGTACCCAGCAGCCTTTACTCATCTATGGGATGCAAGGTAGAAAAACTTGATGGGCAACAACAACTCAGCTTTGCAAGAAGCTGCTGTAGCATTTGTGATTGCATCTATTCTCTTTCAGGGAGTTCTTACTGAGAGCTCTTGATTGGATCCACATGGAAATACAGAAGGGCTCTGATTGAAAAGCAAACCACTCTTTCCCTGGTAGCATTACCCAGGTAGAACAGGAGAGCAAATAGATACCCATTATTCAGAGCTCTGCTAAGCACCTTCCAAGCCCTGATGGCAGCGCCCCCACCACGTTGTACACCCTGACTCTCTAGAAGTGTTCAGTGGCTAGGAAACTAGCAGACATTTATAGTCATATTACAAAGCCTTTACCTTGAGATTAACCTTAATGTCTGTTCTGAAGAGCCTTCATTGCACAATCTGGACTATTTGCCATGTAAAAAGCAAATATAAGTAGCTGCCACTGCATTTTTAATTCCCCTTTATTCTGTTTACTTACGGAAAGATGTCCATCTTGTGATGTGTTTCATCTGAAGACTGATGTAGCTGACAGCTTGCATGAAGGCTAATGGCACTGAGAGTCAGACAGGAAGAATGAGAAGGAACAGCTGGGGACAAAGGAGGTAACACTATTACCCTAACAGGTAACAGGGCAACAGCATGGTAAATAAGGGAATTCCACACATATTTAAACACTATGGAAAAGGAGATCAGATGTCTCATGTGTGAGAGTTAATGTCCACATTGATATTTTTGTATTTTGTATAGCATTTAAATTTGGTGAATCATACAGTTAATGACTATGTAGGATATTTCTGGTTGGTGTGGGCTTTGAAGGCACCTGCTTCTAAAAAGTCATACAGAAGTGAATTCTTATGTTGAATTAACTCCTACTAATTATTGCATGGGAGAAAATGGTCTGCCAGAGAAGCATTCAGTCAAGGGGATTCTCACACATTTTCTCATCTCCCTTTGTGGAAGCAGAAATTACACGGGACTAAGGTCCCTTTTCATGCACAGCACTGAAGCATAATGTGACTTGCAGAAATCATGCCTGAATAAAGCTATTTTGAGGAATTTGACACTTTTCAAGCTCATTGCCCTTTACACCACACTATATATAAACCCAAGACCCTGTTTGGTCAACTGTATGTAAACTCTGTACTTTAGCTAAGGATACTTTTACACCTGCATGCTCAAAATCTTGCTCAGAAAGGGCTGGTAAACTCTTGTTAGGCAGACCACTTTCTGAAGACTTTCAAATTACTAATTCCACCATAATCTTTTGAAAAAGGTTTGTTAAATAGGCCATTGCACTTGCAGAGCCTTTCTTGTTCTGACATTTCTGAGTAATTCAGATTGAGTTTTAGTCTACTGGACTTATTTGCATTTCAAAGACCCATAAGGTGAGCTTCAGAGCCTACACTCCTAGAGGCTGGGACTTAAAGAAAACCCAACACAAACCTTCTGCAATTGTTAGGGGAAATGCTGACTCATCAGTGATGTTACACTTCTGTAACCTGCCTCGGTGTCTAATTAGGGATTTCTAAATGAAAAATAGTTCAAAATTGAGAAAGCAAGGAGAATCAGACTGACAGGATTAGCAAAGAAAAGAGCTGGATCTAAAGCGAACATTATCCTCCACATGTCCCTGAAATGCCTGACTGCAAATCAGAGAGCTGTAGGAGTCTACCTGCTTGTTGGGACCATTTATGAGAGCATAGGATTTATTATAAACTGCCATGTCTACTATATCTTTCATTACCTGATTGAATGGGTATTTTTGCTCTCAAGTGAAGATGACACAGAGCTAATACTCTGCTAACCCATATCCTGCCTTGGAGCTGATGATAAGCTGCCAAGACTTGATGAAGTGCTACAGAAATATTAAGCCTGAATTCCAGTAGCAACAAAGGAAAATGAAAGAAAAAGCCTAGAAAAGATGTTAATTTCTTTTTTTTCTTTTCATTTTTTTTTTTTTAATTTACAAAACTGAACACAATCCATCAATGAGCTTGGTTCCCTTTAGATCTCTGGTTCCATGTCCAGTCCCTGGACTGTACCAGCTTCATACAGATTCTTCAAATAGCTGCAGTGAAATAAGTTGCCTTTAGATATTGTTAATGATGGGATAGTAAACACACCCTTACTCATGCATTTTACAATTTCTGATACCTTCACTGATAAAGCAAATCAACAGTACTTGAATTTTCCAGTTTAAATATCAAATGTATCTAACTATCTGATCTCAGCGTAGTTGAGAAGCACTCATAAATTTATTCACAATAATATTTTTATAGATTGATGGTGTGGTGGAGTGTAGTAGTTAAACCCCCAATTTTGGTGCCATTAGACAAGTAGATCAACCCTGGAAACAAAGGCTCAAGGAGCTACACAGACGTTCCGTTCCTAAGCTCTCTGTTAAGATATTGACAAGATATTTTTGTCCAAATTTCTTCTGGTCATTTGGAATATCCCTGGATTATTCTAACACTGTGTTATACTAATAATGAATACTTACAAATATAAGTTATATTAATGGCTATGATATCTGCTTTGCCAGACATTTAAAACTCTGGAATGGAACTAATAAACACCCCCTCCCCCCTTTTTTTCTAATTATCTTGATTACTACAGGAATGAAACCAGTGTTGTATAATTTTCAGAATATCAAAGGACATCTTAATCTCAGCAGTATTAGACAAAGTAATAGCGTTTATAGAGCAAAAGTTCTTTGTATGAACTTCAGAAAATACAAATTTACTTTTTTACTTTTTTCAAAAAAAGTTTACCCATAGTTCACATTATACAGCCTCACTATTTTTTACTTTCATAGAATCAGAATGGTTTGGGTTGGAAGGGACCTTCAAAGATCATCCAGTCCAACCACCTAGATATATTTGGATTTGTTCTGTTTTTCTTGTTTATTTTCTACACTTTAGACTCTTTTGCCACAACAAAAAATTTGAAAGGGCATTTTGGAATAGAAAAGGAAAAATGAAAAGAGTAAAAGCATACCCTCCCCCTTATTTCAAGTTTAAAAATAAATAATTTATATTGATAAAAAATTTGACTATTTAAAAGGAGTTTTCCTTTTTACAGTTTTCATATTTAAGAACAATTAAAAACATTTTAAAATTCCAGTAAGCTGTGAAGACAAACTTGGCACATTTTTCTGTGTGTTTTTCTGAATTATATTTTGTATCTTCTTTTTTCTTCCCCCCCCCCCCCCCCCCCCTTTTTTTTCCTCCATCTACATGGCATCTGCTAATGAGAGTGCAGGCTCAGCGCTGTGTGGCACACCAACTGGGAACTGATTGAGATACTCTAAGAGAAGAGACAGGCACAAAACTGCTGGAGGAGTCTTATAGTTTAATTAAAGAATGAAACTGGAGCCAATGCTACCATTTTAAAGCACTTTGTAGAGTTTACTGACACAGTAAGTTCATCTAAATACTCATGGTTAGATTTGGCAGAAGACAAGGTAATTCACCAATCAGTAACAAGACTTCTCTTGAAAATAAAACTGACAGTGACAGATAACAATTTGGGCAACCAACTTTTCACCATTTGAGTGTAAAGAAGTCTTGAAGAGAAAGAAAAATAGTTCTTTGTGGCTCTCAACATCATAGATTTATTTACAATTTGTAATTATTGCAGTCTCAAGTCCTAAGCTTGAACAGGACTTTCAACGGAGGAAACTGAACAGGAATCAAAGATGTGTGGTAGTAAAATCATAAATATTTAAGATTTGAGAGATTTGGCTAAGAAGTTTATCCTAACTAAAAGAACATTCATTGCAACTGAAAGCTGTGATTGTTTCCAACAGCCCTTTCTGAGCTAAGGTAATACCGGCTTTGCCATTCCTGTAGGCTCCACCAAGAGCCATCTTGCTGTATTGTCACATTATTTACTGCCTGGTTCCTTGATTCCATCTTAGAATTGTGGCAGTTAGCAAGGTCCTTAAGAAGTATGGCTTTGTTAACATTGAAATTATTGGTTTTCCTCTCCTTATTAGTTTTGGTGGGTTTTGGGTTTTTTGTTTGGTTTGGTTTGTTGTTGCTTTTTTTTTTTTTTTCCCCTGAAACAACGGGTAGGCTGGATCTTTGCAATCTCTTGGGAGACATCAGGGCAGCAGAGGGGGAGATGCTGTCCAAATGTTCTCTCACTATGATCATAGTTAATAAAGCTTCTGTCCTACCTGTCCTATATTGTACTTGTGTTCTTACACACTTGGAGTTCACAGATCTCCGACATACACCAACGTATTTGTCCTGGTGTTGTTCAAGTGTATTTCCAGTTCCATTGATGTCTTCCACTTTCCAGGAACTACCTGGAGAAACCAAGCTTAATTATTTCTGTCTACACATTTCTTTTCTAAATCATGCAAACTTTTATTTAGAGTCCCACAAGTGCAGGAGGTACTTTCCAGGAGATGTTACTGTGTCCAAGAACAAGTCACAGAATACATCTGATTTCATAAAGCAACTTTTATTTGGTGTTTAAATTCTGGAATACTTAAGAAAACCTTTTTCAAGTACAAATGTATTGTTAATATTAAAGGAAAAAAAATGCTATTATATTAACATAGAAAAGACAAGTATTATGAGGAAAGTATTAATGAATGTGCTTAAAAGTCTTCTGCTTGAGTTTTTGGATTAAGTTGTTCTCATGGTGGGATTAAGAGACATACATTGAAATAAAGGGCAGGAGTATCTGATGGATATTAACAAACCCCAGACAGCTCCAGGTATGACTACCGTGCTTGCTTTGTCTAAGCCAAAGCCCTAGAAAATCAGGCTTATTGCTTCTGCCACACATGATGTCAAGGTTTATGCAGCATAAATTACTAATGATGTCATAGCCAGACTGCACAAAATACACTGACAAAACATAGTAAGAGCTCCTGCAGTGCTATGTGTAGGATGACAGAAATGTTTTATTCATATGTCTCAATCATTAACCATGTTATATTTTCATATAGGTTCAATAAAAATTTTGAGAACAGCAACACTTATTTATCTACAGGTCAGGTTATTCACCGAGAAGTCTCACCTTGGTCAAGACTGTCTTTTTTCATCGATTTATCTTTTGTAATTAATATGAGACAAAATAATTTGGGTTTTTACTTATAAAATGATAAGTGTTCCATAAATATTCAGGCATGGGATGAGTGTCTTTTAATGCACTGCATTAAAAATTCAGCATATATTTATATTTGCACAGATGATGGTTCTCTGAGAAAAATCAGAATTTTACCTATCTTCTCAAAGAAGAGAAGAGCCAAAGAAGGAACATTTTCTGAAGTTTTCTAAAAATATTTTCAATGTCATTGAGAATCCAGTTTTGAGATTTTGAGACATGTAGAGTGAAGCCCTGGCTTGGCTGAAGGAGCTTTTACTGTGGAACTCAAGGCTTCTCTTCAACACCCCTGCAAAATGGTTAGCTATGTACTATACTATAGTAAGAGCAATAACCTTTAGGTCAGTCTGCATGGAGATGTTTATGGGGAAGGAGTGAGAAAGATTAATATAGAGAATCTTTTACCTCCCAGGGTGCCAAACTGCCCCTTTACCAGCTGCAGAGTAGCTGAGAAGTGGGTGACACTATGCAAATCAGTAATCTACAGCCATGCTTGACCTTTCCTTTGTGCTTTCAGTGCTTTACTCCAATCTTGGTTAATGCACAGGGATCAGAGCTGGTGCTTCTACCAGAGCCTCTTAACGGACTTCATTCACTGTAACCATGGAAAAGCAGCCCTTGTGCCTGCGTGGGGAGCTAGAAAAAGTTGCAACAGCACTTTATATTCATAACACAGCTTGTTCGGTGCTGACCTCCCTGTGTAGACAAGCTCTTTATGAGATCATCTGCAGTTTTGATGATAATGGAGGCTTTATTTTCTTCTATTGGGCCTTAGGGTGCAAGAGTTATTGTAAATCCTCTTGCACTTGTGCATGCTATTTCTCTTTATTCCTATCCTAATTTACAATTCCTATCCCCTAGACCAAAATACCGATGTAAATAAGCTTTTTATTTTCATTTTTCAAAGTCATAACTCTACACAGTCTGACACAAAAAAACCCACACACTTTCCTTTTTTTTTTTTTTTTTTTAAGGAAAGGGTTTTTATTTTTTTTTTCAGGGGAGGAGGGGGCTTTACATAAGAAAGGTCAAATGCTCCATCTCACATTTGATTCATTTAATGGCAGGATGCTCTTTCTGGCCATCTGCTTATTGTTGAATTAATTGACAATTAATTGTCTCTTAATTGAAGCATTTGTTTCCAATTTTCAAAGATTAGCAGGGTATTAAACAAGAGAGGTCAACACAATTTAGGAGAATGCTTTAAATTTTGTGTATATAAGCTGGGAATTGTAGCTTTTATTAAACATCACTCTGGTATAATTTGTGTCATTAAAAGTGGCAATTTCAGACAATTACTGCAGCTGTTTTGAGTTTACTTGCTTGAATGATTCCTGATTCCAGGACTCAAGAAGAGCTGAACTCTCACTATTGCTTTCTACTTTTATGTCTTTTTAAATATAGAATTAAAAATATAAAATAAACCTGTAAAAATTATTACGTTTTACTGGAAAATATGACTCTTTAATAATAAACCCCAAGCATATACCAATATCTATTCATAAAGGCAGACACTAGACCTTAATTAAATGGCTTTTAAACTAAGCCAGACTTGTAAAAGAAAAGACTGATGGTGGTTGAAGCAAGACTAAAGCCCTGGCCCTGCATGAGGGCAGGTGAAATTGTCCCATATGCTCAAGGGTGATCTGTGGAGACCAGAATCCAGCACAGGGAGCACAAAGACAGAGTTAGTTATATCTGATGCAATTACACTGGGCAGATTATAAAAAGCCTTTAAACATACAGTAACTGAGCTCTGAAGCCTGTGTGGGACAATTAGATCTGAACCTCAGCACTCTACCAGCCACTGACTTTACCATGAGTTATTCAGGTGAGCCCTGGAAGTCATGTTTCACTGATTAATATTGTCAAGAATATACTCAATTGAGTCCATGTCAGCTCAGGACTGCTGATAGCCATCAGTTTAACTTTTGCTTCTGCTTTACATTCCATTAAGTAATTTAAATGCTTAGATTGAGTAAGGCTGTGGTCCCTTAATGCATCTGCTTTATTAAATGGAAATACTAGTTTTGGAGGGTATGTTTTTGAAAGAACTTTTGTGGTTTATTCTCCAGAAAGTTACATACTAAGGAAAAAAATCATGTCTTAGTTTAATTCATTCCAATCTATAGCTTTGTTAAACAGTGATTCAGCAGGTTCTGGGGAGAATTTTTTCCCTTACATCTGGGTTTTGATATTGCATCTATCTTTGTACTGAGTAATTTTAGATAAATTTTAGTAAATTTGGATTTGGAAAAGTTAAGCATGTTCCCTAATTTGATGTTACTTTATTTAACAGACCACTGTCTTCTCCCCAGATTTTGGGATGCAGACCAGAAGGGATCTGTTTTTCCCAGTATCAATGCCTAGACATCAGAAGTTGTGCATGTGAACTGATAAAAGCATTCATTTGATGACATTATATCCACTATCTAATCACAGAGAAATATCTTCCAAAGCCCAAGCTAACAGAGTTTAGGAGATCAGAAGTATCAGTGCCTGAGTAGATAATACTGATTGTTCAAAGAACACAGTATGCTCTGTCTTATTTGATAGAGAAGAAATTAAATTTGATTTTGATGTTTGCCTGCACTCAGTCTGTACAAGGATGAATGTATATTCATCTGTCACTGTGTGTGGAAACTCTATAAATTCCACCTTTATCCAGCCAAGACAGTCTTATTTCTCTTTTCTCAGACATATATAATTACGTTCAGAATAGCCACGAGGTGAACCAGGTTACATCAGATAGACTGTGATTAGCATATTTTAAAAACAGAGAAATAAGATATCAAGAAATGTAAAATGTTTTTTCATACTGCCCTTCAATCCTGTGTCACGATGTCTTGTGGCTTTTCTCTGAGCCCTGCTGATCCATGGGGCAGCCTGCAAAGGGTAGCTGTAAGACCGATGGTGTAGGATAAATGCAGTGGAAAAAAGGATCAGGTAGTTGAAGCTGCTCAGGACCATAAATTTAGCTTAAACCTGAAGAAATTAATCCAAAAGAACGGTAAGACACAGATACATTCTCTTTCTCCCTGGTTTTGCAGTTTGTCAGTAAATTGCCTCTATTGTGTGTGATAAGTGTGAAAAAGAGGATGTTCAGGTGACAGCAGGATGTCAGTGAGTATTGGGGTCTGAATCAGAGTTTGAATGGGATCACAACTCCTACTCACAGTAATTAATAGACAGCACACATTCAGAGAAAAATAAAGTGATAACCCCTGTTACAAAAGCCCAAATTCCAGACATGTTCTATAAGCCAGAAGCAAAGATAAATCTCCTGTTTACTTGGATTCAGTGTAAACCATAGAATACACCAAATCTTTCCTGACTCAGTCCATATTTAACAGCTGGGAACCTGTTCTCAGGAGATCATGCCTGCTGGCTTCAAATGATTTATTTTTTATTTACTTAAGCATGAGTGGAAAATATGGCCTGATTGCTTTTATTGAATACTGTTGTAGAGGTGTGTTACAGTAAAGATAATTTAGAGGTTCTACATCAAGGTGCTTAAAAAAAAAGTAATAACTTTGTTAATGGCACTTACACAAATTCACAGAAGCACTGAAATAGAGAATATTTTTAGTTTTAAATAATAAGCTTTGTGGAGATCCTTACCAAATGCTGTGCAGAATAATTTTGCAGAGAAACTGGAATACTTAAAGTTTAAAATGAATAGGATTGTGCAGATGAAAAATAAGGGTAATGTAAATTGGAAAATGTCGTGGTTTAAGCCCCCCACCCACGCAGTTTTACTCACTCACTCACTCACTCACTCACTCCCCCTCTCTCTTCCCCCAGTCCAGGGGGGATGGGGAGGAGAATCAAAAGAATTCAACTCACACAGGTTGAGATAAGAACAGTTTAGTAACTAAAGTATAACTAAAGTATAACACAAATCACTGCTGCTACCACTAATAATAATACAAGAGAAATACAAGGAAAGAGAATGCAACTGCTCACCAAGCCCGACCCAGCCAGTGCACCCCCCAGCAGCGAACCCCCCAATACCAAAAACCTGACCATGCCGTGCACCCCCAGTCCACCACCACCACACCCTTCCGGGTCTCTGCTCCCCATCCTCACATCCTGGACAAGACGTGCTGTGGTATGGAATAACCTCTTTGGTCAGTTTGGGTCAGGTGTCCTGTCTCTGCTTCCTCCCGGCTCCCCCTCCTCCCTGGCACAGCATGAGACTCAGAAAGTCCTTGGCCAGACCAAAGCATTAGCAAGCAGTAACTGAAAACACTGGTGTTATCAGCGCTGTTCCAAGGCCCAAAATCAAAAACACAGCACTGCACCAGCTACCAAGAAGGAGAAAAATGACTGCTGCTGCTGAACCCATGACAGAAAAGCATATATATTCTCTTTGGTTGAACAGTCATAAAAGTCCATGTTCATTTCTATATTTATTAATTTAATATGAAAATAATTTTAGACACTATACATCAAAGTTCAGGATAAGACTTCCACTGCAGAAACTTAGGTTACTGGAAAACTGAATTAACCAAATTATCAATGTTGTATATAGAATCATAGAATAGTTAGGGTTGGAAAGGACCTTAAGATCATCTAGTTCCAACCCCCCTGCCATGGGTAGGGACAACTCCCACTAAACCCATGTCACCCAAGGCGCTGTCCAGCCTGGCCTTGAACACCGCCAGGGATGGAGCATTCACAACTTCCTTGAGCAACCTGTTCCAGTGCCTCACCACCCTTACAGAAAAGAACTTCCTCATTATATCTAACCTGAACATCCTCTGTTTAAGTTTAAACCCATTTCCTCTTGTGCTGTTGCTACAGTCCCTGGTGAAGAGTCCCTCTCTGGCATCCTTGTAGGCCCCCTTCAGATATTGGAAGGCTGCTATGAGGTCTCCACATAGCCTTCTCTTCTCCAGGCTGAACAGCCCCTACTTTCTCAGCCTATCTTCATACGGGTGGTGCTCCAGCCCCCTGATTATCCTCGTGGCCCTCCTCTGGACTTGTTCCAACAGTTCCATGCTCTTTTTATGTTGACGACAATACTCCAAGTGAAGTCACACAAGAGCAGAGTAGAGGGGCAGAATCACCTCCTTGACTTGCTGGTCATGCTTCTTTTGATGCAGCCCACCATACAACTGGCTTTCTGGGCTGTGAGCTCACACTGCCACCTTGTTAAGTTTCCCATTGACCAACACCCCCAACTCCTCCGCAGGGCTGCTCTCTATCTCTTCTCTGCCCAACCTGTAGCTGTGCCTGCGATTGCTCTGACCCAGGTGTAGGACCTTGCACTTGGCATGGTTAAACTTCATAAGGTTGGCATCAGCCCACCTTACAAGCATGTCATGGCCCTCTGAATGGCATTCCTTCCCTCCAACGTATCAACTGAACCACACAGCTTGGTGTCATAAGCAAACTTGCTGAGGATGCACTCAATCCCATTGTCCATGTCACTGACAAAGATGTTGAACAAGACCTGTCCCAACACCGATCCCTGAGGGACACCACTCCTTACCCGTCTCCAACTGGACATCGAGCTATTCACCACAACTGTTTGCATGCGGCCATCCAGCCAGTTGTTTATCCACTAAGTGGTCCATCTATCAGATTGATGTCTCTCCAATTTAAAGACAAGGAGGTCATGTGGGACAGTGTTTAATGCTTTGCACAAGTCCAGGTAGATGACATCAACTGCTTTGCCCTGAAAGGAGGACGCACAAAAGCACAAAATGCAATCAGTTCTAAATAAGGTTATGGCTTTGCAATGGGGGTGCTTGAGGGTGGTTTTAGGTCCATAGGACCTTAGTACAAAAAAGTGTAAGAAAAGTAAAATAGAAAAACAGGACCTGATGATTAAGTCTAATGTTAAGGACTGCCAGTGGGTATGAATGCTGTAAACAACTCTCAAAGACCACCATCACCTTTTGTGTACCTATGGGAAACTTGTGTAACCTCATGAATATGGATGTATGCCCAGTGACTTTAAAAGGATGGCCTGTGAGGCAATATGGTGAGACAGGCTTGGAGGAGCTATCCCCCGTGTCTCAAGGCGCCGCAATAAAGAATACCTGCTTGTCAACTTGCAACTTTGTTGGCGAGTTCCTGGATTTTTCTCCGAATCAGCCCCTATCCATCTACAGTTCTGTAGCCCCATCACAGGAGCCCACCAAATTGGTCAGGCAGGATTTGCCCCAAGTGAAGCTATGCTTGCTGTCACCAAGCACCTTGTTGTTCTTCATGTGCCTTAGCATGTTTTCCAGGAGAATCTGCTCCAAGATTTTGCCAGGCACAGAGGTGATACAGACTGACTGGTCTGTATTTCCCTGGGTCATCCATTTTCCCCTTCTTGAAAATGGGGGTAACATTTCCCTTTTTGCAGTCGTCGGGAACTTCACCTGACTGCCATGATTTTTCAAATATGATGGACAGTGGCTTAGCAACTTCATTTGCAGCTCCTTCAGGACCCGTGGATGCACTTCATCAGGTCCCATGGACTTGTGTAATTTCAGGTTCCTAAGATGGTCTCAAACCAGATCCTCTCTTACAGTGGGCCTAAGTTCTTCATTCTCACAGTTCCTGTGCCTGCTTTCCAAGACTTGGGTGGTCTGGTCAGAGCATTTGCCGGTGAAGAGTAAGGCAAAGAAGTCATTAAGAACCTCAGCCGTCTCCAAATCCAGGGTAGCCAGTTCTCCTGTTAGCTTCTGGAGAAGGCCCACATTGTCCCTAGTCTGTCTTTTATTTGCAATGTACCTATAGAATCCCTTCCTGTTATCTTTCACATCCCTAGCCTAGTTTAATTCTAAGTGGGCCTTAGCTTTCCTAACCTGGTCCCTAGCTACCCAGACCACATCCCTGTATTCTTCCCCGGCTGCCTGTCCTTGCTTCCACCTTTTATAAGCCTCTTTTTTCCCTCTAGGTTTCCACAGCAACTCAACAGTTGGGAATGACTTTTCCCAATGCTTTCCAAGTAACATTCTGGTATGTCAAGAATTAGACTAGAAATAATCCATAACCACACAAAACATGACATTCTGCCAGAAATATTCGGTTCACTGTCAGGATTAGTTCAAGTGAGATAAATAGTCTTAATGAATTTCACTGGCTAACTGCAAAAATTAGTAGGTTTGTTATCCAAAACCTAAAAAATTGTTTTGCACTCCATGTCCTAAACCCCAAACAGTTGTCTATGTCATGTCATTGAAGTAACACACAAGATGAACATCAACTCTTTTAGCTTTATACTTTTATAACTTTTTTTTTTATCTGGCCTGGTGTGTTGAGGTGCTGTTGTGTCAATAGACACAGCCTGGGGAAAGCACCAAATAACTACTCTCTGATGCTTTTATGAACTATGCATTTTTGCAAGCATATCTTTGCTAAAATTGCTCTCATATTTTCTGAAATTGATATTAGTAATTTTCATCTTATTGGTGAAATTTAAGTATGAACATAATTTCTAAAGGGAATTCCTGCAGGTACTCTAAATGTTTTTAAACATCATTGTTTTCCTAACAGGTAAGGCTATTAATAAAGTCCTCATACACTTTGATCAATGAATCTCCACCACTCATTCCCTTATGTCAAGGAAATTTCTGAAGCCTATATTTTAATTCTTGCAATTTGGCAAAACTTAATCTTACATAAAATCAATGCATATCACAGCTAGTTAAATGTTGCTTCTTCCTGGTATCCCTTTGAACTGGCAAACTGTTCAGCAAGATACAGAGCCACGTGGGTTGCACTTACTTTAAATGTTCAGAATCTCATTTCATTCCTTGTTAAATTGAACAGAAAAATTTGTGAGTTTTACCCTGGATGATATTAAATAGGTGTCTTGTTCCCACTGTGAGTGAAACCCTTGCAGAAGAGAAAAATGTGGGATGTGTAATGTGCTGCCACAGTGTAAAAATTGTCTGGCTTGTATTACAAATGGTTTTATCTGTTTCAACTCCATTGAAGAGAAAAATAATTTTAAATTTTTGTGGAGTAATGTTCTAGCATATAAAATAAGTGTCAGCTCTGGACCACCAAATGTAACAAGTCTTTTAAGACATCTGTCAGTAATATTGGGGGAAAATGCTGTGTTGCCAAAAAGGACTTCAGTTTGTGTAGCATAATACTGGTGGCCTCATGTTGACAATTTTAAAGTGTCCTTGAAATTTACAAATATTATCAATGGCAAATTTCTATAGAACTGTTATATTTGGAGGCATTATATACGATATCTCATATTGAAAGCGAAATAGATACTCATCACAGAAATAAAAATTAGTTTTCGAATTACTGAAAATAATCCTAATCTGAATGTCTTGGATATGTTCGAATAACTTCAACTCCTTATTACTGTTAACGCTCTCAAACACAGACTTGGTACATCACATCATTGACACTTTGCAAGGAGTGTCTTTGCAATTTGGAAGTGGTCATGAGCCTGATCAAAGTGGGACAAAAAAGAAAAAAACCGAGAGGGGACATTAAATTGAAATGAACAGATATAGACATAATGATTAACAGATACACAGGCTTCATTTAATGAAAAAAAAAAGTATTTTTGAGGTGTTTGCATTGATGTTTAGTATCATAGCTCCATATATATTTGTAAAGCATATATCGCATACAAAATAAAACTACTGGTTAAACAGTATATTAATTGTGAAGTTAAATGCTTCAGAAATAAGAAATGCCAAGTATGCAATTGTCTGTGCAATTTTATCTTTGTTCTTTTGCATATCTACCCTGCAATCACTCAACAGGTGCTGCTGCAGAGGTAGTGACAATGGCCAGAGTGCTTACATGGGTTGTGACAGTCCCCTTGTGGTTATGGGCCCAGCAAAAACCTGGTATTGCTTCTGCTCAGTCTTTCAACAGTCCTTATTGTTGCTCTTCACAGAAATAAGTTTTACACTGTTATGAAGACTCTTCTAAGCACAGCCACAATTTTATTTTCTAATTTGAAGTGAAACCTACACTAGAAAACCAGTTAATGTTTCAGAGCTTATTCAGATTAAGAAAGAGAGGCATACCTGATAAAGTTTCTAATCTAAGAATTTCTATTAATTCCAATATCTCATGCAGTGGTGATAATATTTCTTTAGAAGTACTCTTACACCTCATTTTTCAGCTTTATACTTTTGTATTCGTCTTGTTCAGGACATGCTCAGTCTTTGGAAAGAAGTAGCAATGTGATCCTGAGATCTATAGCTCTTCTATGGATGCTCAGGTTCTGCTCTGGCAAGAATATTAAATTAGACAGAATTTTCAGGGTTCTTATATTTTTTACCACTGTTTTCTTGAAGAGTTGTAGACCCAGCAAAGCTACTGTCTGTGCTACAGGTACATAAGAGAGTGCAAAGTCAAGGCATTATATGTGCTCCAGGCCTGCAGCTGATGCACTTCTGCAAGCTCAGCCAGCCGCTTTTCTTGCTTGGTGAGCTGTTTTACAATTCCTCACATCAGCTCATCTTGGAAACAGGTGAGTATTAATGCTGGTTCAAGAAAGCAAGCCGAAGCATGCAAGACATCAGCTCATAATGCTTTAAATTCTCATGACACACTGATGAAGTAGTGCTGTCACTGTGACTTGCAGATGTGAATCAGCTGTAGGTTATGTGAGCTGTGGTGGCCAGGTAAAAGAAAAATATACTGTACGTAACATGTACTGTATAGAAATGCCCACATTACAGATTACAATTTTGCAGAGAAAGAAAGTACAAAAGCCTCCAACCATTTCCTGATGGATTCCCTGACATTATAATTGGGTTTCCACAAATATTTCAGAAAGATGTATATCTGGTATTTTATTTTGTTAATAAGAAGTGTTATCATAACTACCAGCGCCACAGTACGAAAAGCACTGTTGTAAAATAACTCATCAGGAAATAACATATATGACATAAAGATTGCATTAACAGTAAAGTTCCTTCCTTATGTTCAGCTGGTGTATCAGTTAGAGGACGTATAAGGCTTTGATTTAAATGTATAATTATTGTGTGTTTGTTTCTTTACTCTCATTATAAAGTTAAAGAAATACTACTGTCAAATTCATTTGGCTAGAGCCAAACAAGGGCAATCCCAAGAAACTAATTCTTTTTTTATCTACTGTGATTGATCTTAAACTATGATAGAGGAAGCGCTTCCATTTCCTTTATTCAGAATTAAAGGACTTTTCTATCACAGAATCACCCCTGTACTACAGCATTAACTTCATTTTTATAGCCATTAGACAGAGAAGGTAATAGGGAAGGGGAAGCATGAAATTTTTAATTGAGTCCTTTATTGGAACCTCTATTGAGAGCCAGGCAAAGGAATTTGTTGAAGGGATTCAAAGACTGTGAGAGAAGTATGTTTCTTAGATGTGTTCAATAGCTACTTTTGAAACTCTACAAAAGGAGAGCAGCCTTGCAGGTTCACTATCTGAACCAGCGAGAAGCGGAGGTGGGAGCAGAGTTTATAGTACATGTATTAAAGCTGTTTCACAGATGTCAGCCCTCTGATCATCCTCGTGGTCCTCTTCTGGACTTGCTCCAAGAACTCCATGTCTTTATGTGGAGGACACCAGAACTGTACACAATACTCCAAGTGGGAACTCACGAGAGCAGAGTAGAAGGGCAGAATCACATCCTTCAACCTGCTGGTCACGGTTCTTTTGATGCAGCCCAGGATATAGCTTCTGTGAAGCTCTTTGTTTTCATTTGTCCTCTTCCTCCTTTTTTTTTTTTTTTTTTTTTTTTTTTTGTGTGTGTGTGTGTTACTATCTGCCAGCTTCCTGGATTAATGTCCTCCTTCTTTCCTGTATGCACTGTGGTGGACACCTTTGGCCTCTGCTTGGGCCTGGAGCAAGCAGTCCAACTCCCTCTCAACTTCCCCGACATCTTTTAGCCTACTGACAGCGTCCCGCGGCTCAGCCGCTGCAGCAGGAGGACCTCCACCAGGGAGCAACGAGTGCAGCCCTGCCCATTGCGCACCCGCCCCTCAGGAGAGCAGTGCAGGCGCTCTCTACACTCCAAGCTCTGCACTGCAGCCTCCCCTCTCATCGGCTCTGTCGGATGCCGACGCTGCCACGGCAGGGGCAACCAAAGCAGAGCTCCCAGACAGAGCCCTGGCCCTGAGGCGACCTCTCGCTCCGCCGGCCGTATTTTACTCGCTCTGAGCGATGCGGTCCCCCCTGGCACCGCCCCCTGTGACTCTCAGCTCGCCTCGGCGGAGCAGCTGGCTCCTGGGCAAGGCCCGGCGAGGCCTTGAGGCTCCTTCTGTGGCTCTCGCCGTTCAGAACTGAGGCTTCTGGTCGCGGGGTTTCCCTTCGCTCCGGGGTTGAACGCGTCCTTTCTGGAGCGGCTCACCTTGGCAAATGAACTGCATATTTTTGAGTATGAATTACAGCACTTCTCCTCACAGAAACGGAGGAAACAACTAGAAATGAGGGATCTGACAGCAGCATCTTTTTTAGTATTACTTTGCCCATGGGGTTCTGACTGAGAAGAAAGCCAAGAGTGGGTTCTTGAGAACCCAATTAACAAATACAGGCTCTTTCAAGGTCATGTTAAAGCCTGATTCTGTGGCATGGTTATAATATACATATATGAATATGCTACACGTAAAATATACGTATATACTTTGGAACTTTGCAGCAGAATATATGTAACGTAAGTGAAGTTTTTTATTTTAATACAGAACAGCAAAGATTTACAACCTAGCAGCTTTATTTAACAATTTTTAAATAATGAATCTTAAAACATTTGAAAAAATTAATGGACAAAATATTTTTTTCACTGCAGTAAATAATGAGGCACTTTCTCTGGGTCTGGCTGGCTGAAAACTATTGTTTTATTTTCCTTTTTGGTTAATGTTAAGCCAAATGAATTCCCTTGTGCCACTAAGATGGAGGGCAGGGAAACATAGCTAGTGGCTTCAGCCAGCAATCTGTGTTATCCGTTTCCCAGCTGTCTGGAGCTTCGGAGTCCTTTCTGCCTGTTTTGAGTGATTAAACCCAGATTTCTCAGTGCCAGTCAACGTGCACTTCATGCACAGATAGCAAATTAAAACAATGCATGAAGCAACAAGAGGATTTGTATGCAGAAGCAGCATTACATATTTTGGCTATTTTAACCTTGGATACTGCAAGTTTGGCAAGCCAGAGTTCTCAGCATGATTCTGGTGAGACTCACCCATTGCATTGGCCCTGTGAATTTAGAAAGTTGAAGAGTCTGCTTCTAGTGTGACCCAGTTAATCCCAGCTATGAGCAGCAGTCATGGGTTGTCCTCTGCATCATGGTTTTGCATTCTTCTCTGCCTCTGTCAACAGCCGAAGAAATTCCTTGGGGGCTGGACCTACCTAGGGCTTTACTTCTCCTTTTTCTCTCTTTGTACCAAGAAGGATAGCTTCTGCCTCCTTATTGGAGATATTTGCCATTTATTAACAAATAGCTCTTTGGGCTTCTCTAAGGGTTCTTGGCGTCTTTCTCTATGCTGCTGTGACCTTGTTGTGCCTCAGAGCCGCCTTCTCTCAAAGCCTTTGGTAATTTAACTCCATGTCTTTGGGCTGGAAAGTTATCACCCAAGTGAACTGTGGTGAATGTGATACTAATATAGCAGGACTGATCTAGTCCTGTAATTTTGTAAACAACTGCATTGGTTAAAACAAGTGATTATGCATAAAAAGTGTTTGGTCTTACTAGTTAGTAAGGAAAGTACGTGGTTACTGTGGTCTTTTATTTCACTATTTTCAGGACTCCCTTTGGGAAACACATATTGGGTGAATAAGTATGCTTAAAAGGCACATAAGATGGTAGTAAATAGCATGCTGCATTTTATAAGATCATTTGTGGTTTATTCTTCCAGTATTGCTTTCTCTTTCTACACCCTAAAATTTGTCTTTTGGGGGGTCAGGGAAAGCATAAAAGCCACTTTGTGAATCTGAAAACTTCTGTGCACTCTGGGAGTAAGTTAGAGAGCAAAATGTGATGTAATTGGCTCACATACACTCAGTGAAAATTAGGGAGATCACCGTATCTCACTGTTCTGTTAATATTTGGTTAATTTCTATAGTGCTCTGGTAATGCTAGAATAGGCTGTATAATCCCTATTTCATATCTTTGTAATTAATGTCTTTTGTCTCATAAATGTCACTTCAGTAGAATATGTTACTTTTGAGAAAGAAAAGAAATAACGGTTTTGGTGCATCTTGAAAAAACTTTGTCTCAGATCTATCTCATATCCCTCTTTGATAACAAATGCAAAAGAACCGTATGAGCAAGCTATGTTGCACTTATATTACTGTTGTGCCTGCAGGGTGGGTGACTGTAATACTTTATAGTAAATTTTAGAAAAATTAACTGCTCCAATAAATTTCATGTTTTACAATGAACACACTCAATATGTTAATCTTTTATATGAGCATTATCCATAAGAAATATACATGGTGGATAGTGAAGACACCCCTGTAAGGCACTAGAGCAATTCACTTTCTATTTCAATTTAGGGTAGCCAAGCAGTTTTATTCTTTAAGTCTACTGTAAAACCTAACTAAATGAAAGGTATTAAATGCTGAATTTACAATAAGGTGTGTTTCATTAAAATGTTGCTGGAAGGTGATTCTGTTTTTTTAACTCTTAGTGTATTTCTGAAGGTATAGTATAAAGCTAGGAAATTTATACTGGCACTGAACAAGCCTTTGCACATTTATTGCTTAATTGAAGATAATTGGCCTGGCAATAGAAGTTTAGACCTTGATATTCCAAGATCATGACATATAAAGGTTAAGTATCACTTCCAGTAAAATCTTCTCAGGGAATTTAAAAGTTGCAATACAAAGTTTGGTAGGACATCTAATATTCTTGGTGTCTGCAATTTTTATATTTTTTAACTTAAGCTTAACATAGCATTTGGTTTTATTTATAACACATATACCCTGACCAAAAAATGATCATTAAATAGCTTAATGTTGCTTTAGTAACTGCATACATATTTGGCTTTTTTTTTTCTATATGGCTACTGAATTGTTAGCTATCTCTGTATAGTATAATTATTTGAAAGAGAAAAGGACAATAAGGATATTCTATGAAAACAGAAATAATCAGAAAAAAATATTATTTCCATCTGCAAATTAATATGCTAATTGGGCAAACAAGTTGTCCATCATATTTGAAAAATCATGGCAGTCAGGTGAAGTTCCCGACGACTGCAAAAAGGGAAATGTTACCCCCGTTTTCAAGAAGGGGAAAATGGATGACCCAGGGAAATACAGACCAGTCAGTCTGTATCACCTCTGTGCCTGGCAAAATCTTGGAGCAGATTCTCCTGGAAAACATGCTAAGGCACATGAAGAACAACAAGGTGCTTGGTGACAGCAAGCATAGCTTCACTTGGGGCAAATCCTGCCTGACCAATTTGGTGGGCTCCTGTGATGGGGCTACAGAACTGTAGATGGATAGGGGCAAAGCAGTTGATGTCATCTACCTGGACTTGTGCAAAGCATTAAACACTGTCCCACATGACATCCTTGTCTTTAAATTGGAGAGACATCAATCTGATAGATGGACCACTTGGTGGATAGAGAATTGGCTGGATGGCTGCATGTGAAGAGTTGTGGTCAACAGCTCGATATCCAATTGGAGACGGGTAATGAGTGTTTTCCTTCAGGGATCAGTGTTGGGACCGATCCTATTCAACATCTTTGTCAGTGACATGGACAATGGGATTGAGTGCATCCTCAGCAAGTTTGCTGATGACATTAAGCTATCTGTTTTGGTTGACATGCTGGAGGGAAGGGATGGGATCTAGAAGGACCTTGACACACTTGAGAGGTGGGCCAATGCCAGCCTCATGAAGTTCAGCCAAGCCAAGTGCAAGGTCCTACAGCTGGGTCGAAGCAATCCCAGGCACAGTTGCAGCTTGGGCAGACAAATGATTCAGAGCAGCCCTGAGGAGAAGGATTTGGGGGTGTTGGTCAATGAGAAACTGAACATGAGGCAGCAGTGTGCGCTTGCAGCCTAGAAAACCAGCTATATCCTGGTCTGCATCAAAAGAAGCATGACCAGCAGAATGAAGGATGTGATTCTGCCCCTCTACTCTGCTCTCGTGAGTTCCCACTTGGAGTATTGTGTACAGTTCTGGTGTCCTCAACATAAGACATGGAGTTCTTGGAGCAAGTCCAGAGGAAGACCATGAGGGTGATCAGGGGGCTGGAGCACCACCTGTATGAATACAGGCTGAGAAACTTAGAGCTGTTCAGCCTGGAGAAGAGAAGGCTGTGTGGAGACCTCATGGCAGCCTTCCAGTATCTGAAGGGGGCCTACAAGGATGCCAGAGAGGGACTCTTCACCAGGGACTGTAGCAACAGGACAAGGGGAAATGGGTTTAAACTTAAACAGAGGATGTTCAGGTTAGATATAATGAGGAAGTTCTTTACTGTGAGGGTGGTGAGGCACTGGAACAGTTTGCCCAAGGAAGTTGTGAATGCTCCATCCCTGGCGGTGTTCAAGGCCAGGCTGGACAGCACCTTGGGTGACATGGTCTAGTGGGAAGCGTCCCTGCCCGTGGCTGAGGAGTTGTAACTAGATGATCTTAAGATCCTTTCCAACCCTGTTTTATGATTCTATGATCCTTTGAAATAGCCACTATTCAAAATCACGACACTAATATTTTTTTTCTTTTTTTTAGAATTGCTACCTCAAAACTATATACCATAATTTAGTGACAATGCTAGTTTGATGTAATGTATATGCATATAATGCTGTGATAAACACTGTGACTGAGTTAACTCTCAGCTGGTGCTAGAATGAACTTGGTTCCTGTAGGTAAGCTGTATTAAAAACCTAACATTGTGTCTCTGAGTCATAGGTTTGCCATGGAGACACATTGGATATTCTAGTGCTATATGTGCCATCCAAAAATGATATCTATTAACTTGTGTCACATTTCTATTAGAAAACAATATTTTTAGGTATTTATGGCTAAGCTGTAAAGCATGTTCTGAGTGAAATGCAGAGACTTTCATCTTATCTAACAGGTTTGCCCTTCAGGTTTTCAGACAGAACCAATTTGTTTTATTATATTGTGTGATGTTTGCACTGCAGTTAGTAGTTACAAGCACAACATGAAAGATTGCACAGGTCGTGTAATATGGACATCTGTGCTACCTCAGATGAGGATTAATCAGGCTGCAAGTTTGCAATTAGTTTGAAGAGGTCTAAATATGTGTTAGCATCATCCCTTCATCCCCTTTTCTGTCTGTGTAAAATATCTAGGCATTTCCTACATAAGTCAGCAGTCCTGCTTTTGAGTGACCTTATAGTGAGCTGGACCAGGAGCTGATGCAACTGAAAATTAAGATAGGTTTAGGAAAGAAAAGAAAAAGGATAAGAAAGAAAATTTCTCAGCAATGTGGTTTTCAGTGCTGGCACAAGAGAGGTGCTGGAAGTATGTGGCCAAGACAAGAGAAGATCTTAAACCTTAATAAAACTGTGTGCTCAATTTTATTTTTTTGACATAGGAAGGTAAAAAATTTCATTTCAAGGAAATGGGGGGAGGCTTTGCACTATTTTCCCAATGGCATGTACTGTTCATCTTCAGTTCTCATCATGTTTTGAGCTGCCAAAGGTCATTTATAACCACATGAATAATCAGAAAATATTCTTACGCAGGTGGATGTATTCTCTGCTAATCACATTTGTACTGAAGTCAGAGGGAAAAACGGAGTAGAGAAAGTGATTTAAACAGCACACTGTTAATTAGTCCAGCATCTGATTTCAGACTTAAAACTGAACGCCCCTTATTACTGAGATGGTGTTAAACCACTGATTTTTAAATAAAAAACTTCATTGGTTCTGTGCATATATGTGGCAGTTACCGCCTTGCATATTCTCCCAGAACTCGTCTGTTTCCTTAATTATTAATAGCATTTTTTTTTCCAAACTATTTTTCTTATGGACCCCATGATGCAATTGCTTTGCGCATGGGGTCACTGCTGATTCCTGATGGGAACCTTCTCCTCTGAAGGGCAATATCTTCTGCAGGAGAAGGAAACTTGTCTTCATACCTCTGCTATGCTGTGTGCTGAGCAGCCACTTCACCCCCAGCACAATCACAAATGGTATTGCTGTAGCTCTCAGTACTTTCTGACTGACTTCGTAAGTAGTGCTTGCTGTGACACTGAGGTTTTTTAGTTGCATATATATATAAAAAAAATATATATATATTTCAATATATATATTTTATATATATATATTTCAATAAAGATAACCTTCTGGGTGAAGAAGGGTACTACTGCAACAGTGAAATCTCTAAGACTTGTACTGGGGAGACATCTATGCGATTTTATTGGTGGTATTTATAGACCTTTTGCACTACAGGAGCTGAAGAAAAAGCCTGCAGTGAATGTGAGAACTTGGACTGGCCCTTACCTGGCTAATATTGCATCTTAGCAGTGCTTTGAGAGGCTTGAAAACAGTAATACTTTATGTTTGACACAGAACAAAATTAGACATTGACTAATAATAATTTATGATAACACCTCACCTGCAGTGAGGTGTTTATCCAATCAGCTCCTGAGACAACAAAATTATGGTCTTGTCTTTTGTAAAGCTGTGATCAAGCACTTCAGTAATAAACTCTGTTTTCAGGCTTTTGTCATGGAGTACAGAGGAATATCTGGGGATATTTTGGGGTTAAACATGGTATACTGTCGAAATACCTCATCACGTATGCAACCAATTTTAAAATAGCTGAACTGGGTTGTTTTTTTTTTTGTTTGTTTTTTTTTTTTTTTTTTTTTTTTTTTACGGGAAATGCATTGAAAACTGCTCCAGGCAGGTATTTTATTTTCAAAGGTGGGTTAATACATTTAACAGACTGGGGCAATTTGAAATGCTGACCAGGGCTGCAGCACCTGTATTAGTGCAATCATCATCTTTTTTGAAAAACAAAACAAACAAAACAAAAACACCTCACAGTCGTCATGGGGAGATATTGGAATCCTTCTATAGCAGTCTCCAAACTTCCATAATGAAAAGATGCACCTTGCTGCAGAAAGTTTATCTTAAACTTAGTTTTGCAACTGACTGAAGTCATGCCCTCAGTTTTTCAGCACTATATGGGAGAAGGGTGGTGGAGAGCTCACAGAGCTCACAGACAGGTAAAGCTGATGGAAACACATACGTGGATGAGCCCTTGGTTCTAAATTGTTGGGAACTTTTTCCTTCAAGGTCAGGTGAAACTTGCTATCTGCCAGAAAGATGCAGCCCGTGCACATATGTCAAGTAACATAACTTTTATGGACTGTATCTCTCAAAATCTATGGCAGGTATAAACTTCTTCAGTTTATGCCAGTAGGAAGCACTTTATATCTTTACTCCATTAAAATAAGACTATAGAATAACCTTTCTGAGGCAAAAACTAGGGGGACAATTAAGGGGGTTTGTGTATTCTCATATTTTTACAAAGAGGAAACTTCAACCGCTCTTTGCTCCCTTTTGTGCAAAGAGGTTTTTATCTGCATGGAGGGCAGTGTCTTCACCGTAGCTAGATTGACTGAGGGAACTGATGTTGTTTATCCTGGGGAAAAGGAGGCTTAGGGGAGACTTTATTGCCCTCTACAACTACTTGAAAGCAGGTTGTAGTGAGGTGAGGGTCAGTCTCTTCTTCCAAGTAACAAGCTATGGGACGAGAGAAAATGGCCTCAAGTTGTGCCTGGGGAGGTTCACACTGGATATTAGGAAAAAATTACTTCATCAGAAGTCTTGTCAAGCATTGGAAAGGCTGCCCAGGGAAGTGTTGAAGTCATCATCTCTGGAGATATTTAAAAGGCGTGTAGATGTGGCACTGAGGGACATCTAGGGTATATAGTGATGGACGTGGCAGTTCTAAGTTAACAGTAAAGATCTTTTCCAACCTAAAAGATTCTATAAGTCTATGATTCTAAAAGTCTAGTTGAAATTACTCTGGACATGCCTGGGGTCATCCTGACCTAGCTGACAAACGATGGAGCCTTGCAAGGAGGTCATCTATGAGAAGAAAATCTGTATAAAGTTTCAGGATATACCTTACTGAGCAAATAGGAACATAAAATTTTCATTGTGACTTGAATATAACGTTATCCATGAGGAAAAAAAATATATGTAAGAAAGGTGTCTCATAATGGGAACAGCTTGGTTCCTGACACTATATCTACATGTGTGTCTGGCTGTGACTGAAGAATAACTGCCAAAGTGTCACTCTGGGACATGCTTCATATACAGATACATGAGCAGGTACTCAGGTGTCCACAGCCCTGTGGGCAGCTTGTGTTGTGCCTGCCAAGAATTTATCTCCGTCATAGGAGACAAATGGTGGGTGTGCCAAGCACAAGTTGAATAGACTTTACATCATGAAGAGCCAACAGATGGCATTTCCCTAAGAGCATGAGAACTGTGTTCTGGGATGACCATGATTCCTTTGCAGGACATGTTGGCCACTCCTGCTCCTGTTTGTGCTGTCATGGCTGAAGATGAACTTCTTAAGCCTAGTAGCTTTTAGAGCCATTTTAGAGGGGACCTGCTTTATCTTTTACAAGGATGAGTAGGAGTTGTCATTCCTCCTGAGACATGTACTTTGCCTAAACTGCAAAGGGGTCTCAGCAAAGCTCTCCTCTCCCTGTGTTTGTCAGAAATTCCTGTTTGCAAAAGACCTTTCTTGCAGTAGAGGTGTATCTTCTTCCAGTTATCATCTAAACTGTCAGAATATGCAAATAAACATGGTGATTTGGTCAGTGATGGCTGCTATCCCAGGAAAGGAAATGCTGACCAAATCTGCAGCATGTTTTGAAGCTTGCGCTTGAACGACTGCCTCTGACCTGGGAGATGGTACTCTCCTTATGGCAGCAGGGGAGCAGGCACTGGTGCCCAGTATTTTCTGCCGACCAGCTGGTCTATTCACCCTTTCTGTGCCTGTTCATGATGCTGCTTCCCACTCTAGATTTTGGATATGCTCAGTTGTTTAAGAACCTAAAACTCAAGATACATCCTGCCCCAAATCATTATAGTGCATAGGATATCCACATCTTTTCCTTTCTTGCCATTTCTGTTAAAACATCTTTTCCATGTAGCTGGACATCCAAGTAGTTAATGATACCCACCAGGCATATTAAGAACTAGCAGGTGTAGCATCTTCAGTGTACTTTTCTGGGTTATGATACTTTCACTGTATGATGTGTTCTTTAAAATCTTTAGTATTTTAGCTTTAAAATAATGTTAAAATGAAATGTTCAAAAATCTAACAGTTTTCCAAAAGACCTTGGCTTTTTTATCCTTTTTTTTTTCTTTTTCTTGGTGCAGAAGAAAATACGAAGAACCTTGGCAAATAATTAAACATTCTAATTTGAGATGATCTTTGATTAATGAAGAAGCTGCTTTTGAATGCTCTTCTCTGGCTCTAATAATTGATCTCTAATTGTCACATCTAAAGGTTATATATTGCCTTTCCTCATGATTGTGTCCTCCTAATGCCTTATAACTCGGATCCAGCTATTAGCAACGTTCATTAATTCGTCTTGAAAATGCTGTGAACTTTCCAAGTTGCAATAGTGCTTTATAACACCCAAGTTTATTTTTTTATCAGTTTTGAGTGTCTTGAGAAAATCACACCGACGGATGTCTCAAACATGGTGTGCAATTATTCAATTCTAAATTATTTTAGAATTTATATATAAACTATTTGAGGACGTTGGACAGGAGAGGTGTAGGAGGATAACCTAATTAAAAAGAATGGCACAAGTGGTTTTTGTTCTCTTATTGCAAGTAAACAGATAGTGGGTTTGCATTTAAGTGTGTGATGTCTAAGTGGTAAATGCATTTATGCAAAAAATACAAAATTATAGAATTTAGGATCTGGTGAAATGTTCATGATGATATAAAAACCGTGGACAGTTACAGAGGAATTTTACTTGGATCTCTAACAAGCCAGGACAGCTAAACATATTTGCTTAATTGCTTACCTAGTTGAGAGATGAGGCTTCTCCATAGCGTAAGTTGTTAACTCACTTCTGACATATGCTGATTTTTGACCTTTTTCTAATTTGGCCAGACAAACCCTTTTAACCTGTTGCTTGGCAGGCTTCCTTTTATATAGCTTAAAGAAAATTGGCTAAATGTCTTTGGTTTCCCTACTAGACATTAAATTATGTGCCCCAAAAGTTAGTGTGTGCCTGTGCTTTGCAACAGCATTACAGCATCAAAGGCTTGTGATTACCTAGCACATTTTCTGCATAGTTTGATATTAAAAATTGCATAAGGTATGTGCATGAGCACAGATTTTTACAAATATGTCTAATTAATACTATTTGAAAATGTTTTTACTTCATTTGCTCCTGAATTTTTCAGTCTAATTTCATTAAAGTGGAATATTTATTCATGTGCTGCTTTCCCCAATTTTGGCTTAATTGTTTCCAGTCTGTACAGCCTGGCTGTCTGGAGATGTTTATTACTGAGTAAATGTATTCTGGAAGGAGAGAGCCTGGCTAAATTGCTAGAAAGAGAAATTCTACGATCTGACCTTATCAAGATACGATCCAGAAGGTTCTTATTTTTCATTTTGACTGTGAACCATTACCAAGGGAAAAAACAATCCAAAGAAGTTAACTAATGTCTATCACAACAGTCATAGGTGCTGGGGAAAAAAAAAAAAAGCCACTGTAAACAACTTACAATCCATTCTGCAGAACTGCAGAAAAACTGTTACATATCTTGTAATGATACAAAGCTCTTTTCTTCTGGCTTTGGAAAACACAAATCTATTCCATGCAAATGCACTTGGTATTTAGGGAACCTTTTAATATACTTTAATTATATGATAACACGGAAAGAGAGTATAGCATCAAAGTATTCAATAATGCATTTTGAGTGATCTTTAGCATCTCTCCTGAGCATTTATGACTTGCTAGAGGGAAATGCACTTTTCAAAGAGCATGCGCAGTCCCTATGGAGACCTGTAACTTTCCTCAGAGCAATTCACCACAAATTGATAGGTCTGATCACAGCACAAGTGAGACAGTATGTTTAAAATGCTCTGAAAACTCTCTGAGAATACTGATAGGAGCCCTGAGACTGCTGAGTCACTGCCTGCAAAGGGGGGTTCAGGCAGAGGGTTATTTGGGGATTATAGATATTGATAGGAAGTTGGGTATTGGCAAAAGCTTCATTTAGTCCTTGGCCAGGTAGTGGTCTGATATGCCGTATAATCAATTTATTAGCAGATCAAACAAAGATAAAATCTGCATTTAGGGAGAGCTGGGAGGTTTAAATCTGGGGCCAGGGAGGGAGTGAGTGTATGGATGTCAAAAGGCTTCGCTGAGTGGCACGGGGATTTGTATTGGTTCTTCTTGAAAGAGTTTGGTA
Organism: Myiopsitta monachus; assembly: GCA_017639245.1. Lineage (NCBI taxonomy): Eukaryota > Metazoa > Chordata > Aves > Psittaciformes > Psittacidae > Myiopsitta > Myiopsitta monachus. Next base: position 53,415,256 of record CM029921.1, read on the forward strand.
TTTATCTGTAGATCCCTCAGAACCTGCAGGGTTTGTGAATAAAAGACAATGTTTTCCTCTCACCTCTGTCCTCTTGCAAGAGCAATGCTGTGCCCTGGTGGCCTTAATGCAGGAGCTTCTTGGTTTACTTGTGTTATTTGGCATTATAATATTTTCCGGGAATTTTAGCTTTGCCAAAAAGATCTACTGCTGTTTGAATGTGTGCTGTTAAACCCCCACTGGTAGAAAACTGCAAAATAAGTTTCTTATCACAGAACATGTATGAATGTATCCCCTTCCTAAGTAACTGCTGGCTTTTAATGGTGGCCTCCCGCAGGTATCACACACCAGTTTGCTGCCTCTCAAGATCTTTTATGTAGTACTGCTTCCTGTACTGCTTCAAGGCCATCCAGAGCAGTAGCATGCTATTTAAATCAGTCATCACCTGTCATTGCAGTTTCAGCTTTTAGAGAATCTGGATCCGCATGGTGCTTCTCATTAATATTTATTTATTTATTTATCTATTTATTTATTTATATACATGTTTAGTAAAAGCTTAGGTTGTTATTTTCAGACCTGTCTTGTCTTCTTTCTTCCCTCCCCGAGTCTTGCTCCAGATGGTAATTGCTGCAGGAGCTTAAAAATAAAAATGAAAGTGTGAAGTGCATTCACTTTTATGGAGCTGCAAACAGGGGGCAAGGGAAGGAGGGAAAATGCACTGGGATCGTTTATCTACCTCAGCTCACTTAATGTCCTCAGATATCAGTCAGCCTGTAGGGGTATGAAGTGCATCAGAAAAGACATGGTACACAAATATTTAAGAAAAATGAAAGCTCAGGTATTGTGGGGAGCCTCTCGATGAAGTTTTGTTATTATTATCCCATTGCATCTGGCCTGTCACTGATTTCCTCTTTCTCAGAAACTGTAACCACAGGCAGGAAATGTGCTGCAAGTAGGTGAAGAAATTGAAAATTCTCTTGTACTATGAGAGTCTGGATACACAGGGGGTCATTTGGCAGGTGAGGGCCTGTAGATGAAACAGTGGCTATATAGAAAGAGGCTGTATCTGATATCCAAACACCTTTACCTGTGTTTGAGAGGACAATGGAGAAAGAGTAATTGAGAGATTTGCTGGTAATCTATCTTCAAAGCACTTGCATTTATTTTTAAGAAGGTTATGCAAAGCATAGCAAGCAGATGCCATGAGAAAAGTGGGTGCCAGGTTCCCCGTTTTGCTTTCACCCTTGGCTGTCGTCCTACTGCTCCCTTGGGAAGGGACAGACACATTCTCCTCCTGTCCCTGGGTTTGGTAAAAACAGCTTGAAATCTCCTCAGTGTCCAAAGCAAACATTAAGACCGAGTATTTGACAAGAGTTAAAAAAAAAGAAAAAACTCTTATCCTCTAAAAAACTTTAAGATAAACAACAGTGATAAACCATTCCTTATAGAAAGAGGCTTTTGAAACATATGCATATGTGCTTTTGGCCTGGAAATGCTGGTGAGAGCATCAGAAATACAGTCGTCTTTTATTAGTGGCAGCTAACTTTGAGAGATATGAGGAAATTTCATCTATTCAAAATATGTTCTCTGGCTATTGCAGCTACCATGGAGTTATCAAAGCTGAGAGGAGTTACTGTTGCTTTTTTTTTGCATGAAAATCACTTGGCTCTGATTCCCTTATTGTCCCTTTCTGTGTGTTACAATTATTAGTGCAGTGGTGGAATGTTTCTCCCTAAATGTTACTGCAGAAAAGTAAAGAATTTATTTCTATTTTTTTTTCATAGAAACTCTACTTTAAGAATAAATTTTAAAGGAAAAATATGTTTTAGGACTCAGAAGAAAGAAATTTAAATGATAACTGAGTCAGAAGCTGAAGAAAAACTATATCAGAAGCAGGTCACATAGCAGGGAAAAATCCATCTGTATTTCAGGAGCTGTGCCTAACAGTCTAATGTAAAGGAATTAGGGAAGAATTCTTCAGACAAGCAAGAAAATTTCAGAAGGTCACTTAGGCCACCCAAAAGGCAGACAATAATTCAGCTATTAATATCTGCTCCATAAATTAAAAACAACCCACAACCCAAACAGCAAACCCTGGATCACAGTTATGGAAAGTTAACTCCATATGGTAAAGCTAAATGTATTGAGTGAGGTTTTTTCAGTCTTTACCAGAAGACCGAAAGTCAGAATTGCGCAACCAGAGTGATCAACTGCTGCAAGTAAGCCACATATGCATGTTCCCTTCAGATCTCTTCAGAAGCAAAATATAACTCTCTAGTGTTTGGGAAGGAGGAGAACAAAGTAAGTGGGAGCAGGTATAGGGCATCCTGATCAAGCAGGGTTTAAATGTGGCCTAAGGTAAAGAGTGCATTTTTTAGGCAGAGCAGAAGTGTTAGTAGGATAGAAAAGCGAAGCAATAAGAAAGCTGATTGCAGGAAGAAATCCAAAGAGTTTATGCTGTTTACCAAGTCATTGCTGCTAGGCCTGAGACCTGCACCATGCCGTCATAAGGTGTGGAAGGTACACTTTGAAAAATAGCTGTGGGGCTTGCCTGATAAATACAGGTAACCTTAGTTTTACTAAGCATCTGTGTGCTGAGCAGAGCTGTGAGCTGCAGGTGCAGTGTGTGCTGCTCAGGCACATTGTTGCCTTGCTGCTTCTTTTCAGACTCTAGAAACCACAGCATTTTTCTGCCTGAGGGTCTTCCAGGCCACCTCATCCTAGGTAAGACTTGCCTTTCTCTGATAAAGAGAATCTTTCTGGTTTTGCTCGGTCACTTTACCCTCTTGCCAGTGAGAGTGCTCTGGGCTAGCTGGGCCAAGACAAGCTTTCATGACCTGATGAACCAAGCGTCCTGGCATCCCACCTGGCATGAAGTGGCTTGCTTTAGGGCCCCGTTGGTTATTTGTTATTGTCACATATCTTGAGAAGAAGGTATGTGTTTTATCAGATTTATTTATTACAAGTTTTATTGGTGTTCCTGTGGAAAAGCTCACACAGTTTCTTTCAGTTGGGGACAATGCTCCCATGACAAGGGCTCAGACATGGTTCAGTGAGCCTAGAGCTGGCAGTGATGGATTCCAGGTGGGTGTCATAATGATTAGGGTAAAGGATGAGATAAAGCAGTATCAGCATGCTTGTGGATGTGTCTGGCAGTTAGTGGCTTAACACGGTTAAGCACTTCCTCTGAATTAGCCAGGGAAACTGCTGGTATGAGAAATGTGTTTGCCTGTCCACCCCTTAATTCCTTCTTTGTCCAATGTACCCCATACAACCCTTGCTTCCAGACATATGGAGTTCATCTTCCTAAAAATTTGCAAATCCTTTTTAAATTTTATTTTTATTTCTTTTTATTTTATCTTTTTTTTTTTCTCTAAAATGTCTGTCAAATGTCACTACCTCTCCATCGCTCTCCTAACAGCTCCTTTGAGGGTAATGGCAGGGCTGCCTTATACTGAACTTTATGCCTTCTCTCTGCCTCATCAGCCAGTACCTGCTGGGACTTTGGCTGTCTCTTGTGGCCTTACCCCCTTGTACACTGGTCTCCCTGTGGCTTGCAGTGCCTCCTCCTCACTTACCAGCCCTCTGGTTGCATCACAGCGTCACAGGAAAAAAAATGCAGACCATTAGATTAGTTCTGCAGCTAAAAAAGGCACCAAGAAGAAACCTTTTCTGATTTTTGAGCCTTGAATTTAAGGGCAATGGTTTTTGTCTTTGTTTTTCTTTCATTCCATCTGAAGAGTTAAGAAGAATAGCTGGGAAAAAGGGGTCAATATTCCTACTCTCTTGAAAGTCTATAAACATGTGGCCTTTGCAAGCTAGCCGCTTATCCTGCCAGCATTGACAATCAAAGGTAAAATTCAGGAAAATGCAGTGGAAAATTTTCACTCTACTGGTTGTGTAGTTTTATTTCCACAGGCAAAATGAAAAGTTGCAGTGCATTTCATCTTTGGTTGACCTAAATATGCAATTAAACAAGAAATAAATATCCTTTTGGGATGAGTTGGACATTGAATCCCTCTTGCCTCAGTAGCTCAAGTGCCTCAACCTCTTGCTTCTCTTTCTTAGCCCAAATTGCTAGTGATACAGTTTCCTGAGAAGCAGTCCTGTTGTCTTGCTGGTGGAGTGAACAAGACAAGTTAGTGGGAAGTACAAAAAATCATCTGACAGTGCAAAACAGGGTAACAACACTCTGGGAACTGATGGATAGAGGTTAACTTTATTTTGTGTCAATATTAAGTGCTTTGTGTGATTGTTGTCTTTTTTTTTTCCTAGCAAAGATGAAAAGTTACAGCTCAAGAGTGTAAAATATGTTGGTGCTTACTTAAAATGGAAATGCAGATAATAAGCATTACTGCGGGGGTCTGTGCATGCAGAACACCAGGATAGAGTTGTATCTCAAAATTACATTTTTAGTCCACGACTCTGACCCCTTTGCCCCATATTTCTCTATTTCTCCTTATTTGGGTTGGTTTTTTTCTTGGTTTCCCTGTCCATCACCCCCCCTGCCAACTTCAGAGGCTGAGTAGACCAAAGCTATTTTTGTTGCTTCCAGATGATTACATTCTAGCTGTGTGTAGGAATGAGTGTCATTCAAGTTTGAATTGAGGGGATTGGACTAACACATGACTGGTTTGTGATAATGTTTGTAAAGAGTAAAGAGAGATACCAGCTTTGTTCTTTAATTTCTCCTCTAATTCTTCTGTTTTCCACCCTGGTGAATCCATGTTCTGTGTAAATTCCCACCACTCCCTTTGTCATGCAGCTGTGAACATTGCTAACTTCTAGCTATTACGCTATTGATCTGCTCCTCCTCTAAAGTGAAAGATTTTGGTTTAAAACCATTTTCATTATGCGTGTATTCTAGTACCTGTATGGGAGGAGTGCCTTCTTAATTTAATCAGAGTTTTAAATTTTGTCCTGGTGTCAATGGTGGGGGGAAACCAAAAACAATAACAAAAACGTCAATACATATATACATCTGGTTTTTGGTTAACTCTCAGAGGTCGTGTTTGGTTGCTATGCGGGTCAAAGTCTGGAGTAGCAGGCACATGACTGTTTCTTCACACAACACTAAGTATTTGCACAAGAATTTCGTCATCCTTTCTCAGGACAGCTGCCATCTGCTGGGCAACGCAGTTTCACTGTGGAGGGGGAAAACCGAGTTTTGTATGTAAAATTACTTTTAACACCATAGCACTTCTTGACATGAAGGTCAATGTGTGCCTAAATTACTCTGAGTAACTGAGTTTATTATAATTCCTGTCTGTCGCATTGCCTTCCTGCAGCTGTGACACTGCTATGTAACTTATTTAATTAGACAGTTGTGTATCTGTTGTTGGGTAAGCTATGAATGTTTAGATTTTCTTTCTCTGCAATTCTGTAATTTAAACAAATTCACTGAAGTGTGTTTAACCTGAAGTAATCTAGAATGTGCGCTGCTTTGGGCTATGCTTCGTAGGAACTTTCTTCTGAAAAATTGTGCCCATAAAGAAATGTTGTCTGTGTGAAGATGGGAAGGAGAATCAGCCCTTATGTGCTGTGCGTTTCTGTGATTTTCCTTTGGTTTGTAAAGCAACTTCAATTCAGAGTGCTATTAGTGCTTTCAGTGGGTGGATTTTGACAGCGTGGACCTACACTGCAGTCTTGTATGCTTATACATGTGTGTACCACCAGTTTCCTTCCAAAGAGTTCATTTGGACACTAACCTGAAAATATCAAAGGTTTGTTGGCTGAGCTGCATTTAGCAACCTGTTAAACAGCGGTTGGAGGGCAGAAAGTGCAGGATGTTGGACATTTGACCTGATGATATTGATGCAACTTTTCAGTCAGGGATTCATTGTCAGCACCGTGCTGGGTAGAAAGACTGTAAGTAACATCTTGGAATATTTTAAGGAAATGTTTAAGGAGGGCAAGGGGACTTCACAGTTTTCTCAGCTTGTTTTTTTTAACAGACATCGATATACAATTATAAACAGAAGGGTAGATTTATAAAAATATTGTAAGTGGATCTAAAAGTAGGACAAATCAGTCTTATAATTAAGCCTAATGGACCTTCTTGTGTAACTTTGGTAAGATGGCTTGCTAATATTCACACCTTTTTTTCTGTTCAGTCAGTAAATTATGCATAAAGGACAAAACAGGATATTTGTCACATGTGTCTGACTAAGGCTCGCCTATTGTCTTTTATAGTTTTAAAATGGGAGATGAAGCAGTGAGGCTGGCATCTGCTGATAAAATATTCAGTAATGACTGTTTCCTTAATTTAAATTGCATATGGTCTTTCTGAAAATGAAAGATTGCCAACAGACATTGGTGAATTCTTTACATTGTATCAGTGTGCAGCACAGGAAAATTCTCTGGAAAAGTTAAAAGAGTAAAGCAAAAAAAAAAAAAAAAAGCTGACTTCGTCATCTATATTTATTATGTCACAAAGTGCAATGAAGTTCCAAAGAAAGGAAGAAAAAACCACCTGAATGCTTTTTTTTTTTTTTTTCCTTAGAGTGGGTGGTGAAGGCAAGTTCAGTCATTTCACTTAAAATTGTGATTATTTTTACTCTAAGTTGTCAGGGAAAAAAAAAATCCTGATAAGGAGTAGTGTATATTTGAAGCCCCAGGGCAGCCTTAGCTGCAGGGATCTTGAGATGGTCGAGTTCGAGATCCCCAGGACAGTGAGAAGGCCACACAGCAAGCTCATTGCCCTGGACTTCAAGGCAGAAGACTCTCGCCTCTCCAGGACCTTGCTCTGTAAGGTTCCATGGGATAAAACCCTGGAGGGCATGGCTGCTGGCCAATATTCAAGGATAATCTGCTCCAAGCTCAGGAGTTTTGCATCCCAACAAGAAGGAAATGGGGCAAGGACAGGAGACCTTCGTGGAGGGACAAGGAGCAGCTGAGGAAACTCAGAAGGAAAAAAGAAGCTTATAGAAAGTGGAAGTGAGGACAGGTGGCCTGGGAAGAATACAGGGATGTTTCCAGTAAACTAGGGATCAGGTTAGGAAAGCTAAGGCGCAGTTAGAATTGTGTCTGGTCAGGGATATCAAAGATATCAGCAATATCAGGAAAGGCTTCTATAGGTATGTTTCTCACAAAAGACAGATTAGAAATAATGCGGGCCCTCTCTAGAAGGAGATGGGAGAGCTGGCTACCCTGGATTTGGAGAAAGCTGAGGTTCTCATGGCTTCTTTGCTTCAGTCTTCACAGGTAAGTGCTCTAGCCAAGCCACTCAAGACTCTGGAAGGCAGATGTAGGGACTATGAGAATGAAGACCTGATGCCCGTTGTAGGAGATGTTCAGGTGCGAGAACCTAAGAACCTGAATGCACAAGTCTGTGGGACGTGATGGAATCCATCTGCAGGTCCTGAGGGAGCTGGCGATTGAAATTGCTAAGCCACTGTCCATCATATTTGAAAAACCATGGCAGTCAGGTGAAGTTCCTGACGACTGGAAAAAGGGAAATATAACCCCCGTTTTCAAGAATGGGAAAATGGAAGACCCAGGGAAGTACAGACCAGTCAGCCTTACCTCTGTGAGACTACATTTCTGGTGTTCTCAGCATAAGAAGGACATGGAACTGTTGGAACAAGTCCAGAGGAGAGCCACGAGAATGATCAGGGGGATGATAAGGGCCACAAGAACGATAAACACTTCCAATATGAAGACAGGCTGAGAAAACTGGGCTCTTCAGCCTGGAGAAGAGAAGGCTGCGTGGAGACCTCATAGCAGCCTTCCAGTACCTGAAGGGGGCCTACAAGGATACCAAAGAGGGACTCTTTATCACGGACTGTAGCGATAGGACAAGGGGAAATGGGTTTAAACGTAAGCAAGGGAAGTTCAGGTTAGATATAAGGAAGAAGTTCTTTACTGTGAGGGTGGTGAGGCCCTGGAACTGGTTGTCCAAAGAAGTGGAAAATGCTCCATCCCTGGCAGTGTTCAAGGCCAGGTTGGACAGCGCCTTGGGTGACATGGTCTAGTGGGAGGTGTCCCTGCCCTTGGCAAGGGGGTTGTAACTAGCTGTTCTTAAGGTCCTTTTCAACCCTAACCCTAAGCATTCTATAACTCTATAATTCTCAAGGTGGTAATTACATTTTAGACTGATGGGTCTGAATTTCAATTTGAAGAGGATACAGAATATAGCTTTTGGCTAAATGAAGATAATTGGATGGAATAAAGTTGTGCTCTTCTTATACAAATGTATTTCCTCTACATGTAGAAACCAACAAATGACTCATGAACTACTGTAAAATAATCTCATGCGACTTTTCTTCAGCAGTTAAAAATTCAACGTCAATCGGGAAAAAAAAAAAAGAAGGAAAAGCTAAAACCCCAAGCAATTCTGGTATTCCCTTTCTGTGAAGCCTAATTCCCATTCACAGGCAAAAGTATTTTCTTATTCTGGTCTCGGAATTGGATCTCAGGGATCTCATTCCTCAATAGGATTTTGATTGTTTTTATTTTAGTAGTTCTGTCTTATTTCATGTTTGTATTAAATCATATACCTCTGAGCACTTAATCATTTTTGGCTTCTAGATTTTTGTATTTGATATTATATTTGTTGTCAAATTTTAATATAAATAAGAATCACAGTAAATGCAAGTCATTGATCAGATGCAGCAAACTCTGGCAGTGGCAGGGAACCAAAGCTTGACCTAGAAGTTTTTGTCCATAATAGAGATACCTACTGACTTCACTGGGGTTTGGGTCAGGCCTCAAATGGAAACAGAAGCCATCTATGCTTGCCAGACAGGTCAGTGGATGACCTGGAATATGACAGTCATTAATCCACTGTAAAAACTTTGTGTCATTACTAAAAAAATGTGACTAGTAAGACTAATATTAGGATGCTGTGCTCTGCTCACATGGTGTAAGCAGAGAATCTACTGATCAGATGAGAGTGATCTGGTGTACAAAACCAAACTGTCCTTCAAGCACCCTTATAACCCATCTCCTGGTCATAAATTACAGGGCAATTAGCTGGCATTGCCTGTGTGGACCTGAGGAGATAAATATTAGAGGATCACAAACCTTCCTCATAGGCAGTGTACAGGAGAGGACATAAGTGATGGGAGTATCAACACTGCATGGTCTCTCTCTAATTAAGACAAATGTGTCATAAAGGATTTAATTAAAACAAAGAAACAAACTTGGAATATATCATCACACTGATTCTCAGAATCCCTCTTCTACAAAAAGACAAGACAAGTTAGGTTAAGTGACAATGAATGTAGTGCTTAGTTGGCTACAACCCACATAATTGTCAGTGTTCTATCCATAGCTTTCTGGATAACTATCTGTAGTATACTACTGTCTTTAAGAAAAGATAGCTGGTACTTATGGAGGTTGTGTACTTAAAAGTTTTCTTTCTTTAACAGAGACAAAAAGGTATATTCTCTGGTGTTTCTGTGCTGCATATTATGTGCTAATCTGCCCTATTTTGGCCTATATGCTGTAGTTTTTCTGTTGTACCAAAACTCTTGGGGATGTTTGAAAGGCAGGGATTCATAGAATCATAGAATAGTTAGGGTTGGAAAGGACCTTAAGATCATTTAGTTCCAACCCCCCTGCCATGGGCAGGGACACCTCCCACTAAACTATGCCATCCAAGGCTATGTCCAACCCGGCCTTGAACACCGCCAGCGATGGAGCATTATTGTCTAACTATACAGTTCTCTAAACTGGGCCAACCACCAAGCACTTCAATGAACCTCTTGACTTCCTTCTGCAACAGAACACAGCAGGCAGCACTGATGAAGTTTTGCCCTGAAGTACAGTATACATGTCATAAATTTCCTTTGCCAATAGATTTGTAAAGTCAAGCGCACCAATGCTATCTTGAACATCATGGTGTATGTCTCTGAGCAGTACAGGTACATAACTTCATTTCTTATCAAAATCAATGAGCCTGTAAATTTTGCAGTTAGCTTTGGATATCCTGTTAGAACCTATGATCTGTCATGTGTGCAGCTTGAATTCTCTCCTTCCCCAAGACAAACAGCTAAAGCACCAGGATATTTAGTATAGCTAGAAGGAAATATTAGTTAAAGGTTCTGGTCTTGAAATCTACATTTCTAATAATGTCTCTGTCTGCCGTGTGTATCCTGCCCTTGTACCTGAGCACAGCTGTACACAAATACACCCTCCTATTTTTAAGGCAGAAAAGCTGGAAGAAGCTGAAAGTTGCACAGCCTGAAAACAACTTCAGTGTAGTTTGCACCTGCTATTTGCAGGAGCACAGACTGCAGAAAGGATAATACTGTCTCTGGCTTTGAGATCTCAAAATTGTGAATGACATTTTAGCGCTTGTAACTGCTATAGGTCTGGTGGGAGAACTTAGAAGCTGCTGGTATAGCTTATAAGGGGAAGAACATTGATCTGAAAAAAAAAAAGAAAAAAAAAGGCATTTGGTGGTTACCGCAATATGTTGCTTTGGTAATACTTGAATTGATCAGTTTTACCATTCTATTCAAATACTTCACTTTTTAAAAGCTTTAAATCAAGTAAATTTTGGTCTTGAATGATGTGGCTTTAGTGGCTGTTTATCAGCCACTTATGTATATGCATACTGCAGAAGCTAAACTGTGGCATTTTTCATTCAAGGTGAAATTGAATGACCTGAAAATGGATTCATCTTCTCCTGTGCTACCAACAACCATTTTAGAACAAACTGCCTTGCGGCTAGGATGCAGTCCTGCAGACAAGAAACTTGCTTTTCACTTAGATGAAGAAGATGAGTTAAAGCATCTTCGTGAATGTTTCTGTATCCCAAAAGTCAAGGATCTTCCTCCAAGTGAGAATTATGATTAGAAAGGAAGTGGGGGGAAAGGTGGGGTTTCACATCTTTAGCATGTGTTTATCACAAATCTTTGGAAATCATTGTCACTTATGAGATAATTGAGCAATTGCAGTCATATCTGAGCACAGTATGTCCCTGGTGTTGCTAAATCAATCCATCAACTTATTCTAGCACCAAAAGCTTTATGCTCTCATTTCCTTCCTGAATAAAATACGAGGATATGGTACTTACATGGTGCTTATGCTGTCAGTCAGCTGCTTTGAACAATATAGAGACTGATTGAAAATTATAGGCAGAACCATTTCTATCTAATGGTTTGAAATGGCAATATCGCTTACAATAGTTCAGAGCAGCTGCTTCCTTCATATAATATAGTTTGGTGTTATCTATCTAGTTATAATTATTTAAGTTAATGAAAGAGACGACACATATATTAACATTTATGCCTTATTGCTGGTAGTAGAAATGATTTTTGTCTTGAGGCCAAATAGAAGACTATGCCTCAGAACAAATAATTGATCTGAGCAAATAATTCATAATAAACCCTTTTATTTTAAGATCTTTCCCACTTTCCTCATGATTGCCTGCAAGTAGATAACTGCACATTTATTCAATGTAGCCATGCAAAGTGATTCTTGAATTTTTTTCTGCTTTATTCCTGGTCTGTCAGTTGTTTCAAGGAGCCTGTGGCATGCCTGGGCATGTTATGCAGGCAAGAGGGGTTCATGGGATGGCTGGCATTATGGGAGGGAAGCATTTGCTTTGGGTTAGCACCCCCAGCTGAGCGAAAGTACAAAACATTTCCATGGGTTTTTTTGTACCTGATGCTGCTGTGTCCGCTCAAAATCACGCAGGGAAACCTGATGGGAGCACCCATTTACTGAGCCAGCATGGCTCTTCTTCTGCTTCCCAAGTCTTGTCTGGGTTTACTTTCAGGTCACGTGTCAAATACATGGGGAGCAAAAGCTGTGTGATAGCCCTGTGACAGTTTTTAATTATTTCCTTTCAACCTCCATTATTGTTTTTCAATTTCTATAATATTTCAATCCAAAGACTGCTGATGTTTTGTCGGGGTTGGTTTGTTTGCTTGTTTGTTTGTTTTTCCCTACAGTTACTATAAAGGTTAGTCCTGAGGATATGGGTATATATGTTTCAGTGAAGGTAAGCAGTCTACAAAATAGTAGCAGTTGAACAGCACACAGAACCTACCATTCATGTGTTCCCAAAACGAGGGTTTTTTTTCCTCCTCTTTTTCCCGTCTTTCTTTTCTGTGCTTTGGCTGTCATCAGGAACAGCTTCTCTGTTGAAAAACAGCAGGAGGGTAAATATATATATATTTACATTGTGTCTATACCATAGAGACACATCTCCTATGACATTTATCTGAGCACAGGAGCTAGATAACATGCTTCTGAAGATAAATGTCATTACAGATATTAGCCATCAAATATTCTTTATATATTTACATAAAACATTACAATAAGGTTTTAAAATGTAGCCTTACAAGCAGCAGATAAGAATATCCATAGGAAAAAACTGTGAGATGGTGCACATAAAAATATTTAGACAGCCGTCATAAGAATTTAATTTAGTTATCAACTTACAAACTGTCACAGCTGTTTATTTCTTGCATCAATCAAGTGGAAATCACTAGCAGACTAACTCCCTGGCAAATCTTTGAGGTTTTTCTGTGCAAGCGTGAGGGACCAGGCTCAGGTGACAAAATAAGAAAAGATGACAACAGAAGCTTTAGAGAAATGTTTGGATCTCCTCGCTTTTCTCCAAGCTGACGACAAAGTCTCTTTAATATTCTGTCATGCATTGCAGGACGGAGGTAAGAATGACTGGATGTTGGCAGTTGGGCACCAAATCACCAATCTGATTAAGGCTATGGCTTGTGCTTTGTCATCTTGTAAATGAATAGAGCATCATTTGCATTTTTTGGGAATAAAAAGATAGCCCAGTGTGAAAGTGTTGAGCTATATTTCCCTGAAGAGAATGTTAAAGGAAGTGGTTAACTGTATAAATCTGTCTTTTTGTTTGGAGGGCTTGAGATGGGGTATAGGAAGTTGTGAAAGAAGTGGTCTTTTATCCTTCAACAAAGAATAGAACATGCATATGTATAAGCAGATTTAGTCCTTCCTTTCTGGATAGTAAAGACATTGAATTTTTTCCTTTTTTTTTTTTTTACTAAATATTTCTGTATTTTTACTAAAAATAATTATAATAAATAATATAAATATATAATAAATAAATATTTATTAATATTTTAATTAAATATTTCTGAAAATAAATCTTGCTTTTCTAGAAATTGTAGAAATACTTCTTTAATGTAGACAAATGGGTATAATCAGTATGCAAACCAATGTATGCCATTAGATTCAACCAGTTTGCATGAAACTGAGTAGATGTGAAAATAATTTATAACATATTTAATCTTAATGTAAATTATTGTTAATGTATTTTTATTTTTTTTTTTAATTCAGGCTACCCTAAGGACACATTTCAATGATTATCTCCTGTTTGTTTTGCACCAGTCTTTATTTCATGAGTGGTGCTTATTTCCTATTTGACATGCAATCTTCATTGAAATATTCAATCACAGGTCCTCCAGAAATAAAAAAGGTCAATACTGTGAGAAGTAAGGGTAAAGTAATTTGGGGAAAGACAGGTGCTAGTCTTTATACAACAGATACGTTACTGTAAAGAATATCACAGTGACCAGGGAAATGGAGCACAAGAATATGCTGGTCAGAAGAAGCTGTGAAATGACAAAAATGCTGCAAAAAACAAGCTTAGTTTGGGAAGCAGTAGTGGTCCAAAATGAGTCTTTTAACGATGTTAGAGAGAGGAAACTAAACGTTATTTCACGAAAAAGAGTACAGCCCTACATAGAGTTGATAACATGAAAAAAGAATATCCAATGTAGCAGGCGTATAAGCATAAAAATACACTTTATCAAAGTTACAATACTGTATCTCTCCAACAGTGACACTGGGGAGAGGACTGTGGTGCAAGAAAAGCTAACTTTTTTATAATTCCTTACTTGTTTTAATGCTTAATTGGAGCAAAAAGAGTATTTGTGAGATTAAGCTCCAAATATTTGAGCAAAGGCCCTTCTGACTATTCTCAATGGGATAGTAGTATTGTGGTTTTTGATAGGAAAAGAGCTGTTAATAGAACCGATCTAGGAATATGGATAATATTTATGCCTCTCTGTTTTCATTCATATTAGAATAGAAATGAAAAACAGACATAGCATCTGTAAAACAGATTAGGCTGAAATTGCTCTCTGACTTACGCTTTTTAAAAGCTTCTAAAGCTTCAATTAAGGAATTACCCAAGTTGTCTATACTTCTGAAAAAAGTGTTTCTGGTGAAGTTCAGTAAGTTGGCAATTGTTAATGCAAAAGATAGTAAGAAATCTTTTCCAAGCACCCATTTTATTTTTCTGCAGTTCTAACATAAAATTTTCAGGCAGAAATGCAACCTTATTATTCATTTCTAGCATATATCTTAACATGTACATTAATTTGCTCTTTCTTCTAAGGTATATCAATTATATTTACGGAAAATACTAGTGTTAGCTTTTGGGGTATTGTAAGCATAGTTATAGATGAATGCAAATTAATTACTGCTTCTAGTAGGTCACCATCACTTGTCCCTCCAAGAATCTCTAACCTGAGAAATAATAGGAAAAGGAAATGTTTGTATTGATAGATGATGACGTGGGGTAATTAGGTTGTTCAGAATCTCACTAGAGCTAGTATTTATAAATTTCTACTGCCTTGCTTTTCTCCTAATCATTGAAAGAATTTGTCAACATAGATTTCCTCCTTCTCCTCGGGTAATGATGATGACATGAAGTGCAACCCACAATATATGCTGATAGGACAAGAACTTCTGAGATTGCCTGGAAATATTCTGTCTAATGACTACATTTTTCTAAATAGTGATTTAATCATGCAGGGAGAACTTAAGTGAAAGACACAGATTTACCTAATCTTAACTTTTGTTACATGCAAAATTCAAGTAATTTCACAACTCAGTGTAGGAATGCAATGGTGATGGAAGAAAAGTGTTCAGGAAAATGCTCCTTAGGCTTTCACCACTTGCTACAGACCTGACAAAATCAGTGCCAGAGTCTGTTTCCCAGGCAGCCCCAGGAGACCTGGGGATTTGTTGCTGCCTGAACTCATGTTAGCTCCAGAACAGGTACAAATGGACTCAGCTGAAAACTGAAGAAGGATGAGGGGAATAATTTCTTGCAAATTGTCCAGCTGTCCTCCTCCTTAGTTCCTTTTGCAGGGTCACCTGAGTGGTCTCTGTGAAGGAAGGTCAGGATGTGAAACTTCAGTTCGCATGTGAGGACCATGAAGTTCCAGGGAGATGTGGAGTGGGCAGAGCATTGGGTGGTGGCACACATGTGCATGTGGACATATACTGTCCCTCCTGTGCTCACACCGCTGTGTTACTTCTGTCATTTCCCTTCACAGCTGATCTGGGCCTGGTGAATGGAGAGGAAAGCTGCATATACTTTGCTGGGAATTCTCTTGGGCTCCAGCCAAGAAAAGTTAAAACTTACTTGGATGAAGAACTGGACAAGTGGGCTCAAACGTGAGTACACCATGGCGTATGAGAGATACTAACCCATGCTTCAAATGGGCACTTCATTTTATTTTGGGATCTGCCTTGGAAATGTTTGAATAGAAGAATAGTGTGTT
The DNA here is from genome assembly GCA_017639245.1 of Myiopsitta monachus. Lineage (NCBI taxonomy): Eukaryota > Metazoa > Chordata > Aves > Psittaciformes > Psittacidae > Myiopsitta > Myiopsitta monachus. The sequence continues at coordinate 53,430,750 of CM029921.1, forward strand.
AAAACCACTACAGCCCAGCAGTAAAACATGTTCAGTGTTTCCCTAGCACTATTTATGTCTCCTTGTAAAGGTATGAGCCATAAAACAAAGAGAAACTTCCAGCTGCTATAACCTTTGCTGTACATAGATGCTCTGCTTTGGCTCATCTGGGGGACCCGCACAGTTTAACCATCCCCACCGAATTGCCACGTGTGCTTATACACAAGAGATACAAACTCATTTGGTTGCTGCTGCTTGCTAATGAATGTGATTCAGTTTCAAACCCCATTATTTTCTAATTAGTATTTTTAACTGCATGTGATTCACCCTGCAGGCCTTGCAATGGGCAGGTCCATTGGAATAGCACCTAGTGCTGGTGGTGCTACTACCAGTGCTGGCAGGTTTTTGGCTCCTCTTAAACAGGGGCTCTGCCTGACAAGTTCATTTTATTCAGAAAGCAAACGTGTTCTCAGTAATACCTCAGAGAGGAACTGAGTGGTTTGCAACAAGCTCTGCCAAACAGACACAATGTAAGAGAGACAGTAAGACAAATAAGAGACAACTTTCAGCATTGCAGGAAAGGGGCATAGTCATTATAGGAAATGGGAAACTTTTTAATATATAGGGAGGAAAAAAAACTTTTTTTTTTAATTAATATTATACTTGATTTCCATAGAGAGTTTGTGCTTTGAGGTGCCCAGTACCTGCTTGAGCGCCTGGTGCAGGGATGGGAAAAGAAAAAGATAAATAAAAACCATGGAACTGAAGATGAGAAAGGAAAATGGCATCCAGAGGAGTGAGTGAGCTGGGAGAGAGACAAATACTTTCATGGGGTACAGTATATGTGTGAAACAGATGTGGTTTCATGGTGAGAGAGCAGAGGAAATATGGGAAGGCAAAAGAGGGAAAAACTAATTCTAACTAGGCAGCTTTGTTTCAGTAGAAATGGTCTAGATGGGGGCTTCACAATGTAAATATGTAAGCTCTGTAGCTGCTCTTTCGCTTGTTAATATATGAACACTGTGGGTTAATAAAAATGGTTTACTCTTTCCTGTTTATTACTTGTATTCTTATAAGTGAGAAGGTTGAGAATGAATATGAACTTTGGGAAGCAATTGTTCTTCCTGGTTATTCATTCAGCATGGTGCTGCAGTTTGTCCAGTCTTTTGAAAAAACTTGCAACCCTGTCCATTCCTGTCTGGTTATCCTACTTTAGCAAGAAAACAGGTGAGCTCTTTCAAAAGGTGAAAGTCAGTACTCTTAGCTGTTAATGATGTAGTTGGAGTGCAAATGTATTTCAGCTCCTTCACTCTACCTTTTCACTGGTTCACTTCCATTCTTATGTTTGTCTTTGCTACAGGAAAGGATTTTTTTTTTCTCTGTGATTAAAAAAATCAAGAGAAAAGCATAGGCATCATATTTCTCTAGAAGATCAAAAGCGCCTCCAGTAGCGGTATCTAAGTGGGACATATGGCTGAACAGGACTTCAAGCCCTCAGAGAGAGGAAGCAAATCTAGAAAGGTTGTTTGATAAAAACTACAGCTTGGCCCCAAACACCTTACCAAGAATAAGTCAGGCAATTTAAAAAAAACCAAAACCCCTAACCAAACAAAGAGACTCAAAATACAAGACAAACCCAAATTGAAATCAATGAAACCCTGGAACAAATATTCAGCTAGTTGCAGGTGCATCTAATCAACTGAGAAAGTCAGGGTAAGGTCAAACCTAATTTCAACAGAGCAAGATGGGATGCTGGGGACTCCAAAGGAACAGGTGGTTGGAGATATAGAAATGAGTACTTTTATTCCAGGTACCAAGAACAGCTTAGCAAAATCTAGTCTAAGGTAGTAGCAGTTACCAGCAGAAGCATGTTCAATGGCTTATGTGTTGGCAGTGTGGAATTTACTGCCTGTGGTTTAGATAAATAAGTAATGAAAGTCTAAGAAATTGCATGCAAATTAGGTACATCCTTCAAGTCAGCAATGATATAGATTCTGCCTTTCTTATATATTGGTTTATTGCATTTTCTGGTTTTTTGTGTCTTGAGACTCATCTGAAATAGCTACTAGTCTATTTAAGTGTTTTTCACTACTTTTAATTAATGGTAAGAGTGAAAAAGAAGAATATGCAGTAGTTGTGGTCAAGGGCAGGGAAGCTTGTAGATTCAGCTCTGTGTAGTGATGGCAATTAATTAGGGAAAGACCTGGAGAGAAAAAGGCCTTCTCATGCATTCCTTGTGTTCCTTCTTACAGTGTCACTGTCCCTTCTACTTGGGCCCAGCTTTAAATGATGGGCTATAGCTTTCTTCTCTTACATCATCTTCCCCACATATATTTTCTGGTTTGGTATTCTTAATCTATTTTTTTTTTTTAGATCTAAAAGACCAAAGTTCAAGTGACTTGCTTGATTGGAAAAAGGTCAATAGGTGCTTTGCAGTGTCCTGTTTTGCCTTTCCCCCACCGGAACTGTTTAAGTAATTAATGTATTTTATAGAATCATTATTGCATGCAAACATACTTGCTGCAGTGGGCAATATATCTTATATCTGAGTAACTCATTAAAGTGGACTATTAAACACAAGGGAGTCTGTCATAGCCAGTTGTTATGCCCTTATGCGGGGCTAGTGAGGTGATTGTGGAGTGGAGAACCTGCTGTGTGGAAATCTTGAGGATTAGAGTTGTTCAGCTGGGCAAAAATAAGACTGAAAGGAAAAATGATCTCTGTCGATGTATTAAGGGGTAAACCTTGTGGGGGGAAATGAGCCACCTATGTGAAATAACATGCCAAGCACAGTAAGTATAAACTAGGAATTAATAAATTGAGGCTAGAACAAAATATTTATATGTATGCTTTTAAGCACTGAAGCAATCTGGCAACAGGCTTCTGATGTGAATACAGTAGACAAAACCTTCAAGTCTGTGGAAGGATTTATAATATAGCATCTGAGGCAATAAAGACTGTTTTCACAGAGTCGAAAGATATCTTTGGTTCTATGTGTTGAATTAATCCTGCAAGATATAATAGCCCTGCAAACAGGAGTGCAGCTTGGTGGGGCTTGGTTATGTTCTGTTTGACAGGCCTGCTTCTGCCATTCTGCAGAGGTCATCTCTGCATTGTACCTTTCATCAGGCTGTATGTCAGAGCTGTAAATGCCTGGTTTAATACCCTGAGATTTTTAGATTTGCCTTCTATCTACTGCATCAAAAAGTTTTTTTTTCCTTTGGATATTATCTTCCTTTCTTTTGTCTGTTTCTTTGCTTGAAACTATGGTCAAACTTAAAAAGTCTATGTTGGCATATTGAATACCTTGCATCAGTTTTGGCAAAGAAGTAAGAATGAAATTTCTACTTGAACAAGATTTGGATGAGCACAGAAGATTTCTGAAGCTGGCAATTAATTTAAATCCTTTTTCTCACCACCTCTGAAACTTCGGGATCATATCAGAAAATGTGTTTCTAGCTCCCCTAGCAAGCTTTAAATCAACAACAAATAAAATGTGGCATTGTGATTCCTTGCCAAACTGAAAAAAAAAAGGAAAAGGTGGTAACTGACTAAAAATTAATTTGGACAATGAAAAACTGTCACAGTAGTTTAAGAAATAGTTCTGTTTGCATGAAGTTTTATGATCTGATGGGCTACATTTTGTATTCATTAATTTTGATACCTCGATTTAAACCTCTCTTGCTACCTAGGGTGCAGTGAAAACAAAGTGAGACATAGGCTATCTGTGTCTGACGGGAATGCCAGAAGTGCTGCAGTTGTGTCCTTAAAGATTATTACCCCCATTGCCTACCAGCGCTGAGGAGGGGTGGCATAATATACAGAGATATAAGTTCTCTGAGGCAGAGCATAGAATTTTACAACCTAAGTGTAATATGATGTATTGTGCCATCAGCAAAGTCTACAGAGTTTCAAGCGATTAAAATAGAAAAAGTGTCCAAGAATATGCGTTTAACTACCATTTTAGCTGCAATAATTTTTGTCTCTTGGCATTTATATTGGCCATCAAGAGGGAGGCAAGCTGTAAGCTGTGTTGTAATAATAATAATAACAATAATAATAGTAATATGAATAGCAAGAAATGCTGTCTCTTCCTTCACTCAATATACTTAAATTTGCATGTTTTCTTCTTAAAATAAGATATTCTCATGGCCAAAATATCATATTGGTTTTCACAATAACTTGAAAATTCATTCTGAAATTTTGTTAATTCTGTGTTCTGGTAGAATGAGCTTTCGTTAGTAAATTCCCATTAGAAGGAACTAATGGCTGAAAAATGAGAGAAAGTTAATGAAAGAGAATCCCATAGGTAGTTAGGGCTTCTTTTTCCCATCTTATTATGTTTGGTATCCTCTTTCAGAAATACAGATCCCTTTGGGCTGGCAACCACAGAAAATCTTTGTGTTTTTTTTTTTTTTTTTAATTTAGCACTCTGTATTATCCCAGGTCCCTTGGTCATTATATTACAGTTAAGAATAGGAAGGGAAATTAGCAACAAACGTCTTGCTGTTTGTGAAATATGTATGACTGTCTTTAGGGAACACAGCTGTATTATAGTCTTATAGAAGGAAGGAACTTTTAGCGCTAATCCTGCCCCTTACCACATTTTCTCTCCTACCCACCCACTGCCTTTGTTCCTCATCTATGTAATGTTCTTGTAAATGTGTGCTATTTCGTACTGTCCACTTTCTGCTATCAAAGTCTCATCAGAGAGCAATTCTAAAACCAGGAGAAACAGTCAGCTACTGCACCGTGAACTTACCCATATTAGGGTTTGGCATCCTCCTTGTCATCTGTATGGTGCTGGACTTCTTGAACATAGGGAAGTTATTTTATCTGTAAGAGCTGTTCAGTTGTACCTGTGCCCTTCTTCAGCTGCTGACCTAAGCTAATGGTATTTTGCAAGGATAAGAGGTATGAAGTGGTTAATACAAATTGTGCTTTTTGCAGCAGTTCCTCTGTTCTTTAGGAGTAGGACTGTGGTTCTTTTGGAAATATCCCTAGGAGGTGCGAATTAGACCCTAGTCAGTCGGAAAGGGTCTGACTAAGAAATGGGTCTGACTATGAAATATTCAGGTAATTTGTGAGGGAGACAGAATGAAATTCTGCCTGGGAAGGGAAAGTACAAGGTGGATAGGGAAAACCAATATTTCAAACATGAGGGACTAGCTGGTAGTGTCTCATGCACCCTCCTTTCTCATGTCTTAATCTGCCAGATGTCCTCTTATGATTCTGAGTGAACACTGTGGGCCTGATCTTCTTTAAAAGGTTTATTACTTGTTTGGTTTTCTTTTTTTTTCCCTTTTTGGGAGGAGGAGGGGGTTTTGTTTGGTTTTTTGTTTTGTTTTGTTTTGTTTTTTTCCCCTCATCACAGCTGTTAGAGCTTTTTATTTGCTGTCTACCCAGTTTTCTACTGGTTTTGACCCTGTTTTGAAACGGCTTCATACTTGGTTTGCCTCAACCCCCATGTAGCCTGGTATTTTTGACTCCGCTAGTACCCTGTGGTGCTCAGCAAATATGAAAATCATCCAGTGTGAGATGGAAACCCAGAGCAATGTCCCCTGGCTTAGCAGCACTATTACATTTCTCAATCTGCCTTCATTTGCATTTAAATCTATATGCTACATCCTGCATGTTCAAGAATCTTTACAACTTTTGATTTATATATGCATGATGGCTATTTTAGAAGTTTACTTCTCTGTCACATTTGAAGCAAAAATTAGTTCAGAGCACTTAATCCAGAGCCATATGTACATATCTGTCATTTTGGAGTAGTGATGTACTCAGGTTTAAGGTGACTGTGGGATTCACTGTAGACAGGAACAGTTTGCAGAATGAAGTTTTTCAACACTCTCTGTCAAACCCAAAAGCTTTATGGACGTTTAGATCTAGAACAATTTGGCAGGGAGAAGATAAGCAGTAAGAATTAGCAAGCAGCTCTGTTTGGGCAGGTACTTCCCTGCATGTACATTAAGTACCTGCCTGTTTATGCAGAAGGGTGAGTTCAGACCAGCAATTCAGGAGGACAGAAATTGTTTCTGTCAAGAAATACTTCCATCTGAAGTAAGATGGTATTCCAGCCTAACATCATCTGCACGATACGATGTTCAGGTAGATATGCAGGTGGAGTAACTGCAGGGTGATCTTTGCTCTGTGTGGTTTATGTGAGCTGGGGTTAGCAGGGTGCCATCCTGCACTAGGCACCACCATGTCCTCTCCTGGTGTGCCTGTTCCTGAAGTCATCTTGTACTCACACAGCAATTTCAAGGGGACTTGTGAAAAAGTTATCATCTCTAATTTTGGGGGATTTCTAGAGGAATTTTTTTGGCAAAAATAGTTTTCATGCAACCAAAAACCTGTCAGAAACCAACAAATTAATTACATTTGCTGTGAGCTTTAATGGCGTGATAAAAGTGCTGTGCTCAGCTTAGGTGAGTCTCCTCCTCCTGCCCCCTCCAAATGTAGGGTCTCCAAATAAGGTACGTTTCTTAGAACTGATCCAGAGGGAGGAGCATGTTTTCATCATTTGCCTCTTCCTTTTCAGAGGTGTTCATGGTCATTTCAATGGCCAGCGCCCGTGGGCTTTGGCAGATGAGTGCATCCTGGACCTGATGGCTGAACTGGTTGGTAGGTGTGAACTGCTGGAGAAAATCCTTCTCTGGAAAAAGAAACCAATTTGGTTTCTTTTCAGACTGAAATTCCTGAAACTCTGTAACCAGAAATTAGTTCCTTGCATTCCATTGTTTTAAAGTAGTTTTCCCGATTGCCTTGTGCATGGAGTAACACTTTACTTTAAGACTGTAAGCAATTTAAGAGATGAAAGTTTGTGATAATATATGAGCATATGCATATCATGAAACTAAATGCAGCAAAGGGGTTTCTGGAGCATCATAAACCACTTTGTCTAACACATGAAGCCCTCTCCAAGGGCACTTGGCACCATAGATTCTCAGTTGCTCTCCTTAAAGTAAACCAATGAACTTTCACCTTTGAAAAATTATTTATATCTAGACAATCTCTGCTTTTCCTCCTTTCCCCACCATTAAATCCAGTCTCATACGAGAATTGCTTATGTCAATGAAGCAGATAATTGGGGCGGGACCTGCTATTTGTAAGTTCTGATTACCCTGCTGTACCTCTTGAGGAGTCTGCAGTGCTGCAGGACCGTGTCAATAAATGCTTCCGGTTATTGTAGAAACTGAGAAGGAGCCCTGCAGACTTCTGTTGAATTCACTGGTCATGGAAGGAGTTGTGTGAGTCTGAATGCAAATTTCCTCTGTCACCTCTTACTCTTACCTGTGTGTAGTTGCTGAAATAATCTTTCACTGTAATTTCCTTCAGAGCTGTTGCTGACAGAATGGGGAAGAGAAATGATCTTGGCAGGGTGTCTCTCAGATTCTTTTTATCCCCAGTACTTAGAGCTCTTGTCAAGGCTAGGTTAGTAGATTTTAGTGAGATTTGGTCAGTATTTCAATTTAGCTGTTGAAGGCAACTGCCTATACTGACTGTCAGAACTGAATTATCATGTGTTCATTTGTGCCATCACTAAGGAAAAATATTACTGTTAAGTTGACCTACTGTACATGGGATATTGTCTCATAATTTCTCTTCCAACTATAGGCAAGTGTTTAATGACAAAGTTATGGGTTTTCTCCTTCAAGAGAAGCAAATGGGATCTGTACAACTGGAAACAGAAACATTAAGGAATGTTTCATGACAACTTTACATATTTATAAATAAAGTCACTTCCTGACTTCTTCATGAAATTTCCAAATAGCTAAAATGCTGGACATTATTGTCAGAGCAGAATAAATATAAGAAAATATTGTTGTAGTTGGTCTATCCATAATGTCAGCACTAAGATATCACAAATATGAGTGAGCGTAGACCAGGCATCACTAGACAAGTGGTGCACAAAACAATTGCTCACCAGTCACTGGCCGATGCTTAGCCCGTCTCTGAGCAGCAGCTGGCAGCTCCTGGCCAACTCCTCTCACTTTCTATACTGAGTATGACATACTGTGGTACGGAATACCCCTTTGGCTAGTTTGGGTCAGGTGTCCTGGCTGAGCTTCTTTGAGGCTTCTTGTGCCCCTCTTCACTGTCACAGTATGGGACACTGAAACGTCCTTGATTAGGCTAAGATCTACTTAACAGCAACTAAAGCATTGGTGTGTTATCAACATTATCCTCATACTAAATCCAAACCACAGACTGTACAGGCTACTAGGAAGAAAATTATCTCTATCCCAGCCAAAACCCAGACACTTTTCTTGCTTTCATTACATTCAAGGGCACGCTCAGTACTTTCATCCATTAACACAGAACATAAAAATGTGAAAATATAAAAAGATAGAGGGTATTGAAATGCTGAATACAGGTGATTTATGGATTTCTCTAGTTTGACCAATCCTTCCTGGCAAGTGGATGTTCTTGTTCTGGTAAGGTATAACTGGTAAGCTGTAGTCAGGTGGGGAAATGTAACTTGTCATGCAACTAACCTGGTGAATAGTAAGGCCTTTTTGAAATTGAAACCTTGGATTTAATTAAATGGAGGTCTGAGAATTTCTCTTATGTCTTAATAGAAAGGGGAAGTAGTCACACTAACACTACATATGTTCAAGCACCTACATTAACAAAGTAACAAGGTAAGACCATTGATGCTTTTCACATAACCAGGAGAGAAAGCCAAGATAACCTGAGGGGCAGCTTGAAGTACCTGAGTTATCATCCTTCTCTGCAACACCTTCAGTGAATGTTTGCCTCTGTTCTGTTTGCAAAATGTGGGCCCCCATGAACTCGCCACAGGATGTCGGGGCACGATAAACACTGACCTCCTGCAGGTGCTGGCATCGGTTTAGCCTGAGCTTTAGGTTGAGAGTCACTGCAGAAAGCAGAGAGTCAGGCTGGACCTTTTTTCTCTTAGCCATCTGTCGTGTAGAGGATGTCAGTTCAGTGTGTATTATAATATTTCTTTAACTAAAAGTCACATAGGCATATTCTGGGTGTAAGGAGAAGGAAAAAAGAGCTTTGCTTAAACTTCATCAAATTACATGTCAGTCTCCTTATTTTTCTTTTCCAAATTCTGTTGATGCTGGTGCTTTCTTTCTTTTTTTATTTTTTATTTTTTTTTAATCACAATGGCCAGACTACACTGACCTTATTATAATTTTATTTTAAATGAATATTTTAAGTTTTTATAAAAATTATGGCTGAGGTCACCCTACCATTAACCTAATCTTGCTTTTAAATTTTTTTACTGGGAATGTTCCATTGTGTCATTGCTTTCCTGAAAAGTAAAGGGTGTGTCATCATTATTTGGATTTTATTCTCCAGGATTTTTGGGGCTTTGTTTAATTGAACTATAAGATGTGGTTTGGATTTAAATCTGGCCCTCAGATTTGCATGCCAGCAGGGTTATATTTACATAGTATCCTCTTTTTTTTTCAGGAGTTAGATGAATGATTCTTAGAATGCAAATGAATTAATATTTCCTGAATAATGGATACATTGTAATAAATCCTGAATTTTAAAATTGTAGGAAATGATGAAAAGGCTAAGAGAAGAAATGCAGGAAAGAGATTATATTAAAATGCTTTCTTCGAATGTGGTGTTTATGATTAGGTACCGTTTACCCCCAAGGTGTAATACTGAGTATGTACGAGTTGAGTGACTTCTGAATTTCCTTTTTTAGTGATTTTTATGTAAGAGCATAAAGAAAATTTTACCCTGTTTTTTATTCAGTATTTAATATGTTATGGTGGAGGTGTAAAAATTGTCATTTCTCACTCTAAGTACTTGTAGTAGTAAGTAAAAGTTATTTGGTGGGATTTATTCAGGAATGAACTAAAGACTGTAAAAAGTCTTTCTTCGTTTAATGGTTTATAGTGCTATAACACATTGCTTATTAAGTGCAGTCACAGTTTGTTGTTCAATGAAAGTTACAGTAGTAAATACATTGTGAAATGCAAAGTCAAGGTCAGTGGAGGCCAAAGCTTTTTTCTGTGCTCACTGAGTGGCATAACGCGGTGATGGTAATCTCAGCTTCTCCTACCAGACTTTATTAAAAAGTTGCAACCTTGGCAGGATCACCTTCTGATGGAACAAAATTACTGTATGGCTGCTGCTGTACAATGAGCTTGAGCAGGTCTCCTTTGAGGGAAGACTGAATGCTGGCAGATTTGTAGTGACTTTGAATGATATGGTTTATTTGCAATAACCAAAATATTTTCAGAATTGGAGCCTTTAGCATTTTTGCAGTCATTTGACAAAATGCTTTTTACTTACTCTGGTGAGGTTTGGGCTCCCGCTGCAGCCAGAGAGGAAAAGGATGGCAGTGTCTGCCTAACACAATCATAATTGTCTCTGAAGTTGTACTTTGCAAATGCTGCTTCCTTTTATTAAAGAGGAGATTTATCAAGCAGAACATACAGGTTTTAGCCTGGCTTAGAGGTACTGTAGGCAGTTAGGAAATAAAGAAAGCAAACATAATTTTGTCTCTTGTGTGCTGGGTCTTTGAATATTGTAATAGGTTAATTGGATCGTAGAAAGATTGTTTTCTGAAATGCAGTGCAGATTATAAAGGATAACAGTGTTCCAATGACACGGATGAGGTTTCTTTTGTGGGCATGAAATTCAATAATGGAAAACTTTTAAAAAATATATAATTTATGGAAGACCAAGACTTACATGACAAATGTAGTGTCATATTTAATTTGAGATGCTAGCATGTAGCTAAAAGTGATTTGCAGATTAACCATTTGTTTTATACAGAAACAGTACAGCAGGCAGAGGATTGCTTGTGCAGAATTTCCTGTGAAAGCCACAGATTTCATGGAAGGAACAGAGGGAGAAATAAGAACCATTTCTTATGCTATCCTTTTTTTTTCAGCCTCTAGAGTTCCATAGAAATATTAAGATTGCAAATAGTACTGTTTTGAGTTGCAGTCACTCTCCCTAGCTGTCTTCTATATTTGCAGTAGAGCAGTCACAAAGTGACCTCTTCAAGCAGCATGGAGCCTGCAGATGCAAGGCTGTCAGAGGGAAGAAAAGCAAGCAAAGGAGAGGAGTTTAAATGAGGGAAAGAACTTATTTTTTCCTATGAAGAACTAGTTCTAACTATACTTCTTCCCACAAACCTGATGATGTTCCTGCTATCTGAAGGAGGGAACTTATTCACGACATCTATTTTCTTCCTGATTCATCCCCTGGACAGGCCTTCTGGAGTCACTAACAGCTATTGAGAAATCTTTCTGTCGAATACTTGGAGATTTCAGCAACACAAAAAAAATCCCTTTAATGCCTTAGTCAGAATCATTCTCAGTTTTTCCTGTGATGGCAGAAGCTGAGGCCTGCTTCGGAAGGATTTATGAATAAATTTGTCTTGATTACAGATTTTCATGTTCTTTGGCTATACTTGCTTGTAATGAGTTCAGCCCATGATTATGCCTTTTTTTCTAGGCTGGCAAGTAATAACTCCATGAACATAAGCTCTGCGATATGGTGGGAGTATCTTGGTGCTTTGGCTGCCTTTCCCCCTTGTTGGATGGGACCTTTTGTGCCCTCCAAGGCAGGGACAGGAGAAACCCAGGATTTGCCTTTCCATATCTTGTGGATCCCCTTGCCTTTTTTACCACAACGTCATGTTTTCCTTTCCTCTTTTTTGATTTCAAGGGTGTCTACTACCTTCCCCACCTGCCTACACTTGTCTCCAACCTCTTGTCTCCAACCTCTTTCTACCTTTGAACTCGACCGCTGGGGCACAAGCCCATTTTCCAGCTGAGAAAGATTCTCAGAGCACTGATTTTTGTCAAAGGTTCATTGCTGCTTTTCAACAACAGATACCAGGCAAAACAGAAGGAAAGAGGAATTGATTTTCTCCATTTGTCAGTGGTGCCCTGCATGACATGCAGTCTCTTGTTCTAACTAAACTCTTTCACCAGTGGCTGATAAGGGTCTGAGAATTTGTTACTAAATACTTTGTAATAACAATTAGTTGTTACTCCGTTAGCTCTGCCTGTGATTAGTTGTAGAAAAAAAACACCTGTTATTAGCTTCTTTGGAGGTATGGGGGTATGGCTTCTTGCTAGGTTGCTACAGTAATAATAGTCTGTTATGTTCAATAGACAAATTTTGTTTTATTTTTTTGAATTAGGTATAAGATTTAGCTTGACATTACAGTAATCAGTTAGAATAGATGATTGTCTCAATATGTTTTCTGACTTGCTTTTACAAATAAACTTATGACAATAAATAAGTCTGCAAGTCTTGCTTTATATAGTCTTCTGACCTGATTTTTGTCTGAGATATTAATGATAATAAATCCTCCAGTGTTTTTCTGGGAAATGGAAAGACGTCATTGGTTTTTGTTTTCTGTGGCTGACCTGAAAAAAGAAATATTTTCCTGCCAGTGTTGTGTAGTGAGTCATACAAGAAATCTTTTTACTTTACCATGATGACACCTTAAACATTTGTTTACTTTCCAGTCTTTAGAGAGACATTGACTGAAAACATACTTTTGCTTTCTCAACACTGTACTAGATTTCTCTGAAATTATAAAGAAAACCCCCAACTGTTTTTTTTTTTCTTTTTGTTATTTCAGGGGCCAAAAGACAGGAAGTAGCCTTAATGAATGGGCTAACTGTTAACTTGCACCTCCTGATGGTATGTCTTTGAGATGTATATTTCATGGTGTTGGCAAGTGTTCTTTTTTCCTTTCCTTGTGCATGTAAGCAAAACATTTCCTGAGGACCTCACAAAGACAGCACTGGGTCATAGCCTAACTTTTCTTAAGCCTTGGGAGTTGTGTCTTGAATGATGTTTTGTCTTGTGCAAGACCTGTTTCCACTTACTATTAAGCAAAAAAGCTGTACAGAAAAATGTTTTCAAGGACCCTGTATGGCAAGTCTGAGTTGTTCTTCATTGTGCTGCATGTCGTCCTCAGGAAGGAGATGATATTATAGAAATTTTACAAATAACATAAAATTTGATTTTCATACCAAATTTCAGTTTAAGAAACAATAGCTCAAGTGTGAGCAAGACAAAGCTGCAGTATCAGTCAAGCTTAAAATGCATTTACACGCATGTGATGGCATTTTGAGTTATGCTGGTTTATATATGCCTACAATGTGGTTTTGATTTTTATAACATAGTGACCATAAATGTAGCTTCCTTATGCACCGCCTCTGTGGCTACAGACGGCCTGTCTCGTTCTCTAGTATTTATGAAGATTTGATTCAACTTAGTGAAGGCGTGAAGCTTTTTGTGTGGTTCACACAAAAATATTTATTGCTGAGATACGCTCCTTTGTAACGTTGACCTTTGTTAAATTAAGAACCCTGAAGCAGGACAAGTACCAAGCAGTACCAAGCCAATTTACCTGGCTACTCTGCCCTGAGTCAGTATAATGCAGTCAGATTCATGCCAGACTGCTTGAGTACAAAGTCTGTGCTGAGCTGTGTGTAACCACTGCCAGCATAAACAGGAGGGCTAGTAAGTCTTCTCCTAGTCCTGTCAGCATGGTGACGATCTCAGCTTGCCCCCATGTGAGGGTCTGAGATGAAAAAACTTTCACCTTAAGGTGCTGAGATGAGATCTTTGCAGAGGCTTAGTCCTTTGGTCAGTCTTGTCTCAGAGGATGGGATGGTTTGATAACTAATGCTTTGGAGGAGGACTGGAAATCCATTTCTTTTGTATTGTTTTCTACTCTTCAGCTGTGGGTATGTCTGTGGGATGGAGCTGGGTGAAATCCCAGCTTCCCTGGATGCAGTCAATGCTTTGCCATCAATTCCTGTAAGTGCAAGTTTTCACTGCTGGATTTTTGTGGCTGTTGTTATGGATATGTGAAATGCAGTATTATGGTGTTTTCCTACTTTGATGAATGTTATCTGGACAAAGAAATATTTGTAACTTCTGGGCAGTTTTCTGTAGTCTGCATGAAAGTAAGCCAGTCTTTACTAATTTATATGCTGGGAGCGTCTCTCTTATCTCTGCTTAGGTACATTTCAACACTTTTTTTTTTCTAATTTTTAACAGCTATCTTTCTTTAAGCCTACTCCAAGACGCTATAAAATTCTTCTAGAAGACAGAGCATTTCCCTCTGACCATGTAAGAAATTAATATTTCACCATATTTGTATTATTAATAATATTTTTCCAAAGAATATCAGTAGCCTGATTTGAATATTTATTAGCTCATCTTGCCCAAGTAACATTACAATAAAAAAATCTGTCAGGAGCTTTTGAGCTCAGCATATTTTACAGATCATAGCTTTATTCCTTTTATTCAAATAAAATATGTTACAAGAGGAAAAGACTGAATGGGTACATTGATTTATTAGTCTTTTTAAAGACATTGAACAAACTACTGGCCTAAATCAACTGAAGTTGTAAATGTTTTATTAATTCTTGTTGCTGTTTTATTTTATGAAGCCAAATCAATACAAACTCACAGTATTAACACTGAGATATCCTCAGACAGAAATGGAAATGTTTGTTCTTAGCACTTTAGATTACTAGTTCAAATATAATTTTTCTGCTATAAAATAGAAGACAATAGCCTGTGCACCACAGCTTAGAGCAAATTAATGTTTGGTTTTGAGGCCTACTGCTATTTTATCATCAATACCATAAACCCATGGAAATTAATAACAAATTTGATCTCTAAGGTGTGATAAAATGACTCAAACTACTAACAGATTTATTTGTAATAAAGATGGTGGCACAGATGTGTAAACCTCAAATTACCTTCACTCTAAGTAATGTTCGTATCAATCTCACTTTGTTCCAGGCACATTTGTATGTTTGGAATCCATTTGCTTAAATTTCTATGGCACCTCAGTAATAACCTGTACAACTGCTGTCACTTCAGTTCCTGTCATGTAATTTTGAACCATTTTATACCATTATTTGTTGATTTTAATGCAATCTCCAGAGCAATTATTTATTGATAAAATCAGTGGATAGTATTTTCAAAATAGCTCGGGAATTTAGATCTCTCATTTTCTACTAGATATGCAGCAAATTGAAGACATGAGGATGGCATGGGACAGCATGTATGTGCCAGCCAAAACTCATTTGCATTGAGAGCAGTGCATATGTGACAGGCTGGGATGTAGCATGTGCTACCAAGCCAAGTAACTACCCAGGGCCCCTGGAGAGGAGATATTCAGTCTTCTCCTTGGCTGTTACGCATTCAGGCTTTACTTGCTGGCATCTGGTAAACCACATCCTCCACCATATTTCCATCCTCATTCTGAACTTATGCTGTAGAGTTTAGTTTTTGACTCTGTCCTTGTTGTCTGATGATGTGAATCAAATTCTGATCTTTTTCAAACCAAAACTATGAAGCTTTTAGTGGAGTTGGATTAGGCTTTCAAGTGTTAATTTTAGTGAAAAGCAAGGCATCTAAATTCCTTTTCTGAAGTTCTGAGGTGTTTGTCCATTTTTCTTTTAGTTCTTTTATCATATACTTTCACTAACATGCTTTGCATGGAAATCTCTTTCAGTATGCTGTTGAGTCTCAACTTCGACTTCATGGACTTGATGTTGAGAAATCCATGCTCACAATGCAGCCACGGGAGGTTGGTGAAAAATGCGTCAGTTCTGCTTGCTGTCGCAAAGGGCAGAAGCATGTTTCATATGAGTGTAGTCATATACTCTCAAATATTCCAGTATCAGCCTGTGGACGTATTAGTTTATTTCTACTAATGCTTTTAGGTAAAATTTATGAATCATGTAGTCTCTTTCTGTGTATATTTTTTTTTTGGTATTAGAGCACATTTTATTATTGTCTGATTCAACTAGTTAATTTTCCTTGAACAAAAAAGAAAAAATTATACCTTATTTTTCTGTTTGCAAAAACTGAAGGCATCCTGAGACAACTAAAAACTATAGTAGCTAATTGAGAAACACTCATGTCCTTTTAATGCTCAAAGGTAAAAGATTGCCATAACATAAACAACACTGTGTCTGTATCAGCATAGGCTAAGAAAAAGGTCTGCTTTGAGTAATGTGTTATTCAAATTAATTTGAAAGACTGCCTTCCTTTGCTTTTTAGTATTGAGAACTTTGCCACCTCACTATAAACCGATAGTGACCTTTTGCTTCTGAAATCTGAGTCATCTTGTGAGTAAAGAGCCCACTCCTGACTGCTTGATAGATCTGCAAAGATTGTTGAGATAATAACAGCTACTTTCAATTCAACAATCTTGTCTGAGCTCTTTTCAGTAACAAGTTTAATTTAATTCTAGAGTTTCACTGCTTAATTGATCCCTAGGTGGTGCTATGTTTTACATGATTCCTTGCTAGGAAGATAGGAGGAGGATGAGGCAGTAATTTTCCTAAAAAGGTCAAGAATGAGGTGCTTTTTTTTTTTTTTTTTTTTTTTTTTTAAAATTTCTCTGTATTTAATAACCCTAGGTTTGGGGGTTTTTATACTTTTGATGACGTGAGACTTATTGTTTTTAAAATAAAAATATGCAGATTTATAATAGCTTCCTGTGGGACAAAGTTTATCAAAAAAGTACAGCATGAAGCTGATAGAAAACTTTAAAGTCTTGTGGATGTCACAAATTTCAGCTGCCACGTTAAAATCATCATGTAGGCTATTTTTACCCGGACTTTTTTTTACTGTAAATTAAAACTCTCTGAAATATTAAGGTGTATGAAGCATGCTAGAATATGAAGTGAATAGATTTTGGGGTTTAACTGGTTCTTTCAGGATATGTTTGCTAATGATTTCTTTTTTTTGAGGTGACTTACTTATAGGCTACTTCATATACTTCATAGAACTACCTTTGCATATCATTACAATACTAAAGATTTGCTTTTGATCTCCTCCTGTGAGCAGCACAGCTCATGGTAAAATATAGATTATGAAGTAAGAAATGACAGTTTTATTACCGCCAAAGTTGATATAAAATGTGTGCTTTAATTTCGTTTTAGGGAGAGGAGACCCTGAGGACTGAAGATATCCTTGCTGTAATTGAGAAGGAAGGGGACTCTATTGCTGTCATTCTCTTCAGTGGGGTGCAGTACTACACGGGACAGTTTTTTGATATCCCTAGAATAACAAAGGCTGGCCAAGAAAAGGTAGGATTGTTCCAGATCCAGCCTTTTAACACCAATTTTAGAACAATTTTTCTGTGAAATATTTATAATTTCTACTTTTTCTGGAACAAAATGGAGCATGTGCAGAAACCTGTGGGGCTCTGATAAAAAGTAAAAGCAGTCTGTGCTCAGATCCTCTGGGGGTTGTGTGCTGCATGAAGAAATAGTCCTGTGAGAACAATCTTGCTGGAATGACTTAAACAATATGAAGAGATAATTCATGACTATTAACTTCTACTGGACTTCTATTGAAGGATAGAGTTTCAGGAGGTTCAGGGGAGAAGGAGGAGGAGGTAATCACAGCTCTAATCTCTCTTTAAGAGTTAGTTTGTGTTAGATTTCCATAATTTTTTTGGCAGACTTTCATTATTTTCCTCCTTTCCTGCAGCTTTGCTGCGACAGTTTTTCCCCCAGTGTGTAGGGAGGTGAACTGCCAATGGGGCCAGCAGTGTTTGGACTCAGCTGATCAGTTTTATGGAGGCAGGCACAACATAGGGCACATCAGTGTCTTAAGACTGCTGTATTTTAGTGATGACTCAGCCTTCTGAGCTTGGAGGCAGTGTGTTCTGTGGACATAGGTGAAAACTTCTTTAACCATCTCTATTGCCTTAGGAATCCAAGAGAAAATACTTTTTAATTAAGTCTTTTTATCAACAGGAGGTCACCAGACTTTCTGTAGGAGCAGTCTTTTACTGGATGTACCTTATCTCATGAAAGATTAAACCATTCAAGGATTTAGTATCACTGGATTTTGGCAAAGCAGCTAACTATTTATATTTGATGTTTTAACTTTCTGGAGGAGTTCCTAGCTCACAACAGGCTATACATTTTCTGATGCTGTAGGTTTGGCAGTGGAAATTTTTCTGGAGGTCAGGGAGTAACTTATGCTGCTGAAAACTGATGGTAAAATCTCCCCTGAGAGAGCAGAGCAGGTGTGACAGCCAGTGCAGTGCCTGTGGGATATAAAAAGGGAATGTTCTCACAAAGCAGCACCTGGCAACAAAATTGTTCCTGAACCCAGTACAAAACAAGACTGACTTCTGACATGGATGCAGAAAACCAAGGGAAAAACAGAAATGGGGGGAATCAGCTGCAGGGGCAAATGGGTCTGTGTATTAGCTCCATGCAACTCAAAAAGCACCTTCATGGTGTTTTCCTTGAGGCTCTTTCAGTATTTTGCTGACCATGAATAATCAAAAGACTATGCTAAAATATTTGAAAGGGAATGCAGGTTATTAATAGGATGATGCCACCCACTGCTCTACTCTCTCTCACTCCTGGTGGGAGCAAAGCTTTCGTTCAGCTGCCAACTCCTACATGCCTACCGTGATTTTTCCCTGAAATCTGCTGTGATGTGTCTGAAAGGTGTCTGAGAGAAAAATCTTTCTTTTCTACTGTAAATATGAACATTCTGGGAAAAGCCTATCACTTTACTGCCTAACTAAAGATGCTCTCTGGACTGTGGGACACGTGCTTGGATAAGTGGAAGTAGTGCAGTTTCACTGAAAGCAATAAACTATTCTAAAACGGCTGAGAACCTGTGTTCTGGGAGAAGAGCAGTCTCTCACAGTTTGTTACCTGGAGTGAAAGTGGGTTTGATGTTTATATTATCTGATATAAGCAGGACTTGTTGGAGAAAGCTTGAAATTTCTATAAAGCAATACAAATAATACTGTGAACTCAGGGGTATATGCTTCCACATGAATATACACAAAACCACTGCACATTTATAGAGTCTGTGTCATGTTACTGAAGAGCAGAGCAATTTCTGGCAGCATTTCAGTACCTCAGACACAGGTAGATGTCAAATGTCCCTTTCCACCTGTATGCCTGTTAGAAATGCCATAATGTTAGAAATGCCATAAAAAAAAGAGAATATTTGCCAGCTTCTTTGTGGTTAGAATATGTAGGACTGGGAAGTGGATAGGTTCATGATATATAATGGCATTAGTGTATTTAAAAAAAAAAAAGAATTCATCCTGAAGAAGTGTTTGAGTACCCATAGGGCTTGAAGAGTATGAGCCTGCCCTGTTTTTATTTTCATACTGTCAGATAGGCTCAGCTCAGTGCCCTTGTAGATTCTGCCCCCTGGGTTAAGTGATGTTTACGTGTTTATACAAACCCAGTATGTAATATACTGCTACACCACCCTTGAACATCTGCATATGGCAAATATTTACTTGAACAGCTACAAAGTCAGGGATTCATGAAGAGCTTTCTCTCTTAATGTTGATAGAGGTATTCCTGTATTCTGCTACTTCTCTTAGTCTCAGGGCTTCTGGTTACCAAAAGTCCCCAAATGCTGGATCCTCAGAAGCAATTAGCTTCTCTCCTCTTTTCCCAAGTCAGAGATGATGTTAGAGCTGCCATTGGATTAGGGGGTGGAAAAAAGCCAACACAATAACAGGAAAACTAAATCAACAAAACCCAAACCAAACAGCTGTTAAACCAGGATCATTAGCATCTGTGTAATGTGTATGGGCTCAGTTTCTCTTTGGTGGCATCCAACTAGTCCCTGTTGCCAGGTTAACAAGCTTTCAGGAAAGTAAGTGCATAGATTTAAAGACCATATCTTCTTCAAGAGCTTCTGGATCTGATGAAACCAGGATTGTCCTACATATAGTACGTTACCACAGAAAGGGTGGAAGTCCTTTCAAATGTGTGTTAAAAGAGGATAAGCCCAAGAAGTCATAGCAGAAATGCAAGGCTCTCCTTCCTGTTTGTGAATGATGCCATGCACCTGAACAGACAATAGCCTGGGGGGAGCTGACAAGCCAGAAAGTCAGAAGCGGAGAAGGCAGGGTGGAAATGTCATTTGAGAAGAGGAGGGAAAAAAAAAAAAATCTCTTGTCAGACAGTACAGCAGAGTGAAAAGTCCTACACAGATGGTCTTAATAATTCTTTTAATGTACATTTGAAATAAAATCCTGGAGTGTTGTGGCCTATCACAGCTTGTCTAGAGATTTGAGCTGCAAGCTCAGAGGTCTGGAAAATGTCCTAGGATGCTTGAGGTCAATCATTTATGAATTAAGTTGCTGATTTCCTTTTACATTTTTTAAGCCAATTTCCTAAGTTCTCTGCGTACATTATGATTCCTCCCAGACTGAAAGCTCTGCACAGACAGCTTCATTAAGTCATTAAATATTAAATGAACTAAATTAAGCTTGAAAAATTACCTCAGGCTATTTTTCCATCTTAGGTCTCTCAGATAAATCAAAATTACTATGTATTGTGCAAGAAACTCATCAGCAGGCTGAAGGGGGTGTAACAGTTTGCCTTGTTTCATTCTTCTGAGCTCACTCTAGAGAATGGAAGGGGTTGAGTCATTCTATTCTTCTACAAGTGAAGAAATGGCTGACTTTTAGGAGACTCTATCTTTCAAATACAATTTTCATTTCATAGGTTATATTGCACTTTCCACTGACTCTGTACCATATGTAAAGTATTTTAATCTCTTGAATCCCAGTAGGAAGAGCTTTAAGATCCTTCATCTTAATTTCTTTTCCTGTCTCTCTTTCTAAATGTCCCAGCTTTGCTGGTCTGAAACTGTCATTTCTCTCCCTCTCTCCAAATGTCATTGTCCATGCGGAGTTGTTACCTGCTGGTTACCAGCAGCTACCCAGACACTTTGCAGAAATGACTTTCAGATGTTAGAATAAAATGGAAGATGCAGGGGAGAGCGCATGTCCTCCTCTTTGCCCAGAGCAGATGGAAAGCTCTGGTTTCCCCTTAGTCTGGGGAAGCAACACTCCCACGCAGTCCTTGTTCTGCATGGCTTGTGCGGTGAGAGCTGTTTCAGTTTGTTTTACTTTTTCCATGCAATCTGTGTGGCTAAACATTTGCTGTTTGTGTAACTTTAGTGCCAGACACCTACCAGGGAAAGCAAGCCAGCATGACCCAACTTACAGATGATGACTTGAATGAAATGGTACAAGTGGGTGTTTCTGAGATGATGCAGGAAACCTGCCAGCAATGAACCCAGATTTTCAGGCTGTGCTTTATTAGTAAGTTAAATAGCGCCCAGTAAGATTTACCAACGAATTTCAAAGTGCTGGGGAGCAGTTAAAGAGGTTCAGGAAGATGGTGGTATGTTGTTGGCTCTCTTGTTTGAGGGCTATAAGCCCATGGTGTGGGTGCAAGGTGGTCTACTCCAGCCAGTGCCAGTGCCCAAGAAAGTTTGTGCACGTTGAGTTTACTGATGAAAGTAATACCTCTAAATGTTTAAATCCAGTTAACTGAAATTTTGAAGTTAATTCCTTAGAAGCCTACTAAAATCTTCTTGTTCTCTAGCAGATTGGCTTTAGTTTGCTGTAGCTGAACCAAGGCCATTCTATCTCTAAGAGCATTCCTATGGGCATTCAGTGCTTCTGCTTCTCTGCAATAGCTTCACCATTTCAGTTGATTTGTCTTAACTCACCTGTGTGTGTGTGTGTCCCTATGAAGACAAGCCACCAAGGATGTGAAGGCTAGGCTATTTATTGGAACTTTGATTCCAACATTTATATCATGCAACTGCTATGACAGTGAGTTTTCTTCCCATCATTTTAGAGTGACTTCTTAAGCTAAAAACTTCACCAATGCTTCCATTAGAATTAGTGTGTCACATCTTCTTAAAATGCTGCTTCATTCAAATTGTTATCTATCTTATACAGAAGATTAAATATACAAAAAAACTGATTAAATTATTTAGCTAAGGCTCCCTTTGTGCAAGAAACAGCCAAAGGTTCTTAAAATCCTTTGGTTTATTATTGGACATGAATTTTTCTGCACTCTGTGCTCTCACTCATAGTCCTGCCATGCTGCTTGCAGGCAAGCTGTTTGTATTTTAAAAGCAAAATGCAAAATAGCATTTAATTTGTAGTCCTGGCACAAAAGGCAATTTTATTTTTCTGTGCTTAAATAAATAACAAAGCTTGAAAGAACTTTTTAGTTTAAAAATACTGCCATCCAGTGGTTATTTTATGTGCAAAACTGCTACTTTTTGAGGTACATGTCTGTGGTCCTTTTATATATACATATATATATATACACATATATATATATTTACTTTTTTTTTCCCCTCAGTGCCCTCTGCAAATTGTGGTCGTGACAAAGATAACAGTTTTCAGAGAAATGACAGAATGTTTTATAATTTTTTGGGAAAAGTACAGAAATGTTTAAGGTCAATGTTTTGCATCTCACCCATTTGGATTCCCAAAAAGCAAGATCCTCACAGTTTAAATATCAGGGAGACTTTAAGTATAAGTACACAGTAGAATGTAATTGTTCATTAATATTGACATCATTATACGCATTAATATTATGCCTCTGCCTAGAGCTTGTCATACCATACAACAGTTTGAAATTGTTCTGAATACTTATTTCAAGTGATTCCACTTTTCTGCATGAGAAGAGACTTAGGAATCTAAATCACATCCAATCATCCCTGAAGACAAGCCTGCAAAACAGTTCATGGTTTCTACATGTACCTATGGTATAAAATACTTGTTTCTAGTAATAACTCAAAACAGATGGGACTTTATAGAGAACAAGCAAAGTTCTAAAGATGTTTTTTCAAAATATTTTTATAGTGATGATTATCTTGATAAATAGCATATTACTAATCTCTTTTCTGCAGGGTTGCTTTGTTGGATTTGACCTGGCTCATGCTGTTGGGAATGTAGAGCTTCATTTGCATGACTGGGGAGTAGATTTTGCATGCTGGTGCTCCTACAAGGTAAAATAGATTCACTGTTTGAGCCTATTTTCCATAATGTCACTTATGATGGGTCAGCAAACAGGTCAGATGAATGAGAACTGCACCTTAGCTGTTGATCAAGACTTGGATACATGTTTGAACCAGTCCCAGTGGGGAGGTGGAAACCGACTTTGGTAGTGGCTTTGTTAAGGGATGTCCAAAAGATAACAGTATCAATGACTGGCAAGGTCTTGTGGGTGTGGGATGCTAGTGGTGGTAAAACATCTGCTCTGAAGCACACTCTGGTACCCAGTCGCAGTATCAGGGGCATTTCTTTTATTTCTCATGCAGAGAAAGTCTTGTGGCTGTAAGCTTTTCTTAAGTAGTCCTTAAATAATAGAATACACCTGTCTAAACTTAAATAATTTCAGATGATAGAACAAGGTATCTTTAGTTCCTTTGACTTCTCTTGAGGTTAAGAACCAATAGACACAGTCAGATGAATTGTTTGATGACTTTGCTATATGTGTTTTGGCATGGGACTGTTTCAGCCATACTTCAATTTTCTAACATTTTGTCTGTTAGACTCCAACTATCATACATAACCCAAGAAAGCTATTTTTAGGACAAATCTGAGAAAATATATCTGCTTTTACGTACATCAGCACTTTGAGACAAATGCTAAGATCTCCAGTTAAAAAACACTAGAAATGTTAAAATTGGTCTGTTTTATAAAGCAGGGTGAGGAAAGTAAAGCTATACTTTACAGATAATGAGCACGAAGTGTACATGTTGATTTATTCTTTGCAGTATTTAAATTCTGGAGCAGGCGGCATTGCTGGTGCTTACATTCATGAGAAGCATTCCCAAAGTATTAAACCAGTGTAAGTATTTTTCTATACTCAAATAAAAGATGCTGTGAAGTTCAAATGGAAAAATATCTTCCCTTTGAGTTCAGATTTAAAAGCGAAAAGGTGTAAAGATTCTTAATTGCAGACTACGGGCATATGTATCTATGTGTGTATGCAGATATGTATACATATGAAGAAGAAATTTCCTGTTTCAAAAAATGTCATTGGAGTAATATTTTTTACTGACTTATTCTAGCAATGAAAAGGGTAGTACAAGCTTAGATAATTTATCTGACTTTGTTACCTCAGATGGGTTGTTTTATGTTAATTTCAGTAAATTTTGAAGTTGTTAATGTACATGTTCACATCTTAAATGCATTTCCTTCTTGAAGTCTGCTATCAGTTCTAACCTAAGTATAACCATAAATGAGAACGCTTATAATATTAAACCCAAGTAACCTAAATCATGCCTATGAGACTGTTTAATGTAAAGAGAATATTTAACATCTTCCTTTAAAAATGGATTTTTAAAAATTATTGAAGTCTTTGCCTGGTGAACAAAATCAAAGACAATTTCAACTCCATGTCTAATAGCTCTTTAATACTGGCATGTTTTCATTAAAATTGTATCCACTGGTAAAGCCAGGAAGCATTACGTAGAGATATGTGTTCTCAAAGACTGCATAATCCATGAAAAGCTGTGCTGTCAGCTGAGGTTAGTTGCATTAAACCACCCTCCCCACCCCCCCACCCCCCCACCCCCATTATTTAAAATGTTATATGACTTCACTCTACGTATGTATACGAAGAACAGCAGGATTAATGCTTCTAATGCACTGAAAAGATAAACATTTCTTTCTGGCTATAATGCTTAGAGAAATTGCTGGCCCTTACTTTTATTTTAGCTTGAAGAAAGCAAACTAAATCAGGTTTCAGAAAGAAATAATATTATAATGAAAAACTTCACTATACTATGTGCTGGTTTCAGACTGTCTAGACTCCCAGGAGATAACGAAATAATGCTGATAAGTTCTTCTTAGTCACCCATAACAGAAAACTCATTATGATGACATATGATCTGTTGTAAACTGATTAGATCCTCATAGGTGAACACTGGCAAAATATTTCAAATATCTGGATACTTCTGGAAAGGCATTGTGGATTTTGTTTGTTTGTGGGTTTGTTTGTTTTTGTTTGTTTGTTTTACCTGCTTCCATTTTTGCCAGGTGTGGGCATTGCTCCCATGTCCACATCTCTGGATCCTGGTTGTGGGGACTGGGGAGATTGCTGAGCAGTGAAACAGTGTGGCCCAGGTAGAAATCACGGAACAGCAATAGGAAATGTGAAGAAAATCTCAAGGACTCTGAGTCTTTTTGATTCCTTGATGAAATTTTGCAATTTCTGTGAGGGTACTGTAGGTAAGAGCTTAAAATTGTTATTCCTGTACCAGCTTCTTCATACACAGCCCTTAAATTGTACACTGAATCTGGATACTGAATGTCTTAAATAGTTGCCCGTATGAAGTAGGCTTTTTTAGCCTGGGGCCCAGTTAAGGATATAATTCCAAACTTCCTGCATAGACTCTTTGCATTATTTATTTTCTTCTTCCCATATTTCCTGAGATTTGATAATCATTCATCAAATTGTTTTTAGTAAATATGCATTACTTTTCTTTCTTTTACATATCAACCAGCCATTTCAGGTCTCCAAATAAGGCAGTGAGACAAAAGAGAATTTGTCTATGTCAAAGTATTCAATTTTATAACTGATTTAAATGCAGAGCAATTTGCTGTATGTTGTACAATCAAGTAGAGTGGAATTTAACTGCTCTGAATTTGCAGGTTTTATGTTGCATCTAAAAAGTCTTTGGTTGTCATCTGAATCAAGGATGACACCCAGTGGCCAGACAACTTCATTCTAAAACAGAAGCGTCAAACGCTTATGTTTCTTTGCATCTCAGCCCACACAAGTGGCTAATTAAATTCCAATCCAGCTGAAATCATTTTGTAACTTAAACTCT
The DNA here is from genome assembly GCA_017639245.1 of Myiopsitta monachus. Classification (NCBI taxonomy): domain Eukaryota; kingdom Metazoa; phylum Chordata; class Aves; order Psittaciformes; family Psittacidae; genus Myiopsitta; species Myiopsitta monachus. The sequence goes on from CM029921.1 coordinate 53,456,385, forward strand.
GAAATAAAGTTTTTAACTCATAGCCAATATTGTGCAAGTCACTTTACCTGCCTATACAGATTTCTTTAATTTATCTCATCCTTCATATTTTTATAGGTAGCTATTTTCATAGCAAACTAATGTATTGTATGCCAATATAAAAATATATGTTCTGACCTTAATCAGAGTGGCAGACCCAGGACATTTGCCGTGTGACTTTGCCTGCTACTTACTGAGTCTGGGGCAAAAAGCACTTGGGTGCTTACAGAAAATTAAACAACTCACTCCAAAATTCTAATTTCAACCCCCAAGCCCGTTACCAAAGGCATGTATTTATTTTATTTTAAATTACTTTAATTTTATGAGAATGGTCTTATGCCCAGGGTCGTCATAGTAAGAGCACTGTAAGGAAATAGGCATTCACATTGTAGATGTGCCTGGTTTCAAAAACTGGATTCCTCTCCAGTTGTTCCTCCATCCTGAGCCTGCTCCCTGGACAACAAAACACTTATTTGTTGCTGCTTTTTTTTTTTTTTAATGCAACTTCAGAAAGAGTCATTAATTTAATAGCCTTACCCCCAGGTACTGGGGACCATGCCAAAACTGCTTTGTGCTTTGAGTCTGCAGAGGTTGTGGCAGTCTAACTGCAAACTTAAACACCTCAAACCTGGTATTATTCAGTAATACTCTTCCATGTCCCAGGAGACAAAAGGAAAACACCAGTCCTGCTCTTCTTGTTAATGGATGTGCAAGCTTCCCACAAGAGTTGAAAAAGTTGGTAATTCACTAACTTGGGAAAGGATTTATGCCTAAAAGCAAGGTTTGATCCTTCTGTCTAATGCCCGGCAGATGGAGTTTATGGGCAATACAGACTTGTTTTGTGTCACTGCAAAGACCAACATTCACTCCCTGGCTAAGCTGCGTGTCATGATTTAACTCCAGCCAGCAACTAAGCCCCACGTAGCTGCTCACTCATTCCCCTGCAGTTGGATGTGAGAAAGAATAAGAAGGGTGAAAGTGTAAAAACTCATGGGTTGAGATAAAGACAGTTTATAAGGTCAATCAAAAGCCATGCATGCATAAGCGAACAAAGCAAGGAATCTTTTCACCTCTTCCCAGGGGCAGGCAGCTGATCAGCCATCTCTGAGAAAGCTGGGCTCCATTGCACATAACAGTTACCTCATACCAGCTACTATAAAGAAAATTAACTCTATCCCAGCCAAAAGCAGCACACTAAGGTTAGTTCTCTAATTCACTGTAAGGGCCATGGGTCTAAAAGTTACATGTTGTAACCATCCTAATTAACTTCTGCACCCAAGTATGTTGGATAGCCCTTTGCTAGTCCCCTTTCTTCCTAGAGCAGTAAAATTGAATCAGTCTGGCATATATGCATCCAATATATCCTTATTCTCTTATGATCTCACCTCCTTTGGAGTCTGTTTTAATACTCAAATAGCTTTTTTAATACCTGCTCTATATATCACAATGCAATATATTCCTGGCTAATTGTGCTAGAGTGATTTCTTTATGAGAAGGTTTCAGATAAAAAAAGACCTGGACAGAGCCGAGTTATGAAACTGCTTAGTCAGTGCAGACTAAGCCTGTGCCACCAAGCTTCCATAGAATGCAGTTGTGTGGGGTTTTGTCTGTTTGTTTGTTTCTGTATTTGTTTTGGTGTGTGTGGTGTCCCCCCTTCTCCTTTTTTTCTCTTCAATTCTCAATTTCTCTATTTATAAAAAGAAGGATAACTAAAATCTACCAATCAATTTAGCTATAATGAAGTATGAATGTTTGTGAGTACCTAGGGTAGTAGGTACTGAAGTCAGTTGTTCACAACAGAGTATTTTTGGTTGTAAATGTGCAGTGAGTTCAACTGTGCTGTCAACATGGCATAAGGGGCGGGAGGGGACAAGCATGCAAAGTCCTGACATAGAAGAGGAGAAAAAAGTCCTAGTCAAATCCCTGTAAGAAGTAAAGCACAATTTAAAAAGATGAAAGGGAAATAAATATATGTAAAGCAGTCAGCAGAATAATAGATAAGCCTTGGCAGAGGATTAAATGAAAATTGTACACAGTCTAGTGTTTAAAATTAAAGGATTTATCAAGACTTAACTTTAGCACGCACTAGAAGCAGGTAGAGTTTAAAAATAAAAGTTTGTGTGATGTGCAGAAATGCTATATGTGCAGAAAGCAGCCGATGTCCGAAGAGCATGTCTGCTTATAGGATAAAAAAAGTATCAAAGAACAAGAAACAAAAAAGTAACTATAACTAGTTCAAACTAGCTTTGAGAAAAACAAGGTGTCTTCCAGCACTTTCTTCACAAACATAGGTGAGATATCCATCGTTCCTCTTAGGTAATTTTCCTTTTTGGTGTCTTGATTCCAATGAAAATGCCAGATAACAAATGGTTTCCCACAACTTTTTTATAGAGTTAAGGACTGATTTTTGGTGTGTGAACTTTTACTCTGGCATGAGATAAACAAAAATATGCTATTCCAGCTCCATATATCTTCCCCTTCCCATTTTTCCCAGGTGCTTTGGGTCCCCACCCTGTTCCAGTGCAGATCCTCTCTGCCCAGTAACTGTTCTGTGAGAGGTTGCTCAACCCCCTCCAGGGCTGGTAGCTCCAGCTGAGTTTTTCTTTAGTTATTTTCTTGTTCTATGATGAGACACGGCATTATTCCTTTCTGAATTAGAGCTACCTAATCCCCAAACTAAATAACTGAAGCTTCTATGAAACTGCTTTAAATGTAGCTTTGGAGGAATGTGAGTTGGGAGCAAAGGAGAGTCATAAAAAGATTGGGTAGGTTGTTTTATATCTGTTGTATTCGATCTTGTTTAAAATGCTTCTAGGAATAACAGGCTAAGATGGTCCAATTCTCACTCAGAACTAATAGACTCAAGCGTTAGTATCTCAGCACTACCGAAAGTTTTACCAGAACAGAGCACCTTGGCCCAGCCAAGGAAGACATCTGAAGAAGCAATGTGGAGACTTCCAGGGAGCAGCACTGAACGTAGCAAGGTGGAAAGTCAGTGAGCACAAATGGAAGTGTACACACTGCTGTTTCCAGGAGGGTTTGTCATTGGTCCTAATGGACTCAAATTGTGGACTAATATATGCGTAAACTATTCGTGGAATGCAACTTGTGTCCCTGAGTATGTAAAGTATCCCATACTGAGTTAGAAATGAACTGTTTCTTTGCCAAAGAGATGGGACCAATTTAGTTCCTTGAGCTAATTTAGAAACCAAAAGTTAAAACCTCCCTTGGGAAGAGACTGTTTAGGAATCAAGGCATTGGCTAATTAGGCTTAATTGCAGTGTCTTGGGACAAGTGATTTATGAGGGCAATCTAGATCCATGATGGGCCTGAAGGGCTGTGTTCTCAGATTGAAAAATGAATGGCAAATATCCAAGAGCATTTTTTAACTTTGGAGTGAGTCTCTGGGAGGAAAAAAGAGAGAGGTTAATGTGCCCTCACATAATCTATTCCCATTGTCATTACTTCAGCTCTGTACCTTCTTTTATGTGACTCCCATGCTTGTCTCCTTGTTCTGTCAAGCATTTTCTCTCCATCTTCCTTTAAATCCTCCCTTGTAAGTAAACCGTATCTTCAAGCAATCTTGTTTCTTTTCTTGTTATAAATAGTTTCCTATTTCTTTCATCTCTGAAAGTCTTCACCCTGTTAAGATTTTAGAGGTGTTTGAGGGAGGAACTATATGTCTCCTTGTAAACCCATGGGACAACACCCGAGTAAATGTGCCATATATCAGCTCTGCATCATCTATAGGATAGGTGGAGTGAGTATGAAAATAATGTGTGTTTTCATTCCCTGTGTGCACTCCCATGCTACCTAGACACTCTTAGTTTTGAAAAGTCAAACCTTAAAATTAAGTATGTAGAAAAACAGTGACATGGTTCCTGTAAAATTTCTCAAATATAAAGTAGTGTTTTTAAAAAGCATGGTGCTGGACTGATTGCTGCTTTTCATTTATAGCATGGGTTAGAGATATTTTGGGGACAGATTTGGGGATTTTATATATATTTAAATCTTTGCTGGACAACTTGTTCTTCCTTTTGTCCAAAACCCCACCAACAATATGCAGAAATGTCATTCAAAACATAATGCTTGTCACAGAAGTTTTTATTTTTTATTTTTAATAGTTTTTCTTTTAAGGTGGAGGCTGGTCAAATTCTTGCAGTAAGGTTTAATGATATTCATTCTTCAGTAATTATTCACTAGATTAATGAGTTTACATATTACTTCTGATTAGAATCAAATTTCTGATGTGTGTCTTCGGCAACACACTGATGGGGCATACACCATTTAGTCTTCTCTGCCATGGCCCTTTTCCAATCCCAGCCTTAGAAATGAGAGGGACATGGCTGTGTTGCTTGAGGATGTAGTTTTCCGTCTGCCACCCCTGCTTTTCTTGTCATATGGTGTAAGACACAATTGTTTGAACGCATGAAAGGAGTGCAACAGGCTTAGACTGATGGAAAGGTGAATGTAGCCTGGGGGCAATTCTTGTATCCCCTTTAACTAGCAAGGAAGAGATCCTGGGGCTCTCCTCAGAGCCTGTATGGTTGCTATGACTTTCCCCCCACACACTTCAAAGGACACGTGGTGTTAACTGCCTTCCCTTTGCGTCTCTGTTCTTCACCTTGAGACAGGCAGTTTTGAAAGCACTTTGCTGTGTCTTGATTTCTCCCAGTGAAAGAAGGCAGTGAGTTAGTTTCCTTCTTCTGAATGAACTTGCAGAGATGCAATGCTCAAGCTGATGTCACACACCTCTAGCAAAACGGAAAGAACACATTCTTTGTCTAATATTTTAATAGGTCACAAAGAGAGACATTATCTTTCCTCTTACGCTTATGTCTTAATCTGGACATTTCTGTATCTACCTAACAGAACCTTTCTTTCATAAGGGGGGAAATTATTATTTTCAACAAAAGCCATCAAGTAAATCTTCTGCTGTTTCCACAAAGAGCTTGCCTGCTTCTGTGCAGAAATGTGCTGGAACTAATGCAATTTTGCATTTGAGATTTCCTACTATATGTTGACTCACTTTTACTATTTGATAATTTTTTCGCTTTTCCTACTCTAGATTCCCACTTTTCTTACTTTCTATGAATCAAATCAAATCTAGGGTGGGTTGCTTCATGTTTCAGGTAAAAAGCAGGGGTGATAATCCTTACATGAGCTAATAAGGATTCTAGTATGACAAAGTCTTGCATTAATATTGTGATTACTGTATTAAAAACCAACAAAGATCCAAGGAAAAGCAACTTCCCAGATCTTAAAAATTTGATATTATAGTTGAGTCAGATACATATATTATTTAGAAATCTATCTGGATATTATCCCCTCAAAGATTCATTCAAGGGATTGAAGAAACTGTATAGTTCAGTAAATGCATCACAGTAATCAAAACTATTCAAGTCTCCTTCATGTCAAAATTCACATGTAACAGTAGCTCTAGGAGAGATTGTTGCTTTCACTTCATGTTTCAAATAGATTAAATTAAACAACCTAGAAAAAATTACTGATTTCTTAAAGAATGTAATATGCTTTTTTATCACCATAATGTAATTGGGAACTATTCAGTACTTTACAAAAATCACTGAGAACTTTATTAATATCTCTATGAGTAAATTGGCTCCCTGCTTGATTTTTAATTTCTGGTGTTAGGCAGAATATTTTATTTCCCCTTACTAAATGTTCTAACATACTGTTGGCTGTATTCCCCTTTTTCATATATCTGATATTTGGCTAGTAAAAGTGATCTATGAGCACTTTATGATAATAGTTGTTCACAAACTGATTTAACAGTTTTTAATTCAACTTCATTAGCCTTAGAGGGGTTGTTTTTTTGTGATATCTTTTCCTGGGATTTAATTTAGGCTGCAATTTTGTCTGCTGCTTGTTCATACCTTTCTTTTGCCTGATCATGGCAAATGAAATTATCATCCCTCACTGCAAGAGCCTTAGAGGTTTGGCAGAGACTTCTGCAACTCCAAGGGGCCCTGATTGGATTCACAGCATTGCAACCATTTCTCTTTCTCATGCCCTGATCACAGAAACTTGTTTCCTGCTACAAAAGTGAACTCAATCTCCTTTTGTTTTGACCTGGAGGGGTAATATGGAGGGTCATGTTGAAATCGGTGTATTCCCACTTGTGTTGAGTCTAAAAGACTAACAAGGAAAAAATCAATTCAAAAAGAGTGTGCATATCCTTTATCTTCAAATACCTATCAGCTGTAAATCACCTTGCACTTGATTGGCTGACCAGCCTAGGCTTTTCACCCAAGAGTCCCTCTAATTGTGGCAACAGTTGTGTTAAATTTTCCACCTTGGAAACCAGTGAAGCCCCAGGAACTGCCCAGCTACTTTTGGAAAAAGCATGATTACTTGAATATAGTTTCCTTAATTTCACCCATCACAGTTGCATAGTTAAGTAATTGTCACTGTTTAGATTATTAAACTGTTTTTCAAGATTTTGGTCTTTACTGTTTAAACTTACTGCTAGGCAGAAAGTGAAGTTAGCTATTTTTTAACCAAGATAAGCCTCAAAATAGAGAATAAAGCTCATCTCCCTTTAGATGGTATTGAAAATGCAAGTTAATTCACAGAAGAAAACTGTCATGCTATTAGCCTCTAATACAATCATATGACTGGTCTTTTGACAAAGCAAAGCCTCACTGATATTAAATATGAAAAGTTACTACTTTCACAATGAGGAATTTTGATTTTTTTTCTATTGAGTACTAAAAGATTAGTCCATTAATAATGTATGGCATTGCTTAGAAGTCACATATGCTTAATAATTAAGAAACATTTGTAATGAGTTGAAAAGGGTAAAGAAAGCATCAGAGTATATGGAAGTCCAAAACTACAGAAGTCTGAGGCTAATAATTACCTGGGCTTCAAAAGCTTTTCAAATTCTAACAACACATCTTACTTAAAATTAAGAAAAGACATTGCACAGAAGAGCTTAATGAAAGAAGTCCAATCCTACAATTTGGGATAAAGAGTATCTAAATTGACATAAGGGAGGAGGAAAAAAAAAAAAAAGAGAAGGCTTTAAATATAGCTTCTGGCAATCTTGACAAGGTTTTCTGAAGGAGACAGTGAGAATTAGGTTTCCAAATATTGCTAGAGTCTACTAGAGGGCTAGCTACTAACTCCCTTAATCCCCCATGCGAATCCTAGCCCATATATATATATATATATATATATATACTCTTAAGTATATTCTATTACTGACAGCTTCACAGTATATGAAGAATTTCTCCTACACAGGAGGGTTAAAAATCTTTAAATTCTGCATTTCAATGTTGAATCTGGGGATCACTTTTCAATTATTCTTTTTTTGATTAAGCAGACCCCTCACCACACCAAATATGGTTTGAAATCTTTTTCTCTCTTCCACCATGCTGTCAGCAGCGGAGCCCTGGGTCAGAATAGGAACTTGCTGTTGCCGGAATGGAAGGGATGGAGTTGCAGTGAAATAACATTTTCCACCCACTTGGGCTTCAGCTGTAAAACACCACATAGAATTAAGTGATAGAAATATTGTTCGGGTTTGGTTTTTAATTAATTTTTTCCTCAACCTAAGTGCCAGTTAGGTGACATGGATCAAGAAAAATATTCATTTCTGAATGCAACAAAAGCATAACACTGGAAACTACTTTTGAGCCTGAAAGATAATTCAGGGAAAGGCTGAGAGGAGGGGAAAAAAAAACAGTGACATCATCCATTGCCTCCAAATCCCTTTCCCTATCTGTGTTTCAGAAAATCCAGTGTAAGATACTCCAAGTCAGTTTTTTCCTCCATTCTTACATGGTCCTTATTACTAAGTATGTAAAAACATTTTAACAAATATATTTTCACCACTCACAGAATTGTTAGGGCAGTACTACTGATATGCACATCCAGTCTGGTGTTTGCAAATCATACAAGAGCTTTCACATTGACTGTGGCTAGTGTTACAGTGAAGCAGTAATGGTAAAAAGTGGAGTGTCATTTCCAGCTTGATTCTTCTGGTACGCGTGCTGTTACTTCACTTTGATTCTCTGTAACCTCTGGAGCTTACTGGAAATTTTTAGCAGAGACTGAAAGGCTTAAAAGTGGCTTTATTATTGGGAAGGAAACTTGCAGACTCCAGGCAGGTTCAAAGAGGCTCAAATGATGGCAGGACAAGTTAGAGTTAGGGAGGCTGGAAGAATGCACTGTGTCATCAGCTTTCTCACAGAAGCTGCATTGTGAGGGGTCTGGTAAGTATATTTACCTTCTTCTCATCAATCACACTGTGATGCAAGTCCTTGATGTTGGAACATACAGTTACCTCAAAACTTATATATTTTTCAAGCTGTTACAGCAATTTTTTAAGGTCTCCTCTGTTAGGCCTCTATGCAGAGCACATAGCAAGGCCATTTATGTGCTTTAACTATTCCTGTGTTCTGGAATGGCATTTATGGATTATTAGCAGTGTTAGACTATAGCAGATCTATGGTTACACTCATGCTGCACTTCCACAAACACTTTAAGCCAGTATAAGCCAAGGGATGCTGCCCTGCCCTGGACAAGTGTTCATGCAGCTACAGACTTCATTGTTGGGGAACTGATTTGGGTTAAAACTAGCCCAGTGAACAAACCAAACCAAGCCAAGCAGAAAAATCAGCTGTAAACTAGTTTCTGAACTCATTCATTCCTATTCTCTTATGTTGGCTTGAAGGTCTTCACCTTCCTGGTGTTAAGACCACAAGTCTTAGTATGAGGTGTCCCTGCCCATGACAGGGGGGTTGGAACTAGATGATCTTAAGGTCCTTTCCAACCCTAACTATTCTATGATTCTATGATTCTACTAAGCAGCATTTCTAGAGATGAGGATTTGAGGCATGGAAAGTCTAAATGACTCGTTCATGATCAGACAAGTCTGTGATAGCAAAGAAAATAATTGAAACTCCTCAAACTCTAGTCAGTGAGCCAAAAATATGCTATGTAAAGCAATGAGTATTTTTTTTCTCATTTCTGGAGGGCAATGTTGTTCTTTCTCTTTATTCTGAATTTTGGCATTGAATCCAAAGATGCTTGTGCTTACAATAAAACTAATGCAATAAAAGCGAAATTAAAACATATAAAAGCTGCAATTAGAAAACTGCAGTAAAATTAATGCAGAGTAGAATGCAAAGACTATGCCCCAGCTGTTGAGTCTGAGGATCAGGTCTGTGCTTAGAGTTTGTGGGGAGCCATTTGTAAATGCAGGTGAGAGTAAGGTGGCTTTGTGTGTGTGATACAACTGTACATGTAAGTTTGGTCACTGGGATGTGTCAGGAGCACCTCTGATGAGCAGCCCTGGGAGGCTACAGGTACCTGGGACTGGCAGCAGGATGCCATCTGCACACACACCACAAGCTGCCCATTGCTCAGACAACCCTTTTGATTAACGATGTGTTATAACAAGATAAGAGCACAGTTTGGGTGCAATTACACATAAAAGGCAGTGGCCGGTAAAACAGTAAGGCGCACAAGTCCATGGGACCAGATGAAATGCATCCGTGGGTCCTGAGGGAACTGGTGGATGGAGCTGCCAAGTCATTATATGTCACATTTGAGAAGTCATGGCAGTCAGTAAAGGGAACTGAAGGGAAGGGAACTGCTGACTGAAAAAGAGGAAATATAACCCTCATTTTTAAAAAATAAAAAAAGGAAGACCTGGGGAACTACAGGCCAGTAGGTCTTATCCCAGTGACCAGCAAGATCATGCAGCAGATCCTTCTAGAAACCATGCTAAAACACATGGACAATAAGGAAGTGATTGGTGACAACCAATGTGGCTTCACTAAGGGCAAATCTTGCCTAACAAATTTGGTGGCCTTCTACATTCGGACCATGGCATTTGAAGATAAGGGAAAAGCAACTGACATATCCGGACTTTTGCAAGGCATCTGATGCTGTTCCACATGGCATCCTTGTCTCTAAATTGAAGAGACATGGATTTGGCAGATGGGCCACTCAGTGGATAAGGAATTGGCTGGATGGTTGCACTCAGAATTGTGGTCAATTGCTCAATATCCAGGTGGAGACCCTTAATGAGTGGTGTCCCTCAGGGGTCACTACTGGGACCATTGCTGTTCAGCATCTTTGTCAGGGACATGGACAGTGGGACCGAGTGCACCCTCAGCAAGTTTGCTGATGACACCAACCTCTGTGGTGTTGTCAACACACTTGAGGGAAGGGATGCCACCCAGAGGTACCTTGACAGGCTTGAGAGGTGGGCCTGTGAGAACTTCATGCAATTCAACAAGAGCAAGTACAAAGTCCTGCACTTGGATCAAGGCAATCCCAAACACAACTACAGGCTGGGTAGAGACTGGACTGAAAGCAGCCCTGAGGAGAAAGACCTGGGGAGTTGATTGACAAGAAGCTCAACATGAGCTGGCAATGTGTGCTCACAGCCCAGAAAGCCAACTGTACCCTGGGCTGCATCAAAAGGAGTGTGACCAGCAGGTCAAAGGAGGTGATTCTTCTCTACTCCACTCTCATGAGACCAGACCTGGAGTATTGCATTCAGTTCTGGGGCTCCTAACAAAAGAGGGATGTGGACCTGCTGGATTGAGTCTTGAGAAGGGCCACAAAATTGACCAGAGGGCTAAAGCACCTCTACTATGAAGACAGGCTGAAAGAGTTGGGCTTGTTCAACTTGCAGAAGCGAAGGCTCTGGGGAGACCTTAATATAGTCTTCCAATACCTAAAGGGGGACTACAGGAAATCTAGAGAGGGACATTTTAACAAGAGCATGTAGTGATAGTACAAAGGGGGAATGGTTTTAAGCTGAAAGAGGGGAGATTTAGATATTAGAAAGAAGTTCTTCCCTGTGAGGGTGCTGAGACACTGGGACAGGTTGCCCAGAGAAGTTATGGATGCCCCATCCCTGGAAGTGTTCAAGGCTGGGGTGGATTGGGCTTTGAGCATCATGGTCTAGTGGAAGGTTTCCCTGCCCATGGCATAGGAATTGGAACTAGATGATCTCTAAAGTTACTTCCAACCCAAACCATTCTATGATTCTGTGATTATTCTCAAAGGTTTATAGTGGAACATTTGCAAAATTAGACCCTCTTTTTCCCCAGACACTGATTTTTAACACACTTCACAAAATGGGTTTTATCTGCAGTATAAAGGCTGTAATTTTAGAGCCCTGTTGCTAACAAGTTTAAGGGGTTTTTAAACACAAGCACATCATATACGGCTTTTCAGAGCCTTCCACATTATGTATTTTGCAAAGATTATGGTTCGGAATTCAGAATCAATTTGGATCTTGGTGCCTTTGTTTTTGCAGCAGGAATAGTCAAAATGGTGACTGCATTTCAAAATACTCATTTCGCATGAAGAGTAATAATAACTCTTTAATAAACTTTACTGCAGTATCTTAATGTGCAGTTTTATTGCCTGTTATTTTTAGTGAGCATTTATAAAGTGTTATGTTTGGGGTTTAATACCTTAGCTATTTCCCATCACAACAGGCTGGAATTTGGTATAGCAGTGACATCCTTAATTTCAAAACTTTCATAGAAAATTGAAAAGATCTAATTACTGGTTTTTGTTAATGTCTACACTTCAAAGCCTGTCAACATAGATGTCAAATAATGTGACATTTATATGGACCATTAGATCAACAAGAGTGTAGGACCAGAGCTGCCTCAAAGTTGATATCCTGTAGTGACATCTCTGAAGTTCTAGAACAGCCAAAAAGGGGGGGGGGGGGGGGGGGGGGGGGGGAGAGAGGGAAGAAGGAGAAAAAGCAAATTGTCAAGGTTATGGTAGGAAAGGGCAAGACAGCTAAAACTGTTTTATATTAAGAAAAAAAAGAATTCTTCATTCTGTCATTTTGGAAAAGTTCTGAAATTTCAGTTTCCAAGTTGCAAATGTGATGCCACATCAGAAATCTGTTTTTAAGCCAGCTTCAGAGTTAGCAAGTTTTGAGCATTCAAAATGCAATCAGTGTGCTTTTCATCAGGCTCTATCTGGGTAATATTGTAGTTGATGTTTATGTTGTCTTTGACTTTAGGATGTGGTCCAAATAGAATTCTTGTTTCCTCCTTGCTATACAGTAATAGTCCAAATGTTATATTTTCCATGCATTTTTTTTTTGGTTTAAAAATTTTGGAGTTCATGGAATGTATGTGCCATTAACCTTAGCAGTATGATGTAGTAATATATGATATTCAGGTAGACATACAGTTCATATTAAGTAACTGGAATATCTTTTATAATTCAAAGCATCAGTAACTGATTCACTCAGGCAGAAACTGTTTTATACTTAGAGTATCTTCATTTTGGCAATATAATATCTTATTTGAAATGAATATATATTGCACTATTAATTTTCATGGGACTTAGACTAATAAAAACATGCAGCAACAAAGGAAAAAGCACGTTTTTTTCTGTATACACTATGTTTGGATGCAGCTCAGAGCCTTTCATAGAAGTAAACATAAAACCTATGTTGTTATACAGGAATAGTAAGTATTTTGTTTTATACTATGCAGTATTCATACAACAAATTTTAAACTCAAATGTGGTCCTAATTCTGCAGAGCTAAGCTCTTTTGAGCATACTGCAAAGAAGTGCTTCTGCTTTAGACAGGGGCAATGACTTTCCTCTTCCTTGTTTACTTCCAGGAAGTCTAATCTACTGCGAGTTCTACTTACAGATTCTTTTTTTTTTTTTTTACTATTACAAATTTTGGACACTTGCCAGGCTTTACTGCTAACAACTCTGCTACCTGACATAGAGAAACCAGAGCAAAGTCTGGGAAGAAATTGTGTATAATATGTCCGGTCCTGAAGACATTAGAAGGTCAGGAAGGAGTCTGTGGTTGTGATTTCTTAACAGTGTAATAGCATTTACACATGGGAAATTTCAAATGGTGCTGACATTATTAGTCACCAGTATTGCCATGCACTGAGTTAAGAAGTAGAGAACCCAAGGGAAGTGGGGAAAGATTCTTTGATTTTTGTAATATTGACTTCATCTGCAGTGCCTTGGGCACTAGGTGATCCAGTGCATCCAGCTGCTTTGGAAAACTGTTTATAACTATGTCCTTGAGCATATTTTTCCATAAGTATGAGTTAATAATGTAGTGTCATCTTAATGTACAAGTTTTGATAAAAGATTTTCAAAGACATTAATATTTAATTATTTTTTCTGGAGGTGATTTTAAAAAAAATGATATTTTTGAATAGTAAGTTCAGTTCAGGAGAAGACAAGTTTACCCAGAATTCAGACTGCTGTCTTGCAATAAGGAACAGGCAATGCCTGCACAATCCTTCTTCTGAGGTCCTGTTGCCTGTCTGCTGGCCATCACTAACTCCTTAAGTTAGATTTTATAACACCTCTTAGCTTTTGATAATGATAAAACTAAGTTTAAGGAGGGGATTTGAATTTAATGCTTTTGAACAAAACAGTGGAAATAGTTCTGTTCTATTCTTTGTTTTGTGAAATGAATTCAGACAAAATGGATATTGTTATGCATCAATAGTTGACTGAAAGATGTACTGTATTTTATCATTAATAGCTAAAAAGAAATTCTCAAATAGTATTATTAAGTTTTTAGTGCTAGCTATTTATAGAATTCATTGCATTTTTAGAAATACAATGTATTATTAGGAATGCGTATGTTTCTTCTATATTTCTTAACTCTCATAGCTAAACTAAAATATATTATACGAAAATTGCTATTAATTTACTTTCTTTACAAAATCTTAGGCTAATTGGCTGGTGGAGTCATGACTTCAAAACACGATTCCTCATGGAAAACAGTATGTACTTTTACACTTTCAATTTGATTTGTTTTTGATGTATTTATAAACAACCAGTTTCATTTTACAGTAGTTTGAGTAGAAAGGATAGAACCTTGTATTTCCTTGTGCATCATCTTATGTTAAAGGTATTAAACTAAACAAATTCCAAATATGTAATGCAATGAAGTTATCAAAATAAATGTTGGAATAAATTTGAGTCTGACTGTCTGCTTCTAGACGTTTTGCTGAAATACATTCAAAATGCAGATAAATAATATGGATGAAACCTTCAAAGTATCTCAGTGAATTAAACTCGTAAATCTCTGAGGAGAGAGGATCTTACTTTAGGATTAGTTCCACTGGAATTAATGAGAAATTATGTAAATAAAGGTAAGTCAATCTAATATAGTCTTGAAATACTACTAAAGTTTCAACATCTCGAAATTCCTTGAACAAACAAAGGATGTGTTACAAGACTGATATGATTTTGGCTGGAGAACACCGCTCTAATAGCCTTAGTCTGCTGTTTGTTTTCTGACCAAATGCAAAAGCAGCACTTTGAAAAGCCAGTAGGCGACACAAATTGCATTGAAATATTGTTAGAAGAAGAAAAATATTTCTTTATTTCCATGCGCAATTTATAAGGGAGAAGTTGAGCAATGATCATTACAAAATTAGTCAGTCTGTTGTGCATGAAAATCCTTTCCTCCGCAGCATCCTCTTGTTCTGGTGCTGGAGCATGAAATATAGATGGTGACACAGAACTTACAGTGAGGCTTTACAAATTTATTAAATAGATTTTGTGAAATTTCACAGTTTAAAGTCTGTGCAACTTCTCTATGTGGCCTGAAGCTACACTTAGTTGATATGCAGTCTCCCATGTGTCTTGTCAGTTTAATAAAATTAAGGAACATAATTCCCTGCTCATGCAGTACAGCTCCACATGAGCATGCCTCTGCTGACTTGGAATTTCTTTGGCTTGTGCCAGTGTTAAAAGAGATTCAGTGCAAAGGTGGTCTTAACACACACCATTTAAGCAAATTAATTGCAGTTCTCTAGTTTCCATGAAGCTGCTAATGAGGTCTTCTGCTGGATAAAATTGAGCTTCTCTCAAAGTTAAAAGTATTAGCTGTGAATAGATTATTATTTCCTTTTAACGACCGATTCCTACAGGCCACATTAGTGAAATATTTTATTGGGTGAGGAGGGACTTCAAGATAAGGTCCCATCCATTAAAAAGGAGTGGTCAAAACCACTAATAAAAGTTATTCATTTTCCAGAATTACAAGTAAGTGAAGGAATTAATGGATTTCGGTTATCAAATCCTCCAATTTTACTGGTATGTGCTCTGCAAGCTAGTTTAGAGGTAAGTGGTTGCTTTACTTTGAGCCTGAATGTAACATTATTAAAATGTTAAATGTATGTTAGGTATACTATTGCCGTCTCCCTTAAAATTTGTCAAGATAATTTAAAAAAGGGGGTGATGGTGTGAAAAACAAACAAAACAACCCTACAACCTGAGAGATAAAGGCCTTTAACAAATATGCTCATCTCTTCACTGTTCTAACAAAATATGTTGTTGAACCCAGTATACTCGAGGTTTGCACCTCCAAGTCTGAGTGCTAGCAGTGTGTTTGTCCCAGCTTTTAGTGGTTCAGTACAAACAGCAGCTTTTCCCACAGAGATACTCAGAGCTTGCCTCAGTGTAACTCATGAAGGATGCTGTTCAAGATTTTCTGATGAAGGAATTGCATAACTCTGAAAAGTTGCATTCAGAGCTGCTTTTACTTATATTTCCCTGAGCAAAACAGATTTAGCTCCTTTACGAAAGAAAACAGATGTGGCCGCTGAGTGTCCTGGAGCCTAAATTGAACCAGGGGCTCAGGGAGCTTGTCCTCTGCTGCAGTCCTTTTGATTACAAATAGAAAAGGCAGAAGCCGCCTGTGAATACTTCCTAAAATGGGAATTCATATGTGTGTTATAGCTCCAGACTGTTTTTTCTTTCATCTTGTCACTAGTTTTCTGGTGGCCAAAGGAGCAGAGCCCCATCACTGACCCATCTCTAGATGAATCACTGTGGAAAGGGCAGTCCTGCCATATAGAGCTAATCCCTTCCTTTCTAGGAAGGTGTCACCAATGGGCTGAAAGCCATTTGGTCAGCCTTAGAGAGGACAGTTCAGCCCTGTCTGAAGGCATGCAGCTGTTCTCCAAACACCTTGTATCATGCTGCATTTCCTATGGAGACGTAGCAACATTTCTCTAATGGGTGATTCACCCATGAAATGCAGGACACATCTTTGTGTCTGAAAAGGATGTTTTTACAAATATTTTCCTACTATATGCTACATATGTTACTATATTAAAATTTTGCCAAGGCTGCTTTTCAAGCCAGTCTTGGGAAGCAAGCTTTTGCCGCCATCATAAATGGAAGAAATTTATGTCTGCCAGCATTCCATTAATGCTAGTGTAATGGCAAAGCTGATGCTGGAACAAAGAAGTGTCCATACTCTGTATATTCCTCTTCTTTATTTACTGAAAAAAAGAGTATCATAAGCAAACATAACCAGAAAATTGCCAGTTGTGCTCTCTCATCTTACACGCAATGCTGAAGTACTGCAAAGGGCACAGCAATGCTGCTTGTTCTGCCTGGTAATTTATTTTCTTAGTCCTTAAACATCCAATATAATTTTTTAAATTGTATGTGACCTTAGAGATAAACTGAAAGCTATTCTGCTATGACCCAGATTATCAATACTCCAGTTTGTGTGGGTTGATGTCATTTATCCCACTGCAGGGAGCCTCAAACAATGAGGGCTGAGCAGTTTTCATTGCTTCCCCTTTCTATGCCTGCATTACCTTTTGGCACAGACAGGATTTCCCAGTGCTAACTGCTCTAATACAGTGGGAAACAAAATAGTTTTCATGTCTGGCAAGAGATGGCTAGTGAAATTGCATGCCACCTTCACTGGGACACATTAAGCAGAAGGCAGTGTTTCCAATGGAAACAATGAAAACTGCAAGTGTTAATGGACGTTGTTCCTCAGTAATGCTTAAAATGACTGTTATGGCAGTAGCTTCTCCCTTTTATGGAAAAAAGGGGAGTGCTCCACAGCCACATTTAAAAGGTCTTTTCCAAAAAATTTCACCCAGGAGGCCAAATATTCCTTGCACAAAGCCAGGGGAAACAGACTTTTGCATGCAGCCTGAGATCCATCTCTCATACTGCTGCAAAGCCCAGAGGAATGGGAGGCAGGTCTCCATTCTACCTCTAGTAACACTCTGAAGCTTGCGTGCAAGTTCTGCCTGCCTGTGTGGTGAGGGAAGGACCTTTAGATTTTTATTGACCTGTGCAAGTGCTGACTGCTGATGGCTTTGATCTCTGTCACATTCATTTCCATATATGCACTGCCTCAATGCAAAGACTGTCTTACAGAAACCATATTTTGTTTCCCAGAAAACACACGTAGGAACTTTTGGTTTTGTGCAGCATCTGGTGGTTGTGAACAAATCACAAAATAATAGTTGAGATATTCTAAAAAAAAGAGTGATTTCCAGGTGCTGCTGGAAAATAGACTTTGTTGTATTTTGGGTAGGATTTCTCAGTTACCTCCTTATACTCTCTTCCAGGTTATGATATGAGTAGTCTTAAAAGTGTTGCTCCTTCAGTGTGGAGCACTGATTTCTTGAGAGTGAAGATCATGGATTTTCATACAGGACCTCCACTTTTTGCACCTGCAGTCAGTGGAGGCATAACTGTCCCTGAGCAACGGTGTTACATTTATGTGCCAGAATGTGATTCGAAGTGACTATTGGGTACTTTCATGTCTATATCTTGTCATTATTCTCTGAAGCTACGAAGTGACTATAGGGTACTTGCATGTCTATATCTTGTCATTATTCTCTGAAGCTACTTGCTTGGGAACAAGAAAAGGGAATGTTTCAGGAAGATAGGCGTAAATTGTTCCCAGGGTCACATTTTCCTTTATTCCCTGTTTCCAGAGCACAAGTAGAAGCTGCCTCACCTCCTTCTCCCAAACTCTGCTGCCACATTGGTTGTTCTTGTTTCTGTGGTAAAGGAGCATTGTCATTTTTAAGCAGTCACTTTTGCAAGTCTCATGTTATTTTGAGTTCTGCAGCTCACTAGTCCTTGCAGTTTTGTAATAGCATAGAGCTATTAAACCAGAATCAAGTGAATATTTTTTTCATGTGCACAATCACAGACAGAGCATGTACAGGACTTAAAGCAGCAAGTCAGTATAAGTTTTGTGTTTTCAAAAACAAGTAGTTGTAGATCAGTCATGTCTCAGTCTTGACCTTGGATTTTGTTACTTGCAGTACACAGAGAAAAAAACCTGTATGTGATTTTGAGTTTTATGTTCTGTTCCATGTATGAGAATTTATGGATCCTCTTCAGATGTGCAAATGAATGGTCTCAGAAAACTTTTTTTGTGCAAATACATTCATGCAGATACAGATGTAAAACTGAACGGTAGATTGAAATGTCTTTCATTATCTAGAGTAATAACATTACCCTGTGTTTTAAAAAGCCCAATTATGGTGTGTTTATGTATGTCTATCTGATATAACTACTTGATTCCAATGAGAATGGATAGAGAAATCTACCCTTTTAGTCTTCATTTCCTTTTTATTATCTGTAGCAATAGAAATCTAACATGGCTAAGTTTTTTCCTTTTTTAAGCTATTGCTAAGACATCACAATATTTACTATATTATCATTCTAATGGTCTAAAATCATTACAGGTTTTTGGTCAAACTACAATGAAAGTATTGAGAAGGAAATCCATTCTACTCACCGGCTACTTGGAATACCTGATCAAACATTACTACTATGAAGATAAAACAAATCCAGGGAAGCCCTTTGTAAAAATAATCACGCCATCTCAGATTGAGGAAAGAGGATGTCAACTCACGCTGTCTTTTTCCCTTCCAATCAAATCTGTGTTTAAAGAGCTGGAAAAGAGAGGAGTAGCTGTGAGTATATCAAACTTCATCTTCTTATGCACTCTTTTGTGAACCATAACAAATTAATAATTTTGCTTGTATTCAAATATAGTCTCATATAAGGGCAAAAACTCTAGGAATGATGGAAATTGCTTACATAGCATCTTCAGTCTTATGCAAATAATCAAATAAAAGTAACTTTATAAATTATTTATGTGTATATTGCCATTTCTCTATTGATTTATTTCCAGTAATTCTGAGAGTGGCACCCAGGAGTCACTATTGAAGCTAAAGTTGCTTTATGGGTGTATTACAGTGGGAGGAATTATGGATCTGGAGCTAATGGTCTGAACAGGAAAGACAGGAAACGAAAAAACAGAAAAATCCCAAATCACTGGAAAAACACAAATACGAGTATGTCAGAGCTGCAATGCACTGCCTGCACAGGCATCTCCTGTTAAGTGTGCTTGTCCAGGTCCTCTGCTGTGATTCCAGACATGAGGCCAGAAAGCCAAAGAATTGGCCTGAGCCATCCCAGGGTGCAGGCAGTCAGGGATGTGGGTGCAGGCAGTGCTTACCATCCTCAACACCACAAATCACATACCTACAGACTGACGATGGCAAGGAACTCTGAACCTCCACCAGTCCCTTTCCTCATCTGCAAATGGTAAAACCTTTGTTCTTTGTGAGGCATTGAGTTGAAGGAATTAAAAGCTGTCATTTCCTTAGAGATATGTTTTAACTCTCAGAAAAAGAGGCCACTGAATGGTGGTGCCATGTAATGGCCCAGTTGCCAGTTAGCACTTCTCAAAAAGAATAAAAGCTAAATTTAAGGCTATACATTCATTGATTTAGAAGTGCTGGGAGGTGAGGCTGATAGCCTAATGCCATATCATTTATATGCAGGTTTTATTTCTGCTGGTGACTTGTGTCCCCAAAGGACAACTCACTGAGGCTAAATATGTTGCTGTTTTGGTGCTGCCAAGGAATTCCAGGAACTGCTGCTTTTAAGAGGGCACAGGGCCTGACACTGTTGGCTTGTCTTCACGATGCAGTAATATGCTTCAAATATGAGACAATATTCAGCAGAATGTTCAAATTCATTGTGGGGCAAGGAAAAATACTAGAAGTCCTGTGACAGTACTTGTGCCTGTTGTACAAGACACTGTCTACTGGCACGTTTCTGTTTTGTGGTGGCTTTTTTGTCACCTTCAACTATGGGTTGATATAGGTGTTATGGTAAATTGTGGAGATATATAGCTGGTGTGGAGCCCCTCAATGGCACTGCTAGAGTCCTGCCCATCCTGAGCCTTGTGTCCTTTTTTAGGCAAAACGCCACTCTTCTTGCTACATTCTTCACAACAATGCTCCTTGCAATAGTTTCTTGGGGCCCCCAAGGTTTTTACATGTGTCTGCTTGTCAGTCCAGTCATTCTTCCTTGAAGACAAAGGATGATGTTTAAAAATACAGTCTGACAGATAAATCATAGAATCATATAATAGTTTGTGTTGAAAGGGACCTTCAAAGGTCATCTGGTCCAACCTCCCTGCAATGAGCAGGGACATCTTCAACTATATCAGGAATTTACTAAGTATTCCCTTTCTGTTTTGCAGTGTGACATGCGAGAACCAAATGCTCTTCGTGTTACCCCAGTTCCTCTCTACAATTCTTTTCATGATGTGCACAGATTTATTGAAATCCTGGGATCTGCAATTACATCTTCAAAACAAACAGCAAATAATACTGCATTATCTGGTTCTTATTGATGGCTCAGCTGTATCTTTTAATCTATTTCTGACTAAGATGCATTTATCCCACTGAGCAATTCTTTGCTTCAAGTACACTAAGCTATATCCCATGCAATTTGCAAAAAAATGACTGTGCTTGAATAGTTATTTACAGCAGACATAGTTTTACTAAAGCTTATATTTCTACTCTGCTCTGACTTTGACTTCATGAATTAGTATGCTTTGTATATTTTAATGGGGCTTTTCTTAAACATTTTATGTAGTTTTATTACATTAGCTTTGAGAAGCATGGAAGAATTGCTATCAACTAAAACAGGAATGAAAAAAACCCCTTCTTTATTATAAAAATTATGCATAATAAAAAGTGGAAAATAGACAAATCACCAACTGTTAAAAGATATGGTCCAATTTACATTTTTAATTTAGCAATTCTATTTAAAGTACATGGTATACTTGAAAAGTAGAAGTTGAACAATTACTTGTTTCAAAACTGCTAACTGCTGCATACTGAATTTTTCAAATGGCCCAACATTTTGAAATTCTAGATTAATTAATGATATAATTGAATATACATTGCAGATACCTTTGGTGTGACAGAGTAGGCTAAAGCAATATATTTGCTCTTTATATTTCTAGATAGTCATCTTGGAGATGATGTACCTGGGGAAGCAGAGAATAATTTTTTTACATTCATGTAAGCCAGTGTGAAGGGCTTTATGAGTATTTACCGCGGTTTTTAACAAGGCTTATTTTGGATTAGGTGAAATGAACTCTGAACTGTTTAAGCAGCAGCAAAATATCTCATTGTTAACTTCAAGTGTGGCCCAGATTTTTACAGAGATTTGTACTAGGCAGCCCAAAGCTATGAAGAAAACCTGCTTGAATTTAACCAGCACTTTACCCAGCGTTCTTTTAAGTCATAAACAACACCTTGGCATAATCGGCAACTAAACTTCTATGTCTGTACTTATGTCTGTAATCTTTTTCAAGAATCAACTAAAATTTTGCCTCTGATTATACTTAATGTGTCTGATTGATGGAATGAAACACCTAGAAAATTACTTGCGATGGTACTGATTTTTATTATTCTGATGGTACTAATTTTTATTCTACTTCAAGTATGAGAAAGGATTTGGGGGAAGAAGTGAGGACTGCTCTATTTTGGCTCAAAGGCATTTTTGGTGGTTGACATTTTCACACTCTTTGAGCATCTCCTGCTGAACAGAGAAACCCAAGGGCCTTCACTGTGTCTGCCTCTGCTCTAAAATTCCCCAAAGGTAGGTAGATTTAAAATTGTTGCTGCAGTAATACCTATTTAATTGGTTACAATGTGTAGAGGAAAGTGGAAAGAACTGTAAATAAAGCATTGGTTGGTATTTTTAGCACTTGTGAAAAGTAAGAACAGCTTCTTAAACTGGAATATTGTTATAAAGAGTAGCACAGGAGTCTTAATCAGTTGGAAAGCTCTGTCTCTCTCAAGAGGTTTTAATTACATTGACATCATGGCTTTTTAATTCTGCTGTGACTATATTGCTGTATTGCAGATCTGTACTTTAATGGCTGCAGTTTTATTTTTATGTTTTCATCTTCAGCACACCTACTTTTATCTGTCATATGACATGATCTTAGAAAAGGACCGTTTTCCGTAAAGTGACTGTTGATGAAAAAATTGCTGAATATAAAACTGTGTCTGTCCACAGTGTTGAAAAGGGTTTTACTTCACTGCCAGGGCCTTTGAAGTGCTTGTGCAGCTGTTCAGCTCTGGCTAGCAGTCACTTAAGTCTTCCCTATAAAGTTATGCAAACTTAATATAAACACAGATATGACACTAGCTCATATTTTGATATTTTTTATATTTTTTTATATTTTGATATACATTTATTTTTATATCAGCTGAACCTCATTTGTGTGACAAACACAGGAGGAGTAAGAACCTCAAAATCTCTTTTGAAATAGCACATAGACATCAGGTTTGGACCAGCTGTCTTGGAAATGACAAGGAGATAGATGGTGAATTCTGAGGTTGCAGTTTGGCATCTGCATTAAATTCACAAGCTGTGAAATTCATTCCTTGTGTCTCTGATTGAGGAAAGTGAGCTAAATAGGGTAGGTAAAGTACTTACTTAATCTATACAGTCCAGGTTATGAAAGATAGCAGATAAGGCATATGGATTACAGGAACAGCCTGTACAGCTTCACCAAGGGCTAGTCCTGCCTGACCAACCTAGTCAGTTCTGCCTTCTATGATGGAGTTACTCATCAATGGATAAAGGAAGAGCTAAAGATGTTGTCTGTCTGGATTTCCGTAAAGCCTTTGACACAGTCCCCCACATCATCCTTCTCTCTAAATTGGAGAGACATGGATTTGATGGGTGGACTGTTCAGTGGATGCGGAATTGGCTGGATGGTTGCATTGAGAGGGTAGTGGTCAAGGGCTCAATGTCTGGATGACAAGTGGTGTCCCTCAGGGGTCTGTGTTGGGACCAGTACTGTTTAATATCTTCATCAACAACATAAAGAAAGTGGGATTGAGTACACCTGCATCAAGTTTGCAATGACACCAAGCTGAGTGGTACAGTTGACACTCCCAAAGGATGGGATGCCATCCAGTGGGACTTGGACAAGCTCGATAAATGGGTCCAAGTGAACCTCTGAGGTTCAACATGCCAAGTACAAGGTCCTGCACCTGGGTTGTATCAATCCCTGGTATCAAGAAGGGCTGGAGAATAAGGGGATTGAGAGCAGGCCTCTCAAGGGCTTGGGGAGTACTAGTGGATGAAAGATTGTATGTGAGCCAGCAATGCACTCTTGCAGCCCAGAAGGGCAATCATATCTTGGGCTGCACACAAAGAAGTGTGAGCAGGTTGAGGGAGGTGATCCTGCTCCTCTGCTCTGGCGACACCCCAACTAGAGTGCTATGTCCAGCTCTGGAGTCCTCAGTACAATAAAGACATGGACCTGTTGGAAAAGGTCAGAGAATGGCCACAGAAATAATGAGAGATGGAGCATCTCTCCTATGAGGAAAGGCTGAGAGAATTGGGGTTGTTCAGCCTGGAGAAGAGAAGACTCCAGGGAGACCTTATTGTAGCCTTTCAGTGTTTAATAGGGGCCTATAAGAAAGATGGGGAGAGACATTTTAGCAGGGCCTGATGTGACAGTCAAGGCTGCATAGGGTTTTGGGCAACATGATCTAGTTGAAGATGTGTCTGCTCATTGCAGGGGTGTCAGACCAGATGACCTTTGAAGGGCGCTTCCAACCCAAACTACTCTATGATTAATAAATGTTTAGTATTTATATATATATATATATTATATATATAATATAATATAATAATATAATAAAATAATATAATATTATATTATATTTAGTTTTGTCTTTTAGTAACATTTCAGGCTGCAGGTACAAATATTAACCTTATAAATTGCAATTTTTATTTAATTTGATGGATTTGATTAAATTCAGCATGTCAAAACTCATGTCAACTTTTTGGAACTACTCACTCTTTTGAACCTATGAGCTGTGAAGATAAATATAAAAGCTACTTGCTTTTATAGGCACATACATAAATTCAGAAAATAAGTTCCAAAAAGGGAGGGAAAGCTATATTGTGTTTTACTTAAACAAAATTGCAGTGTAAGCGCCAGTTTCATATGGTCTTTCCCTACTTGTAGTAAAAGTTTTGAAAAATGAATACTACTGAAAGCTAACATTAGGTGTCAGTATTTTACATATTATTTAGCAAGAGAATATCAAGTGAAAGAGGTTCTATGCAAAGAAAAAAATATTACAGTCTGCTTTTTCAAATGCTCTAAGTTATCACAGCTAGAGTAATATCAGGAATAATTATGTGTGAAATAATTAATCGCATATACCCCGAATGCTTCTTGCTAGTTGCATCTCTGATTTAAAATTCAGTATTAAGTACTGCTGTTTTCTAATGGTGATAACATTTAGTTCTCGGATTGTCTGAAGAAATTACATTTTTCAAATTAAACTGCAAGACATGAAGGTCTGTAGATGCCAGAAAATTGACACCCAGATAGGGTAATAAAATGTCTCCAAAATGAAGAAAGATAAACATGAGTATGTAGATCTGTAGTTACATGTGATCCTTCTCAGCTGAAAGATAACAATACTGTACAGATCTCTTAAACTCACTGCAACTGTTGAAAACATGAGGGAAAAATAGTATAGGATCCATTTGTGCATTTTTTAACTCTGTTTTGCCATGGGAAGACTAACAAGAAAGCAAAGTCCTCTTTCATAAGCAGAAAAGGCTGGTTTTGTTTTCCAAAAGTACAGTGTAATATGAGTGAGGAAAAAGGTATGACATATAGTTATTTTCTCATCTGAGCTTGTTGCTTGATTGAAAATGGGAAGGACATGCCCCAGTTGAAGAGCTTAAAAGGCAAAACATTGGGAGCCCTTGGTGCTGCAGAATCCACCTGCTTCAGTTTTATAATCAGTGTTACAAATAAGTAGATTAAGCATGAAAGATGAAAGGAGAAAGAAACAAAAGATAATAAAATAATTAACATTTTAACCTATGTTACATTATGTTATGGTCACGTTCCCAAATGCAGCAGGGTACAGGTGGGAATTCCCCATGAAATTTTAGTCCCAGGGGCTTTGGTTGTGTTCACAGAGTTAAAAATAAGCATCTAGAATTGAATCTGCAGAGAGGCCTTCCAGGATGTGTAAACATAAAAGCAGCGACAGCACTATAATGAAGACATGGCTGCAGTAGATGTGTTATTTCATATACTCACTTCTTCCAGATGAACTTAACATGTCATGATCTAACATGTTTCAGAAGGAGCTGACCTGCTCAGAGACCTTTAAAAATCTCAGCAGGTTCCCATCTCAACGTCTGGGCAGCCAAACTGATGAAACTGTATTTCTGAAAAGCTATTCACTCTACAGCCAGCTGAGAAAGTTTTGCATTGTAAGCTGTCGTGGTTTAAGCCCAGCTGTAAATCAGCCACACAGTTCGCTTGCTCACTCTCCCACTTTCTCCCCGGGGGGATGGGGAGGAGAATTGAAAGAATATAACTCCCACGGCTTGAGATAAGAACAGTCCAGTAACTAAGGTATAACACAAACCACTACTGCTGCCACCAATAACAACAACTATAAGGGAAATAACAAGGGAAGAGAATACAGGTGCTCATCACCCACCCACCAATACCCAGCCCGACCGAGCAGTGATCTAACCCTTCCAGGTAACTGCCCCCAGTTTTTACATCATGGGTATGACGTGCTGTGGTATGGAATACCTTTTTGGTCAGTTTGGGTCAGGTGTCCTGTCTTTGCTTCCTCCCAGCTTCCCCTTCTTCCCTGGCAGAGCATGAGACTCAGAAAGTCAGGGTAAACATTACTGAGCAGCAGCTAAAAACATTGGTGTTATCAGTGCTGTTCCCAGGCTGAAAGTCAAAAACACAGACCTGCACCAGCTACTAAGAAGGAGAAAAATGACTGTTACTGCTGCACCCAGGACAGTATCCACCCCTTATTCCATACCATTCATGTCATGCTCAGATCCCACATTTCCAATGTACCATCACTCTTATCTCATATATATACATACATATACACACACGCACACAGATCATTCCTTAGTGCATGGACAAATCCCTAAAGCTGCTGAGTCCATCCAGCCCATGATGTCAGGTGCCATCTTTTGTAACAGTCTTTCAGAGCAGGAAAGGCTGTGTGCAGTGTTTACACTCGTGAAAAACCTGGGCAATAGTGTTCATTGCTAAGTCCACCCCTCAATCATGAGTCCATCTGTATGCTGCATCTCTGCCCTGATGGTCTGAAGTGTCATGGGCCCACCAGGCTCAAAATAATTCACCCTCCCCTTCAGCAGTTTCTGCAACTTGTCACTGGCGACTCCGTACAGCTGCCTTCCATCTCTGACACCTCCAAAGCACTGGAGGAGCCCACTGGACTAGATACTTGCCCATACTATCACACACACCCTGCCACTGATGACTGTCCATCCTCAGGGAAAATCTCTTGATCCTTCTACGTTGTCGTCTAACCGCACACAAGGCCCAAACCCCACTCTGCTTAACTCTTGGGACCAGACAAAATGGTCGTGGGTAAAACACACTCTGTATGTGTGCCAACATGGTGATCCCCATCACAATCAGCAGGCAGGTGTCAAGGGTGCTTAAAGGCCATTCAAAACCTTCAGAACTCTCAAATAACGCTGCTGTACTTGCCGGCTCTCTCACCACCAGCTGCTCTTTGTCTGAGTCCAGATCTTCCTCCTCTGCCTTTCTGGGAAGTGCTGCATGGTCTCCTGCATCCTCCTGGGGCTCTGGCTTGTGGTGCTTGGCGGGCGGCTGCCAGGGGATGCTCTCGGCCGCTGCAGGGCTGGGCTCGGCTGTGGGGCTTGGCTCCTCCACCGCCTTCTCCCACTGCTCGGCAGCAGCCGCCTGCTTCCTCTCCTCGACCGCTCCGACCTCCTCCACTGGCAGTCGCTCCCTCCCAGCCTCCTGGTCCCCGGGGCCGCTCTCCTGGGCTGGTTTGGCCACTGGCGGCTCCCAGGGCTGCTCCCCCTCGTCTCTCCACAGCTTCAGAAAGATGGAGGTGAGGATGAGGGCCAGAATGGTGAAGAGCAACCGGACGGCCAGGTACAAATCCACAGCCACGTCCATCCCACCCTGCTGCCAGAGCCTGCCCATATTGCAAGTCATTACTATAAAGTACAATGAAACAAGAACCTTAGCCCAAGTCCCCCATCTGATAAACACGAAGACAGCAAATACTGGCTGTAAGTACGGTACAACATGCTGAACCTGTGAGATCAAGAGCAAAAACTTTGAGAGCTTATAAATCAGCATTGTGATGAGTGATTATTAATCCTGTCATGATCTCAACCCTTCGTTCCCCACATTGGGCGCCAAAAAAGAGTTGTCATGGTTTAAGCCCAGCTGTAAATTAGCCACACAGTTCGCTCTCTCACTCCCCCTCCTTAATCCCCACCTGCTCCCAGAGGGATGGGGAGGAGAATTGAAAGAATGTAACTCCCACAGGTTGAGATAAGAACAGTCCAGTAACTGAGGTATAACACAAACCACTGCTGCTACCACCAATAATAATAATGACAAGGGAAGCAACAAGGGAAGAGAATACAAGCGCTCATCACCCACCCACTGATACCCAGCCTGACCGAGCAGTGATCTAACCCTTCCAGGTAACTGCCCCCAGTTTTTACATCGTGGGTATGACATGCTGTGGTATGGAATACCTCTTTGGTTAGTTTGGATCAGGTGTCCTGTCTCTGCTTCCTCCTGGCTTCCCTTCTTCCCTGGCAGGGCATGAGACTCAGAAAGTCCTTGGTCAGAGTACACATTACTGAGCAGCAACTAAAAGCGCTGGTGTTATCAGCGCTGTTCCCAGGCCGAAAGTCAAAAGCACAGCACTACACCAGCTACTAAGAAGGAGAAAAATGACTTCTACTGCTGAACCCAGGACATAAGCTTAAACTTTTGTCAATATTTTGGAAATATATTTAGAAAGCTTATTTAGAAATGACTGAGTTATAGATCAGTAATTCATACTTTTTATATTCCAAGGTTTTATTACCTAAACTTACTCTTCTAAGCACCACTTTAGGTTTCTAGTTAAATATAAGTGAGAATTGATTGGGATATTTCTCAATGGAATTCTATCTTTATTTCATCATAATTGCTTCATATTTGGATAATGACAGATGAACTACTTCATTCAATTGCAGTTTTAAGGCTTTGAAGTCACAATAGCAGCAAAGGATTTAAATCCTGAAGCCATTATTGTGGCAGAGAAGACATCAGGGAAAAGGAAAACTTACGGTCATGTAATTTTCTAGGCAGAAAAATAGTTCTGTGGTTGCACTTTCTTCTTTTTTTTTTTTTCTTTTTTTTTTTTTTCCCCCTGTACATTTTGTTAACATTAAAACAATCCACTAAACTTCAATAAAATTAAGCAACTGGAACTTCTAGCATAACAAATGGCTTCCACCCACCCTGCGATGCTGAATGAGAGCTCACATTGTAAGTAAATTTCTGTAGTTATTTTGCTTTGGAACTAGTTACAAGTCATTTAAAATTCTAGGCAGCTGCAATACTGTATTTCACCAATAAAGGGTTCATTAGATCTTTTTTCTCTTTGACATTTACATCTAGTCCTGAGTACATGTTAAAACTCCAAGGTACATATTTCAAAGTTCCCTTTATCTTTGTGTAGAGTTTGAGCAATTAATCAAATGATAAAAAATAGCTTTAAAAATAAGACATTAAATATGAATTTGACGTATACATTCAAATAAAAGTTGCTACATTATAATTTTGGGGGGACAGGGTCTCTTATCAACCAAGCTCAGTGCAGAAGTTCTATTTTTTTTGAACTTACATTTTATTGATGGATTTTGAAGAGAGTCAAATTGTTAAAACATGACCATGCTGTATGTTCAGGATAGTTCTTTCTCCTAGGAGGCTACATCAAAGTGAGAGAGACATAGAAAAATCATTATTTAATATGTTCAAAATTACTCCCATTTGGAGCAAGATTTATAGAGGCTTCTGAAATAAGCATGGGGCAAGCAGCACTGAAACCCCTTCATTTGAAATAAAAGTAATGTCAGTCTTATCATCACAGTACCAGGTATAAATATGAAGATATATATGAAAACTTTTCCAATTCTTTCTTCATAATGAAGCATGTTCTGAATGAAAGCAAGCATCTGAGCACTAAAGATACCACTGAATGGAATTATGCCTTCTGGGATGCCAACTAGCCTGGTGGCATATAGATTGTGTAGACACCCATATATATTGCAGCATAGTTCGTGGTTTTACCTGTTGCAACACAAAGCAAATTCACTGCAACTGGAGAGACTGTCCTTAGTGTGATAGGTGTTACCATAAGTTTGTGATTATAGAGTACAAATAAAATCTTATGGATCCAACTTTCAACTTTGCTACTTTGCAAATTTTCCTGGTGCCTTGATTTACAATCTAGGAGAAAAATTGATGTGGAGTGATTGCTGCAAGGGTAATAGGGAGTGGACATCTGCAAAATTTGCATTGATATTTGAGCACAAGATATTAAAAACAGTGAGCTATTAAAATGTCATTAACGAATCTCAATAGAAACATGCTATAATAGATATATATGCATTGTTTTTTAGCAGTGAGGTATGTAAAGCACACTGACACTGTGTTCCTTTTTAATTAGTGTTTTCTTTTAATTTCCACCTGGGAGGTAAAAGGAAATTTTCAGAAATGTTCATGCTTCAGATAGGACATAGAAACAGTTTTATCCTCTTAGATGGAAGTTTTTGCAAAATGCTCAGATGCTGTTATATGCAGTATCTAATTTAAACCATTTTGGTCAAGAGGCAACAGATTCTGCCAATTCTTATCACCCTAGACAGATCAACACCTTGCAACTGCATAACTTGTGAATATGTAGATATTTGGAGAAACTGTGAATCAAAATCTGGATTCACCTGCTATTGAGTTCTCTTACTTGCCTCTGAAAGGGTTATTTTTCCTGATTCTGCAGCTGAGTTTCTGTAACACTGAAACAGTAAAAATGGTTTTGATGTGACAGCTATAAAATGTTGAATCTGTGAATGCAAGGCTCTTTGGTTATGTATACGGAAAGAGAAAGGAAAACTTTGTCTTAAGAAATGAAAGTC
Source organism: Myiopsitta monachus (assembly GCA_017639245.1). Lineage (NCBI taxonomy): Eukaryota > Metazoa > Chordata > Aves > Psittaciformes > Psittacidae > Myiopsitta > Myiopsitta monachus. The sequence goes on from CM029921.1 coordinate 53,486,571, forward strand.
TCTACCAGCTGATTTGTCAGGTACAATTACAGCAACATCAGTGATATTCTTTCAGCCTCTACCCACGACAGATGCCACTCACATTAGACTGTGTAACTTTAGAAGCACAACTCTGATTACCCTTTACTGTCCTTTTGTTTTGTTCTTCTTTAGGGTCTAATCTTCCCAATAATATTTAATGTGTTTCTTCACTTACAGAGTTTGAGTTATAGAAGGGTAAGGGGTAAATATAATACTTAATAATGTACATTTATTTACAAGAGACGATCTTCATCACAGCACGCTTAGAAAAGGTTTCACCTACTGGAGTGAGGGATTGAAGAGTTGACCCTTCATGATGCAGGACCAAGGATATGGTTTGGTCTCCTGAGCAACCAAGTCAAAACAAGTATTGAGAAGACATTCCTAGCATATCCTGACTGGAGAAAAACCAGCAGTAAGAAAAGCAATGATAGTTATATTAGTAAAAAAATGTGTGGTGGAGCCATTGGCTGTATTAAGAATGGCTTGCTGGTGGGAATACAAACATGGGGTGGGGGCCTGCATATTGGGCCTCTGTCAGTTTAAATGAAGCCCATGTTTTCCCCATTTTTAGAAATAGGTGCTAGCTAACAGCTGCAAGTGTGTACAGCTGTGGTGAGGGAGGATAGCAGGTGACCTGAGCTTCAACCTGTTTTGCCAATCATGCCAAAACCATTGAACCCAACAGGAACTGGCTAAAAGTTTAAGAAAGATTTCACTGCTAAATTTAAGATACCTCGGTTCAGTGCAGGGTTTGTGGAAAGCAAGACCTGTTGAAGCCTCACTCCCTCTGCTGATGGGGGGCAGGTGCAGCCTGCCTTCATGTGCCTCGCCTCTCCACCTCAGGACACAACTTGATTCTTATAATTCACCATCCTGGTGTCAAGTATTTCAGTTTTATCAAATATGAAGTCATGCTAAAGTGTATTTTGAAACCTCACATTTGTTTTCTAGAATCTAAGTGTTGATTATGCTACCTGCTTTCCTAGATTGTTTCCCATTTAATATATAATTGTGCAAATACAGCTTATTAAGGTAATGGCATACATCATGTATAGTGGCATACTAAAAAATAGTGGAACTTGACTCTTAAATTAATGTGAAAATCCCATTCATTTTCATTAGTATTTTTATTTTATTCAAACTTTCTTGCTTTAAATGGATATTAAAACTGAAGTGATAAAAACCCCAGAAAAATAATGAATCACCCAAATTACATGCTGAAGTCTGTTATTCTGATGTTTTCCTGAATGAATATTGAAGTGCTTAGCGAAAAAAAGATCTTGAAGTTCCTCCATCAGTAATCACACCCAGACTTCACTTGAAGAAAATTCTTTTTATATTTAGTTATAAAAAGCATGCTATGTTAATTATATTAATTATGATGATGTTCATTAAAACAAATGCTGTGAAAGATTATTATTTTCAATTCAAAGGCACTTCAAATAATGCACAAGAACCTACATAATATACAGTAAATCTATCCTGGAATAATATTAGACAGAAAAACATACCAATTGAATGTACATGATATATATGTACATCTATAGACAATCGAGAGGTTTGGTTCTGCCTTCTATTTTTTGGAACATTTATAGAAAGTGTAAGAAGTGGTTTAATTTGATGAAATCAAACATTCAATGAAAACAAAGGCATTAGCTCTGAAATAAGAGATCAGTTTTACATGGCTATAGATCCTTTGAACTTGGATGACATTGTCTCTGAAGACAAGATGCTTGACGAATTTTGGACTTTAAAGCCTTTAGTAGGAAAAACTAGTCCAGAATCTGTTCCTGTAGGATGGAAAAAAAAAAATCATTCACTCTTCAAAAGATCAGGAAAAAAATTTTGTCATTTTCTATTTCTGTTATAAATACATGCATTTCCAGATGCTTATATTTCTGATATAAGCATCTCAAGGAAAGTGTCTTTCCTTGAGATGCTTATATTGGAAGAAGTTCCACATCCATGAATTTAGGGTTTATACTCTGAGTGATTTGGGCATTTATGTCTTCTCTGCATAGAATATTGAGGAGAAAAAAAAATCCCAAAACCTTAGATTATAAGGATAAAGGGATTCATGGGTAAGATGGTCATATATAACATCTCTGACTAATTTTAACCTATTAATTTACTATAATGAACATAATGATTTGTGTAAAATTACCCCCCTTACATGTCAAATCTGTTAGGAACAGCTGCCTTGCATTCAGTATATCATAATGACACACACTGTGGAGTTACAATGTTTAAATTTTTTTTTGTTAAGGTCCTGTTTTAGGTTTGCAAGCTTGTGCACAAGGGGAGATGGGGTGGTGTGGTGCCTACATCACACTGTCACTGTTAAAGGTTATCAAAAAGAACTCTTGGCTCTGTGAAGAAGAGAGTAATAAGTGCAAGTTGGTTTTCCAGACCCTGTTCCAAGTGAAAAATAAACCAGGATTAAAAAGTTTCCTGGAGAAGATTTTTCCCAAAGGTCTAATTTTTGAAGGTTTTTTCATCAGAAAAACTAGAAGGGTCATGATAACTGAAGCTTGAAATAAAGGTGAATTGATAACGCAGGTGACGAGGTGGACTAAAGGGGCTATAATTAACTAATTAAACACAGAGGCTGCAGAAGAAATGTGATTCTGCTAACATTCTGCCTATGTGCACAGCCAAGTAGAGGAGCCTGCCACCTGCAGAGCCACATCTAACATCTTAGACTCCCTCTCTCCCTCTTTCTAAATCCAAAATACTCCTAAAACCCAAAAAATATTCCCTAACCCTAAATAACACTTGCCTTTTCAACTGCTAATGATACACTTTGTCCTACTGCAAAGCTTATCTGGAGTAATAGAAATAATGGATCTGGATGAATGCTTTTCATAGCTCAGAAGGTATAATTCTGCCTGGTAAGAAATTAGAGTGATAATATTTTGCTAAATATGCCCCGCCATCATGCAAGAGTAAAGACGTAAAACATGGCACTAGGCATCTGCTAGCATAGTGTAAAGGTGATTCTTCCATGATAACATATGAAGGTAACTACAGCATCAGAATATGACAGTGCTGTTTACCTGCTTTAGGAGTGCCCCTCATAAGTTTGACAGAATAAAGAGGAGCTCATAGTAGCAAGACTACAAACATGAACCAGAGGAAAAAGGAGGAAAGAGTGGTCTTGAGAAACAAGAGAAAAGGAAGTGTATGACTTCAGAGACCACAGACTATAGAAATTAGAAGGAACTGAAAAACTGGAACAATCTCAAAAGCTATAGTATAAGGGTAATCAGTGTTCTATTTTTGCCTGCTTCCAGCAAGCTGAAATTAAATGTATTTGTTCTTACATGTTGAAGTGGTTTAAGTAAAGACCCCCTTTATTATCTGTAGATGGTTGCTGTGAAGAAGGCTTCCAAGAAGGGCAAACAACCAACATATCTAAAACCCAGCCTGGTGGTTGTTAGGTGCACCGATGGTGCATTTATTTTCTTTTCTTTTTTTTTTTTTTTCCTTTTCCTTCCACAAATCTGGATACTCGATAAACCAATAGCCAGTAAGATTTTCTGACATCTTCCAGGTCATATGAGAATGTTCAATAGCAATTGCCTATCAGGAGGAGGGAGCTAAGAAAAGGGCAACTGAATACAGCTGTGCACAAACCAGAAGTATTCTTGTATAACATAGGAAAAGAAAAAAATGGAAAGTGATTGGAACTGTTTAATTCACCTAACTGCTTCAAGTCTTTGCTAAACTGTTGGTTTGCTTTAGTTTGGTTTGGTTTTCTTGGTCCATTTCAGGCAACATAGTCTCCCCTGAAAGCATCTGCACACAAGAGAGGGCAATAATCCATCTGCAGAGGAGTTTATTTCCTGCATCTGACTTTCTACTGTTTTTATTGACTTTTTATCTTCTGGCACAACTACCAGGGTAGCTTTGACTGATTCTGCAATGGCAGCATGGGACCAGCAGAGCAAGAGCAGAGCCTACCACATGTATAAAAGCTGTATTAGGAAGAGACAAGCAATGACTCTAGCAATTTTTATTTCCACTAGATTCAATGGGGGGCCACGCTATTTTTGTGAATGTCTTGTGTTGCTCTATGCTTATGGTTATTTTGTTATTTGTTTATTCACATTTTGTGAATGTGGAATTTGACACTGTAGAAATGAGCCTCTTCTTCCTCAAAGACTGAAGCAGAAGAAGAGAGAATATTCCAGAACATCTCAGCTCTCTTCTGCATTCATTCTAAGTGTGGGATTTTACAGGACTTTGAAATTTTCCTACTGCTATTCACCATGTAACTGAAGCTTTTTTAATAGAGGTAGAAACAACACTGTCTGGAGTATCATTTTTATTCTAAGGACAGCTACTTCCTTTACTGTGAAAACATTGACAGCTTTTGGAACAGGATTTTAAAGAAGATTTTGCTAGCACTACTTTGTGACTGACTTGATCACGGGTGCATAGATTATGATATTGTCACCGAAGTGCATGACTCATTTCTCTTCTTAAAGTCCATTACTGTGTGATGTAAAATCACCTTTTTGGCAGTTTGGTATTGTAGTACTTTTAGCACTTGGAGGCCTAACACTCCAGAAAATGCATTTACACTGCATTTAAAGCTTGCATGTAACTAAATCCTGTCAAGGAAAGTCTTTACATAATGCATCGACATATGCTGGGGGTTTGTCTCTTTCTTAGTACTGCATAGCTATACAATGAGCTGAAGTGGCTTTTCTAAATTATTAAAAGTAACCCCAGACAAAGCAAAATAAGCGTCAGGACTCTTAAAACGCTTGGGAAAAAGAAAAAAAAGGACCTAGTTGTTTTTATTAACTTTAGTATCCTCTTATGTTAGCCAACATTACTGCTGAAGAATCTCTATTTTCTACCACGTCTGGAAATTAAAAAAAAAAAGTATCTTTTGCACTTTTAAAACTGTGGTAAGTAAAATGGATTATTTTTTTATTATTTTTTTTATTTTTTAGGGTGAAAATCAATTGAAAGTAAAAGGTTTTGGAAGGTGATATCAGAATATATGCAATGCATCTTGTGGTTGAGAGTTTGGTAAATTTAGCCATTGCTGTATACTGACATTTACATACATGCTCCTACATAAAAACCGGTTATTGCCCAAGCAGGTGATATTAGAGACTGTTGTTAACTTGGACTATAAATTATTTGAGATGTTACATGGCCATGTGCATGGCTTTCTTGATACACAAGAATGAGCTCCTAGAAATGTTTCCTTGGATTAAACATTCAAAGCCCTTATAGCAAAAGATAATGGCTACTGAAGGGATATCAGTTCTGTGAGCAAATAACTGCTGTGAACAAGAGTATGAATTACTGTCCATAGAGACATCATTTTTTGTCCTTCTTTTTTAATATAAACCTCTACAGATATGAAAAATAGAATTTCTGTGGTGAGGAATGCTGGCAATAATACATTATTTCTTCATTATTACACAGTCTTCTGGGTTCTCTGTTTTTTTTTTTTTTTTTTTTTTTGTTTTATCCCCAGTGAATTGCAAAGTTTTGGAACTTTATCCATTTTCATTAGTAAAAAAATATTTTCCTCTGGAACCAGCCATTGGATGTACAGCTGTTCTTCCAGGCTTGTGTCTGTGTGCTGTCCAGGTTTGTATCATCTTTTATGGCTTGATTTACCCACTGAATTAGATTTGCCACTGGGTGTCAGCTATGAAAGCCAGACTATGAGCTGCCTGTCAGTTATCCCAACAGAGAGTAAACACTGAACCAGGCAAAAAGAAAAAAAGTAAAGTTTTCTTTCTCCCTTGGGGCCTGGTGGTCCAGAACAAGTTGTGGGATCGCAGTTCAAGCACTTGATAAAACTTATGATACTTCTTGAATTTTTTATAACAGAGTCAGTAACAGCTGCTGGGCGTTCAGCACCCTCAGTCAACAGTGATTTTTAAAACTGCTGGTTTAGCCTTCATGCTCTGTGTTCTCAGTTGTGAGATGTGGAAATCTGGATGCTCACCAACTTGATGACATGCCTCATAAGCAATGACGCCATGAGTCACTGAAATAGGGATGAGAAATCTGAGCTTCAGAAACGATGCTCCATCTTTAACTTGCACAGCAAACACGCAAAGACCAACCTGCTGAGCAGCAATCTGTTCCAGGTAACGTCTATGTGGCTTCTGCTTCCTGTTTAGTTTTACTTAGATTAAATGAGCTCTTAGATTTTACTAAAATGGTTATTTTGCACATCTAAAGTATTCTCAGCCTTCCAGAGATTGCACAGGAAGCTTGTGCTGCATAAGTTTAAGCAATATGCAAAGCTGCCATCATCCTTTTATAGAATTTTGTCACTACTGACATACTGTCAAAAGGATGCAAAGGAAATCAGACAGAGTATGCAATTTGACATGAAATGTTAGGTGTACAGTGAAAGACGTTTTTGTGAAAAATGTCACGTCTCTGATAATCCAGATTTTGGACAAAGATAATGCAAGCAAGTTCAGCTGCAGTATTTTACAGGTTTGCTGATGGCTCCTTCACATTCTAGTGTTGAAGTTCTGTTGGCCAGACCATTCACAGATATTTTGTAATTGTAAAATGCTTTTTGATTATTTTGTTTGAAGAAGATCTGAAGACCACATGGCTGCATTAGATTTATCAATTAAAATTTATTCCACATAGCAAAATTACTTGAAACATATATCTTTTTAAAAGAGCTAGCAATTACTTAGTGCTGTTGCAGGTTCTTTAAGCCCTAGCAGTTGTTAATTTATAGAAAAGCACAGTATAGCTTTCTCACACCTGGGAGAAACAACTTATCACCATTCATAGGCAACATTCACTTTTTGTTCCAAAAGTCCATCTTTAACGTACATCCATAAAATTCAGTGCCTACAAAGAAGTGATATTTAGTTTAGTTTGTTATTAAGTTTATTTATTTATTTTAGTTTAGCTCTCTTGCCTGTACATGCCTCTTGGCATACATAGTAAGCATTTGGGAACAAGGATGATCTTGGTTCTGGCTTTGTATGGCTTTTAGCATAATTGGATCTTTGGCCATGAAATGGAGGTTGTAGAAGTTACTACAAAATCAATAATAATAATGTAAGGGTCACTCTACAGCTTAATAGCTCTGCCATTCCCTCAGCAGTGCTATGTTCCCCTGAAGGTCTTGCTTCCCATGAGCTTCAGTAAGTGCATGAACAGTACTAAAGCTGTTCTCTGACGGAACTTTGTTGCATCTTTTTTTTTTTTTTTTTTTTTCAGCACTAGGAAATGACCTGCCTGTGAATCAGTCTTTCCTTTGCAGCCTTGTAAAATTCATCACAATCCCTTCCTAAGCTCCAATCCAGCCTCAGCCCCAGCTTTTGTTTTCTACCTACCTCTGCTCTTTCTCCGTGAGGCATTCTGCCAGATCCTCCTTTATGACATCCAAAGATTTTCTTGCTGCCATCTGCACTGATGGGGCATATCTTCTTAAGGAACACCATTGGCACCCCTGTCAATAGGTTCATTTTACTTCACTGTTGGGACAAATCTTTAAACTCCAGGATGGCCTTGATTTTTCATCCATTTTTTCATTTTTATTGTGGGAGACAACCAATAAGAGATGCCCCTATTCTGCCCAAACACCAACAGAAGGCTTGGCAGCCTGATCAGCACTGTGATGGTTCTCATACACACAACACACCCATCCTGGCCTACAAGGGAACCCCTACTCCATTGGGAAGATGAGACCTTGTTTTTTAATTCAAGTTAGAAATACCAGAAAGATACTATTGTTCCTTCCTGAAAAAAAAAAAAAAAAAGATGGGGGAAGACACTGGTGAAGGTGTATGCAAGGAAGGGGCTTTTCTGGAGCCCCAGAGGTGTGGAGCTGTATCTGAGTCTGCTGGTTCTCTGGGTTCCCCATGCCTGAGAGGGATCACTATGGTGTGAAATGCTGCAGGAAGTGAAGTGAGGCAGCAGTTGTGTCTGCCTGTGATTCTCCAGGGGCTGCTTCATGGACAAGCGTTGAAATAGAAAACCAAAGAAACAGAAGTATTTATCTGGGCAACCTTCACTGGGCAATACTACAGCTCAGGGTTTTTTTAATAGTAACTTTCTTTGATTGGCCAGAATTTGCTGTTTTACAAATCTAAAGTAACAGCGTGGTGTCACATTTACTAAAGCTATATTTCAAAACAGCAAAGCAGGTTTTTTGCAAGCTATTTATTTCAGTGCTCAAAGGGTTTCATTGCAGTAAGAAAGGGGAAGTAGTCTTGAGGCTTAGAATCATAATTCCTTTCAGCATTTCCTTTCAAAACTCATGTTTACCTTCTGCTAAAACTAGCCTTCTCTGTTTATTGCAATTTTAACAGAGAAGTTGCTTTCATACTCTAAAATTTGGGTTTTTATCTAGCCGGGAAGAATTTTGCATTAAACCTGGGTATAAGTCACTCTCTGGTGAGATGGGTAACTTCTGCTGTTGCAGGAAGTGGTTTTATTTTACTTTTTTTTTTTCTTGCTTTCTTTCTGCCTTTATAAGCTGTGGGAGATTAACCCAAATGCTGTCTATAGACATGTGACCTAGATGTTTTCCGTTTTTTGAAATAGTTTAAACTGTTGCTGGTTGATGGCAGTTTGAGGTGAAATGACGACGTCCATGTGGCTGTAGGTAAGGAGCCTTAAATTTGTCTTAATGCAGTTCAGAAAACCTGTTGTTAAAGATTCTTAAAATGATCATAAATGCCGGTGGTTTGTATGCATTCAGTATGGGCTATGTTATTCACACAATTATTTCTATTGACATTTTTGAATTTGAAAGCAATGAAGATAAAAGTAGAGTGTATAGATGTGGAATGATGTCTTAAAGGTGACATTAGTATTCAGAATCTTGCAAGTCTGCCTCATCCTGTGCAAGAGGCAACTGTATTTGACCCTCTCTAGTATCCCAAACCACTAATGACTTCTCATATCCCTATGGTACTAACTAGCTGTCCTCAGAAGGTAGTAAAGGCTGATAGCACTGGCTGGAAAATTAGATTAGATCACTTTTCTAGCATTTGCCTTTGACAGTTGCTGTTCGGCACTGTTTGATTAACTGGCTTCCTTCCCTGCTGGTTACCATGAGGGAGGTGATTAGTAGAAGAGGATACTCTAAGACTTAGTGAGTAGGAAGGGTAGGTATCTGTTTGATACTCAGTATCACTAGAGACAGAAGGGATTGATAGAGGGATCTCTTCCTTGCTCTGTGTCAAAAAGTTTTGTGCCACTTTATCAGTGGTGCACCACTTTATCAGTGGTGCTAATAGGATTCAGATATGGGGTGTCATAAATGACATTGTACAGAAAACATCCTTGTTTTGTCTATGGGTACTCTCAGTGCTGTTCCTCGTGGAGCTGTTCAAAGGAGATATCATGGTAGCATGGCTCCTGCATGAGGCTGTTCATTTCCAGACTAATTCCTCCTCTCCTTCAGAGCTGGCCAGAAAAAGGTTGTGTTCTAAGTCACTATCTTACTCAAAGCTTTCTGTCAGAAAAGGTCGCTTTTCATTGCTGTCAGTTAGTAAACACTGCTTTCTGGCCTTCAGAGCTTTACAAGGAAACAGTAGTGTAGAAAGATGTTCAAATAACACAATGCAATGCTTTGATTATGTGCCTCATAAAGGAAAGCCAAAATTAGTGATATTTGTTCTATGGTGAAGATTTGTTTTCCTGGTAATGTGTAGTTTGCCGCAAACTTTGCGACATGTACTCATGTTTGTAACTGATAGCCTTATCATAAGAAGGAACTTGTTTTTCTTTTGGAAATATGGATCAGAGTCGAAAGCTATCACATGTGGCTGGAAACTCATTTTGAAATCATGCATGCTAATTGGAGACAGATTTTAGTGTAGTGTTGTAAGATTACATTTCAAAATTTCTGTAATTTTTGGAGAAAAAAAGCTGTCCTGCCTGCGTATACAAATCAGCACAGACAGGGAAATTATATAAAAAGAACATATTCTCTTTCTGGGCTGTGTTTGTAGTCATTTTTATGTTACTGCTGCAATGTCTTTGAGTCATTTGAAATGCATTTTCCACAAAGCTGTGAGATTTCATAAAGTAGTTTGAATTCTTAGTGTTATTTTTCTTTATTTCTCCCTTCCCTGCAATTTACCTCTCTGTGTCCAAAGAAAATTCATTTAAACCCGGCATCTCTCATTCACTGTACCTCTCAATCCAATTACATCTGTAATGTACATTTGTTCATTTTCTTTTCCAAATAGAGTAAACAGCTGAAACACTCTCTGTATTTTAAAGCTCCTGCTGTACGCTATTATTGAATTATAAAACTATTGAATTTTTGAATATAAAATTATTATTGAATTAGCCTTTTTGGCAGCATTTGTTGCAGAAATTTCCTTTTGCTTTGACAGAATAGATATCCTAGCTTGGGAGAGATACTCCATGTTTTTCTGATCCAAGCATGACTGTATGACCCTTTCACAGGGGCTGGGATTGCTAGGGTAGCAATTACAACGTCTGTATCAGACAATGATCTTGCGCATGTTCCTCCCTACCTGGAGCAAGGCAGGAACCAGAAACTAAAATGGTGACAGAGACACATTTAGACTCTTGTCCCAGTTTTTTTGTGGCACAACACTACAATCTCAGACATGGTGCTAGCTTAACTAAAGCAACTGCACACTGTTCTGGTTTGGATTTCTCTATCTAATTCTAGTCCCAGAAGTTATTGCTTCTTTGCAAAGCTGAGCTTCAGGCCAGGCTCTAAAAAGTAGTACTCCATACAAGTGAGATGAAGCACCCATCATGACCTCCAGTGCTGTGGTGAGAACAGCTTTTACAATGTTGCTCAGAGGCTTCAGCCTTTTTCTCTGCTAAGCAGTCCCACAGACTTTGAGCAGTGGGAACTGCTTTATTATGGCCTATTTCACATGCAGCTTAGTCGGTTACAGGCAGCATCTTCTGAATTCTTTTATGCTTGCAATGTGTAATTCTGATACTTGCCTATTTTTCATTACTTTTTTTTTATGCCTTTGTGCTGTGTCAGCTCAATCAGTGTGAGTTGCTAAGCATTTAATGAGTTCTTAAAGGCTGCATGCTGATAAAAGCTGTCTCTTGATGTTGGGGAAGTCTGTTAGTGCTTAGGTATGTTTTTAATTAAAAATCTGAAACATGGCATTTTGTACAGAATGTATCCTAATTGTGCTTAGGTGTTGTTTGGGCTGATCTCTTAAAGACAAAGCACAGCAACACTTGAGCTCTAACTAAAGTCTCTATGCTTCACTTTTCTCCTAAGACGACTTCTCCTAAGAACCTGGTATTGATGGATACCATCTCTATGAAGATGCTTTGACTGTTCTTCTGGTTTCACTGTTGATAACATTAGTCCTGAAGAAAACCGATGGGATAAAATTTTGAGCTGGCTTTTGACTATCTTCCATGATAATTCAAGTGCCATATAGAGCACAGCAGCAGATTTCTTTATCTGGATGCACAACTTGCACAAAACTGTCCCTTTTTTTCACCCACTGATGTTTGTAACAGCTTTTGTCACCATCAAACTAATTGCTTTAATATCCTCTTAGTCTCAGAGTAAACTGAAGGTTCTGTTGCCTTCAGCTTGCTCACAACAGCATATAGCCCTGTTGAGTGTGCATTTGGGAACCTGTGAACTTGGTCTAGGTCAGGAGGCATTGGTGTTACCTCCTTCTGAAACCTTCTTACGAGGTTGGTCTGCTTCAGCCAGTGATCTCAATGAATTTTAATTTCACCAACTACTCACTTACTGACATCAGAAGGACAGAGGTGGTTGTCTCTTTGCTGCTCTGGATGTTAAGCTTGTGTCTTCATGCACTTGACATGCATCTGACAATCTTTCCTGGTTTGATAAATACTATAAAAAGGTTGTTTTGGAGACTTTCTACAAAACAAACACTGCTAGCTCCTCATTTGCAGAGGGACTTCCTCAATACAGATCTATTTAAGAGTGAGACTTTAAATAGACCTCTGTAGACTCCCATCATCTTTATTATAACTTGAAATACCTTGGGGTGCAAACTTGCAGGCTGGCTGAAACAGGAGGAAAAGAAATGCTATTGGATTTTTTTTTTCTTCTTTTTTTAAGGAAGCTGTCTGAATGAGAAAAGCAGGCATTAATTTTCTGGGCGTAGGCATTTAGATATTGCAAACTGACCATGAGGCAAATCTAACTCATGCTAGAGCTCAGTCTGTGGATGCATCCAGGTCCTACTAGAGCAGATTTTCAGTGCTTTATTGGCTCATACTGAAAATGTCTAGAAGTGTTGCAGTCTGCATGTGTAAAGTGAGTCCTGTTTACCAGCAACTAAGAATCCAAAATTCATAGATGCTTGAAAATTTTGGCCTTTTTGTCTTCAATTGTCTGTATTTCCATTCACTTCACTTAGCATAAGAAAGAAGTGTTTTGAAAATTGTGTAGGAAAGATATGAGAGGGTTAAGCAGATATTGGTATTCTTCAGATTAGCTTCTAAATTTCTGAGTGTATGTATAAGTTACACATAAAATGCTAACTCGACAGTGCACAGATGCCTAGTGAAGTATGTCCAAAAAATTAACTAAGCAAGTTTGATATTGTTATGATTAGTGGTTCAAGGTTGTTTAAGACACAGTACCACACTTCCTGCCGTTTGAGATTGACAGGTATTAAATCATTCACTTGCAGTTAAGCCAGGTATTGTGGGTTTGTACTGTGTTTTTTCATTAATATTTCTTCCAAAGCCTGTGCCTGATATACTAAACAGGCAAAGACCTTGGTCAATGAACTTAAAATGACTTCTGATTCCTTCTCCAAGACATACACCATTTTTCAGCCCAACTGCAACATGATAAGAAGGGAAGGGGAGACAAGGATGAAGAAAAAACAGAAGTGAATGTGACTTATAGCTGAAGAGACGTGCTTTAACTATGTGCTTGCTCTCTGTTTCTTAATTCTTTTCCAGCCACACCCTGAGCAAAGCCACTGCTGTATTTGGTTCTGAACCAGATATCAAAGCTCCTCCTATGCAAGACATAGTGCTTAGCACCTGAACGTGTTTGCTGCTCAGGGTGTTACTAAATTCTCTTCCTTTGTGGTTGGGGAGGGAAATGACACAGATGTTTTGTGAAGACAATTGAAGCTCTGGAGTTCTGTCTCCAAGATAGTCACCTCCATGGCTGGTGGGTCTGTCACCAGCTTGCTGGGTTTCAGGATGCTCTCAGCCTTTCTGGTTTCTCCACTGCAGCTTGGGACAGTGGTGTTGGAAGAACTGGGTGGTCAATACTTGGAAGCGTGTCCCACTGGTTGGGGGATCCCCAGCTCACATGGTGACGCTGGCCAGAGCCAAATTCACACACACACTGCAGGAAAGCCTGATGGTAACACCATGGACATCCACAGGAAGCACCAACAGAGCCCTCCATGGGCTTGTTCAGACAAAATGCATTTCTAATGAAGGACTTTGGCTTTGCCACAATTGAATCAACATTTTCCACTAGGAAGGTGTTACATCAGACTTGCCAACTGCCCAAGCTTCTCTGACACATGCTGCCTTTTGTATTTTGGGCTGAGTAGTGCTGAGGCTTGATCTAGAAAGGTTAATATTTCTATTATCAAAAATATATATATGATATACAATATTTATATAAATATAGTACGTGTATATATAATAAAGTAACCATTCTTGGTTACTTTATTGGCAAAAAAACCCCAAATTATAGTAATCAGTAGCAATGAGTAATCAAATTCTTATGATATTTTTGGACTAAGAGGTGGCATTAATCCATACACTCTTCTTGGAGTGGCAAAGGAAGGAGAAACAGCCCAAGTTAAAACATGTCACTACTTCCTTGTGCATTAATCCTAGGCCCTAGCAAAGGCAAGGAGTGCCCCTAGTCTGAGCAGAGGCTTAGAGAAATTCAACCTTCCCTTTAATTTGCTTTGGACAGTATACCTGCTGACTCTGAACTGAGTAGTATGCAGTCATACAGACCCAAGACATTCAGAATTGCTACACAGAGATTTTAATGGGAAAACTTTCCTATTTTTAACTTTCATCTAAATTTAGGGTCTTTTTATGAAAGCTTTCCTAGAGTGTAACTAAAGAGAAGGAATATATTAAAACATGGAGCAAAAATAGTATGAAATGAAAGAATGAAAAAAGTTAAATGCAGAGATTTCTTATCAGACTTGTGTCATGCATCAAGATATAGATGTTTAAGGAATAATGTTAATGTGCTGTAATAACTTTTCAACTCAGGTACATAGGACTGCAAATGCTCACTTGAGCAGAATGCAGTTTCATCCAACAAGGGATCTGAGGAATCTATCAGGTCTCCATTTTACCATACTACCTAGTAAACCCACAACCAACAGAAAATGTAATGCTTGTTGAGTATGTTTGCTCTTAACCATGCCTTGGGCAGATGACACTTCTCACCATGACTGCTGGTTTTCACACACAAATATGGTAGCACTATATTCCTGCTGTCATTGCTACTGACTGTGATTGCTTCTATCAAGTGCAGCAAACCTGTGGTGGGACTCATGGTGCAGCTGGGCTCTGGTCTCCTGGCCCATAGAAAGTATGCATACAAGGTTTCTGGAGTCATCTTGAACCACCTTAGTGAAATAAATATTTCGTTGATCTCTTACAAAACAATGTACATTTGCAGGAAAAATTTTAGATATAATTAACAGAGCCTATGCTCAAACTTCTTGCATAATCAAAAAATGTATATTTTTGACACCACAATACCCTCGGTATTTCACCTTTGCTGAAAGCAGACAGCTACACAATGCAATATCAGATACTATCACATAAACCAAACGGCTTTGTCTTCTCCCCACTTTGCCACGTGGTGCTGGGGAGCTTTGTGGTGGGGGAGGCACTCCTGCCACCTTGTGTTCCACTCTGCGCCATTGCACAGGTGGCTAGTGAAGAAAACAAACCGGGGGCTTAACAAAATGCAGAAAAGGGACTCGCTTGATGCAAGCCGCAAAGAATTTCCTCTTCTAGTTCCTGCTGTACCTTAAAAGTTTTCTCTTAAATTTGTAGGTGCTGGCTCTGCTGTGTTTCACAGCAGCGTCTCTTACAAGTGCAGCACCAGGAGCTCTGCAAAGGAAAGTGGAGATGGAGTGTGGGAACAGATTAAAAGTGTCTATAGCTTTTTTTTTTCCCCCCTCAGATGGGAAGTGGGAGCAGTGAGAAGAAGTAAGGCAGCAGCTGCAGGATCACAGCACAAAAACTGCTGCAGATATCTATGGAAGAAGGTTGAGAGAGGGTAGGAGAGACTGTTTCATGTGTACAGCACAAGGAACTCGAACATTATCCTGGGGAATGGGAGGGAGGGGGTATTATTCTCTGAATGAGGGACAAGCCTCTTTTAGACACTCTTGAGGCAGGAAGCGTCAGGAAGAAATAGCTTTATAATGTTCTAAATAAGGAAGTTGTTTTATTATAAGTTTATTTTTTAATTGGTTTTTGAAGTCTGAGAAGTTTTAAAGCCTTTCCTATTTAATAATCTCAGCATTTCCTTTTTGCAGACATGTAGGACGATGGGTATATGAAACTGCAAAATGGATTGAGGGAAGGCAAATGTGCATTTTAATTGCTAAGTTGAAGGACTCTAAAATACTTGAAGAGGTTAAAACAACAGCCACTCTTTCACCAGAGACTAAACAGAGCTCAGTAGGGTAGGTATTTTTTCTAGTGAAGGGGATACTGCTGCTACAGGGAGTGAGGACCAGGAGGCAAACTAAGACATGATTTACAACTGCCTCAAGTGTTCAGTGCTGCACAACTGATTTAGAGTGATAAAAATTGTGTGTAATCTTACTCATTGATGAATGTGAGGTGCTTCCTTTACCACAGATCAGCCAGCAGAACATGTGCCTGAATGTGGTGCAGGTCACAAATATGCTGTAACATCCTACCCAAGCTAGCTTTGTGATAGCTTGTTTGTATAGCTGCTGTCAAATTGAAACCAAAATTTCTATTGGCAAAGCTCTGAAATTGAGAATTTAGAGGAAGTTTCTTTCTTTGGCTATTCACAGCAATCTTTCAGGCGTTTAAAAAATATTTTTCTAATACACCAGTTTGTCATGTGGTACTAACTCTTCTACTTCTCTAGAGAGTTTAGGCTGTTCCAAAATCATCATCACCGCATGCCTAGTTCAGGTAAGCATGGAAAGTTTGGATGAATATCTGAATCTCTGTGAGGAGTTCTGCAAAAATTGAGCTGGAAGTATTTCAAGCAGTCTTACTTTGAAATTTCTGTCACTTCTGCTTCTGCTTATATCTGTAAATACTGCAAGAATAACCTTTCCCATAGTATCTCATCACTTCAGATCTGGCAACATTAAAAGTAACAACACTTTTCTGAACATTTAGGCTATAGGAACAGATTTCTTTCAAGTACCGGAGAAAATTTGTGATTCTTATGTGATCTTCCTAGAGAAAACATTGGATTTTTTTTTTTTTATTCAGAATTAGACAGCTTTAAACTAAAAAGTTATCATTTGACAAGCATCATATGCAGGTGCAAAATGAGTTTAGAGCTGGTTAGTCTTACTTGTGGTGATTGGAAAGCCATGACTCTACTCTGTACTCATCTGCAGTGTATAAATGTATAGCAGAAAGGAAGGAGGTAGAAGGAATTTATCTTTTCTTCATGTGTCAGGTAAGGTCAGGTCAGGAGTAACCAAGCATTCCCCTCTAGCACTTCTTGGGTCTTATCTGGTGTTGAATCAGTTAAATTGCTGTGAACTTTTATGATGCTATAAACTACTTGCTGCCATTGGTCTAATATCTAAACCATACTTCTATCCAGTGTTGTAGAATGCATTAGAAGTGTTATGTATAGGATGATACTCATAGTTGTTTTTTTCTAATACTGTGTATATATGATGAATATTCATAATTTGAATGATTGTAGTTTAGCTTCCACAGCATAGAAAATGAAGGCAGGTGTCGCAGATCAGATACACTCCAGAAAGAAATTAAATGCATTGCCAGCAGTAAGACCTAGAAGTAGCAATTTTTCCCAGGCATGTTCTTTTACATATTCAACTGAATTTCTACTATGGACGACTGTTCCCAGAACATATGCAGGCCAAACTGTACACAAAGGATACTTTTAGCTTCAAGTTCCACATGAAAATGAGATCTTAAATTGACACAGGAGTGGTGAATAGTATGGAATAGCATTATGCTATCCCATATGATATACTAGGACAGACAAACTTTTGAAACAACTGCTACCTTTCCTGAGACCTTCATATGTGATATAATTAAGAAACTATGGGATGCAAGAAGAGACATAACCATACGCAGTCACCTGCTGACTTGAAGATAGTAGGCTCTTTTACCCTACTCCACCATTTTGTTGTTTCCAATAATGTCCTAGCAATATTTCCTAGCAAGTTTTTACTTGTGCAAGTCCTGTAGACAGCAGGTCATAGAGGATTACAGAATTAGAGTTGGATCTGTAGTCATTAAATATGAACGTGAAGACTTTGCTGCATCTGTACAACTTCAGAATGGTAACTGTTTCCCATTCTCTTTTTCTTTCTAATTCTTTGGCCATTTCAAAGCATTTTAAGAGATAGCACATTTCTGCCCTATAGGATACAAGGCATTTAACTAGATTCCTGTTTTTGTTAACTATGGCAGTCTCTAAGTAATTATGTGGCTCCAATCCCATGCAGATCTGTGACATACTGTAAGTAGAGAATCAGATATTCCCAATACGTCTGGTAACTACCAGAAATAAGAAATTAAGTAGTGCATTGTAACAATTTATTTCTCAAGGACTCTATTATCAAAACAACTTTAAAGTATGTTCTTAGACTCAAAATAAAACCACGTTGTTACTGCTGTACAGTGCTGCAAGTCTGTGTCCTTCCTTCTTGCAGTTCATTACAAAGTGTATTTCCATACCTGGCTCTCTAAAACTTTGGCTTTCCTTCTTGGGTGTGCTTGATATTACTTCTGGTTTGCTGTAATTCCATCAACTACAGTGGGTTCACTGTGACCCTGAGATCAGAGTGAGGCCTTTAAGATCTGTCTGGAACCACATGTCCTGTATTGCAGAAAGTAGGAAGAAATTATTCTAAATAACATTCAGTAGGAACACTCTGATCCTACTGGATATTAAGCTGGTATCTGAGATTTCAATCAGGAGAATCATGTAGTTATTAACTGTTATTATAAAATATAACCCTCTCTTAATATGAGAGAGTAAACCAAAAAGGTTGAAAGAGTCATCATGTCAAGGATCAAGAAAAAAACTCTACAATAAAAGATTCTTTAGCCTAATAGTTGTTTTAACAATCATACTTGAAATTACTTTTTGCTAATAGGTTACTAACTAAGAAGTGTGCTATGATGTGGGCCAAGCTGTGTCAAGAAATTTGTATTTAGTTTCATCCTTCAGAGAACTGGATTATATACCTCAGGGTATATAGTTGTGAATAGTGGCCTGAGCAACATATTCCACACAGGGCAGCAGGGAAATGCTAGGCAGTGTGATATGGCTACAAACAAAACAGAAAAGATACTTTACTCTGACTGCAGGAGAGGCAAGGGTAACTGTACATGTAAATTAGAGTTGCCTGAAGAACTCTGTGGGCCGTTTCTGCTTTTATTTGCAGAAAGTCATCAAATACTGGACTAGAAAAGAGTGCACACCAGCCTTTAGGCACATAAGAGATGACCCCATGATCATTGCTCCATGTGTTTTCTGTTCTGAGACACACTACTGAAAGTCTAATATGGCTACAGCAGGTAAAAAATTAAAAGGGGTGTGATAATTAGTGCCGATGAGCTTGGCTTTTGTTGGACTTAATATGTATCAACTAACTCACTGATGTTTGCTGATGAGATCGGAATTTCAGTTGATAAGGAAAACTGTGGTTGAATTTAGGACATTTAACATCTTACAACAGAAGGAACTCAGCATGAAATTTTGTTTTATTGTCTGATATAAAAGAATAGAACTGGAGTAAAGACCCAGGCAGTAGTGTTGTTCCTGATCTTCTACTTTGACTAGAGATGTGAATAATGGTTGGAATTAATGTTACTTCTTAAGTACAAATTATTCCAGGCTGGACGATATCTTTCTGCAAAAGAAAAAGGCATAGCAATGTTACATCTGCTTTGTATTACCATTACAATGGAATTTTTGTTTTCATAGTACTCAGATAAACTGGCTCCGGGACACTTCTGGGCACTAGCCCAGAGCACGGTATCCCTCAGCAGCCTTTGCTGTTTGTGTCCGTGCCCTGGAAGCAGATGTGTGACGCATTAGCTGTGAGAGCAGCATCATGGGGATGGTTGAAAGAAAAAAAATAAAGACACAGCAGAGTGCAGATAAGAATAATTGAAAAAAGCTATGTGGCAGTTTACTTGTTATTCTCTCTCCTTACCTACAGCTTTTTCATTTGTCCCCCTTTTTATTTCCGGAAGTTTTGTATTTAAGCACTTACTGCCCCTGAGCTGTACTTCAGCAGACTGTTAACAGTGTAGCAAAGGCTAAGAGCAAAACCCAGCATCAGAAATATTTACGTAGGTGTGTTGATTTTAAACACTTCTTTCACAGACAGAGAAATATGTTTTCTCCTTTACAAGAATGCTTTGTCTCACCACATGCCTGGCATTAGCTTGTTTTTGTGTGGGGTTTGTTTGTTTGTTTGTTTGTTTTTTTGTGGGGTGTTTTTGTTTTTTTTTCATTTGTTTCTTCCTCTTGAATTTTTATGTTCTTTTTCTGGCTCACAGGTCGAGTGTAACAGTGAACCTAGTGCTGATTTTTATTCTTCTGTAATATAGTTGCATTAAATTTTAATGGATGCTCTTCAAGTGTGATATGTTTTTCAGCAGAAGGGAATTAGTGAATATAGCAAGATACACTTCAATTTTGCAGTGTTTTCATGTTACTATGTTGAGCACTTCCATGTTCATTACGCTTTTGACCTAATTGCGCTGCTTATGTCATAAGGAGCAAAGTTGGGAGAAATTAAAAGCTTATTTTAATTATATCGTAAAATCATAGAGTGTTTTGCTTTGGAAAGGACATAATAATCATCTACTTCCAACCCTGCTGCCATAGGCAGGAATGACTTCCTGGTTGTTGAACAACCTGAGCTGGTTAAGTTGCTCAAAGCCCCATCCCATCCAACCTGGACACGAACTCTTCCAGGGATGGGGCAGACACAAATTCTTGGGCAATTAAATCCTATGTATCACCACCATCATAGTAAAGAAATTCTTCTTAATATCTAATCTAAAACTACCCTCTTTCAGTTTAAAGCCATTCCCCCTTGTCTTATCCATACAGGCCCATGTAAAACACCCCTTTCTATCTTTCCTGTTGACCCCTGGGAGGAGTCCCACTGTGAGGCCACTCTTCTCTAGACTGAACAACCCCAATGCTCTCAGCCTGTCTTCATAGAAGACTTGTTCCAGTCCCCTGGGCGTCTTTGTGGCCCTCCTCTGGACTTGCTCCAACTGGTCCACATTCCTCTTTTGTTGGGCACCCCAGAGCTGGATTAATCATAGATTTTTTTTTTTTCCCTTTCTCAGATTAAAGTTCTTGCTACAACTACTTGGTACAAGTTGCTAATGAATTAACAGTTGCATTCTGTCTTTTGCTGTATGAAGCAGTACAAAACTTAGGCATAGCTCAAAACAAAATTTAGAAATATTGATACCTCTTGTTTCTTGAAGAACTAGTACTTTGCTTTGCTGAAAACCTATATGCTAACTTTATGGATACTGTTACCAAAAGTGATGAAATCAAGTTCTTGGGTAATACCGGTCAGTCCACTCACTATATGATGAACACCTGGACAAAGCAACATGTCAAAATAGATGAAAATCCTGATAACTGCAATATGAAATTCCGTTTAACTCCATGAGCTGCTGTAGGAGGGAACACTTCTCTGGCTGTCATTGTGAGACAGAAACCATAATTAAGCTACCAAAGGCATCAGAATAACACTGAGGTGAACGATTCACTTCCTCAATTTTTTCAAAAAGCTAAAAGATATGTTTATGTTTTTGTTTTGTTTTGTTTTTTTTTTTTTTTTTTTTCAGGGAAAATATAAGTAGAAAAAGGAAGGTTTTGTTTTGTTCTGTTTTAGTTTTCATTGGGAAGTTAACAATGTTACTTTAAGTCCTTTTTTTATCTCCTTTCTCTTTTTGAAGAGAAAAGGCAGAAAAGATTTTTTCCTCATCAATAGAAAATAAGAAATACTTGAAATATTTTCACTGTTATCAAACATCAAGTTTTTGTGAAAGAACTGTTTTTAAAAGAAATATTACAGAGAATGTTCTTGAAGATAGTTTTACCAAGACTCAGCACTTTGTGAGGAAGATAGATGTCTGATCTCCGCAATTTGCTGTGTTACACTTTTAACCTGGGCTTGATTCTCAGAAATAGGATGTTGTACTGTGTGTACAGATTTGCATCTAAAAATTATCAAGTTTTCATCTGTGTAATATTCATTACTTCTACACTGTGTTTGAAAATCAAATTTACACACAGAAATAGGGTTTTAGGATCTTAACCACGGAGCAACCATATATGTCAAATGTCACTTGACTAGTTAGCAACCATCTCACACCTGTACTTGGCCTCTGAACACTGGCTTCAGTGCAACCTGATTCACCATTAGGATGCTGTGCTACTTGCTGGAGCAGACTTGTCCTCCTCTGTGAGCATCCCAAACATGTACCAATTTCTGGGTAAGGTGCTGACCACTGAAGTTGCAAATTTCATTTGAAGTATGAACTGCTTCTTCCTTCAGTGAGGGCTTTTGAACTCCTTAAGGTATCTCCAAAAGCAGCTGGCTGCATAGAAATGAATTGGTTTTACTGTCCCAGACAGAAAGATGATTTTGTCCCTAGAGCTCAGTAGTATTTCTTGCCCCATAAGTAAGGTGATCCATTGTTCAGAAATTAAAGTTTTCCTTTCTCATATCCAATGTAACCTTTTTGCCTACTGTATGAACCAGTTTTCTTTCCTGTGTCATTTATCCATCTTCATGTCAAGGGTTTTTCTTGCACCCATACTGTTCTAATCCAGCCTGTCACTTCTGCTCCACAATGCCCCAATATAGGTACTTCCAAGAGGATTTTTCAGGATGTTTCCCTGTCCCTCTCATTTTATGTGAATATCTTAAAGTTATGCTGCTTCTTTGCCCCAAAGAACCCTACAAACAACAGAGAGAGGAGGGAGGTAAATTCTGTCTTGGTTTAATGCCTTTCTCCAGCGAATCAACTGTAGAAGGTTTCAAAAGTAAAATTTATGTCCAGATGCTAACTATTTGCCGAAAGGCATATTAACCAGTTGTATAATGAACACAGGGTGCCTCAGAAGCAGTTGCACAGGACTTGACATCTCTGCTTTCCAAAGTAAGTAAAATGAAATCCCCTGCAAAACCAGCCGAAACTTGGTCCTGATGCTGCTAACAGTTTGGAAGCATGAAATCATAAAAGCATTAGATAGGATCCTTTTTATGTTAATATTTTAACTGTTTCTCGACTGTCTTCCCTTCTTATTTTTTTAAAAAGCTTAAAAAAAAAAAAGTAGAGCAGAGTGCAAGTGTAAACTAAATTCTTCCTGCAAATGTGAATGAAACGCTGTTGCATTCTTGGAGCTCATATTCAGGGTGCCATCTACTGGCATGCAGGGTCGGTAACGCTGTCAGGAGTCAATGGAGTTTGGGCAGCAAAGGATCCCTACAAGAAAACTTGAGGGAGAAACTTCTGGAACTTGTACCTTTCCTTTATGTTCTGCAGTATTTTGCAGGATCCCACCATGCTCTACACTAAGACAAATAAAATCTGATGGTGAAAATGTTGAGATTTGGGGTTTTATCTTTTATGGTAGTTCCCGTAACTTGGGTGCCTCAGTCTCCTTGTTAAACTCTGATGTGTGTGAATTTGTTCCAAGTTTAGGGAAAATTAATCAAGGTTCAATGAGACTAGAATAAATGTTTTCAGAAGTCTTTGCAGACTTGTCATTTACTGTGTTCCTATTTGAGATCCAGGGGATGACTTTGTCATACTATTCAAATTTGTTACAGGACTTCATGTGCTGATAACACTAGGCAGAGACTACCTAATTAAAACTCATAATGCTCCCAAGAAGATATGTGTCAGAGTCTTATAGGTGGGAGATTTCAGAAGAAAATCTGAGAGATGTGCTCCAGCCAAACATTGGATTGGTGACAGAGTTAGTGTCGCTCTTGTCTCTCAAGTCTGATCAGCTCTCCAGCCTGGAGCCTACTGAAAATCTGTTGAGAAGCAATTTTGATTTGATACCAACATGAAATACAAAATGGGTTGACTCTCCAAGTTTAGAAGGAGGAAAAAAATCATTTCCTATTTGGAGCTGCTGCTGCCTTTCCTGCCAAAATGGCAAAGTGTCCCTGCAACATGGGTTTGAGCAGCAACTGCTCTAGGGAGTGGTAAAAAGTGTCTTGGGGAGGGAGAACACACAGTGTTGTCTACCAGAGGTCCACATAAAGAGTTTTCCCTGGTGTCATATACCAACTCACAGCAAAAACGAACATGCATAATCCTGAGCATCAGGACATATAAATAAATAACCTAATTAGCCTATTCTTTTTTCCTCTTTTTTCTGTGATTTAATTTCCGTAGGGAACCTTGAGCAACTAATTCAATGTAGGAGGCAGCCATGATCATAAGCTTTACTGTTGCTTTTATTAAAATCAGTGTTTCTATCACAGCTCATAATATTAAGTAATGGCTAATATTGAAGCACTTCTCATTTCTCTCTTCAAGAGTGCTGTTTTCCCTTGTATTTCCATATATTTAGCTGTATGAGTTCAAATCCCCCTGAAGATATTCAGAAGCATGGCCCTGGGCAGCCATCTGTAGGTGATTCTGCTTGAGCAGGGGACTTGGACCAGATGACTTTCAGATGTCTTGTCCGAATTCAACCATTTTGTGACTACATGACCTCTCATTATCATTCTCTATATCTGAGGCAGTTTTCTGTAAGGAAATGATTTATCAGGGCCATGAGAGGGTGAAAGCAGGAAGGTTGAGTCCTTCCACCAGCATAACGCTATGGTCCTGCCCAGAGACATGCAGTAGTGCTCTTCATTTCCTTCTCTCACGCTGGTACCATATCTTCCTCTGCTCTGATGCCTTCAAAGAAATTTACATTCTTAAAATCAGAGTATTTCATATTTTAGAGTCTTCAGAGGTCGGTGAGATATTGCTAGAAAAAGTTGTGGTCTTCAAACTCATTTGGAAAATGCTGGTTTTCAGCAGTTTAAAACTGCATTTAAATGGGTTTCCATTGCTCTGGCTCCATAATTGGGAAACCAGCTTATGTAGTATCTCTTCCTCACCCATTTTCTCATACAGTTACACAGCAATACAGATAGCAAGTTTTCTTGTGACTCTTACCATATTACTTCTCCCACAACTTACATATAGTAGTGCCAGGGTGAACTGGGGAAGGGAGCGAGGAAAGTAGAGAAAGTGCTATACATCACTGTCCTGATGTTTTTACAAGAACTATGAAGCAACTCTTGCTGATGAAAAGCATTTTGGGAATTTAAATAGTTAGAATGCAGTTTATCGAGTTGCACTAAGGCTGACACAGGAGGTTGAACAGCAGTTCTGCTAGAGAAGGTGATAATTCTCTAAGTTACCCCTGTTGCTCCAAAGGCTTGAGAGCTGATGTGCTCAGCCATTTCCAAATTTTCGAATTTTAAAAATTAACAAGAGAAATAAAAATCCCATCTCTGTTGGTGGCAGAATGTAAAAAATAAGGGAAATTTTATTAGATCTAGGTTTGAACCAGGACACTAGCAGGATTTCAGCATGGTCCTGCAATGCACTTGTAACATGCATGCATTGAACTGTGGAGGTAAGTTATGTTGACTTCACAGCATGTCGTTTTCCTTTGCAAGACTGAAAATGTGTAGTGTGAGCAGGGCCAAAGACAAAATGTAGTGGCTGCCAGCTGGATGTGACAGAGGCTTGCAGGGAGATTACACCATAGATGAGAATGGCTTTTGAGATAAGGACAATCTTTTACATAAACTAACTCTTCCAAGGCTGTTTGGATGGGTGAGTGATAAGGAGAATAATAAAACTACAGGCTGACACAGCTGGTAGTTATCCTGGTGTTCAAAGAAGATCAAGATCTTGCCAGCAAGATAACTCAACTTCTGACTACAGTGACATATAACTGGTATTGATACATTTTTGCATGGAAGGTTCCTAGATTAATGCTCTTCTTTTATGTTCTTCAGGTCAACCCAGTAACCATGGAAAGGTCTACAGCTCCTGATACAGACTCTGAAAAGCCTAATCCTTCCCATCACAGTACGGGGGCTGTTCAAATGAGGATCAAAAATGCCAACAGTCACCATGATAGACTGAGCCAAAGCAAATCTATGATTTTGTCAGAGAATGTGAAAGTCCCTGAGCCTGTAAGTAAAATACTCCTAACAATTTCCTAGTCTTCTGATATTTTAAAAACTACAGAACTACCTTATTCATGACTAAGATACTGGTTTTGTGATTATCCCTTGCAAGGAGGGATTTAATGACACTAATACGTTTTTAGGAGTATGGCTAGGCACAGGAATAACAATTTTCCTTCAATGAAAGAAAGAATTTGGCTTTGGTGGCCATGATAATAGCATCTACTCAGCATTTCAACTCTCAAGTGTTGTAGTACTTAAATATGGCTGCTGTAGAGCATAGTACTTACAGTATCAGATGCATGTCATGATTTCTCAAAAGGCAAAATTTAAAAGCTGACAAAAGAAAAAAAATGGAAATTGCAACTCTGTAAATAAAAGCCAACTTAGTCCATAATAAAAATAAGTCTTGCTGCAGAGATGTCTGATTTGTTACAATTAATTCATTGAAGTTACTTTATCATTGTGATAGTTGACAGAGTTGAAAGATTTGACTCATTTTTTATCCATTGCCTTTCTTTTTTTTTTTTTTTGTTTTCTGAAATTAGTTAGTGATGAACTCTGTTGCCAGTTGTGTCCCTGCCCCTGTACTCCTTTGGAGCTACTAAACAAACTGATTGATATGAGTCTCCCCTGGTTAATTTTCTTCCATAATGGTGGCAACTTGCAGCTGAGGCCATATGATGTTACAAAATTATTTATGCAATGCTAGCCACTTTTTGGACTCCGGTTCCATTTTGTTCTCAGAGAATGCAAATGAGGGAGAAAACTGTGTTAGCCGGGGACAGAGTTCCAGGTCTCAGTCACTTCTCACAACCATACCAACCATTAATTTTTTGTTTTCTTGATGTAATAGATTCCTATGAAATATTCAGCTTCTAAAAAGTTATTAAACAGAGGAAGCCTGCAATAACATCTGCATTTTTTCCCTTTTTACTCAAAGGTCAAACTCAACATTTAGATTTATTTAGAAATACGTTATTTTAGTAATTAATTTCTCTGATACAGTGATATAGCTTAACTAATTTCACTTTGTATTTCTGGAAAGAAAAATCTCTTCAGATCTTAGCAGCAGATAAGATACTCAAATACCTTCCATTTAAATGATACTGTTTGTCTCAGACACACTGTATATGTCTCTTCCTTTTTATCTGATGTGAAATGTTCCTCCATTACAAACCTGAAGCAATGCTTATAGTAATTTACTGGGAATACTATAATGTATTATCAGGAAGAGCTGTACCTTTGAAAAAGTTTAAAAGTTAAGTATATTTAATGATGCCTAACATATTTTATTGGCTGTGTTTAACAAAAGGCACTAGGCTGCAGTCGTTTTTGACAAGCATGAAAACATCACAGCATGAGACTGCAAAAGGAATTATGTAGAGAAATTACAAGTGATCCATCTCTCAATGAATTATCCACCTCAATAGCCTGCAGAACTCAGCTACCAATTAACACCTACTTTATTACATGTTGGGATGTACTTAATAACTTTCATGTGTTTATGCACTATTACCTTGACTGATGCCTCTTGTACAATTAGGCATAATTGGCATATCAATATGCAAAAGTTAAAAGGATTAACCCTCTTAAAACTAATGAGCATTTCTGTATCCAGCTGCTAAATGAGACAAAATTAGCATTTTTCACTTTTGGGCAGGATTTTATCCTGCAGTTTCTCATTGTTGATATTACCTTGTTACATAACTTTAGTTTTGTGAAGAGTATGCTGGACTGTTACAGAACAAGAGCTCTAAAACGTTAAATTAGACATAAATATTCACTGCTGCATCCCAATAACCATAGCAGGTACAATATATATTCATTGGCTGAGAGCTGAAAAGTTGCTTTGTGTTGCATTTGTTTAGTAGCTAATTATATAAAAGTGGAATTTTACTGAGTATATGTCATTTTAGCAAGCAAACTTGGCTCCGACATAATGGATTGAAAGCTTGCCATGCTACTAATTTCCTTTCTATTTCAATTCTTTTCATCTCTTTTGCCATGTAGAATTTTCTGACTAGATATTGACAGACTGAAAGTGTTTTGGCGTATTTACTTAAATAAGCTTCTTAAAGTTGTTTGCTAATGCCCAAACTAAAAGCAAAATTCCTAAGGATCCACATGTTTTCAAATATGTGCTTTAAATGCAGTGAGATTCAAGTTAAAAGACCAGTGACATATCAGTTGCTTGTAGCAATTGCATGGTGACATATCTGAATCTGTGCATGTGACTCACGAAGGATTTTAGGGAAAGTAATGGAAGAAAGTACTCTGTCCAAGTGTCTTGAAAAAGCAGGGTCCAACAGGTATGCACACACACACTCATATATATGTATATATGTACATTTAGTAATCTTGTTTAAAAATTTGTGCTGTTCTTTTCTGGGGCACTCATATACAGAGTCTTCAATTTTTAATTTAAAGGCATACAGATCGCTGTTACCGGTGTGTTATGCAGAGCTAATCTATTTTGTGCGAGAAAATAAAAAGGATTTATTGTGATATTTCTATTTGTAAATTTACTGTTTGCAACAGTCTGCCTCTGTTACAGCGATGGATATAATCTACAAGGTATCCACTGATTATGTTTGTTTTCTATTTTGCATTGACTGAGTATTTTTGTCTTATCATTGGAGAGATTTTTCTTTTAAAAAACAAGAAATAGCTGAAAAAGGTATTCCATATTACTCTTTTGCAGCCCATATTTTGGCATATGAATTATGTTCTATTAATATACGGGTCAAATCCTCTTTACTCAACTTATGCAAAACCTACTGACTTCAGTGAATTAAGGCAATCAGCACCTGGCACACCTTGAAATATCAGTAGAAAAAAATACATTTCTGAAATAAATTTTTTGGGAAAAAAATCACTCTGGACAAGAAGGGGCAAAACCCAGGCACAAACCTGGAAGGATGACAGGTAATTTATAGAGAAGAAAATACTTAATTTTCTCTAAAGGATATTTTTTGTATTCTCAAGCATTTGCTGTGGTGCTTGTAAGCACACTTGGAGCTATAGTTTTGAAGGTGGACAGATTATTTTCTATAGGGTGACAAAGAAGGATATGTATCATACATCAGTAGGTCCACATGCACTTGCGCATTTTATGGTAGTGAAGATGCAAATGTGGAATGCATAAGCTAACTGATGCAAGAGCTAAATGTAGATTCTTGGGGGTTTATGTTATTTATTTCAATGGAAATGCTTCAGCTTTGTGCAAAGGCTGAAATTGATACTAATGTAGAGTTTAAAGAGCACTAATCACTAAGCTGGACACAGACTGGTATGCGAGGGCTCTTTCTGTGCTTAATGTTAGTGTCTGAGCTAGCAATGTAAATGAATATTTGCTATTTTCATCTGTTAAAACCCACGAAAGTGCATTTTGCTTCATTCAGAACAACTTCAAACAATGAAATGTCTTTTTTTTATTGGTGTCTATATCAAGAATTAGAACCTATTTAGACATTCCAAAATGTTAATGTATTAGAGCTTTTTTCTGATTAGGTTAAACAAACGGGTAGGTTTATTTATCTCTCTAATATATTATCAAGGAAACAGGAAGCAATCTTCTTTTGTTTTTTACTCTTGTGATCATAGAACACTTGCCAAAGTTATGGCTAGCCAAAAAGACAGAAATAAAATGGCTAAAAATATAAGCCTTCTGTTTAGCAGAGTTTTTGAGCCATATTTTGAAATTGCAGGGCTTGTACATGTTTACTTCAAATCAAGCTTATAGTTAAGTTTGAGGCTTTGTTTTTATAGATTGTCCTGAAGTAGATCCTGATATTTAATTAAAATGACACTAAATCACATTGAATTGATAAGACTTGGCATCTCAAACAAAGGTAATTGCCCGTATTGGTTTTGTACAAAAATAGAGCTGCTTGGAAAATGTGCAGCCAACACAGACTGTCAACTCCATTTATAGATCAATATGTGAAAACCATTGATCAGGCAGGCATGTGTAACAGTAACACTTTGCATTTATTTGTTGTTTTTATACCACGTTAAGGCTTACAGGATTATCGGCTTCCAAAATATTTTGACTTCCTCGTAAATATGTTATCTGTTTAATGTTAATTACAAGACAGTCTCCAGCCCTCTCTTAGAGTATTTTCAGTTTCATTGCTATGGGTAGTTTTAGCTGAAAATGGATTATTTCCAGCTCTGAGAGATCATCAGAGCTTCTTTTGTAGTGTAGTCTATTTAGGGAAAGTTTTTGAGGATTCATTTTTTTACCCCAGTTTACTTTTTTTTTTTTTTTTCCTGGATGATAAAACAAATCTTAACAAAATCCTTCTTCAAAGCAGAAGACCTTTTCCTGTAATAGTTGTGTACATCTGAGATGGAATATTATCTTTATTGTGTTCTAATAGTGACTGCACAGGCATTATACTCTGCAAATTTATCATCATTCACTAGTCCATTATAGCTTCATCTACATTTATCACTTTAAGGAAATAGCTATGTTCCCTTCAAGGTGTTACATAAACCATATGATAGCACTGGGATGAATATATAAAAATATGAGTTTCCCGTGACAAGTAATTGTTAATAAATGCAAGCTTGCACCTTTTTCCACTTCAAATATTTCAGGGTAGGTATGAAAGCAGAGAGTCCATGAAAAAAGTCCAGTTTCACTTCTTGAACATGAACATTGTGAAAAATAAAAATTATTTGTTGAGTAACATTAGTCATTCTCCTTTTTAGTGCAGGAAAATGAGAAATGAAGTGTGTTGTATGTGCTCTTAACTAAAACTGATTTTGTGCTCAAAATCTAGATCTGCTCTCTGGTGTGTTTTGTGCTTGCAGACAGTCTCGTTTGGCTCTTGACTCTAGTTTTCCAGTTATTTCAGTACAGGAGTCCCTTGATCCCCACCTGAGGAGCTGCTCTTCCTCTGGGGCAGAGGCCCTCATCTTCCACTGTCAGCACTCCCAGATGTGCTCCTGTATGCTCATGTATGTTCTGCATAACTTAAAGTCCTTTGACTTAGAAGCTGAAAGTAGAATACTTATGCATTAGAATATTTCAGTATTTAATTTACCTTCAATAAGCAATTTTACTCAATAGAGCAGTGCAAGTTGCCTTCCAACACATTTTCAGGATTGATATTTTGTGTGCAGAAGTATTTTCAGGCTCAGAACAAGACTTTTTCTGATTTTTTAATTTTTTCCTTTTATATGCACTTTGAGAAGTTATTCTTTATAGTATATTTGAATTATAGTGCTTCAACTGAAATAATCCTGACTAAAAAGAAGTTAATTTTATTGTTAAACTCCCTATTTATTTCTCCTCCAAACATTTTCACTGTACCATTTCAGCTGTGTAGCTTGATGGGCAGCAACTAGCATCTATTTCTTCTTAAAAGCAAGAATAAATTCATTTCAGCTCTATTAAGGGGGTGGTGAACGTAACTGGTTTGGCTTCCTTGTTAAACCAGACTGAAGTTCAGACTCAATATTATGTGAGTCGGAATTGCTGATTTTGACTTTTACTCAGCATGACAGAAGGGTAGAAAAAAGGTTCAAAAACCTCCTTTTTTTTTTTTTTTTTTTTTTTTTACAATCTTACATTATCTCACGCTGTGAAAATCTTTACTCTATTTACCAAGCACAAATTAGTCTTGCCAAAGGTTCTGAAAGTTTGCTACTTCAGCTTAGATCCTAAAACTTCAAAGAGAGATGCAACTCTACAAATTAGCGTATGTGCTCTGCCATGGCTATTTTAACTTGAACTTAACTAAATTCGTTTATAATTTAGTACTGATTGAATGCTGCCATAAATGTACACCGGACACATTTTTTAAAGTTAGTCCTCTGATTACTAATTTGAATAAAAAAATCTAACCTTGTTAGCATCTGGACTTATTTTCATAATAACAACCCCTTCAGAACCTACAAAGTAATGAATAATTGACAACAAATGAAATGTTTTGATAGTTGTCGGCACAAAGCATGTTTAATGTTTTGTGTTGCTTCCTAGCTAATTATGTAGATGACACATTTGTCAGACCTTGACTGCCATTAGAAACGTGTTTCCAGAGGGGAGAAAAACAGGCTATTCATAGAGTAATTAACTAGAATGCTCAATGACCTGTGAGAGATTCAAATGGCTGCCAGTTCAGACATTGTTTTGTTACAGAAGCAGAGGGGTAATTAAAATTCCAAATTACAGTGCTATGATGAAGCATTTGTTTGTTGACAGTATACTCTTACTCTAGTTTGTTAATTCTTTTTTAAATTGCTTCTAATCCATTTTATGGCTTTAGGAGTTCCGTCTTTGAATTTACTGACAACTAATATTATGGTAAATTGTTCTTCAGCCGAGTACTGCAGGCTTGGCAGTTTCATGGGAGCACAAGGTGGGTGGGATAGAATTGCTGTTCTTTCCCTAAACTGACATACCATGTGCTGTCATCGAGATGCGGCTAACACAGCACATCTTGTGAAATGATATGTTCATAATTCTGTGTTAGGGAAGCTGTCTAGTTAGGGGAGGAAATGGTTCAAATAAAGTAATAATAATCAAACAAATTGAGGAAGGTGTCCTAAAATGTCAGAAGATAAGCCCTGATGTGGTTGGGATGAGGGAGACCATGGGTTATGTAAGCACTTTGGAAAGCCGACATCTACCCTATAACAGAGAATTGGAAAATGGTCGACTGCATAAAGAAATCAAGCACAAAACATGAAGAATGGGATATTTTGTAAGACTCGCCTGTATCTTTGCCAACGCCCTTTGCAGGCAGTAATGGACATGACAGGCTAAGACGTTTTTTCTCATATAAATGCAAACTCTTTGCAAGTCCAAAGTGCTAAAGTTCTCCAAACAATGAATTAAATGCAAGCCCAAGTGAAATATTTATTTACTTTGCCAAAAGTGAGAATATAGTTTAGTTAAAGGGATCTGACAGAAGTAACATGGTGTTTGATGCAGGAGAGCTGACAGCGGCATGGAGTGAGCGCTGATTATCCTGAAGACACTGTCAGCTAGGATTGATTTCCACTTTCTCCGTTTATGTAACGGTTCCTGTAATACAGCTGACCGAAATCACGTTACCTTGTCATTTCTCTGCATGGATCAAGAAGAGATGAGCTGAAAATAGCTAGGCACTGACCTTGAACTTGCCAGAAAAGTGAGAAGTGACGGGGGGAGGTTTCAGCGTGCGGCTCCTGCACAAAGGCGCGGGCGGGTGCTCTGCAGTTGCAGCAGCACAAGGGGGCAGAGCAGCACTAGAGATGTCAGGTGGAGCAGCTGATGCTGCGGAAGACAAATCTAAGACAAATGGCTTTTTTTTTTTTTTTTTTTTTTTTTTTTTTTTTTTTAAGTCTCTTCCCCCCTACCCCGAAAATCTGGGGAGATTCTACCTAGAAGAGCTGCTGACTCCAAAATGTTGACTTTCCCATCATCCATCCCTTGAATACAATCTTTTCAAGCAATGCTTAACACTGAAATACTTTCCTGGCTGAATTTATTGCTTGGAAGTTTAGCATCTTCGCTATGAATATCTCCCTGTTGTTTTCCTAGCATCCAGTAAAAGAGTCTGTTATCATTAATACAGCTGTCTACAATTAGGAGGGTGTTTGACAAGATCAGTGCCTTCTTCAAAGCCCTGCAAATCCCTTTGAGTTTCATAGAAAGCATGGGGTAAATACTTTAAAAATATTTTTAAGCTGATAGAGCACACTAAAAAAAGAGTAAAAAATTAAGGCTTTTTTTTTTTTTTTTTTTCTTCAGATGTGACATTCTCTGTTGTAATGCTGATATTGAGGGGAAAGAAAGAATACTTAGTTATGAAAATATTATTTAATTTACCATCTAAAAACCATGTTCCACTTCTTTTGTTTCCTATTTTCTTTTCATCTGTGCTTGCTTGCCTTTTAACAGCCCTTTTTGCCTCTTATGCTGGCAGTAGCTGTGGAGAATAGAGATGCCAGCGCTGGCTTTTCTCAAGGATCTGGTGCTATGGGGTGTCACTGATTGATGTAAGAGCTTGGGGAAGAGCCAAGAACTCTGTACTCACCCTGTAAGATGTCTGGCCAGAGTTACCACCCTCACCTGGAGACACAAAAGCATGTGTACCTTCTGGAAAGGCTATGACAGGCAATTCAGGCTTAATCCTGCTCTTCTGCCTAAACTAGTTGATGGTTCCCTTAAAACATGATTCTTTCCCTCAAGGGAATATCAGATGCTGTGGTGTGGGCTTAGTCTGAGCACTCTTCAATCCAGTGCTACCTATGCTCTGTTACCATGTTATGTATCTTTGAAAAAGCAAAATATTATTGCTGATTTTTACACAAATTAATTCCTCTTACTTTTTTTCTCAAGGCATTGAGAGAAGTAAACCATGTTTTTCCAAACTGATAGAAAAACAGATAAACACTCCAAAAATATCTTCTAGGTTACTGTTATTTCAGAAAACACAGTGAAATGCAAGAGGTAAACAAAATTCTTCTTTTGAAATTATTGATTTTACTGTAATATCAATTTTTGGTTGCATCACATAAGATGTGATGGGTTTTTTTAAGAGCAGAGTACAGGTGCAGACTGAAGTTATTTCTTGGTAGTAACTGCTGACTGGGTCTGAGTAGCCAACAGGAGCTTGGAAGGAAAAGTTAAGAAAGATATCCCCTTCACATTTTTTCTGTCAAAAATCATAGAATCATAGAATGGTTAGGGTTGGAAAGGACCTTAAGATCATCTAGTTCCAACCCCCCTGCCATGGGCAGGGACACCTCACACTAAGCCATGCCACCCAAGGCTATGTCCAACCTGTCCTTGTACACTGCCAGCGATGGAGCATTCACAACTTCCCTAGAAAACCCATTCCAGTGCCTCACCACCCTTACAGTGAAGAACTTCTTCCTTATATCCAATCTAAACTTCCCCTGTTTAAGTTTGAACCCATTACCTCTTGTCCTATCACTACAGTCCCTCATGAAGAGTCCCTTCTCAGCATTCCTATAGGCCCCCTTCAGATATTGGAAGGTTGTGATGAGGTCTCTATGCAGCCTTCTCTTCTCCAGGCTGAACAGCCACAACTTTCTCAGCCTATCTTCATATGAGAGGTGCTGCAGTCCCCTGATCATCCTCATGGTCATCCTCTGGACTTGTTCCAACAGTTCCTTATCCTTTTGATGTTGAGGACACCAGAACTGCACACAGTACTCCAAGTGAGGTCTTACAAGAGCAGAGTAGAGGGGCAGGATCACCTCCTTTGACCAAGGAAAAATGTTCGACCATGCAAAAATGGCAAATATGATATGAATTAGGTGAACTGTGAGAACTCCAAATGTTTCTCTCCTTTTTCTTAGCTTGTTCAAAGCCAAAGGACAGTCATGGGATTCTATCTGAAGTGCAGAACTTGCTTGTTCCGAAACTCCGCAAAGTGTAGCCTTTGAGCTGTCCTGGGAAGGCAACTGAGCAGCTGCAAAACACCTTTACATGAGGTTTTAACTAAGCAAAACTCCCTGAATAGTATTATTTTCTGTAATTTAACATCTGATTCAAATTGCAATGATCCCACTGCTTTTGTATCATCATTATATCATAGTTCATTCCACATATCCTTGTGGTTTTTTACTAGTAGGAAAAACTTACTTCCTGCACCTCTTCTTAGTGTGCTTCCCAGGCTTCTATGTTTCTTCTATTTTATCGTGTAAACAGCAGCACTCAAATATATAGATATGTTAATGAAACTGAAGTTACTACCCTGATGCACAGTGTCCCAGTGCACTATTAAGTTATGCATCTTTGCTTCAGGAGTGAGATTGCAACATTTTAAAAATGTTAGAAAGATAACATTCATATATGTAATATTTCACTTGGCTTCCATTATAGCCTTATTTTGCATCTATTGCAACTGAGTGGAGAAGGAGCTGGACTGGAGTTAGTCATGTTTCCCTGATCCCAGCTTGGCATTGACATACCAGGAGACTTTTAGTCCTTTCCTCTGTTTCTACCTGTAAAATGGGACTGA
Organism: Myiopsitta monachus; assembly: GCA_017639245.1. Lineage (NCBI taxonomy): Eukaryota > Metazoa > Chordata > Aves > Psittaciformes > Psittacidae > Myiopsitta > Myiopsitta monachus. Next base: position 53,522,020 of record CM029921.1, read on the forward strand.
GGATGATGCATATCTCCTTTGCACCCATTACAGAGTCTGTATCAGAGCTGGGTCAACTGTTATGTTTAAATCATGCTCATTACATAGCTAATTCCATTCTCATCATATTAACTCTATTAATTGAAATAGAATTGCTCCACAGTTACATTAGTGTAACTGAGAGGGGAACTTGGCACCAGGTGCTGCACGTTTTCCTTATCCGTATTCTCTGTGCTTAACTGTTTCACTGCTTTTTAACAAAAAAGTCTTTTGGCTTCTTCATTAATCAGTTCTGTTCTCTTGATTCTAGACCCACGTGCTTTTAGCAGCATTAGGTTTCTTTGAGAGCTTTCGTGTTTTATAGTGTATATTTCAAAAAGCATGCTTTAAAGTATTGTTTAAAATTCATTTTGACAATATATTCCTTGTGCACACCATGACAAGGAACGTAAGCTGTGGAATGATATTCTTTTTATGTTATCTTTATTAAATACCGTATTATGGCTAAATTGTGGCATCTAACATGTTTCCTTTCAAAATGTTGTAGGATTTGAAATATGTAGGTACTGAAACTGAGATGATATCTAACTTCCCATAGCTAGTCTTGGGCACCTGACCTGTATAGTTTCCCACAGGGGAAAAGTAAGCTCCATTTCTTTAAGTTCCCAATGAGAAGGGACATGTGTCTCCTTGCATTGAGCTACATTATATCACACCATGTGACACAAAGTGACTCAATGCAACATGACAGGAGGGGTAAAGAACCAGGCCTTTTCTGTTTGCTTTATTACTGCAGTGAAATAATTACACTACCAACACAATGAAATGGGGATTAAATTATTTTCTTCATGCCCTAAATACATGTGCTATTGCACTATATATAGGCATGCTTACTAAATGTTGTTTAATGCACTGACAGGAGGTTTTAAACTAGGCAGTAGAGTGTCCTTGTTAGGCAATGTGCCTATTCTTAGACAAATAGTTGACAGCAGCATTCTCCTGTCCTAAATCAGATCAAATTCCCTTTGAAGTCTGGGTTTGGGTTTGGTTTTTTTTTTTTTGGGATCCAATCCAGTCATGTTAACATGGTAATATTTTATTCTCTGATTTTGCTTTTGATGAGGTTTATATCCTCAATGGAAATAGGCCTTGATCACCTGTGATTTTGTCTTTATGGATGCACGTGCATACACACACAGCCATAGCAAAACTGGAATCGAAACCTTCCACTTCAAAGAGCCTAAAACCCTACATATTGAGAGAAAGAAGGAATTTTGGTTTTAAGTACACAGCCGGGGGGGGGGGGGGGGGAACCAGCAAAATTTTTCTTTGTATTTCAGAGACCGATACCATTAATTTACGTTTGTTACTTTAGGACATTACTGAACATGCCTGAACTTTAGAAACAGTTATGCCTTTCTTTTCATGATTATTGACTACGCTGCCACATATCTTGTCAGTTACAGCAAAAAGTTGCATTTAACAGCGTAGCCAAACTCAGATAAAATAATAGAAAACGTTATCCTTTCTAATCTCTGAATCTTCCCCCAGTTTTGGAACTGAATTTGAAAGGCTATGAAATACTCTTTCTCATTTTCCCTTTCTTCCCCCCACCCCCTCAGAGCTCTGCAAGAAAGGTTGTTTTCTTGGATATTTTATCCATGGCCAGAACTGGAATTACTGCAGCTGTGATGAGCGAATCTGTTCTCATGACACCTCTAGCCCCAGGGCAGGTAGAAAACCCAGACGAGCATCCAAACTTTTTTGTGTTTATTTGGATCAAACCTGGGTTTTGGACCAACTCAGCTTCACATTAGCAGTTCTGTCATCCTTAGAGCTCATTCTTCTTGATTGTGGTCCTGAAGTCAGACTCTTACTTTACAACCTCATTGCGCACACACAAAAAAATGTTTAAAAATTAAAGTGCCAGGTGTCAACTCTTTTCAGTAGCTGGCTACTTCAACTTTGAGCTTTCCGTTTTTTTATCAGCAAATGATAAACTGAAGATTCAGTACTCCCAGCTTAGATCTTTTTCAAAATTAAAGTGTAAATCTAAAGCAGCCACCTGTAAGCACTAAAACCTGAAGACATTTGGACACAAGTTTAACAAGTTGTTTAAAAACCTGCCAATTGTATCAGGTTTTATGTATAATTTTGCAAAGAAGATCCAAAATTTGTATTTTAACATTTTCAGGTCTGATTTTCTTTTTTTTTTTTTTTTCTTGGAAGACTGATTTCCCCCCCCACCCCCAAGAATTTGAAAAGCTGAGAAAAGAAATAACATGACTGTTGGTAAACTCTTGGAGAAGAATAAGAATAACACTACTATGGAAATCTCAAAAACTTAGGAAAGGTTGGGGCACTGGAATGAAGACTGTGAAAAACATGGAGCAAGTAGGAAGCACAAGAGATGTGGAGACAGGTGGGCTGGAAGAAATGAGGTGGAAAAGGTGAATTTGCAGCAGCTGAGTGGAGCTGTCGGCTCTTACTGGAGGAAGGGTTGTGTTCTTGGTTTGCTGCACTGGTGCTTTGCTGGCAGTCTGGGAAAAAGCTCCTCATCTATTCTCTGGTGTAACTGAAAGCTCTGCAATTCATGTCCTGGTAGGTGTGTACTTCTATGTATAGTGGTTTGTAGAAAATCTTTAATTAAATTGATTTTGGCTGAAATTCCTAATCCTTCAGTCTTGTGGGTCTTATGGTTTTTAAGAGCATCTAAACAAGAGAGGCATTGCAGTATGCTGCCAGCACGTTATGTGCCCATGCACCACCAGTTCATTAAAAATTGCCATCATTTTCCAAGGACCTTTTTTTTTTTTTTCCCTCGTGTAAATTCTTTCATGGTTTTATGGTCGATGAGCTTGATTACATGAAAGTTTACCTTTAAAATACTTCCTATTTATAATGCAGCTTTCTTACCTAGAAAACCCCAAATGCAGCTGCTGTTAATGTTTGATAAGATTTGTACCTGGTAGATTCTAAATTACATTAATGTATAAAGCAGCAATGCCAGGCTCCCTATTGTTAAAGTTATTAAAGCTGTAACTGAAATTATATCTTTCATATTGATCTTCAGCTAGCAACTCTTATCCAGAAGCTTTGTTTCACATTAAAGGCACTAATGATTGTCTCTACAAAAAGAGCAGTTTAAAAAAAGATATTTAAATAGAAAAAAGAAAAAAACTTTGATAACCACCTTTGATAGCTCTTCATTCCAACATCTCTCATAGCCACAAAGTGCAAGCCAAGCATTAATAGACCTTTTAATAAAATGACTTAAAAGAAATCAATGGTATTTTTCACAAAGTCTGATTTCCAGCAACTGATATTATTTAAATGTTTGTATTCCTTCTGAACAGCTCATGTCCTCCCACAGCTGCCAGTTTTTCCTGAATTTCTCAGTGTATCTTCTTAGGGTTTTCACTTTATTTTCAGGGGCCTGGTTTTGATTCATTACCTGATTGAAGCTTTTTTAAAAAACTGAGAAAATAGAAGTTCTGTATTCTACCAAGACTGGAAAAATTTTCTGTAGTCATAATGACAACAACAAAGTGTGTGTTTGTGGGGTGGAGGGAGAAGTCTAGTTAGATACATACTAAGAGACTTTTTGAGAAGTTGGAGGTACTTTGATTCCTTCATGGACTATTAACAGAAAAAGAAATCTTTCTTTTTCCTTCAGGTGAAAAAGGTCTATCCTATTAGTGCAGGTCTCCAGCTGCAATTGTGACAAATGTACCTGCAAGACAGGAGGCTCTGGCTTAGGCTGGAGTTGGTGGGTGAAGAGAGTAGTATTATGCTTGCTGCTTTTTTTTTATTATACTTTTATACTTTGCTTCGTTATGCTTCCCCCACCCCCAGCTCCACTCTACCCCCCAGGACTTTTGGTAGGTTTTCTGTTAGTTTTTAGGTTGCTTGTTTGTTTTGGCTTAGGGTGAGGAGCAGCTGCTGGTTTTATTTTTGTATTTAACTAGATTTTTTCCCCTCTTTTTTCAGCTATGCAGATAGAGTGCAAAATAGGTGTTTTCCATGAGATCATGTAGTGTAAGCAGAGAAATACATGTGACATTTTTATGTTCTCTACACTCATTTATTGTACTTGATATGTGACATGTATTGATTTAAAGATTGATAACAAAGGGAAGGACTTCTTTTGACGACCAGCAGCAAACCCACTGCTTGTTCTATTTGGGAAAACCATGGGTTTGGTTTTCTTTTTTTTTGTTTGTTTTTTTACATAAACATATATAGTATGCTGGCAAGGTAGAATATGAGGTATCAAATTAATTTTCACTGCTATAAACTGTAGTTCAACAGAGACAATACCTACATGTTCACTGTGGGATAGCTTTTCCCTGGTAAGCTCTAGTCAATACACACTAATGAATAAGTCAAATACTTCATACGTTAAATGTTCATATGAGAAATCATGGGGATGAAAAAGAGAGGGAAAGGAAAGAGAGTAATGTTGGGGGTGGGGGAAGAGAGAAATGTCAGCAAAAATCCAGAATCAACAGGAAAAAGTAGAATCTGTGGAGACCACAGCTACAAAACATTACCCTCTCCTTTCAATTTCATGTGAGTATACAGCCCTTTTTAATGCTGTATTTTTCCCAGTCTCCAGTGGAAGAGCCTGAATTAAGCTAACGTAGGGACATGTTTTGGCCGCTTATTATTTATTACCATTTTAGTTCCAGGTTTCAAAAACAATTAAGGAAACTGCTTAATGGGAAAATGACTCTAATTACTTGTTAATTGAGGTTATCTGCTTCACATTATTCATAGCATAAATTGTGTTGACACTTGTACCCAGATATGATTACTTAATAAACAGACTGAAGAGGCATCATGAATGCATGCACCCCCAAAGAAGAGGCATTTTATTTTTTAACTCTGGTTTGTTCATCTGAAAGATGAGGAAAAAAAAGTCTATAATTTGCATGAAACTTAGTTGTAGGATGTTGGTTCAAAACTATTAATTATATGCTTCAAACAGTGAAAAGATAAAGTGCTGAAATTTAAAAGTGAAATGGTTTGGTTTATTAAGGTAAGGCTTAAACACAAAAAGAAACAGGGTGGCATAAATGATGGTGTTACTTCCTGAAAAAGTATTTTAGGTGTTAAATCAAGTATCTGGATCAAAAGAAGTACCGATGTATTTTTTATATTAGCATTTACTCATGTTTGATTTGGGGGATCCACAAAAAGAGACCTTTGGGGTTTGTTTTGTTTTGTTTTTAAATAAACTCATTTGGAGATGAGAGAGACAGGGTTCTGAACATGATAATTCCATCACTTGAGCATAAAAGCAAAACCTCCGCTTTTGCTTACACTTTAGTGAGCCTTGCAGCTTCTACTTTTTTACAGAAATAGAAAGTCCCAAGTTTTAACAAAGCTTTAAACCAGGAATTAGATTTCATAGCAACTGAATAGCTAATGACATCTAAGAGCATGTTTCCATGTGATAGAAACCTGTTTATCTGCCAGCCATGTCAGTCTGGGTAGGATCAATCATTTTAAAGTACTGGGATTTGCTGGTTGCTTTTTAGGTTGGTGATGGTGGTGGTGTGATGGGTTTTTTTTGTTGTAGTTGATTGTATTTTTTGGTTGGTTTTTGGTCAGGGTTTTTTTTCTTTTGGTTTTTTTTTTGTTTCTTTTTTTTTTTTCCCCCTAAATGTAGGTTTCAAACAACATAAATTCCTTAGGAAAACCAAAACTATTTATTACAGAAAAAAATTAGTAAGAGAAGGTGAATGGTAACATTTTTGTTCTAAAGGTATAAGTAGCAATCCTGTTGATAAGAGAGATTTTATGTGTGTTTTTCTACCTTCAAATTTCCTTTTTTGAAATGAGAGAAAGGCCTCAGTTCAGAGATAGAGAAGCTGTGATTTCAGCCTCGGAGTCCATTTCTCTGTCTTAGATTTGAGACTATTTATTGCTGATGCATTTTGAGAGATGTGAACTTCCAGAAGCCACAACGATCAGGCAAGAAAAAGGAGAAAGTAGGAAAATGGTGGAGAGTGGAAAAAAATTAATTCTTCAGATAAAAGATGATTTCACTTTTCGTGGGATCATTTATTTCTTAATGTGAAAGCCTAACTCTTCCACCTTGAATTTTTGAACTTGAATTTTCTTTAGCTAAATACTTTTTCAGGTATTTTCTGCAGGAATATTGTTACTCTTTTCTACTTCAGATTTTGCCAAGAAAAGAGGGAAAGTCGCAAAATCCACAAGGATGGAATTTTTAGAGCTGTGTTTGTGCCCATTAATTTTCTTTTCTATGATATTTTTGCCATTTCACTCTGTTTGACATTGAGCCTGAGCTTTGTTCCTGACTTGTAGCCTATGGCAGTGGAATGGGGAGATGAGACATCACGGAGATGTAGAGCACACATAAAAAGAGAAGATGTGTAAAAACTGAAATGACATGGCAGCTGAAACAGCTTGTTGCTCAGCTTGGTTGCATGTTTGAGTGGAGAAAGCGAGGTAAATTGTGATATGTAAGAGAATAACACTCGACAGGGTGTATGGTTGTAAGGTATACGGATGCTCAATCATGTGGTGAGGCAGAAGGCTAAAGGACAAGTGCCTTCAGTATCCTCACAGTCTGTAGATATCCGTATGACCTACAAAATAGAGGGTGTTAGGCTAGAAAAATATCACTTACAAAGCATATGCAAGCAATTTTAAGAAATGAGGAGTCCATCTATACAATTTGATTACTTCTTAATCTTTCAGAAATTATTAAAAGAATAAAGTTTTGGAAAAAATATCACTATCACACACTGCTGTGTGCATTTGCATCATAAATAGATGAATTCTCACAGTAGTATATATACAAACAATCCGGACCTCCCATTGGTTACACTTAAGCACGTATTAGAGTTACATGTGCCTTTATGCTAGTTTTTTCTGAACATTTACAGCAACTGCTATATCTGTGCCTGAATGAGCTTGTGTAATAGATCTGGTGATCTTCAAATCTGGTGTAGTATATTTTTAGGTCAGTCTCCATTTACAGCATATTGGATATTTCAACTGTCAAGAGCACTTTGTATACTGACATTAGAACACTTTGAGGAATTTATTCAGAGCTTTGTATAAATTTTTTACACCTGTTGAGTGTAAATTTTGATACTTGTTGAACTATGTAGAAAACAATTTGCAAATTAATTTCTATGGCAATGTGTAATAAGTTACTGAAGGAATTATAATTCAGGTGGATTTATCTTTCATTGTGTTCCACTATAAGCACACAACTGCTTAAACCTGAAAGAACACATAAGCAGATATTTTAAAAATCAGCATAATGCAGTATGCCAACTTGACTCTGCTTTTCTGATTGTTTGTGCACCTGTAAAAATGCAACAAATTATCCTATTTTTGATTTGGCAACTTTCCTTACAGTTAAACAGACGATTGTATAAAACACAGCGTACTGCAAAATCAACTACATTCTTTCAGCTTGTGGGAATTAGTTTCCAGGTAGTTCTGTTCTTTCTATTAAACAAGGTGCTGTGCATTCACCATTTTGTAATCTATAGTCACTGAATCAAGGTAGTGGCAAACTGTGATATATTGACTAATTGGCTAGGTTTTGTAATGGCATCTGTTATACACAGGCCCCTCACACAGCAAAAAGCAGCCAAATGCTAAATAGTGTATAAAATCTTCCCTGCAATAAACTTCACTGCAGATATTGTATTGAGAGGAATCCTGCAAATGCTGCAATGCTAGTCCAAGCAGATGGAATCATAGAATAGTTAGGGTTGGAAAAGACTTTAAGATCATATAGTTCCAACCACCCTGCCATGGGCAGGGACTCCTCGTACTAAACCATGTCACACAAGACTCCATCCAACCTGGTATTGAACACCCCCAGGGATGGAGCATTAATAATTTCCTTAGGCAACCTTCCTTGGGATACTTTTACTGCATTTTGGAGTTTTCCAAATTTTTTAAGTTCTTAACACTGTGCACAGGAATAATTTGATGAATCTAGTTTTATCTCTGATTTTTAAGAGATTAATGGTGCTGCGCTGTTAATAGTGATGCAGCAAAACTAAGAACAGTCAATAAATATTTGTGGAGTTTGGGGTTTGTGGTAAGGTTTGTTTGGTGGTTTTTTTTGTTTGTTTACTTTGGTTTGGTTTAAATTGTGCAAGATTTGCTTAAAAGAAACTGATGATTAACTTTCCATACTATTAATGATTAAAACCATGTTGAATGGCATCTACTAGTGACGTTAATTTTGGAAAAATTAGTAATAGTGGCAAAATATTAGGAAACTTAAATGCCATGCTAAGGCCTTAAAGAGTGTTCTGAGGTGGTCTATGCCTGTTGATTTCAACCATAAATATTGAAGTGGCATAGAAATCACAGAAGTTTCAAAAAAGCAATCATTATGCCAATACTCAGAAAGGAAAAATTGCATGACTCGAGGTACCTTATAGGCCAATTAACCTAATAGAGTATTGGGTCAACTAACAGAAAACTTGTTGCAGGGTTTTGCAAAAAAATAAACAAAAGAAAATATTACTTAGGAATATGGTTGATGTCAATTATCATGAGTGTATAAAAAGCATACTTAAAAACAATTAACAAAACAGCATTATTTTTTGATGTCTCATTGACAAAGGCAGCCATATTTGTGAAGTGTAGTGAAAGTTTGTAAGTCACTTGACTTAATAGTATGTGACATTTTGATTAAATATTAGCTATGTTCTGTATCAGTGAAGCACACATTAAATGGATTAAGAACTGATTAATTTACATGTTTCAGAGTAGTCTCTGGGGAATCAGCATCAACTGGGTGAATTTTTAAAGTTTTTCTCCAGGGACTTGTTCTAAGCTTGATGCTAATCATTCTTTTTATCCATGATATGGAAGTAAATAGAACAGATCTAATAACATTTTAAAATGGAGCAAAGATTGATGGCCTGGCAAATAGGTCTGGGTAAAGGCACTCATGGAGAGTAATCCGGGTTGCTTAACACTGAAAATACATTTGAATTTATCCAAATATATGTATATATGGAAAACACTGGCCATGCTGTTCCCAGAACTAGGTACTGTATTCTGAGATTTTCCTCCAGAGCATAGCTTCTCTGGATGTTCTGGTGTTGAAAGTTTGCACTGACCCTTGTGAGTGACAATGAAAAAGGGGTATGGCAAATGTTCATGTCTGTTAGTGGCACAGAATAAAAGGAAATTAGAAAAGTGATATTAAATAATGAAAATTATGTAAGGAAGAGGCAAAAATACAAAAAAAGGAAGAGGTTAGGAAAATTGTCCTACCAATGAAGGACCTAGAGACCTCAGCATGTTTAAGCTATCTGAAAGAAACTGAAAGGCAATTGATTTCCTACTTACCTACATTAAGGTACAACACTGGGCACCAAACAGTTCTTTAATGTAGCAGAAAATTGCAATACAAGATGAAATGCCTGGAAGTTGGAAGTCTCCCAAAATAGAATGAGAGTTACAGTACATTTTGCAAAGACTAGTGTGTAACTATCAAGAGAATTCATAAGTTCATCATTTTTTCATGCCTTCAAATAAGGAGTAGATTCCTTCCAGGGAGATATCAAACAGAAATTTCCAAGGCTAAGTCCAATGTGATTTGGATAAAATATTTATGTAAACAGTTGTAGAAAGAGTACCAATCCTGATTCCTCATCCATGTCAAGGGGTGCAGAAGCAAAAAGATCCACTGACAGGTGCTATTTGAAAAACTTCATTGAACTGACATCAAAAGAGGAAGAAACTTGGAATGTAAGGAATAAACTGAAGCCTTTTGCCATTTTGCAATGTGCATTTTTAACTTAGCTGACAGCATGGTATATATGCACCAAATATACAAGCAAAGTTCTGTCTTCATTTACCACCAAAACTTCTAATAACATTTGGTTTGTTTTTTTGAGGTTCTATTTGTAAGGTTTTTAAATTTTTTATATATATATGTATATATATTTAATAAAGTCAGTGACCTCTGTTGCAGTTTACCTGGAGTAAGTACTGTCTTTGCACACTGCCTGAAGTTTGGATGGCAGTGGATGGCTCTTGTTTTATTCAGGGTTTTCGTTATATGTAAGGTAGGTGACTATCAGAATAGAATGAGGAAAATCAAATCAGGGCAATTTCCAGTCTGTCTAGACACTTCAGAAGTTTCAAACAAGATAATTCCATTTCTTCTTATCTGCTATATTAGCATTATTTGGTTTCCTGTCAGTGTAATGCCACAAGAGTAAAACCTGGAGATTCAGTGTACTTCGATCAGAAACATGTACTTCCCAGTCCTACACATTCTCTTCGGTACATGAACCAATTTGTGGAGTGAGCACAAAAGGGAGTGTCATATTATTTGAAATGTTTCCTTGTCTGTGAAGGGCAAATAATGAAATGGCACTTAAGCAATATGACAATAACATTTTGCAATTGTAGTTCTTCCTTTGCCAAGACACAAATGGATGACACTTCTGTTTTGGTTTTTTAAACTGTGACAAAGAATTACGTCAAGAACCCTGAAGCCTAATACATACTTGAAGAACTAATTTTGTCATATAAAAAACCCCAAACAAACCGTAACCTTTGCATTATAGTACTTTTACTGTGTCAGCAGGTTTTGGTAAATGTTTTAGGGTATTAATTTTGTGTGAGATGAAGGCAGATTGCAAGTGGAGAATCGCAGAGCTGGGTAACAATATTAGTAATCACTGCTGTTCTACCTAGTTTGCTGTGAGTTTGTGATTAAATATAAATCTGAGAAATCTCAAAGGAAGAGTGAAAAAAGTTAAGCTTTTAAATTATTTCCTTTCTTTTCCTAGCTGGATGCTGTTATAGCAAATAGAATAAGAAGGAGTTGTCCTGCTAATTGACCTTTGCAAAAATCACCCATTTGCTTAATAAGCTACTTGAAGTAGATCAGTTATCTTGATTACTCTATTTCTTTCATGTTAGTGCTTATAACGGCACCTGGGAAAATCTGTTTGAAAACTTTGCTCCATTCTTTCTTCTGCTGTGTACGTACTTTGGTCCTCTGAACATTGCTAATAAGCAATACCAATTTTTTAAAAAAGAGATTGCAGGTTGTGATGAGAGATTAATATGAGCCAACAGGGCTGGGGAAAAAATAGATTGCATGCTTACTCCTTACAAAGGGAAGGGAGCACAGGTGGCAAGTTAGATGGTCATCTAGTTATTATCAGTCTGACAGGTATTCAAGTGGTTCTGTATTACAGTCTCTAATTTTGGTCTCTGAATAGTTTTTAATAAGATTGAATTATGGGATTGTCAGCCATGACCTGTGTTAGAAGATACTCCTTCCAGTGTCATGGGTTCAGCAGTAGCAGTCATTTTTTCTCCTTCTTGGTAGCTGGTGCAGCACTGTGTTTTTGATTTTGGGCCTGGGAACAGCGCTGATAACACCAGTGTTTTCAGGTACTGCTTGGTAGTGTTTTGTCTGGCCAAGGACTTTCTGAGTCTCATGCTATGCCAGGGAGGAGGGGGAGCCGGGAGGAAGCAGAGACAGGACACCTGACCCAAACTGACCAAAGAGGTTATTCCATACCATAGCACGTCATGCGCAGGATGAGAAACTGGAGGGCAGAGGCCCAGAAGGGTGTGGTGGTGGACTGGGGGTGCACGGCATTGTCAGGTTTTTTTTTGGTACTGGGGGGTTCGCTGCTTGGGGGGTGCACTGGCTGGGTCGGGCTTGGTGAGCAGTTGTATTCTTTTTCCTTGTATTTCTCTTGTATTATTACTGATGGTAGCAGTAGTGATTTGTGCTATACTTTAGTTACTAAACTGTTCTTATCTCAACCTGTGCGAGTTGAATTCTTTTGATTCTCCTCCCCATCCCCCTGGGACTGGGGGAAGAAAAAGAGGGGAGTGAGTGAGTGAGTAAAACTTCATGAGTTATTAGCCTGGGTGAGGCTTAAACCACGACAGTTCTTTTTGGCGCCCAACGTGGGGTGCCAAAAAGAATTGTTGTGGTTTAAGTCTCTAAAACTCACGAAAGTCGCTCACTCCTCCTCTTTTTTCCAGTCACATTAAAAATGTGCTTTGTGAAAATTCCTGCACTGACAAAAACAAGGGACTTTCCATTGTAAAAGCCAATGTTTTACCGCTGTGTTGCCTGGAATCAGCAACCTCAGAGTTAGAAAGGTGGTAGTCTTCGTAGTTTTTTTTTTTTTTTTTTTTTTCTTTTTTTCCTTTCATATCAATGAAACAGAACTAAGCTTGGAAGTCAGAGCAAAATAGTTTTTAGCAGATTCTTCGATTTTTTTTGTTGTCACTGGATTTTCATAATGACTTTTTTTGGCTTGTGTTCCTTATAAATCTAATTTCATTCTGGAGCCAGGACCTTTTCACTGATCCTGTGAAACTTGGACACAATGATTTGACAATATATCCAGACCGAAACAGTTCAAGTGGTCACACATGACTGATTCATCAGAGCATGCTCAAAGACAAGACTGATGTATCCTTGCAGCAAACAATTCTCTAGGGTAGGGACAGCGTGCTCAAATCCAGTCACCCCAGAGTAAACACTAAGTTAGACACAGCTTAAATGTGCCTTTGAGCACAGGTTTCCACTGCTGACTAGATGAGAGCCCCAAGCCAGGCTGCAGATCCAGCCATGCCATAGCTTTTATATCTCTTTCCAACCCACTAGCAAACATCCATAATCGTTAGAGCAGTACTGGGGTGCACACAGCAAGGGGAAGAGGAAGAAGCAAGAGAGAAATCCTTGTTAGAATTATTTTGTTAATTTGTTTAATGATTGTTTGCAACTTATTTTATTAATTTTCCATTACTGTTTGTAAGTGTGATAAGTGTGTGATAAATTTGCTTGTCAGAGTGTAGGCAGAAAGGAAGATTACTGGAAAACTCCATTGGAAATATTCTCTGCTGCAGAGATCTCTCTCATGTTTTTCTCCCTCCTTCATTTAAAGTTTCGGTCATCTAATCAGAGAGCAGAAACTACAGCATGAAACTTTTTTAATGACTCCCACAGTGTATGAAGGGCAGTTAAAAAACTATGAATGGTCTGTAAAAATACAATGGGATAAAATGATTCAAATAATGCCAATTAAAATTTCAAATACATTATTGTGGAATAGTTATCAAAAATCATATTTTAAAGTAGCTTATTATTTAGAGTAATAAACTTACAATTATGTGATTAGCTGCTAATCAAACTATATTTGGGAAGGAAATGATATTTTAATATTGTTACTTTTTCCTAAGATAACTGCAATAAAGTTGGTTTTTGGACTAAAAAAAAAAAAGACCAACAAAAAACCCCAAACATTTTCCTTCTCTACTAATTTTTATTAAAAAAAAAAAAAAAAAAAAATCCCTTGTTACCAAGTAAGGTATTCTCAGTTATTATTTCAAAGGGCAATGACACAAAATAAAACAAATCTGTATTAAAATTACTTTTTATCATTACCTACCTTTACGGATGCCCTTGTTTACTCTGTAATATTTTCTGCAGTACTGTATGTATGGAATATGCATTGAAGATAAACAATTTTAGGCAGGTTTGGATTTGATTCACACTAGTTTCAGTATGATATGCCTTTGATTTTTATGCACTATGGCCACTGAGTGGTGCGCAGTGCCCAAGGTAGTTTTAAGCTAAGCTGTGTGTCAGAAGAACGCTAGCTTGGAAAGCAAAATAAACTAGGCTATGATCTGGTTCAGATGCAAGAACCAGTTTGTTTCAAGTTAGCATGGGTGTCCCTCCACTGCCATTGACAATATAGGGCATATTCTTGCACAGGAACCCTTGAAACTTTTTTGTATCATTCCATTCTCCCTTCCCTCACCCCCTAAATAAATTCCTCCCCGCCCCCTTTGTATTTCTGGCACATATATGTCCACAGGTGTTATTAAGTATAGGGTAGCATGTGGTATCCATGCTCCAGTGCTATTGCAGAAGAAGGACTTCCTACAGGAAAAAAATGATCACTTTCAGTATTTTGTAGGCTGCCCATCTAAGCCCATCATTGCCTGGCATCTACACACTAAGGGCAAGGATCCAGCGAACTTGTGAGTGGGCACCATGCCATCTGAACAGATGGGCATGGAAGTAGGCAGCCAGTAGACCATGTATGTGCATCAACTGTGGGTGTTGAGGGCAAGATTCCCAGTGGAGAATGTCCAAACAGCTGTCTGGCCTGAGCCAACATGCCTACGACCAGGCAAAAGCGCCATCCCTAAATCCTGCTGAGTTGGATTAACCTTCAAAAATAAAAATTGCTTCTGCAGTAGCATAAGGTGAGTTTTTGGCTTGTTTAAGTCTGAACAACAGAATTAGGTAGGCAGGACAAAGAGATGCGCTAACATAAAGTCCACTAGAAAGGACTGAGCATTTTTCTAGGAATATTAATACTGTTTTATACAAGGGTATTTATATGGTATATGGTAACTGATGACTTGCAGGAGTGTGACATTAATGTTAATTACGCACTTTCTGTTAAGACAATCCTTTCAGGACAAATGAGGCTTTTGAGTGCATTTTGATTGTAGTGTATGTTCTGGAAGTGATTTTGTAAAGACAATTCCTCTGGATTTTATTTTATTTTTTTTTCCACATTTACTTACTAAGTTTTAATGATTCTTTTGCTTGCCTCTTACCCTGAGAATACTATTCTGGGGTATAATCTCAGGTCAGATTTGCTGGCACAATTTGCTGTCATAGCTAGGTTCTCACATTTATTGTCTTTATTTTTCTAAGATCAAAGGGGATGTGAAAAGGTAATCTATCATTATTCTCTGCATCAAGTTATATTTTTACTTTTATAGACATAACATCAAAGAACACATTTTTTGCAGACATAGGTGTTGGAGGCTAAGAATAGTGAAATAATAATGTCTATGTATCTGTTCCTGCAGTTTTTACTCCATATTTCCTCTATCATTGGTTCATACTCATCTGTAATTTTACCAAAGCATCTGCAGTAGGTATGATTAACATAGTTTAATAGCATGGTGAGCCAAAAGTAACAACTGCATGATGAATAGAAAAATATGAATAAGAAACTTATCAATATATTATATTTTACAATATACATTTTTATGGCTAGATGAATTCTTGTCACAGTGTGCATGTTTCTGTACTTTGTTACACATTACAGGTTGTAACAGAAAAGGCTAGCACAAATCCTTAAAAGGTCTCACTTTAAATGTTCGTTCCTTGAATCAATGAGTATTGTGTTTAATACAATTACAGCATGTTGAAGTTGTGTGACAAGGTTCCGTTTTGCTTTCTAGTTGGAAATCCTGTGGGTTAGAGAAAATGCAGCTGTTGGTCCCCTTGTGATAGTTTGATCTCCAGGTACATGAATTTGGGTAACCCACAGTCAAATTTAGAGCAGTCTTAGGATTTCTTGAACTCATATGGATGGTAAGAGCCTGTGGTAGTTGTGTCCTCTTCTACACAAAGTTTTGTCTGATCTATTCCTGAAAATGCTAAAAATGAAGCCAACTACACCAACTATGAATGTGTCAAAGCAAGGATAAATTGGACAAATTTCAAAGTCCGTTTGAGTAGCTATAGAGAGGAACAACAGGGCCCCCACTGTATGGAAAATCTGTTCCTGGGAAACAGAAAGCCATTAATGGAGAAAAGCACCTAGTATCTGATCTAGGCTTGTCTTTGGAGTGAAAATGTCCCAAACTGTATACCTCAGATTTGGATCATGACCCTGAGAATCTAGGGAAAGAAGATGACATAGTTTCAAACAGACCATGCTTTGTAATAAAACTCATGACTGTTTATTCTCTGATCACAGAGAATCAATTCATCTTAGCACTGGCTGAAATTTAAACTAGGCTCTGAATAATTATTTTTCTCTTATTTCACGAATGAAGTGGCTGAACAAATCAGGATACTCCCACAGTAATAGTGCCGTGGTGCACATCTACAGCAAGTCCTGAAGCCAGGGAGCACACCCATGTGATTAAATAGCCTTGATAAAAAATACCCACCTTCACAGGCTCGAATACAAAGGAGGACCCTTGCACTGTGGGAAAGGTCTATAGGATTCTGATTTATAAGGGAACAAGAGGTCAAGGGAAGCAAAACCATTATCATTATTTTTACAGGCTCTGGAGATCTGAACTGAGTATAGAGGGCAGTGTGCTCAAAGGGAGACATGCAGGGGGAATGAGACACGATCCTGCTTTTTTCTATTTTTTTTTTCCCTTCCTTCCTCCACTGATTTCAGTCAGCAGATTCTGCTGAGAGTATGTCATATGTAACAAACCTGTAAGAGCTGTGAAGTGGTTTTCTTATTAAATGATGCATAGAGAGATTATCTGGTCTGTAACCAGCACACAGCAGCTCCATCCATGCAAGTTCCTATTCCCAAGCAAAGCATTTGGTCACCTCCATAGTAACGAGTTTTCAGGGGCCAGGGGATGAAGGGTAAGGAGCAAATGTGGGCTGGTGTGGGCAGGACTAAAATTGCATTTTGTGCATCTCTCCCTGCAGGCCTTAGGGAAAAAAAGCAGAGCGAGCTAATATCGCTTTCCATGACTTGTAGTCTTCATTACCTTTTCTTCTGATGAAATCTCTTTGGGACAGCAAGGGCGAAAAAGACCTCGAACATATGGTTCTGATGTACCCTTTGGAGGATGGTGTTAGGAGTGGCTATAGCTTTAGGCAAGGAGCCCACTAGGACACGGGATCTTTCTCTGGGAGTAAAAGGGGTCTTCTGCAGAGCTGTAGTGCACTAAGAGCATCAGCGACAGTGGGTTGGGGTAGGGCAGGAAGGGGATTACTCCCTCTGTTCCTTGACAGACTCCATTTCTTGAGGATAGACTGAAAACCCTTATCTGCTGAGATGACAAAGGAGCATCTCTGAATGTGGAGCTCCAGATTATCTCAGTGCTTTTCACAGCAGGAGAAAAACCATAGCAGAGTTGTTTCCAAGTAATTTCAGTAGATAACAGTGGATTTGCCATACAGCCCAAGACTGGCTCTTTAAAGCAAAACAAATCACTTTGAGCATGGCAGTCAGTGAAATATTACAGGATTTTCCTTTCTCTTGCCATTGCCTAGGTGTCTTTCAAGGAATCGGGCCATTAAGAAATGTTACAATGCATTTTTGTTAAGTTTCTCTATCTAAGCAATTATGAGCTGTCACTGCACTATGGCAGTGACTGGGAATGAAATGACCACAGATGTCACTAAATCAGGTATCACCCCTCCTTGCCTGTTGAGGGAATGGTTTTCAAGAAAGTTTATGTCAGTAGTTTGTACTTTCATTGCAAACTTTCAAGCTGCCACCAGTAATTTCGATCCTATAAAGAATGGAGTGTTCTGGCCCTGATCCAGAAAAACACTTAAGTCCATTGCAGAGTGCTTTGCTGGATTAGGTCCAGAGCGGAACAACATGCTCAACATGTAGGGGCTCAACAGTAGGGGCTTTCTCTCTTTTTTGGGTGTTTATAAAGGAATCTCCGCATATGTGACTGCAGCCAGTAGGATGAAACGAAACAATAGTTAGACCCCTAAAAAGAAAGGTCAAAGCATGAACAGAATGGTTTTGGTAGAAATCTAACAAAACCTCCATGAGAAGCTTCTTCTTGGTGGAGCGGTACAGTGACTGATGGAGAACACAGCAGGTAGATGTCATCCCAGGGTTTCCCATTCAAAGCAGAGCTCTGCTGCACCAGATGCTGCTTTGTTGAGCAAACCATATTTTTTTGCAGGCTACTTTTAGGTGACCTTTATAGGGAAATAATCTGTGGTGAATAATTTATTTGATAATCTTGGAAACCACCTAGAAGTTCTTACAGATATCTTAGTTATTTATGGATACAAGTGAATTCAGAATGATTTTTCAGGAAATAATTAATTATCTGTGCTTTGCACTAGAAAAGCCTGTCTGAGCCTTTTGAGGTTGGTTTTGTTAGGTTTGGTTGAAACCAAAAAGAAGTATGCTGCTTCCAATTGACTAGATTAATTAGGTCAGAAATATGCTTGTAATAGGAAATAAAATCCAAATAAGGTCTCCAAGTCTCTTTTTAAATCAATGCTATGCTATTTGAAGAGAGTTGCAATGAGTTAGTCGTGATGGATTCCCAGAAAAAGAGGGAGAATTTAAAGAACAAATGGGAGCACAGAAATAGATGAAATTAAACATCAGGTTATTGTACTTCATTTCAGTGTGAAAACAACAGTTTTCAGATGGTTGTCCCATCTCGCCAGGGTACCAGGCATGTGTAATGGAGGGTTTGCCTTTGTAGAAAGGATGATGAGGGATTAGTGCTTAGATACTGAAATAACTCTGGTAGGAGATGGATACCCTTTAGCTAAGGGAAAGGGGGGTTGCTGAGGCTGAATTTAACAAAACAAGACTTGCCCACAGACTTGCAAGCGCTTGCAGAATGGATTTTTAAGGCTGCAGGTGACATTGTTGCTGACTGAAGAATGTTCATCAAATCAGAAAACTGCTGATAAGCTGCCTTTTCCAAAAAGAGATCTCACAGACTTCTGTAAATCTCTGCCTTTCATCATACCCTGGGAGGTGAGGTAGAGGACTTGTGACAGATATTTAGGTTTTTCTTTAGTTTATTAGGGTAATTGAATGGAGCTATAGAGGAAAAAAAAAATTATCTCAAAGCATGTCCTTTATGGTTTATCAATGAAAAACTTAATGAAAGAATTAAAATAATTGAGCCTACACTTCCCTTTGAAAAATTTGGTACACCACTGAAACTTGTAAGCATATTGAAAAATGGGTAAATTGACAACTGCCACCCAGGTTCTGCTAAGAACATTTTAACTTTGAACTGCATATATCATGAAGGAAATGATACAACTAGCACCTTCAGCAGTATTTGCAAAATATATTTAAGAACAAATTTGTATAAGACCTGCTGGAATTTTATAAAATCAGTCTTAAAGAATATATAGCCTCTGTTGTTGCTGGATTTTTTGAAGCTGTTTTGGTTATTTTTTATTTATTTATTTTTTTATTTATTTTTTAAGTTCTATTACTAAACCAAAAGGCTGGTAAAAATGAGTCAGGAATTTATTAAAGTTTCCATTGGTTCCATTTGTAAGCCAAATATTTGGGGTGTTTTTCTAGAAAAGCTTGATCTTGGCTCACATAGCTTTGGATTTTGATTGTATTTGTGTAACTAGATTCAGACTTTGGAGCTTTAGTACTTTCCTGTATGAGACGGGTCATTGTTGGGCTACAAAGTAATGTAATTTCTTTTATTTTTGCCTAAAAAACCCTCTTATCTTTTTAGCAAAGGTATCACATTAAATTTCTCCCTCTATGCATGCAGTTTTTCTTAATGGTTCTGCTTTGTGTACAGCAAAGAGGTGTTTAAACCACATAATATAATCCATAACTGGAACTTTTTCTTCTGCTTTCATATTTCCTGGAAATCTTGCTATTGCTTTTTTATTACACTACTATTAATAATTTGCTAGTACTATAAAAATGATTTTTACTATTTCCTTTCTTCATTTGGTTGTGGATGGATTTAGTGCTTCTGAAGTATTCTTTTTAGCATGTATCAAGTGTGAACTTTTCCTTTGCTAATACTCTGATCACTGAACCAAAGACCAGCCCAAAAGCTCTCATCGGTGCTGTACACTTCACAAAGTTGCATATGGGGCTCCCAACAGGCACATATGATTCCTGCAGAGAGCAGCTGAATGTTAAAATATGTACTGTGGAATGATGGTGTCTTTTATTTAATTTGGATGAGTGAAAACGTATTTTAGAAAGCATCACTGGGCAATATGTTCTGTTGTATGTTAAGGAATAATTAGAACGGGGGATCTGGGTAAGAAAGAATTCCTATGATCTGGACCTGAATAGTTGGTTGTATGTCTTGAGCACTACGGAAACTTCAGAGTTATTGAGCAGTAAAGATAAATTGAATTAATTTCTTTTGAATTTATATGCATGTCTCTGCCTGCATTAATATTAAGTTCCATTCAAAATCTAAACAGAAAGACTGTAATCTTAGAAGTTCTCTCAATAGCATCAGCAAATCATTCTTGTTTACCCTACATGCTAATAAAACAGGAACATGACACTCTTGAAAACAAGATTGCAAAATACAGAAAATGTGGTCTGACATTTTTTTTCTCCCCAAAGGAGGTACTGCCACTAACTAAAGTATTTCTTATGAAAGCTCGATTGCTTAAGATGCAGAATATTAAGAGAGAAAAACACTTTAGGACACAGCCATGTCACCAGCTGTTACTCACCCTTAATGAAATTGTTAAGTGATATTCTTCATAAATAGGTCAGAGAAACTTTTGAATTGTGAAGAATGTTTTATCTCCTTCTTTGAAATGTTTGTATTAAATTTAGAACTGGTAATTCATTAAGCTCATTATCTCTGACTAGGAGAGTAGAGCAATATCTAGGATATAGCTTTCAAGGCTTAAAAATGTTAGTGCTTACAAATAAACATGAAAGCAATGTGTGGAGAAAAAATATGGGATCATAAGATGTTTAACTGTTTTTTTGAGTGTGGCCCTCTGGATTAATTAAGAACATTTTCTACATTCAGACACTTGAATACAAACAGAATACATTATTACTTTTGGTTAACTCTCTTTTAATAGGGAAAAAGAGAATGCATTATGATGAATACAGTGGAAACTAGTCGGGACTGTATTTTGTTGTTTGCTATTTGGCATCACTTAAAAGAGGAAATAACCACTGAATTCTACAGGATACCAACTCCAAATTATATTATTATTGATTGGCATTGAATTTAAACAGTATTTTTTTTTTTATATTGGCTTCCTCCTGCAAAAGAGGGAACTGGAGGAGATCAGGACTTACTTGGTACTTAAGAACAATTGTAGAATCAGAGTCCAGTATGGCTACAGCCTTCCAGTCACAGAGATTCTAGAAATAGTCTTTAAAGCAGTTTAAATGTACTGGGTATATTGTGTGATTTTTCCCAATTATTTTCTAGTTTCTTCATTGACTTGCTTTGTGGCCTTGAGGTTATAATTAGTATTTTTCCATTTCTGTAAGATGGAACCTAACTAATTAAAAAATTTTTGAGAATCAAAATGGAAAAGTCATAATTTAAAATTACTATTATCAGTTGATTAACTTTTAGGTAAAGTTGCCAATGTGATATCACAATGAAACACATTTATACCAAAGATGTTTAGAGCTTAGTAGGTGTACTTTTCAAATACACAGGGCTCAGGGAACACCAGTTCTCACAGATATATGGTACTGAAAGTAGCCGGGTTTCCAAAACTCTATCCAGTGCATGCTGTGCACGCCCAGTAATTAGATTTGTTGTTCCATCTTTTCCTGTATGTGTTTGAATCTCTTTGAATTTACAACCTTTTTCTTTTCTTTTTTTAGGTAAGTCGTCATAGAAGAAATCATTCCCAGCATAACTTAACACTTGCAAATATCATTAGTACACAAGACCACACAGTAAGCAATTGCTCTGTAGAACTCATAAATCACTCTTGTTATTTTAAATGTTTATAACGTAAATGTTACACATGCCTTATTAAAGAATAAATACATGAGGCGTTGGATGCCTCAAGATGTTAAGGGATTTGAGGGACTTGATTAATCAATAAAAAGAATAATTTCAGAAGGTACAAGGCAATTCATATAGCTTGACTTTGCTGTTAAGTCAGTTGTACCAGACTGATATTTCATCAGCATTAATACCTGGAATAAAGGAATACAACCATGGTTTTGTCCCATCTTTGCTCATATTAAGTTATTTTTAATATGAATATCAGTTTTTATAATTAAAAATCATCAAAAAATATAATAAAATAATAAATAATAATAATATATAATAAAATTTTCCTTGGCGCTTTAAGTTTCTAGGGGAATGGGGAGCATGGAGGTTTTTCTGTTAAAAGAAAATGAATATGCAAATAGAGATTCATCAAAGAAATGTTGGTATCAGTGATACTTTTCCCCACACAAACTTTTCAGGAGTAGGTAGGTTCAGAAGCTTTGAATTCTTGTAACTAAGGAAATTATAGAGCCTATATGTGTATAGTGATAATTACTTTTCCTTATAGTTTTTAACACAGCCTATGAGAGTATTTTTTAAAAAAATATGATTTAGAAACTCAAATATTTACATCTGCATACTCTCATCTTTAATATTTTTCTAAAAAGCAATTAAAACCAAAAGTGCAACAAAGAAAAAAAAAGCAAAACAAAACAAAAAACCCCCCAAAAAACCCCACCACAAACCCCCATACAATAATTCAATTTTCTTATTTCTATTCTAACTCTTCATTCTTCAGGGCATTTTGGGTCATTTTCTCAATCTTCCAAATGCTGAAAATGTGCATGAAGGGCAGGAGCTTAACAACAAATGATGATATTTATGGAGACAGAAACAACAAAGCATTAACATTAAGATATAGCTGGAATTCTTTTTAATTTAATATCTTCCATTTGTATGAGTGTTGTAAATCGATTCGTAGCTGTCCTGGAAGTATTTTCTTGAAAACAAGTAGAACAAAAAAGGGGATATTAGCAAATGTTAAGCTATGGGAATATAGGACCCAGAGTTTACACAAATATTAGGATCATACTAGAAATATTTTTATTTGTCTTTGTGGTAAAGTTGTTTTGCAATTCCATAAATGCTCTTTACACTAATTACAGAAAAAAACTGTGCATTATCAATTAATGAAGACCATGCTAATTTTTAAAGGCAGCCCCTGTGGTTATTCAGTTAAAGCAATATATATAAAAGTTAAATTGCATAGCACTGAAAGGTCTTATTAACTGAAGACCTTGTAATTTTTGCTATTCAATTTTGAACCATTTAATTTATAACAAATGGTGAATTTGAACTATGTAATTTAAATCAGGCTATTTTATATGTCCAACGTTTGATAGTGAATTCAATAATCTAGCTCAATTCAATTATTGGGAAAATATGACTGAGCTGCAACCTTTTCATCTACAATCACATCTAAGTTTAAACTTCCCAAAAGGTGAGAACAGAGGTGATTCAGATTGGACGTTGAAAATCATGTTTGTCTTTATTTTTGGATTGGTTAAAACAACAGGGAAAGGTGGTTTGTAAACATTGAGAGCCTGAGGTTTTGGGTCTGATTCAGAGAAGCAATCAACATCTTCTCTGAATGGTTAGTCAATGCTCCTCCCAGTTTCTGTTTCCAGATGAAAAGAAGTATTAATAACAACCTTCTTATGTTATTTAACCTCCCTGGCACTGGCCACGCCTCAAGTTTTATGCTACAAAAATGAAGGTTTAGAAGGGGAAGGAAAATATCGAAAGATGTAAAGTAAATTTGAAAAAAAAAAAAAAAAGAACCAAAAAAAGTAGGTGGAAGTGGGGATTAAGTCTTACTTTAGCTCTGATAATTCATTCATCTGTTACTAAATAAATAGTGACATGACTCTGCAAAATAATCCCTACACACTTTCTCTCTGCGTTTTCTGTGGCAATCATCTGCATGGCAGGAATTTGCATGAGATAAATACAAATTATAGAAAATGCATACATTAATTCTTGTGCAGCAATTTGAGAACATTACCCAAATCATTGTCCACAGACCTACAGGCCTTTTCATAGGTACAAACAGATAATTATTTGCATAGATTTTTTTGTGGTATACAGGATATAATAAAATATATGCAAATAATTAAACATATACATTGTTAATATACTTTAATAGTCAAAATAACATACTTTTTTAATTGAAAATGCTTATGTTACCTGTTAAAGCATGTTAAATTATGTCACCTTCCACTAGACCAGGCTGCTCAAAGCCCAGTCCAACCTGGCCTTGAGCACTGTCAGGGATGGGGCAGCCACAGCTTCTCTGGGCAGCCTCTGCCAGGGCCTCACCACTCTCACAGGAAAGAACTTCTTCCTTATACCTAATCCAAATCCACCTTTTTTCAGTATAAAGCCATTCTCCCTTGTCCTATCTGTACATACACTTGCAAAACACCCCTCTCCGGCTTTCTTCTTATCCCCTTCATGCAGTAAGAAGCTGCTCTAAGGTCTCCCTGTAGCCTACTCTTCTCCAGGCTGAGCAACCACAGCTCTATCAGGCTGTCTCCATAGCAGAGGTGCTCCAGTCCTTTGAACATCTTTATAGCCGTTCAGTGAACTGGCACCAGGAGGTCCACATCCTTCTTATGTTGGTGGTCCGAGAGCTGAATACAGTACTCCAACTGGGGTCTTGTGAGAGTAGGGTACAGGGGCAGAATCACTTCCTCGACCTGCTGGACATGTTTCTTTTGATGTGTCCCAGCAAACAGTTGGTTTTCTGGGCTGCCAGTGCACACTGCTGGGTTATATTCAGTTTCTCATCCACCAAGAAACACCAAGTCATTCTCTTCAGAGCTGCTTTCAATCCGTTCTCCATCCAGCCTGTATTTGTGCTTGAGATTGCCCCAACCCAGGTGCAGGGCCTTGCACTTGGCCTTCTTGAACTCCTTGAAGCTTTGCATGGGCCCACTTCTCAACTATGTCAAAGTACTTCTGGATGGCATCCCTTCCCTCCAATGTGTCAACTGCACCACACAGCTTGGTGTCATCAGCAAGCTTTCTGGGATTGCATTTAATGCCACTGTTTGTGTTGCTGACAAAGTTGTTAAACAGCACTGATCCCAATACCAATCCCGAGAAACATCACTCATGACTGGTCTGCAAGGATAATGGTCAGAAATGTGGAGGACATGTAAATAAGCCTAGGACTTGCTTCTAATATGTCAAAACTCAAGCATAAAATTGGTACCCTACAACCAAGCATTGCAGCCTTGTGCATACTGGCAGAGTCCTTAGCCTATTCTGACACCATAGAGGGACCAGGTTTCAGTAATATCAATTTCAGTGTATGGAAACTTCAAAGGTGATATCAGGTTGCTAATACCACATCCTGCTTTGTATAGGTAATAGCTAAGGTCTCTGCCTTTTTGGGGTGTATTTTGGAAAATGTGCTACACAGCTGTGTTTTCCTTTGTAATAATTCCCCTTTCAACTTGTATGCCAAGAACTAACAGAACCACTTAGTTTGATTTTCTGCACACCATGCTATGAGACCATTTACTTCAGCTGGAAGTTTGAAGACAAGTTCTTCTTGCTCATGGATGCACACACTCCAATGAAGTATAACCTTTTAGGGGTTGAGGGGTGAACATCTCAATACTAGAAAGTATCTGAAAGACAGCACTACTTAAAAGAATGATGCCTTTTAGCATGAGCCCTCGTTTAGTCCTGACTCAAAGCAAAATGTATCACCTCTGAAGGCAGTGTAACTTTTCATATTGTACAGATATTTGATGTTTCTCTGACACTGGTTACCCTTAAACGCCCCTAAACATGAGTATCTTTAGAATATAAGAAGCAAGAGGCTTCTACAAAAGTATGGTGTGTTTCTCATAGCTATTAATGAAACTCAATAAATTATACACTGACATGATTTACTTGAAGCATCTTTTCAACTAATTTTTACTTATAGCTAGAATTTTTTCTTGCATTACAATATGTTTCTTCTAAACCAACTAATAGGATATTTTTGTGGGATTGTTTTTTCCTGTTTATTCTGTGTACTTATTGACTTGGAATGTTTTTTGAGAATTTTCAAAAGAACTGACTGTACTGGAAAAAAAAAGACTAAACAGAATTAGTGGTAAAATGCCTACAACACTATATTAGCCAGATACAGAGTCTTATGTGTGTACTAAGTGAATTCAGTAACCTGAATAAATTATATGGTTATAATATGTTTTTTATTTTCTTGCAGGTAGTGGAGAAAGAAGGATATCTTCTAAAAGCTAAAATAGCAGATGGTGGCAAGAAATTAAGGTATTATATGTGAATGTTACAGAATTTATTATCTGCAAAATTCAGAGGTGATTCATGTTTAAGAATATATAGCTACTATTGCTGTTAACACACAAATTATCACTGTTTCAGTATTAAGCCAATGTTTGATAACAGTCCAGAAAGCAAGTGATAGCGGCTAACTGGCTAACTGGATGAAATGATCATGTGTGTGTTAACCTCTGTATTCTATACATTATGCATATTAAGGACAACCTTAAGGCACCAGGCAAACCAACAATATATTTTCCAGTGGGCAAATTTTAAGTTCAAGGTGTGTGGTTGAGAGTTCAAGATGAAGTGTAGGGACCCACCTTGTGGTGATGCCAAGACAAGGTTATCAAAGTAGTCAGCACTTACTAAGACTGTGTTGAAAGTAATGTGAATATTAATGCTGTCTTTTATGGAAGGATTTGCTGTGGTTTGCTGTATTTAAAGGACTAAGTGATTAGTAGTGATGTGACCAGCATGGTGTTATCAGTGAGAGACTAATATGAAAAGCTATATTTTTGCATGTAGAAAGGAGACAAGTAATAATTTATCTTACCTATATAGTTCTAAACCATAAGGATCCTAAGAGTGCCCATTGAAAAGGTAGCCTGGAGATTGCCTAGTCCAACCTCTCACTTGAAGCAAGAACGTTACGAACAGTTAGCCAAGCCATCTTCAGCTGGGTGCTATCAGAAAGTTGTGTAGCTTGCATTTTTGGAAAAGGCACTGAAGACAGTAATACTCTTTTCCCAACTCTGGACACTGGCAGAAGCTTCTACGGAGCATGTACAAGCCGGGCACCTCCTGTGCCAGATGGTGAGGGAGTCTTGCCTTTCCAGTTTATCACTGCTCCTGGCACAGAGCGTCTTTATGGCTTGGCATTGCTCACTGGCTTGGGCTGGGCACAGGAAGCAGGCAGCGTTCGACCACCTTGTATTTTGAAATAGCCTTGAGAAATCGTACTTTTAAATACTCCTGAACAGTCTCGTTATGTTTAAAATAGCCTCAGAGATCTTGAGCACCACTGAAGCTATAACGTGCTGCCATCAGGTGTTCGTTTGACAGAATGCAAATACAGCTTCAGCTCTCGGGGATCCTTATGCAGCCCCCAAGACTGGTTGCACCTCGCGGGGACACTCCAGCAGTGATTTTCCACGGCAAACTTAACGGTGTAGCTATAAGTGAATTCACACAATCTCCTTGTTAACTTTAGCTGGATCTTTTCTGTTTATCGATATTTATGGCTCTTCATACAAACAGAGATTGTTTAGTGGGGGTTTATCTACTCTGCCTGCATTTTGACTCCTTTCATTTACCTAAACTTGCTCTTTGGCATCTGGAAGTCACATCCTGAATAATCTTGATACTACACGGAAAAACTTAGAATGTTGTGAACTGGCTTTTCTAAAGAGCTTGAAAACCTTAGGTCACTGCATGTATCTTATGAAATACAGATGGTCAGAAGGCTGGAGCGCCTCTCCTATGGAGACAGGCTGAGAGAGCTGGGGTTACTCAGCCTGGAGAAGAGAAGGCTACAGGGAGACCTTAGAGCAGCCTCCTGCTGCATAAAGGGGATAAGAAGAAAGCCGGAGAGGGGTGTTTTGCAAGTGTATGTACAGATAGGACAAGGGAGAATGGCTTTATACTGAAAAAAGGTGGATTTGGATTAGGTATAAGGAAGAAGTTCTTTCCTGTGAGAGTGGTGAGGCCCTGGCAGAGGCTGCCCAGAGAAGCTGTGGCTGCCCCATCCCTGGCAGTGTTCAAGGCCAGGTTGGACTGGGCTTTGAGCAGCCTGGTCTAGTGGAAGGTGTCCCTGCTGGTGGAAGGAGGGTTGGAACTAGATGATCTTGAAGATCACTTCCCACGCAAACCATTCTGAGATCTGTATAGAGACTAATAAATTTTTAAGTACCTTACACACACACCCTTTTTTTTTTAGCTTTTTGTCTTCCCACCACACCATTTTTTTGTCTTTATTTTTGCTCCCCTTCTTTTTTTTTTTTTTTTTTTTTTTTTTTAATCTGAGGATGACTTTATGGACAATCTGATAAAAAGTTTGCATGGTTTATATGCTATTTATCTTTAGGTGATAAAAGTAATGAGGCTTTGATTTTAAGATGTCACTTCTAATATGAAAAAACTATAGAATAAAAGAACTGGGGGAGTAATGTTCAGGAGAAAAAAAGTCTTCTTGCAGGCACTATGGTGAAATTCAGTTGCACTCTCATAGCTTTTATAATTACTATAGTGTCCTGCAAAACCACTAAATTTTCTTATTCCTGATGCAATTAAAACATTCTCACCTTAAAACTCAGAATGAAACTTAGGTAAAGCATCTCACCTGATACATTTGTAAAAAATGCTTATTGAGTCCTTATTTTTTATTGTTGGCTTCTTATTTTAAAACAAGAAATAGAAATACATTTTATTGTGATTTTGGATTTGATTTTTTTTTTTTTTTAATAAGGTCCAGGTTGAAATGAAACACTTTCAAATCTTGGCAAACTTCCCAGTTAGTTTGATGAAGAATTTGAATCTTTTAAGAAAATTGCACATGAATCTGGGAGTTCAAAATAGATTTACTGATTTGAATTTCTCAGCTAGATAAACCTACCACATCAGTAGCTGGAGCAAGGACCACCCTGCCTAGTAGAAGTGTCCATGACACAGAGATGTTCCTCTCTATAACTAAGGTCAAGCATTTGCTGTAAGTTGGGTACTAAATATAGGTTGTGTCCCAAGGATTTTAATCCTTTGGTAATCCATATTTATTCAGGTTATCCAACTCAGAGTAAAATTGAATTGAACCTGTATATAGCATGCTTGGCCACTTACTCTCCTGTGAAACTGTTTGACCATTTTTGAGTAAAAAAAAAAAAAAAAAAAAAAAAGAAATGAAAAATAACCGAAGGTATGTTTACCAATTGACAACTTGTATTCACTACCTTAATTTGATTCTTAGCTACAGGAATTAAAGTTTCCTAAGGATACTTTAGGTAAAGGATGCAAAGCTAAAGTTTCCTAAGGATGCTTTAGAAAAATAACTGAGGTTGAACTTAATTCCCAATATGCACAACCCACAGCTATGAACATAGTTCACATTTAGCAAAGGCTATAGCTTTATAGTGGTAATGAGTTTGGAAAATTTCAAAGTGACTTACAGACACTGTCCTTTTGGTGGGAAATATTTGTCAGTGATGATCAGGTACTTCTCTAAAGTCCTACTGTTTCTTTCTTTTTCTTAATGTTTCTCTCTTTATTTTTTTCCCCCATTAACATGGCATAAAAAATGCGGTCTTATTTTCTTCAGATGTATTAATCTCTTTTGTGGAGAGCTTCTTTCACTGTTGCCTCTTGTTGGACATAGTTTAGGGATGATCGTGGCATCATGCTGGCTGAAATTCTGTCCACAGTTCACAAGTGCAAGCTCCTCTGGTAATGCCAGTGGTGTTATGACTTCATATGTAATATTGGTGGTGCTGCTTATGATGATTATTGAAACATGGAATGGGAAAGTCATTAATAGAAAAAACTATCTATCTACCTGATGTGAAGTTTGAGGGAATACTGAGTGCAGCAAAGCTGTGAGATGTATCTGGAAGTGAACATCACAAAAGTGACCAACAGGCTTTTAAACTCAATAAAGACAAGTCTTGCTAGAATGGGTGTGTTTGAGTTACTTAGGAATCCCTAAATAAAGAACACTCAAAGGGACTAGTGAAGACAGGAGAGGGAGAGAGAGAAAAACGGTTGCTAAAAGCAACTCCCTGGGCTCTCTATATCCTTACAGACAGTTTCCCACTTTTAACGGACCACAACACACACATGAAACAGCCTGCTTTCACATGCTTTTTCAGGTTTGTTCTAAAATGGACAGATTTGTGATTTGCTTTCACGTAAAAGTAATAGTGGTTTGATGAGTATTTCTGTAAATATTGGATGTTATGAAGCCCAAATAGGAAAGTCAAACTTAAGATAATGATCAAAGAATAGTTTTCTATCAAATCCATTTGTTTATGATTACGTGGTAGCTTGAAACATCACTTTATATGTCATATATATAATAGCATTTTCTTCTGAGTAGATTATTATATTCTTCTGCATCAGGTACAGTGTCTCACATTTCTATGTGTATTTTGAATTTTTCCTGGCCCCAGCAGTTTGACAGCTCTCTAGGGCTGTACTGTGAGGTCCTGATGTTTAATGGTTGCTTAAACCTGTCTCAGATAGCATTTTTATCTTCCTTGCTTTCTTACATTTTTTTTTTTTTTTATTTATG
This sequence comes from Myiopsitta monachus, assembly GCA_017639245.1. NCBI lineage: Eukaryota > Metazoa > Chordata > Aves > Psittaciformes > Psittacidae > Myiopsitta > Myiopsitta monachus. The sequence goes on from CM029921.1 coordinate 53,552,126, forward strand.
GAAATGGGAAAGCATTTGGGACCTTTCAAAATAAACCCTTTGCTGAGCTCTTGTCGTGGGCCTTCCAGAGAACTCCCCCCAGTTTATGTACTGGACATGATGTGCTGTGGTATGGAATACCCCTTTGGCTAGTTTGGGACAGGTGTCCTGTCTCTACTTCCTCCTGGCTTCCAGTGCCCCTTCTCACTGGCATAGCATGAGAGTAAAATGTCCTTGATTGGGGTAAGCATTACTTAGCAACAACTGAAAACATCAGTGTATCAGCATTGTTCTCACACTAATGTTGAAAACACAACACTGCACCAGCTACTAGGAAGGAGAAAAAATAACTCTTACAGCTGAACCCAAGACAGCTCTGTATAGTCAGATCAAAATTATGTTTTTCCTTCCTGGTTATATTTTAAGTATTAGCTACCAAAAGAGTGCCAGCTATTTTGGAGTCCTCCAAGTATATGTGAAATTTAAGCATGCGTGAATAAACTCGCTGTTCTCCTGTAGTTAAGGCACCATATTGAAAAAGAAACATAGGCTTCAAAACATGAATGAACAGAAATGTTTTCAAGCTTTGCTAGGCTACATTCAAGTATATCTAAGATGATGCAACCCCATCAATATTGGTCGAAGTGCATTGTTGATATTGAATTTAGACCATTTTTGTTTCTGACATGAAATATAATTAAAAACTAAGCCTAAAAATTGAGTGTCTACCTGCTGCTTGCATGTCTTACTGATTTTTTACTTTTTTTTTAATTTAATTTTATTTTTAAGGAAAAACTGGTCCACATCCTGGGTTGTTCTCACTGCTCGGAAAATGGAATTCTACAAAGAATCCAAGCAGCCAGCACTGGCTAACCTGGTAAGCAATCAACCAGCTGATATGCTCATCTTCCTTGCAAGTATTATTTCAGTATAAATAGTTTGGTGTTTACATAAGACAAATCCAGATTGAGCCGGCAACCTTCAAAGGTTTGAGAGCAGCTGAAGGAAAATGCCTTGATAAACTCTTAATCAGATGTAGTCTATGATAAGAAATAGGACTTAGCATGTCCTTTATTAAGAGGTACATTTTGAGAATAGTTGCAAAGTGAGACAAATGGTGAGTGACTATTCAGTAATGTGAAGGTAACGCTTTAAATTAAGGTGCCATTTATAAATGCTTTATTCTTATTTATGAAAATGATCACTAAATGCAGCTACTTTCTCAAATAATGTATTATAAAGTATGTTATAAAATGCATTAGTAATAAATGCTTAACAGATGATGCGATGAGAATCTGTTGCAAAGGATATTGTGAGACGTAAATTGTATTAAACCATGTATGTGCATCTTTAATGCATGAATTTAAGTTGTTATCTACCATCTCATAAAGTGGCTTATACATTAATAAATAATAATAAATTATTTATAAATGGCACCTTAATATAGGGTGTTACCAAAGCAGAAAACATTATAAGTTAGCAAAGTGATTTTTTATAGTAGTATAAATGTGACAACTACCATATCCTGCTAACCTTTCTGAATATTTCTATGACTCCATCTAATGCAACTAATGCAATTTCTGTAGCCTCTAGTTACTGCAAACTAAAATTTGCAGTACCTTTTTATTGTGCCCCAAGGAAAGACCACCGATCTTAGTCTTCAGAGATGTGACAGCTACGTTGTGCAAGCAATAATGGCATGTATCCCTTCAGTGCTAGTTACTGCTGAGTTTGAGCCTATGAACCTGAATGTGGGGGATGAAAGGGGAATTTGGCAAAAGCGTGACACTGTGGGCAGCAAAGGGACAGGTTTGACAAAGCCCTGTTGTGAAAGGCTCTCAAGGACTGATCAAACCTGCCAAATCTCATTAGCATGATGGGTGGCCACAAAGGTGCTCTCTTTGGCAGGAGTCACAAACAATAAGCTATTTTTTTTCCATGGCAGGTGATATAAATCTTTTCTTCTATATATTCTTGATCTACCAATTCCACCTGCCATAAAATCAGCTTTAAACAACACCTTTTCATGTATTTTGAAAGAAGGTGAGGGTTGTAGCAAAAATAAAAATAATAGTTGAAATAATAGAAAGGGTGAAATCTGTCACTTTCTGATTGTGTTTGAGCTAGCACAGTTAGAAAATACCATTTTCCTGCAACCTTTAAAACATTATATTGAGTTAATATTTTTTCAGAATAATCTGTTTTCCTTAATATTTAATTATATGTTACTTGAAAAAAAATCACAAATGAACTTATTAGAACTAGTCTTATAATTTATCAGGTGCCTTACACTTCTATGTGCTACCTCTTCTCCTCTCTCTTAGTAAGCTCTCACCCAAATCCCAGGAGATAAATGGACCAGTAAAATTCAACACACAGAAGATGTGATTTTGCTCTGAGGCTCCTCCACATGATTAAAATCCCCATTAGGTCTTTAAGGTTTTAGATACTAAAGTAGACCTGCCTGGAGGATGGGACTCTGGCCCAGTTCACAATCTGTTTAACTCAAAAAATTAATGTGTGTTATGAGAAGTCAGTCCCTTCTCCTGATGTCTTACTGTGCTCACAGTCAGTAAGATAATATCTACTGCCTCCTATGTTGGGAAGAACACAGACATATTGATCCCTATTTTGCTCTTTATAGGAAAATACATGGAAGTGGGTCATTTTTATTTAATTCCGTGCTAGATCTGAACACTGGGGTTGTGAACTCAATGTTCACTAGGTGAAAAAAAGCCATTAAAATACATTTTCTGTCTGTTGCATATAACTTATATGCAATGGTAAATAAACAAATTGAGTAAAGCTTGAAAACAACAAGAGCTGTCAGTATTCAAAATCTTATAACCCAATTTCTTAACCTCCAAATTTCACACATCAAAAAAGATATGTGAGCATGTTGGTCATCTGAAAAAGTAAATGTAATGCTTATGTCCTTTGTAAACCATTTAACCAGATATAATTTTGATAGTGGAAAGAATACTACCAAAATGATTCATTAGAAATCATTTGCTTACTGATTTTTATTTTTTTTTTCCAACTGTAGTTTATTTGCGATAAAGGGTAGCTCAACCATTAATTAAATCATGTAATACAGGCAATGCTCATTCACGACAGTGAATTACAACAAAGCATTTTTATTGTAAGCAGGAAAATTATGTGACTTAACAAAAAGATTAATATTCCTTTGTATTATAAAGATACTAACTCATTAATTATTAAATATTAAATACTGTACATGAAATGAAAATTTAGAATAAGACATCATAATCTTAAGAGGAATGACGTTTCACAATAGAGGCAAAAGGAGAGCAGCAAATGAAAGCACATTCTAATATACCTATTTTTCTGATGATAGGATAACATTTAGAAGTGACTTAAAATTATATTTACCAGAATCTTAAACAATATTCTCATGCAAAGACCTAGTAATAGCTAAAAGGAGTTTCTGTTGTTCCCTTCTACAACTGTAGAGGTAGGACTCACTATAACAAGTTTCCTATTGATTTGCAAGAAAGCTGGGATCCATCGCTTTCTGGTGGAGCTAGTGACAATATGTGGTATTAATATTAGTGATAGTAGAGCACAACAATTAAAGCACACAGAGGAGAGATTCAGAAAATGATTGTTTACAAATATTACTGAAAAGGCAAATTTGCTTTCCATGTAGCTAATGATTATCTTTTGCTGCTGCCTGTTCATTTGCGGTCATGCTTTTTATATGCATTTTTAGCCTTCATATGAATATAACTTTTTATTTTAAATTAAGGACATTGTGATCTAACCAGATCACAGCAGTAGTCTTTCTTACCAGTGTTAAATTCTATTACCAGTTGGTCTTTGTGACCAAGTGAAAGTAGTCTGTTTATTCCCTGAGATATTTTATTCAAAAGAGGTTATTTTAACCTCCGGTTATTAGCCCAAGTAATTTAGTGAGTGAAAATGCTGCTGAAATCCATATCCATGTTTATGAAGATTTCATTGTAGCAGACACTTGTAACAATTTAGAGCATTACCCCTCTCCAACAATGTCGATATAATTGCTCTGACTACAAAATCCAAAGCAAGGATACAGAGTGCTCAGGCTTTCCCAGGAACCTTAACTTGCTGTTTTGCAGTGTCTCTGGGTAATGCATAAACTGGAAAACATGCTAACAGGACTATGTTTAGGCCAGAATTAATTTCTAGGCAGCTTTCCTGTGATCCCTACAGATTTAAGCAGGTCTTCCATTGTGTGGACCTACCTAGGTGCAGTAAGAAAGGCTGATGTGCACCCTGGACAGGTTCAGGTTTGAGGGATCTGAATGGTTTTGCATGTAGTTTTCATCAGAAGTTTTACATACTGTACCATGCTTATGAGTCTCATATGGTGTTCATAGACACCTCCTATTCTGTTGTAGGCAGAACAGCTAAGTTCTCTAAAAAAGTTTTCCAGTTGATTATTGTACTTAGCAAAAGCATGTCCATCTTTCTAACACTGAGCTTGCATCCCACCCTTTCTGGAAAGGGGAATGCACATACTCATACTTTTCTTCTGCTTATTGCAAAATCAAAGCTGTAAACAAACTCCATATTACTACAACAACAAAATTAAACTGTGTGCGCTGAGTGCATGAAGGAGCCCAAGTTCTGCTGCTGCGTAAGTTTTTTGTACATAGAAACTAGAGATAGTAGAGCTCACTATTCCATCTTCCTGCAGAATTTCCCTGGGCTTTCCACTGGTTTTTCTCACTCCAGTGAAATGCCATGGCAATTTTCCCAAGGAAAATATGTAGCCCAGTATCCTTCACTATCAAGAAACTATTTCCTGAGTCTGTGTACATTTGAATCTCTTCCTCTAATTAAGTGTTTCCAAAATTTCTCGACTCTTTCTGCTGGTGGAACAAAGCTGTCCTTCTTCGTCAAAATATTTCCAGACTCACACTGTCCTTTTGAGTAATTTTTTTCGAATGAAGCAAGGTGGCCCACTTTGATCAGGCTGTGTCGTGTGTTCAGGATGAGTTACAGTGCTGCCTGCTCTGTGCAGTGCAGTCCTGACTATTGTGTGGAGACCTGGGGATGAAACTTCCTTGGGGTAACCCCTGCCCAAGGACAGTGATCTAGCCAAAGGGAGACACCATAGCACTTTATATAAAATTATAGTACTGGAATACTAAAAATCCATGTGTTCCCTGCCTCTGCTCTTTGCATATTTGTCTGTACTAATAGGTTGGTGTTTGCTTGGGACTTTTTTTTTTTCAACTTTGTCTCTTGTGCCAGGCAAACATTAACTGATGAAATTTCACACCTTTTTAAAGTCAAGTACGTATGCTATTAAAAACTCAGAAAGAGTAAGTTCCTGTTGGAGGTCAGGCAGGAAGTCTGAGGCAGAGATGGGGGAAAAAAATGCAACCTCTGCTCTTCCCGTGATTTAGGTACAAGAACATCCTTCTGTTTTAAACAGCATATTTCTTCTATTAAAAAAAATAATTAAAAAGAAGCAAAGACACACGGGACTGAACCATAGTGGCTTCATGGTTTGGCAAAAGGAGAACATAATTACAACTCCAATACTGAAAACCACCAGAGATTCTGGTTGTGAATTGCTTGACCAGGGTATCTTACTCTGTTGATTTTAACCTAAATAAGTCTTTTTCTACCCATCTCGAAAGTATTCTGTAGAACACACATTTTTTAGCCTTTAATCACAGCATTAGAATAATTCAGTGAGCAATCTTGGGAAAGCTGATTATGTGGCTGATGCTGGACTGGCCACTGTTAACTTTATTAAGTCTGTTTTCTTTATCAGCAATGCCATTTTTAAAGGTAAAATGGCTTAAGAACAACAGAGCAAAAAAAGATGCATCAAGCTGATTAATTACATTATGTGGATATTACTCTGTATCTTACCCAAAAGGGACTTTTTAGTGCTGTATCCTGTTAACAGTAGTATTTTTATTGTTGTCTGGGATGCACAGTAACAAAATCTACAAAGACTAGTCTAAACTAGATGGGCTTCGCCAGAAGTACTGCACAGGCAGAGTCCCTGGAGAAGAAGCTTAGATGGCAAATGAGGATTATTGTGCTTTACACCAACTCCCAGCAATGTAAATGATACAGGCAAACAAATCTGCTCTTTGAATTATTTGCATCCATCCGGAGAAGCTGGGGAGGCAGAGCTGTGTCACTCTGGGATGCACAGGCTGACATTGTGAAGTAGCAAACTGTGTTGAGCTACCCTAGTGTTAAGCTTCTTTTTGGGTGTCACACATGCCCTCAAAGCCTTTTTTTTTTTTTTTTTTCTTTTTAGGAGCTAGAAATGATAATTTTTATTTTATATTTTTTAAATAAGATATCTTGTCTTACAGATACGATGTATGTCTTGCATCTTGCTTAGTTTCTGTCTTTTCCAGCTGCATCAATTTAAATTTGGAAAGACATAAAATTTTACCTTTAAACTCAAAATCTTTTCATGAGGTTTTGCAAAGAAAGCATTAGACCAGCATACCTGGTCAATGCGTGTGCATTTTATTTTGATTCATTCTATGTAACATTAGACTGCTTTTTAAATCATTTAATTATTTTAAAAATTATGTATCTAGTATAAGAACCTCATTTCTGAGTTACAACACCTCAGGAGTAGCTATTTAATAATATCAAGGAATAATGAACTCTTTTTAGTTAATTCAGCAACTATGCTACAATAATGTGTCATCTGAAGTTGATCTATTCTTATTTTATTTAATAACTGCCCCCATTTCTGAAAAGACAGGCCAAATTCATGGTTGTGGGTTTTGATTTTTGGTTCTTTTTTTTTTTTTTTTATCCTTTTCTATCCAGAAACCAGGATATAAACCTGAGTGTGTGGATTTGTGTGGTGCTTGCATTGAGTGGACCTCAGAGAAATCCAGCAGAAAGAATGTCTTTCAGGTAAGAGTCAACGCATGCTTTTCATTGCTCATTTAAGTATAAACTCTGTTAAATTAAGAGGTTTTATTTCCTTTTTCTTGGTTTTAATAACTAGAGATTGATTTAATACAGCTCTTTTCTTACCAGTACAGGAGAATAACATTTTAGCAAGCATCAGTTTACTATTTTTCTAAGAGAAGGATTTCTGACAGCTGAGTCTTCTAAACACTTGAGAACCTGTTGATTTATTGATTAATGCTCCATATTCAATTTGTTTTTAAAACTTAGTAGGTAATTGCTTTGGGTTCAGGCCTGGAATCTTGACCTAAAGAACTTCCATAAACACAACTTCTTCAAACTGCTTATACAAGCTTTACTCCAACACAGTGTGGTTACTCTGTTTATTTTTATTGCTGTTCAGGGTCCTTAGACAGTGATGACCCAGATTCATTTTTGTAAAGGGAGGATTTTAAAAACTTGACTCTGTCAGGGCCAGCATAGAAGGACATGTATTTCTCATAGGGCTATTACTCATTGTTGGAAAATAGTATTATTTAATTAGTTCATCTAAATTTCATTGAATTGAAAGGGAGGATCAAGGCCCAAGAAGATAAAAGGACAAGAAAAGCATTACTTCAAGGTTAACATTCCAGGCTAAAATACTTTATTGCAGTATCTTCAGGTTTTGGACATACTCCATCTCCCATGGATTATCAGTAGAGTTTTTTTGTTTTGCTAGAAGTTGCATCAAGTCACATCAAAATGTTCTTATGAACTGAGTTGTTTCCCAAAGTTCAAACATTAAGAATTTTTAACAATACAAACAAACAAGGGAGGAGAGATGCAGAAGAGAGCATGTCAGGGTCAAGATACTGTTAGTTACCAGATTGTACTTTGGCATAGCCACCAGTGAAACATGCTGGAAGAACCAACTGTGCCTGGGTCTGGGGTTTAAAAAAAACCCAACTCTCCACATACAAAAACTCTCCTCAGGGACTGTACATGCCTTCTTGAAGAGAAACCACTTTGGGTTGACTGAGTGTTACAGAGACTTTTTTTTAAGGTTAATTTTTCTAGACATCTTTCTAAAACACATGAAATATTTAGAAATATTCAGCTACTTCAAGACAGTAAGACTAATGCTTCTATACCCCCCTCATCCTTCAGGTTGGCTTGAAACAACACTTGGAGCTTTGTAATTTCCTAGATATTTTTAGAATAATATTTTGGTTTTCCTGTCAATCTTCAGCTTTTTCACTTGGAATGTGACTAAGTATAACCGTAGCCTTTACTCTTTCAACCCCCTGAGAACACTGCGAAGTCTTCTGAGATTCTAGGGTTTATTTCTCATTTGCAGTAAGCAACATTTCTTTTGGAAATACATATTGGATTGGAGATTCATTGCAGCTAATATATTTCCAGTGTAAAGACAAATGAAGCTCTGTTATTGATTTATCGAACTGGTTGTATGAAGACTTTGCAATGCATTTTCTTCTCACTTCCGTTAGTGTGAGGTCTAACTTCACTGAATCAAAATAATGTGAGAAAGGAAATTCATACACTACTGTTTGAACCCATTAAAACGTGTCTTCATCAAGCCACTAAGTGAGTGGGAGAGACATTAAGAAGCAAAAGCATGGGAGGAAGGACATATGTTAAGATACATTTTGAAAAGGGATAGAGCATTGTTTAGACAGAGAGCTACAAGAAGATTCTGCCAGATGGTAAGAGTGAAAGAGGAGAAGGCTTTGGCATCAGTAGTGGTGACATTTTGGGAGAGGAAAGGACTGAACAAGACTAGTGCTGCATGAGCTGATAGAGTGGGAAGGGGACTGGAGATAGAGTGAGGATTTATGAGATAGTCTGGAGGGAATCCAAGGCGAGTTTGAAAGCAGAGAGGTCAGTTTGTACCTGTGTACTGAATATTTCAGGAATCACTTCTGACGATCTATTTATCCCTAGTGGATGGGAATAAGTTTGATAGTATATGTTTACTTATTCATAGATTTCTTCAAGTGAAAAGAACATGGGTGATTTTTTTTTTTTTTGGGGGGGGGGGGGAACCTAAATATAGATGCATTGCACTGCTATTTGATTAAATACTTCAACTGCCTAACTTTGAAATTATCTGCAGTAAGTGTGATTATATCTTTAAAGCACGGCAACAGGACATAGTTTGGTGGGGTTTTGTTTCATTACTTCCTGTATAATAAAATATTATTTTCTGATTCAAACAGTAATGGTTGCTTTCTGTTAATGTGTTGTACTAGTAGATGCAAAATTTTGAGTTTGATTTAGCCTGGGTACTCCATCTGAGTTCATGAATTAAAGATTAGAAGTGGAAAATTACTTGAGATTTTGGTTTGAAGAAAGAGAAGGAAACCTTGAATTTAAAGTCAAAGCATATGACAGTTAATAGATGGTAATAAGATGGAGTATAGAAGTATCACAAAGAAAACTAATTGGAAATATGATCGATGCAGGAAAAAGAAGAGAGGTAACTTCAAGTAAATGATATTCAGGCAAGAAGATTTGGGTTTCTGGTCTTGATCATGAGGTTTTCAGCAGTGTTACTCATTTTAATTGAGCTACTCCTTATTTAACAGGATAAGTCTGATCTGTCTCTCTCACTATCCAATTTCTGCATGCAATCTATTTCTGTACTTGACGAACATATTATGTGGGGTTTTTTTTTAAATTTTCCTCAATAGTGTCTGAAAATATGCACATTCCATAAAAGATAAACTTCTGGTTTTCCTTCATTTATTTTATTGATGATATAGCTAACATCAAGGAAAAGAAACAGTTAGAAACAGCTCCACATGTTGTGGGGAAATGTAGCAGTTTGCAGTGAGATACTGTGCTGTTTGCTCTTGCTGGCTGAATGACGTGATACACTAGGTCTTCATCATTGAATAAAAGAGTGGTGAATAAAAGAAGATTTATGTTCAAGTCACATGCTTTAAATATTTCTGCTAAGTGCTAGTTTGCTCTTTGGTGTTTAGCCTGAAATTTAAAGCACTGAGGATTAAAAGGATTACAACATAATCTTAAATAATCCTAAGTGTCATTTACAGAGAGATGGTTGTAATAACTAAATAAAACCATGTTAAGGGATGGCAGTTTTGTCAGTCAGCAACTAGAACAGTAATGGTGCCTATGTCACTCTGTCGTTCTCCACTTGCCTTTATTTGGCTTAGTTTGATATTGGGTAGGTGCATTTTGATGCAGGTTATCAAAAAAGAAAATAACATGATAAGCTGCTTTTCAGTCAGTCCTAATATGACTTTTGAGGCAGCAGTAGCTAGATTAGTTTACTTATTTCCTCAATAGTCAATGTTTTCTCCTTCTAGTAAACTTTTCAACTGGAGTTTTTTCTTTCTCCTGCTTACTCATCCTCTGGTCTAAGTCAATCAGCCCTTTCTTTTAATTTCATTCAGCCCAGATGTTGTAGAACACATGCTCTTGATCTCTTTCTTCATAATTCTGGAACTTCATTAGCACAAAATCTTGTGGCTGTAGACTGTTTCCTTGAATAGGTTTTGGAAGAGTTCTCTCAGGTGATTTAAAAAAGAAAAGGAAAAATAAGAGAGAGGTGAAGAGTGAAAAAGAAAACGTTATGAGCAGCTTGCTTATGAATCAGTGAAGCTGCTTTATTCTCTTAATAGCACCATTCATTTAAACAGCAGACATTATGTTAGTTTCTTTAGTAATACTTTTTCCATTTACTTGGTTCATTTTTAAAGAAGGTTTCATATGAAGGATTTCTGGAGCTCAATGGCCTGGCCCTTGCCACAGATCTGTGAGAGTCCTCTTGGTTTCAACACGCTGCAGCCGTAAGGAGTCACTCATTCACATGCAACTTAGAACTCTAAGTGTATTTTACAAATAGAGAAATCTGTGTATGACATAGTGTTTCAACAGTGAGACAGCTGAAAGTAAAACTGTACCTATGTGTAATATGAAAGAATTTATCTTGCAGCTGTTTCATATATAATAACATTTATGGTGCTGATCTAGGGTAACTCCCTTGCCCTTGAAGCTATCCAGCTTTGCCCAAGAGCATAATCTGAATGATAAGCTATTTTGTTATTCATACTGTAGGATCAGTATAGTATCTGGATACTTCCCAGGAATGTTCTAAGTCATTGTTTTTGCCATGGGAAGGATCATTTTCTTTTCCATGATCTCTCTAGGGGAAGAACTGAGAGAGCATGGAGGGGCTTGGCTTAGTATTCATATTTGGATTTCTTTTTATGTTAATAAATATAAATGCTGCAGAGAGGAGACAAATCTAAAAAAGTCAAATCCATCCTTGCACTCAGATAGATGGGAACCTTCTAGTCATCCTCATCAGCAGCTGGAACATGTTCTCCATCCCAAACCTGTCTTGGAGAGAGTGCTGTTTCCTGAGAATGAGGTGTGCTGACTTTTGCTGGCTTAGAGTTAGATATGCATTAGATGAGCCTGTTATGATTTTAAAACCTATGTACAGCATTTTGTCTACTTCTGGAGGTTACTGCTATGACTGTAGTTTAATTTCTATCCCAGCAACCTGAATTTATTATTGCCTAATTAAAAGATTTAGCAACAACACCATTCAATAGTGTCAGCAACAGGTTCTTTAGATAAGAAACTTATGATTAGTTTTAAAAACCCCCTTGTTTAGAAGTGCTAGGTGAACAGTGGTCAAGATTAAACCACCCTGGGCAAATGGGCGTGTTTGCCTTCTCTCACCAGTGTTTCACACTTAGATTTGATGTTACTCACTTGATTGATGTCACTCACTCATTTGATGTCACCAAAGAGAATAGATCAAGATTGAAATGAAATTCCGGTTGCTTTGTAAACATGGATGCAAAAATGCTTGATTTGATTCATATTTAAGGCTTAAAAGGTAATAACACCACTGTGCCTCCCCTGCAATGTGATGGACAGGGACATGTTTAATTAATCCTGTGACACAAGCAACGACAACAAAGCTTTACACCTAATGACAGGAGCATGCAAACTGTAAGGCCTTGGACTGCAGACATATAAGACCAGTGACACCTTAAAGAAAATGAGGAAATATTTTTGTAATATGTGCCTAAATGTTTGTACTTAATGTTTCAAACTATATAAAGTTTGAAAACAGACAAGCCATCAGCAGGAAGACACTTAACTTTGACAAGGTGTGGATTTAAAGGCTTGGGAAACTGAGTCTTCAACCTCTTGAATAGAATTTCAGAGAACCTCTCTCTATGTTCAACCTCTGTAATAGAGTTTCAAACATTTAAAGGAACAGCAGCTTTATTTATAGAATCATAGAATAGTTAGGGTTGGAAAGGACCTTAAGATCATCTAGTTCCAGCCACCCTGACATGGGCAGGGACACCTCCCACTAAACTATGTCACCCAAGGCTCTCTCCAACCTGGCCTTGAACACCGCCAGCGATGGAGCATTCACAACTTCCCTAGAAAACCCATTCCAGTGCCTCACCACCCTTACAGTAAAGAACTTCTTCCTTATATCCAATCTAAACTTCCCCTGTTTAAGTTTGAACCCATTACCTCTTGTCCTATCACTACAGTCCCTCATGAAGAGACCCTCCCCAGCATTCCTATAGCCCCCCCTTCAGATATTGGAAGGCTGCTATGAGGTCTCCACGCAGCCTTCTCTTCTCCAGGCTGAACAGACCCAACTTTCTCAGCCTATCTACATACGGGAGGTGCTCCAGTTCCCTGATCATCCTCGTGGTCCCCCTCTGGACTTGTTCCAACAGTTCCTTATCCTTTTGATGTTGAGGACACCAGAACTGCACACAGTACTCCAAGTGAGGCCTCACAAGAGCAGAGTAGAGAGGCAGGATCACCTTCTTTGACCTGCTGTTCATGCTCCTTTTGATGCAGCCGAGGATACGGTTGTCTTTCTGTTCATTTTCTCATCAACCAACACCCCCAAGTCCTTCTCTGCAGGGCTGCTCTGAATCTCTTCCCTTCCCAACCTGTAGCTGTGCCTGGAATTGCTCTGACCCAGGTGTAGGGCCTTGCACTTGTTGTGGTTAAACTTCATCAGGTTGATGAAGCCCACTTCACAAGAGTGTCAAGGTCCCTCTGGATGGCATTCCTTCCCTCCAGCGTATCAACGAAACCACACAGCTTTGTGTCATCGGCAAACTTACTGCGGGCGCAGTCAATCCCACTGTCCATGTCACTGACAAAAATGTTGAACAAGACCAATTATAAAACTGATAGATGAGCAGTTAAGGTAGAGTGCCTACAAAGTTATAGCTAATATATTTTTCTCACTTTCAGTGGCTCTTGTGTCCTTTGGGGTAGCACAAAACCCTCAGTCATGTCAGCAAAAGCTTTGCATATTTTATGACTATAAAATCAGGGCAGTAGGATTGTTTGGTTTTTAGTGTGTTTTTTTGGTTGATTTTTTTTTTGTTTTATTAAAAGATAATTAAAATCCTACTTATCATTTTACTGATAATCTGAAAAAGTTATTATTTTTTGGAAATAGTGAAGTCTACTCTTCATAAGCAACATTTTGTCCAACCTGGCTGCTTGAAGGAAGATACAAAATTTTCAACAAAACTTGTTTGATTTGTAGTTAAATATCATCTTAGATAGACAGTTCCTTTCTTTCCAATTGTTGTCCCTGACTTATGAGAAAAATCACAAAAACTTTACTGTGTTGGTAAAAGAAAATCACTTGAGAAGTGTAACTTCAGCAACCAGTGGAGATCTTTGAAAGGCTTGAAAGTCTGGGTGAAGAAAGAGTTGCCATGGGCATAGTGCCATGGTGATGCTGCCCGCAGGTTGCTTCTGCTCTGGTATTCACTGCAGACCATGAAACATCAAGGCAAGCAGCTCCTGTAACACACCAGATCTTGGGGTGTCACTGAAAGCCAGAGAACTCTGAAATCTAATTGTAAAGCCAGCCTAAGTTTTCTGTGAAGATCAGGCTGATTAAAAAACTCACAACTCATATTCTCCAAATCTGACATTATGTGTACACAGATGTCTGTCTGCTAAAAATGATTATTATAATAGCTTACTGCACTTTTTAAAGAGCACATCTTTTGACAGATGTAAATGCTGATATGCGAGTGACTGTGATAGGTATGAGTGTCTGTGTATGCTCATGCACATGCGCTTCTTAAGAAATTAAATGAATCACTTAGCTTTTGACAGCTACACTGCAGCTTTCAGAAGTGCAGATGTTATTCGTCCATCAGAAAAGAAAACATTTATTTCAAGCCACAGGCATTTTCTGCATTGCAAAAGTAAAACGTAACAGCAGTTAATACTGAATGTACACGTGACTTGTTTTGTCAGGGACAGAAATATGGCTGAGAATAAAAGGCTAACAAGTATGTGAATGCACGAGAAACATCTTGTGCCTTGGATAAAGCCAAACCTTAGGCATAAGAAATCTGGGCAGCTTACCTACTCATAAGCAAATCCTGACAGCAGAGCTGCTTATTTTTCCATTGTTTTTTGATGGAATTCGTGGAGGGTTGTGTTGGTGTTTTGTTTTGCAGGGGTTTTTTTGTGTGACTTTTTTTTTGTTTTGTTTTGTTTTGGTGGTTTGGTTTTGTTTGTTTGTTTGTTCTGGGGTTTTTGGGTTTTTCTGCATTAACAACTAAAGAAGCGAATCGCGTTTTGCGGCTTGCATGGGAAATGGCAGTGGGCTGCAGCCTTTTGCTGCATTATTCATAAACATATTGCTGCCATCTCGTGGGCAGCGCATGAGCCAGCGCGGGCAGCGTTGCGGACAGCAAACGAGGCCAGGACTGCCTGGGCTGTGGCCAGTGCCCCGGGGCTGTGCATTTCCCCAGGGATGACCAGCTCTGCAGAGGACAGGGGGCAAGCATGTCAATTAGCACTCACCGTCGCAACGGGGAGGGTTTCTCTTTTTTTTTTAGCATCTTTTGGCATAATTCAGTGCCTGGCCGAACGGTTTAGCTGGTTGTTAACTGAAGTTATGTCTGCTTTGGGTTTTTTGTTTGATTTTGGTTTGTTTGTTTTTGCCTTTTTTTTTTTTTTTTGTTTTGTTGTTTTGGTTTTTTGTTGTTGTTTGTTTTTGCAGCAGTGCTGCTGCAAACTGTATTCTCTAACTTATGCATGTGGTAGTAGTTTGATTTTTTTAAAATGGTGATTATCTTCTGATCGGCAGGGCTGATAGGGCAAGAGTAAATGGCTTCATAAGATGGGCTGTTTCAAGATAAAGCATGTAATGAGAATTATTGCTACAGATAGATTTTGGTGAACTTGATAAAGCCCTCTGATGTGAGGCCTTAGTGCAGTGTTTTCTGTACTCATAAAATAGGGAAAATGGTATTTTCATAGTCCTGGCAATCAGTAGCTGAAAGGGAGTGCAGAAATGTGAAAGGAGCCTAGCTTTCCTGATTCTTTAGTACTTTAAGGTTTTGTGATTCTCCTGGGTGAAAATGGCTGAGTTAATTTAAAGGCATTATGTTTTCTGCAGCCTTCTTAATGTACTTTAATATTAAAAAAAATACTGTTTTGATATGTGCCCAAATATTGCACATGTTCCCTTAATTTATCAAACTCTTGGGGGGGGGGGGGAAGGGAAAACCAAAGAGAAAAATGAATACTAAATGAACTCACTCAGAGATAATCATATCTGACTTGTTTACATGTTTGGTGCTGGTATTTCTGTATTCAGCCACTACATTTTTTAAAATCTTGGCGAAGTCACTTTACTCCATTTTTGTGTTTCTCTTTAATGAGCGAGGCAAATATTTGAAGTTGGCTGGGCACAGAGAGCCTTGGCTGTCCTGTCTCCGAAAGGCAGCACCTCGCATTTGTGTGCGAAGGGATGCCAGACGATCTGGTAGGGATTCGCGTTTTCTGTGTGAGAGTGCTGTCATTCTTTGGGGAGAGGATGGGTCTGGATGTTTCAGGGTGTTAAATGGACAATGACAATTTAAATGCAAGGGGAGAAATGCAAATAGCGACCTGCCAACTCTTTTAAACAATATAGATCCTGGTTTTCAGCAGACCAGCCATTCTTAAACTATGATTCATGGGCCACAAATGGGATGGGGAGACTTTTTGAAATGGTAATACAAGCATAGTTAGTGAGAAGACATTTAAGGTGGTTACCTGATGGTACAAATGAAAAGAAAACCCAGAACGTTTTCCACAAGGGAACTTGGCTTTTCAAAGCTCGTTAGGTTTATTGATTTTGAGGATACGCCTCCAATTGATCCCATTTAGAGAGTAGTTTTATAGGGATATGAGAGTTGTTAAAAACATGAGCTTAAATTTAGGGGCTGGATTGCTTGAATTCTGTTGTGGAGTTTTTTAGTCATTATTTTCTTAATTTGTGGGGATTTTGAGCTTTCCTTTTCCCCATTTTTTTTCTTTCATTGCAATTTCTCTCATTTGGGTGAATAAGTTCCTAGGAATTTCATGGAATTCCATCTATAATTGCATCTATAAAATGGTGATCTGAGAAGTTTAGTGAACATTTTCTTTGGCAAACAGAGTTGCAAGGAGGAGATGTGGTTTGCTTATGATTCCTTTTAAAAATAGACTAACTGAAATTATCAGATGATTTAATACGTAAAATCCACAGTACTTCAGTTGGCCTCCCTTTTTTTTTTTTTTTTGATGCTATTAATGATTGCTACAAATACATTATTTAATATTTTCACATACTTAAAACCTAGAATGTGTTTAGTCCTGCCTCCTAACAAGTCAGAATTTGCAGGTAAATATTACAGATTAAGCTTTAGACTAATTTTCCAGGAAGAAAGCATGCATTTGTATAAGTAGGTGTTTTTATGGGAGCACATTTTAATTTATGAAAATGTGAGCCTACTACTAAGATTGTCTGAGTAATAGAACTATTATTATTTTCTATTATTTGTACATAGTCATCACTAGGTGGAGGCATACTTTACATATTCTATTGAACATGTCATCTGTTATGGATTGAGATGAATTGCATTGATATTGCATAGTTAAGTGAATGATATGCTTTTTAACCTTAATTGTTGAAGTAACCTATTAGAACCAAATGCCCAACTCTCAGACAGACTAAGCAGACTTCTGCTTCAAACACTACTACTTCTGAAAAGAAAAAAAAATATTTTTTTAATCAAGGGCTGTACAGATTTCCCTTGAATTAATTCAGAAACATCATTCATGTGTGGTAAAGTTCAAAGGAGAAAACAAAGCAGGTGTAATGGAGAAAGATATTGAAATAAGAAACATCTATCCATTTCAATACCCCATCCTGCCGTATTTTAATCAATGTACAGTGGATTGGCTGGGGTTTTTAACTTCTTCTTTTAGTTATTGTAGCAAAGTCCATTCACAGTGCATATGTATTTTCTCACGGTACAGGGCTACCTGCTACAGATGTTACCCTCAGTCAAAATCTAACTTGTACAAAGACCTACCTCCATTGATGCCAGTGCACTGAGTTCACACAACTCCCCCGGTTTAGACCAGGGGTAGATCTTAATACATTTGTGCAGGTACATATAACACTATGCTTATGTTTCTCTCTTATGTTTATGAGCTCATAGGGCAGAGCCTGTGCAAGGTGGTCCTTGGTTAGCACAGCCCAAACCATATGTTTGAGAGGCCACAGAAGGAGGAAACTCTTGCAAGTGAATGTGGGAGTCAGAGATCAGAACTGCCTCTTTCTCCATACTTTGAATGCTGTGTTATGACTCTTTGCAGCTTATAACATCCACTGGCTTTTATTGTAGGAGAAAGAAGGCTCGTGGTGCACAGACTGGAAAGAAAAAAAATCCACTTTATTCAGAAAATAATCCTTATCTTTTTGAGTAAGACACAGATTCTCTATTAAACATGCTAAGAAGTGTGGGGGAAATGCAGTTTTACACCTCTCTCATTTTTATGTTTTAGAGAATGAAATCAGGGTTGTTGAGAGAGATTTATTTAGCTTTGTAGCTTCTTAGCTCCGAACTGGCATAGGGGACATTGCCATGGCCTCAGGCTTTGTCACCTGCCTTAGAACACTCTGCCACTGGGAAGGACTCTGCAATTCCTAGGATCAGAGACAGCCCCTTATATCCTGGGGCAAGTGCCTCTCATCCCTTCCCTAAACAGGTCTGTAAAAACACTCCAATGCAGATGAAATATGCACCCTTATTTTTATTTTAATTTCTTGTATTTTTTTTATGATTTGGATTTTGAATAGCATTTTAATAACTGTATTCACAATCTAAAATTAAATAAACGTTTTGTTTAGTGTTCACAGAATTGCCAACCAGTGCTCAAGAAAGGGTGTCCAGCAATTCATCAGCCTGTAGAAAAAAATTATAGCAATATTTTGAAATGCATTGGTTATAGTTTTATTTTGATTTATAGAATGTAAATAATCGGTTTGGATTCTTCTGTTTCAAATAACTTTTTTGGAACAGAGGCTTTTGAATAAGTCCCTCAAACAAAGCTGTTACTCCTGGGAAATTCTGTAGTATGTTACTGGCACTTGAAAAATGCACACCTTCTGAGAAAACCCAGGAAAATTCTGTGAAACAGACTGATGGGGATGCCCCAGTTTGGAAATACAAGTTCTGTTGGAAAACAATGGCAGCATGATTCAGTTGTAGATGGAGTGAAAAGGAACACATTTTCACCATTGCATACTTTATTTTTTTTTTTATTGTCATTCTAGGAACAAATATACTACATGATTAGTTTAAAAGTGCAAAGTAAGGAACAAGAGAGAGTAATGTGTTGGAATATGACATAGACTTTACCCATGCAGGAAAGTGTGGAGAAATATGGTAAAATTGAATGTAAACAAAGAAATGGGGAAATTAAATGTGGGCGTGAAGAGCTATGTGCAGGGAGTAGGAAGAATGTAATCCAGTAGTAGGAGATCAAAGGAAGGGAAGCCAATTTTTCCAAAGATTTAGTAGTAAGTTAGACGTAGCAAGGTAAAGGATCTGAACAAAGGGTCAGAATATCACAAACGGGAAAGGAGAAAGCATTAGATACATTAAGGAGCGCACAATGTATTTATTTTGTTTTAAGGATCAGTTATTATCTCCATCTCCTGGTATTTCAGGACTCTCATATAATTGCTAGAATTATTTTCTCTCTTTTTCTCTCCTGCACACACACTCTGTCTCGCTCCCCCTTCCAGGCAACACTTCTCCACTTGCGCAGATTTGAGGGGGTAGGAGGATCTCAGGGGTTCTTTGCAAGATGCTCGTTTCCCACCGCAGAGTGTGGCATTGCCAGGACTCTTCAGGGGACTCTCTGCCAGCTATCTTTAAAAGCTTGCAGAGGAGTGGGAGAAGATTTGCATACTGCCCAAGCAGGGCCAGATTTGAACACCCCTCTTTGCTTAATAGTGCATTAATGAGTAAATGACACCAAAATCATTACAACTTCTGTGGAGTAGGTGCTGTGCTATGTCAAACTATTAGGGTCTGTCCCTTATTTCTTTCCTCCCCCCCTTGTAAGATGTTCCCTTTTTAATTCAAACTGCAATTTCTTTTCACCTGTATTTCCCCACCCCCCCCCAATTTTACCTTTCTCTGTTCTTGTTTTCGCTTACCCTCTATTTTACGTTTTTGTATTTTAATAACATATTGTAAGTCATTTTTCTCCTGTTCTCAATGTGATGACAGTATATCCTGATGGAAAGATAATAATGCCCAAGGAGGTTTTCTTTTATGAATTCTGCTGGTGTTATTTTCACATGCACAAATATATCATCTTGATTTCTAGCTCTGGGTCATTACATTGCTCTTGTATGTTTTGCTACGAGATGTTTCCTGTAATTAAAAGATTAGGTTAAATAGATTATTTTTGCTGCCCTGTCTACATAAAAGTTCTGTTTCTCTGCCTGTAGATACTGGCTTTTGTGTTTTAAGGCAATGTTGTGGTACATAAAGCTGCATCATGTCTCCTTTGTATTTAAGCTGCTGACTTATTGGTAACAGAAGCAATCAAAAGAGACATTTACTGCCATAGCTTTGTAGGGTCAGTGAATTAACAGGTGCCAATAAGTTCTAAAGCAGTGTTTTAATCGTTTCTGAAGTATTTAATTAATGGACTTTTAAGAGGAGTGGTGACTGAGCAGACATAAGGCTGATAAATATTTAATGTTTGTATCTAGGGAACTTTTTCTCCCTTTCATGTAATTTGAGGTGTTTGCTAATGGAAAACAAAACCTAAATTGTTGTGTAGCATGCAGTCAATGATAAGCTGCTCTTAGATTGTTCAGGGTTTAGATACCTATCAGGATTTTATCAATATGTGCTGTGATACTCTGCATTTATAGTCAGTCTGATTTGAGAGTATTTTGGAGTTGGGTTTCTCTGGTACATCTACGTGTCTATGTTAATATTTAGGGGCTATATCAAGCAGCCTCTAAAAACTCAATTACTCAAATACCGAGTGTGTGCATGGCTGTTTACTCAGGCTGCCACGGTTTCAGAAACTGCCACCCAAAAAGCAGTGATTACTAGAAAAAGGACTCCAGGTCCCAATACGCTTGTTGGTCTGCATGCTATTCATGACACTTCCTTTAAAACATGATAAAAGTAATCCTATAACTATGCTTAAAGCTATTTAATTTTTATTTGATTGTTATAATAGACTACTTTTCTTTAGAAGGACATTTCTCTTCCTGTTATTTTCCTTAATTCACACTCCTTTCTCTTTATAAACCTACACAAAGCTAAGAAAAAAACCCAAATAGAATGCCCCTAAAACCAGTTGTGTCTGGGCTACATTTGGTATATGTGTGTTTTCTCTTGTTCTTAAATTCTCTTTGTTCTATTTCCTTAATTATTTTCTGTTTGTGGGTTTGGTTTTTTTTGGTTGGGTTTTTTTTTTTTTTTTCAAACTTAACATCCCTTTCTTAAGGAATTATGTTTGCAACACAGCTAGTGTGGCCCCATTGATTAAAGACTGTTACCAGGCTTCTCCATTGGTACAGCAATTGCAGTTAGCACAGCTTTGATGTGAACCATTTCAGCCACAGCTGAAATGGTGGCATGGTGGATTGAAGCAGGCAGAGGGCATGGCCAGAGTTCAGGGTGAGAGGTCACTGGTATTTGTACGGATTAGTCAACCTGTATAGTCAACTGCACTTTTCTTTCCATTCATGCCTCTTTCTCTTAGCTTTGACTAAATGAGCAATTGCCATCCTGCTTGTCCTCAAATGCTAAAGCATGGAAGTGTCTCCAGCCAGTGGCTGGGTTCCCTGGATGGGAGAGCTCTCCATTAGGTCTCATGGTTGGAGCAGGTCTGGCTGTCCCATGGCACCGCTCATCTAAGCTTCAGTAAGCTGTGCTCTGTGCTGTGCCATTGCAAGTTTAGAAATGCAAAAACAGTTGAGGAAATTGATTCTATTTGTTGTTGCAGTTCAATAGATCTCTGGTCCACGATGCTTGAGTACGCCAGGCTGTTTCAGCAGGGCCACCTTTTACCATTGTTAGTATAGCAATAGCCTTATCAGCTTGCAAGAATAAATTTTGTCATATTAGGAAGCAGAACTTGCAAGATCACAGGATTGGAGAATGTATTATTGAACGGCCGGTACTCTTGTTGGTGACAGCATGTGAGAGCAGCTCAATTTTGTTGATTTGGGATGTCAGTTCTAATTAAAATGATGTGCTATTAGAGTAACAAAAATGTGCTTATTATATAATGTCCAGGCCTCTTGACTACACACAAATTTAGATAAGAACACCAAGATGTGGTGGTAACATTATTTTATGAATCGCTGAGATAATAATAGGAAAAGATAGAAAAGATTACGGTGTGCTGCTCCCGACATGAGCAGGGAACAGAAAGCTTCCTTAGAAGTGGCTGATTTTGGGGAAGCTAAAAGTGCCAGAAACTTCTGAAAGTATCTCTTATGTTACTTAGAGATTTGAACACATGTAGATCTATGGAAATGTGATACAGGGGGCAAAATGTTAATCGCCAAAAAGACTGAATCTTTCAGAAGGTATAGCTAACATAAGCTATATATTACAGTGTCGTAGTTTAAGTCCAGTCAACCACACAGTCTTCTCACTCACTCACTCACTCCCTGCTCTTTCTTCTCCCAGTCCCGGGGGGATGGGGAGGAGAATCAAAAGAATGCACCTCCCACAGGTTGAGATAAGAGCAGTTTAGTAACTAAGGTATAACACAAACCACTACTGCTACCACCAGTAATAAATAGTACACGAGAAATACAAAGAAAGAGATTACAACTGCTCACGAAGCCCGACCCAGCCAGTGCACCCCCCAGCAGCGAACCCCCCAGTGTGCCACCACACCCTTCCGGGTCTCTGCCCTCCAGTTTCACATCCTGGACATGACGTGCTGTGGTATGGAATAACCTCTTTGGTCAGTTTGGGTCAGGTGTCCTGTCTCTGCTTCCTCCTGGCTTCCCCCCTCCCTGCCATAGCGTGAGACTCAGAAAGTCCTTGGTCAGACCAAAACACTACCAAGCAGTAACTGAAAACACTGGTACTATCAGCGCTGTTCCCAGGCCCAAAATCAAAAACAGAGGGCTGCACCAGCTACCAAGCAGGAGAAAAATGACTGCTACTGCTGAACCCATGACATACAGATATAGTATACTATGTTCCATAGTGCACTTTTCTTCCTTCTCTCACTTTTTAAACTGTCTTACTCCTACCCGCTTTTTCCTTCCCACTCTGTATCTTTATTAATTCCCTTGCTATTTGGAAATCTTTTCTGAGGACTATGGGATATGTCTCTGTTTATAGTGCAGTCTATGTATTATCTCTGAAGATGGTTAGTGCTGGGTTTGAAGTCATCTACTTTTTTTTTTTTTCAGTTCTGTAACATATAGAGAAGAATGTGCTTATAATCACTCAATGTAAAATAATTGGAAATAGCAATAATACTATAGCAATGGCCAATGTATTTGTCAGCTCAGGTACAATGGTTCTGGTTTTCCGCTTAGTGAATGTGTACATGGCATGTGGAGGGAAGCAGTCATGTCTGTGAATTAGATGTATGCAAAACTGATAATGCAGTTATTGCAAATGTAGCTTATATTTACAATGTAATTAAAAATACACATCTGCCTTTTTGAAAATGCTGTTCAGTTTTTTGTTTATTTTTAGTCTTTTAGAGACAGTTGTGCCAATCTGAGTAAGTTGTACAATAACTTCATTTGTACAAACCCTCACTCTGTTACTTTTTGTTCATAAATGCAGTTAACAAGTTCTTTTGTACTTCTTTGAGTGTTAATTGATGTAAACAAAATCTGCATTTTATCTAATCCCACTGAAGCTTGTTAAAATTAGAGATGTGCCAAATTATTCCAAAGCAGGTTGAAAAGTAAGTGAACCATTAGATCCACTGGCTCACAAATGGCATAGACAATGTGTGCTCTGTTTGCTTCTCTTTCAGGAACTGTTTATGTCAGAAGTTTCAAAACACAGGTTTTTTTTATCTTTAATATTGTGTTTAGTTAATTGGTATGGCAGAAGTATGATACAAGCAGCAGGGCTGAAGGTGACTAAAGCTGTTTCTAGAAAAGTCCATATATACACTCCTAAATGAATATACCTAGCTGCCAGCTCTGCTAATTTCTATATCCAGCATTTTCGTTTCACAGAGATGTCCATTTGTTAGCATTTTCTCTTTGCAGGGATTGTGATTTGCAAAATTTGCTATTACTCAGGTGCCAATGTGTTATTTTGGTGATGGTAATCTGATGTATAAGGCACCATGCCAACCTCTGCTGAATCTCTAGGGCATAGAGTGAGCATTATGGCATTAGTTCCATGAAAAAGTTAATGTATTAATACAACTGCATGGAACTGATGGCCCTTCTCTCCTACCTTGGTAATTAGCTCCCACACCGCAAACTGTTCCCAAAAATCTTCTTCCTTGGGGCTTCTGTAATTTTGCTCTTCTTCCACCTCTTTATCTGCTATTTTAGCTTGTCATTTGGAAAATTATTCTCTTGCATCTGCTGCCTCCTCTTCAGACTCCAATACCTTTGATCCTGTGCTGGTACAGGACAATCCCATTTATCAGCACAGTTGAGATATTGTGCCTGCACTATAAACGCAGAAGTCTATGCTTCTGCTCCAGCCCTCATCTGTTTCTTGCCTTGAACACTAAGTTGGTTTTTCGAAGTCTTCTCCTGCTTAACCATGAAGACAAGCTCAACATGCCAACTGCAGAGCTTGAAGAAGAGCTCTGCACTCAAATTCAGACATATGATGGTGGTCTTGTAGTAAAGCTCGATTTACTTAATTTCCATATTTCCAGTGCTACTCAAGTCCTTTACAGCTTTGTGTGTTGTCTCTCCCTTTATACTTTCACTGTAGTCTCTTAATGATAGACGTGATGGATTTCCTCCATGCTTACAAAGTGCCTGACACTATAAAGTACAAGACTGGAGATTTGTGTTAATAGAAATTATAAAACTTAATCAAAAGTATCTCTCTACTCTGTTTTTGAGTTTTGTTTGAAGTTGTAAAAGGAGACAAGGAATGAATATCCTGTGGTTTCATATTTTATAGTATCTCAGAGCAATTGTTCCTAACCAAAAGTTTGATTCTTAAATACTAAATGTTTTCTGTGGCACAAATATTGTATCTATGCAGCAGGAATGCACACTGCTGCCCTTCAGGTGAAGGAAAGCAAATCTTGAGAGAAGATGAGTGTAGTGCTGAGGATTTTCTTGGACCTTGGGAACTGGCTAGGTAGATCCACAGAGGAGCTGTGGTACCTAACTAGAAATCAGATCCATAAATACCCTTATTGACCTACCTTGCAGTGACTCCGTTTTAGCTTAATCTTTTGGGCTTTTTTCGCAAGCAAAAATGTCTTATGGACAATTGTTTTGTCAGGTAAAGCTGAGATAATATGGTGATGCATGTTAGACAAGACACATCTCAAAGATAATTTGTATAGACATTTCTCTATCTTATCTTTCATAATTCTCTGGGTTTTTTTCTAGCTGCCAGCACGATAATATCTAATCTTTCTAGCAAACAGGTGGCTCTTACAGAATGCTTTACAATCAGTCAGACTTTGGCTCCATCTAATTTGCTTAATCATATTAATTAATTACTTTTGTAAATGTCAGAAAAGTTCAGCACACATTTTACTTTTTAAAGAGATTTTTGTAGATCTTTCTAGTAAATGTGTAACTTTGAAATATCTTCAGTATTCTTACCAAAACTCAAATTATTCATTACAAAGAAACTATTCATCTTCCTCAGTCTTCTTTCACTTAGCAAATTGACTTAGATGTCTACAAATTTACTTCACATTTTATGACAGTTTTATCAGGTGATGCCAAGCAATTTCAATGACCTGTTCTACTAGTTGCCTAATTTATTTGGTAGTTGCAGTGGGACATTGTTGCATTCAACATAACCTCTGATTGGAGAACAAAATACTTTTAATGGTAGGTAAACACTATAGACTAGAAATTATTGGGTTTTGCACAAATGCCTTTTACTTCTGTATACTAAAACTTTTTTTGCTGAAGAGTGTTTTTTCAAGTATTGGAAACCCCAAACCTCAATTTTAGAGTAGGTAACGGAAAAGGTCACGTTGCCTCCTAAGGTTAGAACTTACGTAGGTGTTGTGAGCATTCTGTCTTGACCAATGCTATTTGTTAACCAAAATGGTGACACTGTATTCTTGATTTAATTAATAATATTAATGAGAGGTTGAGAATAGTAACAGTACAAAGGTTGATAGTTTTTTTCAGTACTGTTTTTCTACCTTTTGTTTTGTTTAATTTTGTTTTATCTGTGTTTGGATGATATGTGGCTGTTTAGTAAGGCTCAAGAGAGGTCAAAGCATGGGTGATGCTTTGAGTGACAGATCTGAAAATAAGAAATATTGAGACAATATAGAAATCTACAATCACTGAATTGTAGCAAGCCTAGGTGAAATGAAAGAAAACAAATGTTCCTACCTCATGAAGCCTTGGGGGAATCAGTTGAAATAAAGCCTAATTTATTAACAAATCTCCAAATGGTACTTTTCCTTGCATCTGACCATCTTGTACATTTACCATAATTTCTTTGTACTAGAGCATTTTTTTACTATTGGTATCTGACGCGTGCAGTCTCCACTGCCAGTCTGGGTGTAGACAATGTACTCCAGATGTGCATTGTAAGATCACTGTCCTGCAGCAATAAGCCCTTCTGTTCCTATCTGTAACAATATTTAACTTAGAAGAGGACAGTGATGGTTACTAAGAATGTCTCCTTTCTTTGGTCTGCATGAAAGCTTGAGACATTTAGACTAGCAATAAGTGAACAGGAGAAGCTTAAAAAAAAAGAAAAAAATTTCTGCCTCATTATATTTAGGTTAGCCATCAGCTCACCTCTTAATTAAAGATAAAGCCAACAAAAAGAAGCAAGTATCTGCATGTATATGGCTGTACACGTTTACACATGTAAGTACACTCTGACTAATGACATTTCTAGGTTGCAGATCCTGATGCCAGGAAAGCATCAACCAGGCAAAGACGACTTTCTTATCATTTCTTGGTGTTTTGCTCACTGTAGTAGCTAGCTCAAGTGACAAGGGCACTATCTATACAGGTATATATATAGGTCTTTACAAAGAAGTGGTACATGAATTTAGGCCTGGAATTGTTAGCAAATTTTTTAAATCATGTTTCCTAAACCTGGTAATTCATCCAACCAGTATGTTTTGAAGGAACATAATTTTTCTACTCTCTTTTGTAGAGAAAGGCTCTTCTGGTTCAGAGTGGAGTATGTGCTCAACACCAGCGGTATAATCCGTAGTAACAAGTTGCACCCGGTATATAGCCCTTACATTTTTATCACCATCAGGTTTATTCCTGCACCATAGATGCTGCTGTCTCAGAAACAGTCTTACAAAGTAATCCTTTGAGGATTTTATTGTTATATGTATGCTTGTGCTGCTGTGCTATTAATACTGTTCAAGCTACTAGTCTGGATAACATCTTCTAATTTCCCAACTATTCATGGAAGTAGTAGGCATTGTAGAGAGAAAAAGTAAGCTGAACATGAGCATAAGGGTTAGTCTTAATTGTCAATAATTTTGTCTCTTTTATTCTGAGAAATACCTGTGTGTGTGATTTTTATGATGAAACCAAATGAAGGTTGCACCAGAACCTGGCCTCGTTTACTTTAAAGTTCACTGAATCTCACCAGTCCTTCACTGAGCATGGGGTAAATTTAAGCAGAAGGAAGCAAATTTTGTGTGGATCTGGACCAATTGATGTTTTTTGGCAGAAACAATAGAAAATATATTACACTGTGTTTTTATGTTTGTTTCCTCACACTGTGTGGTTTTGTCTGGTTTCCCTGCAAGCAAGGTTCAAGCTGGCGAGCCATGCAGTTTCCTTTTGATTTCTTTGTTGTTCATTTATTGGAATTTGAGGTTGGAAGCAGATACAGTGGATGCAAAACCAAGCGAGCCAAGATGTTTTCAGTCTGCCTGTGCAGCCCTGTCTAAAAGCTCAAGTCATTGAATTTTATACAACAGTGATATTAAGCTAATTCTTCTGACTCTTCTGGAATGTATATTTCCATTAGGATGGATGTATTCACATAAACTAGTTATTTTAATATTCTTCTGAACTGGAATGTAATTACGCACTCAAATTAACCTTCCAAAATATTGACTAAAGGGGTTATGGCATTCTGATCCTTCATAAGGGCATGGTCAACAATTCAAAGTTTGTCAAGATTCAAGATGTAAGCACATGAAGTGGAGTATAAACACGGGTTACGTATACTTCATCTGCAACAATAATATTTTAAAAACTTAATCAGTATAATATTGCTTGACAGAATAGCAAAAGATAAACTAATATTTTTAGTTCAATTGCATAAAAGCATTTTAAAAATAGTACTTAGCATTTGATCATGCATTATTTTCCTGATGAAAGAACATGTGGAATCTGTAAGAAATGATAATCTAACATAAAATATACAAAAGTACAAATTTTATGCAAGTCCTCTAGACAAGCCAATATGGCAACCGGTATAACATACCTCGCTGCTCACTAGTGTGCTTTCAGGATCAGACGTTAATTTTTTTTTTTTCATATTGTTAAAATATATTTGATGTCTACATACAGGTCTAGGTAAAACACTGTAGCACCAGTGCCTTCACATCTGAAACATTTGTTCAGCATCTGGCTCCCACCAGCTTGCTTCATTTAATTACTAAACATCAAACACTGTTTTACTCATACCCAGACTTTGAGGGCTCAAAAGATAGTCCTTGTGTTCCTATAGGAGCCTGCCATGTTCATCACTGGCATTGTCAGATTTGGAGATTTCTTGCAAACCTTCTCCTACAACCCTGTGTGTCTGCCACACTTCCTGAGCAGTGCAGGATGAGTGAGGTGAGGGTGAGCTCCAAGACCAAACAGCTCTCCTTCATGTGCACATAGACTAGTATGAAGGTCGGAGGAATTTTTTCCTGTTTTTTTCTTTAAGAGGAAAAAGAAAAAAAAAAAAAAGACCTTCTTCGTAGCTAAGAGGACCAGAATGCTTTATCTGTTGTCTATCCCACTTCATATACTTACCCAACTGTCTTATACAGGTGACTTGGTGTGAGAAAAGATGCTGAGCCTTTCTTTCTGTTGGAATAAGATACTAAGATCTCCATTCTTCTGCCTTGAGAGAGAGGATTTTTGCAATCTTCACCTTGTGAGATTTGTTGGGAAGCTGCCTGACACAGTCAGGATCATCCATCTCCAGTTTTTTGCTGCATGGAGCTGCTGTCCCTTTGAGCTTCCACTGTATTTCCACAAAGTGCAGTGGCGTTGCCCTTCCTTAGCTTTGCAGGACTAAGGGAATGCTCCTAGATATATACTGGTGGTCAGAGGAAGAAGAACAGTTTAACAACTATGACTGTTCCTCTTCAAAGTGTATTTACTCACATTGCAGCCCTCCTCAGCATGGTATCTCTGAGTTTCAGGTGTCAACGCTTGTTCGCAGGTAGCATGGATGCTGCCTGGGGGTGGGCATGCTTGGGCACATCTGCTGGCTACTTAAGAATTTAAAAAAAATCTGAATTTCAGAAATAATACCCAGACTCTGAATACATGCAGAGTAAACATGTCTCAGAGAACAGAAGCTGCAGGTGAATAATCTTTTTTCTGTTTGTACATCAACTGGAAATATATGTGTTTTGTTACAGAGGTGTTACTCTTTAATATTTTGGTTGCTTTCCTTTAACTCATGGTGATTTAGAAATGTTACGTAGATGTGTTGTAACAAAAAATATTTAATCCTAAAAGAAAATTAAAAACAAACTTTCCTAAAAATGTTATTTTCCTGTATAGATTAATGTGTCAGGCTAATGATAAATATCAGCAGTATTTTCAGAGCAAAAATACTTTAGATAAAGTGCAGAAACAAAGAACATACTTTGGGTATGTTAGGATATGAGTGAGTTAAGAGTCTTTGATAGCGGTTACTCTGCTAGTCCAAATAATGACTAATTACCATGGCAGTCCTTATGTTCTGTGCCATACGGACCCCACCATTCTTACTTACAAACACTAATGGCAAATATACATTGCAAACAGATGCCATGTGCACATATTATTTGAAAAGACTTTTAGGAAAACAAGATTGCTGGTTGTTGGATAGAAGCAAAGCACCAGTGATTCCCATCCCACAAGAGAGCACCCACCTGTGCCACCACTGCAAGAGGACTGGGGATAGATTGAGAGAGAAAATACTGGCTTGGGGTTGATCACAGATCACCCTCTCCAGGTAAAGCTTTTCTGTGACATTAACACACTTTGGTCTTAAAATATTAAGCCTGAACAGGCTGAGCTGCTCCTAATTAGCCTCCAGCTGATAGTGGTCCTCAGTTCCTGGGGAATAGCTTTAAAACTGAAACTGCTAGATGGTTTGGGATTCCCTACCTGAGGGATTGTCTGGAAGGACAGCATTTTAGGTCTTTCCACCCCCAGAAACACTTTTTTCTCTGCCTACTCCGAGCTAACTTCTGCTTAACACAGCCTGCTTGTCACTTGCTAGACCATGAGAGTCCATGCCAGTTCAGGTCACCTTATGGTAGCTTTGAAATAAAAAATGAAAACTACAGATTTGTTATCCAGGCTGGTGCAGCTGTACTGTGAATGGGAGAATGAGGACTGTGCTGCGACACAAATGATGCCCAAGTACAGCTGCAGGGTAGGCAAGTACTCCATGGAGCAAGGCTTCTGGGCAGGCCGCAGCCACCCCAGTAATCCCACACCTGTGTACTTCCAGCAGAGGCTCAGTGTAAAATTTTGACTCCAATAGCAAATCAATTGAGGAGGAAAAATTAGCCTACAGAAAACAAGTATCTTTTGAACAACAAAAGGCCAGTAATTTGAAAAAGTGTAGTTAAATTCTGGCAAACATGGCACCCATACTTGCAAGAACACCTTGTTGTAAAAGAAGAAAAGAAGGAAAGGAAAAAATAAAAGGGAAAAATCTTTGGCTTGCAAATTATTGCTCTGGATCTTATCACTGTATTCTGGTTAACCATCACCAAATCTTGTATAAAATGAAAACAGAGGTCTCTTTAGACCTGATCCTGAAGATCAGGGGTTTTGGTCCAGAGAGTCTGCATAAATGCTCAACCTAGTGAGAAACTGCCATCATGTGCAACATCTCCCACCGCACAGTTTAGCCATGCTGCTGGCAGCACCGGTTGGTACCAGGAACTGGAGAGACTGTGGTCACAGCTACTGCCTAGCAAAGTCAAGGGACACACTAACAGTAGCTCAGCTGCGGTGGCCAGTGGCAAATCTCTACCACTTGACACAGCTTAAGACAAACATGTTGGAAGAAAATTGATATGAAAATCAATCTGTGAGCAGCTTTCTGCATTTAGAAAGTTTCTCTCTAATATCTCTGCCTTTTTCCTGTTTTGTGATTTTGCAGAATTAAGATATTCTCTTTGGTAAGAGAATCTTTTCTTTAGCCAGAAAATTCTGTAAAAAAATCCTTAGTAATATGAAAGTTTGTATCTTAAATACTGGTGAAAATTATTTCTAGTTAGAACTGCCTGCTAATAAGTTGATACAACCACTGCAGTGTCAAGGCATTTATAACCAGTGACTCTATTGTAATTCCTGAAGCATCATGAGATCTTAATTAATGAAGCATGGCTAAGAACTTGCCAACTTTAATGGAGTAAACGTGTCAAGCAGAAATAGGTTTTTTCTCCTAAAATATGAAGTTTTCAAGGCATTGAAAGAGAAAGGCCTGCTGCTACCTTATAATTGTTCAAAGCGGTACCTTTAGGGTATCCAAATATTTCAAAATCTGATCTTAAATTTCCCCTAGCTACCTGCCCCTCCTGTCCTGCATGTTAGCCCTACATTTTTATTTCTTTCTAGCACTGGACTACTGGGTCCTTTAGAATCATGCTTATGCTACACATTCTTCCAGACAGTCTTTCACACTTCATAAGGCTCTGAACTATCATTAATTAGGAGGCATTTCCTCCTGAAAGTCCCCTATATCTCTCTGATGGCGCATGAAGAGATAGATATATCCTTACCAAATGAATAGTTTCTTCCTGTTGATCATTATTATTGTGGGACAGCAAAATCTGTCCTGGTGTCACTGAACATGGGTACATAGAGTAAGCTTACAGAAAATGTTTGTGTATCCAAGGGCAAACAAGTGTTTTGTTTCTATATGAGTTTTCTATATGCGTAATATCTGTGCTTAGTCAAGCCCTACCCATGCCACCACCAGCTGCTATTATTATTTTTTTTTAACAAATACCATTATTTATGTTTCAAGTTGCATCTTTTATAAAAGGTCCAAGAGTCAATATGACATGTTATTATTTTCAATACATTCAATGTTTAACCTTCATTCCTTCCCCCCCGTTTAACTTCTGGGGGAAAATACTGCTGGACAATTATTTACACTATTAATACTTCTTTTAATGCTGCTCTGTATGGCAGAAAACCACCTGGTTTCATCATGCTATCAATAGGCTAAAGCCCAACGTAAAAAAGCCTT
This sequence comes from Myiopsitta monachus, assembly GCA_017639245.1. NCBI lineage: Eukaryota > Metazoa > Chordata > Aves > Psittaciformes > Psittacidae > Myiopsitta > Myiopsitta monachus. Next base: position 53,583,997 of record CM029921.1, read on the forward strand.
CTTTCATAAACCTCGAAGATATTTATCTATGTTATGTGCATTCAGATACTTAGGAATCTTTTTTTATCTCTCCCACAGGACATTATGGGATATTTTCCTTGTATATCTTAGTGGGATTGCTCAGAAATGTACCCATTCTGTCCACCTCCAACTTTACCTGAAAGGCAAAATCCTTAAGACCTTGACACAATACTGATAAATACATGGAATTGTTAAAGTTGCCATCTCAGCAGAATAAGATTGCTGCTGCCTTTGTTCTCAGGGGAATACATATTTCACCCAGTAGCAAGACGCCCAACTGCTGTTACAATCAAAACTCTCTGTAATGCCTTTAAGCTAATCATCTTTGAACATAAGCCTTTGTTGTTAAATCAGGGACCTTCTAGATACAATGCACAGAAACCTTTTTTGTTTTTTCTCCACCTTGCACAAAACAACTTTAAGCCTGTCACTGCTGACGGTAAGGTTCAGTGATCTGTCAACATTCACCTCTGATAAAGACAGTGAGAGAAATCTGTGGCTCTGGAGAGTTCAGTAGAGACCAAACAGTATGTTTGCGAAAGAGCATTTTTATATGTTTTCTTGTGATAGCACTAGTTTAACATAAAAATAGTTGGAGTGTGCCAAAAAAAGGTAAAAGAAAGAAAAGAAAAAAAAAAAAAGAAAAAGAAAAAAGAGAGAAGTAGTAAGTTAGGCTAGCATGACATGATGGATCTGGGCTACGACAAACAGAATTGGAAAAAAACTTCCCTGGGGATCAACTATACCAGGTTTGCTGAATTGTATTTCTTGATTTCTTACTGTGCAACAGTGCTTTTTAGTGTTAGATTGACTAGGCTTCAGAATATTTTAAAAATTGTACAAATCAAAATCCATGTAGCTTAAAAATGAAAGATGTAAAAGGTTTAGGAGTTTGATGTATTGAAAGGCATTCTGTATTCCCTCATGTGAGTATTAAATGTACACTTTGTCTGTTTGATGAATTTTAAATCTTTGTGGATTGCAACATGCACCACAGCAGTTTAGGGGGTATAAGCCTTGGCTGAAAAAAATGTGTAAAGGATGTGCTGTGGTCAGGCTTCAAACTCAGCTATTCTTCACTTTTTCTGATTTTCCTAGGTGTTGCAATACATACTTAATTGAGTTTATAAAGAGCAAAGTAGGAGCAGTTGGAGAAAAATCTTGAAAAATTCCTCTTGGAGCCAACTAATCCTGACTATATTAAAGGCAGGGAGATTTCATCTTGTTTTAATTTCAGTGTACTATGAAAAAAATAACAAAATATGTATGAAGAAAGGACAGGCAAAAGGGATCAGAATATTTTTGAATAATAAATGCCTTTATTCAAACCTACTGTCATGTCAAACAAGGGTCTCACTGGGTAACAAGCAATGTGAGGACAAAATGTTTTAGGGACTTGAAAAATGATGTTAGATGACATTCACCTTAAAATCTCCTGTTTCTAGGTACCTCAAGAGAGACGCCTATCACAACAGGCCACCAATACATGTTTTACTAAGCTCTGTTGTGTCTCCTAATTTAATCCTGCTTTCCAGTGATCAAAATATCCTCCTCCACTGCAGCAACGTTTTCAATAACACAATTCTAAAGTGCACATGAGCACAAAACTCTAAGACGTGAAGCTATAGGTTATGAAATCTAAGCTAAGTGTCATATCTGTGCTTTTATGAGGATGGTTTAGAAGGTGTATCATAGGTAAGCCAAGTGCAATTGAGCTGTTTTCATTGGGAAGGGTCAGCTGGATCAGTAGGAGTAGAGGGTGAGGGTGAAGGAGGGAAGACCAGCCCAAGCCTTTCTGTAAGTTTGGTTTTGTTCAAATCAAAACAAATTGGTTCCAATTTCTTCACTCCTCTTGAAAAGTTCCCTCTCTTCTCTAATTTAAAATTGAAATGTTTACTGTAACTTGAACTTCTGATATCAAATTTTGAATTTTTAGGGGATTGGACAAAAAGAGACTCATGATTAAGCTCTAAATAAAAAAATCTTGTGATCACATAGAAACCTAACTGTAGGTGCAGGGCTGAGCCTGAACAGATATTGAGTGGTAATAAATGTATGCAAAACTTATTTTTCAGATCTTGCTATGAACAGTAACTGATTAATATTCATAGCCATTTCCTGATATAGAAAGGTATCACTGCAGTTGTTCGCAGCTGGGGAAATCAAAGATGTAAATACATTGGGGGTTGGACTAGTTGATCTCCAGACGTCCCTTCCAACCCTAACAATTCTGTGATTCTGTGATAACCAGGAAAGACATAAGGTATTAAACACCCAAAAGAGTTACTCTTTCTAGATCCAAGGCTTATGTAGGTCCTACAAAGTAGTGGGAGTTGTGTCTTCAGCTGAAGTATACCCTATATATACATGTATGTGTGTATATATATATATAAATATATATAAAAATACACCAGCAATAAATTTTAAGAGGCATAAAAAGTCTTCTGCTTTCCATGACCTTCCAGCTTGTATCATCAAAGGTCACCTGTGAGATTATAAGTAAATTCTGGACTCTGTGAGGGGGATAGTGGTGCTGTTGCCAATTGCTTTGACTCACATTATCAGGCATGGTACTGCCAATCACTATGCTGATGCCTGTCAGGTTTCTGCTGCTGCCAAGCAGAATGTAAAATTGACAGGGAATATTACAGTGCTCGTCAAATGCCGTGAGATACCTCTGTCTTGGGGAAAGCAGGCACCTGTGGTTACAGACAAGGATCAGGACTCAGGAACACTCTGTTGCTCCCTTTATATTTTTTTGAAGCTTATTTATTTTAGAAATTAAGTGTGCAGTTCACCCGTATTGAGATTCTGATTATGAAATGGATATTTCCACAGATTGAGCTAGCATCATGTATTTTTTCAATGCAAGGCTTATGCAAAGATGTGAAATAAAACCAGAATGGGATTAAATTTTTGACAGTGGAAACAATACTCATTAATTCTGTAGTCTAAAGCTGAGAAGTTGGTCTGTATCTTTTTATAATATGTACTGTGGTCAGTCCCAAAAATCTGTCTGTGTGTTTCTTTTCTATTTGACATGGTTTCTCAAATTTCAGGAAGTTCTTTTCCACCTATTGGTGTATACTTAGGTCTTTCTGCATTGAACTAGGTTTTATATTTGTACAGCTATCTATAGGGTGGTTCATTAATCATCTGTAAAACGTAGGGTTTCGCAAATGTAAAATGCACAAAACTGACAGTGAGCTGGACTTGTGGATTTCTGATAGGACAATGACATGACAACAATACATTGCCATTACAACCTGACACTATGTTTTCTGTAGAGCAGGGAAGACTCATGAATACATTTCAGAGAAGTCAATAGCTTCTACAGCTATAGAGAATAATTTAATTAAATCTGGAAGCTTTTGAGGAAGTCATAAAAATGAGGTTAATATGTCAGACTAATAAATTCTATATAATTAAGTTCCCCAAATATAGAAATTTCAGAACACGACACTAAACATATCACAGTAGGAAGATCAATTTATTCAATCTTAACATTGTTGCATTGTCTCCAGGAGCTTCCATCGGTGTCACAAGATTATTATGACAGCACCATTAAATCCCATTCAAATGAATGGCAAATTAGTGTCATGATGGTAACAGCTGAAGCTAAGAGCTGCTGTCTATGATCAGTAGTTATTTTCAAAAACGTAGATATTTTGCTGTTACAATAATTATATTTTCTCTTTACACATGTATACAGTGCAATGAAGAAACCTGGGTTTTCAAGGTGCAGTGAAAAACAACACAGTGAAATGTAAAATCTATGGTGATGTTATTCTGCAAAATCTTCACCATTCCAGCTCCATTTGTAATATTTTTTCCAAGTGTGTAAAAAGCCTTGAGTGAACAGAAATATTGCTAGATTTTAGCACCATCAATTGATAACTTGTATGTTGTTATCTTCATTTAGTCTATTTCCATCTTCCCCATTCCCAGAGGACAGATCATAAAAGACTTTTCGTCAAGCACAGCAGCCATAGTGATGGTACGATGGAGATGATACCAATGGCAAGTAGAAATTAATTTAATGACTTAGAGTACTCTGAGCTTCTTCTTTGATACCTGTCCACCTTGGATCACCTTCTATCCTTAGTTATAGCTAGATGACACATCTTCATCTGCCTTTTCATGTGCTGCTGTACTGTTTCAAGAGAGCATGTCTGTTAAAAGTACTCATCTCTTAGCATTACATACCGCAATTTTTCTTAAGTCCTAATGGATTCAATAGTGACTTTAGGATTTGAAATTTTAAACAGGCTTTCTCTTATATATTAAACATTGAGATCACTGCAGATTTGTGAATAAACATATTTAGATTTATGGTTATATATTTCACATATATTCTTTTATTTCATAGCAACTGAAAATATTTTATTGATAATATCAAAAAGAAAGTTGAGAGTTCTTTATGCAAAGATCCATGTCTGAAACATATCTATCTGTACCCAAAATATAATTCTACATGCTTTCCAGGGTAGATTTAGATTAGTATGCATCTATCAGGACCAAAATAAAAGGCTAGATATATTTAATACTTTAAGCTCTAGGCTGGGGGTGTTGCAGAGTGGTTATTTTGAAATCCGTGTTAATGATTAATAGTATAAGTAACTATCTCAGTGTGATCACAACTTTATGGTTTTTTAGTGGTGTTTAAGCTGAATGGTTGTTTTTCTTCATAATGAAGATTTCAACTTTTAATTTAAATAGTTGGAATTACTTACTACCTGTGTAAACAATTCACATTCTGCCCTAAAAGATTTGGACATCATAATAGTGCAGTAAAGTACATTATTACCTGTGCTTTAAAGTGGCATTGTGTACTTTAAAGTGCACTGTTATGTGCACTTTACTGCACTATTAAGGTGGCAATGCCACTTTACTCCATTTACAAGGAGTAAAGTGCCACTTTACTCCTTGTGCACGTGGTATGGCCCATCACTCATCACCTGTATATATATCCTTTCTCACACAATCCAATCTTCTACAGTATTTCTCCTTCCTGCACTTCAAATAGTTCAGATTGCTGAGACTTAGGAGGTCAATTCATTCATTCCTGCTGCTTCCTTTGGGCATGTTAATGGCCACTGTGCTCTTAGGAGAAAACCTGTAATGTGAAACTTACAGTCATATTCCTGGGCATTTGGGAACAACAGCTCTTATGTGCAAATGGAAAGTAAGAGCCTGTTATAACAAATTAAATACTGTTTTTAAAAATACAAATATTATTATCTGCCAAAATTATGCCAATCTCAGGGAACCAGTTGGTGGTAGAAAGTGCAATACAAGATATGTTCAAAGTAGGTACACTGTGCATCTCTCATGTAAGTGTTCTTTGATGAAAAGGCAGTTTGTCTGGGATACCTAGATTGAGTTTCTTGTAAGGCAGCTGTTTTAGAGGATACAAGCTGTTTCTCTCAGCCACCTGTTTCCTTTTATTGTTTTAGCACTTCAGTTTGTTGGGACAGCCTATGTGAAGAGATAAGGCAGAGTTGCTGTATTTTATTTGTAAGGGCATACTTGTTCATGCTTTTAAATACTAGTGGAAGGACTTCAGCAGGGTAACCCCATGTGAATTGGATGAAGCAGCTGCTTTTAGTATTAATTTCAGCTACTCGCAGTTTTGTGCCTTGGCACACCACCATGCCTTTTTTACTTGCCTTGACATAAGAAGGGAGTTAAACTGATTTTATCTTTTAAACTGCTGCAGAGCCAAAGAATGGAAAAAAAAATCTACACTTGACAATACAGAAGTATTCATCAAGGGTCTTCAACACACCACCATGCCTTACCATTGCTTGTGTCTGTGTGGTCCTTTGCACAAAACCAGTCTGATTATCTTTCTTCTGTTTTGATATATTTTTCCTCTCAGGCTGCCTTGGTGAATCCCTGTGTAAGGTATGTCGTAACAGCAAAGCAAGTGCCCATTGGGAGAGATGGGTTTGGTGGTTGTGACAAAGGAGCTCAAAACACCACAAAAATATTAGTGTAGCTGCAAACAAAAAGTATTTTATTGTTGGTAGCTTAAAGTATGCTTGGCAATATTCAGAAATACCACCAAATCATGAGCCAGTGAAGTAGATTAACTATATTTCCTTTTTTGTAGGAATATTAAGATACATTATTGGTGAAGTGTTGTAAGGCAAAAGAATTGCTAAGAGTAAAATAACATTCAGATTCCAGTGAAAATAGTCCTGCCATGTACATCACAAATTCAGTATACAAAAAAAAGAGTGTTAACTATTTATTGAAGTGTCATTTACATTAGTTTACCCAAAAAAGAACCACAAACAAACAAACCAACCCCCAACAATTGGGCATTTAAAATAAGAATGTGGCAGCATGATTGTAGATTTTATAAAAATACCTGCCTATCATTACTGGTAATGTCTTCTGACTGAATTTATATTTATTACCTTAAAAAAAAAATTCCTTCCAAAATAAATAAAAAAAAGGCATTGATTTTTCTCATACTATTTTTGATGTTTTAAAAATCTCAAAGAACTTCACTCTACTGCTTATGATTCTTGATGAAATCATGCAAACACAGCCAGTTTGATGCTATTTTTTGTTTACAGTATTGCTGTGTTGTTTTGGTTAACAGAATGAAAAACAGCACAGTTAGACTACAAGTAAAATGTTTTATTCTTAGTTTGTTTCATCAATAAAAGCTGACATTTTTGCAAGGAAGATGTTATACTATTGGAATTAACTCTTAGTAAATTGTAAATAATTGTATTATATTGGTATGTTATCATGAAGATTAGAAATCATTTCCTACAGAATCATGTTCTTGCTTTCTCAGCACTGTTTCAATTGAAAGGAATTTGAATGAAGTGCATCTCATTACTAAAACAAAGTAGATGGAGCTTGAATATTTTTTATATTTATTTTCCATAGATAACTATTACATTTCTTATCCTATCCATCCAAATTTTATAAAATAAGTTGTTTTAACCCATTTTTTTTGGAGAGAAGCAATGAATTTGTTTTTGCAGAATAATACATCTGAATATATTGTAATATGCATAAAAATCTGTTAACACAGTTATTTATACAAAAAGTGTAGCTGCCTTACCTTTGATTTAATTTACATACTTTATTTGCCTTCTGACAAGTTCTTCCTTTGCCTTTTTTTATTTATGTGCCAAAAATATGTCTTTTCAGATAAGTCAACTAAAACTTTAATGTATTGTATATTTTAAAACTACATAAAATGTTTTATGCATTCGCTAGTTTTTTCCCCACAAGCATTTGTTAAAGGTGATGCTATATCAAGATTAGACATGTTTTACCACTGATAACAGCATAATGACATTGTATTTCTTAAATATTATGAGCAAATAGATGTGTTCTATTTTAAAGCCTAAGCTGACATTTAGGTTGAATTATCAAGCATTAAAAAAAAAAGGAAATGAAAAAAAAAATATTACTTGAAGGTTAAAACTTTGTCAGCCTTTGTTTTTGAAATATAAGCATTCAAGCCCACACCCAGAGAAAGAATTTGATGAATTTACTTTAAGTATGTGAAAGAAGGGAGCAACATAATTTTTTTTCCATTCAAATGTGGAAAACAATAAAAGTTTTGCATATGTAGTTCATAGGCTGTAACTGACATCACTCAGCACTAAAGCAATAACGAATAAAGTGTTGATACAAAGACCTCCAACTCTGGAAATATCAACTTAACCCTTGCTGGTCTGTCTCTGCACTTTGCTACTGTAAATGTGGTTTGAATTTACATAAGCCATCATTCGTATTCTTGTGAGTTCATAATATAAGTAATGCAGAAAATCTCATTCACTTCCCTAAATTATGCTAGTCATTACAGATGATTCATGTAAGTATTAATGTCTTGGATGTTGCAAAAAAATAGGGAGGGGAAACTACCTATCATATCATTTGGAGTTAAGAACCTGCTACACATCTCTAAGCTTTGCTTGAAACGCTTGCAGTAATTGGGTGTGCATTTCTTCACTCTCCTGTAATCCAAGTAGTAATATGGGTTTCTCTGTGATTTTCTCATGCTAGAAAATAAAATTCCTGGATATATGCTGAAGTAACCACATGGCTGGGGCCAGGATGGTGTCATGCTGCATCACAGCAGCATGCAAGCTTGAGGAAAACACCTACAAATCTCTTTATTTATTGTATCAGGGTTGTATGATGAGGGGATAGACTAGGCAAGCAAGTGCTTAAATATTTGTCTCCTGAAAAAATTTAAGTGTAAATTGATTTATGTCTCTGAAGGCCAGGCTTGAAGATGCTGCCTGCCTCTTGCCTTAGAAAATCTTGTCTCAAAAGAGACTCAAATGCTTTCAGGATTAGCTGTATAATTCTGTGTACTTGGTGAGAAATACACTAAGATGTAGGTCATTTACAGGTTTCTATAAATTTTCACATTTTTGGCTTTCTCATTCTTATGCTTCGCGTGTGTAATCTCTCTCTGAACTGCTTTATCTTTTCACCTTCCAGGTCCAAAAAAATGGGGTAAGGGCAAATTTTTCACATTCAAACGGCTGGATATCATATAGGTATGGGTTGGAGCCGTAACCATGCTGTCTGTACCTGGGAGCAAACTCATGCACAATGTTCTCCAGGATAAGGCTACTGGTAAAAGATAGAAGAAATTAGCTGCTGAAACCACTGATGCAGTTTGTATTTTAATGATGCTCTAATCTCTTTTCAGTCTTAGTAGCTGTGGATATATTTAATGCTTGGTCTTTCTTGGGTTGGAACAGTTCATGGCAGAGAGCAGGCTCTGCTGCACGATGGCTAGGCTCCAAAAGGCTCAGCGTACAGGGCAGGAGAAGCAGCAAGGCACAGCAGGGAGCAAACACCTAACTGGGCATTTCTCTGCCTGCTCAGAAAAATAGAGAAAGACATACTAGAAAATATATTGCAGTCATTAGTCATATATATTAGGAGCTGGACATTTATACCTGATGTTCATTAATAGTTGATGGGTATATATAATACATTGCTGGATAATTATATTTAAAAAGCTTTAAAATATTCTTTTTTTTTTTTGAAAGACAGTAGTGCCATAAAAACATTGGTTTTGCTAATAGCAAATGTAAACTATACCCTCTTTAAAATTGGCTACTAAATCTACTTCTTGGGGAGTGGTTTTGTAAAACTGACAATCCTGCCATATTCTGGACTCTGCATTAGTTGAGGAGTATGCCAGCTTCAGGTTAGAAGATGAAGGAACATGAAGTTGGGGATTATTGCAAAAAGAAATGTAATTTATACTGCTACAAATAGTGCACTGAAGAATCAGATGTGTAAGCAGGTAGTTTCGGGGGGGTTTGCCATTGAATACAGAAAAAGCTCCAAACATGCCCATTATCACAAAAGACCTTCAGGAATGGCATGTACTTGGAAAATGTGCTACTTTACAGACAGGGCAGACCTTTTCAGGTAGATCCAGTTTTACATTTAAACAATCACCTGTCAAATATCTTTAGTATTTGAATACTTTGTGTCTCAAATTTCAAAGCAGAATAAAGATATTCATTGTAGTTTTTACTTAAGCCAACTCATACTATTTTCTCACATTTCCTTCTGACACTGCATTCAGACTCGGTTTTGAGTGCCATAAAGTTTATTTGTGAGAGCTTTTAGCTTAATGTTATGGATTATATGATATTCTTCACTATGAAGTTTTAAAAGATACAAAAGAAAAAACCTTGCTCAAATGTAGAAGTTATTTTTGCAGTAACGTATGTCATGATTTTTAAACATTCAGGCCTTTAAACTTTTTTTTTTTTTTATAGTGTATGTTCTTGCCAATCCCAGCACAGTTCTACAAAGTAAAATATTTGGCAGTGAATTCATATTAACAGATGGAACAAGAAATTAACACGTTTTTGCTTCGCTAATTCACAGTTCTTTTAATACGCTAATTCTAAATCACCTGTTCTGACTTTGACAGGCTACAGACACCTGTTTGGGGTAATATTCCACAGTTAATTATTGCATGAGAAACTCAGTTTCCAACAAAAGGGTTTCTGTGTGAAATTGTCATAGTTAACAAATTAGTAATACCAACTTTATACAAAAATAGCTTGCAGTTTTAATTTACATGTACTTAACCTTGCCTGAAGAACTGGAAGCAGTGGCATTGCACGGTGGGCTGCCTTCTCACTCACTTCTCACTGGCGAGCTGGTGCCTCCGTCCATTACCCACCAGAGCTGTAAAGTTTCCAATGCAAGTTCTGGTCCTAGTAGCAGAATCAATTTTACCGCACAGTGAGGAGCACAGTGTTTCTCACTAAAAACCAAGAGAAGAGGGTAAGAAGTTTCTTCTAAGGAGAAAACTGGGAGTAATTTCCAGCTCACCAGCTTGGTGCAGTTTAGAGCCAGAGTAAGGAAAAAAAGTCTTTTTTTGAAATGATAGCCCTGCTGCAACATAAAGACATTACAGGAGCTGTTACGCTTGGAGTTTTTGCTGTTTACCTCTATAAATCTGATATAGCAATTCAGAATTGAGCTTCATTGTAGGATGTAATGTTTAAATATTGCCCCAAAAGCTGGCAGTGGATAATTTAATCCTATATCATTGAATGTATGAGCTTTTTTTTAATGTATCTGTGCCTGTCAGAAAAAAAAATACATGTTTTGTGGTTGCCTTTTTAGAAGTTTATTACACTTCTGTCATAATGAGTCATCATGTTCATATGGGAAAAGGGGGAAGGGAGGAGAAAGAAAACTATTCAATCTCACTGCTCTTCGCCTCTGCTTTCTCTCTTGACATAAAAGAAATGATACAGCCCTCATCCTCTGTCCTGGCTATGCACCAGTGTGGAGGTCAAACAGAGTCTGTAGCAGCAACAACTTTATGATAATGGTGGAAAAACCCCAAATCTAACATGGAAATGAGGGGATAAGCAATGTTGTTCGGTGCAATAGGACAAGAAAAAAAAATGTTCAAGGTGTGACAAAAAGGGGAGAGATAGGCTGGAAACAAGCACATTTTACCACAAGCTACCAGCAGCACCGGTACTACCATGCTCTCTTCCTACCTTGCCTGACCATCTTTAAGTCTTAAAACATAAAATTAGTCTTAAGATCCTTTGCTCATCTTCCTTTGAGCCTTCTTTAATTTATCTCTGATTGTTTTATCAGTAGTTTACTGATGATGATGATGTTTTATTTCTCAACTGTAGGATATGACTCAACGAATCTCCTTTGTTCTCTCTGCTTTTTATTCTTCCTTTCTTTTCTTCTGTCATTTTCCCACCTCTATATTCTTCCTTCCCTTTTTATAATGTTCAACTATCTTGTCAGATAATCTATTGCAAGGTGTTATATAAATCACACTGCCTTAAAAATATTCCTATGATAAGCTTTATGAAAATACTATAGTTCATAGGGAAAATGCAAAATTGATCACTGTTAGTTGTATTTGCTTAGGTGTGCCTCCTTCAGGGATTTGAGGCAGCAAGAGTTTTGAGTTAACCTGGTGGACTCATGTACATGGGCTACTCATTGCCGTTTCTGAGCACCTGTATGCTTTGGAATGATGAGGTATTTTGCCACCAGCCCAAGCTGATCAGAGCTGTCATTACTTTTCCTGTTCCCTGAGGAAAAGTAGTAGAACCTATCCCAAAAATTTTAATGTTTGTGTCCATGTCTGCTTGATAGCTTTTACCAGGATTATAAACATATGTCATGGTTGGTAAATCAGGGAGTGTTAAACAATCCTGGAGAAATGTTGTACAGGTTTACCAGTTATTGCAATGAGATTATGTGAGAATGTCAGTGGTCAGTGATGGCTTTGTCCACTGACTCAAACTAAGTTCACTTACTCTTGCTGCATTATTTCTTGTTCTCAGAAAACTGACTGAAATGAAACTGCGTGATACCTGGTGTGAGGACAAACTGTAATCATATAACTCCTCTAACTAGAGATAGTAATTTTATATTGAAATATTTTTACAGGTACAACTCTCAGTACAAATGCCATAGTGTCTAAAAGTCCTTTTAGTGATAGCTATAGGAGTGTAATCACTCTTCAAACTGTAAAGACTCAGACTCAGTGCTGCGTACTTTTTAAAAAAAATATGTTAAATTATCTATTTGTAGTAATCTTCCACAGCTTGTCAGAGAGAGGAGGTTGAATATCCATTATGCAATTTCCGTTTTGCTTTCTGTAGGGCAAAAATTATTCTATATACTGTATCCCTCTGTGAACTAAGGTGCCCTGCTAATTTTTAAGTGGAGCATAAGATAGTCCTTCCTACCACCAAAACTAGGGGGTCTGCAGAAGATGGGTGAGTTAGGGCTGGCAATTGCACTGGGGGTAGCTTTTGGGTTTTTTTGACTGTATTGGCATCAGTAGCATTTTATTGCTAATGTCTGTGTCCTTAAATGACTTTTATTTAGTGTATGACAATAATTTTCAGTTGTAGTTTCTGCATGCTGCTTTGTAAGACTTCGTTATTGCTTTAATCAATTTCATTACACCTCAGTGTCTAGATCCTCTTCTTGTCAAAATATCATAGTAAGGCATTAACCATGGAATGATGATATGAATCTTAAGGCAGTAGGATCTGACACTGATACTGAGTACCGAGGGATTTCTGCTCTTCCACTTGTGTACTTGTGTGCTCCTGTCTTTTTTGTTTGGTTTCTTATGCTTGACCTAAGCAGAAATCTGTCTAGTTAAAGCCATGTAAGAGAATTTGCCTCTTCAGTTTACAATGGAATTTTCAAGAATCATGATCAGCACATTTTGTCTATTCCTGCTTATCTGACCCTGGAAAGTGACAGGATATGAAACAGGGAAAAATAAGTATACCGATGAATGGCACCACATGAGCAATGCCTTTGCCCACTGTGGCTGAGAAATTGCTAAGAAGCTGGTTGTTATAAACAGTGATTGATTCCCTCTCCTTTGACTGTTATGTAATAGTTGAGGGAAATAGTCAAGTCTGGAAGAAGCTATTTTGTGCTCCTATTAACTGGAGGATTTTCAGCAGATGTCTTAATAGTTGGAAATCAGCAATATGTGGATTTATTTGTATGCCATCTGAACCATTTGACTTGCCAGATGCATGTTGTTTAATAGCCTTTTGTACATAATTTTGAGAAGATAGATCAGTAAGATTTTCTTTTATTGTGCGAAATAACCCATTTTGTAGATAGCATTTCCTATTGTTAGAATGTGTGTTGAAGAGACTAATCGAGTGCAGTCATTGCAGAGAAAAGAGAATATGCAAAATGCTAGACCATGCACAATAGAAACTTGTGATGAAGTCACCCTTTATATCTTTTTTTGAACATCACACTTTTTTCTGCTCTTTGGATGTCTCTTGGTTGGCAGTGACCTTTTATGTAGGTACTGAAAGCCATTTTACTGCTTCAGTGTTTAGATTGTTTCAGTCATTCTTATCTTGTTACTGTTCTAATCAACATCGTTGTACACTAATAAGGTTTAAATTATTTGCAGACATTTCGATCCTCTACCTTAATGTGAAGATAGTTTCAGCTTTCTGTTGTTCTTGTATTAAATCATATTTGAACAGATAAGTGAAATCTGAGTTCTTAAGCTGACCCACTGCCAATCACTGTATGATTTGGTGAATGCGAAATACAAGTACGCTTTGATTAATCACTAAGAACAAGCTTGGTTTATTGGTTTTTACTTTGATTACCCATCAGCATGTCAATGATATACATAAATACCCCATGTCATTTGGCTATATGTATGTTTCAAATATTGTATTGCTGTGCTTACTATTCAGCATGAGTAGTGCTTCATTCAAAATTATTCACTGATATCAGTGGTAATTCCTATCATGACATAATAGATTCTGGGCATGAGTCTTGTATAGCAAAGATAGTGATCAGCAAGGAAAAGAATCTGAAAGTTGTCAGATGAGGCTGAGGTAAAGATTTCATAAAATGCAATTTTATGAACAGTTGTTCAACTAACATTAGATACTACAACAGAACCATTTATGAACATGTATAGCAGTCGGAGTCCATGGAAAAGAGTGGCCAAATAAGGATCAAGAAGCTCATTTAGATTTTTAGAAAAGCTGCTACAGAGGTAGATGTAAATTACGTTAAAAAATATCTTCCAGGAAGATAAGATTATTAGACTGAAGGTGCCTCATTGCTCCAGTCATCAGAGAATACTGCTGTCTACCAGCAACAAAGGTCCCATTTGATTCTAGATGCAGGAATGTGTAGGATGTACATTCAGCAACTCCAGCCACCAGATGGTAGACTCTGCTTACCGGTTAAGTCAGCCCTAGTGTCTGGTCACCAGTTGGCAGAAATAGCAGTAGACAAATTACGTCACCTTAGAATCACAAAGCACAGTATCACCCCTGTATTTTGATACAAGTATAATGCTTCTTTCAAATTTCTGTTATAATAAAAAGTGACCGAATCCCTGTCAGTATTACACAGCATCTATAAATATTCTCAGATGTAGACCGAGAAGGAAAATATATTTTATTAGGCTGTTTATTATGTGAGTGAAATTAGCAAGAGACAGTTGGTGTAGAAAATTAATGAACTAGAGTTTCATGGCTGGAATTTACTCCAACCTGCCTTATGTTACCAGTAAAATTTGTTTGGGGAACCTCAACATACTCTTTAGGAGACATTTGTCCATTTTGCCAAATGATCACAGAACTGAGCACATTCTAATGGCATTCTCTGCTATATTTTAAATTTTCCTTTCACTGTATAGAGAAAAAATATAGTGAAGAACACAAATGTTTGTATTTACAGAAGATATTTTTTCAAAGTCTATGAATCATTTGCATGTGTGGGAGATATATATATATGGTCTAGAGTCATATTAAATATTTCAAAAAGCCAGCAAGGACTAATTGGACAAAATAACGATTTTGTGCCTAGTAAGGTATGAACTGTAAAAGACAGCTGAAAGCATTGGGCTTTGCAAAGAGAATGGAAACTATCTGTCAGAAATCCTTTCCACAGGTTATACTCGGTCCACCTATTAATTAAGTGATTTTGCACTACTACTTTCAACAGACCAGTTCCTTCATCACTGGAAGCAAGCTAGAGGTACGCATCTGACCTTCCAAGTCTAAGAAAGATGGTTATATACTATCTCCTAACAGTGAATGAAAGAAAGAAAGAAATAGAAGGGTCATCCCTTATACATGGATATACTTAGTTGATCTCAGTGGCAAGGTTGCAATGTTGGAGCTGTAATGGATTTTTATTTTACAACCTTTGGGATAGCAAACATTCACATTTGATTCTGAGGTGTGTGCTGCCACCTCCAATGCCACGAGAACTTGGGCGATCAGAAGCTGACATCCTTCAGAGCTACCTGAGGCAGTGTGACTGTGGACCACCACCATCCTGCTTGACTTTACCAGTGGGTTTTCAGCAGTGTGACACACCAGTTGCCAAGAGACTCATCCAAGTCTCATTTAAATTAATGGGACTTTTCTGTTGGTTTTGGCAGGATTTGGCTCTGGCCTCATTTTATTCAATGCCACTAGCCCGAGTGCTATCCTTACTTGTAATGCATCACGGTGAGACTTTACCTCAGCATTTCTGGTGGACCTTTGTAGGTGGAAAATGGAGAAAAAATTGATAGAAAACCAAAGATGATTTCTTCTTTTTATTCCTTTTCACAGTAATGTATAGTCCATGTCTAATTTCCACTGTTGTCCGCATCTAGTTGTAAATGAGGGTTTGTCACAACATTGACACTCATTCACCCATTGGCCTTACTTTGTGCATTAGGTAGCAATATGCTTCTCTCTGCCTTCGTTCTCCCTCACTCTGAGGCAGATGATGCAGTGAATGGCAATTTTCATGGTGAACTGTATAATAAGGGCTTTTCTGTTTCCTAAGAGAGAGAACTTTACCACTCCTTAGTTATTATAATGGACTGAGAATATTTGCAGTTAACAGGTTCAGTGGAAGGCAAGCATCCTTATATATCTTTGTTGAGACTATTTAGTTCTGATCTTTCAGCATCCCATGGTAGCTCATGATGCCCTATGCTATTTTGTCTTCCAGTTCATTGGACAAATGAGCTGTGTCCTAGGGCCAAAATCTGAAAATACAAAGTGCAGATCCCTGGAGTAGGCCCCTGACTCAGAGGAAAAAAAAATATCAAGTTTCACCTAACCTTCTTTGTCATGAAAAATTCAGCTGGACATCTCATAAGAAAATGCCTGTTATGACCTCTGGTACTTTCTTCTCAAGTCAGACTATGGCATAAATGTCAATCTTGTAATAGGTTTCTTTTTCTGCTTCTTATTCTGAGTGTTCTAGGAAGCATCATCTAGAGCTGTACAAAATTAAATGACTGATTTGTTCAAAGCTAATTGAAAATTCTTAAATCTATTAAAAAATCTGTTCTGGATGCTGTTAAGGTTTTTGTTGAATCCATATTTTTCAACTTTAAGCCTATGAATAAGAATAAAACTTGAGTTCAGACAGTTGCAGAGTGTGCAGGGGGACACTCTTGCCTTATTGCCATGATGCTCTGAACCATGCAGCCAAGCTGTTATGTAGGAAAAGCCAACTGAGAGTGTTACATGGTCACAACAGATTATTTGCTTTCAAGACTAATTGGGGAACTACATAATAATGTGGAGAAATTAACCTCGTTTTAAGTGTTTCAGCTTTCTGAAGGCAGCAGCAATTTCTTGCTGCTATGACTGAATCTTCTCAAGAATCCAAGCTTGCTCAGATATTGCTTTATATATGTGTATATGCATAGATGTATACAACTACAGCCACAAAGTAAATGGCATGATTGGGCACACTAACAGAAGTCCCTCTTTCACGGGACTCCCTCTTTCAGAGACTCTGGAAAACACAAAATTTCAGCATAAGACCTCTTCCTATAGTGGTCTCATTTCATGCATCTTTGCACAAACTATTGCTTCTTTACCAGAGTACACAGTAACTTCAGATATTTGGTTGCCTTTTTTTTTGACTGTAGCCTGGAAGGCTGTTAAAAGGGTTTGTCTTTGCTATGCGATCCGCCTATAGCAAATGATTTATTTAAGTAAATTTGCTGCTAGCTGAAACATTTACAGTTTTCAAAATCACAACAGTGCCAAGAAAATGAGGGTGATTGAGATGACATATCAAACTGAGAAAAGACAATAAACATAAATAACGGTTGGTTAATTTGGGGTATTTTTTCCCATTTTCTTTTGTAATTCTGACTACATATACTTAAGATACATTTAAATATGTTTCAATTCTCCTTTTAGTGTGTACCAAGACATTGTATAAATATGTGGTTTTGAAGCCATTTAGTGCTCCAACAAAGTAGCAGGGCATTAGGTTCTCATTCATTCATTTGAAAACAATTAGGAGAAAATGCCACTTATCTTAAATAATATTTGTCAGATTTTCTTCATCAAACTTGGTAAATACATATCTTCTGACATGTTGATGTATAATAATCAGTCTAGGGTAAACCCAAGTGACTGGGCTTTGGCCCGTGAATAGCTTTTGTTGCTGTTTGACATTAAAATGTTGTGTTGAGTTTTTTTGAAAGATATAATGAATATTCAAAATTATTCTCCATTGTACCCAGAGTAGGTCAAGTGTCATAACATCAAGGGAATACTTAGTATGCAATCTAGAGGTTTCATAAATGTTTCTGAATTATTTTTTTTTTTACATATTATATGCTTTGGAACTTGTCGATAGGAAACATAAATTGTAAATTTTGATTTGAATGGACAACTATTTTAAATGACGATATTCTCCTTGTCTCCACAGATTCTTTGCATGCTTAGGTAGCAATAAGCATTCACCCTTTTTTCCCTGAAAACTTCCTTTGAACATAGTTCCTATAATATTACAGTTTTTCCATCCCCTATTTTTGTGCTGCACTGTCCAGTCATCAATAGAACATTCACTGCTACCACCTGAAGACATGCCTCCATTTATTAAGTGATGATGCTACATGGGACATCATTAGGATTGTTGTTTATAAGCTTTTAACATTCAGAATTTAGGATTGTTTGCTAACATCTCTATAGTGCTTTTTAAAAAAAGATCTAGCAGGTGAATTTGTAGTATTGCCCAGCAGTGATTCCAGTATCTGAAAAATATTTTATGTAGTCATAGATTCCTGATTCAACCATTTGTTTGTGATTTCTTTAGACTGACCTGTGAAAATGGGGATGTAGGTTAAGACTCACCTGTTCAGCTACTTTTAGTCTTCAGACAAATAACTTAATATCCTGAATTAAATTATGCAAATTGACACTAAATGGAAAAATGGATACAAATTATTTGATTCCATCTCTCTTTCTGTAGAGGAAAGAAGAATGAATAGAAGTAACAGGAATGGAGGTGTAAGAGGAGTAACAGCAGAAATGTAGTTATAGATGAGGATGGAGGTGGGGTCAGTTGTTTTAATAATTGTTTTCCATGTATGCATGGAGTTAGTCTTACATAGCCTGTTTTAACTTTCATTTTCCCTTTGTTGTATCTTTGAGGGGCTGGGAGGGAAGTTTGCGTGTGCATCTAAATTCAAAAAAGTCTTTCTGGGCACACAGCAGCCCAGTGGTGTCTATTGAGGGTGTGAAGTAGCTGGCGTCCTGCAGGTCAGGGTAGGTGATGCTTGCCCTACTCAAATCATTCTGCTAGCCCCAGGGAAAGCCAGATTTACCACATGTGTGCAGAAGATGAGTCTATGATTCTGTTCTGTGGTTCTAAGATTATAGTACATGTGTGCAATAGACCTTGTGCTCCTGGAAAATACAGAAAAGGTCTGTTGCCTGCTCAGAATAACCAGTCTATGTAGACATGTTAGACTCAAAGCTTTCGTGAGACTCTAAGATTCTCAAATTGCCTGAAGGAGAACGGTTTCAAGGAGTTAGCAACCAACCAGAAATTCTTACTAATGACATGTGAACTGTGGGATAAATGCTGAAACAGGGCCTGCATTGATTTTGACTCCCTCCCCAAGCTCTCTCCAGCCACCTGAACCCTATGCTTGAGGATCATTTGTTCTTTAGGGGCGACATTGTGACCCTCTCCAGAAGACAGCCTTCATTTTAGTTGTTTTGCCCAGTGTTCATAGGGAACACAGTTATAAAAGACAGGATGTAAATACAAATTTTGTTTTGTTAAGGATGATTACCCAGATTTAACTTACACCATAGCTATATCACTGAAAGTCTATCAAAAATTGGTGACTGCCAGAGAGGCTACCCATGTTATGGATTATTTTAGATAAAGTTTCTGAAAATTAGGCATACTTTTAAGTCCCCACATAGGCATACAATGCTTCTTAGAGAAAAGGTAAGCATGGAAGAGCATAGTAATGAAGACAACTAAAGTTTCAAAGACCCGATTCAACTTTTCTGATTCATTAGAAGCAAAGAGTGAGCTCAACAGCATTTTTGTTTTAATAAAGGCTATAATACTAATGAAAGCTCCAGAATTTCTAAAAAATAAGAAAGTTAATATAGTACCTGGAGCCTGGCGTCAGGTCTAGATTGTGATTCTAATGTTAATCATTATGAGACAGAGCTTCACACCTCATAAATCCAGTCAGCCTGTTTCTACTACCCAGTGCAATATTTAAATAAAAAGCAGTTTCACAAAGGCATGCATGACTATAGATTCCTTTTTTCACTTTTTCGAATTATGTTGCTGCTTTGTACAGACCACCTTTCATAAGCTGTCTGCCAGAAAGCTCTAAAAATAATAGCACAGACGCTTGCAACAACAAATTGGCTACCTCACTTTCAGTGAATCAAATGTTCAAATGAAAAGGTTTTTGCTTCCAAGTATTTGAGGCATACCTTGAATACGTTACCAGGCTCAAGTCTAGAGGTTATAAAAAGAAAATGGAAAATAGAAAAGTTGTTTACTTTCATTGTGATTTCCATTTTTTGAAATAAGATATGTTGAAATGAATGGTGAAAAGGGACAATTTGACATGGTCAATAATTGCCCATAGATGTGGCTTAAAAAGAAGTCTGTGGGTTTTATCTTGAAATTGTACCCTCTATGTAATCTATACGGATGCATGCCCATGCGTACATGCACTTGTATTGTCTCTCGCACATTTGATGGGTTCGGGTTCATCCCATGTCCAGAAATGAGCAAAAAAATTACATGGAAAGCACAGAACTCATCTATGAACATCTGGGCAGCGATGGAGTTCCTACCTAGTTATTTCCTATAGCTGGAGTGCCTCTAATGGGATCAGAGCAGCATCAGGTTTGTATGATTTGAAAATAGCATGAGCTGCTTTATTTTGTTTGTAGCTGAGAAAGAATAGTTCCTTCTTTGTCATGTGTTTGAAGCCAGGGTAAATTTTGGGAAGTTCAGATATTTGAGGAAATGATATGATTTCTGCTTATGTGGCCCTATGCATACCATATACATGTGTGAGTAAGTAGTGCTACTGAGGTCGGTAAAAATATTTGTGAATATTCTTACAGGTAACAAAAGTGATACACTCTTGCCAGTAATGAATAATAAAAAAAACCCCACCTAACCAAAACCCAAATCAAAACAAAAAAATAAAACCAAACTAAACACCCAAACATAGAATCATAGAATAGTTGGGGTTGGAAAGGACATGAGCACCTCTTCAAAATACTTCCTTTTTTTTTTTTTGTCCAAACCTAGGAAAACATCTAAGTATATATATAGTTTTTCTTACTCATGGCTACCTTGTCCAGTTATCAAATCTCCTCAAGTGGGATGTGATGACATACTTGAGTATTCATGAGCTCATTTTTCATAAGCTGCTCACTTATGGTGTTTGCAAGCTATGAGGCCTGCTTTTCTCTCAGAACTAGAAGAACAGCTGAGAACTGAGAAAAACGATGCAGTCTTTTTTAAAAAATTCATTTCTGAAGCTGGGTTTTTATAGTTTCTCCCCAAACTTCCTGGGACAAGTTCTTCCCGCTCTTGATATCGTAAGTGATAAAATGTAAATGTCAAACATTATAAGTCCTGTAGCATGAGTAATAATTTTTGGGTT
Source organism: Myiopsitta monachus (assembly GCA_017639245.1). Classification (NCBI taxonomy): domain Eukaryota; kingdom Metazoa; phylum Chordata; class Aves; order Psittaciformes; family Psittacidae; genus Myiopsitta; species Myiopsitta monachus. The sequence continues at coordinate 53,605,010 of CM029921.1, forward strand.
TGCTAAGCAGTTCATATAGGAAAATCTGGAAGATTTCCAGTCATCTTCACTATCATTTAGTCCTTAAAACCCAGAACAGACATTTAAACTGAAAACCATTATATCTTGTGTGCAGATGCACATGCAGCACCATCAGAAGATGAATAGTTATAGTCTTGAACTGGAGTCGCTATCAAATAGACTTTGTATAATTAAATAAGAAAGCATTTTAACAAAAAATTAAATCTTGGGCGCTCCTTTGTGATAAAGGAGTGAGCTGCAGAAGGAAAAAAGTCCAAATTAGCATGATTAGCAGTTGATTTTAATGAGAAATTTCCAGCACCTCTAATTTGACTTTTTTTCTTAAATAAATACTTTTGACAGTGGTGTTTGTTGTTTAAGATACCTCCCAGCATAATTTTTAATGTCATTACAATATGCAGGCTCTGCTGTTTGACAAACTTAAAATACCAAACAGTTCATAAATAACTGTAGCTCTTATGGCACTACAGATAGCAGCTTTTGTATTAGATTTGTACTACTTCAATACTTCCTTTTCTATATCTCAAGGCTGTTTCATGCAGATGTTTAGGCTTAGGTACTCTCACAAACCAGCAGCCGTAACATTTCAGTAACTTTGTTTTAAAAGAAAGACTTTTGAACATGCAGGAAATATTAGTACATCAAACAAAGTAAAAGACAAGGTAGTTTAACTTGTTGGTTTGTTTGCTGGAACTCTAAAGTAAATATACTGTATCTAAAAGTGTTCCATTTTTATCTGCCTTCTGCAGTAATGGCTGTGTTACTTCAGGGCTTACACTTCAATAATTGATCAGGGTTTGTATAGCACCAGCTAAGAGCAAAAATAAGAGTGTTGCTTTGAACAAACTGCTGCAATGTTATAGCATTAGGCAGAGAAACAAGATTCTGGAAATATAGATATATAAAAAACAGGAAAAAGATGGATAAGTTGCAGTGGTAAATACTGCTTCAGGCTAGAAAGTAATGAGAATTTTTCCATAGAGAGTTTTGACCTGCTATTCAAAAATTGTTTCTTGTCTTAATAAATCCTAAAAGTGTAATTTACTTGCAAAAGGGAAAGAACAAAGGCACAAAAATTCTTTTGATAACAACACTTGTTAAGGTTGATAAGTTGGGTTTCAAATGTGTGAAGAAAAATGTGTGACAGTTTGTTTTAAGGTGACAACCTAAGTGTTCAGATACTTCCATCTTGTGCTGTTTATAAAGCAGTATACTAGTAAATGCTTTACACACGTACATTAGAAGTGGAAACAATAGCTAAAAAATCTTGCCATCAAATTTTGCAAAAGCTTTAGTATCTCTTTGTAAATTTACAAAATCTTTCATTTGCTTTATCTATTAAAGTAAGTTTATTTCAGTACACAATCAGTATAAATCAAAATTGCATGTATTAATATTGCTTTCTTTTTGGCAATAAATTGGTTTGAGCCTTCATTTTGACATTATTTTCCATTGGTTTCAAGGTTTTATATTGTCTTCTGTAGACCCAATTTTACTACTAAATGAAAGAAGCATATTTACTATGCTACTAATATTAGTATTGAATTGATAAAGTGTGAGGAATTCTCAATAAAAGATGAAAATGCCATCTTTAATCCGTTCTTCATAGAGCAGGTTCCTCCCAGGTGGATAATTTTGAATAGCATAGGTGCCATAATGTCTTTTAACTCTATGGATTTGTCAAGTATTTGAAATTTAATGGCTAAGTGATGGGAAATTTAATTTATATACAATTCAGTGTGGTTATGTCAAACTAAGGGTGCATCAGTGCACAAAAAGGAAACAGGGGAAGAAACTGTATTTGAAGGCACTTCATGTACCTGATATAGCCATTGAAGTACGTCATTATTTTCAAATGTATACATGAATAAATATTGTGGTGTTTGATTAATACAGCAACCTAAAGTTTCTCAAAAACTAGGAAAAAGATCTCGGTAGTTACATCCTTCTCCTCCTCCCTTCATGTATGAAGAAGCAAATAAAAAAGTATTAACTGGTTTCCAAACAGTGTAGGGAGGGTTGCATGACATATGGTAGTTTGTTGTTATTATTGAGTACTTCACATTATTACATGAAGGTCTCAAAAGCATGACATTTTTATATCAGAAAAAAAAAAAAAAAAGAATATTTCATGAACGTCTCACTATCTGACCATGGTAACTCCTAGGCACCACATCACATTGATGTTATTTTCAAGCAGCGGCGCTTTCTGCTGAAGTAACTTGTGTGCTAAAAACAAAGCACAAAACCAAACAAAACCTTCTCTAGTGTTGTTTTGAAGTGACGCCACTTCAGTGGCATTTAACAAAAAACCTGCTCAGATGGCAGAGAAGTTGCTCCAGCAGAATTTGATAAAAAGCCAATTGCATGGTATTAAGCCGTATTCCTATTGAGAATTTGTATTGACAATGTATTGCTTCTTGTAAGAAATACTACTTGGGAAAGTAATGGGAAAAATATGATGTCAATGTACAAATTCTAATTAACAGCACTTTCCTTCATTTTAATCCAACTGTATTCGTTCTGGTTTTTCCATGTTTATCTAAGGAAGCAGAAAGTCTGGAAATGTTGATTATTTAAAAGCTTGAATTCCTATGAAGCCCTGTAAATGGATTCCTGTTCTGGAAGACCACGGTGTATCTTGTCAGATTTGTTGCAGCAGGACTCCTAAGTGTGATGACACCCCTGTATTGTGTATATGACTATAAATAATTAACAACTCATATGAAAATCCATATTTGACTCAACTATGGCTTTAAAACCACTTGAAGTTTGAAATATTCAAGGTTAAGATCTTGTTTTGTCTCATTTTTTTTCCTATTTCAAGTTGCCTCTAACAATATCAGGACTAAAGTCAAGACGAATAGGGGAAACATTGCTTGCTTTCTAGAAGGAAAAACTTGGTATTTGGAGAATCAAAAAGAGATTTTACTTGTAGTGGACTGGTAATGCAGTTTGATGAATAGGCGGTCTCTGATAGGGAGCCCAGCTCTTCTCCTGTCCCTGGAACTCACCTGGGCCACCATTGGCATGTCCAGGAATTATAGCAGCAGCAGGTTTACACTGTAGTGCAAGAATCCTGTCCTTTGAGAAAAGGAAATTTCAGGATTTGTGGGCAAGAGCAAAGCTAATGTAAACAGATCTAATGACTTGTGTCTGACATCATGCTGCCTCCATTAATAGGTAGCCATAGAAAAGAAAAAGGAGCCATCGCCTGGACCAGAGAAAGTAGTCTTGAGGCACAGCCAGAGCAGGTGTGATTTTAGTGCTCTGTTTGGGATGCAAAGAGAGAGAGAGAGAGAGGGACTGGACCTTCGGTCGGCTGCAGCACTATATGAGGTTGTAACAGGAAAAGGACATGATTTCTTCCAGAAATCATTCCCAATCAGCCAAGGATGGTGTAACAGACCTAGGAAATCTACAGGCCTGAGATTCTTCAACTTCTTTTGAAATTATTCTGAAAATGTGAAAAGTGAAAGGATAATAACATTGCAATTAAATAATTCTTAATAGGTGTCTAAATTACTTGTCACTGAGCACTGGATGGGGTATATTGGTGGCATCTTTTAAGGCTATTTTTTCAGCTCCTTTTTGCATTTGGGTGGACATTGCTTTATGGGTTAATGTTGTTTCAAATTTTCTAAGCTCTTACCAAAAGCACAAATGCTTGTCTTGAAAAATAAAAGCAGTTTGTCCTCTTCATTGCAAAAGAAAACTCCAAAATATAGTTCTAGATTGCAGTTCCTCTGAATTTGAGCCATAGATGTAATCTTGAGTGAAGATTCACCGTTTAGAATTGTTATTATCAGACCCTCCTCAAGGCTGTACTATTGTGTTAGGCTGCAAAAAGTTTTTGAGTAATCTTTTTTTCTTTTAAACAATATAACTTTTAAGAGCTACATACAAATCAGGTACTGTTCTTGAAAGTTTTTGACATATTACACTATATTTTGCCTCTGAGGCCAGTCTTCTCCTAGAAGACAAAGAAATAAAACTTTTGATTTTGTGTAAAGAGGTTAAACAAAGGAATGTCTAGCAATTGGGTTATATTTTTCCAATCTGTTCTTAAAGCAAAATGGAAGATTAAAATTCACCAGTAACTCTGAAAATGTGTGTAGCACACAATCTTTGCTATGATCCATCAGTGTTGTAAAATATAAGGAGCAGGTGGCAAATGTTGTAAATGGAAAGTAATATTTTTAAGTGGACTGCCTTAAAGTTATGTACAATAATCTATCAATTAAAAAAGGTAAGCTTTTTAAATTATTAAAATCAATAGTCCTCTCCTACCGCTGCAGTAGCTATCAAAGCCAAATTTTGTTGCATAGGGGAGAGCCTTTTGTCATAGCAACACATCACACAAGCAAGAGTTGCATGCATAACATGGGAAATAAACCCAAACAACTATTATTTCTATGTGGATAGCAACACATCACAAAAGCAAGAGTTGCATGCATAACATGGGAAATAAACGTAAACAGCTATTATTACTATGTGGTTTTTATCCAATAGTAACAGGTAGAATATGCCAGGCACTTCCAAGATATGCATCTAGAGTCCAGGGACTTTATCTGCCCTGAGTAATTGCCGTCTTAAGAGAGTTACACATGTACAGGAAGACAAAGTAAAAACTTGTGCATTAAAGACATCAGTTTTCTTAGCTGTGTACTTCTGCTATTTTGGTTTTTAAGTCCTGTATTGTGGGGATAAATGCAAAGTTTGGGGAAAGGACACAGGGAAGCTTATTAGCAGAAAGAAAAGAGAAAGAATGTAGACGATAAGGGAGAAGAAAAAGGATTAAGGGATATACGGCTAAAAAGAAAAGAAGGAGGAACAAGAAGAGTGATTTCACACAGCCTCTTAGCCCATACCATACAGTAACCCACTGAAGAAGTTCGTATGCACAGATATATACTCTTATTCCCCAGCAGTAAGATGTTACTTCAAGTGTGTAAATATTGAAGACTTTTTTTTTTAATTCCCTAACCTAATTAGTAATGCTGGACCTAAGAGTTGACATATTCACAGAGTCAAATAAAGAGGGAAGAGCTGGGAATGACTGCTGGCATATATGACTGGAGTACTTGGGAAGGGCAAACGGAGAAATGGTCCTGGCTTTTTTGGATGTGGAGGGAGATCATGCAAGTAGGAGAAATCTTTGTGTTGTGTCAATGTAACATCTCTGGGTTTGGGGCTTTTACTATAATAAACCCAGTATAAAATAAGGCACAAACCCAGTATTTTAAAATGTCATTGTGGTTTGAATAAGACATTCAGAAGTTAAGAAATATCAGATCATGCTCTGCTTTATTCAGAGAACTCCTAGATCCTTCATTAAACAGAAAATAGTCTTTGGGCTAAATCAGGGATTCGATTGTTTCTTCTATATTCTGAAACTATACAAGGAATTAGTAAGGGAACTGCATGACAAAAGGCAATTTGGGATATAGAAAGGAGAGCAGAGGCAGGCCTCTCTCACATCACTCAAATCAACTCTTTCCATCTACAGTTCCTGCTTTTGTCTTTACTGTTTATGACTACCAGTGTGCTCTTCATTTGCTGGATGTCTGACCTGAGATGTCAGGAAGCCACAGCACAACTTCTGGTGATTCAGTCCTCTAACTGAAATCGGGGGGAGGGGGTCTGACCCAAGAAAGTACCATCTAACACTATTCTAAAGAAAAAATAAACACTATAACGAAACAGCTTCTAAATTTCTTGTAGTAGTTTTACTAAATTTACAGATTCTTCTGATCTTAATCAATTTGTTCATGAAATTTCCCATTGTGGAGAATTCAACTGAAATCATAGAATCATAGAATAGTTAGGGTTGGAAAGGACCTTAAGATCATCTAGTTCCAAACCCCCTGCCATGGGCAGGGACACCTCCCGCTAAACCATGTCACCCAAGGCTCTGTCCAACCTGGCCTTGAACACTGCCAGCAGCACCCTCTTATATCTGATGGGTCTTGTAAAATGAATGAAGAGCATAAATACTCAAGTTCTGCTCTGTGTATACTGAAGAAAAACATGCAAGTACCTTTATCATTCTGACTAGGACCTAGAAACTGTAGTCTAATTAAAGAGAGAGTATTAGAGATAAAATGAAGCATTGGATAGTTTAGCATCAAACCAATCATTTGTGCTCTGAATGAGACAGGAGCCTATGGAAAATGTCTGTATGTGTTCATGTGATGAAGGATCACTAAAACATATGTATGCATGTGGGGAATTGATAATGATCACAGTAATTATGCAAACTAAAAGAATTTGCTTTCCAAACTTCATAATGTTTACAATAGCTTGCATGTATATCTATAACATATATGATAGTATAATTTATGTAATATTTAAAGTTACTTGCACGTGCATGCATGAGTGTTCTGTTGTGAGGTTTGTTTCCATTTTTATAGAAAATTGTTTGGCCCTTGTTTTTTTCTAATGAGTTGTTTTGAGGATGTTTTTGGAGGAGGAAAGTGTCAGGCGTCTCTATAGTTGCATCCATGAACTCGTTTAACAGGCACATTAAAAACCAACGTAAAATGTAGCAGGAACTATATTCAAACAGCCGTTGAATGCACTGAAGCAATTCACTGTTTATTTTTCTGATTCCTGTCTTCATTTTGCACAAGAGCAACTGTATCAGTTCATCTGGTGCAATGCAAATCCCACAGCAATCTTAAATTCAAAAAGGCCTTGCGTTTAAACCCCTATAAAAGATCTATATTTGATGTAAGGGGCAGTATCGTGAAATCTTAATGTTGCCTGTGTTTTTTGAAAATTTTGGGACTTAGCATCAAAGTAACCAGTTCTGCATCTAGTACTAATTTGCTTTGCTTCTTTATTTCTTGCTCCCCCCATCAGCACCCCCTCCCCAGCTGGCCTTCTCTCTTTATTTGTATAAATAATTGAGGATGCAATTATTTATGGCTGCACATAAGGATTCTAGATGTCTAACTATCTATCTGTGCCCACAGATCAGATAGTTTGTTATCTATATCACTATTTGCACCTGCAAGTCATTGTGCTTGGAAATTATCTCCTCATCTAATTGTGTGCACAAACAGAGGTTGAATTAAAGCTGCTTTAAAAAGAAAGCCCCTTCTGTGAAGTGAGTGCAGAAATGTGTTGCATCCATGATTCAAAGATTTTTGTCTCTGATAGAGTAATTCCTAGATTCATGAAATACCTGCTGCCATGTAAAATACTTTGGTCTGAACACCATCTTTATTCTTCCAGGTCCACATGTAGGATCTGGTAAAACGTGTTTGGGTGTAAGCACCAAATAGCCCTTCCTATCTTGCTGCCGGATTGGATCATGCCTGTGATGTGTAGTTTGGGTATTCACGACCATGTGCTGCTTTTGAGGAAAGCAACACAAAGGCTGAATGAAATCCTCTTAAAAGTGAGTGTGTTCATTGTGAGAGAGACTTCTTTGAGCAGAAATTGAGCACTGACTCCAGTCCCCTCATTCCTTTTGCTTAAACCTCAGCCCTCTATCTTGGGCATTTTCCTTTTGAATCATAATTGTGCAATCTGTTTCCCATTTTGGCATAAAAATCTTCTAGAAATGGAGCAGGCTAACTTTAAAGAAGCTGCATTTTTCATGAATCAGGTTATAAAGTTTGCTGCCATAGGGGAGGCATGTCCTTGTAAATTTCTGCATAAAAAATAAGCTTATTTAAAGATAGATGGTATGATATGTCAGGCTTACAATTACGTTTTTCTGTAAACATAAAAGGGTTGGGAAAACTGGGCTCAACTATTCAAAATAATTTTGACTAGCCAACAAGAAATGATATTTACCATTTTACGTGTGCTACGAATACTTTATTGTCTCAGTGACTTCCATGCACTCCAATAAATTTAAATTGGATATTTGCTGTCCAAATTGACAGTGGGTGATTAGGCCAAAAATAAGAGCATTCGCCTTTAAATTTTAGCTGTGGCACCGTGTTATATTCCCAACATTATGTTACGTTGCATCAGGTCAGTCACTACAGACCAAAATTTTGATGGATATAAAGCAGATCAAAAGGGTAAAGTGATTCTGAAGTCAGTGACAATAGATGCTTCAATATTTGTACATTTCTCCAAAAGAAACTTGCATTATTTTGTCAGTTTGTTTCATTTTCAGGGTATTCAGAAGTGATATTCTTTCTTTGATATAAGCCTTAAATTGTACAATTTAAGAAAACTGACTGAAAAAGGTAAATTAAATGGGTAGAAATATTTTCAAATCAAAGAACAACTGACATATATAAAAATGATGTATGTTTCTTACATAGTCCACAGGGAGAATTCTGCAGGCTTGCTATGATTTCTACAATTTGCCTCTGGGCAAACGAGGCTTTGGGATATTCTGTTATTCCTTTGGTCTGTTTATTATGGAAACTGATATACAAATCAAAGGTTCTTTTGGACCTTTCCTTTCTGCTTCCTGGATCTGCTAACAATGAACTTATCACCTGTCCTCACCTTCAGTGAAGTGCCTTGGGGAAGGTTCAGTGACCAATAATCAATTATTATTGAGAAGCAATCAATTGCTAATCTCCATAATTATGCACATCTAAACACTATGAACAAGAAAGAGAAACAAAGCTGCACTCCAAGCATTGCCTTGTTAGCAGTATTTTGTTAACACAGGCTCTAAAAAAAGCTGCCGCAGCTGGTAGCACAAATGTGTTTCCAGTATTCAGGCCATCAACGTGATTCGTCGCTAAATGTATAGAATCAGCTTCTTGCTAAAAACTACAATTACAGGTGATATACAGATTGAAATCACAGGGCTGGTTTGTCGAAGAAAATTGTCCTAATGATGGGTTTTCGGATCGGGAATGCAGCTCTTTTCTTCCTCTGTGATGGGTACTGAAGGCAGCTGCACCTGCCTCTGTGCTGTATTCTGCCGCACTTAATGATATCTGATGATATCATTAGGCAAAGTGTTCATAAACAGATGTTGAGCCTGTGCCTAAATGCTGTCAGATGAGCGGTTGCTGGCCTGAAACAGTATTATTTATATAGAACATTTACGTTTGTTATGTTAATAACCCCACTATTAGCTCTCTGGATGTTGCGATAGGAATGTAAATGTAGTTAATATGAATAACAACCTCTTTACTCTTTGTGCTGCAGTTGAGTATAACTTTTAGGCTTTTAGAGAGAAACAAAGATTCCCCCCACCAAGTCCTTTTGACTTCATGATTTTTTTTTGGCACCATTCGAAATTCTGATCAGAAGATAAATGGTAAGAATCTGTAGGACAGATGTTAAAGACTGGAATTTGTTTCTCTTAACACTTCATGTTTTCAAGAAATTCTAGTACTTATGTGTTTTCTGGTAATTCCCAGACCCAGTTCATTATCCTAATATGTCAGAGTTTTGATAGTAGACACTAAATTGACAAACACCCATTAAAAATAAAAATAAAAAGTACTATAGGAACTAAAATTACTGTCTGTGTTTCAAAATATTATCTTCTCTGTTTAATTTATTTCACAACAATGACTAAATATTGGGGAGACCACTTCAGTATTCATATTTTTTGTTTAATCTTTCAGTCTGGTGTTATTCTGGTGGTGCTTGAAATACTGCTTTACTGTTGCTGAGGGTTTATTTAGCCAAAGTTGCATTTTATACCTCATAGTTAATTCATGTAGAGTAAGTTATGTAAATTTTGACAGTCATCAAAATGTGCAATGTTTCTCTAAAATACAGCTTACTAGTGAGAGCTCTGTTATAAAAATATCATTTGTGACTTTATAATTTTATTTGATATTTTAACTCTTTCTGAATATGATTTGGGAGTAGAGGTGCATGTTGCAAATGGATTTTTCTTGCTTGTTTCAATAGCAGTTGATGATGGCATTTCTGCTTTTACATGTATAAAGTATTCTTAACTGATGTGTTGCTATATAACCACACTTTCGAAATACAGTAAACAGTTACCTTCATTTTGTGTATTAATGCTTTTATAGTCCTCCACGTGCAGAAAAATGTTAACGATATCAATATCAGAGCATGCCTGTAATCATAAGGAAATATATTATTCTTTCTTCTTACATGATTTTGGTCACTTATCATTATAATTTGTAGTGCTCTCCTATGTTTGTGTGTCTCCTCAGATGAGTAGTCTGCTCATATTACATTGAAATGTGCATGGGGGCAAATAAATTTTTGGTGTATCTTGTAAAAAGAAATAAGATAGGAAATCCCAGTGTTCTACTACCCAAGAGGACAATGAAAGGGACAGCTAGATCCTTGGAAACTAATTTAAAGGCACCTTATCAAAGGAATTGGATGCTTGGGAAGGCAAAAAGGATGTCTGAGGAGGCAAACAAGAAAAAACATAAAGATTTAGGAACCTTTCTTGAAGAAGAAACTGATAGCCTTTCTTGGGTAGTATGCCGGGTAGGAACCCAAGTGCCTCTGGAGGCATTTAACCATCCATGTTTCAGCCTCAGGTGGAAAGTAAACCCTGGTAACTTAAAAATTTCAAAGCCTTAGTAAAATGGGAATTTGAATGGGGGAAGTTTTATAATTTCTGAGTCTGTTTTTTTTTTCCCCAGAGAAGCAGGCAGAGAAATGTTAGAAACTTGTTCATTGTGCATGTTGGGGCTTCGCTGTACTTGAGGGAACTGAGGTATCACTGCAATGGGCATGGGAGAGAGAGGTTGTGAGATGAGAACAGCAGTGCTGTGCTGTTTTGTGGTTTTGGTTTTGGTTTTTATTGTTTGTTTGGTTTGGGGATTTTTTAGGTGAAAACTGCTTTGCCCCATTGCATAAAGCTTTGGCAATATATCTATTCATTAGAATTATTTTTATTAGGTCGATAATGAGTACTGTGGAACATGTCTCATGACAATTTTATGCTTCTGGGCCCTGATGTGTGTTTGTGTATCTAAAAGGAGAGAATATTTTTATAGCTCCATCTGGTCCCATCGACTTTTGTTCCTGTACATATTCTATTGTAATCAGACGGAAACAAGTGAATATTAAGGCTAAAGAATCACATCATGAAAGAAAAATAAATTTTGTATAATAGACCCATTACAATTTGTGAGTAATCAGCCTTTCAAGAAGAGACTTTAGAAGGCACAATGCAGATTCATTGCTGTTTCCCCTTAAAGATTTATTATATTTTGTATTATTAGGTTATCTGATATTAGAAAAGAATAAAGAAAAATGGTAAAACAGGATATTAAGATTCTTAGGTTTTATCTCTTTTTTTTTTTGCTGAGTGTTATTTTTAGACATGTCTGAAAGAGACAGCAAATGTAGATATTGCTGGGCTTTACGCAATTTAAAAATCTAGAATCAGATCTGAACTTTGCCATGTCGGCCCAATTTCAAATCAAAAATTAAGAATTAGTAAACCATTTTATGTAGAATTGGTTTAATTTTGCTAAAATTCATGGGGATTTGCTTTCTTTGAAGTATATTTTTATACAGACCTCCAGTGTCTGATGGCCTGAAGGAAAGCTGTCTAACTGAAGAAAGAAAAGTGTAATGCTGGCGTACATTAGTGGTGATGTTAACATATCACACTATCAGTTCATGTTGTGATGAGAACTGTTATAAGTGCTTGGCAGAAATCGCAGGTTACATCACAAAGCATACAAGACCAGGGAGGTCATCATTTTAGTTATCAATAATATACACTCCTCTGAATTTTACTTTTGCAGCCTTCAGGCACCCTCCATCCCCCAGGTATAAGAATGTTTCTGGGTTTATATTTTGTTTGGTTCTTTCTTTGTATCATAGTAGTTATTGCATTTCACTATTTATAATATCTGTGGACAGTATGAGATTTCTTTGTTTCGTGTATCATTGCTGGATCCTACAAAATGAAAAGGTGTCATAACTTGTTATATTTCTCAATAAATGCTTATTCTATTTTTGTTTGCTGCAGTGTTGGCATTCAGTAACTTTAGATGTCTAAAATAAAGCCTATAAGTTTAAAAAAATCTTCAGTACCTTGGGCTAAATTCTATGACTTTATGCCGGTATAAAAACCAGAGCAGGTTCACTTTAAGCCAATTCATCCAGGAAGTCCACCAGTACAGTGAGTGAAAGACAGACTGAGTCATCATCATGTTATTAATGGGATAAGCCTTCTTTCATTAAAAACAATGTAACTTTGCAATACCATATTTTTGCTACATATTAGCAAGAATTTAGTTGAACTTCCACTGTTGTTCCTGTATCAACAGTGGTTTGCCCCAGAAGCAATATTTTCATAAGACAGTACTAAGTTAAAGACAGAAAGAGCAATGGTGACTCTTACCTGAATGAGACGAATTTTTATTTCCTTCCACTTAAAAGGCCATGAATTTCAAGAGTCTTATCTTATAAATACTATTTATAAGGATCAAATATAAGGTTCTTAATTCAGCAGGTAAGGACTTAACACTACTAAATATGAATAAAGTTAATCCTGAGGTGAAATCTCAGAAATTAAAAGTGCCTGGATCTCCACATAGCACAAATTTATATATACTTAGTGAAGACAGAAAATCTGGTAACCAGCCAGAGGAGGCTGTAGCCTCTTTAGTTCAGCGTTGGACCTGCAGTGGAGGAGAGTTCATGCAAAAAAGCTGGAGGACAAGAAATTCTGTTTCCTGCTACATTTTTTTTTTCTTGTTGCTGTTCATTTTCTCATTGCAGCTTTCTAGGGAAGGGGAAGCGAGAGCTATGTGTGTTGTATACCGGTTACACAAATATTTTTCTTTATCATATCTGGTGCAGGGAAGTTGAGCTTAGTGCAGCTAAGCTAGAGGTAGTATAAAAATCGGAACAGGGAGATCAAAATGTGAGAAAAGATAGATAAAGTACACATTTCTCTATAAGGTGATCAGAACTTAGTTCTGCAAAGCCTGTCTGTGCTCCTACAATGTGTGCTGGGTGTTTTAGCACTGAGCAAGCAAACTGCTGTCTGGCAGTGGCAGGGCTATGGGAGCAAATGCAGCAAAACTGTGTTTAAATAGGCTTGCACAGGGCCTGAAATAAAAAATGTCTTTTCATAGCATTGCATCTGCTGGAAATCATAGACACATCCTTGCGGCTCTGCATAGCTCTTGGAAGACACAGCTCTGGGATGGACTGTCTGTATTTAAAGATCCATGTGTTTCAGGACCTGCAGGGATCATTCTGCAACTTTTCAGTGCATTTTCTGGAACCTTTATAGTTAAGAATCAGAACTTGATTTTTGATTAAACCAGCTAATGCACAGTAAAATACTCTCCTCTCTATGTGTTGGTTATTGTGCAGATCAACATTTCATCCCATTACCTGAGTGGTTTTGGGTTGTTTATGAAGATAAAACTGTAATAAAGGAGAGCAGGCTGGTGTAGTCTTTAAGAAAAATATAAAAACCAGTCTAATTAGATCTCAGTCTCTAGGAAAGCAAAGACAAGTCAGAGTCTGGAGATCAGTGAGCATGAACGGTGTGGGAGACTTGATTCCTGAGTTGCAGTCACCTTTCTTCTCAGCTCTTGCATTTATTCCATTGCTTCCTGAAGCTGTGAAGACTGGCCGCAGAATGATCATTCTAACGAGTTAATGACTATTCCTCAGCTTCTCCAACAAAAATGTAACAGTTCCAAGGATTCTGTGTGCTTGTGTGAATATGTACATGTGTACTTTATCAGATGTTAACAGAATATTGTGTATTCTTATCTTAATGCTGAGCTTTGGCACTGAAAATATTCACTGCACAGAAGAAATAATATTTTTAAAGAAAGATGTAAGATATTCCCATACTTACTTCCTTTGTTTTCTCTTAATTTATTTTGAAATGTCATGTTTTATTCAAATAGAAGGAGATTCTACCCTAAACTTGGATATCGTATGCACTGTTTCTAAAAGGCCCTCTGCTTCTAGTTGATTCCTACAGTATTTTATTATAATAAACTTTTTGTAAGTATGGGATGAGAGGATTTCACAGAGGTAGGCACAAATAAATTCTCCACAAACCTCCACTCCTCCACTTATGTCTGTTTCCTTTTTTTTTTTAATTTTTTTGATCCAATATTAAAACAGGCCTTTAAGTAAGATGACTTCAGAAAAATACTGAAGAACACTAGATGAATCATTATTTTCCGTTGTAAACAGAGTGGATTTTTTAGTTAAAATATTAAAATGTAGGCCTATGAGCTGATGGTATGTAGCATTTACTCAGATCATTCAAGTGCACAGCTGCTCATGTCTGGTAATGGGGTACTTAGCAAGAAAGTGATTTTTAGCAAGGTAGACTATGGTTTTTCGTATTTAAGCGTCTTCTCAATTTTAGATAAGGAATAATGACAAATCCAGAGTACCCTTTTTTTTTTAATTGTATCACACTGCCATAAAGACAATATCTTGTCATTATTTCATTCTAATATTCTGTAAAACAAGTGATGCGGGATATAGCTTTCATGTCATTGTCATAAAACAGGGAGGGATCATTTGAGCACCAGGATCTACGGACAAAATCAGTGGACCAATTTTTCTTCTCTTCCTTCTGGAGGAAGCAGTTTGTTTGGATCCAGGCATAAAAAGATTGCAGAGCAGAAGTCTCATGTAGAGTCGGACAGCAATTTTGCTCCTCTTTTGCCTCAAAATTTAGCAAAGCAGCAGCCCAAATTATGAAGGATACGGGCAAGCAAAGGACTGCAGGATTTCTTAGACTATAAATGTCCTGTACAGTTTTAGGTTTTCCTTTATTTTTTTTGTTTGTTTGCTTGTTTTTAACTTATGTAGATTTGAATTTCCAATCTCTTATACTTGAATATTTTGTACATGTTTTTGACAACTCCCGAGAATTCTACTCTTATCAACATCAATTTTGTCCATCACTTAGACTCTTAGAACATATAAATAAGAGATTTGATCTCCTTCACTGTTTTTTGTTAGGTTTTTGTTTCTTGAGAGGGTGTAGTTTGTTTTTTAGGATAATTTTGAAGAGAAGATATGTAGGCTCATGGGTTTCATCTAACAATAAGGGAGGTTTGATAGCTAAACGCAGAAGTTTAAGTTGTACAGACGTAATTTTCAACGAGTAGTTCTTGATCCTTGTGTGTTGCAACTGATCTCTGTAATTAATGAAAGTGAAATTATAGACAATGAATTAGTAACTATTGATACAAGGCAATAGATCATGATTTTTTGCTTATTACAAGTCTGCCTGTCTTTAAAAGATGGTTGTGTGAGTAATAACATAAAAATGTATTTCTTCACTGGTTTAAAAATAAGAAAACCAAACAATTACTATAGATAAAAGATGGCAAATGAAATTAAACCAAAGTGATGTACCCATCTGTCTCATCAGTATTTCCCTTAAAAAAAATAGGTGGTTTGTCTGACCTTCTAGAGAGTATGTCAACCCATTTAAAGTCCTCCAGGCCTGATTGCTTCGCTGCATCCCACCAGAAGTTATATGTCTCTGTAGTTCAAAACACAGAGTATTCAATATAAACCTGAATTCCTGTGTGCTGAAAAGGTAGATTTGGAGGGTGAGAAAGCTCCATGTGAGATAGGCAGAACACTAGACTCGCCACCTCCCCTGAGCCCTTGGTTTGTCTTAACACTCCTACAAGACATGAGAAACAGCACAGAATGTAGAGCAGCAAGAAATCGTCATCCCCAAAATGTACTAGCAATGTGATAATGTTGGCAATATGAGATATATCATCAGCTGACGTAAATCAACGTAGCAGTAAAAGAGTTTTTAATCCTTTATAGCAGTTATAGATCCAGCCAACAGTTTAGGAAAGAAAATGCTCAGATTTTTGTAGACATCAAGGAAAGTAGAGGCACTCCAGGTGGGGAATAAGAAAACTGATGCCTGGCAATAAAGGAGTAATATCAGGTAGAACAGCAAAGAAAATACATCTCCACTGACTCAGTAATCCATGAATCTTCTGGCACTAGTTTAATGAGATCTCTTCATCTTGAAATTAAAGTACAAGGAGTTTTTTACAGAGAACAGTATTCAATAACAAAATATTAAATGATAAACACAGCTTGCTTAAAATCAGATGGGCCATTTTAAGAAAAAGCATTTTAGCTCATCATGATATGTAGCACCTTATTTAAATTAGGAGGTGTTAATTCTTAGCTTGAATAATATATTAATATAATATGTAAAGTGAATGGCATTGTTAATCACAGTCGCGCCTGGAACGACTTTGCTTCTGTGCACTGAATGTTAATTTTGCAAAACATTAATTTCAAAGATTTTGCAGCAGTGCTTTTGTAATTAAATATTAATGTCACATGTTATTGCAGTAGCATGTTTATGAAAGCCGGCAACACTTCAAGTCAACTCATTTGTTTTTATATTTATTCTTGTACATCTGCAATCCCTTCCATTTCACAATTTCAAAGTGAAGGCCATTTTGAATAGTCAATATGTGAACATTTTTCATTGTAAGCGTTTTTTAACATCCAACAGGGTAAATATTTAATGTTGTGTTTTTAGCTGGTATAATTTTTCAGAAAATTGGCTATAACTTTTAACAACTCAAAGGTACCTAAACTGTCTACATTTTTGGCATAAGTGATCTGAAAATAATATAGCAATAAACATGATGAAGCTGTGAAAAAAATACTTAAAAATTTGAAGCTTTTTTCTGAAAGTTTGACTTCCAAAAGTTGTGAGTTCACAGCCAAGTGTATTCTAGTGTCATTTTATTACCTGTGGTGTTGTGACTTTATATTCACTTGAGTAATTTCAGCAAGTACAGGATTGACTTTTGAATAACTTTTCCAAGTCTTGTGGTTGCATTTGTGCTGGAGAATTCATGTCTGCAGTATATTGCTTAATGATTGTTGTTCAGAATTTTAAAATAAACATTTTCTGGTTTTACCCTAAGCCACCTCATGAGCACTGGGAAGATTCAGGCTCACATTTTCTATTAGGACCAAATTGTAAGGGTGACTAAGTTTGTCAGCTGCTTTTATTGAAGTGTATACAGTATATGTATGCCTGTATTGGTTTGCCCAGGTCTGTTTTGACCAATTTACTGCATCTCATGATCTTGCCCGTGGCTCTTCAAACCTGAGAATTACATTAGTCTAAAAAGAAAGTAATTTCCATTTCAGCATGTTGCAAAGAAGAAATTTCTTCGAGGTATCATATTTTAAACCATTCTTCTTCCCCCTATCCTCCTTTAATATAGATCCCCACAGTACAGCAAAACAATTTGGCAGAGCAAGTTGTGAATTATAAAATATGTTATTTATTCTATCACAAAATATATGAACAATCAAGATGCATTGTTTAGTTATAGGCACATTTAATAGTTAAAAATTATATCTGCACCTGATGTTGCATATTAACAGCTAATACCATTTGACAGTGATGAAATTAAAGGATGAAGAAGAGATACAAACTACATTTTACAAGCATGATGGGTCTCCAACAATGCCATTTAAATATTATTTGTCACTATTTAAAATGAACCTTTCCCCTTTAAGCTATGCCATTATGCTCATTTGTCCTGTCACCACTGACAGGCTCTATGAGTCACACACAAAAATGGTCATTAGGTACTGCATCTTCATCTTATTTTAAAAAAATAGAAAGCATTCTGATGCCTCTAAAAGCCTGTAATTATTTTCATCCGAGGAGATAGTGTTGCTTGGAAGGTAATTTAATAACCTTTTGCATGTACCTGGGGAATGCCTCTCTAGGGAACCAAGGTGCCGACATGCCATTCAGTCGTCAAAACATGACCTTTAATGGTTGCTTGGAGAGAAGTTAGCCTGGAACGTTGTACACAGTGCAATGTTAATTCTGCTCTCTAATGTATGCAAAATTTAGTTCTTGAGCAATGATCTTTGTAAGATGAATTAATATAGGTACTGCTTCAGGAAACAAAAGAAATTGCAATTGTGAGAGCTTTTCCCCATCATGATCTTTTACTATGTTTATTTGAAGGAGCACCTGATCTGTTTGTTTAGGAAACAACACCAGGAACAACAAGACTGTAGCTGACAACATTTTCCAGAATTTGTGTTTTTAATTCCTGCTTTTTGTGAGGAATGCTCAGTATCTTTTGGAGGGAAACTGGGACTGTGAGCTGTGTGATAGCTGTATGGGTTTACATGAGACTGTGATGGCTAAACAATAAAATAGAGTAAATATTAAACTATAAGAAAATAAAATGATAGCTTGTAGGGAAATGAATATACATTGTGAGTGGCTTTGAAAAATTACTAATGCAATTAGGGGGGTAAAGGAGAAAGTGTTGATTTTTCCACAGCCATATGCCAGGAACCTACAAGATACATAGTAAATGAGGCACAGACTATGTCCTGTGACATCAAGGTCCAGAAACTCTTTATTTTGGTACACTGATATTAGATCCCACCATAGTTAGAAATGCTGGGATTTCAACTCATACCCCTGACATGCCATCCGTCAATTTATTAGCACACTGGTGCAGTAAGCCACTGAGCAGGCTATATCAATTCGTTCAGGGTTTTTTTTTTTCTTTTTGTTCTTCTTCGCTTTAAAATGTCTGTAATCCTCAGCTCTGCTCTCTCAACCGGTCATCATTAAAGATTTATGTTGCACTTTTTTTTTTTTCATTGCCACACCTGAATATGGATTACTTAAATGGGCTGTAAATAATTCATATCTGGGAATAAGTTTCCATTACTGACCAGTGTTGTAATTTAATATACTCTATTATGGGTTATACAATTTTAGTTTGTTTTCTATGTGCATTCAGCAGTTGGGCAGACAACAGTTTAAGTAAAAAGGGCAAGATGTTTGTCCAGTTTATTTTCATGTTCAGTATTTTACTGGAGGAAGTAAAATGTTAGTTTTAACAGCATTATTTGTAGCTGTTCACAAAAATAAAAAAATCTCAACCTGAATCAGCATAAAGAAAGCTGAATGAGTAAAGCGAGGGGTAGTAATCTAGATTTATATTCACTAAGCAGATGTCAGGTTTTAATGTAAGATACAAACATATTTTTCAGTAGCACAAAATGTATCCCCCTCTCAATATGTGTTGTTTGTTTGTGGGTTTTTTTTTTCCTCTTCCCTTAACCAGTACTACTGCCTGTCACATGTGGTATTTGATAATTCTGTCAAAAGTACCTATAATAGAAGAGGACATATTTAGCAAGAACTTTTTGAATAAGGTTACAAGCCACAAATAGAAATGTTCAAAAATGTTAAAGAGCATCATATTTTTAAAAACTGTCCATGTTCAAGTGTTTACACTTTAAAGAGATTTAAACAATTTAAGATTAAGTTAACTATAGTAAGAAAAATTAATAATAGATTAATACATGAAAAACTATGAAGTCACATAAGATAATGATTTAAAAAGGAATAATTTAAAAAGATGAATTAAAAAGTAGAATCAGAAAAGAAGGCCAACATAAACTAGGGAAAAACATGCTGTGAATAAAGTCTGTTAGATCTTGAAATAGGAGAACTGCTAAATAATGCATAGTTTTATTTTTCTATAATTTGCATAAACCTTAAGAGAGTATTTATTTGTGTAAAACTTGATGTATTGAGTAAGGAGAATTAAAAAAATGGCATTCATTTTGTTTTCATTTTGGTATTTAGGAAAAATATTCTGTTACATATGGACTACTTAGACCTAATCATCTGACTGAATGTGATGTGTTTCTTGAGCCAGGTTGGAAAGGGCTGGCTTGAGAACAGTGCCCTGGTCTTGCTGCAGGCTATGCAGGTTGGCCCAAACTCTGCTGGGGAGCAGATGGTGAGCCAATGCTTGTAGTCACACTTACCTTCCTTGCTAAATCCATAATCCCTCACTGGACACGCAGCCAAGGCAGGCTTTGGAGGCAGAAAGGAGGTTACAATCTGGACTTGGGTATTGACTGCCAGAACTGAGAAAACAGCTCAGAAATTTCAAATGCTTAACAAGTTATCTGTCTTGTCCCTAAGCCAGTGCAGCATTTTTAAAAGTAATTAAGACATGATTGAAAATGTGTGTGCCATCTAAATACAAAAATCTTCAAAAATAACCAAAACCAATAATTAAAAGCCACATTTAATATACTAGTTAGTAAAAAGAGACTTATTAAAACTGAATATGCTTTTTTTTTTTAATTTTACGATGCTGCTGAATTTTTTTATAGGCTGCATATATTCAGGGATGAGAGAGAAATTTTTTTTCTGAGCAAGCCCCTGAATTAAACTGGATTTATTTAAAATACACAATTGTGTGGAATTTTAGCTAACAGTGTGATGATGATTAATTTAATTAATTATTTAATTAACTTCATACTGAGTGAATATTAACTGTATTATTATATATTAAAAGATATCTAATATGTAATGGTAAGGATGATGTTCATGCACAGAGAAAATAGCAGTTGCTTATAATAATCACAGCATGACTTGCCTTTCTAAATATTTAATCTATTCTAAATCAAGACAGTGACCCTCAAAAATCTATAATTTCAAAAATATTTAGTAAACAGCCAAATTGTAGTCAATTGCAGTAAAGGGTATGCTATCTGTTTAATGCAAGTATCAGGGAAAAGGGAATGTCATATACAAAAGATTACAGAAATATAGGGAGCGTACACAAATCTTACTCTGTGTGTATGTGGTATATAACATTTAATTTATTTTTGCCCAAAACATTACTGTGAACGTGGTCCTACTAGGTGAAGCTTTGCACCAGGGTGTAACAAGGTATTTAACCACGGACTTAATTTGAAACATACGCATCGTTGTATTAAATTTTAAGAAATTAAGCTCTTGCAAAGCATTTTATTAATAAAATAAAATATAACTCATAAATCATGTATGAGTTCTATGAAACTTATCTATCATACCATTTAAAGATGTGAAGTAATTTTAAAAAGGAATAGATAATTACATAATCCATTTTAGTTGGAACACTGTTAAAGTTATATTCTGATCAAGCATAAAACATGCTTAATTTATGTAAACACCATACCCTTAACTCTGACCATTGGTCACTTGGGATTTTCAATATATTTGTTTCTTTGTTCAGAAAACTGTATTATTCTAAAGGATATTGCTATTTGGAAACAACAGTTAATGGATTAACCAAGTGACAGTTAAAATCACTTACATTTAAAAACATTATTTATTTGTGAAGAATAATAGAGAAATATATAACATTGCTCATTTGCAGTACATTAAAAGTGCATATGTCCATTCCCTTCTGTCAGAGACCAATCACTGTGTGCCAGTAATGGGTGAATACATAATGTTAACTTAATTGAAATTCCTTCTGAAAGATTTGTGCATATGAAATTGCACTGATACAGAGTAAGGTTTATTTTTAGGTCAGAATTAAGACTACTCTGCTCAATAAGACAACATGCATATATTTTATATGGAATAAGAGTACAGGGCCAGATTCTCAGCTGCTGTAAATTGGTATAAAATATATTTTCTGTGAGATTTATGAATGTCCTTAATATTAATTTCTTTGCCTTTAAGCACTTAGATTTGTTAGTGATACGATAAACAACAGAATGATTTCATTTGGCTCCATAACTGATTTATAAAATGAAATACTTTAGACTTCAGAGTTTTGCAAGTTGTCCTTTTTCCAGGGCCAGAGTTGCCGGCAGCTCTGGCCCTGGAGAGGAGCTGCAGAGCTGAAGGCCCACAACCAAGCCTTCTGTGTGCGTGTCCTTAAGATTTTTTTTTTTTTTTTAAATGCATGAGGGAAAAATTGAATTAGGTTATTAAATGTGATGAAAAAAAAGAAAATTTTATTCCTTACTTGCCTTATTGCTGTGAATAATTAAATTTAAATTAATAGGATTATTTGCAAGAGTAAGAGGGGTGTGATTTGGACTTCAGGTTCACTTAGGTTGTTGATGATAAATTTGCTTGTCTGTTGTCGGGACTTTTCTGATATCTATCATAGCTAATTTTGCTAGTACCTGATTTGATTTCAAAGGCAGTGGATTAGTACATTTAAATGGCTTCCTATCATTAATTTATCTCTGCCCTTGTGCATTCAGGTTGTTCCCCTTTATCCACAGGGAACCGCTCACAAATATGGGGCCAAACTTTGGCCCTGTGTTTTGATGTGATTGTTGCTTTCAAAGCAGGCTTTTAGGTATATTGTAATAAAGAATTTCTCTTTTTAAAACAGCAGCCTTCAGAGCCCTGTCTGTCCAGAGCATTGTTAAACTACAGGCAGTCACCTATTCCACAGTGATTTAATTTCCTTCAGTGTGTCTTTTTTCATCCCCTGGGAAATGTACAGTATGCCTATTTCTGCTATGTTGCACCAGCTTGCTTTGTGAACAGTGAGGCAAATAATTCCTTTATTTATTTATTTATTTTTAATTTTTATTAGTGTCTACCTCTGCTGTCAGTAAATTACCCATACCATCTCTTAGAGAACCTTCTGTCTTCCTCACTGACCTCTTGGGCTATATGTTCTTTTAAAATGTCTTTTTATTTATCTTTATAATCTTGTGCAATCTTCTTTTTATTCTCCACCTTTGCTTTTCTTATAATTTTTCTGCACTCTCAACTTCAGCTTGTGATATTTCCATTCCCCTCTGTATCTGATATTGCATACCTCACACACCTCCCTTGATCATTTTGCACATGCTTGTTCAGACTAATTGGCCTTTTTAACTACTGCTTTATTTGCTGCTGGATGGACAGTACACATGCTCTTGCTGAGATGTTGATTTACATTTGGAAGATTTTGAATTTGCTATTTGCTTCCTTTTATTTCAGTTTCTTTGGCTCAGTCTTTTTCTTTTAAAATTTCCAGTGCCAGGAGTGAATGTATTTTATGTCACTACTTCTGCTTATTCTAGACAAATGGGGTGCTCTACTTAGTGTTTTCAGATTTTGTATCTTTCTTAATATGCCCTATTTTTTCTCAGAAATAAAATTCAAAGGCTGATTCCTCCTTCACTTGTAAGATAGCTAAAAGAAAATTGTGCCTGTTGTTTTCTTTGACTCAGAAAACCATAGGGAATGTGTTTCTTCTTTTTTTCCAAACCTTTCTTTTTCAGATATTCACTGTCACTTGGCAATGGACAGTGCTGGGGATGCTGGGTATGCTCAGCATCCCCTCTCTCTGTACCAAGTCTGTTATTGCTGCTGTTAGACCTCTCCTCTGCAGCATGGCCCTGGTACAAGAGACTTTCTGCATGACAGAGCCCCCAGGGTTCCTTAGGAAATTGCAGTGATTTGAAAAAAACACGAGTAAATTAGGAAAAGTAACTTTGAGGTGAAAAATGCCCTGACAGAGACGTGTTAGGCTGCTTACGTTATGCTAATATGGCAGTATGTGTGCTAGAGATTTTCCTAGTCAAAAATACAAATTTTTTAAAATTACCTGTACTCCTCTAAACGGCTCTTTGGAGCCCCCAGATTCCTGTAGTATTGCTGTGATGCTTTGCAGGTTCCCATTGCTGCTTTATCCTGCACAACATTTTCATAAACACATAGTAGCAGGGTGTTCCACTGGCAGCCATCTGAGTTTAGGTTTGCCCACTGCTCTTGTATATCTTCTTTCTTTTTGCTTGGTTTAAAAGAAAAATACTGCAATTATTTAAAGAGTTGCCAGGAAAAATAAATAAATAAACAGGGAAGGTTAATATATTTGTTGTCGTTTGTTGTCTTCTCCATGTCTTTAGAAACATGGGCTTAATGGCATTTACTTCCCTGTTGCTCTTTTTGCGTTCAGGAAACCAAGAATGATAAATTTTCAGTACCTCTGTTTGGCAGTATTTTTACTTCAGCTTCAAAACAGAGTTAGGTTGTTCATTTCTTTTTCGTTCCAACCTTGTATACACCAGTAGTCATTAAAGGTTTCTGATCTCACAGTGCTTTTAATAAGCAGTGATTAGTAGAAAATATCTACCTGAAACCCAAGTTCTTCAATTTCTTCTCTCCTTGATTAAATATAATTTCTTTGTGATATTTTCAGAATCCCTTGTTGCATAAATTAAAAAAGTTGAAAGGTTAAAATTGACTTTGTGCCAAGTTATTGCATTAGACACAGACTCCATTTATTTATTTATCTCTTATTTTTATGTTTTTAAACATTTTGGCAGGAATTCCATATTGTGATTCTTGCATGCTGTACATTCAGACTGTCAGCCTTTGATTCCCCCCAAGGAGATGTAAGAAGAGGTTTCATTCCAGACTTGGAAGGTTTTATTTTATTGGGGTCTTCTAAAAAGGTAGGGTAAAGTTTAGGAAGTATTTTAAAGTTTGATTGACAAACCAAATTCCTAAAAGTGATATATAAACACAGGACTCAATAAGCAGAGACACATGCTACTTACAGAGAAGAAATAGTTTTATATATTATTCACCAGTCTCCAGGGTTTCTATGCCAGTCAGAGTTGGCTTACTTCCAATATATGTTATTAAATGTTTTACAGTTCATCATGTATACAAAAGGAGTAAATTATGTGATACATACAATTTAATCTACATATAGAATAATTTAAACCCTCCAAAGGTTTATCACAGACTATGTATTACACAAAACAATAAGGCATGCATGGATAGGGAAATAGTATGGCTAATTACAAATCTCTTCTCAACATCTGACCATCTTTCCTTAGGTGCCTCCATTTCTAACCTATTGATTTTACTATTTTGTTTTTTAGCAAAATTATTGGTATAACCAAGCTAGCTAGAAGATACTGTAGACATTTGTTAGTAAAATTGTTTGTGTGGTTCAACCATAGCCAAGTGGAGGTTGATGAAGAGTAAAAGGTGAATAAACCCCAAAGGTAGTAAAGATATGTTTTGATGCATGTGCTGTTCCTTTTGTAAAATCAGAGTAATAGAACATAAACCCTAAAGTAATGATAACGTACAGGTACCCCTGTTATTTTATTGATTTGCATGCTGAAATGGTTAATGTGTTACTTGTTATGTGCTGGAGCAATTTAGCAGGTTCTCCTGGTTAATCCCACCCTCCACACAAGTGACCTATCTGCTTTGTCATTGCAACACTCCTTGCAGTTTATACCATCCAGTGGGATTCAAAGTAATCTCTAAATTAACGCATCCTCTAGTGGGTAACCTGCTCAGCATCTGGCATCCATGGATGCAGCGACAGCGGATGATGATTTTTTGTATATATAAAGTCTGGATTACATAAATTCAGTATAGTCTTAACTTAAATAATATTTGCAACAATATGCTTACAGTTTGGGAAAAGAATACACCATTGTTTCATCATTTAGATTATTTCTGCTTCTTGGATACTAAGAAAAAAATAGAGGGAAAAATAGCTCTGCAAGCAAATATGCATTATACAATCTAAATGTTCTTTATTGTGGACACTTTTTTGTGTTACAATGCTAAGAAAAAGATTCTCAGTTTTTAAGTTAGAAAGGTGTTTTTAGCTGATTTTGTTACTGAAACCGAAATTTTACTTGGCCAGTGATAATTAGTATTTTTTAAAATTTTTAAGTCAAAACCAGGGTTATGTATGGAAGAGATAATGAGGAAAAAATAATTAATTAATTAATGTGGGTAGTAGCTATTATCCTATTTCTTTAGGTTCTGATTTTCATAGTGTGATACAAAATTACGTACTTCAGTTAAATCAGTCAGGTGAGCCAAAAGCTAAAAACCCACCACATGTATATTAGCACATTTACTTTGACTATTTTTCCATAGTATTCTTCTTCACTGAAACGAAGAATTTAAAATATTTTTACATTTACTGCATGACTTATGAGTGTCATAATAATAATTATATTATTTACAGGGGAAGTTTAGATTGGATATGAGGAAGAAATTCTTTCCTGTAAGGGTGGTGAGGCACTGGAATGTGTTGCCCAGGGAAGTTGTGAATGCTCCATCGCTGGCGGTGTTCAGGGCCAGGTTGGAGAGAGCCTTGGGTGACGTGGTTTAGTGGGAGGTGTCCCAGCCCATGGCAGGGAGGTTGGAACAAGATGATCTTAAGGTCCTTTCCAACCCTAACTATTCTATGATTCTGTGATTACTATATTATTTTCATTCATTACAAATGAAAAACATATGTAGATAAAATAATTTCCTTAAGTATGATCATAAGCCCATTGTTGGTTAGGTAGCCCTATATTCTGAAGACGGAGTTTCATATTTGTTATGTACCTGTTCCTTACAGGAGCTGCCTTAATGCTTCTGCTTTAGGAGTGTAGAAACAATTCTATCCTACATTTTGGCCACAGTGATCAATCACTTTATGATAGTCTCAATCCAGCAGCTATTCAGTGATTCAATAGAAGATGTGTTAGTTAATTTTTTGGTATTACCATTGGCTAAAATTATATATATGATTAAATATGTTTAGATCCTTTAGGATCTGTAACCTATAATTAATTTAAAAAACTTGCTTTTTTATAATCTTTTTATAGCAATCAAAATAATAAATTTATTGAAAGGTTAGTAGACTTTTTCTGACTCAGAGACCTAAAGGGAAGAATATACATGAAGAACTACTCTCTTTCATACCCAGATAAGATCCTTTCTGTTCCTTTCTCAATTACATCATCGGCCTTATAAGATAGCTTAAAATGCCCACTTTTTAATTTTCTTCTCTGAGTCTTTTAACTAATTAGACAATCCTATTTCATTAAGCAAGAAATAAGTTTTGAATACTTGGAGCTTTGCAGCAACAGGGACATAAACATCAAAAGTCTTGCTATTAGCATTGAACAAGCACTTCATCTGTGTGAAATTTGTCTATTAGTAAGGTTATTTGGAAACAATACTGATATAACTATTATTGAAGGTCCTATTATTGTAATTTAAACAATTTATTTGTCAGTTAAGTTCTGTAATGTTTTCTGGTAATTCTGAATTACAGTGACATGTCATTTTAATTTGCTTGATCCATCTTCTTGATATCTACTCTTTTAGCAACTTTGTGGAAATGTCTGTTCCTTGAGTCAAGGGTTTCACATAGGTTATTGATTTTCATTTGTATATTTGTATATACGTTTAAAGTACTTTTCTCTAGATCTCAGAAATTTGGTATGGAATCCTCTAGCTTATCCAACCATGAATTTCACATGTAGAAATGAAACATGAAATTCCATCTAAGTTTCTCTAACTTTTAGCTTCTTGGCTGAAAACACACATCCTGTTTGATGAGGGTACAACTGGAGTATGACTATGCAATCCTTATTAGAAATCTGGTGCAAGGTGAATATCTGAGATATAATAATAATAATAATAATAAATAATAATATCTGAGATATAATAATAATCTAAGATCAGCCTTAAACAGAGCCTTCCAAGGGCCAATTTTTCTCTACAGTTACTTTTACTTGCTAAACCAGCAATAGATGAGTATCCAGTCATATCTTCATCTCATTCAAGAAATGAATGCTGAACCCTCTTGCAGTCAAGTGGATTAATATAATCACTAGCATCATCAGACTGCTTTAGTTAATTCACCAGCATCAACTTGTTGTTATTGAAGCTGAGTGTTTCATCTAATTTCTGCTCCTAGATGTTTTGGGAAAAGCCTTAAAATAAAGTGAAAATACTGTATTTTTACTGCATGTTCTTTATTTTATATCCAAATTGCCACAGTGGCATTGTGCTGAAACATAGAGGAGTTATGTAGTACCGTAGGAATAGAAATAGGGGATAGTTTAGATTTAGCAAGTTGGCTTAAAAATCACATGCATCCAGGGCCCAAAATCATTAGTTCTGAATAATCCTAGAAGGCAAAAAAACTGTGACCAGTGCCCCTTCATGATTCCTACTGCCAAAAGTACATTTGTTGTGGTCTGCTTATGTCACAGGTTCTGCTTTGGTGTATGGCAAGATGCAGTACAATTCCCTTTCTGCCATGTTCATCTCATGGCAAAGGGTGTATCTGACATTTGAGCTTTGCCCAGGAGATCTAGATCAGGTCAGACAAAACCAGATCAAGAAGTCTGAGCAGCAGCTTTGTTGATTGTGCTC
This sequence comes from Myiopsitta monachus, assembly GCA_017639245.1. Taxonomy (NCBI): domain Eukaryota; kingdom Metazoa; phylum Chordata; class Aves; order Psittaciformes; family Psittacidae; genus Myiopsitta; species Myiopsitta monachus. The sequence goes on from CM029921.1 coordinate 53,632,953, forward strand.
TTGCCCAAAGGTTTCTCTAAAACATCAAAGTAAAACATACAGACTTCATGATGCTTGTAGGTGAGCATCTCTAACCAACGTCCTCCAGACAAGTAGGAAAAGACCCTGTAAGCAAAAAAAAAATCTGTAAGCAAAGTGGAAGCAACCAATTCTTACTATGACAGTACTATGACTTTATAACCTTCTTTTCTCCTACTCTGCTATGGAAGAAGAAAATGAATATCACAAGCATTAATGTCTGTACTTATGTATAGCTTGAAAGTACAGTACATACAGAGGCTTTGGCTTATGCAGGCTGCAAAAGTGGTAAGAAATGTCGCATAACTTGAATTCTTTACAGAACTAATCAATTTACTCAGATTTTATAAAGAACAAGCTAAAAAAGACAATGAATAAGCATCCACAAATAACATGTTGTGTTGATTTTAATCAAGGAAATTTTCTTCTATAATTTAAAAACGTAATTTGGTATCTGTTCAGTGAATGTTATGTTTATCAAAAAAATATTTTGTGATTATTCTTGTCAAGTATCTCTATTCATGATTCCTACATTACACTGCCTGCATCCTTCCTGAAACCTGATATGGAGGGTTTTTTTGTGTTTTGTGTTTTTTTTGTTCATTTGTTTGGGGTATTTTTAAGAAAAATAATAGGTGTCTGTATCGCTATTCCCAGAAAAACATTTCATGTACCATGAAACAGAGAGGTGTAAGCTCTTAAATATGTTAAAAAGTTTCAAAGTCCTTTCATTCCTCATTACAAAACACTCAAAAGAACAGACAGGGGAATGCCAAGGGGAAAGGAGGAGTGAAGACCAGTAACACAAAAGACAGATTTTTGTTTACAGACTTGAGCTACAAAAGTGATTATGAAACCCTAGCTCGTGATGCATAAAGAAACCAGTGTGACCTAGAAATAAACATCACAGAGATATGACACTTAGGTGTTGCTTAAACTGTAAGACACAATTGCTGGGAGATCCATATGTAGCACGAGTAGACGATATAAGACAAACACAGGAACCCTTCTATGCTTTGAATTTAGCATGATCGTATGGCAGAAGGTCTATTAGCACTAAAATAAATGTTATTTGTGTTTAAAGAATTAACTTTCTTTTTCTTTCTTTTTTTATGGATCATGTTATACCAAAACCAAGTGACTTGAGTTCCTCTTCAATCTCTTTGTCATTTCATGTAGAGGTATTTTTAATCTAATTTCTGTAATGGAGGAAATAAAGGTATCACGGACAGCATGCCCGTCTGAGGATCTCATGAACAGAAGGAGCTTATTAGGAGCTCAGGAGAACACAGAGAACAAGAGGTATAGCTGCAATGCTCTGTGCAGAGGGATGATACCCTCATGCTTTATTTACCTGGCACTATGTGAATGGAGCTCTTGTTCATCAACCATCAGTGGTGCTGGCTACCTAACTTTAATGTAGTTTTCAACAGAATAACATATGCTAGTAAGATAGGTAGCTATTTTCTGATATGAGTGGACACAAACTTAGATATTATAGAAAAAATAACATGCCGTCTCATTATAGCAGCAGTTTAAGAGAAGTCTGAATACATTTTCTTCAGCCTTCCTCACATCTTTATTCCTTTGTCTTGGTCGCTTACTGGTTTCTATTAATTTGTCTGAATCCTGCTTTTTCTACATATAGTTAGTTTCTCATCTGGCTCCCATTCCTATGCCATTCAGTTGTTACTTGTGTGGCAAATGAGCAAAAAAAACCTTGGCAGTTGTTGCTGGGGTTAATGTGGAAATATAAATCTCAAGTAATGCCAGTGTGGATTTTCTTCTTATTCTTAATGGCACCAGCAGATGCTTGAGGAATCCTAGACTTCCTGAGTGCCTCCATTGTGCAGCTGGCACTACTTGGCTATGTCTGGGTGGTGGGGACATATGTGTTGTGTACTTACATTTTGATTTACAGACACTGACTCTGGACAGGGATTGTTCTCACCCTTCTCACATGCAGTCCTCGGCACATTCCACCGTATCAGGTTTATTGCTTTTGCTCTTCCTTCTGCTCTCATGCAAGAACCTACAGAGGATTTCAGTTTCAGTAAAACTCTCAACGCCTCTCTCGGCTTGTTCAGAACTTTTCCTCAAATATCCTGCTTCTTGGGCTCACAGGAATAAATATATGTAACATTTTCAATGTGTGAGCTAAAGATCCTGAGATGGAACTTTCAACCTTCTTGTAGCAATAGAGATAATATTGTATGAATTATTTTCTCTCATCTTTAGTGGTGTGTCTTTAGCTGTGGAATGAACCATCTCTCTTGACACCAGCAACCTAAACCACATCCTCAGTCATTATAGATACTGCTGAATGTAAAATTAATATTCAGAAAACATGCAGCATGTTATAGACAAATTTTAATACACATTATCAGATGAAGAAAGGAGCAGGAGGAACAAGTATTATGTGATGAGCTAGCACTCAACTACCCTTCACAAATGCCCTGTAGTTTCTGCTGGACATAAAGACTAGTTTGTGAATCTTTCAAATATTTTGATTTTCATGACAGGTCCTTTGTTTCATATTTACGATAGCAAACATCTTACTACACTTTTTCTTCACAGGGGAAATCACTCAATAATATTTGCTTTAGGTACTGACTGCTTTAGACACTGGTAGGTTGGTTTTGTTTGGGTTTTTTAGGAGTAGCCCTTAGTGGCACTAAATTTAACAACTAGCAACAGCATGTGCCTCACACTTGGTACTTCAGGCTATGGTGACAGCTTTCAGCAATTTGGAAAATCCCACAGGACCCAGAGTGGAACTGGCTGCTGACTTTTTTGTTTGCATTTAGTTTTCTGCTTTGTCAATTTGTTCTGTGCTTGCAAAATGAAATCAATAGATCCAGATTTAACCAAAATAAAGTAGTCATACCTCCCTCCTGTCCTTAAAAATAATCTTCCCAACAATAACCCCATTAACAGTTAATGATCTTGGAAAAAAAAGTGGCTTGAAAATTCAAAATTAGAAGAAAAGAAAGGAAGATATAGATATTCAGTGCTGCTTGGAAGAAATTGTTATAGTAATAGTCATGCAGGGTTATTTTTCCTCTTCTTTTTAATTTACAGTGCTCAAGGCACCCTCCAAGGGCCTTGAGAGGGTGGTGTGATGCTGTTTACTCTTCTCACACATGTTCTTCAACAGACATTTTACTACAATCAATCATTGAAGAATATTTTTTGTGATTCAGTCTAATGCTTGGAGGGAACTGCAGAGATAGAAAAGGCTATTGGCACTTGAAAATATTAAATTGAGTACTCATGTGGGAAAGCTCAAAAAATAATGGATAGGCATGGATAGCTTTTTTCATATTTCTCTACACACACAAAAAAAAAACCCAACAGGGAAAATGCAGTGTGAGATAGGTGCAAGAAACTTTCTTCTCTGTTGTCTACTGTTACCAGGATTTATAAATAGTTAATACCAGTTACAGGTTAAAGATGAAACCATATGGAATTGAACCCTTCTGTACATTGACCATAGAGTCATCGGTTAGGGTAAGATGTGCAATGACAATGTATAAAAGAAACTTGGAGATTTTTTCTGAAGCTTTCAATGGGGTAAAGAGATTTTTAACTGCCTAAAATATTGGTCAAGGACCCAAACACATCACTAACCCTTCCTATTGCACATTATTTTCATTATTTATGAACTGAATTTATAATCCTGTGAATGCAAAGTCAAATATGAAGTTAAATATTAAACAAAAAAAAGTGTTTATGTAGAAATTTGGGAAAACATATTGGCTTGCCTCTTCAATTTTCCAGTTTTCCTGTGTGATTGTATAAAATTGTCCAGAATATGGCATCGCCTGTGCTTTCTTCCTGCAGGCCATCATGCACCAATTAAGGGATGCTGTCTCTTGTATACAGAGACTGTAGTCAGGAGAGGTCTCTTTAACCTGTTCTGTTGAGTCCTTGTATGCTTTCTTTTTTCTTTATCTTCTTCCTACTCACTTTATGGTTTAAATACAGTGATAATACAGGTCTCAGGAGGTTTCAACTTGAATAAGCTGTCTCTGATATTGCTAGCTAGACTGATGAGGAAATCAGTAGTATAATGCACACTGAATCTGGTGGGGGAAGTCAAACACAAAGTGTTGGTTCATCTCCAGGAAGTGGGAGACTGTGCAAGGAGGATATCGAGGACTAAAACACCCTGGGCTGGATGCCTTGGGTGACAGCTTCCAAGCAGAGGGAGCTGCCAAATGTAGGAGGTGAGGATGTTATGTGCATAATCTCTCCTTTTCTTTAACAGCTATGCACTTTCCTGTGCTAAAGCTGGAAGAACTGGTTTTCCTTTCTGCTGTAAGCAGACCTTTTGAAGTAGATAAATCTACTAGAAATAAAAAGGAAGAAAAAAAAAAGGAAACAAGAAAAAAAAACAACCAACAAACACATGCAAATGGACTAAGTTACAATTGCATATCCCATCTGCTTCGTTCATTTTTAGAATAAGGTTTTCATACCTTGTACTTCTCTTTTTTCATTAGATGAAATAACACTGCATTGTTGGCCACCTCAGTACCAGAGGCAAGCTTAATAACTATCCTAAGCATATGTAAAGTAAAATATGAGGAAACAAACCTTGTTCTGCCAGAAATATCTTTTGTCTGTCTAAGAAACAGAAGAACTCCTAACCTGCTTTTTTCAATATAGGAAATGGATTAAGATATATTGGCTGCAATGCTGTAGCCCTGTATCACTACAGATCTGGAAACCCTGTGATCATGAATGGCCACAGTAGCACTGTTGTGATCTAATAAAGTTCAGTACCATGCAGCAGCAATGGAAGATCCTAAGTATACAAGTGTAGGAAACAATCGCTCTAATTTAACTGGAGGAGAAGCACATTTATTGAAAATGGCCTGGGAATCCCAGATAAGGGAGGTTGAATATGAACTCATGGGGTGCTTATTCTGAGAAACCAGCACACCACATATTGAGCTAGAAGAAGAAGAGAATGAGAGGTTATTATCCCACACACACAGGATGGTGAGGCCACCCCAAGGGTGTGTTGCCCAGGTTGGGCTCCCCAGTCAAGTGGGGCATAGAGAAAGGGGAGAAGGTTCAAAAGAAGCAACCAGATGCTTAGTGCACAAGCCCCAAAAGAGAAAGGTGAAAGACAACATGCTTGAACAACCTTATGAAGAGCAGACCAAGGGCATTTGTGAAGACAACTCAATGTCCTTTTCAGTAGTGGTAGATTGAGCAGTTGCCACAGATTGCACCTTGAGAGGCTCAGAGGGCATCAAGGAAATATTTTAGTAAGAGTACAGTACAACACCAGAATAGGGGCCTCGAGTGTTTGGAGAATATATACCCTTGGTTTTCATGACTTGGCTAGACAAAACCACAGGTGACCTGATCTAGCATTGGCAATACTTCAGCTTTAAGTGGAAGATTGGACAAGACCACTTCCAGTGTTCACTTCTGAATAACATTTAAGTGAGTTTCTGTTAATTTCTGCAAGGTTTGAGATAGGTGTTTTCTGATATACAAGGAAAATATGTCTTTAGTTAATGTATAAGTTATCTTCTACACCCTCACAATGTTATTTGGCTGGGAGTTTCCTCAATTTTTGTCTTTAAATATTGTGGGAGAGGGAGAGAAAGGAGGTCAGTTATTAGTTTATACAATTAAATGATAGTTTAAACCATAGGGATTAAATTTTTTTTTATCAATACTCTATAATTAAAATAAATTAAACATTTTTTTTCAGGTTAACTGTGTGTTGGTCACTGCCAGATGCAGCTAGTTTAATTTTTACAAACCATCAATCATCTTTTACTACTTGTTAATAATTTAACACACTCTGTATGTACTATTTTAGACAAAATGAAGTTTTGCTTGAAATTCCTTAAGAAATACAGCTGTCACTGGAAAGGATCACATATCTCTTCTTTCTACTTAGAGTGTAAATTACATACTTACTGAGTAAAATCTAGTGAAGGAATTAAGAAAAGTAACAAAAGACTGATGTTGGGAATTGGTGTCCTCTGTACTCCAGAAGAGGTTGGTGGATCAAGTCATAGCATCTTTCAGCTGAATAAAATGTGCAGATTGGGGAATACGCACCACTGAATACAACGAGTGTGAATTCTTTGTTTGATCAAGGTATATACTGGAAAGAGCTAGAGCGGATTATAGATTAGGATTTAGGTTCTGAATTTAAGCATCAAACATCAAACAGTATAATGATTTTTTTAATATAAAGGCAATTAAGTCTCTTAATGAACTTATCAGTAATCAAAATGTCCTTGGAGTTTTGAAAAAGGGTATATATACTTTCTGCAACACATTTTTCAAGCAAGGGCTTGGAATTTATAGTTACTACAAATTATCCATATCTAAGTAGGATTTGTGTCAATGATTCTCATGCCACTGGAGAATGGATTTCCATTGAGTTTTCCTCTGTAGAAATCATGAGTCAGAACTCTGGTATTATTTTTGTTTTCAGATAAAATTAACTGTGTGCTTATATGATACCTTCAAATCTGGGGCATGCTCAAAAATCAGTAGCTGACCTGAGAAACACCCTAGTGTTCTTTTAATTATGACAGCCAGAGCCAATTAATACAGCAGACTTGCTCAGCTAATCAAACAAACCAATTTTGGCTTGGGAAGTATAAAGGTTCGTAAGCAATACTGCTTTGCATTTCTATATCTATGTCTTACATGTATGCTAAGATTTTCACTGAGTATATCTATTAATAACAACAAAACTTCTGTGAGTAAAAGTTAATTGATGGAATTTGGAGACCCTGCATCTATCTTGACAGTGTAACATGGGCATACTATTTTTTGTCTACTTGTTCATTTTATGTTAGACTAAAACCTTTTTCATAGCCCGGTTCATACTTAAGCATAAAAATAGTTTCCTTAAAACACAGATGTTGCAATTCACATTATCAGTGAGGAGGCTGTTAAAAAATATCTGTGGAAACACTGAACTGCCAGTACATAGGTGGTGCAACATCTGTGTATTGACATGTGAGGCATCTTTAAAGCTAAGCAGGGTGAAATTAATTACATTGAAATTAAATTTTTCTTTATCGTATGAAAAATTGTAACTTAATGTAAGTATTTTTTTCCCCATAAAGTTTCCTATTAATTCAAGCCTCAGAAAACTATGCGACACTTACAAACAAAGTGGTAATAAGCACTCTGGGTACTTTTTTCCTGTGCAGCTGATATTTATTTCATAAATAAAGCGAAAGGAAGGAAAGTCTTCTGAATTTTTTTGTACACAAGAGCAATATTTGTGCCTGATGTAGTGTCCTGGGATCAGCTGTAACAGTTATTTTTCTCCTTCTTAGTAGCTGGTGCAGTGCTGTATTTTGACTTTAGTCTGAGAACAATGTTGATAGTGCCCCAAAGATAATATATGTGTTTGTGGGGTTCTGAGTTACCAGCTGGGCTTAAACCACGACATGCAGTTGAGTAAGCTCAAGGACCATTGCACGAGAGCTGTCACAGATTCTGTGATTACTTATTTTGTTTTCTGGTTTTAGGTCAGATACACCAAGATGAATAGTGTAGGGAAATAAGCTTCTCTTCTTTAACTGCAGTAGACCCAGCTAAGTAACTGTCATCCATAACAATGAAAATTATGGCTTTAATTCACTGTGTATCTCAAGGAAAGCAGGTGTCTTCTGATAGACCATGTATTGTCATACATCCAGTGCCTGAAAGGTAAATGAGAATTTGCATGTTCAGACATCCATAGTAACCAGGAATCCAAGAAATTCAGTAGATTTAGCTGCCAGAAGGCAATTCACATTGGAGAGCTACCAAGAGAAACAAAAGGGAATTGGCAATACTGCGATAATATTTCCTACCTTTCTTTCTCTTAGAATTCTTAAAATTATTAGATTTTAAGTTGATTTTACAGGTGATTAGAGGTCTTAATCTTCTGATTACAATGAAACAATAGCCTGGTTTCCATTGGGAAAGTGTCAATATAGTGAGATCATTACTGCATTCTTAATAGGGAGTTTAAGGTGGTGAATCAAGCTCTTGAGGCTGAAGTTGATTTCTCTAGGTCAGAATGCAGACCTATTTATAATGCTTTGAAGGTGAAGCTTGTATTGCCTTTGTCTTTTCTAGGCTTGCTTGGTGAATAAATTGAAGTTGTTATGCTTAAAGTTCCCAGTTTAGGACCTTTTTAAAAAAAAAAAAAGGCATTGCAGTTTTAACTTCAGTTAAAGACTTGTCGTTTTTCCCTTTTTCAAACATGGAAGTATGGTGTATATCTTTCCAAAAATCAACATACTGTGTCTGTTTTCCTCCATCAAATTTGTCTTCGCAAATCATGCTAAATGCACCAAGTTTCTGTTTAATTGTTCTTTTTAGAAAAGCACATTTTACTGTATCTGAGTGTATTACTAACAAGCCACAGGTCTGCACCAGATGGGCAGGTGAAAAAGTGATTATGAGGTGTGTGATGATGGTTCTGTATCCATAATACATTCATCCCGAGGTTCACTTGTGCATCTGTTATGTATGTTGTTT